>CP125974.1:1311124-2622249 GCA_030063025.1 Avena longiglumis | reverse complement strand
ATGGTACATTTTTGAGAGTTATGACAAAAAAATTCATCGTTTTTGCGTTTTATAGCCGTTTTCATGACCTATTGCCCATGGTTTTGGAGTTCCAGGTCGATTTGCATGGCCCATAAGACATCGAGTGGCATGACCAAAAAATCATCGTTTTCGCGTTTTGTGGCATGACCAAAAACTCATCATTTTCGCGTTTTATCACTATTTTCATGAGCTATTGCCCACAGTTTTGGTGTCCTAGTTCGATTTTCATGACCCATAAGATCTGATACATGTTTGAGAAATATGACCAAAATGCGGTGACCCAGCATACCACTGCATGATGTAGTACACTATAGTCGTTGACATAACACCAATGAAACACCATTCACTAGTATTACATCCCTCAGAGTGGTACAACAGAAACACAGCAGGTCCAAGACATGACTATAGGTTACAACTCGACTCTTTACATATGATCAAGAGAACGCTCTAGGTTAGAGAGAGAGAGAGAGAGAGAGAGAGAGAGAGAGAAACTTCTTACAAAGAAGAATCAGAAATAATCAAATCATAACCAACATACTAATAGACTAGCATCTAAACTATTGGGCTTGCACTGCTGCTATTGCAATGCTCTACAGAAGTAGGTTCTATGGCTAGATATTGTATTCCTATCTAATCAGCAACTTCGTATTCACTTGAGTAGATGTATATGTTGTTTTTCTTGACTTCATTGAAGAGCTTGAGCTTTTGATGATGATTCCTGGAGCATAACTTGATGTATACGTTGTCTTAATGGCTTCAAAATCTAGCAAGGGTTAAGAAGATACGTTGAGTATGAGCGTACTCAGCAAGTTCACTAAAAAGGATTGTTTGATGCACTATATATACAGCCACAAACCATATGTCATAGGCAATGCATGTTTTTGTAAACATTTCTTCAAAGGTTGCTTTTATTCTGAAAATCTATGTCCGTCACAGCCTTCACGATTTTACCAGAACTTTCATGGAGTTCCTTTCCCGCAGCGTTTGCAGCTCCTTCCCAGAACAAGGAGTAACAAGTTACAGTTTTTACACTCTGCAGAGGTGCGTTACTTTTCCCATGAGATATCTTAGCTTTGTTGCACATTCGAGTGGCCAACCCGTTCACACTTCCTTGGTATGAGGCCCATACTAAGATCCAAGCCAATCACTGTCCTTCTCCATGACCCCGCATACACCGCAATTGTCGTATGCCCAAGTATTAACAATCCTAATATACCAGTAAAGTATAAAGTAGTGTGATTATGGTTTGTGAACAAGTAAACTATATTATTTACTACTTATGAATTATCTTTGGATTTAGTCCATTACAAAGTTGTGAGTGAAAAAATGATAAAAGGTTTTATTTGGTTGAAAATATCACTCTTGAAGGTTTTATAATTGATAAGAATCTTTTTAGAAAATGATCTACACATATAGTTAAATGATAATTCAATAAGATTGTATTTAAAATGTATTGAACCAATTTGACCCCATATTATCAATATTCAAGACTAATACTATTTATTAGACTCAATTGGCTAATTTTAGAAATATTAACAAATTTTATTTACCCTTTTATGAATTATTAATTAAGGGAATTAGATTTAAATTCAAGTTATTAGAGTATTAAGTTTTTATTTACTTTAAAAGCGGAATGTTATATTTTTAACATGTAGATAATATTGTTGTGATTGTTTTGGTATATTACATGTATTTTTATGAATTTTAAATAATAAGATATGATTTTTATAAGTTTAATTATTTTATAAAAATTTAATAAATAATAGATATTGAATTAAGTGAAATAATAATACATGATTATAGTTTTAAATTATATTTCTTATTTTTCTAAGAATTTTGATATATTATTTATATTTTTATCATTTACCATTATTAAAATATGAATTATCAAAGTTTAATTACATATAATTTTTTTATTAAATAATAATTATTTAAATAGTTTTAGAAATAATGTTTGATAATAGTTTTAAGTTGTAGATTTTATTTTTCTGAGTTTTCATATATTAAACACAAATTTCTGAACTATAAAACAAAAGTTATTGAATTTTTAAGATTTAATCATTTTCTGGAATTAAAATAAATAACTAAATGGTTTATGATGTAATGCTGATGTCAGCATGGGATGAAGGGTTTTTTTCACCAGGGCTATTTCTAACCTCAGTCACTAACTAGTGGGCCAGGGGCCACATCACATGCCTAGGCTAGTTAACACATTTGTTACTCCACCTGTTTCTACTCACAGTTAATGACAAATGGGCCCACTAGGTTATTTAATTACTAGAAACGAATTATAGAAATTATTAAACAAAAGAAAATGGTTTATTGGCTCATGATGACGTCAACATGACCTCATCAATGGAATCCCTCACAGATGACGCTCGGGGTCAGCGATTAGAGGCGCGCGGGCTAGCGAGAGTGTGTGCGCTGGACACGGGCGACTGGGAGGAACCTTGGGGTGGAGGCGTCGCCATTTTTGGTCGCTGGAGCGACACCAGTGATGAGCTACCACGGAGGTGGTGGACGGTGCTCGGTGGTATAGCAAACGAGGAAGCAAGGAGGAAATCGAGAAGGTGCGTGAGCATCGGTAGCTCACCGTGAAGCTGAAGGGCGCGACAGCGTGACCGGAGGAGCCCTATGGAAGCGGCAATCGATGATTGATGAAGATGGCCGGCGACGAAGATGACATGTCGATTCGGTTGACAGGAGACTCTCAGGCTTCCGTGACCTGGCCGAGGAGAATGAGGGTGGCGGGGAGGTCTACATCGACAAGCTCCGGCGGGGTTTAAGGCTAGGGTATCGGTTTTGAAAGAAGAAATCGAGAGAGAGCTCTAGAGGGGAAGAATGGGGATAAGGATGAGAGATGGCGCGCGCGGCGGTCTTATCTCCATCTCTGGAATAGGACAGGTGGCAGCGGGCATCGCGACGCGAGGTCGCCGGCGAACGTCATCGGCTTTCCCACGCAGCTGCTTCACTGCTGCAAGGAAGAAGACGATAGATGAAAGGATGAAGGGGTATGGGCCTCTAGTGGGCTGGTGCTGGGCTAGGTGGGCTGCGGTGTGGCGCGCTCGAGCGTCAAAAAGGGGAAGGAAAGATGGGCTGCGACCAAAAGCTGTTTTATTTTGTTTTTTTTTTCTTTTCTTTTTACTGTTTTGCATTTTCAGATTTGTATTTTCACAATTGTTTGCGATTTTTTCTTTTTAGAATTCACTTGTTAAATAACTGCAGCAAAAATGAAATGTATTTAAAATCCTTTTTGTGAGCTTTTATTATATATTGTTTCAAGTTTATTTATTTTCTTATATAAGTGCTTTTTTAAAATATTAGTAGTGCTTTTGTTATGAATTTTCTTTCCATAATAAACCATGGATTTATTAAATGATCTTTCCTTGTTTATTTATAAAACTTAGTTCTTATTAACTTATAGTTTGGAGGGAAGCTTTTATATAATGATCCTATATTTTTATTTGATGCATGATATTCTAAGGATTTAATATGTTTAATATTGCTCCCATGAATCTAGGAAATAACAAAGTATATATATTTTATTATAACAAAGATAGGAGTTAGGGTTTGAATTGTAAATGTTTACCATAAATTCTTAGGAGATTTAATATACTCATATTCTTTTATAATTGTGAATAAAGGTGAATGGTTAAGAAATAGTGTCTTTATGTTTATGATCATGAATGATATCACCATCTAAAGTAAAATAGTGGGGTAGTTTTCTAGGCTAACTTATGCGAAATAATTGATAAATATAGTTCCTAAGCACCTATGATAATGATGGTTGAAAATGACAAAGATGTGCTTAAGTGATTTGATATAGGAAAATATTCCTATCAGCCATTGTGGAAATAAGATGATTGATCAAACAGATGAGATAGATATTAAGTTTTGATTATAGATTTAAGGTTTAGTGTTTATCAAGAATCCCTATCTTCCAAACTTCATAATTCTGGACTTCTAATTAAGGAATTCCTTTCCTAGATATTCTACTTCTTCCTGTACATCATCATGTGTTAACATGATGAGCTTTACTTCACAAGAATAATCTTATCCACCCTTTATCCTTTTGAATCCATTTTTAAATCCAATGAGCTTGACACTAAAGCTCTTCATAATCTTCTCATATCTATACTTGGTTATCAAACTATTCTACTACTAATAATCTGCAATCCAACAGATGGTTACATTTGTCTCCATTCGTACTCTTCCTTTATCATCCATCCATTCATACTCTCCATTCATACTCTTCAATATTCATCCTTGTAATCTTCTTTGTTACCATACAAATATATATTCCAGATAACTCTTCTATCCACTGAGGAGTGAGTTAACTCCATCAATTATCATATTGATCCTATTCTCTTCCAACACTCCCAGCATATAGATGATATATAAAGCTAGCATTACTATTTACCTCTTCTTACTTCTTTCTTTATAGGCCTTAAGTGAATGCTATGATATGTACAAGAGTTGATAGATCAATAATTGATAGGTTAAGAATTGGTGAATCAATAGTTGATTACTCAACATTGATGAACAACAAATATGAGAATAAGGTTCAATAGAGATGCTAAAGATTGTTATGGGAAGGAATATATGTGGTGAATGATCTTGACTTGGTTTCTTTCCTACTCAATCTCACTAAAGAGTTAAGGTTAGGTATCACCATGATACTCATGGTAGAAATACATGAGAATAGATAGGTAAATATTTATTTATTAAATTATTGTTACTTGATTTGTATTTTCAACTTGGTAATCATGATTTATGTAATGAATACTATGATATGATTTATTAAGGATCAACTATTAGTCATTAAGCCATATGTTGATGGTTTAGTTTTATTATATTTGATCTACCCTTAGATCAAATCATGTTTACCCAAAATAATGTTTTAGCAAATGTCAGATTGAAACTTATCGTAGTCAACTTGATGATCTACTTCAATTCCATCAAGTTGAGAGAAGCTTCAATCACTTTGACAAGTTTTGTTCAAAGGCGCGAAAATTATTTCTATGCATGAATGCAATGCACACATCTGTGTTTAACTTATTTCTAAGCTCTAATGCTGGGATGTTACACAAAACCTCGTCCTTTTCGCGTTTATGGCTATTTTAATGAGCTATTGCCCTCATTTTTGGGGTTCCAAGGCGATTTACACGGCCCATAAGTCCTGCTACATGTTTGAGAGTTTTGACCAAAACCTCATCGTATTCGTGTTTTATGGCTATTTCATGAGCTATTTCCCATAGTTTAGGGATTCAATTGGGATTTGCATGGCCAGTAAAACTGGATACATGTTTGAGAGGTATAACCAAAAACTCGATGTTTTCGTGTTTTGTGTCCGTTTTCATGAGCTATTACCTGCATTTTTGGGGTTCCAGTGCGATATGCATGGCCCCTAAGACATGATACATGGTTGAGAGTTATGACCATAAACTCATCGTTTTCAAGTTTTATCACTGTTTTCTTGAGCTATTGCCCACAGTTTTGGTGTTGCATGTCGATTTGCACGGCTTATAAGACCTTTTATATGTTTTAGTGGAATGACTAAAAGCTCGTCGTTTTCACGTTTTACGGATGTTTTCATCAGCTATTGCCCACAGTTTTGGGGTTCTAGGGAGACTTACACGACTCATAACACCGGATACATGTTTTAGAGTTATGATCAAAAACTCGTTGTTTTAATTTTATATGGCCGTTTTAATGAGCTATTGCCCACAATTTTGGTGTTCCAGGTCAATTTGCATGGCCCATAAGACCCAATACATGTTTCAGTGTTATAACCAAAACCTCGTCATTTTTGCTTTTATGGTCGTTTTCATGATCTATTCCCCACAATTTTGGGGTTCCAGGGTGATTTACACGGCCTATAAGACCCGATACATGTTTGAGAGATATGAACAAAACCTCACCATTCTCGCGTTTTCGGGTTCAATTGGGATTTGCATGGCCAGTAAAACCGGATACATGTTTGAGAGGTATGACCAAAAACTCGATGTTTTCGTGTTTTTGGACGTTTTCATGAGCTATTGCTTGCATTTTTAGGGATCCAGGGCGATTTGCATGGCCCGTAAGACATGATACATGTTTGAGAGTTATGACCAAAAACTCATAATTTTCGCGTTTTATCACTATTTTCATGAGCTATTGTCCACATTTTTGGTGTTCCAGGCCGATTTGCACGACCCATAAGATCTGATACATGTTTGAGAGTTATGACCAAAACCTCGGCGTTTTCACGTTTTATGGCCGTTTTCATGAGCTATTGCCCTCATTTTTAGAGTTCCGGGTTGATTTGCATGGCCCATAAGACATGATACATGTTTGAGAGTTATGTTCAAAACCTCGTCGTTTTCGCGTTTTATGGCCGTTTTCAAGAGCTATTGCCCTCATTTTTGGGGTTCCAGGGCGATTTACATGGCCCATAAGACCCGATACATGTTTGAGAGATATGACCAAAATCTCATCGTTTTCGCATTTTATGCCTATTTTCATGAGCTATTGCCCATAGTTTTTGGGTTCCAGGGCAATTTACACGGCCCATAAGACCTGATACATGTTTGAGAGATATGAACAAAACCTCACCGTTCTCGCGTTTTATGGCCATTTTCATCAGCTATCGCCCACAATTTTGGGGTTCCACGGTTATTTACATGACTCATCACACCCGATACATGTTTGAGAGTTATGACCGAATACTCAGTGTTTTCACGTTTTATGGTTATATCATGAGTTATTGCCCATAGTTTCGGGGTTCAATTGGGATTTGTATGGCCAGTAAAGCCGGAAACATGTTTGAGAATTATGACAAAAAACTCGGTGTTTTCGTGTTTTATGGTCGTTTTCATGAGCTATTGCCCACAGTTTTGGGGTTCCAGGACGATTTGAATTGCCCCGTAAGATGTGATACATGCTTGAGACCTATGACAAAAAAACTCGCCATTTTCATGTTTTATGGCCGTTTTCATGAGCTATTGCCCATAGTTTTGGGGTTCGAGGGCAATATTTATGGTCCGTAAGACATGATACATGTTTGAGAGTTATGACAAAAAAATCGTCGTTTTCGCGTTTTATAGCCATTTTGATGAGCTATTGCCTAAGGTTTTGGAGTTCCAAGTCGATTTGCATGACCCATAAGACCTGATACATGTTTGAGTGGCATGACCAAAAAATCATCGTTTTCGTGTTTTGTGGCCGTTTTCATGAGCTATTGCACACAGTTTTGGTGTTGAATTGGGATTTGCATGGCCAGTAAAATCGGTACATGTTTGTGAGTTATGACCAAAAACTCAGCGTTTTCATGTTTTATGTAAGTTTTCATGAGCTATTGCCCATAGTTTTGGGGTTCCAGGGCGATTTGCATGGCCCGTAAGACATGATACATGTTTTTGTGTTATGACCAAAAACTCGCCATTTTCGCATTTTATCACTGTTTTCATGAGCTATTGCCCACAATTTTGGTGTTCCAGGTCGATTTTCACGACCCATAAGATCTGATACATGCTTGACAAATATGACCAAAACATCGTTGTTTTCGCGTTTTATGGCTGTTTTAATGACCTATTGCCCTCATTTTTGGGGTTCTAGGGTGATTTACACGGCCCATAAGACCTGCTACATGTTTGAGAGATATGACCAAAACCTCATCGTATTCACGTTTTATGGCCGTTTCATGAGCTATTTCCCATAGTTTGGGGTTCAATTAGGACTTGCATGGCCAGTAAAACCGGATACATGTTTGAGAGGTATGACCAAAAACTCGATGTTTTCGTGTTTTTTGGCCGTTTTCATGAGCTATTGCCTGCATTTTTAGGGTTCTAGGGTGATATGCATGGCCCGTAAGACATGATACATGTTTGAGAGTTATGACCAAAAACTCATCGTTTTCGCGTTTTATAGCCGTTTTCATTAGCTATTGCCCACAATTTATGTGTTCGAGGTCGATTTGCACGACCCATAAGATCTGATACATGTTTGAGAGTTATGACCAAAAATAGGCGTTTTCGCGTTTTATGGTCGTTTTCATGAGCTATTGCTCTCATTTTTGGAGTTCCAGGTCGATTTGCACGTCCCATAAGACATGATACATGTTTGAGAGTTATGTTCAAAACCAAGTCGTTTTCGCGTTTTATGGCCGTTTTCATGAGATATTGCCCTCATTTTTGGGGTTCCAGGGGTATTTACATGGCCCATAAGACCCGATACATGATTGAGAGATATGACCAAAATCTCATCGTTTTCGCGTTTTATGGCTGTTTTGATGAGCTATTGCCCACAGTTTTGGGGTTCTAGGGCGACTTACACGGCATATAACACCTGTACATGTTTGAGAGATATGAACAAAACCTCACCGTTATCGCGTTTTCATCCGCTATCGCCCACAATTTTGGAGTTCCACGGTTATTTACATGACTCATAACACCCGATTCATGTTTGAGAGTTATGACCGAAAACTCAGTGTTTTCACGTTTTATGGCTATATCATGAGTTATTGCCCAAAGTTTTGGGGTTAAATTGGGATTTGTATGGCCAGTAAAACCGGATACATGTTTGAGAATTATGACAAAAAACTCGGTGTTTTCGTGTTTTATAGTCGTTTTCATGAGCTATTGCCCACGGTTTTGGGGTTCTAAGAAGATTTGCATTGCCCCGTAAGAATTGATACATGCTTGAGAGCTATGACAAAAAAAAAACTCGCCATTTTCATGTTTTATGGCTGTTTTCATGAGCTATTGCCCATAGTTTTGGGGTTCGAGGGCAATATTTATGGTCCGTAAGACATGATACATGTTTGAGACTTATGACAAAAAAACTCGTCGTTTTCGCGTTTTATAGCCGCTTTCATGAGCTATTGCCCAACGTTTTGGAGTTTCAGGTCGATTTGCATGTCCCATAAGACCTGATACATGTTTGAGTGGCATGGCCAAAAAATCATCGTTTTCGTGTTTTGTGGCCGTTTTCATGATCTATTGCAGACAGTTTTGGTGTTGAATTGGGATTTGCATGGCCAGTAAAATCGGTACATGTTTGTGAGTTATGACCAAAAACTCGGCGTTTTCACGTTTAATGTCAGTTTTCATGAGCTATTGCCCATAGTTTTGGGGTTCCAGGGCGATTTGCATGGCCCGTAAGACATGATACATGTTTGTGTGTTATGACCAAAAACACGTCATTTTCGCGTTTTATCACTGTTTTCATGAGCTATTTCTCACAGTTTTGGTGTTCCAGGTCGATTTTCACGAACCATAAGATCTAATACATGTTTGAGAAATATGACCAAAACCTCGTCGTTTTCGCGTTTTATGGCTGTTTTAATGAGCTATTGCACTCATTTTTGGGGTTCTAGGGTGATTTACATGGCCCATAAGACCTGCTACATGTTTGAGAGATATGACCAAAACCTCATCGTATTCACGTTTTATGGCCGTTTCATGAGCTATTTCCCATAGTTTTGGGGTTCAATTGGGACTTTAATGGCCAGTAAAACCGGATACATGTTTCAGAGGTATGACCAAAAACTCGATGTTTTCATGTTTTTTGGCCATTTTCATGAGCTATTTCCTGCATTTTTAGGGTTCCAGGGTGATATGCATGGCACGTAAGAGATGATACATGTTTGAGAGTTATGACCAAAAACTCATCGTTTTCGCGTTTTATAGCCGTTTTCATGAGCTATTGCCCACATTTTTTGTGTTCGATGTCGATTTGCACGACCCATAAGATCTGATACATGTTTTAGAGTGATGACCAAAAACTCGGCGTTTTCGCGTTTTATGGCCGTTTTCACGAGCTATTGCTCTCATTTTTGGAGTTCCAGGTCGATTTGCACAGCCCATAAGACATGTTTGAGAGTTATGTTCAAAACCTCGTCGTTTTTGCGTTTTATGGACGTTTTCATGAGCTATTGCCCTCATTTTTGGGGTTCTAGGGCGATTTACATGGCCCATAAGACCCGATACATGTTTGAGAGATATGACCAAAATCTCATCGGTTTCGCGTTTTATGGCTGTTTTCATGAGCTATTGCCCATGGTTTTGGGGTTCTAGGGCGATTTACACGGCCCATAAGACCTAAAACATGTTTGAGAGATATGAACAAAACCTCACCATTCTCGCGTTTTATGGCCATCGCCCACAATTTTGGGGTTCCACGGTTATTTACATGACTCATAACACCCGATACATGTTTGAGAGTTATGACCGAAAACTCAGTGTTTTCACGTTTTATGGATATATCATGAGTTATTTCCCATAGTTTTGGGGTTAAATTGGGATTTGTATGGCCAGTAAAACCGGATACATGTTTGAGAATTATGACAAAAAACTCGGTGTTTTCGTGTTTTATGGTCGTTTTCATGAGCTATTGCCCACAGTTTTGGGGTTCCAAGACGATTTGCATCGCCCCGTAAGATGTGATACATGCTTGAGAGCTATGACAAAAAAACTCGCCATTTTCATGTTTTATGGCCATTTTCATGAGCTATTGCCCATAGTTTTGCGGTTCGAGGGCAATTTTTATGGTCCGTAAGACATGATACATGTTTGAGAGTTATGACAAAAAACTCGTCGTTTTCACGTTTTATAGCCGCTTTCATGAGCTATTGCCCAAGGTTTTGGAGTTCTAGGTCGATTTGCATGGCCCATAAGACCTGATACATGTTTGAGTGGCATGGCCAAAAAATCATCGTTTTCGTGTTTCGTGGATGTTTTCATAAGCTATTGCAGACAGTTTTGGTGTTGAATTGGGATTTGCCTGGCCAGTAAAATCGGTACATGTTTGTGAGTTATGACCAAAAACTCAGTGTTTTCACGTTTTATGTTAGTTTTCATGAACTATTGCCCGTAGTTTTGGGGTTCCAGGGATTTGCATGGCCTGTAAGACATGATACATGTTTGTGTGTTATGACCAAAAACACGTCATTTTCGTGTTTTATCACAGTTTTCATGAGCTATTACCCACAGTTTTGGTGTTCCAGGTCGATTTTCACGACCCATAAGATCTAATACATGCTTGAGAAATATGACCAAAACCTCGTCGTTTTCGCGTTTTATGGCTGTTTTAATGAGCTAGTGCACTCATTTTTGGGGTTCTAGGGTGATTTACACGGCCCATAGAACCTGCTACATGTTTGAGAGATATGACCAAAACCTCATCGTATTCACGTTTTATGGGCGTTTCATGAGCTATTTCCCATAGTTTTGGGGTTCAATTGGGACTTTAATGGCCAGTAAAACCGGATACATGTTTGAGAGGTATGACCAAAAACTCGATGTTTTCGTGTTTTTGGCCGTTTTCATGAGCTATTGCCTGCATTTTTAGGGTTCCAGGGTGATATGCATGGCCCGTAAGACATGATACATGTTTGAGAGTTATGACCAAAAACTCATCGTTTTCGCGTTTTATAGCCGTTTTCATGAGCTATTGCCCACAGTTTTTGTGTTCGATGTCGATTTGCACGACCCATAAGATCTGATACATGTTTTAGAGTGATGACCAAAAACTCGGCGTTTTCGCGTTTTATGGCCGTTTTCATGAGCTATTGCTCTCATTTTTGGAGTTCCAGGTCGATTTGCACGGCCCATAAGACATGTTTGAGAGTTATGTTCAAAACCTCGTCGTTTTTGCATTTTATGGACGTTTTCATGAGCTATTGCCCTCATTTTTGGGGTTCTAGGGCGATTTACATGGCCCATAAGACCCGGTACATGTTTGAGAGTTATGACCAAAATCTCATCGGTTTCGCGTTTTATGGCTGTTTTCATGAGCTATTGCCCACAGTTTTGGGGTTCTAGGGCGATTTACACGACCCATAAGACCTAAAACATGTTTGAGAGATATGAACAAAACCTCACCATTCTCGCGTTTTATGGCCATTTTCATCAGCTATCACCCACAATTTTGGGGTTCCACGGTTACTTACATGACTCCTAACACCCGATTTATGTTTGAGAGTTATGACCGAAAACTTAGTGTTTTCACGTTTTATGGCTATATCATGAGTTAGTGCCCATAGTTTTGGGGTTAAATTGGGATTTGTATGGCCAATAAAACCGGATACATGTTTGAGAATTATAACAAAAAACTCGGTGTTTTCGTGTTCTATGGTCGTTTTCATGAGCTATTGCCCACGGTTTTGGGGTTCCAAGACGATTTGCATTGCCCCGTAAGATGTGATACATGCTTGAGAGCTATGACAAAAAAAACTTGCCATTTTCATGTTTTATGGCCGTTTTCATGAGCTATTGCCCATAGTTTTGGGGTTCGAGGGCAATATTTATGGTCCGTAAATGATACATGTTTGAGATTTATGACAAAAAAACTCATCGTTTTCGCGTTTTATAGCCGCTTTCATGAGATATTGCCCAAGGTTTTGGAGTTCCAGGTCGATTTGCATGTCCCATAAGACCTGATACATGTTTGAGTGGCATGGCCAAAAAATCATCGTTTTCGTGTTCTGTGGCCGTTTTCATGAGATATTGCAGACACTATTGGTGTTGAATTAGGATTTGCATGGCCAGTAAAATCGGTACATGTTTGTGAGTTATGACCAAAAACTCGGCATTTTCACGTTTTATGTCAGTTTTCATGAGCTATTGCCCATAGTTTTGGGGTTCTAGGGCGATTTGCATGGCCCGTAAGACATGATACATGTTTGTGTGTTATGACCAAAAAGACGTCATTTTCGCGTTTTATCACTGTTTTCATGAGCTATTGCCCACAGTTTTGGTGTTCTAGGTCGATTTTCACGACCCATAAGATCCAATACATGTTTGAGAAATATGACCAAAACCTCGTCGTTTTCGCGTTTTATGGCTGTTTTAATGAGCTAGTGCACTCATTTTTGGGGTTCTAGGGTGATTTACACGGCCCATAGAACCTGCTACATGTTTGAGAGATATGACCAAAACCTCATCGTATTCACGTTTTATGGCCGTTTCATGAGCTATTTCCCATAGTTTTGGGGTTCAATTGGGACTTTAATGGCCAGTAAAACCGGATACATGTTTGAGAGGTATGACCAAAAACTCGATGTTTTCGTATTTTTGGCCGTTTTCATGAGCTATTGCCTGCATTTTTAGGGTTCCAGGCTGATATGCATGGCCCGTAAGACATGATACATGTTTGAGAGTTATGACCAAAAACTCATCGTTTTCGCGTTTTATAGCCGTTTTCATGAGCTATTGCCCACAGTTTTTGTGTTCGATGTCGATTTGCACGACCCATAAGATCTGATACATGTTTTAGAGTGATGACCAAAAACTCGGCGTTTTATGGCCGTTTTCATGAGCTATTGCTCTCATTTTTGGAGTTCCAGGTCGATTTGCACGGCCCATAAGACATGTTTGAGAGTTATGTTCAAAACCTCGTCGTTTTCGCATTTTATGGACGTTTTCATGAGCTATTGCCCTCATTTTTGGGGTTCTAGGGCGATTTACATGGCCCATAAGACCCGATACATGTTTGAGAGTTATGACCAAAATCTCATCGGTTTCGCGTTTTATGGCTGTTTTCATGAGCTATTGCCCACAGTTTTGGGGTTCTAGGGCGATTTACACGACCCATAAGACCTAAAACATGTTTGAGAGATATGAACAAAACCTCACCATTCTCGCGTTTTATGGCCATTTTCATCAGCTATCACCCACAATTTTGGGGTTCCACGGTTACTTACATGACTCCTAACACCCGATTCATGTTTGAGAGTTATGACCGAAAACTCAGTGTTTTCACGTTTTATGGCTATATCATGAGTTAGTTCCCATAGTTTTGGGGTTAAATTGGGATTTGTATGGCCAATAAAACCGGATACATGTTTGAGAATTATAACAAAAAACTCGGTGTTTTCGTGTTATATGGTCGTTTTCATGAGCTATTGCCCACGGTTTTGGGGTTCCAAGACGATTTGCATTGCCCCGTAAGATGTGATACATGCTTGAGAGCTATGACAAAAAAAACTTGCCATTTTCATGTTTTATGGCCGTTTTCATGAGCTATTGCCCATAGTTTTGGGGTTCGAGGGCAATATTTATGGTCCGTAAGAAATGATACATGTTTGAGATTTATGACAAAAAAACTCATCGTTTTCGCGTTTTATAGCCGCTTTCATGAGATATTGCCCAAGGTTTTGGAGTTCCAGGTCGATTTGCATGTCCCATAAGACCTGATACATGTTTGAGTGGCATGGCCAAAAAATCATCGTTTTCGTGTTCTGTGGCCGTTTTCATGAGATATTGCAGACACTATTGGTGTTGAATTAGGATTTGCATGGCCAGTAAAATCGGTACATGTTTGTGAGTTATGACCAAAAACTCGGCATTTTCACGTTTTATGTCAGTTTTCATGAGCTATTGCCCATAGTTTTGGGGTTCTAGGGCGATTTGCATGGCCCGTAAGACATGATACATGTTTGTGTGTTATGACCAAAAAGACGTCATTTTCGCGTTTTATCACTGTTTTCATGAGCTATTGCCCACAGTTTTGGTGTTCTAGGTCGATTTTCACGACCCATAAGATCCAATACATGTTTGAGAAATATGACCAAAACCTCGTCGTTTTCGCGTTTTATGGCTGTTTTAATGAGCTATTGCACTCATTTTTGGGGTTCTAGGGTGATTTACACGGCCCATAAGACCTGCTACAAGTTTGAGAGATATGACCAAAACCTCATCGTATTCACGTTTTATGGCCGTTTCATGAGCTATTTCCCATAGTTTTGGGGTTCAATTGGGACTTGCATGGCCAGTAAAACCGGATACATGTTTAAGAGGTATGACCAAAAACTCGATGTTTTCGTGTTTTTTGTCTGTTTTCATGAGCTATTTCCTGCATTTTTAGAGTTCTAGGGTGATATGCATGGCCCGTAAGACATGATACATGTTTGAGAGTTATGACCAAAAACTCATCGTTTTCGCGTTTTATAGCCGTTTTCATGAGCTATTGCCCACAGTTTTTGTGTTCGATGTCGATTTGCACGACCCATAAGATCTGATACATGTTTGAGAGTTATGACCAAAAAAAATCGGCGTTTTCGCGTTTTATGATCGTTTTCATGAGCTATTGCTCTCAATTTTTGGAGTTCCAGGTCGATTTGCACGGCCCATAAGACACGATACATGTTTGAGAGTTATGATCAAAATCTCGTCGTTTTCGTGTTTTATGGACGTTTTCATGAGCTATTGCCCTCATTTTTGGGGTTCCAGGGCGATTTACATGGCCCTTAAGACTCGATACATGTTTGAGAGATATGACTAAAATCTCACCGTTTTCGCGTTTTATGGTTGTTTTCATGAGCTATTGCCCACAGTTTTGGGGTTCTAGGGTGATTTACACGGCCCATAAGACCTAAAACATGTTTGACAGATATGAACAAAACATCACCATTCTCGCGTTTTATGGCAATTTTCATCAGCTATTGCCCACAATTTTGGGGTTCCACGGTTATTTACATGACTCATAACACCCGATACATGTTTGAGAGTTATGACCGAAAACTCAGTGTTTTCACGTTTTATGGCTATATCATGAGTTATTGCCCAAAGTTTTGGGGTTAAATTGGGATTTGTATGGCCAGTAAAACCGAATACATGTTTGAGAATTATGACAAAAAACTCGGTGTTTTCGTGTTTTATGGTCGTTTTCATGAGCTATTGCCCACGGTTTTGGGGTTCTAAGAAGATTTGCATTGCCCCGTAAGAATTGATACATGCTTGAGAGCTATGACAAAAAAAACTCGCCATTTTCATGTTTTATGGCTGTTTTCATGAGCTATTGCCCATAGTTTTGGGGTTCGAGGGCAATATTTATGGTCCGTAAGACATGATACATGTTTGAGACTTATGATAAAAAAACTCGTCGTTTTCGCGTTTTATAGCCGCTTTCATGAGCTATTGCCCAAGGTTTTGGAGTTTCAGGTCGATTTGCATGTCCCATAAGACCTGATACATGTTTGAGTGGCATGGCCAAAAAATCATCGTTTTCGTGTTTTGTGGTCGTTTTCATGATCTATTGCAGACAGTTTTGGTGTTGAATTGGGATTTGCATGGACAGTAAAATCGGTACATGTTTGTGAGTTATGACCAAAAACTCGGCGTTTTCACGTTTAATGTCAGTTTTCATGAGCTATTGCCCATAGTATTGGGATTCCAGGGCGATTTGCATGGCCCGTAAGACATGATACATGTTTGTGTGTTATGACCAAAAACACGTCATTTTCGCGTTTTATCACTGTTTTCATGAGCTATTGCCCACAGTTTTGGTGTTCCAGGTCGATTTTCACGACCCATAAGATCTAATACATGTTTGAGAAATATGACCAAAACCTCGTCGTTTTCGCGTTTTATGGCTGTTTTAATGAGCTATTACACTCATATTTGGGGTTCTAGGGTGATTTACACGGCCCATAAGACCTGCTACATGTTTGAGAGATATGACCAAAACCTCATCGTATTCACGTTTTATGGCCGTTTCATGAGCTATTTCCCATAGTTTTGGGGTTCAATTGGGACTTGCATGGCCAGTAAAACCGGATACATGTTTGAGAGGTATGACCAAAAACTCGATGTTTTCGTGTTTTTTGTCTGTTTTCATGAGCTATTGCCTGCATTTTTTAGGGTTCCAGGGTGATATGCATGGCACGTAAGACATGATACATGTTTGAGAGTTATGACCAAAAACTCATCGTTTTCGCGTTTTATAGCCATTTTCATGAACTATTGCCCACAGTTTTTGTGTTCGATGTCGATTTGCACGACCCATAAGATCTGATACATGTTTTAGAATGATGACCAAAAACTCGGTGTTTTCGCGTTTTATGGCCGTATGAGCTATTGCTCCCATTTTTGGAGTTCTAGGTCGATTTGCACGGCCCATAAGACATGATACATGTTTGAGAGTTATTTTCAAAACCTCGTCGTTTTCGCATTTTATGGACGTTTTCATGAGCTATTGCCCTCATTTCTGGGGTTCCAAGGCGATTTACATGGCCCATAAGACCCGATACATGTTTTAGAGATAAGACCAAAATCTCATCGTTTTCGCGTTTTATGGCTGTTTTCATGAGCTATTGCCCACAGTTTTGGCGTTCTAGGGCGATTTACACGGCCCATAAGACCAAAAACATGTTTGAGAGATATGAACAAAACCTCACCATTCTCGCGTTTTATGGCCATTTTCATCAGCTATCGCCCACAATTTTGGGGTTCCACGGTTATTTACATGACTCATAACACCCGATACATGTTTGAGAGTTATGACCGAAAACTC
This sequence comes from Avena longiglumis, assembly GCA_030063025.1. Classification (NCBI taxonomy): domain Eukaryota; kingdom Viridiplantae; phylum Streptophyta; class Magnoliopsida; order Poales; family Poaceae; genus Avena; species Avena longiglumis. Next base: position 2,604,957 of record CP125974.1, on the reverse strand, counting down.
ATTGTTTTCACGTTTTATGGATATATCATGAGTTATTGCCCATAGTTTTGGGGTTAAATTGGGATTTGTATGGCCAGTAAAACCGGATACATGTTTGAGAATTATGACAAAAAACTCGGTGTTTTCGTGTGTTATGGTCGTTTTCATGAGCTATTGCCCACGGTTTTGGGGTTCCAAGACGATTTGCATTGCCCCGTAAGATGTGCTACATGCTTGAGAGCTATGACAAAAAAACTCGCGATTTTCATGTTTTATGGTCGTTTTCATGAGCTATTGCCCATAGTTTTGCGGTTCGAGGGCAATATTTATGGTCCGTAAGACATGATACATGTTTGAGAGTTATGACAAAAAACTCGTCGTTTTCGCGTTTTATAGCCGCTTTCATGAGCTATTTCCCAAGGTTTTGGAGTTCTAGGTCGATTTGCATGACCCATAAGACCTGATACATGTTTGAGTGGCATGGCCAAAAAATCATCGTTTTCGTGTTTTGTGGCTGTTTTCATGAGCTATTGCAGACACTATTGGTGTTGAATTGGGATTTGCATGGCCAGTAAAATCGGTACATGTTTGTGAGTTATGACCAAAAACTCGGCATTTTCACGTTTTATGTCAGTTTTCATGAGCTATTGCCCATAGTTTTGGGGTTCCAGGGCGATTTGCATGGCCAGTAAGACATGATACATGTTTGTGTGTTATGACCAAAAACACGTCATTTTCGCATTTTATCACTGTTTTCATGAGCTATTGCCCACAGTTTTGGTGTTCCAGGTCGATTTTCACGACCCATAAGATCTAATACATGTTTGAGAAATATGACCAAAACCTCGTCGTTTTCGCATTTTATGGCTGTTTTAATGAGCTATTACACTCATTTTTGGGGTTCTAGGGTGATTTACAAGGCCCATAAGAACTGCTACATGTTTGAGAGATATGACCAAAACCTCATCGTATTCACGTTTTATGGCCGTTTCATGAGCTATTTCCCATAGTTTTGGGGTTCAATTGGGACTTGCATGGCCAGTAAAACCGGATACATGTTTGAGAGATATGACCAAAAACTCGATGTTTTCGTGTTTTTGGCCGTTTTCATGAGCTATTGCCAGCATTTTTAGGGTTCCAGGGTGATATGCATGGCCCGTAAGACATGATACCTGTTTGAGAGTTATGACCAAAAACTCATCGTTTTCGCGTTTTATAGCCGTTTTCATGAGCTATTGCCCACATTTTTTGTGTTCGATGTCGATTTGCATGACCCATAAGATCTGATACATGTTTTAGAGTGATGACCAAAAACTCGGCGTTTTCGCATTTTATGGCCGTTTTCATGAGCTATTGCTCTCATTTTTGGAGTTCCAGGTCGATTTGCACGGCCCATAAGACATGATACATGTTTGAGAGTTATGTTCAAAACCTCGTCGTTTTCGCGTTTTATGGACGTTTTCATGAGCTATTGCCCTCATTTTTGGGGTTCTAGGGCGATTTACATGGCCCATAAGACCCGATACATGTTTGAGAGATATGACCAAAATATCATTGTTTTCGCGTTTTATGGCTGTTTTCATGAGCTATTGCCCACAGTTTTGCGGTTCTAGGGCGATTTACACGGCCCATAAGACCAAAAACATGTTTGAGAGATATGAACAAAACCTCACCATTCTCGCGTTTTATGGCCATTTTCATCGGCTATCGCCCACATTTTGGGGTTCCACGGTTATTTACATGACTCATAACACCCGATACATGTTTAAGAGTTATGACCGAAAACTCAGTGTTTTCACGTTTTATTGATATATCATGAGTTATTGCCCATAGTTTTGGGGTTAAATTGGGATTTGTATGGCCAGTAAAACCGGATACATGTTTGAGAATTATGAAAAAAACTCGGTGTTTTCGTGTTTCACTACTAGGAAAATGGCTATAGGTAATCAGCACATCCGTGGATCACTTGGTTGAAGTGCCCCACGGCTAAAACAGGCGTGGCGCACCTGTGGGCAGTGCCCTACTAGTAACTAGAACAACCGTGGCGCACATGACTATAGTGCGCCACAGATGTGTGGGCGAGGCCACATTGGCGACGCCAAACACCTGTAGCGCACTACAGTCATGTGCGCCACGGTTGTTTGTGTCATCTGTGGCGCACATGGGGCGGGTGCGCTACGCCTAAGCGCACGCCCCCCTCTGCTGTGAAACGGCCACAAACATCTGGCGCACTCCCGAGTGCGCCACAGTGTTTACTCCCCGGCGCACTAGGGCCTTGTGCGCCACGGATGTGTCGATTCTTTTAGGACATCACTTTATGTGCACATGTGTGCCCACCCATCCACCACCCCACACTTCACTTTCCCCTTCTTCTTCCTCCTTAGATCTAGTCGGGATCTTCTCCTTCCCACCTCAATTTCTCCACACATTCACCATTTTTAGCATGTAAAACTTGCTTTGGATGTTACATAACTAATAGAGGAGGTCTCCGGTCTCTCATCTATCCTTTCCTACGACGCACCTCTCCTTTCCATCTTTCTCGCGATCGGTCTCTCATCTCTAAGTTGTCCATGTAAGGATGTGTTCATGTTTATATGGATGATGTGCTCATATGTATGTAGATGATCGATGCTCATGATGTGTGTATGTGGAGAGGATCGATGGTCATATGTGTGTGTATATGGAGAGTATCGATGATGCTCATGCATGTGTGTATGGAGAGGATAATGATATGTTCATGTGTGTATGGATCGGTCTCTCTCTCTCTCTCTCTCTCTCTCTCTCTTGTGTTTGTATGTGAACAAGTTGCCATTTGTTTTGCCAAAATGTTGATTCATTTCCATTTTGGCAAGACTTTGGCATTTCGCAAAGGTCCCAATTTTAGGATAGGTCATGCCGAAATTTTCTATCGACCATTGCATGCATGCATTCATTATGTGGTTCTAATAGACTTCAAATTTGTACCGTGTACATCGTGCAGGCAAAAATGGTCCGCATAATGAGCGAAGGCATTGTGGATAGATTTTTGAAATGTGCGACGGCCGACATGATACGAAATAACAAGACAAATATAAGATGTCCGTGCAGAAGATGCAAACTCAACTGGGTGATCGACCCAGATTCCGGGAATCTGCAGGCGCACCTGCTCCGCCATGGTTTCATGGATGGATACACTCGTTGGATAAGCGATGACGTAGATGATGGAGACGGTGAAGAAGGTGGCCAACATGACGATGATCATCATCACGGCGAGAACAGGCGAGATGATGAAGAGTCTCCTGGAGATGGTGAAGGTGCGGAAGGCATCGGATGATGATGATCTAGATGCCGGAGGAGCGACGGCGATGGAACAACGTCGGTGGGTGCGGACCCTTATGTGCAAGAGCTGCTTCTCAAGCGCATTTAGTAACGCCAGGGCTGCCGCTAGAGAGAAAGCCAAGCTTGCGCAACTTGAGAAAGACGCGGTTACTCCATTGTATGAAGGATGCAGGCCCGTTGATACCCGGTTGAATGTAACGCTCAAGGCTATGGAGATGAAGGCAAAGCACAAATTGAGCGACGCAAGCTTCGACGATATGATGGCATTCTGGCATGACCGTCTGCCGGAGGGGAACACATGTCCAACTAGTATCGAGGATGCCAAGAAAATCGTCTGTCCTCTCGATCTACCGCACGTTAGATATCACGTATGCATCAACGATTGCATCATTTATCGGGGCGAGGACGCAGAGAAAACCACATGTCCGGTGTGCGGCGTGAGTCGATACAAGAAAGGGAAGAAATCACCTCGAAAAGTGGTATGGTACTTTCCTATCACTCCTCGTCTGCAGCGCTATTTCGCGGACCCTAAGGAAGCTCATGCGCGATGGCATGCGGAAAGGAAGAAGCCGGAGATGATGATGACCCGAAAAGGATGAGCTGCCGACGACCCTTCGGATGCTAGCCGGTGAAAGCATTGGACCTCGAATTCCAATTCGTGGAGATTCGAGGAACATCGGCTTGCGAGCACCGATGGACTCAATCCGTTCGGTAGCGAGCAGCACGCAACACTTGGCCCGTGTTTGTATGGATGTACAACCTCCTCCATGGTTGTGCATGAAGAAGAAGTACATACAAATGAGTATGCTAATTCAAGGGCGAAACAACCTGGTACCGACATCAATCGTATCTCGGGCTGTTGAAAGAGGAGCTAGCCACGTTATGGGAATGGAGCCAATACTTACGACACCGCACAAATTATTTCACTATGAGAGCCGCGTTGGTCACTACGGTGCAAGACTATCCAGGTTGTTGGTATATCTCGGGCAGGTTATCCAAGGATTCTGCGCATGCGTTAGGTGCATGGATAACACAAGCTATCTCCAACTAGAGAAAGATCCAGGTCATCGAAACCGTGTTCATGGCGCACCGGAGGTGGCTCGGCAAGAATGATCCATGGAGAAAGCGTGGAGACCTGTTCGATTGCAAATCCGAGACCCGAGGAATCCCAGAGCGGAGGAGCATCGAAGAAGTGGAAGAATTGCTGAAAAACTGGAAAGATTGTCCTAAGCCTGGAAAGAAGCGAAAGAGGCAGCAAGACAAGCCGCTGATGAAGGTATGGAAAACAAGGTCATTTCAGGATTTGCCATCTTGGAAGTTTCTCCAGACGCCTCATAGCCTCGACATCATGCATATCACGAAAACGTGTAGAGTCGGTCGCCACCATAATCAACATGCCGGATAGGACGAAAGATGGTCCGAAAGCAAGGCACGACCTGATATGCTTGGGTATCCGGAAGGAGCTTCACGAGGACGACTACTCTCGATGATCGGAAGATGACGATGATCATGAGTCGGAGACGACACAAGGTCGTCGGAAGGGTAAAAAGTTAAAGAAGAATATTACGCCCTCCTTCTTGCTTCACTCTAAGCCGTGATGAGATCAAACAGTTTTCAAGTGCCTTCTAGGAGTCAAATTTCCTATCGCTACGCTGGCAAGATAAGCGATACCTAGACGAGGCGGCAGAGGTTCGATGGCATGAAGTCTCACGACCGTGCTAATGACGCAGGTACTTCCGGTCGCACTAAGAGGGATAATGGACGAGCACGTCCGTGAAATGTTATTTGGCCTATGCAAGTTTTTCGACGTCATCTCTAGGAAGTCGATTGGCTTGAATCAGCTCGGAAGGCTACAGGAGGAGATCGTGGTGATACTATGTGAGCTTGAGGTCTACTTCCCACCCGCATTCTTCGACATTATGGTGCATCTGCTGGTCCATGTCGTGGAGGACATCGTACAACTCGGGCCGATGTTCCTCCGCAGCATGATGGCGTTCGAAAGGATGAACGGACACATCAAAGGATACGTTCGCAACAGGTCCCGTCCAGATGGAAGCATAGCCAAGGGCTTTCTGGCCGAAGAGTGCATCTCTTTACGCGAATTATCTGACATCGAGAACCACGCCGGTCTTCCGTCACAGAACACCTTGGCAAGATAGACGGATCTGGTCACCGAGAGGGTCGCCGATAATCGCATGCAGACTTCGATTTTCGACGCGCAGACTTTGATCGAGCAAACCTCGTCGCGCTACAGCATTTAGAACTGGTCGATCCTTGGGTACAGAAGCACAAAAGGTTAATCGAGAAGAAGTACAGTGACCGGGGCATACAGAGGACGCAGGGAGAAATAATCAAAGAGCACAACTCAGATTTCACGCGTTAGTTTAGGCAGACGCTCCTTGATAATCCCCCGCGCTCGCATTCTTCTGACACGGAAAAGATCATATTCACCTTGTCGCAGGGACCGATGCAAAACCTGGTGACCTATCAGGCGTATGATATCAACGGCTACACATTCTACACGGAGGAAAAGGACAAGAAGTGTGATTATCAGAATTCAGGCGTAACGTCGGAATTCTACACCGATGACAACGTGAAGGAAAGATTCTACGGAAGAATCGAGGAGATCTAGGAGCTCGACTACTGTGGAGAAAAGGTGCCGATGTTCCGTGTCAGATGGGCAAAGAGCGTCGAAAGAGAAGACCGGTATTTCACAACCATGGTTATACCCGAAGCAGCCAAATCCAAGGCCGGTGCAAACGTGGCGCGAAAATGAACCGTGGTACTGGCTACCAAAGTGGACCAATGTTTTTCATTACCGACCCGACAAAGCCTAGCCGTGTTGTCGTGAGGAGAGGAAAAAGAAACATCATCGGAATGGATGGAGTCGCCAACGAGCAAGACTTCGACCAGTACGACGATCCAAAGATTGAAGATGACGACGACTACGATGCAGCAACATACATCACAAGAAGAAAAAAGACAACCCTACCCAAAAAAGGTAGCCCGTTCGAAAGAATAAACATTAAAGTGCCGGGGCTAAATTATTCAACCGCGACAAAGAAGGGAAAAAAGATTGTAAAACGCTAACTCAAAAAATATTGTAAAACGCGTGGTCGAAAAAGATTGTAATATTCATGGACAAATTATTATGAAATTTAGTTATACTTTCAATCATATTTGTAACACTTTTATGACATATATTATCACTTTTGGGCATTTTTGGAATATTTAAAAGTATTTTAAAAACAAAACAAAATTTGTATGGCATGTATCACCACTTTTGGAACATTTTAAAGTATTTTTTGGAACATTTTAAAGTATTTTTAAAGTAAAAATAAAAAAGTGGAGCACCAGGATTCTCGTGGCGAACAAGACAAAGGAATACATTCTCGTGCCTTACTTTCCCGAGTAAGTCGTTATCCAGTCGCCACCGTCGATTGGCTTTATTAGATCATCATCATTCTTTTTTCAACACATTCTATTTGAATTTTTTGCGCAGAGATGAACACTGCACGCTCATCTCCTTATCGCCGAAGCATTCCCACGCCACGTATTTCGACTCGGGGAGTCTAGAAAAGAAGAAAAACTACGACAAGATCAACGAAGTTCTGGATGATGCTCTCACTGCCTTTGCCTCGACGGAAGGCACCAGCTTCGTGCGTAAGAAGGTCAAGTTCGGCAGGCACGTCTTCAACCACGTAACAGAGTTCCCCTGCGTGAAGCGGAAAACGAAGAAGGAAGCCTACTATGCACTCCATCACATGAGGGCGTTCCTACTTGACCAGCAGAATTCTACGCTGCCAGATCATCTCAAACAGTGGGACGAAGCAAAGGCCAAGATCAATGATTCGGATATTAGACAAGAGATGTATCGCATCCAGCAGCAGTTTGGGGCAATCATCTTTCGTGATGTCATGACTTGGGGATCTTCTACGGAGGAAATATCGAATAACCGTGACATAGAAGATCGCCTAGAGATGCAGGGTGACTATAGGAAGTTCATGACGAGACAGGTGTCCTCCGTTCCTAAGCCGAGCCAGAAGGCTTGATGTTGGCCTAGTTGTAGTTGCAAACTATAGATGACCTTTGTGTGTGTGTGTGGACGACAAGTGTACTTATCTTATTAGGTTTATGAATCACCGCTTACTTATTTTGCTTATTATTATTATATATCAATCAATGCTTGGTTTTTTGCTTACTCTTTGGTCCTTTGCTCAATTTGGTCCTTCTTTTTTTCCTTACTCTTTTTTCGAGAATAATGCCGATGATTGAAATGTCGCACACTATATATGTGAATGTGCTGACGGGATAGTTAACCTTGTGATATGCACAAGTCCGAATGTGCATCCTACTTGGCTGACTGTTCCGTCGTAGCATATTCTTGTGTCCAACGACCTAGCTAGTTATATATGAGGCATTCTTTTCGAGTTATTTTTGTCTTTTTCGAGAATATGCCGATGATTGAAATGTCGTGGCACAATATATATGTGAATGTGCTATGACGGGATTGTTAGCCCTGTGATATGCACAAGTCCAGGAATTGTGCATCCTACTTGGCTAACAGTCCCGTCATAGCATATTCCTGTGTCCAACTACCTAGCTAGTTATATATGAGGCATTCTTTTCGAGTTTATTGTATTTTTCGAGAATATGCCGATGATTGAAATGTCGTGGCACAATATATATGTGAATGTGCTATGACGGGATTGTTAGCCTTGTGATATGCACAAGTCCAGGAATTGTGCATCCTACTTGGCTAACAGTCCCGTCATAGCATATTCTTGTGTCCAACGACCTAGCTAGTTATATATGAGGCATTCTTTTCGAGTTATTTTTGTCTTTTTCGAGAATATGCCGATGATTGAAATGTCGTGGCACAATATATATGTGAATGTGCTATGACGGGATTGTTAGCCTTGTGATATGCACAAGTCCAGGAATTGTGCATCCTACTTGGCTAACGGTCCGTCATAGCATATTCCTGTGTCCAAAACGACCTAGCTAGTTATATATGAGGCATTCTTTTCGAGTTATTTTTGTCTTTTTCGAGAATATGCCGATGATTGAAATGTCGTGGCACAATATATATGTGAATGTGCTATGACGGGATTGTTAGCCTTGTGATATGCACAAGTCCAGGAATTGTGCATCCTACTTGGCTAACAGTACGGTCATAGCATATTCCTGTGTCCAACAACCTAGTTATATATGAGGCATGCTTTTTGAGTTTGCTCTTTTTGATTTAAGAGTACTTTCTATAAGTGTATCTTCATATGCGACTTTAATTATACATGTTTTTTCAATCACCGGTTAGTTATTATTGTCAACTTGTAGATGACGTGGTACGTCGTGTACAAGGGACGGGTTCCCGGAGTCTACGATGATTGGGAAGACTGCCGGAGACAGGTGCACCGTTTCAGCGGCAATAGCTACAAAGGGTCCAACACTATGGCGGAGGCGGAAGCTAGATACATGCGCTATCTAGCGGTAGTTAGGACAAGGAACCGGATGAAGACCTACACCTTCGTCGCGGCGGTGATCATGCTTATCTTCTTTGGTTATTTATCCCGTGTTTGTGTCTAGCTAGCTAGTTTAGATGTCTAGGCGAGCTTCCGAGCTCTAACTTGTTCGATCGACACATGTATTCGCATGTCACCAACTACTACTTTGTAACATGATCAAAACAATGTAACTTAGACTATGATTCATGTATGAGACTTATCTATATGTATTTGTTTCAATCTTGTTTTTCATATTGAGTATTTATATATATAATTGTATATCTTGTATCTGTGTGTGTATATCTGCTGTAATATTGTATATAATCTGTATTGCATATAATCTGGCTTGGAAATTAAAAAAAAAACAAAAAATACATCTGTGGCGCACATGGTCTACCTTCTGTGGCGCACTACACCTAAAGCGCACCATGGAAGTTTAGTGGCGCACTAGGTAGTGCGCCACAGAAGATCCAAGGGGTAGCGCACCATGCCAAACTTCTGTGGCGCACTAGGAGGTGTGCTACGCCTATCTCTACACAACCATGGAGCACTAGGCAGTGCGCCACGGCTGAGAGATAGCCGTAGCGCAAGGCCCGTGGCGCACTGCAGGTGCGCCACAGATGATGGTTTCAGGTGCGCCACTAAAGGCCGTTTTCCTAGTAGTGTTTTATGGTCGTTTTCATGAGCTATTGCCCACGGTTTTGGGTTTCCAAGACGATTTGTATTGCCCGTAAGATGTGATACATGCATGAGAGCTATGACAAAAAAAACTTGCCATTTTCATGTTTTATGGCCGTTTTCATGAGCTATTGCCCATAGTTTTGGGGTTCGAGGGCAATATTTATGGTCCGTAAGACATGATACATGTTTGAGAGTTATGACAAAAAAACTCGTCGTTTTTGCGTTTTATAGCCGCTTTCATGAGCTATTGCCCAAGGTTTTGGAGTTCCAGGTCGATTTGCAAGTCCCATAAGACCTGATACATGTTTGAGTGGCATGACCAAAAAATCATCATTTTCGTGTTTTGTGGCCGTTTTCATGAGATATTGCAGACACTATTGGTGTTGAATTGGGATTTGCATGGCCAGTAAAATCGGTACATGTTTGTGAGTTATGACCAAAAACTCGGGCATTTTCACGTTTTATGTAAGTTTTCATGAGCTATTGCCCATAGTTTTGGGGTTCCATGGCGATTTGCATGGCCCATAAGACATGATACATGTTTTGTGTTATGACCAAAAACACGTCATTTTCGCGTTTTATCACTGTTTTCATGAGCTATTGCCCACAGTCGATTTTCACGACCCATAAGATCTAATACATGTTTGAGAAATATGACCAAAACATCGTCGTTTTCGCGTTTTATGGCTGTTTTAATGAGCTATTACACTCATTTTTGGGGTTCTAGGGTGTGGCATCCCGCAAAACCACTACTAGAAAATCGCATTGTTTTTGTGCATTGCATCGTCATCATCATGCATTGTTTGTCTGAAACTATTTCGAAAAGCCTAGTTTTGCTTTGTACAAATACCCCTCTTTGTTTCAAATGCAAAACCCCGATCGTATCGGATATTTTATTTACCTATAAACTAATTGCAAAGTAGTCTTGTTTTAAAATAAACAAAACAAAACAAACACATATTTACAAAACTAATAAAACCTCAACTCTAAATCCTATACCTACCCAATCCTATTCTACCCACCACTCACAGCTCGCCACCTCACCCTCTCCCCCAGTCCCTACCCACCCCGCCACATCATCAATCCACAGCCCCCACCCCCCCTCTCTCTTTCTCACACAACACACGCCACCCACTCAACCACCCTCTTCCTTACACCTGGGCCCTCACCTCCCTGGGTCCACTCCCCTCTCCCCACCCGCTCACGCTGCCACCCCGGCCCCACCGATCCCTGCCCACCCACACACGCAACACCCCACCCCACAGCAAACCATCCCACCCCCACGTGCCCATCCTCCCTGGCCCCACCCCGTCCCCTTGCCTCCTCTCCTCTTCCTCCTCCTCTCACGGAGCAGCACCGCTGCCTCGCCTCAAGCTCCCTCACTGCCCGCCATAAGCCTCGCCGCCGGCCGAGCCACCCCTCTGCCTCGCCGGGTCCCCAACCTCCTCTCGGCCGTCCTCGCCTCGCCTCGCTTCCCATGGACGCCGGCGCCCGAGCTCCATCCTCGGCGACCGCCTCTGGCCGCCGCTTCTCGGCCCTCTCGCTGCTCGACCCGCTGCCGCCTCCAGGCCCCGTGCTCGCCTCCCTCGCCCGAGCCTGCCTCCGGCCCGCATCCCTCTCTGTTGCAGCGAGCCGCCCCCGCGAGCTTTCCTCCCGGAGTTGCTCCGCCATGGCCCGTCCCCGACTCGTCGTCGTCCCTGGTCCCCCTGGCCAGGACCTCTGCCGTCAGAGGCCTCGACCCTGGGCCCCGCACGTTCTTCCCCGGCCTTCCTTCCCCTGTTGTCCGGCGGGTTCTGCTCCCAGCGCGCGCGTCTCCGTTTTGTGGTGTTGCACAAGGACAGGACAAATACGAGGCCATCTGCGTGTTCCTGCTACGTGTGTATGCAAGCATAGTCAAATTCAAGTGGCAAGTTCCTACAATCCGCTTGATGTTGTCCGTGTCGTGGTTTGCTCCTGTTGCTTGTCGACAAGGCCGCAAACAAGAACCAGTCCTCGCTTCTTTCGACAAGATCTTCCTCTCCGAACCCTGGCGCGTCAAGTTCTCCTTACCGGATCCAAGGACTCCGACATGGTGCGACCAGTACTTCTACCCGAGCATAAGCCTGGTCGAAAATGCCAAGATCTCCAATCGAAACCCAAGGACACCGAGACCCTGGTACGACAAGAACTCCTTCCCGCACCGAGGCACCGAGGCCCGACACGCCAAGATCTCCGCCGTGAAACGACAAAGCCGACGACATGACCCGACGACCCCGGATGCAACAAGACCTTCTTCCCGGATGCAACGTTGAGAACCCGAACATCAAGATCGCCGATGCGAATACGCCAAGTTCGTCTACCTCGGACACCGTGCGACAAGGTCTACTTCACGGATCCGAAGACCCCGGTACCCGATCCCGCTGATCCCGTCGAACCCTGAACCCTGAGACCGAACCCCGAACCCCGGAACCCCAAGATCGCCGAACCCTAATGTGTGACCCCTTTTCCCGATCCCTATTTTATAAATGTAATAACAAATTGAGGAATATTGAATTGTTCATCTCGCATGCATAATTGTGTGGTTTGGGGTCCTTATGCCGATTCACCTCATCATTAAATATGCGGCCCATATGCGGGCAAATCTAGTCTCATATTGGCCTCATTTAAATTTGTGTAGCGAACCGGTGCTATATTTGCCTTGCTAATACAACATTTAATTTGCGGGGTAGATAAACAACTTGAACCATATATTTAATTGTCGGGACCCCCGGTTCCACTTAATATGGCCTACTTGCATCGCATCTTTGCCATGCCATACATCATACATGCATCATGCCCGATCTTTTGCCGTAGTATGAAATAGTGCATCCGGTGTTCCTTCTAGTGTTTTGCTTCTTCGCGGATAAGGCCGTTGAGTTGATGTGAGCTTCGCCCCGATCTTCGGTTGAACCTTCGGCAATGTTTTCAGGCGAGCATGTCCCCCTTTCTACCTATCTTACTTTCATAGTATTTATTCCCTCCTGTTGATCTATTGCTATCTGTGTTGCGTTGCTCTAGTTTTCGTACCCATGATATCCCTTGCAGCCTTATATTGCCTTGGACACATCCTATTACCTGTTGTTTGGTAGATAGTTGGACTTGCGCGTCGTAGTCGCTTGCTCAAGTGCTGTTGCGTGTCACCATGTACCACAGTTGTTGGAGTATGGCCGCATGTTTGATGTTGGAGATGATCATGGCTTTATTTATCGTTCACTTTAATTACTGTTTAACAACTAAAATTGAAGTAAGTAAGCAGAGGCACAGGTGGGCAATTGATGTTATTTGGTTGTTAACCGTCCACTTGTGTCCCGTAGGACCCCGAGTGCTTGATACCTGTTCCTTGATTTATCGCGCTATCCACATCCGGGAGGATTATGGGACCCCCCTAAGCCAGAGCTTGATTCATTCTTATTTCTTGGGGCCACAAACTAGTTTGAGGTTTCATTTACTATCCTGTACTTATGCCATGCTACTGCTTTATTAACGATTCTGCGAGGAGCACACTGTACTGTTTAGGATCGGGACACGTTTTCGCGGTGTCGACAAGCCCAGTTTTGGGTTCCCAGTCGTTCACAGCCGTCCACCCAAACCTTGGGTCCGTCTCGGAGTCAGCTAACTTCGTTGCGGGTGTACTCCAAGGGGTGGCCCCCTAAAATATTTCTGAATCCTGTGATTGCTTTGTCGTGAAGGCCTCGTTGGGTTTTGATTTGGTTTTTCCGAGGTTGATCGAGTGTGTGTTGCTATTTGTGCACCCCGACCGGGTTAAAACTTTCTGAAAGCCGTGTCCGCGGTTATGGACGACTTGGAGCACAGTATCTCGATCATAGACAACTATAACTAAAGTAATACTATAAATTTGACTTTATAATGACTAGTAATCAGCTTCACTATAATGGAATGGCTAAATAAAACTGCCAACAATTGCTTGTGTGGTGTGTCGCTTGCGACAATTGTACCTGACTAGTAAGTATTGCAACTACAACGGAATGGCTAAATAAAAGTACCAACAACTGCTGGGTTTGGGATATCTCATGCTAATTGTATCTGACTAGTAAGTGTTTCAACTACAACGGAATGGTTAACTAAAACGGCCCACTGCTTATTTTATCAGGATGATTATCTACACCTGACTAGTAATTGCTGCAACGATAACTGAATAAATAAAACTGCCAACTGTGTGAGTTCCTCTGTTGACTTCCTCGTTTGGTCTCGAGGGGGGAAATACCAGGATGGGTTTGTTTGGTGTTAGATTCAGGTTGGTTCCGAATACGTCTTTCTTATCCCCCTCTGATAGCCGCCAGTTGTACCGAGTCTCTATAGGTTGTTTAGTGCATGCTGCCGCTGCCGCTTCAGTCCACCATACCTTTGTAGGCGAGGACCGCCGAATTCTAGCCTCGCCGTGTCTTGGCCTCGACGCCTCTTTTCCTTTGCCCTTTGTCGGCACCCCTTTTGTTTAAGCAGGTTTTGAGATCGATGTCGTTAGCAGGGTTACCCTTCCGGCTTGGCCTGGGCAGGTTTATGGACGCCATTGGTTATTCTTCAGGGCTCTTAGCCCCATTTGCATCTTGTCCGTAGTCGGACGCTCTATCATTTTCAAGGTGATTTGGATCTTTGTACCGTATATCTGTATTCTTGACTCATGGAGTCGCTGTTGTATATATCTGTTCTGTGGGTCCCATCGAGGACTATTGTGTAATGTTATTACTTCGTTTTCCACCCGCACGGAAGTGCCTGGTGGGCACCTTTGAATCGTTTCTATGCGGGTTTGGCGCGAAGCGCTAAAACTTGCATAGGGTCGATTCTGAGGGTGTTACAGAGTGGTATCAGAGCTCAGCAGTTGCGATAACCCACAAATCCAGCCTGTAGGATAACCTAGCTAACGGCCGAAGTAGAGTGTCAAAACTATTTTTGCAAAATCGGTTGGATAATTCTGAATAGGTCTGATTTTACTCCTTACCCCTCTGCTGCTCTCCTCTTACCTCTGCGTGTTTTGAATCTACTCTCTTATCTTTTCTTCGAGTCCAGGGTTTCTCGTGGTTGGGTTTCCGTCGTACCTTCAGGGTTTCGCTTCCTCCTTTGGTAACGGTGTTGCTACATCGGGTCTACATGCTATCCGAGGAATCCTTCGTCTGGTGGACTTCTCTTTGTTCCTTCTTGTGCCTTCCGGTGTTTTCCGATGCGACGACATCATCTACGCCAGATCCGATGCAGAGTCTGCATCACTCCTTTGTTCTGCACCTTGTTTGTCGAGATCTTCAGTCTAATTCCGAGAGTTGGTTGCATAATCCGCCTATTCGTGTGCAGGGTAATGGTTTGAGTGCGGGATGGAGTAGCTACCATACCACTATTCTTATCATTTGCTCTTGTACATTGAATTGGTGAATTAATGTGATTTCGCACATTCCACGGAAGCTAGAGGTGGCTTTATTTGTTGATACCTCTACCTTCGACTTTTTGTTTCCGGAGTGTTCTCTCGACGATCACGGACAACGATCTCTTGTTAGTGGTGTCGCGAGGATCTACACGATGCGAGAAGATGCAGATCACCGACCTTCTTTCCGGTACCATGAGGCGGATCTCGAGGGCGAGATCCATTGTTAGTGGTGTCGAATTGTGGCATCCCGCAAAACCACTACTAGAAAATCGCATTGTTTTTGTGCATTGCATCGTCATCATCATGCATTGTTTGTCTGAAACTATTTCGAAAAGCCTAGTTTTGCTTTGTACAAATACCCCTCTTTGTTTCAAATGCAAAACCCCGATCATATCGGATATTTTATTTACCTATAAACTAATTGCAAAATAGTCTTGTTTTAAAATAAACAAAATAAAACAAACACATATTTACAAAACTAATAAAACCTCAACTCTAAATCCTATACCTACCCAATCCTATTCTACCCACCACTCACAGCTCGCCACCTCACCCTCTCCCCCAGTCCCTACCCACCCCGCCACATCATCAATCCACAGCCCCCACCCCCCTCTCTCTTTCTCACACAACACACGCCACCCACTCAGCCACCCTCTTCCTTACACCTGGGACCTCACCTCCCTGGGTCCACTCCCCTCTCCCCACCCGCTCACGCTGCCACCCCGGCCCCACCGATCCCTGCCCACCCACACACACAACACCCCACCCCACAGCAAACCATCCCACCCCCACGTGCCCATCCTCCCTGGCCCCACCCCGTCCCCGCCGCCTCCCTCTCCTCTTCCTCCTCCCTCTCGCGAGCAGACCGCTGCCCGCCCGCCAAGCTCCCCACTGCCCGCCTCAAGCTCGCATGCCGAGCCACCCCTCTGCCTCACCGGGTCCCCACCTCTCTCCCGCCCTCGCCGCCTCCTCGCTTCCCATGGACGCCGGGCGCCTGAAGCTCCATCCTCGCCGCGACCGCTCGCTGCCGCCCGCTGCCTCCTCGCCGTTCGACCCCGCCGTCGCCCGCCTCCAGGCCCCGTGCTCGACTCCCTCGCCCGAGCCCGCCTCCGGCCCGCATCCCTCTCTGTTGCAGCGAGCAGCCCCCGCGATCTTTCCTCCCGGAGTTGCTCCGCCATGGCCCGTCCCCGGCTCGTCGTCGCCCCTGGGCCCCCTGGCCAGGACCTCTGCCGTCAGAGGCCTCGACCCTGGGCCCCGCATGTTCTTCCCCGGCCTTCCTTCACCTGTTGTCCGGCGGGTTCTACTCCCAGCGCGCGCGTCTCCGTTTTGCGGTGTTGCACAAGGACAGGACAGATACGAGGCCATCTGCGTGTTCCTGCTACGTGTGTACGCAAGCATAGTCAAATTCAAGTGGCAAGTTCCTACAATCCGCTTGATGTTGTCCGTGTCGTGGTTTTCTCATGTTGCTTGTCGACAAGGCCGCAAACAAGAACCAGTCCTCGCTTCTTTCGACAAGATCTTCCTCTCCGAACCCTGGCGCGTCAAGTTCTCCTTAACGGATCCAAGGACTCCGACATGGTGCGACCAGTACTTCTACCCGAGCATAAGCCTGGTCGAAAATGCCAAGATCTCCAATCGGAACCCCAGGACACCGAGACCCCGGTACGACAAGAACTCCTTCCCGCACCGAGGCACCGAGGCCCGGCACGCCAAGATCTCCGCCGTGAAACGACAAAACCGACGACATGACCCGACGACCCCAGATGCAACAAGACCTTCTTCCCGGATGCAACATTGAGAACCCGAACGTCAAGATCGCTGATGCGAATACGCCAAGTTCGTCTACCTCGGACACCGTGCGACAAGGTCTACTTCACGGATCCGAAGACCCCGGTACCCGATCCCGCTGATCCCGTCGAACCCTGAACCCTGAGACCGAACCCCGAACCCCGGAACCCCAAGATCGCCGAACCCTAATGTGTGACCCCTTTTCCCGAGCCCTATTTTATAAATGTAATAACAAATTGAGGCATATTGAATTGTTCATATCGCATGCATAATTGTGTGGTTTGGGGGCCTTATGCCGATTCACCTCATAATTAAATATGGGGCCCATATGCGGGCAAATCTAGTCTCATATTGGCCTCATTTAAATTTGTGTAGCGAACCGGTGCTATATTTTCCTTGCTAATACAACATTTAATTTGCGGAGTAGATAAACAACTTGAACCATATATTTAATTGTCGGGACCCCCGGTTCCACTTAATATGGCCTACTTGCATCGCATCTTTGCCATGCCATACATCATACATGCATCATGCCCGATCTTTTGCCGTAGTATTAAATAGTGCATCCGGTGTTCCTTCTAGTGTTTTGCTTCTTCGCGGATAAGGCCGTTGAGTTGATGTGAGCTTCGCCCCGATCTTCGGTTGAACCTTCGGCAATGTTTTCAGGCGAGCATCTCCCCCTTTCTACCTATCTTACTTTCATAGTATTTATTCCCTCCTGTTGATCTATTGCTACCTGTGTTGCGTTGCTCTAGTTTTCGTACCCATGATATCCCTTGCAGCCTTATATTGCCTTGGACACATCCTATTACCTGTTGTTTGGTAGATAGTTGTACTTGCGCGTCGTAGTCACTTGCTCAAGTGCTGTTGCGTGTCGCCATGTACCACAGTTGTTGGAGTATGGCCGCATGTTTGATGTTGGAGATGATCATGGCTTTATTTATCGTTCACTTTAATTACTGTTTAACAACTAAAATTGAAGTAAGTAAGCAGAGGCACAGGTGGGCAATAGATGTTATTTGGTTGTTAACCGTCCACTTGTGTCCCGTAGGACCCCGAGTGCTTGATACCTGTTCCTTGATTTATCGCGCTATCCACATCCGGGAGGATTATGGGACCCCTCTGAGCCAGAGCTTGATTCATTCTGATTTCTTGGGGCCACAAACTAGTTTGAGATTTCATTTACTATCCTGTACTTATGCCTTGCTACTGCTTTATTTACGATTGTGCGAGGAGCACACTGTACTGTTTAGGATCGGGACACGTTTTCGCGGTGTCGACAAGCCCAGTTTTGGGTTCCCAGTCGTTCACAGCCGTCCACCCAAACCTCGGGTCCGTCTTGGAGTCAGCTAATTTAGTTGCGGGTGTACTCCAAGGGGTGGCCCCCTGAAATATTTCTGAATCCTGTGATTGCTTTGTCGTGAAGGCCTCGTTGGGTTTTGATTTGGTTTTTCCGAGGTTGATCGAGTGTGTGTTGCTATTTGTGCACCCGGCCGGGTAAAACTTTCTGAAAGCCGTGTCCGCGGTTATGGACGACTTGGAGCACAGTATCTCGATCATAGACAACTATAACTAAAGTAGTACTATAAATTTGACTTTATAATGACTAGTAATCAGCTTCACTATAATGGAATGGCTAAATAAAACTGCCAACAATTGCTTGTTTGGTGTGTCGCTTGCGACAATTGTACCTGACTAGTAAGTATTGCAACTACAACGGAATGGCTAAATAAAAGTACCAACAACTGCTGGGTTTGGGATATCTCATGCTAATTGTATGTGACTAGTAAGTGTTGCAACTACAACAGAATGATTAACTAAAACGGCCCACTGCTTATTTTATCAGGATGATTATCTACACCTGACTAGTAATTGCTGCAACGATAACTGAATAAATAAAACTGCCAATTGTGTGAGTTCCTCGGTTGACTTCCTCATTTGGTCTCGAGGGGGGAAATACCAGGATGGGTTTGTTTGGTGTTAGATTCAGGTTGGTTCCGAATAGGTCTTTCTTATCCCCCTCTGATAGCCGCCAGTTGTACCGAGTCTCTATAGGTTGTTTAGTGCATGCTGCCGCTGCCGCTTCAGTCCACCATACCTTTGTAGGCGAGGACCGCCGAATTCTAGCCTCGCCGTGTACTGGCCTCAGTACTGACGCTCCTCTTTTTCCTTTGCCCTTTGTCGGCACCCCTTTTTTGTTTAAGCAGGTTTTGAGATCGACGTCGTTAGCAGGGTTACCCTTCCGGCTTGGCCTGGGCAGGGTTATGGACGCCATTGGTTATTCTTCAGGGCTCTTAGCCCCATTTGCATCTTGTCCGTAGTCGGACGCTCTATCATTTTCAAGGTGATTTGGATCTTTGTACCGTATATCTGTATTCTTGACTCATGGAGTCGCTGTTGTATATCTGCATTACTGGGTCCCATCGAGGACTGTTGTGTAATGTTATTACTTTGTTTTCCACCCGCACGAAAGTGCCTGGTGGGCACCTTTGAATCGTTTCTATGCGGGTTTGGCGGGAAGTGCTAAAACTTGCATAGGGTCGATTCTGAGGGTGTTACATAGGGTGATTTACACGGCCCATTAGACCTGCTACATGTTTGAGAGATATGACCAAAACGTCATCGTATTCACGTTTTATGGCCGTTTCATGAGCTATTTCCCATAGTTTTGGGGTTCAATTGGGACTTGCATGGCCAGTAAAACCGGATACATGTTTGAGAGGTATGACCATAAACTCGATGTTTTCGTGTTTTTTGTCTGTTTTCATGAGCTATTGCCTGCATTTTTAGAGTTCCTGGGTGATATGCATGGCCCGTAAGACATGATACATGTTTGAGAGTTATGACCAAAAACTCATCGTTTTCGCGTTTTATAGCCGTTTTCATGAGCTATTGCCCACAGTTTTTGTGTTCGATGTCGATTTGCACGACCCATAAGATCTGATACATGTTTGAGAGTTATGACCAAAAAATCGGCGTTTTCGCGTTTTATGATCGTTTTCATGAGCTATTGCTCTCAATTTTTGGAGTTCCAGGTCGATTTGCACGGCCCATAAGACATGATACATGTTTGAGAGTTATGATCAAAATCTCGTCGTTTTCGTGTTTTATGGACGTTTTCATGAGCTATTGCCCTCATTTTTGGGGTTCCAGGGCGATTTACATGGCCCATAAGATTCGATACATGTTTGAGAGATATGACTAAAATCTCATCGTTTTCGTGTTTTATGGCTGTTTTCATGAGCTATTGCCCACAGTTTTGGGGTTCTAGGGTGATTTACACGGCCCATAAGACCTAAAACATGTTTGGGAGATATGACCAAAACATCACCATTCTCGCATTTTATGGCAATTTTCATCCGCTATTGCCCACAATTTTGGGGTTCCACGGTTATTTACATGACTCATAACACCCGATACATGTTTGAGAGTTATGACCGAAAACTCAGTGTTTTCACGTTTTATGGCTATATCATGAGTTATTGCCCAAAGTTTTGGGGTTAAATTGGGATTTGTATGGCCAGTAAAACCGGATACATGTTTGAGAATTATGACAAAAAACTCGGTGTTTTCGTGTTTTATGGTCGTTTTCATGAGCTATTGCCCACGGTTTTGGGGTTCTAAGAAGATTTGCATTGCCCCGTAAGAATTGATACATGCTTGAGAGCTATGAAAAAAAAAACTCGCCATTTTCATGTTTTATGGCTGTTTTCATGAGCTATTGCCCATAGTTTTTGGGTTCGAGGGCAATATTTATGGTCCGTAAGACATGATACATGTTTGAGAGTTATGACAAAAAAACTCGTAGTTTTCGGGTTTTATAGCCGTTTTCATGAGCTATTGCCCAAGGTTTTGGAGTTCCAGGTCGATTTGCATGTCCCATAAGACCTGATACATGTTTGAGTGGCATGGCCAAAAAATCATCGTTTTCGTGTTTTGTGGCCGTTTTCATGATCTATCGCAGACAGTTTTGGTGTTGAATTTGGATTTGCATGACCCGTAAAATCGGTACATGTTTGTGAGTTATGACCAAAAACTCGGCGTTTTCACGTTTTATGTCAGTTTTCATGAGCTATTGCCCGTAGTTTTGGGGTTCCAAGGCGATTTGCATGGCCCGTAAGACATGATACATGTTTGTGTGTTATGGCCAAAAACACGTCATTTTCGCGTTTTATCACTGTTTTCTTAAACTATTGCCCACAGTTTTGGTGTTCCAGGTCGATTTTCACGAACCATAAGATCTAATACATGTTTGAGAAATGTGACCAAAACCTCATCGTTTTCGCGTTTTATGGCTGTTTTAATGAGCTATTGCACTCATTTTTGGGGTTCTAGGGTGATTTACCCGGCCCATAAGACCTGCTACATGTTTGAGAGATATGACCAAAACCTCATCGTATTCACGTTTTATGGCCGTTTCATGAGCTATTTCCCATAGTTTTGGGGTTCAATTGGGACTTTAATGGCCAGTAAAACCGGATACATGTTTGAGAGGTATGACCAAAAACTCGATGTTTTCGTGTTTTTTGGCCATTTTCATGAGCTATTTCCTGCATTTTTAGGGTTCCGGGGTGATATCCATGGCACGTAAGACATGATACACGTTTGAGAGTTATGACCAAAAATTCATTCTTTTCGCGTTTTATAGCCGTTTTCATGAACTATTGCCTATAGTTTTTGTGTTCGATGTCAATTTGCACGACCCATAAGATCTGATACATGTTTTAGAGTGATGACCAAAAACTTGGCATTTTCTCATTTCATGGACGTATGAGCTATTGCTCTCATTTTTGGAGTTCCAGGTCGATTTGCACGGCCCATAAGACATGATACATGTTTGAGAGTTATGTTTAAAACCTCGTCGTTTTCGCGTTTTATGGACGTTTTCATGAGCTATTGCCCTCATTTTTGGGGTTCTAGGGCGATTTACATGGCCCATAAGACCTGATACATGTTTGAGAGATATGACCAAAATCTCATCGTTTTCGCATTTTATGGCTGTTTTCATGAGCTATTGCCCACAGTTTTGGGGTTCTAGGGCGATTTACACGGCCCATAAGACCAAAAACATGTTTGAGAGATACGAACAAAACCTCACCATTCTCGCGTTTTATGGCCATTTTCATGAGCTATCGCCCACAATTTTGGGGTTCCACGGTTATTTACATGACTAATACACCCGATACATGTTTGAGAGTTATGACCGAAAACTCAGTGTTTTCACGTTTTATGGATATATCATGAGTTATTGCCCATAGTTTTTGGGTTCGAGGGCAATATTTATGGTCCGTAAGACATGATACATGTTTGAGAGTTATGACAAAAAAACTCGTCGTTTTCGCGTTTTATAGCCGCTTTCATGAGCTATTGCCCAAGGTTTTGGAGTTCCAGGTCGATTTGCATGTCCCATAAGACCTGATACATGTTTGAGTGGCATGGCCAAAAAATCATCGTTTTCGCGTTTTATAGCCGTTTTCATGAGCTATTGCCCACAGTTTTTGTGTTCGATGTCAATTTGCACGACACATAAGATCTGATACATGTTTTAGAGTGGTGACCAAAAACTCGGCGTTTTCGCATTTTATGGCCGTTTTCATGAGCTATTGCTCTCATTTTTGGAGTTCCAGGTCGATTTGCACGGCCCATAAGACATGATACATGTTTGAGAGTTATGTTTAAAACCTCGTCGTTTTCGCGTTTTATGGACGTTTTCATGAGCTATTGCCCTCATTTTTGGGGTTCTAGGGCGATTTACATGGCCCATAAGACCTGATACATGTTTGAGAGATATGACCAAAATATCATCGTTTTCGCATTTTATGGCTGTTTTCATGAGCTATTGCCCACAGTTTTGGGGTTCTAGGGCGATTTACACGGCCCATAAGACCAAAAACATGTTTGAGAGATACGAACAAAACCTCACCATTCTCGCGTTTTATGGCCATTTTCATGAGCTATCGCCCACAATTTTGGGGTTCCACGGTTATTTACATGACTAATACACCCGATACATGTTTGAGAGTTATGACCGAAAACTCAGTGTTTTCACGTTTTATGGATATATCATGAGTTATTGCCCATAGTTTTTGGGTTCGAGGGCAATATTTATGGTCCGTAAGACATGATACATGTTTGAGAGTTATGACAAAAAAACTCGTCGTTTTCGCGTTTTATAGCCGCTTTCATGAGCTATTGCCCAAGGTTTTGGAGTTCCAGGTCGATTTGCATGTCCCATAAGACCTGATACATGTTTGAGTGGCATGGCCAAAAAATCATCGTTTTCGCGTTTTATAGCCGTTTTCATGAGCTATTGCCCACAGTTTTTGTGTTCGATGTCAATTTGCACGACACATAAGATCTGATACATGTTTTAGAGTGGTGACCAAAAACTCGGCATTTTCGCATTTTATGGCCGTTTTCATGAGCTATTGCTCTCATTTTTGGAGTTCCAGGTCGATTTGCACGGCCCATAAGACATGATACATGTTTGAGAGTTATGTTTAAAACCTCGTCGTTTTCGCGTTTTATGGACGTTTTCATGAGCTATTGCCCTCATTTTTGGGGTTCTAGGGCGATTTACATGGCCCATAAGACCCGATACATGTTTGAGAGATATGACCAAAATCTCATCGTTTTCGCGTTTTATGGCTGTTTTCATCAGCTATTGCCCACAGTTTTGGGGTTCTAGGGCGATTTACACGGCCCATAAGACCAAAAACATGTTTCAGAGATATGAACAAAACCTCACCATTCTCGCGTTTTATGGCCATTTTCATCAGCTATCGCCCACAATTTTGGGGTTCCACGGTTATTTACATGACTCATAACACCCGATACATGTTTGAGAGTTATGACCGAAAACTCAGTGTTTTCACGTTTTATGGATATATCATGAGTTATTGCCCATAGTTTTTGGGTTCGAGGGCAATATTTATGGTCCGTAAGACATGATACATGTTTGCGATTTATGTCAAAAAAACTCGTCATTTTCGCGTTTTATAGCCGCTTTCATGAGCTATTGCCCAAGGTTTTGGAGTTCCAGGTCGATTTGCATGTCCCATAAGACCTGATACATGTTTGAGTGGCATGGCCAAAAAATCATCGTTTTCGTGTTTTGTGGCCGTTTTCATGATCTATTGCCGACAGTTTTGGTGTTGAATTGGGATTTGCATGGCCAGTAAAATCGGTACATGTTTGTGAGTTATGACCAAAAACTCGGCGTTTTCACATTTTATGTCAGTTTTCATGAGCTATTGCCCATAGTTTTGGGGTTCCAGGGAGATTTGCATGGCCCGTAAAACATGATACATGTTTGTGTGTTATGACCAAAAACACGTCATTTTCGCGTTTTATCACTGTTTTCATGAGCTATTGCCCACAGTTTTGGTGTTCCAGGTCGATTTTCACGAACCATAAGATCTAATACATGTTTGAGAAATATGACCAAAACCTCGTCGTTTTCGCGTTTTATGGCTGTTTTAATGAGCTATTGCACTCATTTTTGGGGTTCTAGGGTGATTTACCCGGCCCATAAGACCTGCTACATGTTTGAGAGATATGACCAAAACCTCATCGTATTCACGTTTTATGGCCGTTTCATGAGCTATTTCCCATAGTTTTGGGGTTCAATTGGGACTTTAATGGCCAGTAAAACCGGATACATGTTTGAGAGGTATGACCAAAAACTCGATGTTTTCGTGTTTTTTGGCCATTTTCATGAGCTATTTCCTGCATTTTTAGGGTTCCAGGGTGATATGCATGGCACGTAAGACATGATACATGTTTGAGAGTTATGACCAAAAATTCATCGTTTTCGCGTTTTATAGCCGTTTTCATGAACTATTGCCCACAGTTTTTGTGTTCGATGTCGATTTGCACGACCCATAAGATCTGATACATGTTTTAGAGTGATGGACGTATGAGCTATTACTCTCATTTTTGGAGTTCCAGGTCGATTTGCACGACCCATAAGACATGATACCTATCTGAGAGTTATTTTGAAAACCTCGTCATTTTCGCGTTTTATGGACGTTTTCATGAGCTATTGCCCTCATTTTTGGGGTTCTAGGGCGATTTACATGGCCCATAAGACCCGATACATGTTTGAGAGATATGACCAAAATCTCATCGTTTTCGCGTTTTATTGCTGTTTTCATGAGCTATTGCCCACAGTTTTGGGGATCTAGGGCGATTTACACGGCCCATAAGACCAAAAACATGTTTGAGAGATATGAACAAAACCTCACCATTCTCGCGTTTTATGGCCATTTTCATCAGCTATCGCCCACTATTTTGGGGTTCCACGGTTATTTACATGACTCGTAACACCCGATACATGTTTGAGAGTTATGACCGAAAACTCAGTGTTTTCATGTTTTATGGATATATCATGAGTTATTGCCCATAGTTTTGGGGTTAAATTGGGATTTGTATGGCCAGTAAAACCGGATACATGTTTGAGAATTATGAAAAAAAACTTGGTGTTTTCGTGTTTTATGGTCGTTTTCATGAGCTATTGCCCACGGTTTTGGGGTTCCAAGACGATTTGCATCGCCCCGTAAGATGTGATACATGCTTGAGAGCTATGACAAAAGAACTCGCCATTTTCATGTTTTATGGCCGTTTTCATGAGCTATTGCCCATAGTTTTGCGGTTCGAGGGCAATATTTATGGTCCGTAAGACATGATACATGTTTGAGATTTATGACAAAAAACTCGTCGTTTTCGCGTTTTATAGCCGCTTTCATGAGCTATTGCCCAAGGCTTTGGAGTTCTAGGTCGATTTGCATGGCCCATAAGACCTGATACATGTTTGAGTGGCATGGCCAAAAAATCATCGTTTTTGTGTTTTGTGGCTGTTTTCATGAGCTATTGCAGACAGTTTTGGTGTTGAATTGGGATTTGCATGGCCAGTAAAATCGGTACATGTTTGTGAGTTATGACCAAAAACTCGGTGTTTTCACATTTTATGTCAGTTTTCATGAGCTATTGCCCGTAGTTTTGGGGTTCCAGGGATTTGCATGGCCCGTAAGACATGATACATGTTTGTGTGTTATGACCAAAAACACGTCATTTTCGTGTTTTACCACTGTTTTCATGAGCTATTCCCCATAGTTTTGGTGTTCCAGGTCGATTTTCACGACCCATAAGATCTAATACATGTTTGAGAAATATGACCAAAACCTCGTCGTTTTCGCGTTTTATGGCTGTTTTAATGAGCTATTGCACTCATTTTTGGGGTTCTAGGGTGATTTACACGGCCCATAAGACCTGCTAAATGTTTGAGAGATATGACCAAAACCTCATCGTATTCACGTTTTATGGCCGTTTCATCAGCTATTTCCCATAGTTTTGGGGTTCAATTGGGACTTTAATGGCTAGTAAAACCGGATACATGTTTGAGAGGTATGACCAAAAACTCGATGTTTTCGTGTTTTTGGACGTTTTCATGAGCTATTGCTTGCATTTTTAGGGTTCCAGGGTGATATGCATGGCACGTAAGACATGATACATGTTTGAGAGTTATGACCAAAAACTCATCGTTTCCGCGTTTTATAGCCGTTTTCATGAGCTATTGGCCATAGTTTTTGTGTTCGATGTCGATTTTCACAACACATAAGATCTGATACATGTTTTAGAGTGATGACCAAAAACTCGGCGTTTTCGCGTTTTATGGCCGTTTTCATGAGCTATTGCTCTCATTTTTGGAGTTCCAGGTCGATTTGCACGGCCCATAGGACATGATACATGTTTGAGAGTTATGTTGAAAACCTCGTCGTTTTCGCGTTTTATGGACGTTTTCATGAGATATTTCCCTCATTTTTGGGGTTCTAGGGCGATTTACATGGCCCATAAGACCCGATACATGTTTGAGAGATATGACCAAAATCTCATCGTTTTCGCGTTTTATGGCTGTTTTCATGAGCTATTGCCCACAGTTTTGGGGTTCTAGGGCACTTTACACGGCCCATAAGACCAAAAACATGTGTGAGAGATATGAACAAAACCTCACCATTCTCGCGTTTTATGGCCATTTTCATCAGCTATCGCCCACAATTTTGGGGTTCCACGGTTATTTACATGACTCATAACACCCGATACATGTTTGAGAGTTATGACCGAAAACTCAGTGTTTTCACGTTTGATGGATATATCATGAGTTATTGCCCGTAGTTTTGGGGTTAAATTGGGATTTGTATGGCCAGTAAAACCGGATACATGTTTGAGAATTATGACAAAAAACTCGGTGTTTTCGTGTTTTATGGTCGTTTTCATGAGCTATTGCCTAGGTTTTGGGGTTCCAAGACGATTTGCATTGACCCGTAAGATGTGATACATGCTTGAGAGCTATGACAAAAAAAACTCGCCATTTTCATGTTTTATGGCCGTTTTGATGAGCTATTGCCCATAGTTTTGCGTTTTGAGGGCAATATTTATGGTCCGTAAGACATGATACATGTTTGAGAGTTATGACAAAAAAACTCGTCGTTTTCGCGTTTTATAGCCGCTTTCATGAGCTATTGCCCAAGGTTTTGGAGTTCTAGGTCGATTTGCATGGCCCATAAGACCTGATACATGTTTGAGTGGCATGGCCAAAAAATCATCGTTTTCGTGTTTTGTGGCTGTTTTCATGAGCTACTTCAGACAGTTTTGGTGTTGAATTGGGATTTGCATGGCCAGTAAAATCGGTACATGTTTGTGAGTTATGACCAAAAACTCGGTGTTTTCACGTTTTATGTTAGTTTTCATGAGCTATTGCCCGTAGTTTTGGGGTTCCAAGGCGATTTGCATGGCCCGTAAGACATGATACATGTTTGTGTGTTATGACCCAAAACACGTCATTTTCGCGTTTTATCACTGTTTTCATGAGCTATTACCCACAGTTTTGGTGTTCCAGGTCGATTTTCACGACTCATAAGATCTAATAAATGTTTGAGAAATATGACCAAAACCTCGTCGTTTTCGTGTTTTATGGCTGTTTTAATGAGCTATTGCACTCATTTTTGTGGTTCTAGGGTGATTTACACGGCCCATAAGACCTGCTACATGTTTGAGAGATATGACAAAAACCTCATCGTATTCACGTTTTATGGCCGTTTCATGAGCTATTTCCCATAGTTTTGGGGTTCAATTGGGACTTTAATGGCCAGTAAAACCGGATACATGTTTGAGAGGTATGACCATAAACTCGATGTTTTCGTGTTTTTTGGCCATTTTCATGAGCTATTTCCTGCATTTTTAGGGTTCCAGTGTGATATGCATGGCACGTAAGACATGAGACATGTTTGAGAGTTATGACAAAAAATTCATCGTTTTCGCGTTTTATAGCCGTTTTCATGAACTATTGCCCACAGTTTTTGTGTTCGATGTCGATTTGCACGACCCATAAGATCAGATACATGTTTTAGAGTGATGACCAAAAACTCGGCATTTTCGCGTTTTATGATCGTCTTCATGAGCTATTGCTCTCAATTTTTGGAGTTCCAGGTCGATTTGCACGGCCCATAAGACATGATACATGTTTGAGAGTTATGATCAAAATATCGTCGTTTTTGTGTTTTATGGACGTTTTCATGAGCTATTGCCCTAATTTTTGGGGTTCCAGGGCGATTTACATGGCCCATAAGACTCGATACATGTTTGAGAGATATGACAAAAATCTCATCGTTTCGCGTTTTATTTCTGTTTTCATGAGCTATTGCCCATAGTTTTGGGGTTCTAGGGTGATTTACACGGCCCATAAGACCTAAAACATGTTTGGGAGATATGAACAAAACATCACCATTCTCGCGTTTTATGGCAATTTTCATCAGCTATCGCCCACAATTTTGGGGTTCCACGGTTATTTACATGACTCATAACACCCGATACATGTTTGAGAGTTATGACCGAAAACTCAGTGTTTTCACGTTTTATGGCTATATCATGAGTTATTGCCCAAAGTTTTGGGGTTAAATTGGGATTTGTATGGCCAGTAAAACCGGATACATGTTTGAGAATTATGACAAAAAACTCGGTGTTTTCGTGTTTTATGGTCGTTTTCATGAGCTATTGCCCACGGTTTTGGGGTTCTAAGAAGATTTGCATTGCCCCGTAAGAAGTGATACATGCTTGAGAGCTATGACAAAAAAAATCGCCATTTTCATGTTTTATAGCTATGACAAAAAAAACTCGGTGTGATTTGCAGACAGTTTTGGTGTTGAATTGGGATTTGCATGGCCAGTAAAATCGGTACATGTTTGTGATTTATGACCAAAAACTCGGCGTTTTCATGTTTTATGTCAGTTTTCATGAGCTATTGCCCATAGTTTTGGGGTTCCAGGGCGATTTGCATGGCCCGTAAGACATGATACATATTTGTGTGTTATGACCAAAAACACGTCATTTTCGTGTTTTATCACTGTTTTCATGAGCTATTGCCCACAGTTTTGGTGTTCCAGGTCGATTTTCACGAACCATAAGATCTAATACATGTTTGAGAAATATGACCAAAACCTCGTCGTTTTCGCGTTTTATGGCTGTTTTAATGAGCTATTGCACTCATTTTTGGGGTTCTAGGGTGATTTACACGGCCCATAAGACCTGCTACATGTTTGAGAGATATGACCAAAACCTCATCGTATTCACGTTTTATGGCTGTTTCATGAGCTATTTCCCATAGTTTTGGGGTTCAATTGGGACTTTAATGGCCAGTAAAACCGGATACATGTTTGAGAGGCACTACTAGGAAAACAGCTATAGGTAATCAGCACATCCGTGGCTCACATGGTTGAAGTGCCCCACGGCTAAAACAGGCGTGGCTCACCTGTGGGCAGTGCCCTACTAGTAACTAGAACAACCGTGGCGCACATGACTATAGTGCGCCACAGATGTGTGTGGTCCAGGGCCCTGTTGGACGCTCGCCAAACATCTGTAGCGCACTATAGTCATGTGCGCCACAGTTGTTAGTGTCATCTGTTGCGCACATGGGGGGGGGGTGCGCTACGCCTAAGCGCACGCCCCCTCTCCTGTGAAACGGCCACAAACATCTGTGGCGCACATGGCATAGTGTGCCACAGATGTATAAACTTAGCCGTAGGGCACTCTGCCCTAGTGCCCTACGCCTAAGTGGCATGCACTCCACCCCACCCCCCCCTGTGGATCGCCTTTTTAGGGTTTGTAAAAAATAAACGAAAATGATAAACACTTCAAAAAATTAAATCCTTTCATATTTAGGTAGGTAATGTGGTATAGCATCTAGTAAAATTAACAAACATGAGTTTTGACTTTATTTGCAAAAAAAAGTCATGCCACGGTAAAAAGGCCGTAACTTTTGCATACGATGTAAAAAACATTTAATATACCAAAATGACGAGAACGAGATTTCGCATCCGCTCGCAACGACCTATGGTCGTTTAGCGATTTTTTAGATTTTCAAAATTCGAAAAGAGTAAAAAGTTACGGTCAAAAGACCGTTTTTTCCTGCAGAAAAAAAATAGAGGGCGACTTACCCGTAGCGCACCACCACCTAGTGCGCCACGGATAAGCTTGGGCGGGATTCAAATTTCGAATGCCCACCCCGCCCACCAATCCCCACCCCGCCCACATTCCCTCCCCTTCTCTCCTTTTCCTTTTACTCCCTTCTCATTTCCTTCTTCTCCTCCTTCTCCTTGTCCTTTCTCCTCCTCTTCCTCCTCCTTGCAGTGAACATGGTGATGGCGGCGGCGGCCTCCTCCTTGCAGTTCCGACGACGAGACGGCGAGCTCCTTCTTCTCCTCCTCTTCCTCCTCCTCCTTGTAGTTCCGACGATGACGAGGCCTCCTCTTCTTCACCTCCTCCTCCTCTTCTTCTCCTCCTCCTCCTCCTCCTCTTCTCCTCCTCCTCCTCCTCCTCTCCTCCTCCTCCTCCTCCTCCTCCTCCTCCTCCTCTTCTCCTCCTCCTCCTCCTCCTCCTCATCTTCTCCTCCTCTTCCTCCTATTCTCCTCCTCCTCCTTGCAGTTCCGACGACGCAGCGGCAAGACTGACGACTTGCGAGATCCAGATCTGCTTTTTTTTGAATTTTGAAATTTATATCAGTGGCGACAGCACCTAGTGCGCCACGGGTTTCGTTTACTGGCGTGGCGCACCTGCCCAAACTTGGCGCATCTTGGCATGTGCGCCACGTATCTAAACTTCGTGGCGCACCATGCGATGCGCCACGATAGCTGAGATAGCCGTGGCGAGGCCGTGGCATGCTAGTGCGCCCGTAAGGCCTTTTTCATGCGCGCCACGAATAGGCGTTTTTCTAGTAGTGAGGTATGACCAAAAACTCGATGTTTTCGTGTTTTCACGTTTTATGTCAGTTTTCATGAGCTATTGCCCGTAGTTTTGGGGTTCCAGGACAATTTGCATGGCCCGTAAGACATGATACATGTTTGTGTGTTATGACCAAAAACACGTCATTTTCGCGTTTTATCACTTTTTTTCATGAGCTATTGCCCACAGTTTTGGTGTTCCAGGTCGATTTTCACGACCCATAAGATCTAATACATGTTTGAGAAATATGACCAAAACCTCGTCGTTTTCGCATTTTAGGGCTGTTTTAATGAGCTATTACACTCATTTTTGGGGTTCTAGGGTGATTTACACGGCCCATAAGACCTGCTACATGTTTGAGAGATATGACCAAAACCTCATCGTATTCACGTTTTATGGCCGTTTCATGAGCTATTTCCCATAATTTTGGGGTTCAATTGGGACTTTAATGGCCAGTAAAACCGGATACATGTTTGAGAGGTATGACCAAAAACTCGATGTTTTCGTGTTTTTGGCCGTTTTCATGAGCTAATGCCTGCATTTTTAGGGTTCCAGGGTGATATGCATGGCCCGTAAGACATGATACATGTTTGAGAGTTATGACCAAAAAGTCATCGTTTTCGCGTTTTATAGCCGTTTTCATGAGCTATTGCCCATAGTTTTTGTGTTCCATGTCGATTTGCATGACCCATAAGATCTGATACATGTTTTAGAGTGATGACCAAAAACTCGGCGTTTTCGCATTTTATGGCCGTTTTCATGAGCTATTGCTCTCATTTTTGGAGTTCCAGGTCGATTTGCACGGCCCATAAGACATGATACATGTTTGAGAGTTATGTTCAAAACCTCGTCGTTTTCGCGTTTTATGGACGTTTTCATGAGCTATTGCCCTCATTTTTGGGGTTCTAGGGCGATTTACATGGCCCATAAGACCCGATACATGTTTGAGAGATATGACCAAAATCTCATCTTTTTCGCGTTTTATGGTTGTTTTCATGAGCTATTGCCCAAAGTTTTGGGGTTCTAGGGCGATTTACACAGCCCATAAGACCAAAAACATGTTTGAGAGATATGAACAAAACCTCACCATTCTCGCGTTTTATGGCCATTTTCATCAGCTATCGCCCACAATTTTGGGGTTCCACGGTTATTTACATGACTCATAACACCCGATACATGTCTGAGAGTTATGACCAAAAACTCAGTGTTTTCACGTTTCATGGATATATCATGAGTTATTGCCCATAGTTTTGGGGTTAAATTGGGATTTGTATGGCTAGTAAAACCAGATACATGTTTGAGAATTATGACAAAAAACTCGGTGTTTTCGTGTTTTATGGTCGTTTTCATGAGCTATTGCCCACGGTTTTGGGTTTCCAAGACGATTTGCATTGCCCCGTAAGATGTGGTACATGCTTGAGAGCTATGACAAAAAAACTCGCCATTTTCATGTTTTATGGCCGTTTTCATGAGCTATTGTCCATAGTTTTGTGGTTCGAGGGCAATATTTATGGTCCGTAAGACATGATACATGTTTGAGAGTTATAACAAAAAACTCGTCGTTTTCGCGTTTTATAGCCGCTTTCATGAGCTATTGCCCAAGGTTTTGGAGTTCTAGGTTGATTTGCATGGCCCATCAGACCTGATACATGTTTGAGTGGCATGGCCAAAAAATCATCGTTTTCGTGTTTTGTGGCTGTTTTCATGAGCTATTGCAGACAGTTTTGGTGTTGAATTGGGATTTGTATGGCCAGTAAAATCGGTACATGTTTGTTAGTTATGACCAAAAACTCGGTGTTTTCACATTTTATGTCAGTTTTCATGAGCTATTGCCCATAGTTTTGGGGTTCCAGGGATTTGCATGGCCCGTAAGACATGATACATGTTTGTGTGTTATGACCAAAAACACGTCATTTTCGTGTTTTATCACTGTTTTCATGAGCTATTACCCACAGTTTTGGTGTTCCAGGTGGATTTTCATGACCCATAAGATCTAATAGATGTTTGAGAAATATGACCAAAACCTCGTCGTTTTCGCGTTTTATGGCTGTTTTAATGAGCTATTGCACTCATTTTGGGGGTTCTAGGGTGATTTACACGGCCCATAAGACCTGCTACATGTTTGAGAGATACGACCAAAACCTCATCGTATTCACGTTTTATGGCCGTTTCATGAACTATTTCCCATAGTTTTGGGGTTCAATTGGGACTTTAATGGCCAGTAAAACCAGATACATGTTTGAGAGGTATGAACAAAAACTCGATGTTTTCGTGTTTTTGGCCGTTTTCATGAGCTATTGCCTGCATTTTTAGCGTTCTAGGGTGATATGCATGGCCCGTAAGACATGATACATGTTTGAGAGTTATGACCAAAAACTCATCGTTTTCGCGTTTTATAGCCGTTTTCATGAGCTATTGCCCACAGTTTTTGTGTTCGATGTCGATTTGCACGACCCATAAGATCTGATACATGTTTTAGAGTGATGACCAAAAACTCGGCGTTTTCGCATTTTATGGCCGTTTTCATGAGCTATTGCTCTCATTTTTGGAGTTCCAGGTCGATTTGCACGGCCCATAAGACATGATACATGTTTGAGAGTTATGTTCAAAACCTCGTCGTTTTCGCGTTTTATGGACGTTTTCATGAGCTATTGCCCTCATTTTTGGGGTTCTAGGGCGATTTACATGGCCCATAAGACCCGATACATGTTTGAGAGATATGACCAAAATCTCATCGTTTTCGCGTTTTATGGCTGTTTTCATGAGCTATTGCCCACAGTTTTGGGGTTCTAGGGCGATTTACACGGCCCATAAGACCAAAAACATGTTTGAGAGATATGAACAAAACCTCACCATTCTCGCGTTTTATGGCCATTTTCATCAGCTATCGCCCACAATTTTGGGGTTCCACGGTTATTTACATGACTCATAACACCCGATACATGTTTGAGAGTTATGACCGAAAACTCAGTGTTTTCACGTTTTATGGATATATCATGAGTTATTGCCCATAGTTTTGGGGTTAAATTGGGATTTGTATGGCCAGTAAAACCGGATACATGTTTGAGAATTATGACAAAAAACTCGGTGTTTTCGTGTTTTATGGTCGTTTTCATGAGCTATTGCCCACGGTTTTGGGGTTCCAAGACGATTTGCATTGTCCCGTAAGATGCGATACATGCTTGAGAGCTATGACAAAAAACTCGCCATTTTCATGTTTTATGGCCGTTTTCATGAGCTATTGCCCATATTTTTGGGGCTCGAGGGCAATATTTATGGTCTGTAAGACATGA
This sequence comes from Avena longiglumis, assembly GCA_030063025.1. Taxonomy (NCBI): domain Eukaryota; kingdom Viridiplantae; phylum Streptophyta; class Magnoliopsida; order Poales; family Poaceae; genus Avena; species Avena longiglumis. Next base: position 2,570,728 of record CP125974.1, on the reverse strand, counting down.
TACATGTTTGAGAGTTATGACAAAAAACTCGTCGTTTTCGCGTTTTATAGCCGCTTTCATGAGCAATTGCCCAAGGTTTTGGAGTTCCAGGTCGATTTGCATGTCCCATAAGACCTGATACATGTTTGAGTGGCATGGCCAAAAAATCATCATTTTCGTGTTTTGTGGCCGTTTTCATGAGCTATTGCAGATAGTTTTGGTGTTGAATTGGGATTTGCATGGCCAGTAAAATTGGTACATGTTTGTGAGTTATGACCAAAAACTCGGCGTTTTCACATTTTATGTCAGTTTTCATGAGCTATTGCCCGTAGTTTTGGGGTTCCAGGGATTTGCATGGCCCGTAAGACATGATACATGTTTGTGTGTTATGACCAAAAACACGTCATTTTCGTGTTTTATCACTGTTTTCATGAGCTATTACCCACAGTTTTGGTGTTCCAGGTCGATTTTCACGACCCATAAGATCTAATACATGTTTGAGAAATATGACCAAAACCTCGTCGTTTTCGCGTTTTATGGCTGTTTTAATGAGCTATTGCACTCATTTTTGGGGTTCTAGGGTGATTTACACGGCCCATAAGACCTGCTACATGTTTGAGAGATATGACCAAAACCTCATCGTATTCACGTTTTATGGCCGTTTCATGAGCTATTTCCCATAGTTTTGGGGTTCAATTGGGACTTGCATGGCCAGTAAAACCGGATACATGTTTGAGAGGTATGACCAAAAACTCGATGTTTTCGTGTTTTTTGTCTATTTTCATGAGCTATTGCCTGCATTTTTAGGGTTCCAGGGTGATATGCATGGCCCGTAAGACATGATACATGTTTGAGAGTTATGACCAAAAACTCATCGTTTTCGCGTTTTATAGCCGTTTTCATGAGCTATTGCCCACAGTTTTTGTGTTCGATGTCGATTTGCACGACCCATAAGATCTGATACATGTTTTAGAGTGATGACCAAAAACTCGGCGTTTTCGCATTTTATGGCCGTTTTCATGAGCTATTGCTCTCATTTTTGGAGTTCCAGGTCGATTTGCACGGCCCATAAGACATGATACATGTTTGAGAGTTATGTTCAAAACCTCGTCGTTTTCGCGTTTTATGGACGTTTTCATGAGCTATTGCCCTCATTTTTGGGGTTCTAGGGCGATTTACATGGCCCATAAGACCCGATACATGTTTGAGAGATATGACCAAAATCTCATCGTTTTCGCGTTTTATGGCTGTTTTCATGAGCTATTGCCCACATTTTATGGTTTTAGGGCTATTTACACGCCCATAAGACCAAAAACATGTTTGAGAGATATGAACAAAACCTCACCATTCTCGCTTTTATGGCCATTTTCATCGCCTATCGCCCACAATTTTGGGGTTCCACGGTTATTTACATGACTCATAACACCCGATACATGTTTGAGAGTTATGACCGAAAACTCAGTGTTTTCACGTTTTATGGATATATCATGAGTTATTGCCCATAGTTTTGGGGTTAAATTGGGATTTGTATGGCCAGTAAAACCGGATACATGTTTGAGAATTATGACAAAAAACTTGGTGTTTTCGTGTTTTATGGTCGTTCTCATGAGCTATTGCCCACGGTTTTGGGGTTCCAAGACGATTTGCATTCCCTGAAGATGTGATACATGCTTGAGAGCTATGACAAAAAAACTCGCCATTTTCATGTTTTATGGCGTTTTTCATGAGCTATTGCCCATAGTTTTGCGGTTCGAGGGCAATATTTATGGTCCGTAAGACATGATACATGTTTGAGAGTTATGACAAAAAACTGCTTTCGCTGCTTTTATAGCCGCTTTCATGAGGTATTGCACAAGGTTTTGGAGTTCTAGGTCGATTTGCATGGCCCATAAGACCTGATACATGTTTGAGTGGTATGGCCAAAAATCATCGTTTTCGTGCTTTGTGGCTGTTTTCATGAGCTATTGCGCATAGCTTTTGGTGTTGAATTGGGATTTGCATGGCCAGTAAAATCGGTACATGTTTGTGAGTTATGACCAAAAACTCGGTGTTTTCACGTTTTATGTCAGTTTTCATGAGCTATTGCCCGTAGTTTTGGGGTTCCAGGGATTTGCATGGCCCGTAAGACATGATACATGTTTGTGTGTTATGACCAAAAACACGTCATTTTCGTGTTTTATCACTGTTTTCATGAGCTATTACCCACTGTTTTGGTGTTCCAGGTCGATTTTCACGACCCATAAGATCTAATACATGTTTGTGAAATTTGACCAAAACCTCGTCGTTTTCGCGTTTTATGGTTGTTTTAATGAGCTATTGCACTCATTTTTGGGGTTCTAGGGTGATTTACACGACCCATAAGACCTGCTACATGTTTGAGAGATATGACCAAAACATCATCGTATTCACGTTTTATGGCCGTTTCATGAGCTATTTCCCATAGTTTTGGGGTTCAATTGGGACTTTAATGGCCAGTAAAACCGGATACATGTTTGAGAGGTATGACCAAAAACTCGATGTTTTCGTGTTTTTGGCCGTTTTCATGAGCTATTGCCTGCATTTTTAGGGTTCCAGGGTGATATGCATGGCCCGTAAGACATGATACATGTTTGAGAGTTATGACCAAAAACTCATCGTTTTCGCGTTTTATAGCCGTTTTCATGAGCTATTGCCCACAGTTTTTGTGTTCGATGTCGATTTGCACGACCCATAAGATCTGATACATGTTTTAGAGTGATGACCAAAAACTCGGCGTTTTCGCATTTTATGGCCGTTTTCATGAGCTATTGCTCTCATTTTTGGAGTTCCAGGTCGATTTGCACGGCCCATAAGACATGATACATGTTTGAGAGTTATGTTCAAACCCTCGTCGTTTTCGCGTTTTATGGACGTTTTCATGAGCTATTTCCCTCATTTTTGGGGTTCTAGGGCGATTTACATGGCCCATAAGACCCGATACATGTTTGAGAGATATGACCAAAATCTCATCGGTCTCGCGTTTTATGGCTGTTTTCATGAGCTATTGCCCACAGTTTTGGGGTTCTAGGGCGATTTACACGGCCCATAAGACCAAAAACATGTTTGGGAGATATGAACAAAACCTCACCATTCTCGCGTTTTATGGCCATTTTCATCAGCTATCGCCCACAATTTTGGGGTTCCACGGTTATTTACATGACTCATAACACCCGATACATGTTTGAGAGTTATGACCGAAAACTCAGTGTTTTCACGTTTTATGGATATATCATGAGTTATTTGCCCATAGTTTTGGGGTTAAATTGGGATTTGTATGGCCAGTAAAACCGGATACATGTTTGAGAATTATGACAAAAAACTCGGTGTTTTCGTGTTTTATGGTCGTTTTCATGAGCTATTGCCCACGGTTTTGGGGTTCCAAGACGATTTGCATTCCCCGTAAGATGTGATACATGCTTGAGAGCTATGACAAAAAAAACTCGCCATTTTCATGTTTTATGGCCGTTTTCATGAGCTATTGCCCATAGTTTTGCGGTTCGAGGGCAATATTTATGGTCCGTAAGACATGATACATGTTTGAGAGTTATGACAAAAAACGCGTCGTTTTCGCGTTTTATAGCCGCTTTCATGAGCTATTGCCCATGGTTTTGGAGTTCCAGGTCGATTTGCATGCCCATAAGACCTGATACATGTTTGAGTGGCATGACCAAAAAATCATCGTTTCGTGTTTTGTGGCTGTTTTCATGAGCTATTGCAGACAGTTTTGGTGTTGAATTGGGATTTGCATGGCCAGTAAAATCGGTACATGTTTGTGAGTTATGACCAAAAACTCGGTGTTTTCACATTTTATGTCAGTTTTCATGAGCTATTGCCCGTAGTTTTGGGGTTCCAGGGATTTGCATGGCCCGTAAGACATGATACATGTTTGTGTGTTATGACCAAAAACACGTCATTTTCGTGTTTTATCACTGTTTTCATGAGCTATTACCCACAGTTTTGGTGTTCCAGGTCGATTTTCACGACCCATAAGATCTAATACATGTTTGAGAAATATGACCAAAACCTCGTCGTTTTCGCGTTTTATGGCTGTTTTAATGAGCTATTGCACTCATTTTTGGGGTTCTAGGGTGATTTACACGGCCCATAAGACCTGCTACATGTTTGAGAGATATGACCAAAACCTCATCGTATTCACGTTTTATGGCCGTTTCATGAGCTATTTCCCATAGTTTTGGGGTTCAATTGGGACTTTAATGGCCAGTAAAACCGGATACATGTTTGAGAGGTATGACCAAAAACTCGATGTTTTCGTGTTTTTGGCCGTTTTCATGAGCTATTGCCTGCATTTTTAGGGTTCTAGGGTGATATGCATGGCCCGTAAGACATGATACATGTTTGAGAGTTATGACCAAAAACTCATCGTTTTCGCGTTTTATAGCCGTTTTCATGAGCTATTGCCCACAGTTTTTGTGTTCGATGTCGATTTGCACGACCCATAAGATCTGATACATGTTTTAGAGTGATGACCAAAAACTCGGCGTTTTCGCATTTTATGGCCGTTTTCATGAGCAATTGCTCTCATTTTTGGAGTTCGTGTCGATTTGCACGGCCCATAAGACATGATACATGTTTGAGAGTTATGTTCAAAACCTCGTCGTTTTCGCGTTTTATGGACGTTTTCATGAGCTATTTCCCTCATTTTGGGGTTCTAGGGCGATTTACATGGCCCATAAGACCCGATACATGTTTGAGAGATATGACCAAAATCTCATCGGTCTCGCGTTTTATGGCTGTTTTCATGAGCTATTGCCCACGCTTTTGGGGTTCTAGGGCGATTTACACGCCCATAAGACCAAAAACATGTTTGAGAGATATGAACAAAACCTCACCATTCTCGTGTTTTATGGCCATTTTCATCAGCTATCGCCCACAATTTTGGGGTTCCACGGTTATTTACATGACTCATAACACCCGATACATGTTTGAGAGTTATGACCGAAAACTCAGTGTTTTCACGTTTTATGGATATATCATGAGTTATTGCCCATAGTTTTGGGGTTAAATTGGGATTTGTATGGCCAGTAAAACCGGATACATGTTTGAGAATTATGACAAAAAACTCGGTGATTTCGTGTTTTATGGTCGTTCTCATGAGCTATTGCCCACGGTTTTGGGGTTCCAAGACGATTTGCATTCCCCGTAGATGTGATACATGCTTGAGAGCTATGACAAAAAAAACTCGCCATTTTTATGTTTTATGGCCGTTTTCATGAGCTATTGCCCATAGTTTTGCGGTTCGAGGGCAATATTTATGGTCCGTAAGACATGATACATGTTTGAGAGTTATGACAAAAAACTCGTCGTTTTTGCGTTTTATAGCCGCTTTCATGAGCTATTTCCCAAGGTTTTGGAGTTCTAGGTCGATTTGCATGGCCCATAAGACCTGATACATGTTTCAGTGGCATGGCCAAAAAATCATCGTTTTCGTGCTTTGTGGCTGTTTTCATGAGCTATTGCAGACAGTTTTGGTGTTGAATTGGGATTTGCATGGCCAGTAAAATTGGTACATGTTTGTGAGTTATGACCAAAAACTCGGTGTTTCACATTTTATGTCAGTTTTCATGAGCTATTGCCCGTAGTTTTGGGGTTCCAGGGATTTGCATGGCCCGTAAGACATGATACATGTTTGTGTGTTATGACCAAAAACACGTCATTTTCGTGTTTTATCATAGTTTTCATGAGCTATTACCCACAGTTTTGGTGTTCTAGGTCGATTTTCACGACCCATAAGATCTAATACATGTTTGAGAAATTTGACCAAAACCTCGTCGTTTTCGCGTTTTATGGTTGTTTTAATGAGCTATTGCACTCATTTTTGGGGTTCTAGGGTGATTTACACGACCCATAAGACCTTCTACATGTTTGAGAGATATGACCAAAACATCATCGTATTCACCTTTTATGGCCGTTTCATGAGCTATTTCCCATAGTTTTGGGGTTCAATTGGGACTTGCATGGCCAGTAAAACCGGATACATGTTTGAGAGGTATGACCAAAAACTCGATGTTTTCGTGTTTTTGGCCGTTTTCATGAGCTATTGCCTGCATTTTTAGGGTTCCAGGGTGATATGCATGGCCCGTAAGACATGATACATGTTTGAGAGTTATGACCAAAAACTCATCGTTTTCGCGTTTTATAGCCGTTTTCATGAGCTATTGCCCACAGTTTTTGTGTTCGATGTCGATTTGCACGACCCATAACATCGATACATGTTTTAGAGTGATGACCAAAAACTCGGCGTTTTTCGCATTTTATGGCCGTTTTCATGAGCTATTGCTCTCATTTTTGGAGTTCCAGGTCGATTTGCACGGCCCATAAGACATGATACATGTTTGAGAGTTATGTTCAAAACCTCGTCGTTTTCGCGTTTTATGGACGTTTTCATGAGCTATTGCCCTCATTTTTGGGGTTCTAGGGCGATTTACATGGCCCATAAGACCCGATACATGTTTGAGAGATATGACCAAAATCTCATCGGTTTCGCGTTTTATGGCTGTTTTCATGAGCTATTGCCCACAGTTTTGGGGTTCTAGGGCGATTTACACGGCCCATAAGACCAAAAACATGTTTGAGAGATATGAACAAAACCTCACCATTCTCGCGTTTTATGGCCATTTTCATCAGCTATCGCCCACAATTTTGGGGTTCCACGGTTATTTACATGACTCATAACACCCGATACATGTCTGAGAGTTATGACCAAAAACTCAGTGTTTTCACGTTTCATGGATATATCATGAGTTATTGCCCATAGTTTTGGGGTTAAATTGGGATTTGTATGGCCAGTAAAACCGGATACATGTTTGAGAATTATGACAAAAAACTCGGTGTTTTCGTGTTTTATGGTCGTTTTCATGAGCTATTGCCCACGGTTTTGGGGTTCCAAGACGATTTGCATTGCCCCGTAAGATGTGATACATGCTTGAGAGCTATGACAAAAAAACTCGCCATTTTCATGTTTTATGGCCGTTTTCATGAGCTATTGCCCATAGTTTTGCGGTTCGAGGGCAATATTTATGGTCCGTAAGACATGATACATGTTTGAGAGTTATGACAAAAAACTCGTCGTTTTCGCGTTTTATAGCCGCTTTCATGAGCTATTGCCCAAGGTTTTGGAGTTCTAGGTCGATTTGCATGGCCCATAAGACCTGATACATGTTTGAGTGGCATGGCCAAAAAATCATCGTTTTCGTGTTTTGTGGCTGTTTTCATGAGCTATTGCAGACAGTTTTGGTGTTGAATTGGGATTTGCATGGCCAGTAAAATCGGTACATGTTTGTGAGTTATGACCAAAAACTCGGTGTTTTCACATTTTATGTCAGTTTTCATGAGCTATTGCCCGTAGTTTTGGGGTTCCAGGGATTTGCATGGCCCGTAAGACATGATACATGTTTGTGTGTTATGACCAAAAACACGTCATTTTCGTGTTTTATCACTGTTTTCATGAGCTATTACCCACAGTTTTGGTGTTCCAGGTCGATTTTCACGACCCATAAGATCTAATACATGTTTGAGAAATATGACCAAAACCTCGTCGTTTTCGCGTTTTATGGCTGTTTTAATGAGCTATTGCACTCATTTTTGGGGTTCTAGGGTGATTTACACGGCCCATAAGACCTGCTACATGTTTGAGAGATATGACCAAAACCTCATCGTATTCACGTATTATGGCCGTTTCATGAGCTATTTCCCATAGTTTTGGGGTTCAATTGGGACTTGCATGGCCAGTAAAACCGGATACATGTTTGAGAGGTATGACCAAAAACTCGATGTTTTCGTGTTTTTGGCCGTTTTCATGAGCTATTGCCTGCATTTTTAGGGTTCCAGGGTGATATGCATGGCCCGTAAGACATGATACATGTTTGAGAGTTATGACCAAAAACTCATCGTTTTCGCGTTTTATAGCCGTTTTCATGAGCTATTGCCCACAGTTTTTGTGTTCGATGGCGATTTTCACGGCCCATAAGACCCGATACATGTTTTAGAGTGATGACCAAAAACTTCGGCGTTTTCGCATTTATGGCGTTTTCATGAGCTATTGCTCTAACTTTTGGAGTACAAGGTCGATTTGCCAAGAACATAAGCCATCATACATGTTTGAGAGTTATGTTCAAAACCTCGTCGTTTTCGCGTTTTATGGACGTTTTCATGAGCTATTTCCCTCATTTTTGGGGTTCTAGGGCGATTTACATGGCCCATAAGACCCGATACATGTTTGAGAGATATGACCAAAATCTCATCGGTCTCGCGTTTTATGGCTGTTTTCATGAGCTATTGCCCACAGTTTTGGGGTTCTAGGGCGATTTACACGGCCCATAAGACCAAAAACATGTTTGAGAGATATGAACAAAACCGCACCATTCTCGCGTTTTATGGCCATTTTCATCAGCTATCGCCCACAATTTTGGGGTTCCACGGTTATTTACATGACTCATAACACCCGATACATGTTTGAGAGTTATGACCGAAAACTCAGTGTTTTCACGTTTTATGGATATATCATGAGTTATTGCCCATAGTTTTGGGGTTAAATTGGGATTTGTATGGCCAGTAAAACCGGATACATGTTTGAGAATTATGACAAAAAACTCGGTGTTTTCGTGTTTTATGGTCGTTTTCATGAGCTATTGCCCACGGTTTTGGGGTTCCAAGACGATTTGCATTCCCCGTAAGATGTGATACATGCTTGAGAGCTATGACAAAAAAACTCGCCATTTTCATGTTTTATGGCCGTTTTCATGAGCTATTGCCCATAGTTTTGCGGTTCGAGGGCAATATTTATGGTCCGTAAGACATGATACATGTTTGAGAGTTATGACAAAAAAACTCGTCGTTTTCGCGTTTTATAGCCGCTTTCATGAGCTATTGCCCAAGGTTTTGGAGTTCTAGGTCGATTTGCATGGCCCATAAGACCTGATACATGTTTGAGTGGCATGGCCAAAAAATCATCGTTTTCGTGCTTTGTGGCTGTTTTCATGAGCTATTGCAGACAGTTTTGGTGTTGAATTGGGATTTGCATGGCCAGTAAAATCGGTACATGTTTGTGAGTTATGACCAAAAACTCGGTGTTTTCACATTTTATGTCAGTTTTCATGAGCTATTGCCCGTAGTTTTGGGGTTCCAGGGATTTGCATGGCCCGTAAGACATGATACATGTTTGTGTGTTATGACCAAAAACACGTCATTTTCGTGTTTTATCACTGTTTTCATGAGCTATTACCCACAGTTTTGGTGTTCCAGGTCGATTTTCACGACCCATAAGATCTAATACATGTTTGAGAAATATGACCAAAACCTCGTCGTTTTCGCGTTTTATGGCTGTTTTAATGAGCTATTGCACTCATTTTGGGGTTCTAGGGTGATTTACCGGCCCATAAGACCTGCTACATGTTTGAGAGATATGACCAAAACCTCATCGTATTCACGTTTATGGCGTTTCATGAGCTATTTCCCATAGTTTTGGGGTTCAATTGGGACTTGCATGGCGGTAAACCGGATACATGTTTGAGAGGTATGACCAAAACTCGATGTTTTCGTGTTTTGGCGTTTTCATGAGCTATTGCCTGCATTTTAGGGTTCCAGGTGATATGCATGGCCCGTAAGACATGATACATGTTTGAGAGTTATGACCAAAAACTCATCGTTTTCGCGTTTTATAGCCGTTTTCATGAGCTATTGCCCACAGTTTTTGTGTTCGATGTCGATTTGCACGACCCATAAGATCTGATACATGTTTTAGAGTGATGACCAAAAACTCGGCGTTTTCGCATTTTATGGCCGTTTTCATGAGCTATTGCTCTCATTTTTGGAGTTCCAGGTCGATTTGCACGGCCCATAAGACATGATACATGTTTGAGAGTTATGTTCAAAACCTCGTCGTTTTCGCGTTTTATGGACGTTTTCATGAGCTATTTCCCTCATTTTTGGGGTTCTAGGGCGATTTACATGGCCCATAAGACCCGATACATGTTTGAGAGATATGACCAAAATCTCATCGGTCTCGCGTTTTATGGCTGTTTTCATGAGCTATTGCCCACAGTTTTGGGGTTCTAGGGCGATTTACACGGCCCATAAGACCAAAAACATGTTTGAGAGATATGAACAAAACCTCACCATTCTCGCGTTTTATGGCCATTTTCATCAGCTATCGCCCACAATTTTGGGGTTCCACGGTTATTTACATGACTCATAACACCCGATACATGTTTGAGAGTTATGACCGAAAACTCAGTGTTTTCACGTTTTATGGATATATCATGAGTTATTGCCCATAGTTTTGGGGTTAAATTGGGATTTGTATGGCCAGTAAAACCGGATACATGTTTGAGAATTATGACAAAAAACTCGGTGTTTTCGTGTTTTATGGTCGTTTTCATGAGCTATTGCCCACGGTTTTGGGGTTCCAAGACGATTTGCATTCCCCGTAAGATGTGATACATGCTTGAGAGCTATGACAAAAAAACTCGCCATTTTCATGTTTTATGGCGTTTTCATGAGCTATTGCCCATAGTTTTGCGGTTCGAGGGCAATATTTATGGTCCGTAAGACATGATACATGTTTGAGAGTTATGACAAAAACTTCGTTTTTCGCGTTTATAGCCGCTTTCATGAGCTATTGCCCAAGGTTTTGGAGTTCTAGGTCGATTTGCATGGCCCATAAGACCTGATACATGTTTGAGTGGCATGGCCAAAAATCATCGTTTTCGTGCTTTGTGGCTGTTTTCATGAGCTATTGCGAGCAGTTTTGGTGTTGAATTGGGATTTGCATGGCCGTAAAATCGGTACATGTTTGTGAGTTATGACCAAAAACTCGGTGTTTTCACATTTTATGTCAGTTTTCATGAGCTATTGCCCGTAGTTTTGGGGTTCCAGGGATTTGCATGGCCCGTAAGACATGATACATGTTTGTGTGTTATGACCAAAAACACGTCATTTTCGTGTTTTATCACTGTTTTCATGAGCTATTACCCACAGTTTTGGTGTTCCAGGTCGATTTTCACGACCCATAAGATCTAATACATGTTTGAGAAATATGACCAAAACCTCGTCGTTTTCGCGTTTTATGGCTGTTTTAATGAGCTATTGCACTCATTTTTGGGGTTCTAGGGTGATTTACACGGCCCATAAGACCTGCTACATGTTTGAGAGATATGACCAAAACCTCATCGTATTCACGTTTTATGGCCGTTTCATGAGCTATTTCCCATAGTTTTGGGGTTCAATTGGGACTTTAATGGCCAGTAAAACCGGATACATGTTTGAGAGGTATGACCAAAAACTCGATGTTTTCGTGTTTTTGGCCGTTTTCATGAGCTATTGCCTGCATTTTTAGGGTTCCAGGGTGATATGCATGGCGTAAGACATGATACATGTTTGAGAGTTATGACCAAAAACTCATCGTTTTCGCGTTTATAGCCGTTTTCATGAGCTATTGCCCACAGTTTTTGTTCGATGTCGATTTGCACGACCCATAAGATCTGATACATGTTTTAGAGTGATGACCAAAAACTCGGCGTTTTCGCATTTTATGGCCGTTTTCATGAGCTATAGCTCTCATTTTTGGAGTTCCAGGTCGATTTGCACGGCCCATAAGACATGATACATGTTTGAGAGTTATGTTCAAAACCTCGTCGTTTTCGCGTTTTATGGACGTTTTCATGAGCTATTTCCCTCATTTTTGGGGTTCTAGGGCGATTTACATGGCCCATAAGACCCGATACATGTTTGAGAGATATGACCAAAATCTCATCGGTCTCGCGTTTTATGGCTGTTTTCATGAGCTATTGCCCACAGTTTTGGGGTTCTAGGGCGATTTACACGGCCCATAAGACCAAAAACATGTTTGAGAGATATGAACAAAACCTCACCATTCTCGCGTTTTATGGCCATTTTCATCAGCTATCGCCCACAATTTTGGGGTTCCACGGTTATTTACATGACTCATAACACCCGATACATGTTTGAGAGTTATGACCGAAAACTCAGTGTTTTCACGTTTTATGGATATATCATGAGTTATTGCCCATAGTTTTGGGGTTAAATTGGGATTTGTATGGCCAGTAAAACCGGATACATGTTTGAGAATTATGACAAAAAACTCGGTGTTTTCGTGTTTTATGGTCGTTTTCATGAGCTATTGCCCACGGTTTTGGGGTTCCAAGACGATTTGCATTCCCCGTAAGATGTGATACATGCTTGAGAGCTATGACAAAAAAAACTCGCCATTTTCATGTTTTATGGCCGTTTTCATGAGCTATTGCCCATAGTTTTGCGGTTCGAGGGCAATATTTATGGTCCGTAAGACATGATACATGTTTGAGAGTTATGACAAAAAACTCGTCGTTTTCGCGTTTTATAGCCGCTTTCATGAGCTATTGCCCAAGGTTTTGGAGTTCTAGGTCGATTTGCATGGCCCATAAGACCTGATACATGTTTGAGTGGCATGGCCAAAAAATCATCGTTTTCGTGCTTTGTGGCTGTTTTCATGAGCTATTGCAGATAGTTTTGGTGTTGAATTGGGATTTGCATGGCCAGTAAAATCGGTACATGTTTGTGAGTTATGACCAAAAACTCGGTGTTTTCACATTTTATGTCAGTTTTCATGAGCTATTGCCCGTAGTTTTGTGGTTCCAGGGATTTGCATGGCCCGTAAGACTTGATACATGTTTGTGTGTTATGACCAAAAACACGTCATTTTCGTGTTTTATCACTGTTTTCATGAGCTATTACCCACAGTTTTGGTGTTCCAGGTCGATTTTCACGACCCATAAGATCTAATAGATGTTTGAGAGATATGACCAAAACCTCATCGTATTCACGTTTTATGGCCGTTTGATGAGCTATTTCCCATAGTTTTGGGGTTCAATTGGGACTTTAATGGCCAGTAAAACCGGATACATGTTTGAGAGGTATGACCAAAAACTCGATGTTTTCGTGTTTTTGGCCGTTTTCATGAGCTATTGCCTGCATTTTTAGGGTTCCAGGGTGATATGCATGGCCCGTAAGACATGATACATGTTTGAGAGTTATGACCAAAAACTCATCGTTTTCGCGTTTTATAGCCGTTTTCATGAGCTATTGCCCACAGTTTTTGTGTTCGATGTCGATTTGCACGACCCATAAGATCTGATACATGTTTTAGAGTGATGACCAAAAACTCGGCGTTTTCGCATTTTATGGCCGTTTTCATGAGCTATTGCTCTCATTTTTGGAGTTCCAGGTCGATTTGCACGGCCCATAAGACATGATACATGTTTGAGAGTTATGTTCAAAACCTCGTCGTTTTCGCGTTTTATGGACGTTTTCATGAGCTATTTCCCTCATTTTTGGGGTTCTAGGGCGATTTACATGGCCCATAAGACCCGATACATGTTTGAGAGATATGACCAAAATCTCATCGTTTTCGCGTTTTATGGCTGTTTTCATGAGCTATTGCCCACAGTTTTGGGGTTCTAGGGCGATTTGCACGGCCCATAAGACCAAAAACATGTTTGAGAGATATGAACAAAACCTCACCATTCTCGCGTTTTATGGCCATTTTCATCAACTATCGCCCACAATTTTGGGGTTCCACGGTTATTTACATGACTCATAACACCCGATACATGTTTGAGAGTTATGACCGAAAACTCAGTGTTTTCACGTTTTATGGATATATCATGAGTTATTGCCCATAGTTTTGGGGTTAAATTGGGATTTGTATGGCGGTAAACCGGATACATGTTTGAGAATTATGACAAAAAACTCGGTGTTTTCGTGTTTTATGGTCGTTTTCATGAGCTATTGCCCACGGTTTTGGGGTTCCAAGACGATTTGCATTCCCCGTAAGATGTGATACATGCTTGAGAGCTATGACAAAAAAACTCGCCATTTTCATGTTTTATGGCCGTTTTCATGAGCTATTGCCCATAGTTTTGCGGTTCGAGGGCAATATTTATGGTCCGTAAGACATGATACATGTTTGAGAGTTATGACAAAAACTTCGTCGTTTCGCGTTTATAGCCGCTTTCATGAGCTATTGCCCAAGGTTTTGGAGTTCTAGGTCGATTTGCATGGCCCATAAGACCTGATACATGTTTGAGTGGCATGGCCAAAAAATCATCGTTTTCGTGGTTTGTGGCTGTTTTCATGAGCTATTGCAGACAGTTTTGGTGTTGAATTGGGATTTGCATGGCCGAATAAAATCGGTACATGTTTGTGAGTTATGACCAAAAACTCGGTGTTTTCATATTTTATGTCAGTTTTCATGAGCTATTGCCCGTAGTTTTGGGGTTCCAGGGATTTGCATGGCCCGTAAGACATGATACATGTTTGTGTGTTATGACCAAAAACACGTCATTTTCGTGTTTTATCACTGTTTTCATGAGCTATTACCCACAGTTTTGGTGTTCCAGGTCGATTTTCACGACCCATAAGATCTAATACATGTTTGAGAAATATGACCAAAACCTCGTCGTTTTCGCGTTTTATGGCTGTTTTAATGAGCTATTGCACTCATTTTTGGGGTTCTAGGGTGATTTACACGGCCCATAAGACCTGCTACATGTTTGAGAGATATGACCAAAACCTCATCGTATTCACGTATTATGGCCGTTTCATGAGCTATTTCCCATAGTTTTGGGGTTCAATTGGGACTTGCATGGCCAGTAAAACCGGATACATGTTTGAGAGGTATGACCAAAAACTCGATGTTTTCGTGTTTTTAGCCGTTTTCATGAGCTATTGCCTGCATTTTTAGGGTTCGGTGATATGCATGGCCCGTAAGACATGATACATGTTTGAGAGTTATGACCAAAACTCATCGTTTTCGCGTTTTATAGCCGTTTTCATGAGCTATTGCCCACAGTTTTTGTGTTCGATGTCGATTTGCACGACCCATAAGATCTGATACATGTTTTAGAGTGATGACCAAAAACTCGGCGTTTTCGCATTTTATGGCCGTTTTCATGAGCTATTGCTCTCATTTTTGGAGTTCCAGGTCGATTTGCACGGCCCATAAGACATGATACATGTTTGAGAGTTATGTTCAAACCCTCGTCGTTTTCGCGTTTTATGGACGTTTTCATGAGCTATTTCCCTCATTTTTGGGGTTCTAGGGCGATTTACATGGCCCATAAGACCCGATACATGTTTGAGAGATATGACCAAAATCTCATCGGTCTCGCTTTATGGCTGTTTTCATGAGCTATTGCCCACAGTTTTGGGGTTCTAGGGCGATTTACACGGCCCATAAGACCAAAAACATGTTTGAGAGATATGAACAAAACCTCACCATTCTCGCGTTTTATGGCCATTTTCATCAGCTATCGCCCACAATTTTGGGGTTCCACGGTTATTTACATGACTCATAACACCCGATACATGTTTGAGAGTTATGACCGAAAACTCAGTGTTTTCACGTTTTATGGATATATCATGAGTTATTGCCCATAGTTTTGGGGTTAAATTGGGATTTGTATGGCCAGTAAAACCGGATACATGTTTGAGAATTATGACAAAAAACTCGGTGTTTTCGTGTTTTATGGTCGTTTTCATGAGCTATTGCCCACGGTTTTGGGGTTCCAAGACGATTTGCATTGCCCCGTAAGATGTGATACATGCTTGAGAGCTATGACAAATAAAACTCGCCATTTTCATGTTTTATGGCCGTTTTCATGAGCTATTGCCCATAGTTTTGCGGTTCGAGGGCAATATTTATGGTCCGTAAGACATGATACATGTTTGAGAGTTATGACAAAAAAACTCGTCGTTTTCGCGTTTTATAGCCGCTTTCATGAGCTATTGCCCAAGGTTTTGGAGTTCTAGGTCGATTTGCATGGCCCATAAGACCTGATACATGTTTGAGTGGCATGGCCAAAAAATCATCGTTTTCGTGCTTTGTGGCTGTTTTCATGAGCTATTGCAGACAGTTTTGGTGTTGAATTGGGATTTGCATGGCCAGTAAAATCGGTACATGTTTGTGAGTTATGACCAAAAACTCGGTGTTTTCACATTTTATGTCAGTTTTCATGAGCTATTGCCCGTAGTTTTGGGGTTCCAGGGATTTGCATGGCCCGTAAGACATGATACATGTTTGTGTGTTATGACCAAAAACACGTCATTTTCGTGTTTTATCACTGTTTTCATGAGCTATTACCCACAGTTTTGGTGTTCCAGGTCGATTTTCACGACCCATAAGATCTAATACATGTTTGAGAAATATGACCAAAACCTCGTCGTTTTCGTTTTTATGGCTGTTTTAATGAGCTATTGCACTCATTTTTGGGGTTCTAGGGTGATTTACACGGCCCATAAGACCTGCTACATGTTTGAGAGATATGACCAAAACCTCATCGTATTCACGTTTTATGGCCGTTTCATGAGCTATTTCCCATAGTTTTGGGGTTCAATTGGGACTTGCATGGCCAGTAAAACCGGATACATGTTTGAGAGGTATGACCAAAAACTCGATGTTTTCGTGTTTTTGGCCGTTTTCATGAGCTATTGCCTGCATTTTTAGGGTTCCAGGGTGATATGCATGGCCCGTAAGACATGATACATGTTTGAGAGTTATGACCAAAAACTCATCGTTTTCGCGTTTTATAGCCGTTTTCATGAGCTATTGCCCACAGTTTTTGTGTTCGATGTCGATTTGCACGACCCATAAGATCTGATACATGTTTTAGAGTGATGACCAAAAACTCGGCGTTTTCGCATTTTATGGCCGTTTTCATGAGCTATTGCTCTCATTTTTGGAGTTCCAGGTCGATTTGCACGGCCCATAAGACATGATACATGTTTGAGAGTTATGTTCAAAACCTCGTCGTTTTCGCGTTTTATGGACGTTTTCATGAGCTATTTCCTCATTTTTGGGGTTCTAAGTCGATTTACATGGCCCATAAGACCCGATACATGTTTGAGAGATATGACCAAAATCTCATCGGTTTCGCGTTTTATGGCTGTTTTCATGAGCTATTGCCCACAGTTTTGGGGTTCTAGGGCGATTTACACGGCCCATAAGACCAAAAACATGTTTGAGAGATATGAACAAAACCTCACCATTCTCGCGTTTTATGGCCATTTTCATCAGCTATCGCCCACAATTTTGGGGTTCCACGGTTATTTACATGACTCATAACACCCGATACATGTTTGAGAGTTATGACCAAAAACTTCGGTGTTTTCACGTTTTATGGATATATCATGAGTTATTGCCCATAGTTTTGGGGTTAAATTGGGATTTGTATGGCCAGTAAAACCGGATACATGTTTGAGAATTATGACAAAAAACTCGGTGTTTTCGTGTTTTATGGTCGTTTTCATGAGCTATTGCCCACGGTTTTGGGGTTCCAAGACGATTTGCATTCCCCATAAGATGTGATACATGCTTGAGAGCTATGACAAAAAAACTCGCCATTTTCATGTTTTATGGCCGTTTTCATGAGCTATTGCCCATAGTTTTGCGGTTCGAGGGCAATATTTATGGTCCGTAAGACATGATACATGTTTGAGAGTTATGACAAAAAACTCGTCGTTTTCGCGTTTTATAGCCGCTTTCATGAGCTATTGCCCAAGGTTTTGGAGTTCTAGGTCGATTTGCATGGCCCATAAGACCTGATACATGTTTGAGTGGCATGGCCAAAAAATCATCGTTTTCGTGCTTTGTGGCTGTTTTCATGAGCTATTGCAGACAGTTTTGGTGTTGAATTGGGATTTGCATGGCCAGTAAAATCGGTACATGTTTGTGAGTTATGACCAAAAACTCGGTGTTTTCACATTTTATGTCAGTTTTCATGAGCTATTGCCCGTAGTTTTGGGGTTCCAGGGATTTGCATGGCTCGTAAGACATGATACATGTTTGTGTGTTATGACCAAAAACACGTCATTTTCGTGTTTTATCACTGTTTTCATGAGCTATTACCCACAGTTTTGGTGTTCCAGGTCGATTTTCACGACCCATAAGATCTAATACATGTTTGAGAAATATGACCAAAACCTCGTCGTTTTCGCGTTTTATGGCTGTTTTAATGAGCTATTGCACTCATTTTTGGGGTTCTAGGGTGATTTACACGGCCCATAAGACCTGCTACATGTTTGAGAGATATGACCAAAACCTCATCGTATTCACGTTTTATGGCCGTTTCATGAGCTATTTCCCATAGTTTTGGGGTTCAATTGGGACTTGCATGGCCAGTAAAACCGGATACATGTTTGAGAGGTATGACCAAAAACTCGATGTTTTCGTGTTTTTGGCCGTTTTCATGAGCTATTGCCTGCATTTTTAGGGTTCCAGGGTGATATGCATGGCCCGTAAGACATGATACATGTTTGAGAGTTATGACCAAAAACTCATCGTTTTCGCGTTTTATAGCCGTTTTCATGAGCTATTGCCCACAGTTTTTGTGTTCGATGTCGATTTGCACGACCCATAAGATCTGATACATGTTTTAGAGTGATGACCAAAAACTCGGCGTTTTCGCATTTTATGGCCGTTTTCATGAGCTATAGCTCTCATTTTTGGAGTTCCAGGTCGATTTGCACGGCCCATAAGACATGATACATGTTTGAGAGTTATGTTCAAAACCTCGTCGTTTTCGCGTTTTATGGACGTTTTCATGAGCTATTTCCCTCATTTTTGGGGTTCTAGGGCGATTTACATGGCCCATAAGACCCGATACATGTTTGAGAGATATGACCAAAATCTCATCGTTTTCGCGTTTTATGGCTGTTTTCATGAGCTATTGCCCACAGTTTTGGGGTTCTAGGGCGATTTACACGGCCCATAAGACCAAAAACATGTTTGAGAGATATGAACAAAACCTCACCATTCTCGCGTTTTATGGCCATTTTCATCAGCTATCGCCCACAATTTTGGGGTTCCACGGTTATTTACATGACTCATAACACCCGATACATGTTTGAGAGTTATGACCGAAAACTCAGTGTTTTCACGTTTTATGGATATATCATGAGTTATTGCCCATAGTTTTGGGGTTAAATTGGGATTTGTATGGCCAGTAAAACCGGATACATGTTTGAGAATTATGACAAAAAACTCGGTGTTTTCGTGTTTTATGGTCGTTTTCATGAGCTATTGCCCACGGTTTTGGGGTTCCAAGACGATTTGCATTCCCCGTAAGATGTGATACATGCTTGAGAGCTATGACAAAAAAACTCGCCATTTTCATGTTTTATGGCCGTTTTCATGAGCTATTGCCCATAGTTTTGCGGTTCGAGGGCAATATTTATGGTCCGTAAGACATGATACATGTTTGAGAGTTATGACAAAAAACTCGTCGTTTTCGCGTTTTATAGCCGCTTTCATGAGCTATTGCCCAAGGTTTTGGAGTTCTAGGTCGATTTGCATGGCCCATAAGACCTGATACATGTTTGAGTGGCATGGCCAAAAATCATCGTTTCGTGCTTTGTGGCTGTTTTCATGAGCTATTGCAGACATTTTTGGTGTTGAATTGGGATTTGCATGGCCAGTAAAATCGGTACATGTTTGTGAGTTATGACCAAAAACTCGGTGTTTTCATATTTTATGTCAGTTTTCATGAGCTATTGCCCGTAGTTTTGGGGTTCCAGGGATTTGCATGGCCCGTAAGACATGATACATGTTTGTGTGTTATGACCAAAAACACGTCATTTTCGTGTTTTATCACTGTTTTCATGAGCTATTACCAACAGTTTTGGTGTTCCAGGTCGATTTTCACGACCCATAAGATCTAATACATGTTTGAGAAATATGACCAAAACCTCGTCGTTTTCGCGTTTTATGGCTGTTTTAATGAGCTATTGCACTCATTTTTGGGGTTCTAGGGTGATTTACACGGCCCATAAGACCTGCTACATGTTTGAGAGATATGACCAAAACCTCATCGTATTCACGTATTATGGCCGTTTCATGAGCTATTTCCCATAGTTTTGGGGTTCAATTGGGACTTGCATGGCCAGTAAAACCGGATACATGTTTGAGAGGTATGACCAAAAACTCGATGTTTTCGTGTTTTTGGCCGTTTTCATGAGCTATTGCCTGCATTTTTAGGGTTCCAGGGTGATATGCATGGCCCGTAAGACATGATACATGTTTGAGAGTTATGACCAAAAACTCATCGTTTTCGCGTTTTATAGCCGTTTTCATGAGCTATTGCCCACAGTTTCTGTGTTCGATGTTGATTTGCACGCCCATAAGATCTGATATGTTTTAGAGTGATGACCAAAAACTCGGTGTTTTCGCATTTTATGGCCGTTTTCATGAGCTATTGCTCTCATTTTTGGAGTTCCAGGTCGATTTGCACGGCCCATAAGACATGATACATGTTTGAGAGTTATGTTAAAACCTCGTCGTTTTCGCGTTTTATGGACGTTTTCATGAGCTATTGCCCTCAATTTTGGGGTTCTAGGGTGATTTACATGGCCCATAAGACCCGATACATGTTTGAGAGATATGACCAAAATCTCATCGGTCTCGCGTTTTATGGCTGTTTTCATGAGCTATTGCCCACAGTTTTGGGGTTCTAGGGCGATTTACACGGCCCATAAGACCAAAAACATGTTTGAGAGATATGAACAAAACCGCACCATTCTCGCGTTTTATGGCCATTTTCATCAGCTATCGCCCACAATTTTGGGGTTCCACGGTTATTTACATGACTCATAACACCCGATACATGTTTGAGAGTTATGACCGAAAACTCACTGTTTTCACGTTTTATGGATATATCATGAGTTATTGCCCATAGTTTTGGGGTTAAATTGGGATTTGTATGGCCAGTAAAACCGGATACATGTTTGAGAATTATGACAAAAAACTCGGTGTTTTCGTGTTTTATGGTCGTTTTCATCAGCTATTGCCCACGGTTTTGGGGTTCCAAGACGATTTGCATTGCCCCGTAAGATGTAATACATGCTTGAGAGTTATGACAAAAAAATTTCGCCATTTTCATGATTTATTGCCGTTTTCATGAGCTATTGCCCATAGTTTTGCGGTTCGAGGGCAATATTTATGGTCCGTAAGACATGATACATGTTTGAGAGTTATGACAAAAAACTCGTCGTTTTCGCGTTTTATAACCGCTTTCATGAGCTATTGCCCAAGGTTTTGGAGTTCTAGGTCGATTTGCATGGCCCATAAGACCTGATACATGTTTGAGTGGCATGGCCAAAAAATCATCGTTTTCGTGCTTTGTGGCTGTTTTCATGAGCTATTGCAGACAGTTTTGGTGTTGAATTGGGATTTGCATGGCCAGTAAAATCGGTACATGTTTGTGAGTTATGACCAAAAACTCGGTGTTTTCACATTTTATGTCAGTTTTCATGAGCTATTGCCCGTAGTTTTGGGGTTCCAGGGATTTGCATGGCCCGTAAGACATGATACATGTTTGTGTGTTATGACCAAAAACACGTCATTTTCGTGTTTTATCACTGTTTTCATGAGCTATTACCCACAGTTTTGGTGTTCCAGGTCGATTTTCACGACCCATAAGATCTAATACATGTTTGAGAAATATGACCAAAACCTCGTCGTTTTCGCGTTTTATGGCTGTTTTAATGAGCTATTGCACTCATTTTTGGGGTTCTAGGGTGATTTACACGGCCCATAAGACCTGCTACATGTTTGAGAGATATGACCAAAACCTCATCGTATTCACGTTTTATGGCCGTTTCATGAGCTATTTCCCATAGTTTTGGGGTTCAATTGGGACTTGCATGGCCAGTAAAACCGGATACATGTTTGAGAGGTATGACCAAAAACTCGATGTTTTCGTGTTTTTAGCCGTTTTCATGAGCTATTGCCTGCATTTTTAGGGTTCCAGGGTGATATGCATGGCCCGTAAGACATGATACATGTTTGAGAGTTATGACCAAAAACTCATCGTTTTCGCGTTTTATAGCCGTTTTCATGAGCTATTGCCCACAGTTTTTGTGTTCGATGTCGATTTGCACGACCCATAAGATCTGATACATGTTTTAGAGTGATGACCAAAACTCGGCGTTTTCGCATTTTATGGCCGTTTTCATGAGCTATTGCTCTCATTTTTGGAGTTCCAGGTCGATTTGCACGGCCCATAAGACATGATACATGTTTGAGAGTTATGTTCAAACCCTCGTCGTTTTCGCGTTTTATGGACGTTTTCATGAGCTATTTCCCTCATTTTTGGGGTTCTAGGGCGATTTACATGGCCCATAAGACCCGATACATGTTTGAGAGATATGACCAAAATCTCATCGGTCTCGCGTTTTATGGCTGTTTTCATGAGCTATTGCCCACAGTTTTGGGGTTCTAGGGCGATTTACACGGCCCATAAGACCAAAAACATGTTTGAGAGATATGAACAAAACCTCACCATTCTCGCGTTTTATGGCCATTTTCATCAGCTATATCGCCCACAATTTTGGGGTTCCACGGTTATTTACATGACTCATAACACCCGATACATGTTTGAGAGTTATGACCGAAAACTCAGTGTTTTCACGTTTTATGGATATATCATGAGTTATTGCCCATAGTTTTGGGGTTAAATTGGGATTTGTATGGCCAGTAAAACCGGATACATGTTTGAGAATTATGACAAAAAACTCGGTGTTTTCGTGTTTTATGGTCGTTTTCATGAGCTATTGCCCACGGTTTTGGGGTTCCAAGACGATTTGCATTCCCCGTAAGATGTGATACATGCTTGAGAGCTATGACAAAAAAACTCGCCATTTTCATGTTTTATGGCCGTTTTCATGAGCTATTGCCCATAGTTTTGCGGTTCGAGGGCAATATTTATGGTCCGTAAGACATGATACATGTTTGAGAGTTATGACAAAAAACTCGTCGTTTTCGCGTTTTATAGCCGCTTTCATGAGCTATTGCCCAAGGTTTTGGAGTTCTAGGTCGATTTGCATGGCCCATAAGACCTGATACATGTTTGAGTGGCATGGCCAAAAAATCATCGTTTTCGTGCTTTGTGGCTGTTTTCATGAGCTATTGCAGACAGTTTTGGTGTTGAATTGGGATTTGCATGGCCGAATAAAATCGGTACATGTTTGTGAGTTATGACCAAAAACTCGGTGTTTTCATATTTTATGTCAGTTTTCATGAGCTATTGCCCGTAGTTTTGGGGTTCCAGGGATTTGCATGGCCCGTAAGACATGATACATGTTTGTGTGTTATGACCAAAACACGTCATTTTCGTGTTTTATCACTGTTTTCATGAGCTATTACCCACAGTTTTGGTGTTCCAGGTCGATTTTCACGACCCATAAGATCTAATACATGTTTGAGAAATATGACCAAAACCTCGTCGTTTTCGCGTTTTATGGCTGTTTTAATGAGCTATTGCACTCATTTTTGGGGTTCTAGGGTGATTTACACGGCCCATAAGACCTGCTACATGTTTGAGAGATATGACCAAAACCTCATCGTATTCACGTTTTATGGCCGTTTCATGAGCTATTTCCCATAGTTTTGGGGTTCAATTGGGACTTGCATGGCCAGTAAAACCGGATACATGTTTGAGAGGTATGACCAAAAACTCGAGGTTTTCGTGTTTTTAGCCGTTTTCATGAGCTATTGCCTGCATTTTTAGGGTTCCAGGGTGATATGCATGGAACGTAAGACATGATACATGTTTGAGAGTTATGACCAAAAACTCATCGTTTTCGCGTTTTATAGCCGTTTTCATGAGCTATTGCCCACAGTTTTTGTGTTCGATGTCGATTTGCACGACCCATAAGATCTGATACATGTTTTAGAGTGATGACCAAAAACTCGGCGTTTTCGCATTTTATGGCCGTTTTCATGAGCTATTGCTCTCATTTTTGGAGTTCCAGGTCGATTTGCACGGCCCATAAGACATGATACATGTTTGAGAGTTATGTTCAAACCCTCGTCGTTTTCGCGTTTTATGGACGTTTTCATGAGCTATTTCCCTCATTTTTGGGGTTCTAGGGCGATTTACATGGCCCATAAGACCCGATACATGTTTGAGAGATATGACCAAAATCTCATCGGTCTCGCGTTTTATGGCTGTTTTCATGAGCTATTGCCCACAGTTTTGGGGTTCTAGGGCGATTTACACGGCCCATAAGACCAAAAACATGTTTGAGAGATATGAACAAAACCTCACCATTCTCGCGTTTTATGGCCATTTTCATCAGCTATCGCCCACAATTTTGGGGTTCCACGGTTATTTACATGACTCATAACACCCGATACATGTTTGAGAGTTATGACCGAAAACTCAGTGTTTTCACGTTTTATGGATATATCATGAGTTATTGCCCATAGTTTTGGGGTTAAATTGGGATTTGTATGGCCAGTAAAACCGGATACATGTTTGAGAATTATGACAAAAAACTCGGTGTTTTCGTGTTTTATGGTCGTTTTCATGAGCTATTGCCCACGGTTTTGGGGTTCCAAGACGATTTGCATTCCCCATAAGATGTGATACATGCTTGAGAGCTATGACAAAAAAACTCGCCATTTTCATGTTTTATGGCCGTTTTCATGAGCTATTGCCCATAGTTTTGCGGTTCGAGGGCAATATTTATGGTCCGTAAGACATGATACATGTTTGAGAGTTATGACAAAAAACTCGCTGCTTTTCGTTTTATAGCCGCTTTCATGAGCTATTGCCCAAGTTTTTGGAGTTCTAGGTCGATTTGCATGGCCCATAAGACCTGATACATGTTTGAGTGGCATGGCCAAAAAATCATCGTTTTCGTGCTTTGTGGCTGTTTTCATGAGCTATTGCAGTTTTGGTGTTGAATTGGGATTTGCATGGCCAGAAAATCGGTACATGTTTGTGAGTTATGACCAAAAACTCGGTGTTTTCACATTTTATGTCAGTTTTCATGAGCTATTGCCCGTAGTTTTGGGGTTCCAGGGATTTGCATGGCCCGTAAGACATGATACATGTTTGTGTGTTATGACCAAAAACACGTCATTTTCGTGTTTTATCACTGTTTTCATGAGCTATTACCCACAGTTTTGGTGTTCCAGGTCGATTTTCACGACCCATAAGATCTAATACATGTTTGAGAAATATGACCAAAACCTCGTCGTTTTCGCGTTTTATGGCTGTTTTAATGAGCTATTGCACTCATTTTTGGGGTTCTAGGGTGATTTACACGGCCCATAAGACGTGCTACATGTTTGATAGATATGACCAAAACCTCATCGTATTCACGTTTTATGGCCGTTTCATGAGCTATTTCCCATAGTTTTGGGGTTCAATTGGGACTTGCATGGCCAGTAAAACCGGATACATGTTTGAGAGGTATGACCAAAAACTCGAGGTTTTCGTGTTTTTAGCCGTTTTCATGAGCTATTGCCTGCATTTTTAGGGTTCCAGGGTGATATGCATGGCCCGTAAGACATGATACATGTTTGAGAGTTATGACCAAAAACTCATCGTTTTCGCGTTTTATAGCCGTTTTCATGAGCTATTGCCCACAGTTTTTGTGTTCGATGTCGATTTGCACGACCCATAAGATCTGATACATGTTTTAGAGTGATGACCAAAAACTCGGCGTTTTCGCATTTTATGGCCGTTTTCATGAGCTATTGCTCTCATTTTTGGAGTTCCAGGTCGATTTGCACGGCCCATAAGACATGATACATGTTTGAGAGTTATGTTCAAACCCTCGTCGTTTTCGCGTTTTATGGACGTTTTCATGAGCTATTTCCCTCATTTTTGGGGTTCTAGGGCGATTTACATGGCCCATAAGACCCGATACATGTTTGAGAGATATGACCAAAATCTCATCGGTCTCGCGTTTTATGGCTGTTTTCATGAGCTATTGCCCACAGTTTTGGGGTTCTAGGGC
Organism: Avena longiglumis; assembly: GCA_030063025.1. NCBI lineage: Eukaryota > Viridiplantae > Streptophyta > Magnoliopsida > Poales > Poaceae > Avena > Avena longiglumis. The sequence goes on along the minus strand of CP125974.1, from coordinate 2,544,913 downwards.
GATTTACACGGCCCATAAGACCAAAAACATGTTTGAGAGATATGAACAAAACCTCACCATTCTCGCGTTTTATGGCCATTTTCATCAGCTATCGCCCACAATTTTGGGGTTCCACGGTTATTTACATGACTCATAACACCCGATACATGTTTGAGAGTTATGACCGAAAACTCAGTGTTTTCACGTTTTATGGATATATCATGAGTTATTGCCCATAGTTTTGGGGTTAAATTGGGATTTGTATGGCCAGTAAAACCGGATACATGTTTGAGAATTATGACAAAAAACTCGGTGTTTTCGTGTTTTATGGTCGTTTTCATGAGCTATTGTGTAACACCCTCAGAATCGGACCTATGCAAGTTTGGGCAAAATTCACCAAACCCGCATAGAAACGATTCAAAGGTGCCCACCAGGCACTTTCGTGCGGGTGGAAAACGAAGTAATAACATTACACAACAGTCCTCGATGGGACCCACAGAACAGATATATATAACAGCGACTCAAAGAGTCAAGAATACAGATATAATATACAAAGATCCAAATCACCTTGAAAACGATAGAGCGTCCAGCTACGGACAAGATGCAAATGGGGCTAAGAGCCCTGAAGAATAACCCATGGCGTCCATAACCCTGCCAGTGCCAAGCCGAAGAAGGTAACCCCGCTAACGGCGTCGATCTCAAAACCTGCTGACAAAAGGTGCCGACAACGCAAAGCGAAAAAACAAAGAAGGAGCGTCGACGAGGCGATTACGGCGAGGCTAGAATCGGCGGTCTCGCCTACATAGGTATGGTGGATCGAGCGGCATGAGCACTAAACAACCTATAGAGACTCGATACAACCGGCGGTTATCGAGAGGGTGAGGATGACCTAACCGGATCCAACCTGAAGCTAACACCAAACAAACCCATCCTGATATTTCCCCCTCGAGACCAAACGAGGAAGTCAACCGAGGAACTCACACCGTTGGCAGTTTTACTTATTCAGTTATAGTTGCGGCACTTTACTAGTCAAGTTTAAATAATCGTCCTGATAAAGTAAGCAGTGGGCACTTTTAGTTAATCGTTCCGTTATAGTGGCAGCACTTACTAGTCAGATACATTTAACATGAGATAACCCATAAACCCAGTAGATGTTGGTACTTTTATTCAGCCAATTCGTTGTAGTCGCAATACTTACTAGTCAGATACATTTGTCGCAAGCGACAAACAAACAAGCAATTGTGGGCAGTATTAATTAGCCATTCCGTTATAGTGAAGCTGATTACTAGTCATTATGAAGTCAAATTTATAACGAAACTTTAGTTATGCTTGTCTATGATCGAGAATCTTGCTCCAAGTCGTCCATATCCGCGACACGGCTTTCAGAAAGTTTTTACCGGCCGGGTGCACCAATAGCAACACACGCTCGATCAACCTCGAAAACCAAAACAAAACCCAACGAGGCTTTCACGGTGAACAATCACAGATTCAGAAATATTTCAGGGGCCACCCTTAGAGTAGAATCCATAGCGGAGTAAGCAAGCTCAGACGGCCTCAAGATTTGCGTCAATGGTAGAAAGCGGGAACCCGAAAGTGTGGCTGGGCTTGTCGATACCGCGTAAACATTCCGCTTCCAAAACAGTACAGTGTGCAGTACCTCGCACAATCGTAAATAAAGCAGTAAAGCATGGCATAAGTACAGGATAATAATAAAAACTCAAACTAGTTTGTGGCCCCTAGAAATAAGACTGAATCAAGCTCTGGCTCAGGGGGGTCCCATATACCTCCCGGATGTGGATAGCGCCATAAAAACAAGGAATGGTATCAAGTACTCGGGGTCTTACGGGACACAAGTGGGCTCGGAAACCAAATATTATCTATCACCCACCGATGCCTCGCTTATTCAATTTTAGTTGTTAAGCGAAAGTAAAGTGACGATAAGTGAAACTAGAATCATCTCCAACATTAACATGCGGCAATACATCAAGAATCGTGGCATATGACGACACACATCAGACTTGAGCAAGCAACTACGACGCAAGTCCAACTATCTACCAAACAACAGGTGATAGGGTGTGTCCAAGGCAATATACGGCTGCAGGGGATATATCGGGTACGGAAACTAGAGCATCGCAACACAGATAGCAGTAGATCAACAGGAAGGAGTAAAGCACTATAAAAGTAAGATAGGTAGAAAGGGGGGGATGCTCGCCTGAAAACATTGTCGAAAGGTTCATCCGAAGATCGGGGCGAAGCTCACATCAACTCAACGGTCCAATCCGCGAAGAAGCAAAACACTAGAAGAAACACCGGATGCGCTATTTAATAAAACGACAGAAGATCGGCATGATGCATGTATGATGGGTGACATGGCAAATATGCGATGCAATTAGGTCGAATTAAGCGGAACCGGGGTCCCGACGATTAATTAAGTGGTTCAAGTTGTTTAGAACCCCCGCAATTTAAATGTTGTTTAACAAGACAGAATATATCACCGGTTCGCTACACAAGTTTAAATGAGGCCAATATTGAAGGGTTCGCAGCATAGAAAACAAAAATTTTCCTACGATGTGAACTATATACCAAGATCTATTTATACTAGATACAAACAACGGGCGGATGTATATCCGTAGAGAACATACCCTTGAAGACCGACAAAGCTTAACGAGTCCAAACTCGTGGTTGATGTAGACGATCTCTTGCCGATCTCAAGATCGAGAGGAAGTCCTAGCGCCGCAAATCAGCAGCGCATCCGTGCTCGCACACACGTTCGAGGCACCGAGAAACCTCCGCCTCCTCGCTCCAGCGATGCAGCGGAAGCACAACTCTTTCTTGCCGAATAGCCACCGGGAACATGTATCTCGCTAGTCCGAGACCATGGGGATAAATTCTAGAGGGGAGAGAGATCCTTCACGAGGAGGTGTGAGTGAGAAGTGAGAGGAGGGCTCCTTTTATAGGAGGGGGGGAACCCCAAGGGGTGGCGGCGCATGGGGCTGCCCTTGCCCTCCCTCATCATGTGGTGGACACTCCACTCACAAAATGACCCTTCAAAAGTCCACTCAAAATCCCACTCAAAAAACCCATTAAATTTCCACCAACTTTAATGCAAACTCTCATTAAATAAAACTCTTTTATTTTATTCAGAATTTTGTCAATTACTTTAATGACAAACATTCACAATTGACCCCTTGCTAGAATTCTATTTCACATGCATAACCACTTTATGCAATTTCACCCGAAAACCTGTTTCGGTATCTAGTGAAATAAATTCCTGCGCTTGTTTATTCTTTCGGCATGAAACTTTTGCTCCAATTGGATGTCGGTGTCTCTTAAGTGTGTCACCCTACGGTTCGTGAATAATGCGGACATGATCGAGACCCTCTCGATCAATAATCAAGCGGATCTGAGACCCATACCGACTCCACACATTCAACGATGACTTTCTTGTGATCGTGAACCTTTTACGCTAGTATCTTAATCCCTTTGTCTCACGATATATTACATGTCCGAGATTCGATCATCGGTATCTCCATACCTAGTTTGATCTCGCATCGACATGCACTCTTTTCGTTCGTGATATAACATTCTAGTGATCAAATCACTTGCTTGCAAGCTAATCAATGTGATATCACCGAGAGGGCCCAGAGTATATCTATCCGTCATCGGGATGAACAAATTCCACTCTTGATCCATGAGCCTCAACATAACACTTTATTAGTTCGAACCCATCTTTATAATCACCACATTACGGTGTGACGTTTGATGTTATCAAGAAACTCTTAGGTGTTAGTGATTGACATGATCTCATGGTCTAAGGATTAGGATCACTTCGTAAGTTGTTATAGCAATATAAACTCAATGACTTTGATCGTAATGCTATACTTGGATGAATGTTCATCACATCATTACACTAATGTTGTGATCCGTTATTAACAACATCCAATGTCCATGATCGAAACCTTGATCATCTTGTTAATCAACGAGCTAGTTTATGAGAGAGGCTTAACTAGGAACTTTCATTTGTTTATTAAACACACATGTATTAACGTTTCCGTATTAATACAATTATAGCATGCAAAATAAACATCTATCATATACTTGGAATACACATAATAAACAATTTATTATTGCCTCTCGGGCATATTCCTTGATCTCCCACTTGCACTAGAGACAATAATCTAGTTACATAGTGATATATCTAACACCCATTGAGTTCGTGTTGATCATGTTTTGCTCTAGGAGAGTTTTAGTCAACGGATCCGCTACATTGAGATCCGTATGTACTTCTAAATCTTTATATCTCCATCCTTGACATGCTCGCGGATGGAGTGAAACCGCGCTTAATATGCTTGGAATGCTTGTGAGACCTTGGCTCTTTGGCATTGGCAATGGCACCATTGTTGTCACAATAGATCACCATTGGGTCCAACGCTTGCCACAACTCCTAGTTCGGATATGAACTCCTTCATCCAAAGCGCTTCGAGCCGCCCGGCAAAGCAACATATTCGCCTCCGTTGTTGATCCCGCTACCACAGGTTGTTTGGAGCTCCTCCAACTAACCGCTCCGCCATTCATGAGAAATACGTATCCGGATTGAGACTTAGAGTCATCCGGATCGGTGTCAAAGCTAGCGTCGACATAACACTTAGCGACGAGCTCTTCTTCACCTCAGATACAAGAAGCATATCCTTAGTTCTTCTCAAGTACTTAAGGATATTCTTGACCGCTATCCGATGTTAGAACACGATCCGATTGGTACCTACTAGTCAAACTAATAGCGTGTGCCACATCCGGTCTTGTACATAGCATGGCGTACATTATAGAGCCTATGGTGAAGCATAGGGGACTTTGTCCATTATCTCTCTTTCTTCCGAAGCCGGACTTTGAGTCTTACTCAATGTCTTGCCTTGCAACATAGGTAAGAACCCTTCTTACTTCCGTCCATTTTAAACTTCTTTAAAATCTTATCAAGGTATGTACTGCGATAGCCCTATTAGGCGCCTAGATCTATCTCTATAGATCTTTATGCCTAATATGTAAGACGCTCACCTAGGTCCTTCATTGAAAATTTCTTGTTTAGATAACTTTTAACACTGTTAAAGTTCTATATCATTTCCGATCAATAATATGTCATCCACATATAGTATCGAAATGCCACATTGCTCCACTCACTTTCTTGTAAATACAAGCTTCTCCATAAGTTTGGACAAATCCAAACTCTTTGATCACCTCATCAAAGCGGAGATTCCAACCGTGATGCTTGCTTCAATCCATAGATGGATCTTGAAGCTTGCACACCTTGTTAGCATCCTTAGGATCGACAAAAACCCTTTGGTTGTATCATATACAACTCTTCTTCAATATTACCATTGAGAAACGCGGTTTTGACATCCATACGCCATATTTCATAATCGAAATATGCAATTGCTAACATAATCCTAAGCGACTTTAGCATCGCTACGGAGAGAAAGTCTCATCGTAGTCAACTCCTTGAATTTGTCGAAACCCTTTGCGACAAGTCGAGCTTTATAGATGGTCACATTACCATCGACATCGCTTTTCCTTTTGAAAATCCATTTGTTCTCCACGGCCTTTCGGTCGTGAGGTAATTCCACCAAGTTCCAAACTTGATTTTCATACATGGATTCCATCTCGGATTTCATGGCTTCTAACCATTTGTTGGAATCCGGGCTCATCATCGCTTCTTCATACGTCGCAGGTCATTATTTTCATCAACCATGAAATTTATGACAGGATTACCGTCTGACTCGGAGCTGCACGCGTCTGTTTGACTGCGAGGTTCGGTAGTACTCTCTTCGAGTTTCATGATCATTATCATTAGTTCCTTCTTCAACAGGTGGAGCCAACTCCGAACGACTTCGCCGGCGCTACTCGCCATACTTTGAAGAGAAGGTTCCATAACCTCTTGAGTTCTACCTTCCGACTACTCACACCTTTCGCGAAACTCTTTCTCTAGAAAGGATCCATTCTGGCAACAAAAACCTTGCCCTCGGATCTGATAGAAGGAATACCCAATAGTTTCTTTAGGGTATCCTATGAAGACGCATTTTTCCGCTTTGGGTTCGAGTTTATCCGGTTGAAGTTTCTTCACATAAACATCGCAACCCCAAACTTTAAGAAATGACACTTAGGTTTGTTTCAAACCACAATTCATACGTGTCGTTTCAACGGATTTAGATGGTGCCCGATTTAAAGTGAATGCAGCGGTTTCTAGTGCATAACCCCAAAATGACAACGGCAAGTCCGTCGGAGACATCATAGATCGAACCATATCTAATAAAGTACGATTACGACGTTCAGACACACCATTTATTTGTGGTGTTCCGCAGGTGTGAGTTGTGAAACAATTCCACACTCTTTCATGTGAGTGCTAAACTCGTAACTTAGATACTCACCTCCACGGTCAGTAGAAATTTGATCTTTCTATTACGATGATTTTCCACTTCACTCGAAATTCCTTGAACTTTTCAAAGGTTTCGGACTTGTGTTTCATCAAGTAGATATAACCGTATCTACTCAAATCATCCGTGAAAGTAACAAAATAACGATATCCACCTGGCAGACACACTCATTGGACCACATACATCGAATGTATGATTTCCAATAAATCTGCCTGTTCCATTGAACCGAAAAGCGGCGTTCTAGTCATCTTGCCCATAAGGCATGGCTCACATGTATCAAATGATTCATAATCAAGTGATTCTAAAAGTCCATCCGAATGGAGCTTCTTCATGCGTTTAATGCCAATATGACCTAGGCAGATTGCCACATATATGCGGATATATCATCACTAAGTTTAATCCTTTTAGCATCGATATTATGAATATGTGTAACATTATCATCGAGATCCAACAGAAATAAACCATTCAACATTGGTGAATGACCATAAAAGATTTCATTCATATAAATGGAACAACCATTGTTCTCGATTTGAATGAAAAACCACTTTGCATCAAACATGATCCGATACAATGTTCATGCTCGCAGGCACCAAATAACAGTTATTTAAGTTTATAACTAATCCCGACGGTAAGTGGAGAGGTAGCGTTAAACGGCGATCACATCAACGTTTGATCCATTGCCGATACGCATCTTGACCTCACCCCTTGCTAGCGGTCGCTTTCCGCATGCCCGATTCGAGTTACAAATATTAGCAACCGAACCGGTATCAAATACCGGTGCTCTGCGAGCACTAGTCAAGTACACATCAATAACATGTATATCATATATACCTTTGTTTGCCTTGCCGGCCTTCTTATGCGCGATACTTGGGGCGCTTCTCGATGTGATCCCTTACAATAGTAGCACTCGGTATCGACTTAGGTCCAACTGGGGTTTTTCAGCGCTGCAGCCCTTACTTCCCTTCCGCTTTTCCTTCTTGTCTTTCTTGAAACCAGTGTTCCTATTGATCATCAACACTTGATGTTCCTTTTGATCTCCACTGCGGTTTTAAGCATTGTGGAAGCTCGGGAGAGACTTCTTCATGCCTTGCATATTATAGTTCATCACGAAGCTCTTATAGCTAGGTGGCAGAGAACACGATGGATGCCTAAGTCAATGGGAATCGTTATTCCCAAGGACACAAGCTTATCGGCGAATCCGACATCTTGAGTACATGCTCACTAACGGACTGTTCTCTTCCATCATGCAGCTAAAGAACTTTTACAAGCATTGTAGCTCTCTACAGCATGTGTGTAAAAATCATTTTCAACTCACCCATTGTATCAAAAGCATTGCCGTTTTAAACGCTTTGAAGTTCGCTCTAGCCCATACAATATGCCGCAATGAACTAAGTTGTGGTCCTCTGACGAGTCGATAGACATTCTTCTCCTCGTCGGGCATCAAAGGTGGGGCCTAACGCGCTTCTAGCACATATTGCTTTTGTGCGAGAGAGGAGAATCCTCAAATTCATGGCCCATTCAAGAAAGTTGCTACCGTTCGTTGCTAGTTTCTCTTTCTCCATGAACGCATTGAAATTAAAAGGTGGTGCCATCTACAAGAATTTGTAAAGTTTAGACTAAGTGTATGATAGATTGAGTTCAACTAATCTATATTACGAATGAACTCCCACTCAAAAGCGACATCCTCGTGTCCTTTTGGTGATTACATGAACCAAATCCACTACTCCAAGTCCGATCATCACGTGAGTCGGTATAGCTTCAAAGGCGAGCATCAAATGGGCATCATATCAACTATATGACTCATGCTTAACCTTTCGGTCGTGTTCGAGGCCATGTCTGTACATGCTAGGCTCGCCAAGTTAGAACCTTAGTATTTTTGCGTGTATGGCTTACACCAAGTATGGTCGAGGATCCAAGTACACCCGATCATCACGTGATGTCTTGGAGCGACGAAAACATAATCGGTGCATACTAAAGGGAGAACACATTCTTATCTTGATATTTAAAATGAGGATCATCTTATTATGCTTAACAAAGCGCTAAACAAGCAATATAAGATGCAATCAAACATCATATGTTTAATAGTGAAATTATATGGTTCCCGCAGATGATCTCTATCATGTGCATCGTGGTATGATCACTATCATACCTATATGTGTAAATCCACAATCTATGGGTTTTACACGCTATGTGTGTTGTAAGAGTATCATCTCATACTTCTACTTACAACACTACCATATCATAACACTAGCCCAGTAACAATCTAAACTAGACGCTTCTAATTTATCCATTGCAAGTTTTACGTGGCGAGGGCTTCGAGATAGAACCGTTCTTACCTGAACATGAACCACAACGAGGATAATCAAATTGTTGACAACTCGCTTGCAAAATAGATATTGACTATAGTAGGAGAGACAGACACCCGCTAGCCACTTATGCAAACTAGTTGCATGTCAAGCGTGGAACAGGTCTCATGTGCGAGGACATGTAAAGTTTGTCCGGCCGCTTCATCCCACTATGCCACCAATATCCAAAATCACAAGAAAGGAGCAACAACATGATCATCATCGCCCACATACTCATATGTGTACTACGTGTAAAGTATCTACGCATAGATCCGCTCGATACCCTTGAAGGGTTCGCGACATAGAAAACAAAAATTTTCCTATGTGAACTATATACCAAGATCTATTTATACTAGATACAAACAACGCGGATGTATATCCGTAGAGAACATACCCTTGAAGACCGACAAAGCTTAACGAGTCCAAACTCGTGGTTGATGTAGACGATCTCTTGCCGATCTCAAGATCGAGAGGAAGTCCTAGCGCCGCAAATCAGCGCATCCGTGCTCGCACACGCTCGAGGCACCGAGCAACCTCCGCCTCGCTCCAGCGATGCAGGAAGCACAACTCTTTCTTGCCGAATAGCCACGGGAACATGTATCTCGCTAGTCCGAGACCATGGGGATAAATTCTAGAGGGAGAGAGATCCTTCACGAGGAGGTGTGAGTGAGAAGTGAGAGGAGGGCTCCTTTTATAGGAGGAGGGGGAACCCCAAGGGGTGGCTTGGCGCATGGGGCTGCCCCTTGCCCTCCCTCATCATGTGGGTGGACACTCCACTCACAAAATGACCCTTCAAAAGTCCACTCAAAATCCCTCAAAAAATCCCATTAAATTTCCACCAAATTTAATGCAAACTCTCATTAAATAAAACTCTTTTATTTTATTCAGAATTTTGTCAATTACTTTAATGACAAACATTCACAAATAACCCTTGCTAGAATTCTATTTCACATGCATAACCACTTTATGCAATTTCACCCAAAACCTGTTTGGTATCTAGTGAAATAAATTCGCGCTTGTTTATTCTTCGGCATGAAACTTTTGCTCCAATTGGATGTCGGTGTCTCTTAAGTGTGTCACCCTACGGTTCGTGAATAATGCGGACATGATCGAGACCCTCTCGATCAATAATCGAAGCGGGATCCGAGACCCATACCGACTCCCACACATTCAACGATGACTTTCTTGTGATCGTCGGAACCTTTACGCTAGTATCTTAATCCCTTTGTCTCACGATATATTACATGTCCGAGATTCGATCATCGGTATCTCCATACCTAGTTTGATCTCGCATCGACATGCACTCTTTTCTCGTTCCGTGATATAACATTCTAGTGATCAAATCACTTGCTTGCAAGCTAATCAATGTGATATCACCGAGAGGGCCCAGAGTATATCTATCCGTCATCGGATGAACAAATTCCACTCTTGATCCATGAGCCTCAACATAACACTTTATTAGTTCTGAACCCATCTTTATAATCACCATTTACGGTGTGACGTTTGATGTTATCAAGAAACTCATTCGGTGTTAGTGATTGACATGATCTCATGGTCTAAGGATTAGGATCACTTCGTAAGTTGTTATAGCAATATAAACTCAATGACTTTGATCGTAATGCTATACTTCGGATGAATGTTCATCACATCATTACACTAATGTTGTGATCCCGTTATTAACAACATCCAATGTCCATGATCAGGAAACCTTGATCATCTTGTTAATCAACGAGCTAGTTTATGAGAGAGGCTTAACTAGGAACTTTCTGTTTGTTTATTAAACACACATGTATTAACGTTTCCGTATTAATACAATTATAGCATGCAAAATAAACATCTATCATATACTTGGAATACACATAATAAACAATTTATTATTGCCTCTCAGGGCATATTCCCTTCAAATATAAGGCTAGATTTGTCCGCATATGGGCCCCATATTTAATTATTAGGTGAATCGGAATAAGGCCCCCAAACCACATGACAAGATGCATGCATGAACAATTATTATGCGACAAGTTGTTATTATGTTGTAAAATAGGGTTCTCGGATAAGAGGTTCACACTTCAGGGGGGCTCGACGATCTTGTTAGGGTTCGACGAACTTGGGTTCCGGGGTTCGGGGTCGGTCTCAGGGTCCAGGGTTCGACGGGGGCGTTATCGGGCTCCGGGGTTGGTCTCTTGTCGCATCCGCGGCCAGTCTGGGATCGGTCTCGGGTTCGGGTCGCGGCGTTCCATGAAGGAGTACTTGGCCTGGCGTCGGGGCATCGGGGCCTTGGGGTTCCACCTTGATTATCGGGGACGTACTTGGGGCTCGGCGCCGGGGCTCCAGGGTTCCCTGTCGAAGTGCTAGAAGATCCGTGGTGGCGTTCTTGTCGGAGATCCTTCGGACACCTTCGGCTTGGTACGGTCTTGGCGTCTCGCGTCCGTGGTCTTGTGGGGTCCTTCGGTCTCGGGGCGTCGGGGTACTCAAGTCCGCGGGACCGGGGCCGCCGGGTCTCTCTCGATGATCTTGGGGTCCTCGATGGATAACTTGGTGCATCCGGGATCGGGCGTCGGGAGCGGTCTTGGATTCCGAAGAGGACGAGCCACGCGTTCCATGAAGACGTTCATGTTGATGGTAGGTCCCGCATCGCAGACATGGCGAGGGTCGGCCTCGGGCCAGCGGGTTTCGGTCGGCGACGCTGCAAGGCCCGGGCGCTGGAGGCGAGGCCGAGGCGGTTGACCGTCGGCGCGAGGCGGATGGTTTCGCGGCGAGGTCGCCGGGAGAGGCGCTGCCCGGGCGGCGAAGGGCGAGTGGCTCGGGCACGCGGCGGGCGACGCTGAGCTGGCCAGGGAACTCGGCGGCGAGCTGGGACGCAGGTGGACGGAGCGGGACGGCGAGGCGATGGCGGCGCCGCAGGAGGGCGGCGGAAGCTCCGTCGGCGGAGGTGCGGAGGGTCGGGGAGGCCAGCGCGGCAGGGGCGACGGGAGCGGTGGGTCGGCCCGGGCGAGGGCGCTGCAGCGGCGGCTCCGGCGAGGGACGGAGGCGCTTGGCGTTTCGGGTCCCGGCGAGGGAAACGAGGCGGAGGAGGGCGCGGGCGAACGCTGCTTGTCGGGCGGCGAGGCCGAGGGAGGGCGCGAGGTCGAGGCGGAGGCGCCGGCGGGCGGCCGCGGACCAGCGGTTCAAGGGCCAGAAGCGAGAGAGAGGAGGGTGCTGGGCGGCCACGGGCGGGCACGGAGGCGGCGCTGGGCCGGGCGAGAGGAGGGCGGGTCGAGAGATGCGGGTCCGACGGCGGGGAGCCGCAGTGGCGGGGTCGCAGACGACGCGAAAAGCGGGAGGAGGGTAGCGGCACCGCGAGCTCTTCTGGCAGGGGAGGAAGAAAGCGGCCGGCCAAGGGGATGGGTCGGGAGCGAGGAGAGCTGGAGGAGAGGGACGCGGTAGGTGAGCGTGGGCCCAGGGTGGGCGGACCCAGCTGGCAGGGGACAGGCAGGTGTGGGTAGGGCGTGTAGTGTGTGGCCTGTGTGAGGGTGGGTTCTGGGAAGGTGCCAGGAGAGGTGGCGGTGGGCCCAGGCGCCCGAGAAAGTGTGTGTGGTGTGTCTTCTTGTTCTTGTGCGTGTTGGGCTGGGAAGAAGTCTTGAGAGGAGAGGTTAGATGGGGGGGGTGGTGGGTTAGGTGATGTGGCAGGTTTTTATTGGTTAGGGGGGGAGGGTGAGAGGATGTGGCATGTTCTGATTGGGGGAGTGAGGTGGAGGTGTGTGTGGGTAGAGTAGTGGGTGAGTTTAGGATTTAGAGGGGCAGGTTCAGCTGGACCGTTTTGAAAACTGGGGCGGTCGTTCGGGTCGGGTTGGCCCGTTCGACTGCCCCTACTAAAAAACAATTAAACTTTTATTTGATTTAAACGGGCCGCGTGCAAACCAATAGCGGCCAAAACAAAATATTCCGGGGACCCGGTTTTCGGCGTTTGAATAAGAATGGGGCGTTTGGAAAACAGATCGGGGTTTTCGAAAATAGTTTTGGCAAACAATGCATGATGATGACGATGCAATGCACAAATTCAACGCGATTTTCTGGTAGTGGTTTTGCGGGATGCCACAATTCGACACCACTAACAATGGATCTCGCCCTCGAGATCCGCCGCATGGTACCGGAAGGAAGGTCGATGCGATACTTGGCTTCGTGTAGATCCTCGCGACACCACTAACGATGGTTCCTTCTTCATCTTGGAATCGGCGACACCACCAACAAAGGGTCGTTGTTCACGATCGTCGGAGAACACTCCGGATAAACGAAGGACGGAGTAAAACTGCTGGATCCACTGATTCGACATACAGGAGTGAATGATAAGAGCAGTGGTAGGGTAGCTACTCCATCCCACACTCGAACCATTACTCTGCACGCGAACAGACGGACTAAGCACCCAACTCCCGGAATTAGACTGAAGATCTTCTTAGATGGTATCCGGAACAAAGGAATGTTGCCAGCAGAAATCGTACGAAAGACACCATGATTAGGTTCCGCGATGGTTCCATTGGCATGAACAACACATGCTCAAGGTATACTCCAACTTCACCAATGCTCGTCCTTCTCATATGTTTTTCAACGACACGGATGCCCAGCAAGGAACACATATGGATAAAGAGCTCAAGAACAAAAGATTGGAGGAAGGGTACAACAGACAAGTTGCAGATTGATGATCGTAGCACCTCCGTTACAAAAGGAAGAAAGCGAACCCCTGAAGGTACGACGGAAACCCAACCACGAGAATTCCTGGACTCGAAGAGAGAGAAGAGAGCAGATTCAAAACACGTCGAGGTAAGAGGAGAGTAGCAGAGGGGTAAGGAGTAAAATCAGACCTAATCAGAACTATCCAACCGATTTTGCAAAAATAGTTTTGACACTCTACTTCGGCCGTTAGCTAGGTTATCCTACGGGCTGGACTTGTGGGGTATCGCAAGCCGAGCTCGATACCACTCAGTAACACCCTCGAATCGGACCTATGCAAGTTTGGGCAAAATTCACCAAACCGCATAGAAACGATTCAAAGGTGCCACCAGCACTTTCGGGTGGAAAGCAAGTAATAACATTACACAACAGTCCTCGATGGGACCCACGAGCAGAGATATATATAACGACTCAAAGAGTCAAGAATACAGATATAATATACAAAGATCCAAATCACCTTGAAAGCGATAGGCGTCCACTACGGACAAGATGCAAATGGGGCTAAGAGCCACGAAGAATAACCCATGGCGTCCATAACCCCGCCCAGGCCAAGGAAGGGTAACCCCGCTAACGGCGTCGATCTCAAAACCTGCTTAACAAAAGGGTGCCGACAACGGCAAAGCGGAAAAACAAAGAAGGAGCGTCGATCGAGGCCAAGACACGGCGAGGCTAGAATCGGCGGTCCTCGCCTACATAGGTATGGTGGATCGAGCGGCAAAGAGCACTAAACAACCTATAGAGACTCGATACAACCTGGCGGTTATCGAGAGAGGTGAGGATGACCTAACCGGATCCAACACAAGCTAACACCAAACAAACCCATCCCGATATTTCCCCTCGAGACCAAACGTGGAAGTCAACAGGAACTCACACCGTTGGCGCTTTACTTATTCAGTTATAGTTGCGGCACTTTACTAGTCAAGTTTAAATAATCGTCCTGATAAAGTAAGCAGTGGGCACTTTTAGTTAATCGTTCCGTTATAGTGGCAGCACTTACTAGTCAGATACATTTAACATGAGATAACCCATAAACCCAGTAGATGTTGGTACTTTTATTCAGCCAATTCGTTGTAGTCGCAATACTTACTAGTCAGATACATTTGTCGCAAGCGACAAACAAACAAGCAATTGTGGGCAGTATTAATTAGCCATTCCGTTATAGTGAAGCTGATTACTAGTCATTATGAAGTCAAATTTATAACAGTAAACTTTAGTTATGCTTGTCTATGATCGAGATACTGTGCTCCAAGTCGTCCATATCCGCGGACACGGCTTTCAGAAAGTTTTTACCCGGCCGGGGTGCACCAATAGCAACACACGCTCGATCAACCTCGGAAAAAACCAAAACAAAACCCAACGAGGCTTTCACGAACAATCACAGGATTCAAATATTTCAGGGGCCACCCTTAGAGTAGAATCCGAACGGAGTAAGCAAGCTCGAGACGGCCTCAAGGTTTGCGTCAATGGCTGTAAACGATCGGGAACCCAAAGTGTGGCTGGGCTTGTCGATACCGTAAACATTCCGCTTCCAAATAAAGCGATGCGTTACCTCGCACAATCGTAAATAAGCGATAAAGCATGGCATAAGTACAGGGATAATAATAAAACCTCAAACTAGTTTGTGGCCCTAGAAATAAGACTGAATCAAGCTCGCTCGGGGGTCCCATATACCTCCCGGATGTGGATAGCGCAAAAACAAGGAATGTATCAAGTACTCGGGGTCTTACGGGACACAAGTGGGCGTCGAAACCAAATATTATCTATCACCCACCGATGCCTCGCTTATTCAATTTTAGTTGTTAAGCAGAAAGTAAAGTGACGATAAGTGAAACTAGAATCATCTCCAACATTAACATGCGGCAATACATCAAGAATCGGTATGATATGACACATCAGCACTTGAGCAAGCAACTACGACGCGCAAGTCCAACTATCTACCAAACAACAGGTGATAGGGTGTGTCCAAGGCAATATACGGCTGCAGGGGATATATCGGGTACGGAAACTAGAGCATCGCAACACAGATAGCAGTAGATCAACAGGAAGGAGTAAAGCACTATAAAAGTAAGATAGGTAGAAAGGGGGGGGATGCTCGCCTGAAAACATTGTCGAAAGGTTCATCCGAAGATCGGGGCGAAGCTCACATCAACTCAACGGTCCAATCCGCGAAGAAGCAAAACACTAGAAGAAACACCGGATGCGCTATTTAATAAAACGACAGAAGATCGGCATGATGCATGTATGATGGGTGACATGGCAAATATGCGATGCAATTAGGTCGAATTAAGCGGAACCGGGGTCCCGACGATTAATTAAGTGGTTCAAGTTGTTTAGAACCCCCGCAATTTAAATGTTGTTTAACAAGACAGAATATATCACCGGTTCGCTACACAAGTTTAAATGAGGCCAATATAAGGCTAGATTTGTCCGCATATGGGCCCCATATTTAATTATTAGGTGAATCGGAATAAGGCCCCCAAACCACATGACAAGATGCATGCATGAACAATTATTATGCGACAAGTTGTTATTATGTTGTAAAATAGGGTTCTCGGATAAGAGGTTCACACTTCAGGGGGGCTCGACGATCTTGTTAGGGTTCGACGAACTTGGGTTCCGGGGTTCGGGGTCGGTCTCAGGGTCCAGGGTTCGACGGGGGCGTTATCGGGCTCCGGGGTTGGTCTCTTGTCGCATCCGCGGCCTTCGGGTACGGGATCGGTCTCCGGGTTCGGGGTCGCGGCGTTCCATGAAGGAGTACTTGGCCTGGCGTCGGGGCATCGGGGCCTTGGGGTTCCACCTTGATTATCGGGGACGTACTTGGGGCTCGGCGCCGGGGCTCCAGGGTTCCCTGTCGAAGTGCTAGAAGATCCGTGGTGGCGTTCTTGTCGGAGATCCTTCGGACACCTTCGGCTTGGTACGGTCTTGGCGTCTCGCGTCCGTGGTCTTGTGGGGTCCTTCGGTCTCGGGGTACTCAAGTCCGCGGACCGGGCCGCCGGGTCTCTCGATGATCTTGGGGTCCTCGATGGATAACTTGGTGCATCCGGATCGGGCGTCGGAGCGGTCTTGGATTCGAAGAGGACGAGCCACGTTCCATGAAGACGTTCATGTTGATGGTAGGTCCCGGCATCGCGTACATGGTAGGCGGGTCGGCCTCGGGGCCAGCTGGGTGCTTTGCCGGCGACGCCGCGCCCGGGAGGCGAGGCCGAGGCAGCGGTTGACCGTCGCCGAGGCGGATGGGTTTCGGCGGCGAGGTCGCCGGGAGAGGCGCTGGCCCGGGCGGGCGAGAAGGCGGTGCGGCTCGGCACGCATGGCGACGCGCTGCTCGAGCGGGCGGAACTGGCGGCGGCGAAGCTGGGACGAGGTGGACGAGCGGGACGGGCGAGGCGATGGAAACTGGCGGCCGCAGGAGGAGGGCGGCGGAAGCTCCGTCGGCGGAGGTGCGGAGGGTGGGAGGCCAGTGTGGGCGACGGGAGGCGGTGGGGCAGCCGGCGAGCATGGCAGCGTGGCGGCTCCGGCGAGGGACGGAGGCGCTGGGCGTTGCTCGGGTCTGGCGAGGGGAAACGAGGCGAGGAGGGCGCGGGCGACGCGGCTTGTCGGGCGAGGCCGACGAGGGAGGGCGCTGGATCGCGAGGTCGAGGCGAGGCGGACGCCGGGCTGCGGACCAGCGGTTCGCGCAGGCCGCAGCGAGGAGAGAGGGTGCTTGGCGCGGCGGGTTGAGGGAGGGAGGCGGCGCGAGCACGGGCGAGGCCACGGAGGCGGGCGACGCCGGGGCAGCGGCGAGGTCGCAGGAGATGCGGAGCTGGGCGAGGGTCCGACACAAGGGAGCCGCAGCTGGCCGGCGGCGGGGTCGCGCACGCACGCGAGCAAGGCGGGGAGGAGGGGTAGCGGGCGCACCGGCGAGCTCTTGCGGCAGGGGGAGGAAGAAAACGAAGCAGCGCCGGCGGGGATGGGTCGGGAGCGAGGAGAGCTGGAGGAGAGGGACGCGGTAGGTGAGCGTGGGCCCAGGGTGGGCGGACCCAGCTGGCAGGGGACAGGCAGGTGTGGGTAGGGCGTGTAGTGCGTGGCCTGTGTGAGGGTGGGTTCTGGGAAGGTGCCAGGAGAGGTGGCGGTGGGCCCAGGCGCCAGGGGAAAGTGTGCGCGCGCGCGGGTGTGTGCTGCGCTGCTGTGTGCGTGTTGGCTGGGGTGTGGGGCTGGGAAGGGGAGTGCTGAGAGGGAGAGGTTAGATGGGGGGGTTGGTGGGTTAGGTGATGTGGCAGGTTTTTATTGGTTAGGGGGGGAGGGTGAGAGGATGTGGCATGTTCTGATTGGGGGGAGTGAGGTGGAGGTGTGTGTGGGTAGAGTAGTGGGTGAGTTTAGGATTTAGAGGGGCAGGTTCAGCTGGACCGTTTTAAAAACTGGGGCGGTCGTTCGGGTCGGGTTGGCCCGTTCGACTGCCCCTACTAAAAACAATTAAATTTTTATTTGATTTAAACGGGCCGCGTGCAAACCAATAGCGGCCAAAACAAAATATTCCGGGGACCGGGTTTTGGAGTTTGAATAAGATGGGGCGTTTGGAAAACAAATCGGGGTTTTCGAAAAATAGTTTTGGCAAACAATGCATGATGATGACGATGCAATGCACAAATTTAACGCGATTTTCTAGTAGTGGTTTTGCGGGATGCCACATATTGCCCACGGTTTTGGGGTTCCAAGACGATTTGCATTCCCCGTAAGATGTGATACATGCTTGAGAGCTATGACAAAAAAAACTCGCCATTTTCATGTTTTATGGCCGTTTTCATGAGCTATTGCCCATAGTTTTGCGGTTCGAGGGCAATATTTATGGTCCGTAAGACATGATACATGTTTGAGAGTTATGACAAAAAAACTCGTCGTTTTCGTGTTTTATAGCCGCTTTCATGAGCTATTGCCCAAGGTTTTGGAGTTCTAGGTCGATTTGCATGGCCCATAAGACCTGATACATGTTTGAGTGGCATGGCCAAAAAATCATCGTTTTCGTGCTTTGTGGCTGTTTTCATGAGCTATTGCAGACAGTTTTGGTGTTGAATTGGGATTTGCATGTCCAGTAAAATCGGTACATGTTTGTGAGTTATGACCAAAAACTCGGTGTTTTCACATTTTATGTTAGTTTTCATGAGCTATTGCCCGTAGTTTTGGGGTTCCAGGGATTTGCATGGCCCGTAAGACATGATACATGTTTGTGTGTTATGACCAAAAACACGTCATTTTCGTGTTTTATCACTGTTTTCGTGAGCTATTACCCACAGTTTTGGTGTTCCAGGTCGATTTTCACGACCCATAAGATCTAATACATGTTTGAGAAATATGACCAAAACCTCGTCGTTTTCGCGTTTTATGGCTGTTTTAATGAGCTATTGCACTCATTTTTGGGGTTCTAGGGTGATTTACACGGCCCATAAGACCTGCTACATGTTTGAGAGATATGAACAAAACCTCATCGTATTCACGTTTTATGGCCGTTTCATGAGCTATTTCCCATAGTTTTGGGGTTCAATTGGGACTTGCATGGCCAGTAAAACCGGATACATGTTTGAGAGGTATGACCAAAAACTCGATGTTTTCGTGTTTTTAGCCGTTTTCATGAGCTATTGCCTGCATTTTTAGGGTTCCAGGGTGATATGCATGGCCCGTAAGACATGATACATATTTGAGAGTTATGACCAAAAACTCATCGTTTTCGCGTTTTATAGCCGTTTTCATGAGCTATTGCCCACAGTTTTTGTGTTCGATGTCGATTTGCACGACCCATAAGATCTGATACATGTTTTAGAGTGATGACCAAAAACTCGGCGTTTTCGCATTTTATGGCCGTTTTCATGAGCTATTGCTCTCACTTTTGGAGTTCCAGGTCGATTTGCACGGCCCATAAGACATGATACATGTTTGAGAGTTATGTTCAAACCCTCGTCGTTTTCGCGTTTTATGGACGTTTTCATGAGCTATTTCCCTCATTTTTGGGGTTCTAGGGCGATTTACATGGCCCATAAGACCCGATACATGTTTGAGAGATATGACCAAAATCTCATCGGTCTCGCGTTTTATGGCTGTTTTCATGAGCTATTGCCCACAGTTTTGGGGTTCTAGGGCGATTTACACGGCCCATAAGACCAAAAACATGTTTGAGAGATATGAACAAAACCGCACCATTCTCGCGTTTTATGGCCATTTTCATCAGCTATCGCCCACAATTTTGGGGTTCCACGGTTATTTACATGACTCATAACACCCGATACATGTTTGAGAGTTATGACCGAAAACTCAGTGTTTTCACGTTTTATGGATATATGATGAGTTATTGCCCATAGTTTTGGGGTTAAATTGGGATTTGTATGGCCAGTAAAACCGGATACATGTTTGAGAATTATGACAAAAAACTCGGTGTTTTCGTGTTTTATGGTCGTTTTCATGAGCTATTGCCCACGGTTTTGGGGTTCCAAGACGATTTGCATTCCCGATAAGATGTGATACATGCTTGAGAGCTAGTACAAAAAAAACTCGCCATTTTCATGTTTTATGGCCGTTTTCATGAGCTATTGCCCATAGTTTTGCGGTTCGAGGGCAATATTTATGGTCCGTAAGACATGATACATGTTTGAGAGTTATGACAAAAAACTGCTGCTTTCGTGTTTTATAGCCGCTTTCATGAGCTATTGCCCAAGGTTTTGGAGTTCTAGGTCGATTTGCATGGCCCATAAGACCTGATACATGTTTGAGTGGCATGGCCAAAAAATCATCGTTTTCGTGCTTTGTGGCTGTTTTCATGAGCTATTGCAGACAGTTTTGGTGTTGAATTGGGATTTGCATGGCCAGTTAAATCGGTACATGTTTGTGAGTTATGACCAAAAACTCGGTGTTTTCACATTTTATGTTAGTTTTCATGAGCTATTGCCCGTAGTTTTGGGGTTCCAGGGATTTGCATGGCCCGTAAGACATGATACATGTTTGTGTGTTATGACCAAAAACACGTCATTTTCGTGTTTTATCACTGTTTTCGTGAGCTATTACCCACAATTTTGGTGTTCCAGGTCGATTTTCACGACCCATAAGATCTAATACATGTTTGAGAAATATGACCAAAACCTCGTCGTTTTCGCGTTTTATGGCTGTTTTAATGAGCTATTGCACTCATTTTTGGGGTTCTAGGGTGATTTACACGGCCCATAAGACCTGCTACATGTTTGAGAGATATGAACAAAACCTCATCGTATTCACGTTTTATGGCCGTTTCATGAGCTATTTCCCATAGTTTTGGGTTCAATTGGGACTTGCATGGCCAGTAAAACCGGATACATGTTTGAGAGGTATGACCAAAAACTCGATGTTTTCGTGTTTTTAGCCGTTTTCATGAGCTATTGCCTGCATTTTTAGGGTTCCAGGGTGATATGCATGGCCCGTAAGACATGATACATATTTGAGAGTTATGACCAAAACTCATCGCTTTCGCTTTTATAGCCGTTTTCATGAGCTATTGCCCACGCTTTTGTGTTCGATGTCGATTTGCACGACCCATAAGATCGATACATGTTTTAGAGTGATGACCAAAAACTCGGCGTTTCGCATTTTATGGCCGTTTTCATGAGCTATTGCTCTCATTTTGGAGTTCCGTCGATTTGCACGGCCCATAAGACATGATACATGTTTGAGAGTTATGTTCAAACCCTCAATGCTTTTCGCTTTATGGACGTTTTCATGAGCTATTTCCCTCATTTTTGGGGTTCTAGGGCGATTTACATGGCCCATAAGACCCGATACATGTTTGAGAGATATGACCAAAATCTCATCGGTCTCGCGTTTTATGGCTGTTTTCATGAGCTATTGCCCACACTTTTGGGGTTCTAGGGCGATTTACACGGCCCATAAGACCAAAAACATGTTTGAGAGATATGAACAAAACCTCACCATTCTCGCGTTTTATGGCCATTTTCATCAGCTATCGCCCACAATTTTGGGGTTCCACGGTTATTTACATGACTCATAACACCCGATACATGTTTGAGAGTTATAACCGAAAACTCAGTGTTTTCACGTTTTATGGATATATGATGAGTTATTGCCCATAGTTTTGGGGTTAAATTGGGATTTGTATGGCCAGTAAAACCGGATACATGTTTGAGAATTATGACAAAAAACTCGGTGTTTTCGTGTTTTATGGTCGTTTTCATGAGCTATTGCCCACGGTTTTGGGGTTCCAAGACGATTTGCATTCCCCGTAAGATGTGATACATGCTTGAGAGCTATGACAAAAAAAACTCGCCATTTTCATGTTTTATGGCCGTTTTCATGAGCTATTGCCCATAGTTTTGCGGTTCGAGGGCAATATTTATGGTCCGTAAGACATGATACATGTTTGAGAGTTATGACAAAAAAACTCGTCGTTTTCGCGTTTTATAGCCGCTTTCATGAGCTATTGCCCAAGGTTTTGGAGTTGTAGGTCGATTTGCATGGCCCATAAGACCTGATACATGTTTGAGTGGCATGGCCAAAAAATCATCGTTTTCGTGGTTTGTGGCTGTTTTCATGAGCTATTGCAGACATTTTTGGTGTTGAATTGGGATTTGCATGGCCAGTAAAATCGGTACATGTTTGTGAGTTATGACCAAAAACTCGGTGTTTTCACATTTTATGTCAGTTTTCATGAGCTATTGCCCGTAGTTTTGGGGTTCCAGGGATTTGCATGGCTCGTAAGACATGATACATGTTTGTGTGTTATGACCAAAAACACGTCATTTTCGTGTTTTATCACTGTTTTCATGAGCTATTACCCACAGTTTTGGTGTTCCAGGTCGATTTTCACGACCCATAAGATCTAATACATGTTTGAGAAATATGACCAAAACCTCGTCGTTTTCGCGTTTTATGGCTGTTTTAATGAGCTATTGCACTCATTTTTGGTGTTCTAGGGTGATTTACACGGCCCATAAGACCTGCTACATGTTTGAGAGATATGACCAAAACCTCATCGTATTCACGTTTTATGGCCGTTTCATGAGCTATTTCCCATAGTTATGGGGTTCAATTGTTACTTGCATGGCCAGTAAAATCGGATACATGTTTGAGAGGTATGACCAAAAACTCGATGTTTTCGTGTTTTTGGCCGTTTTCATGAGCTATTGCCTGCATTTTTAGGGTTCTAGGGTGATATGCATGGCCCGTAAGACATGATACATGTTTGAGAGTTATGACCAAAAACTCATCGTTTTCGCGTTTTATAGCCGTTTTCATGAGCTATTGCCCACAGTTTTTGTGTTCGATGTCGATTTGCACGACCCATAAGATCTGATACATGTTTTAGAGTGATGACCAAAAACTCGGCGTTTTCGCATTTTATGGCCGTTTTCATGAGCTATAGCTCTCATTTTTGGAGTTCCAGGTCGATTTGCACGGCCCATAAGACATGATACATGTTTGAGAGTTATGTTCAAAACCTCGTCGTTTTCGCGTTTTATGGACGTTTTCATGAGCTATTTCCCTCATTTTTGGGGTTCTAGGGCGATTTACATGGCCCATAAGACCCGATACATGTTTGAGAGATATGACCAAAATCTCATCGGTCTCGCGTTTTATGGCTGTTTTCATGAGCTATTGCCCACAGTTTTGGGGTTCTAGGGCGATTTACACGGCCCATAAGACCAAAAACATGTTTGAGAGATATGAACAAAACCGCACCATTCTCGCGTTTTATGGCCATTTTCATCAGCTATCGCCCACAATTTTGGGGTTCCACGGTTATTTACATGACTCATAACACCCGATACATGTTTGAGAGTTATGACCGTGTTTTCACGCTCGGTTTTCACGCTGTTTTCACGTTTTATGGATATATCATGAGTTATTGCCCATAGTTTTGGGGTTAAATTGGGATTTGTATGGCCAGTAAAACCGGATACATGTTTGAGAATTATGACAAAAAACTCGGTGTTTTCGTGTTTTATGGTCGTTTTCATCAGCTATTGCCCACGGTTTTGGGGTTCCAAGACGATTTGCATTGCCCCGTAAGATGTGATACATGCTTGAGAGCTATGACAAAAAAAACTCGCCATTTTCATGATTTATTGTCGTTTTCATGAGCTATTGCCCATAGTTTTGCGGTTCGAGGGCAATATTTATGGTCCGTAAGACATGATACATGTTTGAGAGTTATGACAAAAAACTCGTCGTTTTCGCGTTTTATAGCCGCTTTCATGAGCTATTGCCCAAGGTTTTGGAGTTCTAGGTCGATTTGCATGGCCCATAAGACCTGATACATGTTTGAGTGGCATGGCCAAAAAATCATCGTTTTCGTGCTTTGTGGCTGTTTTCATGAGCTATTGCAGACAGTTTTGGTGTTGAATTGGGATTTGCATGGCCAGTAAAATCGGTACATGTTTGTGAGTTATGACCAAAAACTCGGTGTTTTCATATTTTATGTCAGTTTTCATGAGCTATTGCCCGTAGTTTTGGGGTTCCAGGGATTTGCATGGCCCGTAAGACATGATACATGTTTGTGTGTTATGACCAAAAACACGTCATTTTCGTGTTTTATCACTGTTTTCATGAGCTATTACCAACAGTTTTGGTGTTCCAGGTCGATTTTCACGACCCATAAGATCTAATACATGTTTGAGAAATATGACCAAAACCTCGCTGCTTTTCGCTTTTATGGCTGTTTTAATGAGCTATTGCACTCATTTTTGGGGTTCTAGGGTGATTTACACGGCCCATAAGACCTGCTACATGTTTGAGAGATATGACCAAAACCTCATCGTATTCACGTATTATGGCCGTTTCATGAGCTATTTCCCATAGTTTTGGGGTTCAATTGGGACTTGCATGGCCAGTAAAACCGGATACATGTTTGAGAGGTATGACCAAAAACTCGATGTTTTCGTGTTTTTGGCCGTTTTCATGAGCTATTGCCTGCATTTTTAGGGTTCCAGGGTGATATGCATGGCCCGTAAGACATGATACATGTTTGAGATTTATGACCAAAAACTCATCGTTTTCGCGTTTTATAGCCGTTTTCATGAGCTATTGCCCACAGTTTTTGTGTTCGATGTCGATTTGCACGACCCATAAGATCTGATACATGTTTTAGAGTGATGACCAAAAACTCGGCGTTTTCGCATTTTATGGCCGTTTTCATGAGCTATAGCTCTCATTTTTGGAGTTCTAGGTCGATTTGCACGGCCCATAAGACATGATACATGTTTGAGAGTTATGTTCAAAACCTCGTCGTTTTCGCGTTTTATGGACGTTTTCATGAGCTATTTCCCTCATTTTTGGGGTTCTAGGGCGATTTACATGGCCCATAAGACCCGATACATGTTTGAGAGATATGACCAAAATCTCATCGGTCTCGCGTTATGGCTGTTTTCATGAGCTATTGCCCACGCTTTTGGGGTTCTAGGGCGATTTACACGGCCCATAAGACCAAAAACATGTTTGAGAGATATGAACAAAACCGCACCATTCTCGCGTTTTATGGCCATTTTCATCAGCTATCGCCCACAATTTTGGGGTTCCACGGTTATTTACATGACTCATAACACCCGATACATGTTTGAGAGTTATGACCGAAAACTCAGTGTTTTCACGTTTTATGGATATATCATGAGTTATTGCCCATAGTTTTGGGGTTAAATTGGGATTTGTATGGCCAGTAAAACCGGATACATGTTTGAGAATTATGACAAAAAACTCGGTGTTTTCGTGTTTTATGGTCGTTTTCATCAGCTATTGCCCACGGTTTTGGGGTTCCAAGACGATTTGCATTGCCCCGTAAGATGTGATACATGCTTGAGAGTTATGACAAAATTTTTTTGCCATTTTCATGATTTATTGCCGTTTTCATGAGCTATTGCCCATAGTTTTGCGGTTCGAGGGCAATATTTATGGTCCGTAAGACATGATACATGTTTGAGAGTTATGACAAAAACTCGCTGCTTTCGCTTTATAACCGCTTTCATGAGCTATTGCCCAAGGTTTTGGAGTTCTAGGTCGATTTGCATGGCCCATAAGACCTGATACATGTTTGAGTGGCATGGCCAAAAAATCATCGTTTTCGTGCTTTGTGGCTGTTTTCATGAGCTATTGCGCAGTTTTTGGTGTTGAATTGGGATTTGCATGGCCAGTAAAATCGGTACATGTTTGTGAGTTATGACCAAAAACTCGGTGTTTTCACATTTTATGTCAGTTTTCATGTGCTATTGCCCGTAGTTTTGGGGTTCCAGGGATTTGCATGGCCCGTAAGACATGATACATGTTTGTGTGTTATGACCAAAAACACGTCATTTTCGTGTTTTATCACTGCTTTCATGAGCTATTACCCACAGTTTTGGTGTTCCAGGTCGATTTTCACGACCCATAAGATCTAATACATGTTTGAGAAATATGACCAAAACCTCGTCGTTTTCGCGTTTTATGGCTGTTTTAATGAGCTATTGCACTCATTTTTGGGGCTCTACGGTGATTTACACGGCCCATAAGACCTGCTACATGTTTGAGAGATATGACCAAAACCTCATCGTATTCACGTTTTATGGCCGTTTCATGAGCTATTTCCCATAGTTTTGGGGTTCAATTGGGACTTTAATGGCCAGTAAAACCGGATACATGTTTGAGAGGTATGACCAAAAACTCGAGGTTTTCGTGTTTTTGGCCGTTTTCATGAGCTATTCCCTGCATTTTTAGGGTTCCAGGGTGATATGCATGGCCCGTAAGACATGATACATGTTTGAGAGTTATGACCAAAAACTCATCGTTTTCGCGTTTTATAGCCGTTTTCATGAGCTATTGCCCACATTTTTTGTGTTCGATGTCGATTTGCACGACCCATAAGATCTGATACATGTTTTAGAGTGATGACCAAAAACTCGGCGTTTTCGCATTTTATGGCCGTTTTCATGAGCTATTGCTCTCATTTTTGGAGTTCCAGGTCGATTTGCACGGCCCATAAGACATGATACATGTTTGAGAGTTATGTTCAAAACCTCGTCGTTTTCGCGTTCTATGGACGTTTTCATGAGCTATTGCCCTCATTTTTGGGGTTCTAGGGCGATTTACATGGCCCATAAGACCCGATACATGTTTGAGAGATATGACCAAAATCTCATCGTTTTCGCGTTTTATGGTTGTTTTCATGAGCTATTGCCCACAGTTTTGGGGTTCTAGGGCGATTTGCACGGCCCATAAGACCAAAAACATGTTTGAGAGATATGAACAAAACCTCACCATTCTCGCGTTTTATGGCCATTTTCATCAACTATCGCCCACAATTTTGGGGTTCCACGGTTACTTACATGACTCATAACACCCGATACATGTTTGAGAGTTATGACCGAAAACTCAGTGTTTTCACGTTTTATGGATATATCATGAGTTATTGCCCATAGTTTTGGGGTTAAATTGGGATTTGTATGGCCAGTAAAACCGGATACATGTTTGAGAATTATGACAAAAAACTCGGTGTTTTCGTGTTTTATGGTCGTTTTCATGAGCTATTGCCCACGGTTTTGGGGTTCCAAGACGATTTGTATTGCCCCGTAAGATGTGATACATGCTTGAGAGCTATGACAAAAAAAACTGGCCATTTTCATGTTTTATGGCCGTTTTCATGAGCTATTGCCCATAGTTTTGCGGTTCGAGGGCAATATTTATGGTCCGTAAGACATGATACATGTTTGAGAGTTATGACAAAAAACTCGCTGCTTTCGCGTTTTATAGACGCTTTCATGAGCTATTGCCCAATGTTTTGGAGTTCTAGGTCGATTTGCATGGCCCATAAGACCTGATACATGTTTGAGTGGCATGGCCAAAAAATCATCGTTTTCGTGCTTTGTGGCTGTTTTCATGAGCTATTGCAGACAGTTTTGGTGTTGAATTGGGATTTGCATGGCCAGTAAAATCGGTACATGTTTGTGAGTTATGACCAAAAACTCGGTGTTTTCACATTT
The DNA here is from genome assembly GCA_030063025.1 of Avena longiglumis. NCBI lineage: Eukaryota > Viridiplantae > Streptophyta > Magnoliopsida > Poales > Poaceae > Avena > Avena longiglumis. Next base: position 2,517,511 of record CP125974.1, on the reverse strand, counting down.
TATGTCAGTTTTCATGAGCTATTGCCCGTAGTTTTGGGGTTCCAGGGATTCGCATGGCCCGTAAGACATGATACATGTTTGTGTGTTATGACAAAAACACGTCATTTTCGTGTTTTATCACTATTTTCATGAGCTATTACCGACAGTTTTGGTGTTCCAGGTCGATTTTCACGACCCATAAGATCTAACACATGTTTGAGAAATATGACCAAAACCTCGTCGTTTTCGCGTTTTATGGCTGTTTTAATGAGCTATTGCACTCATTTTTGGGGTTCTAGGGTGATTTACACGGTACATAAGACGTGCTACATGTTTGATAGATATGACCAAAACCTCACCGTATTCACGTTTTATGGCCGTTTCATGAGCTATTTCCCATAGTTTTGGGGTTCAATTGGGACTTTAATGGCCAGTAAAACCGGATACATGTTTGAGAGGTATGACCAAAAACTCGAGGTTTTCGTGTTTTTGGACGTTTTCATGAGCTATTGCCTGCATTTTTAGGGTTCCAGGGTGATATGCATGGCCCGTAAGACATGATACATGTTTGAGAGTTATGACCAAAAACTCATTGTTTTCGCGTTTGATAGCCGTTTTCATGAGCTATTGCCCACAGTTTTTGTGTTCGATGTCGATTTGCACGACCCATAAGATCTCATACATGTTTTAGAGTGATGACCAAAAACTCGGCGTTTTCGCATTTTATGGCCGTTTTCATGAGCTATTGCTCTCATTTTTGGAGTTCCAGGTCGATTTGCACGGCCCATAAGACATGATACATGTTTGAGAGTTATGTTCAAAACCTCGCTGCTTTCGCGTTTTATGGACGTTTTCATGAGCTATTTCCCTCATTTTTGGGGTTCTAGGGCGATTTACATGGCCCATAAGACCCGATACATTTTTGAGAGATATGACCAAAATCTCATCGTTTTCGCGTTTTATGGCTGTTTTCATGAGCTATTGCCCACAGTTTTGGGGTTCTAGGGCGATTTACACGGCCCATAAGACCAAAAACATGTTTGAGAGATATGAACAAAACCTCACAATTCTCGCGTTTTATGGCCATTTTCATCAGCTATGGCCCACAATTTTGGGGTTCCACGGTTATTTACATGACTCATAACACCCGATACATGTTTGAGAGTTATGACCGAAAACTCAGTGTTTTCACGTTTTATGGATATATCATGAGTTATTGCCCATAGTTTTGGGATTAAATTGGGATTTGTATGGCCAGTAAAACCGGATATATGTTTGAGAATTATGACAAAAAACTCGGTGTTTTCGTGTTTTATGGTCGTTTTCATGAGCTATTGCCCACGGTTTTGGGGTTCCAAGACGATTTGCATTCCCCATAAGATGTGATACATGCTTGAGAGCTATGACAAAAAAACTCGCCATTTTCATGTTTTATGGCCGTTTTCATGAGCTATTGCCCATAGTTTTGCGGTTCGAGGGCAATATTTATGGTTCGTAAGACATGATACATGTTTGAGAGTTATGACAAAAAAACTCGTCGTTTTCGCGTTTTATAGCCGCTTTCATGAGCTATTGCCCAAGGTTTTGGAGTTCTAGGTCGATTTGCATGGCCCATAAGACCTGATACATGTTTGAGTGGCATGGCCAAAAAATCATCGTTTTCGTGCTTTGTGGCTGTTTTCATGAGCTATTGCGCAGTTTGGTGTTGAATTGGGATTTGCATGGCCAGTAAAATCGGTACATGTTTGTGAGTTATGACCAAAAACTCGGTGTTTTCACATTTTATGTCAGTTTTCATGAGCTATTGCCCGTAGTTTTGGGGTTCCAGGGATTTGCATGGCCCGTAAGACATGATACATGTTTGTGTGTTATGACCAAAAACACGTCATTTTCGTGTTTTATCACTGTTTTCATGAGCTATTACCCACAGTTTTGGTGTTCCAGGTCGATTTTCACGACCCATAAGATCTAATACATGTTTGAGAAATATGACCAAAACCTCGTCGTTTTCGCGTTTTATGGCTGTTTTAATGAGCTATTGCACTCATTTTTGGGGTTCTAGGGTGATTTACACGGCCCATAAGACGTGCTACATGTTTGATAGATATGACCAAAACCTCATCGTATTCACGTTTTATGGCCGTTTCATGAGCTATTTCCCATAGTTTTGGGGTTCAATTGGGACTTTAATGGCCAGTAGAACCGGATACATGTTTGACAGGTATGACCAAAAACTCGAGGTTTTCGTGTTTTTGGCCGTTTTCATGAGCTATTGCCTGCATTTTTAGGGTTCCAGGGTGATATGCATGGCCTGTAAGACATGATACATGTTTGAGAGTTATGACCAAAAACTCATCGTTTTCGCGTTTGATAGCCGTTTTCATGAGCTATTGCCCACAGTTTTTGTGTTCGATGTCGATTTGCACGACCCATAAGATCTGATACATGTTTTAGAGTGATGACCAAAAACTCAGCGTTTTCGCATTTTATGGCCGTTTTCATGAGCTATTGCTCTCATTTTTGGAGTTCCAGGTCGATTTGCAAAGCCCATAAGACATAATACATGTTTGAGAGTTATGTTCAAAACCTCGTCGTTTTCGCGTTTTATGGACGTTTTCATGAGCTATTGCCCTCATTTTTGGGGTTCTAGGGCGATTTACATGGCCCATAAGACCCGATACATGTTTGAGAGATATGACCAAAATCTCATCGGTTTCGCGTTTTATGGCTGTTTTCATGAGCTATTGCCCACAATTTTGGGGTTCTAGGGCGATTTACACGGCCCATAAGACCTAAAACATGTTTGAGAGATATGAACAAAACCTCACCATTCTCGCGTTTTATGGCCATTTTCATCAGCTATCGCCCACAATTTTGGGGTTCCACGATTACTTACATGACTCATAACACCCGATACATGTTTGAGAGTTATGACCGAAAACTCAGTGTTTTCACGTTTTATGGATATATCATGAGTTATTGACCATAGTTTTGGGGTTAAATTGGGATTTTAATTGCCAGTAAAACCGGATACATGTTTGAGAATTATGACAAAAAACTCGGTGTTTTCGTGTTTTATGGTCGTTTTCATGAGCTATTGCCCACGGTTTTGGGGTTCCAAGACGATTTGCATTGCCCCGTAAGATGTGATACATGCTTGAGAGCTATGACAAAAAAAACTCGCCATTTTCATGTTTTATGGCCGTTTTCATGAGCTATTGCCCATAGTTTTGCGGTTCGAGGGCAATATTTATGGTCCGTAAGACATGATACATGTTTGAGAGTTATGACAAAAAACTCGTCGTTTTCGCGTTTTATAGCCGCTTTCATGAGCTATTGCCCAAGTTTTTGGAGTTCTAGGTCGATTTGCATGGCCCATAAGACCTGATACATGTTTGAGTGGCATGGCCAAAAAATCATCGTTTTCGTGCTTTGTGGCTGTTTTCATGAGCTATTGCAGACAGTTTTGGTGTTGAATTGGGATTTGCATGGCCAGTTAAATCGGTACATGTTTGTGAGTTATGACCAAAAACTCGGTGTTTTCACATTTTATGTCAGTTTTCATGAGCTATTGCCCGTAGTTTTGGGGTTCCAGGGATTTGCATGGCCCGTAAGACATGATACATGTTTGTGTGTTATGACCAAAAACACGTCATTTTCGTGTTTTATCACTGTTTTCATGAGCTATTACCCACAGTTTTGGTGTTCCAGGTCGATTTTCACGACCCATAAGATCTAATACATGTTTGAGAAATATGACCAAAACCTCGTCGTTTTCGCGTTTTATGGCCGTTTTAATGAGCTATTGCACTCATTTTTGGGGTTCTAGGGTGATTTACACGGCCCATAAAACCTGCTACATGTTTGAGAGATATGACCAAAACCTCATCGTATTCACGTTTTATGGCCGTTTCATGAGCTATTTCCCATAGTTTTGGGGTTCAATTGGGACTTTAATTGCCAGTAAAACCGGATACATGTTTGAGAGGTATGACCAAAAACTCGATGTTTTCATGTTTTTGGCTGTTTTCATGAGCTATTGCCTGCATTTTTAGGGTTCTAGGGTGATATGCATGGCCCGTAAGACATGATACATGTTTGAGAGTTATGACCAAAAACTCATCGTTTTCGCGTTTTATAGCCGTTTTCATGAGCTATTGCCCACAGTTTTTGTGTTCGATGTCTATTTGCACGACCCATAAGATCTGATACATGTTTTAGAGTGATGACCAAAAACTCGGCGTTTTCGCATTTTATGGCCGTTTTCATGAGCTATTGCTCTCATTTTTGGAGTTCTAGGTCGATTTGCACGGCCCATAAGACATGATACATGTTTGAGAGTTATGTTCAAAACCTCGTCGTTTTCGCGTTTTATGGATGTTTTCATGAGCTATTGCCCTCATTTTTTGGGGTTCTAGGGCGATTTACATGGCCCATAAGACCCGATACATGTTTGAGAGATATGACCAAAATCTCATCGCTTTCGCGTTTTATGGCTGTTTTCATGAGCTATTGCCCACAGTTTTGGGGTTCTAGGGCGATTTACACGGCCCATAAGACCAAAAACATGTTTGAGAGATATGAACAAAACCTCACCATTCTCGCGTTTTATGGCCATATTCATCAGCTATCGCCCACAACTTTGGGGTTCCACGGTTACTTACATGACTCATAACACCCGATACATGTTTGAGAGTTATGACCGAAAACTCAGTGTTTTCACGTTTTATGGATATATCATGAGTTATTGCCCATAGTTTTGGGGTTAAATTGGGATTTGTATGGCTAGTAAATCCGGATACATGTTTGAGAATTATGACAAAAAACTCGGTGTTTTCGTGTTTTATGGTCGTTTTCATCAGCTATTGCCCACGGTTTTGGGGTTCCAAGACGATTTGCATTGCCCCGTAAGATGTGATACATGCTTGAGAGCTATGACAAAAAAAAACTCGCCATTTTCATGTTTTATGGCCGTTTTCATGAGCTATTGCCCATAGTTTTGCGGTTCGAGGGCAATATTTATGGTCCGTAAGACATGATACATGTTTGAGAGTTATGACAAAAAACTCATCGTTTTCGCGTTTTATAGCCGCTTTCATGAGCTATTGCCCAAGGTTTTGGAGTTCTAGGTCGATTTGCATGGCCCATAAGACCTGATACATGTTTGAGTGGCATGGCCAAAAAATCATCGTTTTCGTGCTTTATGGCTGTTTTCATGAGCTATTGCAGACAGTTTTGGTGTTGAATTGGGATTTGCATGGCTAGTAAAATCGGTACATGTTTGTGAGTTATGACCAAAAACTCGGTGTTTTCACATTTTATGTCAGTTTTCATGAGCTATTGCCCGTAGTTTTGGGGTTCCAGGGATTTGCATGGCCCGTAAGACATGATACATGTTTGTGTGTTATGACCAAAAACACGTCATTTTCGTGTTTTATCACTGTTTTCATGAGCTATTACCCACAGTTTTGGTGTTCCAGGTCGATTTTCACGACCCATAATATCTAATACATGTTTGAGAAATATGACCAAAACCTCGTCGTTTTCGCGTTTTATGGCTGTTTTAATGAGCTATTGCACTCATTTTTGGGGTTCTAGGGTGATTTACACGACCCATAAGACCTGCTACATGTTTGAGAGATATGACCAAAACCTCATCGTATTCACGTTTTATGGCCGTTTCATGAGCTATTTCCCATAGTTTTGGGGTTCAATTGGGACTTTAATGGCCAGTAAAACCGGATACATGTTTGAGAGGTATGACCAAAAACTCGAGGTTTTCGTGTTTTTGGCCGTTTTCATGAGCTATTGCCTGCCTTTTTAGGGTTCCAGGGTGATATGCATGGCCCGTAAGATATAATACATGTTTGAGAGTTATGTTCAAAACCTCGTCGTTTTCGCGTTTTATGGACGTTTTCATGAGCTATTGCCCTCATTTTTGGGGTTCTAGGGCGATTTACATGGCCCATAAGACCCGATACATGTTTGAGAGATATGACCAAAATCTCATCGGTTTCGCGTTTTATGGCTGTTTTCATGAGCTATTGCCCACAGTTTTGGGGTTCTAGGGCGATTTACACGGCCCATAAGACCTAAAACATGTTTGAGAGATATGAACAAAACCTCACCATTCTCGCGTTTTATGGCCATTTTCATCAGCTATCGCCCACAATTTTGGGGTTCCACGGTTACTTACATGACTCATAACACCTGATACATGTTTGAGAGTTATGACCGAAAACTCAGTGTTTTCACGTTTTATGGATATATCATGAGTTATTGCCCATAGTTTTGGGGTTAAATTGGGATTTTAATGGCCAGTAAAACCGGATACATGTTTGAGAATTATGACAAAAAACTCGGTGTTTTCGTGTTTTATGGTCGTTTTCATGAGCTATTGCCCACGGTTTTGGGGTTCCAATACGATTTGCATTGCCCCGTAAGATGTGATACATGCTTGAGAGCTATGACAAAAAAAACTCGCCATTTTCATGTTTTATGGCCGTTTTCATGAACTATTGCCCATAGTTTTGCGGTTCGAGGGCAATATTTATGGTCCGTAAGACATGATACATGTTTGAGAGTTATGACAAAAAACTCGTCGTTTTCGCGTTTTATAGCCGCTTTCATGAGCTATTGCCCAAGTTTTTGGAGTTCTAGGTCGATTTGCATGGCCCATAAGACCTGATACATGTTTGAGTGGCATGGCCAAAAAATCATCGTTTTCGTGCTTTGTGGCTGTTTTCATGAGCTATTGCAGACAGTTTTGGTGTTGAATTAGGATTTGCATGGACAGTAAAATCGGTACATGTTTGTGAGTTATGACCAAAAACTCGGTGTTTTCACATTTTATGTCAGTTTTCATGAGCTATTGCCCGTAGTTTTGGGGTTCCAGGGATTTGCATGGCCCGTAAGACATGATACATGTTTGTGTGTTATGACCAAAAACACGACATTTTCGTGTTTTATCACTGTTTTCATGAGCTATTACCCACAGTTTTGGTGTTCCAGGTCGATTTTCACGACCCATAAGATCTAATACATGTTTGAGAAATATGACCAAAACCTCGTCGTTTTCGCGTTTTATGGCTGTTTTAATGAGCTATTGCACTCATTTTTGGGGTTCTAGGGTGATTTACACGGCCCATAAAACCTGCTACATGTTTGAGAGATATGACCAAAACCTCATCGTATTCACGTTTTATGGCCGTTTCATGAGCTATTTCCCATAGTTTTGGGGTTCAATTGGGACTTTAATGGCCAGAAAAACCAGATACATGTTTGAGAGGTATGACCAAAAACTCGATGTTTTCGTGTTTTTGGCTGTTTTCATGAGCTATTGCCTGCATTTTTAGGGTTCCAGGGTGATATGCATGGCCCGTAAGACATGATAGATGTTTGAGAGTTATGACCAAAAACTCATCGTTTTCGCGTTTTATAGCCGTTTTCATGAGCTATTGCCCACAGTTTTTGTGTTCGATGTCGATTTGCACGACCCATAAGATCTGATACATGTTTTAGAGTGATGACCAAAAACTCGGCGTTTTCGCATTTTATGGCCGTTTTTATGAGCTATTTCTCTCATTTTTGGATTTCCAGGTCGATTTGCACGGCCCATAAGACATGATACATGTTTGAGAGTTATGTTCAAAACCTCGTCGTTTTCGCGTTTGATGGACGTTTTCATGAGCTATTGCCCTCATTTTTGGGGTTCTAGGGCGATTTACATGGCCCATAAGACCCGATACATGTTTGAGAGATATGACCAAAATCTCATCGGTTTCGCGTTTTATGGCTGTTTTCATGAGCTATTGCCCACAGTTTTGGGGTTCTAGGGCGATTTACACGGCCCATAAGACCTTAAACATGTTTGAGAGATATGAACAAAACCTCACCATTCTCGCGTTTTATGGCCATTTTCATCAGCTATCGCCCACAACTTTGGGGTTCCACGGTTACTTACATGACTCATAACACCCGATACTTGTTTGAGAGTTATGACCGAAAACTCAGTGTTTTCACGTTTTATGGATATATCATGAGTTATTGCCCATAGTTTTGGGGTTAAATTGGGATTTGTATGGCCGGTAAATCTGGATACATGTTTGAGAATTATGACAAAAAACTCGGTGTTTTCGTGTTTTATGGTCGTTTTCATGAGCTATTGCCCACGGTTTTGGGGTTCCAAGACGATTTGCATTGCCCCGTAAGATGTGATACATGCTTGAGAGCTATGACAAAAAAAACTGGCCATTTTCATGTTTTATGGCCGTTTTCATGAGCTATTGCCCATAGTTTTGCGGTTCGAGGGCAATATTTATGGTCCGTAAGACATGATACATGTTTGAGAGTTATGACAAAAAACTCGTCGTTTTCGCGTTTTATAGCCGCTTTCATGAGCTATTGCCCAATGTTTTGGAGTTCTAGGTCGATTTGCATGGCCCATAAGACCTGATACATGTTTGAGTGGCATGGCCAAAAAATCATCGTTTTCGTGCTTTGTGGCTGTTTTCATGAGCTATTGCAGACAGTTTTGGTGTTGAATTGGGATTTGCATGGCCAGTAAAATCGGTACATGTTTGTGAGTTATGACCAAAAACTCGGTGTTTTCACATTTTATGTCAGTTTTCATGAGCTATTGCCCGTAGTTTTGAGGTTCCAGGGATTCGCATGGCCCGTAAGACATGATACATGTTTGTGTGTTATGACCAAAAACACGTCATTTTCGTGTTTTATCACTGTTTTCATGAGCTAATTACCCACAGTTTTGGTGTTCCAGGTCGATTTTCACGACCCATAAGATCTAATACATGTTTGAGAAATATGACCAAAACCTCGTCGTTTTCGCATTTTATGGCTGTTTTAATGAGCTATTGCACTCATTTTTGGGGTTCTAGGGTGATTTACACGGCCCATAAGACCTGCTACATGTTTGAGAGATATGACCAAAACCTCATCGTATTCACGTTTTATGGCCGTTTCATGAGCTATTTCCCATAGTTTTGGGGTTCAATTGGGACTTTAATGGCCAGTAAAACCGGATACATGTTTGAGAGGTATGAACAAAAACTCGATGTTTTCGTGTTTTTGGCCGTTTTCATGAGCTATTGCCTGCATTTTTAGCATTCCAGGGTGATATGCATGGCCCGTAAGACATGATACATGTTTGAGAGTTATGACCAAAAACTCATCGTTTTCGCGTTTTATAGCCGTTTTCATGAGCTATTTGCCCACAGTTTTTATGTTCGATGTCGATTTGCACGACCCATAAGATCTGATACATGTTTTAGAGTGATGACCAAAAACTCGGCGTTTTCGCATTTTATGGCCGTTTTCATGAGCTATTGCTCTCATTTTTGGAGTTCCAGGTCGATTTGCATGGCCCATAAGACATGATACATGTTTGAGCGTTATTTTCAAAACCTCGTCGTTTTCGCGTTTTATGGACGTTTTCATGAGCTATTGCCCTCATTTTTGGGGGTTCTAGGGCGATTTACATGGCCCATAAGACCCGATAAATGTTTGAGAGATATGACCAAAATCTCATCGGTATTGCGTTTTATGGCTGTTTTCATGAGCTATTGCCCACAGTTTTGGGGTTCTAGGGCGATTTACACGGCCCATAAGACCTAAAATATGTTTGAGAGATATGAACAAAACCTCACCATTCTCGCGTTTTATGGCCATTTTCATCAGCTATCGCCCAAAATTTTGGGGTTCCACGGTTACTTACATGACTCATAACACCCGATTCATGTTTGAGAGTTATGACCGAAAACTCAGTGTTTTCACGTTTTATGGCTACATCATGAGTTATTGCCCATAGTTTTTGGGTTAAATTTGGATTTGTATGGCTAGTAAAACCGGATACATGTTTGAGAATTATGACAAAAAACTCGGTGTTTTTGTATTTTATGGTCGTTTTCATGAGCTATTGCCCACGGTTTTGGGGTTCCAAGACGATTTGCATTGTCCCGTAAGATGCGATACATGCTTGAGAGCTATGACAAAAAACTCACCATTTTCATGTTTTATGGCTGTTTTCATGAGCTATTGCCCATATTTTTTGGGGCTCGATTTGCATGTCCCATAAGACCTGATACATGTTTGAGTGGCATGGCCAAAAAATCATCATTTTCGTGTTTTGTGGCCGTTTTCATGAGCTATTGCAGACAGTATTGGTGTTGAATTGGGATTTGCATGGCCAGTAAAATTGGTACATGTTTGTGAGTTATGACCAAAAACTCGGCGTTTTCACGTTTTATGTCAGTTTTCATGAGCTATTGCCCATAGTTTTGGGGTTCCAGGGATTTGCATGGCCCGTAAGACATGATACATGTTTGTGTGTTATGACCAAAAACACGTCATTTTCGTGGTTTATCACTGTTTTCATGAGCTATTACCCACAGTTTTGGTGTTCCAGGTCGATTTTCACGACCCATAAGATCTAATACATGTTTGAGAAATATGACCAAAACCTCGTCGTTTTCGCGTTTTATGGCTGTTTTATTGAGCTATTGCACTTATTTTTGGGGTTCTAGAGTGATTTACACGGCCCATAAGACCTGCTACATGTTTGAGAGATATGATCAAAACCTCATCGTATTCACGTTTTATGGCCGTTTCATGAGCTATTTCCCATAGTTTTGGGGTTCAATTGGGACTTTAATGGCCAGTAAAACCGTATACATGTTTGAGAGGTATGACCAAAAACTCGATGTTTTCGTGTTTTTGGCCGTTTTCATGAGCTATTGCCTGCATTTTTAGGGTTCTAGGGTGATATGCATGGCCCGTAAGACATTGTACATGTTTGAGAGTTATGACCAAAAACTCATCGTTTTCGCGTTTTATAGCCGTTTTCATGAGCTATTGCCCACAGTTTTTGTGTTCGATGTCGATTTGCACGACCCATAAGATCTGATATATGTTTGAGAGCTATGACCAAAAAATCGGCGTTTTTGCGTTTTATGGTCGTTTTCCTGAGCTATTGCTCTCAATTTTTGGAGTTCCAGGTCGATTTGCACGGCCCATAAGACATGATACATGTTTGAGAGTTATGATCAAAATCTCCACGTTTTCGCGTTTTATGGACGTTTTCATGAGCTATTGCCCTCATTTTTGGGGTCCCAGGGCGATTTACATGGCCCATAAGACTCGATTCATGTTTGAGAGATATGACTAAAATCTCATCGTTTTCGCGTTTTATGGCTGTTTTCATGAGCTATTGCCCATAGTTTTGGGGTTCTAGGGTGATTTACAGGGCCCATAAGACCTAAAACATGTTTGAGAGATATGAACAAAACCTCACCATTCTCGCGTTTTATGGCAATTTTCATCAGCTATCGCCCACAATTTTGGGGTTCCACGGTTATTTACATGACTCATAACACCCGATACATGTTTGAGAGTTATGACCGAAAACTCAGTGTTTTCACGTTTTATGGCTATATCATGAGTTATTGCCCAAAGTTTTGGGGTTAAATTGGGATTTGTATGGCCAGTAAAACCGGATACATGTTTGAGAAGTATGACAAAAAACTCGGTGTTTTCGTGTTTTATGGTCGTTTTCATGAGCTATTTGCCCACGGTTTTGGGGTTCCAAGACGATTTGCATTGCCCCGTAAGAAGTGATACATGTTTGTGTATTATGACCAAAAACACGTCATTTTCATGTTTTATGGCTGTTTTCATGAGCTATTGCCCATAGTTTTGGTGTTCCAGGTCGATTTTCACGACCCATAAGATCTAATACATGTTTGAGAAATATGACCAAAACCTCGTCGTTTTCGCGTTTTATGGCTGTTTTAATGAGCTATTATACTCATTTTTTGGGTTCTAGGGTGATTTACACGTCCCATAAGACCTGCTACATGTTTGAGAGATATAACCAAAACCTCATCGTATTCATGTTTTATGGCCATTTCATGAGCTATTTCCCATAGTTTTGGGGTTCAATTGGGACTTGCATGGCCAGTAAAACCGGATACATCTTTGAGAGGTATGACCAAAAATCGATGTTTTCGTGTTTTTTGTCCGTTTTCATGAGCTATTGCCTGCATTTTTAGAGTTCCAGGGTGATATGCATGGCCCGTAAGACATTATACATGTTTGAGAGTTATGACCAAAAACTCATCGTTTGCGCGTTTTATAGCCGTTTTCATGAGCTATTGCCCACAGTTTTTGTGTTCGATGTCGATTTGCACGACCCATAAGATCTGATATATGTTTGAGAGCTATGACCAAAAAATCGGCGTTTTCGCGTTTTATGGTCGTTTTCATGAGCTATTGCTCTCAATTTTTTGAGTTCCAGGTCGATTTGCACGGCCCATAAGACATGATACATGTTTGAGAGTTATGATCAAAACCTCGTCGTTTTCGCGTTTTATGGACGTTTTCATGAGCTATTGCCCTCATTTTTGGGGTTCCAGGGTGATTTACATGGCCCATAAGACTCGATACATGTTTGAGAGATATGACTAAAATCTCATCGTTTTCGCGTTTTATGGCTGTTTTCATGAGCTATTGCCCACAGTTTTGGGGTTCTAGGGTTTTTTACACGGCCCATAAGACCTAAAACATGTTTGAGAGATATGAACAAAACCTCACCATTCTCGCGTTTTATGGCAATTTTCATCAGCTATCGCCCACAATTTTGGGGTTCCACGGTTATTTACATGACTCATAACACCCGATACATGTTTGAGAGTTATGACCGAAAACTCAGTGTTTTTACGTTTTATGGCTATATCATGAGTTATTGCCCAAAGTTTTGGGGTTAAATTGGGATTTGTATGTCCAGTAAAACCGGATACATGTTTGAGAAGTATGACAAAAAACTCGGTGTTTTCGTGTTTTAGGGTCGTTTTCATGAGCTATTGCCCACGGTTTTTGGGTTCCAAGATGATTTGCATTGCCCTTTAAGAAGTGATACATGCTTGAGAGCTATGACAAAAAAAACTCGCCATTTTCATGTTTTATGGCTGTTTTCATGAGCTATTGCCCATAGTTTTGGGGTTCGAGGGCAATATTTATGGTCCGTTAGACATGATACATGTTTGAGAGTTTTGACAAAAAAACTCGTCGTTTTCGCGTTTTATAGCCGCTTTCATGAGCTATTGCCCAAGGTTTTGGAGTTCCAAGTCGATTTGCATGTCCCATAAGACCTGATACATGTTTGAGTGGCATGGCCAAAAAATCATCGTTTTCGTGTTTTGTGGCCGTTTTCATGAGATATTGCAGACACTATGGTGTTGAATTGGGATTTGCATGGCCAGTAAAATCGGTACATGTTTGTGAGTTATGACCAAAAACTCGGCATTTTCACGTTTTATGTCAGTTTTCATGAGCTATTGCCCATAGTTTTGGGGTTCCAGGGCGATTTGCATGGCCCGTAAGACATGATACATGTTTGTGTGTTATGACCAAAAACACGTCATTTTCGCGTTTTATCACTGTTTTCATGAGCTATTACCCACAGTTTTGGTGTTCCAGGTCGATTTTCACGACCCATAAGATCTAATACATGTTTGAGAAATATGACCAAAACCTCGTCGTTTTCGAGTTTTATGGCTCTTTTAATGAGCTATTACACTCATTTTTGGGGTTCTAGGGTGATTTACACGGCCCATAAGACCTGCTACATGTTTGAGAGATATGACCAAAACCTCATCGTATTCACGTTTTATGGCCGTTTCATGAGCTATTTCCCATAGTTTTGGGGTTCAATTGGGACTTGCATGGCCAGTAAAACCGGATACATGATTGAGAGGTATGACCATAAACTCGATGTTTTCGTGTTTTTTGTCTATTTTCATGAGCTATTGCTTGCATTTTTAGAGTTCCATGGTGATATGCATGGCCCGTAAGACATGATACATGTTTGAGAGTTATGACCAAAAACTCATCGTTTTCGCGTTTTATAGCCGTTTTCATGAGCTATTGCCCACAGTTTTTGTGTTCGATGTCGATTTGCACGACCCATAAGAGCTGATACATGTTTGAGAGTTATGACCAAAAACTCATCGTTTTCGCGTTTTATAGCCGTTTTCATGAGCTATTGCCTATAGTTTTTGTGTTCGATGTCGATTTGCACGACCCATAAGATCTGATACATGTTTTAGAGTGATGACCAAAAACTCGGCGATTTCGCGTTTTATGGCCGTTTTCATGAGCTATTACTCTTATTTTTGGAGTTCCTGGTCGATTTGCACGGCCCATAAGACATGACACATGTTTCACAGTTATGTTCAAAACCTCGTCGTTTTCGCGTTTTATGGCCGTTTTCATGAGCTATTGCCCTCATTTTTGGGGTTCCAGGGCGATTTACATGGCTCATAAGACCCGATACATGTTTGAGCGATATGACCAAAATCTCATCGTTTTCGCGTTTTATGGTTGTTTTCATGAGCTATTGCCCACAGTTTTGGGGTTCTAGGGCGATTTACACGGCCCATAAGACCTGATACATGTTTGAGAGACATGAACAAAACCTCACCATTCTTGCGTTTTATGGCCATTTTCATCAGCTATCGCCCACAATTTTGGGGTTCCACGGTTATTTACATGACTCATAAGACCCGATACATGTTTGAGAGTTATGACCGAAAACTCAGTTATTTCACGTTTTATGGCTATATCATGAGTTATTGCCCATAGTTTTGGGGTTAAGTTGGGATTTGTATGGCTAGTAAAACCGGATACATGTTTAAGAATTATGACAAAAAACTCGGTGTTTTCGTGTTTTATGGTCGTTTTCATGAGCTATTGCCCACGGTTTTGGGGTTCCAAGACGATTTGCATTGCCCCGTAAGATGTGATACATGCTTGAGAGCTATGACAAAAAAACTCGCCATTTTCATGTTTTATGGCCGTTTTCATGAGCTATTGCCCATAGTTTTGGGGTTCGAGGGCAATATTTATGGTCCGTAAGACATGATACATGTTTGACAGTTATGACAAAAAAATCATCGTTTTCGCGTTTTATAGCCGCTTTCATGAGCTATTGCCCAAGGTTTTGGAGTTCCAGTTCGATTTGCATGTCGCATAAGACCTGATACATGTTTGAGTGGCATGGCCAAAAAATCATCTTTTTCGTGTTTTGTGGCCGTTTTCATGAGCTATTGCAGACACTATTGGTGTTGAATTGGGATTTGCATGGCCAGTAAAATCGGTACATGTTTATGAGTTATGAACAAAAACTCGGCATTTTCACGTTTTATGTCAGTTTTCATGAGCTATTGCCCATAGTTTTGGGGTTCCAGGGCGATTTGCATGGCCCGTAAGACATGATACATGTTTGTGTGTTATGACCAAAAACACGTCATTTTCGCGTTTTATCACTGTTTTCATGAGCTATTGCCCACAGTTTTGGTGTTCCAGGTCGATTTTCACGACCCATAAGATCTAATACATGTTTGAGAAATATGACCAAAACCTCGTCGTTTTCGCGTTTTATGGCTGTTTTAATGAGCTATTACACTCATTTTGGGGGTTCTAGGGTGATTTACACGTCCCATAAGACCTGCTACATGTTTGAGAGATATGACCAAAACCTCATCGTATTCACGTTTTATGGCCGTTTCATGAGCTACTTCCCATAGTTTTGGGGTTCAATTGGGACTTGCATGGCCAGTAAAACCGGATACTTCTTTGAGAGGTATGACCAAAAACTCGATGTTTTCGTGTTTTTTGTCCGTTCTCATGAGCTATTGCCTGCATTTTTAGAGTTCCAGGGTGATATGCATGGCCCGTAAGACATTATACATGTTTGAGAGTTATGACCAAAAACTCATCGTTTTCGCGTTTTATAGCCGTTTTCATGAGCTATTGCCCACAGTTTTTGTGTTCGACGTCGATTTGCACGACCCATAAGATCTGATACATGTTTAAGAGCTAAGACCAAAAACTTGGCGTTTTCGCGTTTTATGGTCGTTTTCATGAGCTATTGCTCCCAATTTTTCGAGTTCCAGGTCGATTTGCACGGCCCATAAGACATGATACATGTTTGAGAGTTATGATCAAAACCTCGTCGTTTTCCCGTTTTATGGACGTTTTCATGAGCTATTTGTAGGGTTCGCAGCATAGAAAACAAAAAAATTCCTACGATGTGAACTATATACCAAGATCTATCTACTAGATACAAACAAAGGGCGGATGTATATCCGTAGAGAACATACCCTTGAAGACCGACAAAGCTTAACGAGTTCAACTCGTGGTTGATGTAGACGATCTCTTGCCGATCTCAAGATCGAGAGGAAGTCCTAGCGCCGCAAATCAGCAGCGCATCCGTGCCCGCACACACGTTCGAGGCACCGAGCAACCTCCGCCTCCTCGCTCCAGCAATGGAGCGGAAGCACAACTCTTTCTTGCCGAATAGCCACCGGGAAGATGTATCTCGCTAGTCCGAGACCATGGGGGATAAATTCTAGAGGGGGAGAGAGATCCTTCACGAGGATGTGTGAGAGACAAGTGAGGAGGGGGGCTCCTTTTATAGGAGGAGGGGGGCACCCAAGGGGGTGGCACGCCATTGGGCTGCCCTCCCCTCCTTCATTCATGTGGGTGGACACTCCACTCACAAAATGCCCTTTAAAATCCCTCCACTCAAAATTCCACTCAAATTCCCATTAAATTTCCACCAAATTTAATGCAAACTCTCATTAAATAAAACTCTTTTATTTTATTCATAATTTTTTCAATTACTTTAATGACAAACATTCACAAATAACCCCTTGCTAGAATTCTATTTCACATGCATAACCACTTTATGCAATTTCACCCGAAAACCTGTTTCGGTATCTAGTGAAATAAATTCCTGCGCTTGTTCATTCTTTTGGCATGAAACATTTGCTCCAATTGGATGTCGGTGTCTCTTAAGTGTGTCACCCTACGGTTCGTGAATAATGCGGACATGATCGAGACCCCTCTCGGATCAATAATCAGAAGCGGGATGTGGAGACCCATACTGACTCCCACACATTCAACGACGACTTTCTTGTGATCGTCGAAACCTTTTACGCTAGTATCTTAATCCCTTTGTTTCACGATATATTACATGTCCGAGATTCTATCATCGGTATCTCCATACCTAGTTTGATCTCGTTACCGACATGCACTCTTTTCTCGTTCCTGTGATATAACATTCTAGTGATCAAATCACTTGCTTGCAAGGTAATCAATGTGATATCACCGAGAGGGCCCAGAGTATATCTATCTGTCATCGGGATGAACAAATTCCACTCTCGATCCATGAGCCTCAACATAACACTTTATTAGTTCTGAATCCATCTTTATAATCACCCTGTTACGGTGTGACGTTTGATGTTATCAAGAAACTCTTCCGGTGTTAGTGATTGACATGATCTCATGGTCTAAGGATTAGGATCACTTCGTAAGTTGTTATAGCAATATAAACTCAATGACTTTGATCGTAATATCGCATCGGATGAATGTTCATCACACCATTACACTAATGTTGTGATCCCGTTATTAACAACATCCAATGTCCATGATCAGGAAACCTTGATCATCTTGTTAATCAACGAGCTAGTTTATGAGAGAGGCATAACTAGGAACTTTCTGTTTGTTTATTAAACACACATGTATTAACGTTTCCGTATTAATACAATTATAGCATGCAAAATAAACATCTATCATATACTTGGAATACACATAATAAACACTTTATTATTGCCTCTTAGGGCATATTCCCTTCACTATTGCCCTCATTTTTGGGGTTCCAGGGCGATTTACATGGCCCATAAGACTTGATACATGTTTGAGAGATATGACTAAAATCTCGTCGTTTTCGCGTTTTATGGCTGTTTTCATGAGCTATTGCCCACAGTTTTGGGGTTCTAGGGTGATTTACACGGCCCATAAGACCTAAAACATGTTTGAGAGATATGAACAAAACCTCACCATTCTCGCGTTTTATGGCAATTTTCATCAGCTATCGCCCAGAATTTTGGGGTTCCACGGTTATTTACATGACTCATAACACCCGATACATGTTTGAGAGTTATGACCGAAAACTCAGTGTTTTCACGTTTTATGGCTATATCATGAGTTATTGCCCAAAGTTTTGGGGTTAAATTGGGATTTGTATGGCCAGTAAAACCGGATACATGTTTGAGAAGTATGACAAAAAACTCGGTGTTTTGGTGTTTTATGGTCGTTTTCATGAGCTATTGCCCACGGTTTTGGGGTTCCAAGACGATTTGCATTGACCCGTAAGATGTGATACATGCTTGAGAGCTATGACAAAAAAACTCGCCATTTTCATGTTTTATGGCCGTTTTCATGAGCTATTGCCCATAGTTTGGCGTTCGAGGGCAATATTTTTGGTCCGTAAGACATGATACATGTTTGAGAGTTATAAAAAAAACTCGTCATTTTCGCGTTTTATAGCCGCTTTCATGAGCTACTGCCCAAGGTTTTGGAGTTCCAGGTCGATTTGCATGTCCCATAAGACCTGATACATGTTTGAGTGGCATGGCCAAAAAATCATCGTTTTCGTGTTTTGTGGCCGTTTTCACGAGCTATTGCAGACAGTTTTGGTGTTGAATTGGGATTTGCATGGCCAGTAAAATCGGTACATGTTTGTGAGTTATGACCAAAAACTCGGTGTTTTCACGTTTTATGTCAGTTTTCATGAGCTATTGCCCATAGTTTTGGGGTTACAGGGCGATTTGCATGGCCCGTAAGACATGATACATGTTTGTGTGTTTTGACCAAAAACACGTCATTTTCGCGTTTTATCACTGTTTTCATGAGCTATTGCCCACAGTTTTGGTGTTCCAGGTCGATTTTCACGAACCATAAGATCTAATACATGTTTGAGAAATATGACCAAAACCTCGTCGTTTTCGTGTTTTATGGCTGTTTTAATGAGCTATTGCACTCATTTTTGGGGTTCTAGGGTGATTTACACGGCCCATAATACCTGCTACATGTTTGAGAGATATGACCAAAACCTCATCGTATTCACGTTTTATGGCCGTTTCATGAGCTATTTCCCATAGTTTTGGGGTTCAATTGGGACTTGCATGGCCAGTAAAACCGGATACATGTTTGAGAGGTATTACCAAAAACTCGATGTTTTCGTGTTTTTTGGCCGTTTTCATGAGCTATTGCCTACATTTTTAGGGTTCCAGGGTGATATGCATGGCCCATAAGACATGATACATGTTTGAGAGTTATCACCAAAAACTCATCGTTTTCGCGTTTTATAGCCGTTTTCATGAGCTATTGCCCACAATTTTTGTGTTCGAGGTCGATTTGCACGACCCATAAGATCTGATACATGTTTTAGAGTGATGACCAAAAACTCGGCGATTTCGCGTTTTATGGCCGTTTTCATGAGCTATTGCTCTCATTTTTGGAGTTCCATGTCGATTTGCACGGCCCATAAGACATGATACATGTTTCATAGTTATGTTCAAAACCTCGTCGTTTTCGCGTTTTATGGCCGTTTTCATGAGCAATTGCCCTCATTTTTGGGGTTCCAGGGCGATTTACATGGCCCATAAGACCCGATACATGTTTGAGCGATATGACCAAAATCTCATCGTTTTCGCGTTTTATGGCTGTTTGCATGAGCTATTGCCCACAGTTTTGGGGTTCTAGGGCGATTTACACGGCCCATAAGAACTGATACATGTTTGAGAGATATGAACAAAACCTCACCATTCTCGTGTTTCATGGCCATTTTCATCAGCTATCGCCCACAATTTTGGGGTTCCACGGTTATTTACATGACTCATAACACCCGATACATGTTTGAGAGTTATGACCGAAAGCTCAGTGTTTTCACGTTTTATGGCTATATCATGAGTTATTGCCCATAGTTTTGGGGTTAAATTGGGATTTGTATGGCCAGTAAAACCGGATACATGTTTGAGAATTATGACAAAAAACTCGGTGTTTTCGTGTTTTATGGTCGTTTTCATGAGCTATTGCCCACGGTTTTGGGGTTCCAAGACGATTTGCATTGCCCCGTAAGATGTGATACATGCTTGAGAGCTATGACAAAAAAACTCGCCATTTTTATGTTTTATGGCTGTTTTCATGAGCTATTGCCCATAGTTTTGGGGTTCGAGGGCCATATTTATGGTCCGTAAGACATGATACATGTTTGAGAGTTATGACAAAAAAACTCGTCGTCTTCGTGTTTTATAGCCGCTTTCATGAGCTATTGCCCATGGTTTTGGAGTTCCAGGTCGATTTGCATGCCCATAAGACCTGATACATGTTTGAGTGGCATGACCAAAAAATCATCGTTTCGTGTTTTGTGGCCGTTTTCATGAGCTATTGCAGACAGTTTTGGTGTTGAATTGGGATTTGCATGGCCAGTAAAATCGGTACATGTTTGTGAGTTATGACCAAAAACTCGGCGTTTTCACGTTTTATGGCTGTTTTAATGAGCTATTGCACTCATTTTTGGGGTTCTAGGGTGATTTTCACCCATAAGACCTGCTACATGTTTGAGAGATATGACCAAAACCTCATCGTATTCATGTTTCATGGTCGTTTCATGTGCTATTTCCCATAGTTTTGGGGTTCAATTGGGACTTGCATGGCCAGTAAAACCGGATACATGTTTGAGAGGTATGACCAAAAACTCGATGTTTTCGTGTTTTTTGGCCGTTTTCATGAGCTATTGCCTGCATTTTTAGGGTTGCAGGGTGATATGCATGGCCCGTAAGACATGATACATGTTGAGAGTTATGACAAAAAACTCAACGTTTTCTCGTTTTATAGCTGTTTTCATGAGCTATTGCTCTCATTTTTGGAGTTCCAGGTAAGAGTTATGTTCAAAACCTCGTCGTTTTCGCGTTTTATGGCCGTTTTCATGAGCTATTTCCCTCATTTTGGGGGTTCCAGGGTGATTTACATGGCCCATAAGACCCGATACATGTTTGATGGATATGAACAAAACCTCACCGTTCTCGCGTTTTATCAGCTATCGCCCATAATTTTGGGGTTCCATGGTTATTTACATGACACATAACACCCGATATATGTTTAAGAGTTATGACCGAAAACTCAGTGTTTTCACGTTTAATGGCTATTTCATGAGTTATTGCCCATAGTTTTGGGGTTCAATTGGGATTTGTATGGCCAGTAAAATCGGATACATGTTTGAGAATTATGACAAAAAACTCAATGTTTTCGTGTTTTATGGTCGTGTTCATCAGCTATTGCCCATAGTTTTGGGGTTCCAGGAGACTTACATGACTCGTAACACCGGATACATGTTTTAGAGTTATTATAAAAAACTCGTTGTTTTAATTTTATATGGTCGTTTTAATAAGCTATTGCCCACAATTTTGGTGTTCCGGGTCAATTTGCATGGCCCATAAGACCCGATACATGTTTGAGTGGCATGACCAAAACCTCGTCGTTTTTGCTTTTTATGGCCGTTTTCATGAGCTATTGCCCACATTTTGGGGTTCCAGGGCAATTTACACGGCCCATAAGACCTGATACATGTTTGAGAGATATGAAAAAAACCTCACCATTCTCGCGTTTTGGGGTTCAATTGGGATTTGCATGGCCAGTAAAACCGGATACATGTTTCAGAGGTATGACCAAAAACTCGATGTTTTCGTGTTTTTTGGCCGTTTTCGTGAGCTATTGCATGTATTTTTGAGAGTTATGACCAAAAACTCATCGTTTTCGTGTTTTATAGCCGTTTTGATGAGCTATTACCCGCAGTTTTTGTGTTCTTGGTCAATTTGCACGACCCATAAGATCTGATACATTTGTGAGAGATATGACCAAAAACTCGGTGTTTTCACATTTTATGGGCGTTTTCGTGAGCTATTGCCCTCATTTTTGGAGTTCCAGGTGGATTTGCACGGCCCATAAGACATGATACATGTTTGAAAGTTATGACCAAAACCTCGTCGTTTTCGCGTTTTATGGCCGTTTTCATGAGCTATTGCGCTCATTTTTGGGGTTCCAGGGCGATTTACACGGCCCATAGGACATGATAGATGATTGAGAGATATGATCAAAATCTCATCGTTTTCGCGTTTTATGGCTGTTTTCATGTTGCCCACAGATTTGGGGTTCCAGGGCAATTTAGACGGCCTGTAAGACATGATACATGTTTGAGAGATATGAACAAAACCTCATCGCTTTCGCATTTTATGGCCATTTTTATCAGCTATTGCCCACAATTTTGGGGTTCCAGGATGATTAACATGACTCAAAACACCCGATACATGTTTGAGAGTTATGACCAAAAACTCACTGTTTTCACGTTTTATGGCCGTTTCATGAGCTATTTCCCACAGTGTTGGGGTTCAATTGGGATTTATATGGCCAGTAAACCCGGATAGATGTTTGAGAATTATGACCAAAATTCGGTATTTTCGTGTTTTATGGTCATTTTCATGAGCTATTGCCCAGGGTTTCGGGGTTCCAGGACGATTTGCATTGCCCGGTTAGATGTGATACATGTTTGAGAGCTTTGACAAAAAACACGGAATTTTCAAGTTTTATGGCCGTTTTCATGAGCTATTGCCCATAGTTTTGGGGTTCGAGGGCGATATTTATGGCCCGTAAGACATGATACATGTTTGAGAGTTATGACAAAAAAACTCGTTGTTTTCGCGTTTTATAGCCGTTTTCATGAGCTATTGCCCATGGTTTTGGAGTTCCAGGTCGATTTAGAGTTATGATCAACAACTCGTTGTTTTAATTTTATATGGCCGTTATAATGAGCTATGGCCCACAATTTTGGTGTTCCAGGTCAATTTGCATGGCCCATAAGACCCGATAAATGTTTGAGTGGCATGACAAAAACCTCGTCGTTTTTGCTTTTTATGGCCGTTTTCATGAGCTATTGCCCATAGTTTTGGGGTTCCAGGGCGATTTACACGGCCCATAAGACCTGATACATGTTTGAGAGATATGAACAAAACCTCACCGTTCTCGCGTTTTGGGGTTCAATTGGGATTTGCATGGCCACTAAAACCGGGTACATGTTTGAGAGGTATGACCAAAAACTCGATGTTTTCGTGTTTTTTCGCCGTTTTCGTGAGCTATTGCCTGCATTTTTAGGGTTCCAGGGTGATATGCATGGCCCGTAAGACATGATACATGTTTGAGAGTTAGGGACGAAAAATCATCGTTTTCGTGTTTTATAGCCGTTTTCATGAGCTATTGCCCACAGTTTTTGTGTTCCAGGTCGATTTGCACGACCCATAAGATCTGATACATGTGTGAGAGATATGACCAAAAACTCGGCGTTTTCGTGTTTTCTGGCCGTTTTCATGAGCTATTGCCCTCATTTTTGGAGTTCCAGATCGATTTCCACGCCCCATAAGACATGATACATGTTTGAGAGTTATGTTCAAAACCTCATCGTTTTATGGCCGTTTTCATGAGCTATTACCCTTATTTCTCGGGTTCCATGGCCCATAAGACACGATACATGTTTGAGAGTTTTATGGACGGTTTCGTGAGCAATTGCCCTCATTTTTGGAGTTCCGGGTCGATTTGCACGACCCATAAGACATGATACATGTTTGAGAGTTATGACCAAAACCTCGTAATTTCCGCGTTTTATGGCCATTTTCATGAGCTATTGCCCTCATTTTTCGAGTTCCAGGGCGATTTACATGGCCCATAAGACCCGATACATGTTTGAGAGATATGACCAAAATCTCATCTTTTTCGCGTTTTATGGCTGTTTTCATGAGCTATTGCCCATAGTTTTGGGGTTCTAGGGTGATTTACACGGCCCATAAGACCTGATACATGTTTAAGAGATATGAACAAAACCTCACCGTTCTCACGTTTTATGGCCATTTTCATCAGCTATCGCCCAAAATTTTGGAGTTCACGGTTATTTACATGACTCATAACACCCGATACATGTTTGAGAGTTATGACCGAAAACTCAGTGTTTTCACGTTTTATGGCTATTTCATGAGTTAATGCCCATAGTTTTGGGGTTCAATTGGGATTTGTATGGCCAGTAAAACCGGATACATCTTTGTGAATTATGACAAAAAACTCGGTGTTTTCATGTTTTATGGTCGTTTTCATGATCTATTGCCCACAGTTTTGGGGTTCTAGGAACTTACACGACTTGTAACACCGGATACACATTTTAGAGTTATGATCAAAAAATCGTTGTTTTAATTTTATATGGCCGTTTTAATGAGCTGTTGCCGACAATTTTGGTGTTCCAGGTCAATTTGCATGGCCCATAAGACCTGATACATGTTTGAGTGGCATCACCAAAACCACGTTGTTTTTACTTTTTATGGCCGTTTTCATGAGCTATTGCCCATAGTTTTAGGGTTCCAGGGCGATTTACATGGCCCATAAGACCTGATACATGTTTGAGAGATGAACAAAACCTCACCGTTCTCGCGTTTTGGGGTTCAATTGGGATTTGCATGGCCACTAAAACCGGGTACATGTTTGAGAGGTATGACCAAAAACTCGATGTTTTCGTGTTTTTCGCCGTTTTCGTGAGCTATTGCTTGCATTTTTGGGGTTCTAGGGTGATATGCATGGCCCATAAGACAAGATACATGTTTGAGAGTTATGACCAAAAACTCATCGTTTTCGCGTTTTATAGCCGTTTTCATGAGCTATTGCCCACAGTTTTTGTGTTCCAGGTCGATTTGCACGACCCATAAGATCTGACACATGTTTGAGAGTTATGACCAAAAACTCTGTATTTTCACGTTTTATGGGCGTTTTCGTGAGCTATTGCCCTCATTTTTGGAGTTCCAGGTCGATTTGCACGACCAATAAGACCCGCTTGGAGATCTAGAGGAGGTCCGGTATGTTGTCGAGTGTTCTGTACACCCGCTTGAGTTTGGCGACCAGGGGCTCGTAGCGGCACGAGGTCTTGAAGCACTAGATCGCGGTGTCTGGGTGGATTCAGGACGCGTTGTACCACAGGTCTTGCCACCTTTGGACCCAGCTGCGGGTCGACTCGCGGGGGCCCTGGACGCATCACTCCAGGTCCTCGATGGTGGTGGCGCGGGTGCAGGAGCCCTCGAAGTGCCTGACAAAGGAGTCGCGCATTTCCTCCCAAGAGTCGATGTTATCCGTGGGGAGGGTGTGGATCCATTGCCGGCATGCTCCCTCCATCATCAGGGGGAGGTAGCGAGCGGCGAGCAGGTCGGTGTGGCCGGCGATTCCCATCGCCGTGAGGTAGGTGTTCATCCACACGGACGGGTCATACGAGGGGTCGTACTTCTCGTTCTCCTTCGACGCCTTGAAATTCGCCGGGTATCTTTCGCCTCGGATCATTGGTCCGAATCACTATGGTCCGACTCGGCTCAGTGAGCCCCTTGGTTCGCCGTCGCGGCGGTTGGTGAGGGTATGCCTCAGGTCATCAGGCTGGCGTGCGCACTAGCCCTGGTTGTTGATGATGTGGGTGCGCACGTCGACTGGCTTCCTGTTGGCGGCGATAAGGTTGTTCGCCGGTCGCGGGTCATTGCTGGAGAGCGCCGCGTGTGCGGGTCGATGTTGGGGCTCCAAGGTTTTGGGTGGCGGGCAGTTGAGGGTGTTTGCCACCACTGGGAGGCCGCTTGAGGCCGCCCTGCTGCCTAACGAACGCGAGTACATGCGACCATGTGAGTCGGCCCCCGCGTTTTGTTGCTCGACTGACTTAGCGCGTAGAGCCTTGGCGTACTGGATCTGTAGGGCGCCTTCCCCGGTCACGGTGATGTTGTCGACCACGGCTCGGCTCGCGACGACGTTGTCATCAGGGTGGAGAATAGCGGGAGGCCATTCGCGTCTCGCTCCCGCGAGGAAAACAGGATTCTCGGCTGATCCCTGGGAGGCGTGTGGCCCGGTGGTGGTGGTGGGGTGTCGTTAGCCATCGCGATTGGCGGAGGCTGGGAACTCCCTCCCGGCGGCGCGTTCTCGCAGATCGCGCGTTCGGCCGCATGAGCCGGGTCGTTTTCGATGTCGAAGTTCAGGGGGCGTCCCTGAATGGTGGGGTTCAGGCGCGACCTGATGCGGAGTTGGTGGTAACCCGAGAGTTCCTGCGCCGTCACCTGCTCGAGGCGAAAATTTTCGCGCTCAGCTTGTTCCTTACGGACCGCTTCCTCCAGCCGCAGGCGGAGTTCCTCAACCTCCGTTGCCATTGCGTTTGGGGGAATTGGCGTGGAGAAAGGGTCTGGCGAGGGGTCGGCGCCATTCGCCATGTAGGTCGCGACGTGGCGACCATATCCGTCGTGGAGGTCGGTGGAGTTCTCCGATCCGGAGTCAAAGTCGAAGATCCCAAGGATGGAGGGGTCTTCGAACTCTCCCACGTTGGAGACCTGGGTGATGGAGCCTGCGGGCGACGCGGTGATGATGGATCCAGCAGTCGACGCTGGGGTCGCCGAGTCGGCATCGTTGTTGAGGGCCGCGTCATCCGCGACCATGGTGGTTTCGGCCACGTTGCTGTGGGACGAGTCGTACTCGGAGGCGAGGCGGTGGATAGTGCGGACCTGGCTCTCAGAGAGCTGGTCGCGTGGCGGCGACTTGCGGATGCGAGCCGGGTCCTCCGAGTTGATGGTGTCGATGATGACAACGAAGAGACTGATCATGCCGACAGGCATGATCACATTGCGCGTGACGGGCGTGCCGCCGGGACATAGCTGCTCGGCAAGATCTGGAGGATCTCGTAGATTATGATCATGCGGCCGGTGGCGATCGTCTCGTTGATGGGTAGATTGGATCTGTCCATAGAACACCGGCCTGACCAGCCAGGCCCCAGGGTGGGCGCCACTGTCGTGGGAATGGCCACGGCAGATGCTGCAATCGGCAGCGAGTAGTAGAACATGGGGCAAGGGCGGCCTACCATCTGTGGTGTGAGATCAGGGCGGAGACGCAAGGGTTTACCCAGGTTCGGCCCCCCGGAGGGTAAATACCTACTCCTGATAGATTGTATTATGGAGAGAGTATAGGGGCGAGCTCGACGACTAGGCAGCGACTCGCTGGGGTGTATGAAGGAATGTGTCCTCTATGCGTGCCCTAGGGAGGTTTATATAGGCTCACCTCTCTAGGGTTTACAGATCTACAACCGAATTGGTTAAGGATTCAGAGGGTATTTGACCTAGTCCGACTGGGCCTAGCTACTCTTTTGGGCCTTCAGCTTCCAGTTGCCTGGGTCCTCGCCAAGTCTTCATCCAGTCGCCATCCCGTAGGCCCACTCGCTGGTAGCTTGGGCCGATAGGAAACGTCCTGCAGGGCATACCCCGGTAGGCATATCCCCATAAAGAAATATGACCAAAACCTCGTCGTTTTCACATTTTCTGGCTGTTTTAATGAGCTATTGCCCTCATTTTTGGGGTTCCAGGGCGATTTACACGACCCATAAGACATGCTACATGTTTGAGAGTTATGACCAAAACCTTATCGTATTCGCGTTTTATGGCCGTTTCATGAGCTATTTCCCATTGTTTTGGGATTCAATTGGGATTTGCATGGCCAGTAAAACTGGATACATGTTTGAGAGGTATAACCAAAAACTCGATGTTTTCGTGTTTTGTGTCCGTTTTCATGAGCTATTGCCTGCATTTTTGGGGTTCCAGGGCGATATGCATGGCCCGTAAGACATGATACATGTTTGAGAGTTATGACCAAAAAGTCATCGTTTTCGCGTTTTATCACTGTTTTCATGAGCTATTGCCCACAGTTTTGGTGTTCCGTGACCATTTGCACGACCCATAAGACCTAATACATGTTTTAGTAGAATGACTAAAAGCTCGTCGTTTTTACGTTTTATGGACGTTTTCATCAGCTATTGCCCACAGTTTTTGGGTTCTAGGGAGACTTACACGACTCGTAACACCGGATACACGTTTCAGAGTTATGATCAAAAACTCGTTGTTTTAATTTTATAAGACCTGATACACTATTCTCGCGTTTTATCGCCATCTTCATCAGCTATCGCCCACAATTTTAGGGTTCCACGGTTATTTACATGACTCATAACACCCGATACATGTTTGAGAGTTATGACCGAAAACTCAGTGTTTTCATGTTGTATGGCTATTTCATGAGTTATTGCCCATAGTTTTGGGGTTCAATTGGGATTTGTATGTCCAGTAAAACCGGATACATGTTTGAGAATTATGACAAAAAAACTCGGTGTTTCTGTGTTTTATGGTCGTTTTCATGAGCTATTGCCCACAGTTTTGGGGTTCCAGGACGATTTGCATTGCCCCGTAAGATGTGATAAATGCTTGTGAGCTATGACAAAAAAAACTCGGCATTTTCACGTTTTATGGCCATTTTCATGAGCTATTGCCCATAGTTTTGGGGTTCGAGGGTGATATTTATGGCCCGTAAAACATGATACATGTTTGAGAGTTATGACAAAAAACTCGTCGTTTTCGCGTTTTATAGCCGTATTCATGACCTATTGCCCATGGTTTTGGAGTTCTAGGTCGATTTGCATGGCCAATAAGACCTAATAGATGTTTGAGTGGCCTGACTAAAAAATCATCGTTTTCGCGTTTTGTGGCCGTTTTCACGAGCTATTTCCCACAGTTTTGGTGTTGAATTGGGATTTGCATGGCCAGTAAAATCGGATACATGTTTGAGAGTTATGACCAAAAGTCGGCGTTTGCACATTTTACGTCCGTTTTCATGAGCTATTGCCCATAGTTCTGCGGTTCCAGGGCGATTTGCATGGCCCGTAAGACATGATACATGTTTGAGTGTTATGACCAAAAACTCGTCATTTTCGTGTTTGATCACTGTTTGCATGAGCTATTGCCCACACTTTTGGTGTTCCAGGTCAATTTTCACGACCCATAAGATCTGATAGATGTTTGAGAAATATGACCAAAACCTCGTCGTTTTCGCGTTTTATGGCTGTTTCAATGAGCTATTGCCCTCATTTTGGGGGTTCTAGGGTGATTTACACGACCCATAAGACCTGCTACATGTTTGAGAGATATGACCAAAACCTCATTGTATTCACGTTTTATGGCCGTTTCATGAGCTATTTCCCATAGTTTTTTGGGTTCAATTGGGATTTGCATGGCCAGTAAAACCGGATACATGTTTGAGAGGTATGACCAAAAATCTATGTTTTCGTGTTTTGCGGTCGTTTTCATTAGAAATTGCGTGCATTTTTGGGGTTCCAGGGCGTTATGCATGGCCCGTAAGACATGATACATGTTTGAGAGTTATGACAAAAAAACTCATCGTTTTCGTGTTTTATCAGTGTTTTCATGAGCTATTGCAAACAGTTTTGGTGTTCCATGTCGATTTGCACAGCCCATAAGACCTGATACATATTTTAGTGGAATGACTAAAAGCTCGTCGTTTTCACGTTTTATGGACGTTTTCATCAGCTATTGCAAACAGTTTTGGGGTTCTAGGGAGACTTACACGACTCGTAACACCGGATACACGTTTTAGAGTTATGATCAAAAACTTGTTGTTTTAATTTTAATGAGCTATTGCCCACAATTTTTGTGTTCCATGTCAATTTGCATGGCCCATAAGACCCGATACATGTTTGAGTGGCATGACCAAAACCTCGTCATTTTTGCTTTTTATGGCCGTTTTCATGAGCTATTGCCCATAGTTTTGGGGTTCCAGGGCGAGTTACACGACCCATAAGACCTGATACATGTTTGTGAGATATGAACAAAACCTCACCATTCTCGTGTTTTGTGGTTCAATTAGGATTTGCGTGGCCAGTAAAACCGGATACATGTTTGAGAGGTATGACCAAAAACTCGATGTTTTCATGTTTTTTGGCCGTTTTCATGAGCTATTGCCTGCATTTTGAGGGTTACAGGGTGATATGCATGGCCTGTAAGACAAGATACATGTTTGAGAGTTATGACCAAAACATCATCGTTTTTGCGTTTTATAGCCGTTTTCATGAGCTATTGCCCACAGTTTTTGTGTTCAGGTCGATTTGCACGACCCATAAGATTTGATACATGTCTGAGAGTTATGACCAAAAACTCGGTGTTTTCACATTTTATGGGCGTTTTCATGAGCTATTGCCCTCATTTTTGGAGTTCTGGGTCGATTTGCACGGCCCATAAGACATGATACATGTTTGAGATTTTGACCAAAACCTCGTCGTTTTCGCGTTTTATGGCTGTTTTCATGAGCTATTGCCCTCATTTTTGGGGTTCCAAGGCGATTTACACGGCCCATAGGACATGATTCATGTTTGAGAGATATGACCAAAATCTCACCTTTTTCGCGTTTTATTGCCGTTTTCATGAGCTATTGCCCACAGTTTTGGGGTTCAAGGGCAATTTGCATGGCCCATAAGACCTAATACATGTTTGAGAGATATGAACAAAACCTCATCGTTTTCGCGTTTTATGGCCATTTTTATCAGCTATTGCCCACAATTTTGGGGTTCCAGGGTGCTTTACATGACTCAAAACACCCGATACATGTTTGAGAGTTATGACCAGAAACTCATTGTTTTCATGTTTTATGGCCGTTTCATGAGCTATTGGCCATAGTTTTGGCGTTCAATGGGTACTTGTATGGCCAGTAAAACCGGATACATGTTTGAGAATTATGATCAAAACCTCGGTGTTTTCGTGTTTTATGGTCGTTATCATGAGCTATTGCCCACGGTTTGGGGGTTCTAGGACAATTTGCATTGCCCCGTAAGATGTGATACATGTTTGAGAGCTATGACAAAAATCTCGGCATTGTCACGTTTTATGGCCATTTTCATGAGCTATTGCCCATAGTTTTGGGGTTCGAGGGCGATATTTATGGCCCGTAAAACATGATACATGTTTCAGAGTTATGACAAAAAAACTCGTCGTTTTCGTGTTTTATAGCCGTATTCATGAGCTATTGCCCATGGTTTTGGAGTTCTAGGTCGATTTGCATGGCACATAAGACCAAATACATGTTTGAGAGGCATGACCAAAAAATCATCGTTTTCTCGTTTTGTGGCCAGTAAAACCAGATACATGTTTGAGAGGTATGACCAAAAACTATATGTTTTCGTGTTTTGCGGTCGTTTTCATTAGCAATTCCCTGCATTTTTGGGGTTCCAGGGCGATATGCATGGCCCGTCAGACATGATACATGTTTGAGAGTTATGACAAAAAACTCATCGTTTTCGTGTTTTATCAGTGTTTTCATGAGCTATTGCAAACAGTTTTGGTGTTCCATGTCGATTTGCACAGCCCATAAGACCTGATACATGTTTTAGTGGAATGACTAAAAGCTCGTCGTTTTCGCGTTTTATGGACGTTTTCATCAGCTATTGCAAACTGTCTTTTGGGTTCTAGGGAGACATACACGACTCGTAACTCCGGATACACGTTTCGGATCAAAAACTCGTTGTTTTAATTTTAATGAGCTATTGCCCACAATTTTGGTGTTCCATGTCAATTTGCATAGCCCATAAGACCCGATACATGTTTGAGTGGCATGACCAAAACCTCGTCATTTTTGCTTTTTATGGCCGTTTTCATGAGCTATTGCCCACATTTTTGGGGTTCCACGGCGAGTTACACGGCCCATAAGACCTGATACATGTTTGTGAGATATGAACAAAACCTCACCATTCTCGTGTTTTGTGGTTCAGTTGGGATTTGCATGGCCAGTAAAACCGAATACATGTTTGAGAGGTATGACCAAAAACTCGATGTTTTCGTGTTTTTTGGCCGCTTTCATGAGCTATTACCTGCATTTTTAGGTTTCCAGGGTGATATGCATGGCCCGTAAGACTAGATACATGTTTGAGAGTTATGACCAAAAAATCATCGTTTTCGCGTTTTATAGCCGTTTTCATGAGCTATTGCCCACAGTTTTTGTGTTCAGGTCGATTTGCACGACCCATAAGATCTGATACATGTCTGAGAGTTATGACCAAAAACTCGGTGTTTTCACGTTTTATGGGCGTTTTCATGAGCTATTGCTCTCATTTTTGGAGTTCTGGGTCGATTTGCACGGCCCATAAGACATGATACATGTTTGAGAGTTTTGACCAAAACCTCGTCGTTTTCGCGTTTTATGGCTGTTTTCATGAGCTATTGCCCTCATTTTTGGGGTTCCAAGGCGATTTACACGGCCCACAGGACATGATTCATGTTTGAGAGATATGACCAAAATCTCATCGTTTTCGTTTTCTATTGCCGTTTTCATGAGCTATTGCCCACAGTTTTGGGGTTCAAGGGAAATTTGCATGCCCCATAAGACCTGATACATGTTTGAGAGATATGAACAAAACCTCATTGTTTTCGCGTTTTATGGCCATTTTTATCAGCTATTGCCCACAATTTTGGGGTTCCAGGGTGCTTTACATGACTCAAAACACCCGATACATGTATGAGAGTTATGACCAGAAAATCATTGTTTTCATGTTTTATGGCCGTTTCGTGAGCTATTGCCCATAGTTTTGGCGTTCAATTGGTACTTGTATGGCCAGTAAAACCGCATACATGTTTGAGAATTATGACCAAAAACTCGGCGTTTTCGTGTTTTATGGACGTAATCATGAGCTATTGCCCACGGTTTGGGGGTTCTAGGACAATTTGCATTGCCCCGTAAGATGTGATACATGTTTGAGAGCTATGACAAAAATCTCGGCATTGTCACGTTTTATGGCCCTTTTCATGAGCTATTGCCCATAGTTTTGGGGTTCGAGGGCGATATTTATGGTCCGTAAAACATGATACATGTTTGAGAGTTATGACAAAAAAACTCGTCGTTTTCGCGTTTTATAGCTGTATTCATGAGCTATTGCCCATGGTTTTGGAGTTCTAGGTCGATTTTCATGGCACATAAGACCAAATACATGTTTGAGAGGCATGACCAAAAAATCATCGTTTTCGCGTTTTGTGGCCAGTAAAACCGGATACATGTTTGAGAGGTATGACCAAAAACTATATGTTTTCGTGTTTTGCGGTCGTTTTCATTAGAAATTGCCTGCATTTTTGGGGTTCCAGGGCGATATGCATGGCCCGTAAGACATGATACATGTTTGAGAGTTATGACAAAAAAATTCATCGTTTTCGTGTTTTATCAGTGTTTTCATGAGCTATTGCAAACAGTTTTGGTGTTCCATGTCGATTTGCACAGCCCATAAGACCTGATACATGTTTTAGTGGAATGACTAAAAGCTCGTCGTTTTCGCGTTTTATGGACGTTTTCATCAGCTATTGCAAACAGTTTTGGGGTTCTAGGGAGACTTACACGACTCGTAACACCGGATACACGTTTCAGAGTTATGATCAAAAACTCGTTGTTTTAATTTTAATGAGCTATTGCCCACAATTTTGGTGTTCCATGTCAATTTGCATAGCCCATAAGAGCCGATACATGTTTGAGTGGCATGACCAAAACCTCATCATTTTTGGTTTTTATGGCCGTTTTCATGAGCTATTGCCCACATTTTTGGGGTTCCAGGGACAGTTACACGGCCCATAAGACCTGATACATGTTTGTGTGATATGAACAAAACCTCACCATTCTCGTGTTTTGTGGTTCAGTTGGGATTTGCATGGCCAGTAAAACCGGATACATGTTTGAGAGATATGACCAAAAACTCGATGTTTTCGTGTTTTTTGGCTGTTTTCATGAGCTATTGCCTGCATTTTTAGGTTTCCAAGGTGATATGGATGGCCCGTAAGACTAGATACATGTTTGAGAGTTATGACCAAAAAATCATCGTTTTCGCGTTTTATAGCCGTTTTCATGAGCTATTGCCCACAGTTTTGGTGTTCAGGTCGATTTGCACGACCCATAAGATCTGATACATGTCTGAGAGTTATGACCAAAAACTCGGTGTTTTCACGTTTTATGGGCGTTTTCATGAGCTATTGCCCTCATTTTTGGAGTTCTGCGTCGATTTGCACGGCCCATAAGACATGATACATGTTTGAGAGTTTTGACCAAAACCTCGTCGTTTTCGCGTTTTATGGCTGTTTTCATGAGCTATTGCCCTCATTTTTGGGGTTCCAAGGCGATTTACACGGCCCATAGTACATGATTCATGTTTGAGATATATGAACAAAATCTCATCGTTTTCGCGTTTTATTGCCGTTTTCATGAGCTATTGCCCACAGTTTTGGGGTTCAAGGGCAATTTGCATGGCCCATAAGACCTGATACATGTTTGAGAGATATGAACAAAACCTCATCGTTTTCGCGTTTTATGGCCAGTTTTATCAGCTATTGCCCACAATTTTGGGGTTCCAGGGTGCTTTACATGACTCAAAACACCCGATACATGTTTGAGAGTTATGACCAGAAACTCATTGTTTTCATGTTTATGGCCGTTTCATGAGCTATTGCCCATAGTTTTGGCATTTAATTGGTACTTGTATGGCCAGTAAAACCGCATACATGTTTGAGAATTATGACCAAAAACTCGGCGTTTTCGTGTTTTATGGTCGTTATCATGAGCTATTGCCCACGGTTTGGTGGTTCTAGGACAATTTGCATTGCCCCGTAAGATGTGATACATGTTTGAGAGCTATGACAAAAATCTCGGCATTGTCACGTTTTATGGCCATTTTCATGAGCTATTGCCCATAGTTTTGGGGTTCGAGGGCGATATTTATGGCCGTAAAACATGATACATGTTTGAGAGTTATGACAAAAAAAACTCGTCGTTTTCGCGTTTTATAGCTGTATTCATGAGATATTGCCCATGGTTTTGGAGTTCTAGTTCGATTTGCATGCCACATAAGACCAAATACATGTTTGAGAGGCATGACCAAAAAATCATCGTTTTCGCGTTTTGTGGCCAGTAAAACCGGATACATGTTTGAGAGGTATGACCAAAAACTATATGTTTTCGTGTTTTGCGGTCGTTTTCATTAGCAATTGCCTGCATTTTTGGGGTTCCAGGGCGATATGCATGGCCCGTAAGACATGATACATGTTTGAGAGTTATGACAAAAAAATTCATCGTTTTCGTGTTTTATCAGTGTTTTCATGAGCTATTGCAAACAGTTTTGGTGTTCCATGTCGATTTGCACAGCCCATAAGACCTGATACATGTTTTAGTGGAATGACTAAAAGCTCGTCGTTTTCGCGTTTTATGGACGTTTTCATCAGCTATTGCAAACAGTTTTGGGGTTCTAGGGAGACTTACACGACTCGTAACACCGGATACACGTTTCAGAGTTATGATCAAAAACTCGTTGTTTTAATTTTAATGAGCTATTGCCCAGAATTTTGGTGTTCCATGTCAATTTGCATAGCCCATAAGACCCGATACATGTTTGAGTGGCATGACCAAAACCTCATCATTTTTGCTTTTTATGGCCGTTTTCATGAGCTATTGCCCACATTTTTGGGGTTCCAGGGACAGTTACACGTCCCATAAGACCAGATACATGTTTGTGAGATATGAACAAAACCTCACCATTCTCGTGTTTTGTGGTTGGATACATGTTGGAGAGGTATGACCAAAAACTCGAT
Source organism: Avena longiglumis (assembly GCA_030063025.1). Lineage (NCBI taxonomy): Eukaryota > Viridiplantae > Streptophyta > Magnoliopsida > Poales > Poaceae > Avena > Avena longiglumis. Next base: position 2,482,127 of record CP125974.1, on the reverse strand, counting down.
GTTTTCGTGTTTTTTGGCTGTTTTCATGAGCTATTGCCTGCATTTTTAGGTTTCCAAGGTGATATGCATGGCCCGTAAGACTAGATACATGTTTGAGAGTTATGACCAAAAAATCATCGTTTTCGCGTTTTATAGCCGTTTTCATGAGCTATTGCCCACAGTTTTGGTGTTCAGTTCGATTTGCACGACCCATAAGATCTGATACATGTCTGAGAGTTATGACCAAAAACTCGGCGTTTTCACGTTTTATGGGCGTTTTCATGAGCTATGCCCTCATTTTTGGAGTTCTGGGTCGATTTGCACGGCCCATAAGACATGATACATGTTTGAGAGTTTTGAACAAAACCTCGTCGTTTTCGCGTTTTATGGCTGTTTTCATGAGCTATTGCCCTCATTTTTGGGGTTCCAAGGCGATTTACACGGCCCATAGGACATGATTCATGTTTGAGAGATATGACCAAAATCTCATCGTTTTCGCGTTTTATTGCCGTTTTCATGAGCTATTGCCCATAGTTTTGGGGTTCAAGGGCAATTTGCATGGCCCATAAGACCTGATACATGTTTGAGAGATATGAACAAAACCTCATCGTTTTCGCGTTTTATGGCCATTTTTATCAGCTATTGCCCACAATTTTGGGGTTCTAGGGTGCTTTACATGACTCAAAACACCCGATACATGTTTGAGAGTTATGACCAGAAACTCATTGTTTTCATGTTTGATGGCCGTTTCATGAGCTATTGCCCATAGTTTTGGCGTTCAATTGGTATTTGTATGGCCAGTAAAACCGGATACATGTTTGAGAATTATGACCAAAAACTCGGTGTTTTCATGTTTTATGGTCGTTATCATGAGCTATTGCCCACGGTTTGGGGGTTCTAGGACAATTTGCATTGCCCCGTAAGATGTGATACATGTTTGAGAGCTATGACAAAAATCTCGGCATTTTCACGTTTTATGGCCGTTTTCATGAGCTATTGCCCATAGTTTTGGGGTTCGAGGGCGATATTTATGGCCCGTAAAACATGATACATGTTTGAGAGTTATGACAAAAAAACTCGTCGTTTTCGCGTTTTATAGCCGTATTCATGAGCTATTGCCCATGGTTTTGGAGTTCTAGGTCGATTTGCATGGCCAATAAGACCTAATAGATGTTTGAGTGGCATGACCAAAAAATCATCGTTTTCGCGTTTTGTGGCCATTTTCACGAGCTATTTCCCACGGTTTTGGTGTTGAATTGGGATTTGCATGGCCAGTAAAATCGAATACATGATTGAGAGTTATGACCAAAAACTCGGCGTTTTCATTTTTTATGTCCGTTTTCATGAGCTATTTTCCCATAATTTTGGGGTTCCATGGCGATTTGCATGGCCCGTAAGACATGATACATGTTTGAGTGTTATGACCAAAAACATGTCATTTTCGCGTTTTATCACTGTTTTCATGAGCTATTGACCACACTTTTGGTGTTCTAGGTCGATTTTCACGACCGATAAGATCTGATAGATGTTTGAGAAATATGACCAAAACCTCGTCGTTTTTGCTTTTTATGGCCGTTTTCATGAGCTATTGCCCACATTTTTGGGGTTCCAGGGCGAGTTACACGGCCCATAAGACCTGATACATGTTTGTGAGATATGAACAAAACCTCACCATTCTCGTGTTTTGTGGTTTAGTTGGGATTTGCATGGCCAGTAAAACCGGATACCTGTTTGAGAGGTATGACCAAAAACTCGATGTTTTCGTGTTTTTTGGCCGTTTTCATGAGCTATTGCCTGCATTTTTAGGTTTCCAGGGTGATATGCTTGGCCCGTAAGGCAAGATACATGTTTGAGAGTTATGACCAAAACATCATCGTTTTCGCGTTTTATAGCCGTTTTCATGAGCTATTGCCCACAGTTTTTGTGTTCAGGTCGATTTGCACGACCCATAAGATCTGATACATGTCTGAGAGTTATGACCAAAAACTCGGCGTTTTCACGTTTTATGGGCGTTTTCATGAGCTATTGCCCTCATTTTTGGAGTTCTGGGTCGATTTGCACGGCCCATAAGACATGATACATGTTTGAGAGTTTTGACCAAAACCTCGTCGTTTTCGCGTTTTATGGCTGTTTTCATGAGCTATTGCCCTCATTTTTGGGGTTCCAAGGCGATTTACACGGCCCATAAGACAAGATTCGTGTTTGAGAGATATGACCAAAATCTCATCGTTTTCGAGTTTTATTGCCGTTTTTATGAGCTATTGCCTACAGTTTTGGGGTTCAAGGGCAATTTTCATGGCCCATAAGACCTGATACATGTTTGAGAGATATGAACAAAACCTCATCGTTTTCGCGTTTTATGGCCATTTTTATCAGCTATTGCCCACAATTTTGGGGTTCCAGGGTGCTTTACATGACTCAAAGCACCCGATACATGTTTGAGCGTTATGACTAGAAACTCATTGTTTTCATGTTTTATGTCCGTTTCATGAGCTATTGCCCATAGTTTTGTGTCCAATTAGTATTTGTATGGCCAGTACAACCGGATACATGTTTGAGAATTATGACCAAAAACTCGGCGTTTTCGTGTTTTATGGTCGTTATCATGAGCTATTGCCCACGGTTTGGGGGTTCTAGGACAATTTGCATTGCCCCGTAAGATGTGATACATGTTTGAGAGCTATGACAAAAATCTCGGAATTGTCACGTTTTATGGCCATTTTCATGAGCTATTGCCCATAGTTTTGGGGTTCGAGGGCGATATTTATGGCCCGTAAAACATGTTACATGTTTGAGAGTTATGACAAAAAAACTCGTCATTTTCGCGTTTTATAGACGTATTCATGAGTTATTGCCCATGGTTTTGGAGTTCTAGGTCGATTTGCATGGCCCATAAGACCTACTAGATGTTTGAGTGGCATGACAAAAAAAATCATCGTTTTCGCGTTTTGTGGCCTTTTTCACGAGCTATTTCCCACAGTTTTGGTGTTGAATTGGGATTTGCATGGCCAGTAAAATTGGATACAGATTTGATAGTTATGACCAAAAACTCGGCGTTTTCACGTTTTATGTCCGTTTTCCTGAGCTATTTTCCCATAGTTTTGGGGTTCCAGGGCGATTTGCATGGCCCGTAAGACATGATACATGTTTGAGTGTTATGACCAAAAACGCGTCATTTTCGCGTTTTATCACTGTTTTTATGAGCTATTGACCACACTTTTGGTGTTCCAGGTCGATTTTCACGACCCATAAGATCTGATAGATGTTTGAGAAATATGACCAAAACCTCGTCGTTTTCGCGTTTTATGGCTGTTTCGGTGAGCTATTGCCCTCATTTTTGGGGTTCTAGGGTGATTTACACGGCCCATAAGACCTGCTACATGTTTGAGAGATAAGACCAAAACCTCATCGTATTCACGTTTTATGGCCGTTTCATGAGCTATTCCCATGGTTTTGGGGTTCAATTGGGATTTGCATGGCCAGTAAAACCGGATACATGTTTGAGAGGTATGACCAAAAAATCGATGTTTTCGTGTTTTGCGGCCGTTTTCAAGACAATTTCCTGCATTTTTGGGGTTCCAGGGCGATATGCATGGCCCGTAAGACATGATACATGTTTGAGAGTTATGACAAAAAACTCATTGTTTCGTGTTTTATCATTGTTTTCATGAGCTATTGCAAACAATTTGGTGTTCCATGTCGATTTGCACAGCCCATAAGACCTGATACATGTTTTAGTGGAATGACTAAAATCTCGTCGTTTTCGCGTTTTATGGAAGTTTTCATCAGCTATTGGAAACAGTTTTGGGGTTCTAGGGAGACTTACACGACTCGTAACACCGGATACACGTTCCAGAGTTATGATCAAAAACTCGTTGTTTTAATTTTAATGAGCTATTGCCCACAATTTTGGTGTTCCATGTCAATTTGCATGGCCCATAAGACCCGATACATGTTTGAGTGGCATGACCAAAACCTCGTCATTTTTGCTTTTTATGGCTGTCTTCATGAGTTATTGCCCACAGTTTTGGGTTTCCAGGGCGAGTTACACGGCCCCTAAGACCTAATACATGTTTGTGAGATATGAACAAAACCTCACCATTCTCGTGTTTTGTGGTTCAATTGGGATTTGCATGGCCAGTAAAACCGGATACATGTTTGAGAGGTATGACCAAAAACTCGATGTTTTCGTGTTTTTTGGCCGTTTTCATGAGCTATTGCCTACATTTTTAGGTTTCCAGGGTGATATGCATGGCCCGTAAGACAAGATACATGTTTAAGAGTTATGACCAAAACATCATCGTTTTCGCCTTTTATAGCCATTTTCATGAGCTATTGCCCACAGTTTTTGTGTTCAGGTCGATTTGCACGATCCACAAGATCTGATACATGTCTGAGAGTTATGACCAAAAACTCGGCGTTTTCAGGTTTTATGGGCGTTTTCATGAGCTATTGCCCTTTATTTTGGAGTTCCGGGTCGATTTGCATGGCCCATAATACATGATACATGTTTGACAGTTTTGACCAAAACCTCGTCGTTTTCGCGTTTTATGGGTGTCTTCATGAGCTATTGCCCTCATTTTTGGGGTTCCAAGGCGATTTACACGGCCCATAGGACATGATTCATGTTTGAGAGATATGACCAAAATCTCATCGTTTTCGCGTTTTATTGCCGTTTTCATGAGATATTGCCCACAGTTTTGGGGTTCAAGGGCAATTTGAACGGCCCATAAGAACTGATACATGTTTGAGAGATATGAACAAAACCTCATCATTTTCGCGTTTTATGGCTATTTTTATCAGCTATTGCCCACAATTTTGGGGTTCCAGGATGCTTTACATGACTCAAAACACCCGATACATGTTTGAGAGTTGTGACCAGAAACTCACTTTTTTCATTTTTGATGACCGTTTCATGAGCTATTGGCCATAGTTTTGGCGTTCAATTGTTATTTGTATGGCCAAGAAACTGGATACATGTTTGAGAATTATGACCAAAAACTCGGTGTTTTCGTGTTTTATGGTCGTTATCATGAGCTGCCCACGGTTTGGGGTTCTAGGACAATTTGCATTGCCCCGTAAGATGTGATACATGTTTGAGAACGATGACAAATATCTTGGCATTTTCACGTTTTATGGCCGTTTTCATGAGCTATTGCCCATAGTTTTGGAGTTCGAGGGCGATATATATGGACCATAAAACATGATACATGTTTGAGAGTTATGACAAAAAAACTCGTCGTTTTCGCGTTTTATAGCTGCTTTCATGAGCTATTGCCCAAGGTTTTGGAGTTCTAGGTCGATTTGCATGACCCTAAACCCTAAACCCTAAACCCTACAGGTTTGAGTGGCATGACCAAAAAAATCATCATTTTCGCGTTTTGTGGCCGTTTTCATGAGCTATTTCCAACAGTTTTGGTGTTCTATTGGGATTTGCATGGCTAGTAAAATCGGATACATGTTTGAGAGTTATGACCAAAAACTCGGCGTTTTCACGTTTTATGTCCGTTTTGATGAGCTATTTTCCCATAGTTTTGGGGTTCCAGGACGATTTGCATGGCCCATAAGACATGATACATGTTTGAGTGTTATGACCAAAAACTCGTCATTTTCGCGTTTTATCACTGTTTTCATGAGCTATTGCCCATAGTTTTGGTGTTCCAGGTCGATTTTCACGACCCATAAGATCTGATACATGTTTGAGAAATATGACCAAAACCTCGTCGTTTTCGCGTTTTATGGTTGTTTTAATGAGCTATTGCCCTCATTTTTGGGGTTCTAGGGTGATTTACATGGCCCATAAGACCTGCTACATGTTTGAGAGATATGACCAAAACCTCATCGTATTCACGTTTTATGACCGTTTCATGAGCTATTTCCCATAGTTTTGGGGTTCAATTAGGATTTGCATGGCCAGTAAACCGGATACATGTTTGAAAGGTATGACCAAAAACTCGATGTTTTCGTGTGTGTGGCCGTTTTCATGAGCTATTGCCTGCATTTTTGGGGTTCCAGGGAGATATGCATGGCCCGTAAGACATGATACATGTTTGAGAGTTATGACAAAAAAATCATTGTTTTCGTGTTTGATCACTGTTTTCATGAGCTATTGCAAACAGTTTTTGTGTTCCATGTCGATTTGCACAGCCCATAAGACCTGATACATGTTTTAGTGGAATGACTAAAAGCTCGTCGTTTTCGCGTTTTATGGAAGTTTTCATCAGCTACTGCAAACAGTTTTGCGGTTCTAGGGAGACTTACACGACTCGTAACACCGGATACACGTTTCATAGTTATGATCAAAAACTCGTTGTTTTAATTTTAATGAGCTATTGCCCACAATTTTGGTGTTCCATGTCAATTTGCATGGCCCATAAGAGCCGATACATGTTTGAGTGGCATGACCAAAACCTCGTCATTTTTGCTTTTTATGGCCGTTTTCATGAGCTATTGCCCACAGTTTTGGGGTTCCAGGGCGAGTTACACGGCCCATAAGACCTGATACATGTTAGTGAGATATGAACAAAACCTCACCATTCTCGTGTTTTGTGGTTCATGAAGGGAATATGCCCTGAGAGGCAATAATAAATTGTTTATTATGTGTATTCCAAGTATATGATAGATGTTTATTTTGCATGCTATAATTGTATTAATACGGAAACGTTAATACATGTGTGTTTAATAAACAAACAGAAAGTTCCTAGTTAAGCCTCTCTCATAAACTAGCTCGTTGATTAACAAGATGATCAAGGTTTCCTGATCATGGACATTGGATGTTGTTAATAACGGGATCACAACATTAGTGTAATGATGTGATGAACATTCATCCGAAGTATAGCATTACGATCAAAGTCATTGAGTTTATATTGCTATAACAACTTACGAAGTGATCCTAATCCTTAGACCATGAGATCATGTCAATCACTAACACCTAAGAGTTTCTTGATAACATCAAACGTCACACCGTAATGTGGTGATTATAAAGATGGGTTCGTAACTAATAAAGTGTTATGTTGAGGCTCATGGATCAAGAGTGGAATTTGTTCATCCCGATGACGGATAGATATACTGGCCCTCTCGGTGATATCACATTGATTAGCTTGCAAGCAAGTGATTTGATCACTAGAATGTTATATCACGGAACGAGAAAAGAGTGCATGTCGAACGAGATCAAACTAGGTATGGAGATACCGATGATCGAATCTCGACATGTAATATATCGTGAGACAAAGGGATTAAGATACTAGCGTAAAAGGTTCCGACGATCACAAGAAAGTCATCGTTGAATGTGTGGAGTCAAGATGGGTCTCCGATCCCGCTTCGATTATTGATCCGAGAGGGGTCTCGATCATGTCCGCATTATTCACGAACCGTAGGGTGACACACTTAAGAGACACCGACATCCAATTGGAGCAAAAGTTTCATGCCGAAGAATAAACAAGCGCAGGAATTTATTTCACTAGATACCAAACAGGTTTTCGGGTGAAATTGCATAAAGTGGTTATGCATGTGAAATAGAATTCTAGCAAGGTTATTTGTGAATGTTTGTCATTAAAGTAATTGACAAAATTCTGAATAAAATAAAAGAGTTTTATTTAATGAGAGTTTGCATTAAATTTGGTGGAAATTTAATGGGATTTTTGAGTGATTTTGAGGACTTTTGAAGGGTCATTTTGTGAGTGGAGTGTCCACCCACATGATGAGGGGAGGGCAAGGGCCCCCATGCGCCGGCCACCCCTTGGGGTTCCCCCTCCTCCTATAAAAGGAGCCCTCCTCTCACTTCTCACTCACACCTCCTCGTGAAGGATCTCTCTCCCTCTAGAATTTATCCCCATGGTCTCGACTAGCGAGATACATGTTCCCGTGGCTTTTCGGCAAGAAAGAGTTGTGCTTCCGCTGCATCGCTGGAGCGAGGAGGCGGAGGTTGCTCGGTGCCTCGAACGTGTGTGCGAGCACGGCGCGCTGCTGACGGCGGCGCTAGGACTTCCTCTCGATCTTGAGATCGGCAAGAGATCGTCTACATCAACCACGAGTTTGGACTCGTTTTGTCGGTCTTCAAGGGTATGTTCTCTACGGATATACATCCGCCTGTTTGTATCTAGTATAAATAGATCTTGGTATATAGTTCACATCGTAGGAAAATTTTTGTTTTCTATGTCGCGAACCCTTCAAAGGGTATCGAGCCGGATCTATGCGTAGATACTTTACGGGTAGTACACATATGAGTATGTGGGCGATGATGATCATGTTGTTGCTCCTTTCTTGTGATTTTGGATATTGGTGGCATAGTGGGATGAAGCGGCCCGGACAAACTTTACATGTCCTCGCACATGAGACCTGTTCCACGCTTGACATGCAACTAGTTTGCATAAGTGGCTACCGGTGTCTGTCTCTCCTACTATAGTCAATATCTATTTTGCAAGCGAGTTGTCAACAATTTGATTATCCTCGTTGTGGTTCATGTTCGTAGGTAAGAACGGTTCTATCTCGAAAGCCCTCAGCCACGTAAAACTTGCAATGGATAAATTAGAAGCGTCTAGTTTAGATTGTTGCTGGGCTAGTGTTATGATATGGTAGTGTTGTAAGTAGAAGTATGAGATGATACTCTTACAACACACATAGCGTGTAAAACCCATAGATTGTGGATTTACACATATAGGTATGATAGTGATCATACCACGATGCACATGATAGAGATCATCTGCGGGAACCATATAATTTCACTATTAAACATATGATGTTTGATTGCATCTTATATTGCTTGTTTAGCGCTTTGTTAAGCATAATAAGATGATCCCTCATTTTAAATATCAAGATAAGAATGTGTTCTCCCTTTAGTATGCACCGATTATGTTTTCGTCGCTCCAAGACATCACGTGATGATCGGGTGTACTTGGATCCTCGACCATACTTCGGGTGTAAGCCAGTTACACACGCAAAAATACTAAGGTTCTAACTTGGCGAGCCTAGCATGTACAGACATGGCCTCGGAACACAGAACGAAAGGTTAAGCATGAGTCATATAGTTGATATGATGCCCATTTGATGCTCGCCTTTGAAGCTATACCGACTCACGTGATGATCGGACTTGGTGTAGTGGATTTGGTTCATGTAATCACCAAAAGGACACGAGGGATGTCGCTTTTGAGTGGGAGTTCATTCGTAATATAGATTAGTTGAACTCAATCTATCATACACTTAGTCTAAACTTTACAAATTCTGTTGTAGATGGCACCACCTGCTTTTAATTTCAATGCGTTCATGGAGAAAGAGAAACTAGCAACGAACGGTAGCAACTTTCTTGAATGGGCCATGAATTTGAGGATTCTCCTCTCTGCACAAAAGCAATATGTGCTAGAAGCGCCGTTAGGCCCCCCTTTGACGATGCCTGACGAGGAGAAGAATGTCTATCGACTCGTCGGAGGACCACAACTTAGTTCATTGCGGCATATTGTATGGGCTAGAGCGAATCAAAGCGTTTCGAAAACGGCAATGCTTTTGATACAATGGGTGAGTTGAAAATGATTTTCGACACACATGCTGCTGTAGAGAGCTACAATGCTTCAGAAAAGTTCTTTAGCTGCATGATGGAAGAGAACAGCTCCGTTAGTGAGCATGTACTCAAGATGTCGGATTACGCCGATAAGCTTGTGTCCTTGGGAATAACGATTCCCATTGACTTAGGCATCCATCGTGTTCTGCAGTCTCTGCCACCTAGCTATAAGAGCTTCGTGATGAACTATAATATGCAAGGCATGAAGAAGTCTCTCCCGAGCTTACCCAATGCTTAAAACTGCGAAGTGGAGATCAAAAGGAACATCAAGTGTTGATGATCAATAGGAACTGGTTTCAAGAAAGACAAGAAGGAAAGCGGAAGGAAGTAAGGCGGCAAGCTGTTGCAGCGCTGAAAAGAAACCCCGAGTTGGACCTAAGTCGATACCGAGTGCTACTATTGTAAGGGGACCCATCGGGCAAGAATCGCCCCAAGTATCTGGCGACAAGAAGGCGGCAAGGCAAACAAAGGTATATATGATATACATGTTATTGATGTGTACTTGACTAGTGCTCGCAGAGCACCGGGTATTTGATACCGGTTCGTTGCTAATATTTGTAACTCGAATCGTGGAACAAAGCGACCGCTAGCAAGGGTGAGGTCAAGATGCGTGTCGGCAATGGATCAAGCGTTGATGTGATCGCCGTCGAACGCTACCTCTCCACTTACCGTCGGGATTAGTTATAAACTTAAATAATCGTTATTTGGTGCGTGACCGAGCATGAACATTGTATCCGGATCATGTTTGATGCAAAGTGGTTTTCATTCAAATCGAGAACAATGGTTGTTCCATTTATATGAATGAAATCTTTTATGGTCATGCACCAATGTTGAATGGTTTATTTCTGTTGGATCTCGATGATAATGTTACACATATTCATAATATCGATGCTAAAAGGATTAAACTTAGTGATGATATATCCGCATATATGTGTAATGCCGTCTAGGTCATATTGGCATTAAACGCATGAAGAAGCTCCATTCGGATGGACTTTTAGAATCACTTGATTATGAATCATTTGATACATGTGAGCCATGCCTTATGGGCAAGATGACTAGAACGCCGTTTTCCGGTTCAATGGAACGGGCGACAGATTTATTGGAAATCATACATTCTGATGTATGTGGTCCAATGAGTGTGTCGGCGCGAGGTGGATATCATTATTTTGTTACTTTCACGGATGATTTGAATAGATACGGTTATATCTACTTGATGAAACACAAGTCTGAAACCTTTGAAAAGTTCAAGGAATTTCAGAATGAAGTGGAAAATCATCGTAATAGAAAGATCAAATTTCTACGGATCGACCGTGGAGGTGAGTATCTAAGTTACGAGTTTAGCACTCACATGAAAGAGTGTGGAATTGTTTCACAACTCACACTGCGGAACACCACAGCGAAATGGTGTGTCGAACGTCGTGTCGTACTTTATTAGATATGGTTCGATCTATGATGTCTCCGACGGACTTGCCGTTGTCATTTTGGGGTTATGCACTAGAAACTGCTGCATTCACTTTAAATCGGGCACCATCTAAATCCGTTGAAACGACACAGATGAATTGTGGTTTGAAACAAACCTAAGCTGTCATTCTTAAAGTTTGGGGTTGCGATGTTTATGTGAAGAAACTTCAACGGATAAACTCGAACCCAAAGCGGAAAAATGCGTCTTCATAGGATACCCTAAAGAAACTATTGGGTATTCCTTCTATCACAGATCCGAGGCAAGGTTTTTGTTGCCAAGAATGGATCCTTTCTAGAGAAAGTTTCTCGTGAAAGGTGTGAGTAGTCGGAAGGTAGAACTCGAAGAGGTTATGGAACCTTCTCTTCAAAGTATGGCGAGTAGCGCAGTCGGAAGTCGCTCCGGAGTTGGCTCCACTGTTGAAGAAGGAACTAATGATAATGATCATGAAACTCGAAGAGAGTACTACCGAACCTCGCAGGTCAACAGACGCTGCAGCTCCGGTGTCACGGAAATCTGTCATAAATTTCATGGTTGATGAAAATAATGACCTGCGACGTATGAAGAAGCGATGATGAGCCCGGATTCCAACAAATGGTTAGAAGCCATGAAATCCGAGATGGAATCCATGTATGAAAATCAAGTTTGGAACTTGGTGGAATTACCTCACGACCGAAAGGCCGTGGAGAACAAATGGATTTTCAAAAGAAAAGCGATCTCGATGGTAATGTGACCATCTATAAAGCTCGACTTGTCGCAAAGGGGTTTCGACAAATTCAAGGAGTTGACTACGATGAGACTTTCTCTCCGTAGCGATGCTAAAGTCGATTAGGATTATGTTAGCAATTGCTGCATATTTCGATTATGAAATATGGCGATGGATGTCAAAACCGCGTTTCTCAATGGTAATATTGAAGAAGAGTTGTATATGATACAACCAAAGGGTTTTGTCGATCCTAAGGATGCTAACAAGGTGTGCAAGCTTCAGCGATCCATCTATGGATTGAAGCAAGCATCACAGTTGGAATCTCCGCTTTGATGAGGTGATCAAAGAGTTTGGATTTGTCCAAACTTATGGAGAAGCTTGTATTTACAAGAAAGTGAGTGGGAGCAATGTGGCATTTCGATACTATATGTGGATGACATATTATTGATCGAAATGATATAGAACTTTAAACAGTGTTAAAAGTTACCTAAACAACAAATTTTCAATGAAGGACCTAGGTGAAGCATCTTACATATTAGGCATAAAGATCTATAGAGATAGATCTAGGCGCCTAATAGGGCTATCATAAAGTACATACCTTGATAAGATTTTAAAGAAGTTTAAAATGGACGGAAGTAAGAAGGGTTCTTACCTATGTTGCAAGGCAAGACATTGAGTAAGACTCAAAGTCCGGCAGCGGAAGAAAGAGATAATGGACAAAGTCCCTATGCTTCACCATAGGCTCTATAATGTACGCCATGCTATGTACAAGACCGGATGTGGCACACGCTATTAGTTTGACTAGTAGGTACCAATCGGATCCGTGTTGAACATCTGGATAGCGGTCAAGAATATCCTTAAGTACTTGAGAAGAACTAAGGATATGTTTCTTGTATCTGGAGGTGAAGAAGAGCTCGTCGCTAAGTGTTATGTCGACGCTAGCTTTGACACCGATCCGGATGACTCTAAGTCTCAATCCGGATACGTATTTCTCATGAATGGCGGGCGGTTAGTTGGAGGAGCTCAAACAACCTGGTAGCGGGATCAACAACGGAGGCGAATATGTTGCTTGCTTGAGCGGCTCAGAAGCGCTTTGGATGAAGGAGTTCATATCCGAACTAGGAGTTGTAAAGCGTTGGACCCAATGGTGATCTATTGTGACAACAATGGTGCCATTGCCAATGCCAAAGAGCCAAGGTCTCACAAGCATTCCAAGCATATTAAGCCGGTTTCACTCCATCCATGAGCATGTCAAGGATGGAGATATAAAGATTTGTAAAAGTACATACGGATCTCAATGTAGCAGATCCGTTGACTAAAACTCTCCCTAGAGCAAAACATGATCAACACCAGAACTCAATGGGTGTTAGATATATCACTATGTAACTAGATTATTGTCTCTAGTGCAAGTGGGAGATCAAGGAATATGCCCCGAGAGGCAATAATAAATTGTTTATTATGTGTATTCCAAGTATATGATAGATGTTTATTTTGCATGCTATAATTGTATTAATACGGAAGCGTTAATACATGTGTGTTTAATAAACAAGCAGAAAGTTCCTAGTTAAGCCTCTCTCATAAACTAGCTCGTTGATTAACAAGATGATCAAGGTTTCTGATCATGGACATTGGATGTTGTTAATAACGGGATCACAACATTAGTGTAATGATGTGATGAACATTCATCCAAGTATAGCATTACGATCAAAGTCATTGAGTTTATATTGCTATAACAACTTACAAGTGATCCTAATCCTTAGACCATGAGATCATGTCAATCACTAACAGGAAGAGTTTCTTGATAACATCAAACGTCACACCGTAACGGTGATTATAAAGATGGGTTGAACTAATAAAGTGTTATGTTGAGGCTCATGGATCAAGAGTGGAATTTGTTCATCCCGATGACGGATAGATATACTGGGCCCTCTCGGTGATATCACATTGATTAGCTTGCAAGCAAGTGATTTGATCACTAGAATGTTATATCACGGAACGAGAAAGAGTGCATGTCGTGCGAGATCAAACTAGGTATGGAGATACCGATGATCGAATCTCGGACATGTAATATATCGTGAGACAAAGGGATTAAGATACTAGCGTAAAGGTTCCGACGATCACAAGAAAGTCATCGTTGAATGTGTGGGAGTCGGTATGGGTCTCGGATCCCGCTCGATTATTGATCGAGAGGGTCTCGATCATGTCCGCATTATTCACGAACCGTAGGGTGACACACTTAAGAGACACCGACATCCAATTGGAGCAAAAGTTTCATGCGAAAGAATAAACAAGCGCGAATTTATTTCACTAGATACAAAAGCAGGTTTTGGTGAAATTGCATAAAGTGGTTATGCATGTGAAATAGAATTCTAGCAAGGGGTTATTGTGAATGTTTGTCATTAAAGTAATTGACAAAATTCTGAATAAAATAAAAGAGTTTTATTTAATGAGAGTTTGCATTAAATTTGGTGGAAATTTAATGGGATTTTTGAGTGGGATTTGAGTGGAGGACTTTTGAAGGGTCATTTTGTGAGTGGAGTGTCCACCCACATGATGAGGGAGGGCAAGGGGCAGCCCCATGCGCGGCCACCCCTTGGGGTTCCCCCTCCTCCTATAAAAGGCCCCTCCTCTCACTTCTCACTCACACCTCCTCGTGAAGGATCTCTCTCCCCTCTAGAATTTATCCCCATGGTCTCGGACTAGCGAGATACATGTTCCGGTGGCTTTTCGGCAAGAAAGAGTTGTGCTTCCTGCATCGCTGGAGCGAGGCGGAGGTTGCTCGGTGCCTCGAACGTGTGTGCGAGCACGGATGCGCTGCTGATTTGCGGCGCTAGGACTTCCTCTCGATCTTGAGATCGGCAAGAGATCGTCTACATCAACCACGAGTTTGGACTCGTTAAGCTTTGTCGGTCTTCAAGGGTATGTTCTCTACGGATATACATCCGCCCGTTGTTTGTATCTAGTATAAATAGATCTTGGTATATAGTTCACATCGTAGGAAAATTTTTGTTTTCTATGCTGCGAACCCTTCAGTTCAATTGGGATTTGCATGGCTAGTAAAACCGGATACATGTTTGAGAGGTATGACCAAAAACTCGATGTTTTCGTGTTTTTGGCCGTTCTCATGAGCTATTGCCTGCATTTTTAGGGTTCGAGGGTGATATGCATGGCCCGTAAGACAAGATACATGTTTCAGAGTTATGACCAAAAACTCATCGTTTTCGCGTTTTATAGCCATTTTCATGAGCTATTGCCCATAGTTTTTGTGTTCCAGGTCGATTTGCACGACCCATAAGATCTGATACATGTCTGAGAGTTATGACCAAAAACTCGGCGTTTTCGCGTTTTATTGCCGTTTTCATAAGCTATTGCCCTCATTTTTGGAGTTCTGGGTCGATTTGCATGGCCCATAAGACATGATACATGTTTGAGAGTTATGTTCAAAACCTCATCGTTTTCGCGTTTTATGGCCGTTTTCATGAGCTATTTCCCTAATTATTGGGGTTCCAGTGCGATTTACACGCTCCCATAGGACATGATTCATGTTTGAGAGATATGACCAAAATCTCATAGTTTCCGCGTTTTATGGCTGTTTTCATGAGCTATTGCCCACAGTTTTTGGGTTCTAGGGCGATTTACACGGCCCATACCCCCGGAGGGATCGAATCGTTTTCCTTCGCAAATTCTCCGCGACGTGTCGCTTTTCACTCTCACTGGTGGGAAAAGGGCCTCCAGTCCCAGGCCGCAACGGGCTCTAGTCCCGGTTTTGGGCCCAGGACTAGAGCCCCCCCCCCTCTAGTCCCGGCTTGCAACGGCCCACGACTGATAACAGCCATGTGGCTGTTTCAGCGCCGCGGGGGGCGGAAACCCTCTAGTCCCGGGATGTAACACCACCCGGGACTAAAAGGTTTCCTGCCGCGGCAGAGAAACACCACATTTCTCTACCGCGGCAGAGATTGTGTATTTCCTTTTTTTTGCCATTTTGTTCCTTTTTCGTTTTGTGTTTCACTATAACAAACATATATTTCAGTAGACATATTATACGCTACTACATACACACTACACGTCGATGCATTTATATAAGATCGATCCTTTGCAAGCATACATATAATCAATCATATCAAAAGGAAGAAATGTTTTCAAATTACATGGTCATTGATGAATATATATATCATATGAGCTACATGGAGATGACTAAGGCAAATCGAGTTCCACGTCATCCGCATAATGCTCTCCATGTACATCAAGGACTTCCTTCATCATAAATCCCGCCAGCTCCTCTTGAATTGCTCTTATGCGCTGGTCTGGCTCTAGTTTCTCCCGCAAATCATAAATATAATGTGAGTCAACTTTCCGCTCACTGGTCAACTCTCGGATGTACTCGCAAACGTAGTATCCGCATAAATGACTTCCCGGTGGCTGCTGTAAACTCTTCGCCATTTTATAAGTTAGCTCCTCTTTGAATGGACCTGGTATTTTCTGTCTGAACCGTGTCCAACACCTGCTCGGCAAAGAAAATGAACAAAGGAGTTATTAGTTACTTGATATCAGGAAATGAATGAAAGAGGACGATATAATGCGATAATGATTGAAATTACTTATGGAGCATTGCTTTCATGTCGCTCCACTTCTCTTGGTCCCAACTTAATGAGTCATGGACTTCAACTAGGGAGTTGTCAACTTGAATGTTTAGCAAGATCCAGTGGAATCTGCGGACATTTACATAAGCATACATGCATAGCTCATCCAGTAAGCAAAAATAAAATGTGTACAAGATATAAACACTCACTTGAAGTTGTAAGGAAATAGTATTTCCTTAACAAAATTATGCTCGGTTAAGAACCTGGACAAGTCTTCCTCCACATCTTTGGGGTGATTCTTTAAGGTATATTCATTAATGATATATGGGTCAATGAACCCAACGTTGTATCTTCTAGCTCTTTTGCATTCAAGCATCTTCATTCTGTTGAATATAATAGCATCATACAAAAGGATATATAGTTAGGATAATATATTAAATGCAATGAACGAGCTAAAGATATAAACTTAATTATAGAAATAAATAACTTACAGACAGTAGCAACCAATGATAGATTTTTCGAGGGTGCGTTGCTTGTATAACTGAAAAAGTTCGGTCATTTGAACCTGTATCGAGTATGGTTTGAAGTGATGCTCCTTTCTAACGTCCACCGGAAACCAATCTTTATGATGCTTTTTTCTGCTTGCGACATGTACCATTCATGCAGATTTCGCATATGCGTGGATAGACGCGCGAGCTCCTCATTACTGACTAGAGGCTGCCCTTGGACATACTGCCGTACTATATGACCCACTGGCGTATCTTCATAGCCTAAATATTGACCAAGAGACATATTTGCTTCGTTAGCAAGTGCTTTGGCCTCCGATACAGTGATTCCCATAAGTGCAGCATTATTACGGGCTCTAGGGTCCATTATTTGCATGTCCATATCCATTTCAGCTCTGAAGGCCTTGTCGAGGTCTGAAATGACTTTGAGCGGGGCGACCGATTGATTCTTTTATGCTCCGAGCTGGGCAACTTGCTTCCCGCTTTTTGCACTTGTGATTTTTTTCTGTTGTGCTTGCTTAATAATCTCCCGGTCATAGTCTGATTCCAGATTCATCGATATCTGGGATGGTTGCTCAAGAAAGGACTTAGCCCACTTTTTTGTTTTTTCTTTATATATCGGCTTTGGCTCAGGCTTTTTGGGTGCAAATGCGCCTTAACTTGGGCAGCCACATCCGCGTTAGTTTCCTCGTCGGTCTTGTCATAAGGTCTCTTTGGAAGAGTCGGCGGGATATCGGCTATCTTCGGCGTTTGACCTTTCTTCGATGTGGGGTGCGGGGGACCGTCGAACTTCCGTTTCTTCTACGAGGTAGTAGTATTGCACGGAGGCGGAGGCGGAGATCGAGTTGATGTACTCCTGCTGCAGTGATCGTCAGCGGGGTGGGGTGGACTTGGAGGTTGGCGATAATCGGGTTGGGGTGGACTTGGAGGTTGGCGATAATCGGGTTGGGATGGACTTGGAGGTTGACGATATTCGATGCGGGGTGGATTTGTATTCCTTGGAGTCGGTGGCCTTGGCGCCGAGCCTGGAATGATGTTGCGCTTGATGTTGCGCTTGACATCTCCTAGTTTCGTAAGGCCTTCAGGCATAGCGATTTCAATCTCTAGGTCCGCAAAATCCTCCACTATGTCATCCACCGTGACACGAGCATAGCCTGGTGGAATCGGAAGTGAATGGTGGAGTGCTCCAGGTAGACAAGGTAAAGCAGTGCCGATCACCACCTTGAAGGACAGGTTGTTCATTGGCTGATGTAGCTCACATTGTGCCATCTTTCTGACATCATCCACGGGGTAGTGAGGAGCCGGTGCATCATCCAGCAGTGCTTGATCATCAGCACGGACCTCCGTGGAAGCCACGCTGCTTCTCCCTTGGCTAAGATCCATTGCAGGATCATTAGACCGCGGGTGAGTTGACGATGGCGGCCTTTGGCTAATTTCATGCATGAGGTTCTTCAGATCAGCTAGGTCCTGCTCTACCCTGGAGATCCGGTCTGCCTCCCGGTCCTTCTTTCTCTGACGTCTTCAGAATCGGCATCGCATGAGGAAACCCTTTCTTCCACGAGACACCGGCGCCTTTGCCTCGTGTTCGTCCCCCCTTTTCAGGATTCCCTAGGGCGCGTGCCAGCTCGTCGTTCTCTCTCTCGGGACGGAACAATCCCAATTGAGCATCGTTCATTGCTTGAATAAGGTCTTGGGAGGGTTTTAGAATTTTATCATGAAATAATGTCTTCCCTGTTTCTAGGTCCAAGGATCCCCCGTGCCCGTACCACCAGTGCTTTGACCTCTCGGGCCATCCATCTGTACGAGGAGTGACGCCTCTAGCCCTCATATCCTTCTCCATAGTTTCCCACTTAGGGATGGCACTCTTGTAGCCACATGTCCCCATTTTATGATGGTATTTCTTGTTAGCAGCATTTAACGCGTTCTTTGCCGACTTTGACTTTGCTTTATCAGATTGCTTGTACTGTACAAAATCGGGCCACTGTTCTCTCAACTTCTCATTTACTCCTTTGAAGTCTGGAGTTTTCTTTTTCGCGACATATTTCGCGTATAAATTTTTCTTGTGGTTCGATGCAGTTCACCATCTTGCTTAGTGCCCACTCCTTGACTTTCGCTCTATTTTCAAGCCCACCTGGCCTTGGGGTAATACCATCTACCTCAAATTCCTCATACTCTGGAGGTAGTATGAAATGCGCTATGAGCTTCTGCCAAAGGTCATCTTTGGCATCATCGGTGACATAGCTGTTGGATTCTTCACCGGGTTTCTTTGACTTATTCCATTCTTGGATGGTGATCGGCAGGTTGTCCCTAACAAGCACCCCGCATTGATTTATAAACATCATCTGGTGCTTCTCTGGAGCAATCGGTTCACCATCATCATCTATTTCTTCGATGGTGAACCTCTGATTACCATCCAACTTTTTGTTCGGCCCTCGTTTCGTTCGAGCTGTCGATTCCTTCGATCCGGTGGGATAAAAGAAGAAGAGAGAGTGATTAATATATATATCTAGATCAGTTAATGAATAGAGGTAACACGAGACTTTATATATATATATATATGTACCTCGCCGGATCCTGTCGAGGGGCCATCATTATTGTTGTTATTTGTTTGCCCTTCGTCCATCTGGTCTTCCCCTTGGTTTTCCTCTAGTCCATCACCGGATGGATTCAGATATGAGGATATCTCTTCCTCGAGCAAAATATCTTCGGCGCCGGTAGTAATAAGAGGAATTTCACCTCTTATCATGCCCTGAAGAAAACCTTCACCAATGCGACCAGGATCTTCGGATGGATCCATGACTTAATTATCTATAACAAAAAGAGAGTTAAACAGGTTAGAAAAAAAAGTAATCCGAATAACTAAAACAATATAATCCTAATATTATTTGTGCTAAAACAATAATCATAATAACTAAAACAAAAAAATTACCCTAATAAAACAATAATCATAATAACTAAAACAAAATAATAATCCTAATTATAATAATCATAATACGAATCCTAATAACTAAATCTTAATTATAATAATCCTAATTATAATAAACCTAATAATCCTATAATTATAATAAACCTAATAATCCTAATTATAACAATCCTAATAATTTTAATTATAATCCTAAATATAATAAACCTAACTATAAAAAAACTATACAAAAAACTATAACAAAATCTTAATTATAATAATCCTAATTATAATAAACCTAATAATCCTATTTATAATAAAACCTAGTAATCCTAATTATAACAATCCTAATAATTTTAATTATAATCCTAATTATAATAAACCTAACTATAAAAAAAACTATACAAAAAACTATAACAAAAAACTAACAAAAAACTATAAAAAAACCCTTGCTGGCAACTCAAGAGGGGCGATGAGCCACGCAACGAGGCGGCGGCGGCACACAGCAGGCGGGCGGCGAGGCGGCCAGCGCCGCTATGAGAGGCGTCGGCAGGTGGCGCGAGGATGCGTCGCTGACGCCGCGTCACGGCGGGCGGCAGCGCGGCGGCACGGCGGCGGAGCGGAGTGGCACGGCGGCGGCGGACGGCACCTCCCCTGCGTCGTCTTCGATGCGCGTCTGTGTGCTTCGTCTTCTTCGCTGCGTCGAGGAATGCCAAGTGCTGGGCAGGGGCGGTGGCCCGCAGAATATAAAGGGCCACCCCTTTAGTCCCGGGCTAAGCCACGGGACGGGACTAAAGGGTCTTTAGTCACGGGTCGTGGCTTAACCCGCGACTAAAGACCCCCCCCCCCTTAGTCGCGGGTTAAGCCATGGCCCGTGACTAAAGGGTTTTTTCGGCCGCTTCGTTTTCGCGCGCAGACACCCTTTAGTCCCGGGTCTAGCCATGACCCGCGACTATTTGTTTTTTTTAATTTTCTTTTTTTAATTCAAAACTAATATAAAAACTTTGAAAAATCATATCTTTTATTGTAATAATCCAAATAAAACAAATAATATCTCTATTATTATCTGAAAAATATAAAGAATTTTATTATAATATCCATTTATCTGTTTGCATCATTTATAAATTATTTCATTTGTAAATTTTCTTTTTTAAATTCAAATCAAATATAAAAACTTTGGAAAGTCATATCTTTTATTGTAATAATCCAAATAACACAAATAATATGTCTATTATTATCAGAAAAATATAATGAATCTTAATATAATATCCATTTATCTGTTTGCATCATTTATAAATTATTTCATTTGTAAATTTTCTTTTTTAATTCAAAACTAATATAAAAACTTTGAAAAATCATATCTTTTATTGTAATAATCCAAATAAAACAAATAATATGTCTATTATTATCAGAAAAATATAAAGAATTTTAATATAATATCCATTTATCTGTTTGCATCATTTATAAATTATTTCATTTGTAAATTTTCTTTTTTTAATTCAAATCAAATATAAAAACTTTGGAAAATCATATCTTTTATTGTAATAATCCAAATAACACAAATAATATGTCTATTATTATCAGAAAAATATAATTAATCTTAATATAATATCCATTTAGTCCCGGATGTAGTCACAAACCGGGACTAAAGATATTTTCCACCATTTCCCACCTCTTCCCACCAAGTTTTCCCGCCCTTTCCTTTCTAGGAGAGCTTTTAGTCCCGGCTGTAGTCACTAACCGGGACTAAAGATATTTCCCGCCATTTACCAAAGCTTCACGCCAAGTTTTCCCGCCCTTTCCCTCTATATTTAGGGCGATCGTGCCATGGCTATCCACACATTCACACCTTCCTCTCTTAGAACAATGGACAACGCCTACTGGGCCATTCTGACCCTCGAGGAGACCGAGGCGCTGTGCGCCTCCAACTACCCTTGTCCGGCTACTGCACCGCCGGCCGGATCTTTGGCGCTAGAGGGTTCTGTCCCTCCTGTCCCTCAAGGTTCCGCACGCTAGGCGGCCATCACAAACCACTTCTACCACGAGCTCACGCCAGAGCAGTGGATGGATCCCTAGTGGGATCCCAACAACTACGACACCTGGAATGCCTTCTTCGCTAATAGGCGGGAAAGGGAGCTCGCCAGGTAGGAGGGTGATGGCCCGTCACTGGTGAACCACAACAAAGCCGGCCGTCGTCTGTGGTGGGCGAACCGTACTATCATCGGAGTGATGCGCTACATCGCCGGGAGAGACCATCCTCGCCTACGGTGCCCAAGAGTCCACCCGCCACAGGCCCCATATCGTCCCGGAGGTAGCGGCATCGTCTTCCAAGAGACCCCTCTCCCGCCCACCGTGAATCCGAGGTTGGAATGGCCCCTGGTATATGCCATGGATGGGCTGAGGATCCCCGGAGTGGCAGGTGACGATGATGATGATGATGATGATGATGATGATGACGATGACGATGAAGACCCTGAAGCTGCGTACTATAGGACTAGGCATGATTATGACTAAAGGGGGCGGCTTTAGTCCTGAGTGTTAGCTAGTCCCGGTTTGTCCCGGTTTTTAATATTAATAAATGTCTTGAGTGTTACCTAATAAATAGAGGGAAATGCCTATATAAAGAGAGGGTTCATCTTTAGTCCCGGTTGGAGAAACCAACCGGGACTGAAGGGATTGCGGCAGACTGGGACAGGCAACACTAATAATAGGGGTGAGTGTCGACATTATGTCGTGCGGCTTGTACCTTGTCCCGGATGGTGTCACCAACCGGGACTAAAGACGAACCTTTAGTCCCGGTTGGAGACACCAACCGGGACTAAAGATGAGTCAGCACTAATAATAGGGGTGAGTGTCAACACTATGTCGTGAGTGTCGACACTATGCCGAGCTGCTTGTACTATAAATAGGCATCCTTGTGAGTCCAGTCCTCCAGCCAATTTGAGGCATCTCCAAGATGGTTTTAGAGAGCAGGGACACCACTACGGCCAGTTTCAGGGAGATGCCGACGGATCCCAGTCCTCCGGCATCTCCGAGAAACTGGTCATAGAGGCACTCCCTAATATGTGAAATTAGTTAGCTCCCAGGCGTATTGATCTAGTTAGAGAAGTTACAAGCTGCAAGATGGTTTTCGAGAGCAGGGACACCACTACGGCCAGGTTCGTGGAGATGCCGAGCCAGTCCTCCGGCATCTCCGAGAAACTGGTCATAGAGGCACTCCCTAATATGCGACATCACGCGTTTGGAGATCAGATCTTAATGGTAAGTATGAATCGGTACTAAAGGCCCTCCTTTAGTCCCGGTCCAGCCACAAAACGGGACTAACACACTCAAGATTGTTTGCAGACAACACTATAAAAATGGACACATGCATGGAACATCTTCACTCCTAAAATGTTACAATTATTACATATCATTTCTTCGCGTGTGTTCCTTTCTGATCCCGTCGTATCCATGGAGCATCTTCATTCATTAACATGATGCTTGGGTCATCCTTCACAGTGAAGGGCGGAGTTTCATGAAACTTATCACAATCTTCTGACATGTCTGTCTTGTCCTCCACTCCCACAATGTTTCTTTTTCCTGAAAGAACTATGTGGCGCTTTGGCTCATCGTCTGATGTATTATTTTTCTTATTTTTTCGTTTTCTAGGTTTGGTAGACATGTCCTTCACATAGAAAACCTGGGCCACATCATTGGCTAGGACGAATGGTTCGTCTAAGTACCCAAGATTGTTGAGATCCAACGATGTCATTCTGTATTTCTTGTCTACCTCAACCCCTCCTCCCATCAGCTTGACCCATTTGCACCGAAACAAGGGGACCTTAAAAGTAGGTCCATAGTCAAGTTCCCATATCTCCTCTATGTAACCATGATATGTGGTCTTTGACCCATTGTTGTCTGTTGCATCAAAGCGGACACCACTGTTTTGGTTGGTGCTCTTTTTATCTTGGGGTATCGTGTAAAATGTATACCCATTTATCTCGTACCCTTGGAAAGTCGATATAGTCGAAGATGGTGACCTAGACAACAAGTATAGCTGATCTCCAAGAGTGTTGTTTTTTATGAGATGTTGCAACCAACCGCCGAAACTCTTCATGTCTTCATCTCTAATCCAAGAGTCATCCTTTCCAGGGTTGTTGGAGCATAAGATTTTCTTGTGTTCCTCGATATATGGGGCTGCCAAGATAGAATTCTGTAGAACGGTGCAATGTGTTTCGGTGTAAGAATGTCCGTCTCTACATATTATTGATTTCCTTCCTAGAGTACCCTTTCCACTCAGTCTCCTCTCATACCGCGATTGAGGAAGACCAATCGGCTTAAGGTCAGGAACAAAGTCAACACAAAATTCAATGACCTCCTCTGTTCCATAGCCCTTGGAGATGCTTCCTTCTGGCCTAGCACGGTTACTTAACATATTTCTTTAAGATTCCCATGAACCTCTCAAAGGGAAACATATTGTGTAGAAATACAGACCGAGAATGGAAATCTCTTCGACTAGGTGAACCAAAGAAAAGGCCATAATATTGAAGAAGGATGGTGGGAACACCAACTCAAAACCGACAAGACATTGGACCACATCATTCTCAGAATCGTGGTAGATCTTCAGGATTGATTATCTTCTGAGAGATTGCATTGAGAAATGCACATAGCTTCACAATGGGTACTCGAACATTATCTGGTAGAAGCCCCCTCAATGCAATCGGAAGCATTTGCGTCATAATCGCGTGGTAGTCATGAGACTTTAGGTTTTGGAAATTTTTTCTGCCATATTTATTATCCCCTTATATTCGACGAAGCCGACGGGACCTTAATACTGCTTAGGCATTCAAAAAATATTTCCTTCTCTTGTTTGGTAAGAGCATAGCTGGCATGACCTTGAAACCATTCTGGATGCAGGCCATCTGGGTCTTTCATACGTTGATGGTCCTTTCGTGCTTCTGGTGTATCTTTTGTCTTCCCATACACGCCCAAGAAGCCTAGCAGGTTCACACAAAGATTCTTCGTCACATCCATCACATCGATTGCAGAGCGGACCTCTAAGAATTTCCAATATGGTAGCTCCCAAAATATAGATTTCTTCTTCCACATGGGTGCATGTCCTTCAGCGTCTTTCGGAACAGATTTTCCTCCAGGACCCTTTCCAAAGGTTACCAGTTGATCCAAATCTTTGACCATATCAAATATATCAGCACCAGTACGCTCCTTAGGCTTCGTCTGGTGACATGCCGCATTGAAATGCTTGCCTTTCTTTCTAAAGGGATGCTTGGCCAAAAGAAATCGACGATGCTCATTGTATACATTCTTCTTACAATGTTCCAAATATATACTTGCAGTCTCATCTAAACAAGGTGTGCATGCATTGTATCCCTTGTTTGACCGTCACGAAAGGTTACTAAGAGTAGGCCAATCATTGATTGTCACGAAAATCAATGCTCGGAGGTTAAATTCTTCTGCTTGTGCTCATCCCACACGCGTATCCGGGTTCGTGCTACAATCAGAGAAGTTCTTCCACTAATGGCCTTAGGTACACATCAATGTCGTTGCCGGGTTGCTTCGGACCTTGGATCAACACTGGCATCATAATGAACTTCCGCTTCATGCACAACCAAGGAGGAAGGTTATAGATGCATAGAGTCACGGGCCAGGTGCTGTGACTGGAGCTCTGCTCCCCAAAGGGATTCATGCCATCTGTACTTAGACCAAACCTTAAACTCCTTGCGGCATCTGCAAAGTCCGGGTACTTTCTATCAATTTTCTCCATTGCGACCCATCAGCGGGGTGTCTCAACATCCCGTCTGACTTACGTTCCTCTTTATACCATCGCAACAACTTGGCATGCTCTTTGTTTCTGAATAAGCGTTTCAACCGTGGTATTATAGGAGCATACCACATCACCTTCGCCCATAGTTTTGGGGTTCAAGGGCAATTTGCATGGCCCATAAGACCTGATACATGTTTGAGAGATATGAACAAAACCTCATCGTTTTCGCGTTTTATGGCCATTTTTATCAGCTATTGCCCACAATTTTGGGGTTCTAGGGTGCTTTACATGACTCAAAACACCCGATACATGTTTGAGAGTTATGACCAGAAACTCATTGTTTTCATGTTTTATGGCCGTTTCATGAGCTATTGCCCATAGTTTTGGCATTCAATTGGTACTTGTATGGCCAGTAAAACCGCATACATGTTTGAGAATTATGACCAAAAACTCGGCGTTTTCGTGTTTTATGGTCGTTATCATGAGCTATTGCCCACGGTTTGGTGGTTCTAGGACAATTTGCATTGCCCCGTAAGATGTGATACATGTTTGAGAGCTATGACAAAAATCTCGGCATTGTCACGTTTTATGGCCATTTTCATGAGCTATTGCCCATAGTTTTGGGGTTCGAGGGCGATATTTATGGCCGTAAAACATGATACATGTTTGAGAGTTATGACAAAAAAAACTCGTCGTTTTCGCGTTTTATAGCTGTATTCATGAGATATTGCCCATGGTTTTGGAGTTCTAGTTCGATTTGCATGCCACATAAGACCAAATACATGTTTGAGAGGCATGACCAAAAAATCATCGTTTTCGCGTTTTGTGGCCAGTAAAACCGGATACATGTTTGAGAGGTATGACCAAAAACTATATGTTTTCGTGTTTTGGTCGTTTTCATTAGCAATTGCCTGCATTTTTGGGGTTCGAGGCGATATGCATGGCCGTAGACATGATACATGTTTGAGAGTTATGACAAAAAACTCATTGTTTCGTGTTTTATCATTGTTTTCATGAGCTATTGCAAACAGTTTTGGTGTTCCATGTCGATTTGCACAGCCCATAAGACCTGATACATGTTTTAGTGGAATGACTAAAAGCTCGTCGTTTTCGCGTTTTATGGACGTTTTCATCAGCTATTGCAAACAGTTTTGGGGTTCTAGGGAGACTTACACGACTCGTAACACCGGATACACGTTTCAGAGTTATGATCAAAAACTCGTTGTTTTAATTTTAATGAGCTATTGCCCAGAATTTTGGTGTTCCATGTCAATTTGCATAGCCCATAAGACCCGATACATGTTTGAGTGGCATGACCAAAACCTCATCATTTTTGCTTTTTATGGACGTTTTCATGAGCTATTGCCCACATTTTTGGGGTTCCAGGGACAGTTACACGTCCCATAAGACCAGATACATGTTTGTGAGATATGAACAAAACCTCACCATTCTCGTGTTTTGTGGTTCAGTTGGGATTTGCATGGCCAGTAAAACCGGATACATGTTGGAGAGGTATGACCAAAAACTCGATGTTTTCGTGTTTTTTGGCTGTTTTCATGAGCTATTGCCTGCATTTTTAGGTTTCCAAGGTGATATGCATGGCCCGTAAGACTAGATACATGTTTGAGAGTTATGACCAAAAAATCATCGTTTTCGCGTTTTATAGCCGTTTTCATGAGCTATTGCCCACAGTTTTGGTGTTCAGGTCGATTTGCACGACCCATAAGATCTGATACATGTCTGAGAGTTATGACCAAAAACTCGGCGTTTTCACGTTTTATGGGCGTTTTCATGAGCTATGCCCTCATTTTTGGAGTTCTGGGTCGATTTGCACGGCCCATAAGACATGATACATGTTTGAGAGTTTTGAACAAAACCTCGTCGTTTTCGCGTTTTATGGCTGTTTTCATGAGCTATTGCCCTCATTTTTGGGGTTCCAAGGCGATTTACACGGCCCATAGGACATGATTCATGTTTGAGAGATATGACCAAAATCTCATCGTTTTCGCGTTTTATTGCCGTTTTCATGAGCTATTGCCCATAGTTTTGGGGTTCAAGGGCAATTTGCATGGCCCATAAGACCTGATACATGTTTGAGAGATATGAACAAAACCTCATCGTTTTCGCGTTTTATGGCCATTTTTATCAGCTATTGCCCACAATTTTGGGGTTCTAGGGTGCTTTACATGACTCAAAACACCCGATACATGTTTGAGAGTTATGACCAGAAACTCATTGTTTTCATGTTTGATGGCCGTTTCATGAGCTATTGCCCATAGTTTTGGCGTTCAATTGGTATTTGTATGGCCAGTAAAACCGGATACATGTTTGAGAATTATGACCAAAAACTCGGTGTTTTCATGTTTTATGGTCGTTATCATGAGCTATTGCCCACGGTTTGGGGGTTCTAGGACAATTTGCATTGCCCCGTAAGATGTGATACATGTTTGAGAGCTATGACAAAAATCTCGGCATTTTCACGTTTTATGGCCGTTTTCATGAGCTATTGCCCATAGTTTTGGGGTTCGAGGGCGATATTTATGGCCCGTAAAACATGATACATGTTTGAGAGTTATGACAAAAAAACTCGTCGTTTTCGCGTTTTATAGCCGTATTCATGAGCTATTGCCCATGGTTTTGGAGTTCTAGGTCGATTTGCATGGCCAATAAGACCTAATAGATGTTTGAGTGGCATGACCAAAAAATCATCGTTTTCGCGTTTTGTGGCCATTTTCACGAGCTATTTCCCACGGTTTTGGTGTTGAATTGGGATTTGCATGGCCAGTAAAATCGAATACATGTTTGAGAGTTATGACCAAAAACTCGGCGTTTTCATTTTTTATGTCCGTTTTCATGAGCTATTTTCCCATAATTTTGGGGTTCCATGGCGATTTGCATGGCCCGTAAGACATGATACATGTTTGAGTGTTATGACCAAAAACATGTCATTTTCGCGTTTTATCACTGTTTTCATGAGCTATTGACCACACTTTTGGTGTTCTAGGTCGATTTTCACGACCGATAAGATCTGATAGATGTTTGAGAAATATGACCAAAACCTCGTCGTTTTTGCTTTTTATGGCCGTTTTCATGAGCTATTGCCCACATTTTTGGGGTTCCAGGGCGAGTTACACGGCCCATAAGACCTGATACATGTTTGTGAGATATGAACAAAACCTCACCATTCTCGTGTTTTGTGGTTTAGTTGGGATTTGCATGGCTAGTAAAACCGGATACATGTTTGAGAGGTATGACCAAAAACTCGATGTTTTCGTGTTTTTTGGCCGTTTTCATGAGCTATTGCCTGCATTTTTAGGTTTCCAGGGTGATATGCTTGGCCCGTAAGACAAGATACATGTTTGAGAGTTATGACCAAAACATCATCGTTTTCGCGTTTTATAGCCGTTTTCATGAGCTATTGCCCACAGTTTTTGTGTTCAGGTCGATTTGCACGACCCATAAGATCTGATACATGTCTGAGAGTTATGACCAAAAACTCGGCGTTTTCACGTTTTATGGGCGTTTTCATGAGCTATTGCCCTCATTTTTGGAGTTTCGTGTCGATTTGCACGGCCCATAAGACATGATACATGTTTGAGAGTTTTGACCAAAACCTCGTCGTTTTCGCGTTTTATGGCTGTTTTCATGAGCTATTGCCCTCATTTTTGGGGTTCCAAGGCGATTTACACGGCCCATAAGACAAGATTCATGTTTGAGAGATATGACCAAAATCTCATCGTTTTCGAGTTTTATTGCCGTTTTTATGAGCTATTGCCTACAGTTTTGGGGTTCAAGGGCAATTTTCATGGCCCATAAGACCTGATACATGTTTGAGAGATATGAACAAAACCTCATCGTTTTCGCGTTTTATGGCCATTTTTATCAGCTATTGCCCACAATTTTGGGGTTCCAGGGTGCTTTACATGACTCAAAGCACTCGATACATGTTTGAGCGTTATGACTAGAAACTCATTGTTTTCATGTTTTATGGCCGTTTCATGAGCTATTGCCCATAGTTTTGTGTCCAATTAGTATTTGTATGGCCAGTACAACCGGATACATGTTTGAGAATTATGACCAAAAACTCGGCGTTTTCGTGTTTTATGGTCGTTATCATGAGCTATTGCCCACGGTTTGGGGGTTCTAGGACAATTTGCATTGCCCCGTAAGAAGTGATACATGTTTGAGAGCTATGACAAAAATCTCGGAATTGTCACGTTTTATGGCCATTTTCATGAGCTATTGCCCATAGTTTTGGGGTTCGAGGGCGATATTTATGGCCCGTAAAACATGATACATGTTTGAGAGTTATGACAAAAAAACTCGTCATTTTCGCGTTTTATAGACGTATTCATGAGTTATTGCCCATGGTTTTGGAGTTCTAGGTCGATTTGCATGGCCCATAAGACCTACTAGATGTTTGAGTGGCATGACAAAAAAAATCATCGTTTTCGCGTTTTGTGGCCTTTTTCACGAGCTATTTCCCACAGTTTTGGTGTTGAATTGGGATTTGCATGGCCAGTAAAATTGGATACAGATTTGATAGTTATGACCAAAAACTCGGCGTTTTCACGTTTTATGTCCGTTTTCCTGAGCTATTTTCCCATAGTTTTGGGGTTCCAGGGCGATTTGCATGGCCCGTAAGACATGATACATGTTTGAGTGTTATGACCAAAAACGCGTCATTTTCGCGTTTTATCACTGTTTTTATGAGCTATTGACCACACTTTTGGTGTTCCAGGTCGATTTTCACGACCCATAAGATCTGATAGATGTTTGAGAAATATGACCAAAACCTCGTCGTTTTCGCGTTTTATGGCTGTTTCAATGAGCTATTGCCCTCATTTTTGGGGTTCTAGGGTGATTTACACGGCCCATAAGACCTGCTACATGTTTGAGAGATATGACCAAAACCTCATCGTATTCACGTTTTATGGCCGTTTCATGAGCTATTCCCATGGTTTTGGGGTTCAATTGGGATTTGCATGGCCAGTAAAACCGGATACATGTTTGAGAGGTATGACCAAAAAATCGATGTTTTCGTGTTTTGCGGCCGTTTTCAAGACAATTTCCTGCATTTTTGGGGTTCCAGGGCGATATGCATGGCCCGTAAGACATGATACATGTTTGAGAGTTATGACAAAAAACTCATTGTTTCGTGTTTTATCATTGTTTTCATGAGCTATTGCAAACAGTTTTGGTGTTCCATGTCGATTTGCACAGCCCATAAGACCTGATACATGTTTTAGTGGAATGACTAAAATCTCGTCGTTTTCGCGTTTTATGGAAGTTTTCATCAGCTATTGGAAACAGTTTTGGGGTTCTAGGGAGACTTACACGACTCGTAACACCGGATACACGTTCCAGAGTTATGATCAAAAACTCGTTGTTTTAATTTTAATGAGCTATTGCCCACAATTTTGGTGTTCCATGTCAATTTGCATGGCCCATAAGACCCGATACATGTTTGAGTGGCATGACCAAAACCTCGTCATTTTTGCTTTTTATGGCTGTCTTCATGAGTTATTGCCCACAGTTTTGGGTTTACAGGGCGAGTTACACGGCCCCTAAGACCTAATACATGTTTGTGAGATATGAACAAAACCTCACCATTCTCGTGTTTTGTGGTTCAATTGGGATTTGCATGGCCAGTAAAACCGGATACATGTTTGAGAGGTATGACCAAAAACTCGATGTTTTCGTGTTTTTTGGCCGTTTTCATGAGCTATTGCCTACATTTTTAGGTTTCCAGGGTGATATGCATGGCCCGTAAGACAAGATACATGTTTAAGAGTTATGACCAAAACATCATCGTTTTCGCCTTTTATAGCCATTTTCATGAGCTATTGCCCACAGTTTTTGTGTTCAGGTCGATTTGCACGATCCACAAGATCTGATACATGTCTGAGAGTTATGACCAAAAACTCGGCGTTTTCAGGTTTTATGGGCGTTTTCATGAGCTATTGCCCTTTATTTTGGAGTTCCGGGTCGATTTGCATGGCCCATAATACATGATACATGTTTGACAGTTTTGACCAAAACCTCGTTGTTTTCGCGTTTTATGGGTGTCTTCATGAGCTATTGCCCTCATTTTTGGGGTTCCAAGGCGATTTACACGGCCCATAGGACATGATTCATGTTTGAGAGATATGACCAAAATCTCATCGTTTTCGCGTTTTATTGCCGTTTTCATGAGATATTGCCCACAGTTTTGGGGTTCAAGGGCAATTTGAACGGCCCAAAAGAACTGATACATGTTTGAGAGATATGAACAAAACCTCATCATTTTCGCGTTTTATGGCCATTTTTATCAGCTATTGCCCACAATTTTGGGGTTCCAGGATGCTTTACATGACTCAAAACACCCGATACATGTTTGAGAGTTGTGACCAGAAACTCACTTTTTTCATGTTTGATGACCGTTTCATGAGCTATTGGCCATAGTTTTGGCGTTCAATTGTTATTTGTATGGCCAGTAAAACTGGATACATGTTTGAGAATTATGACCAAAAACTCGGTGTTTTCGTGTTTTATGGTCGTTATCATGAGCTGCCCACGGTTTGGGGTTCTAGGACAATTTGCATTGCCCCGTAAGATGTGATACATGTTTGAGAACGATGACAAATATCTTGGCATTTTCACGTTTTATGGCCGTTTTCATGAGCTATTGCCCATAGTTTTGGAGTTCGAGGGCGATATATATGGACCATAAAACAT
This sequence comes from Avena longiglumis, assembly GCA_030063025.1. Lineage (NCBI taxonomy): Eukaryota > Viridiplantae > Streptophyta > Magnoliopsida > Poales > Poaceae > Avena > Avena longiglumis. The sequence continues at coordinate 2,449,961 of CP125974.1, read as the reverse complement.
GATACATGTTTGAGAGTTATGACAAAAAAACTCGTCGTTTTCGCGTTTTATAGCCGCTTTCATGAGCTATTGGCCAAGGTTTTGGAGTTCTAGGTCGATTTGCATGACCCTAAACCCTAAACCCTAAACCCTGCATGTTTGAGTGGCATGACCAAAAAAATCATCATTTTCGCGTTTTGTGGCCGTTTTCATGAGCTATTTCCCACAGTTTTGGTGTTCAATTGGGATTTGCATGGCTAGTAAAATCGGATACATGTTTGAGAGTTATGACCAAAAACTCGGCGTTTTCACGTTTTATGTCCGTTTTGATGAGCTATTTTCCCATAGTTTTGGGGTTCCAGGACGATTTGCATGGCCCATAAGACATGATACATGTTTGAGTGTTATGACCAAAAACTCGTCATTTTCGCGTTTTATCACTGTTTTCATGAGCTATTGCCCATAGTTTTGGTGTTCCAGGTCGATTTTCACGACCCATAAGATCTGATACATGTTTGAGAAATATGACCAAAACCTCGTCGTTTTCGCGTTTTATGGTTGTTTTAATGAGCTATTGCCCTCATTTTTGGGGTTCTAGGGTGATTTACATGGCCCATAAGACCTGCTACATGTTTGAGAGATATGACCAAAACCTCATCGTATTCACGTTTTATGACCGTTTCATGAGCTATTTCCCATAGTTTTGGGGTTCAATTAGGATTTGCATGGCCAGTAAACCGGATACATGTTTGAGAGGTATGACCAAACACTCGATGTTTTCTTGTGTGTGGCCGTTTTCATGAGCTATTGCCTGCATTTTTGGGGTTCCAGGGAGATATGCATGGCCCGTAAGACATGATACATGTTTGAGAGTTATGACAAAAAAATCATTGTTTTCGTGTTTTATCACTGTTTTCATGAGCTATTGCAAACAGTTTTTGTGTTCCATGTCGATTTGCACAGCCCATAAGACCTGATACATGTTTTAGTGAAATGACTAAAAGCTCGTCGTTTTCGCGTTTTATGGAAGTTTTCATCAGCTACTGCAAACAGTTTTGCGGTTCTAGGGAGACTTACACGACTCGTAACACCGGATACACGTTTCATAGTTATGATCAAAAACTCGTTGTTTTAATTTTAATGAGCTATTGCCCACAATTTTGGTGTTCCATGTCAATTTGCATGGCCCATAAGAGCCGATACATGTTTGAGTGGCATGACCAAAACCTCGTCATTTTTGCTTTTTATGGCCGTTTTCATGAGCTATTGCCCACAGTTTTGGGGTTCCAGGGCGAGTTACACGGCCCATAAGACCTGATACATGTTAGTGAGATATGAACAAAACCTCACCATTCTCGTGTTTTGTGGTTCAATTGGGATTTGCATGGCTAGTAAAACCGGATACATGTTTGAGAGGTATGACCAAAAACTCGATGTTTTCGTGTTTTTGGCCGTTCTCATGAGCTATTGCCTGCATTTTTAGGGTTCGAGGGTGATATGCATGGCCCGTAAGACAAGATACATGTTTCAGAGTTATGACCAAAAACTCATCGTTTTCGCGTTTTATAGCCATTTTCATGAGCTATTGCCCATAGTTTTTGTGTTCCAGGTCGATTTGCACGACCCATAAGATCTGATACATGTCTGAGAGTTATGACCAAAAACTCGGCGTTTCGCTTTATTGCCGTTTTCATAAGCTATTGCCCTCATTTTTGGAGTTCGGGTCGATTTGCATGGCCCATAAGACATGATACATGTTTGAGAGTTATGTTCAAAACCTCATCGTTTTCGCGTTTTATGGCCGTTTCATGAGCTATTTCCCTAATTATTGGGGTTCGGTCACGATTTACACGCTCCCATAGGACATGATTCATGTTTGAGAGATATGACCAAAATCTCATTTCGCGTTTATGGCTGTTTTATGAGCTATTGCCCACAGTTTTGGGTTCTAGGGCGATTTACACGGCCCATACCCCGGAGGATCGAATCGTTTTCCTTCAGAATTCTCCGCGACGTCGCTTTCACTCTCACTTGGTGGGAAAGGGCCTCCATCCCAGCCATAACGGGCTCTAGTCCTGTTTTGGGCCGGGACTAGAGCCCCCTCTAGTCCCGGCCAGAACGGCCCACGATCGATAACAGCCATGTGGAGCTTTTGCTGCATGGAAACCCTCTTCTAGTCCCGGATGTAACACCACGGGACTAAAGGTTTCTGCATGGCAGAAACACCACATTCTCATGGCAGAGATTGTGTATTTCCTTTTTTTTGCCATTTTGTTCCTTTTTCGTTTTGTGTTTCACTATAACAAACATATATTTCACTAGACATATTATACGCTACTACATACACACTACACGTCGATGCATTTATATAAGATCGATCCTTTGCAAGCATACATATAATCAATCATATCAAAAGGAAGAAATGTTTTCAAATTACATGGTCATTGATGAATATATATATCATATGAGCTACATGGAGATGACTAAGGCAAATCGAGTTCCACGTCATCCGCATAATGCTCTCCATGTACATCAAGGACTTCCTTCATCATAAATCCCGCCAACTCCTCTTGAATTGCTCTTATGCGCTGGTCTGGCTCTAGTTTCTCCCGCAAATCATAAATATAATGTGAGTCAACTTTCCGCTCACTGGTCAACTCTCGGATGTACTCGCAAACGTAGTATCCGCATAAATGACTTCCCGGTGGCTGCTGTAAACTCTTCGCCATTTTATAAGTTAGCTCCTCTTTGAATGGACCTGGTATTTTCTGTCTGAACCGTGTCCAACACCTTTCGGCAAAGAAAATGAACAAAGGAGTTATTAGTTACTTGATATCAGGAAATGAATGAAAGAGGACGATATAATGCGATAATGATTGAAATTACTTATGGAGCATTGCTTTCATGTCGCTCCACTTCTCTTGGTCCCAACTTAATGAGTCATGGACTTCAACTAGGGAGTTGTCAACTTGAATGTTTAGCAAGATCCAGTGGAATCTGGACATTTACATAAGCATACATGCATAGCTCATCCAAAGCAAAAATAAAATGTGTACAAGATATAAACACTCACTTGAAGTTGTAAGGAAATAGTATTTCCTTAACAAAATTATGCTCGGTTAAGAACCTGGACAAGTCTTCCTCCACATCTTTGGGGTGATTCTTTAAGGTATATTCATTAATGATATATGGGTCAATGAACCCAACGTTGTATCTTCTAGCTCTTTTGCATTCAAGCATCTTCATTCTGTTGAATATAATAGCATCATACAAAAGGATATATAGTTAGGATAATATATTAAATGCAATGAACGAGCTAAAGATATAAACTTAATTATAGAAATAAATAACTTACAGTCAGTAACAACCAATGATAGATTTTTCGAGGGTGCGTTGCTTGTATAACTGAAACAGTTCGGTCATTTGAACCTGTATCGAGTATGGTTTGAAGTGATGCTCCTTTCTAACGTCCACCGGAAACCAATCTTTATGATGCTTTTTTCTGCTTGCGACATGTACCATTCATGCAGATTTCGCATATGCGTGGATAGACGCGCGAGCTCCTCATTACTGACTAGAGGCTGCCCTTGGACATACTGCCGTACTATATGACCCACTGGCGTATCTTCATAGCCTAAATATTGACCAAGAGACATATTTGCTTCGTTAGCAAGTGCTTTGGCCTCCGATACAGTGATTCCCATAAGTGCAGCATTATTACGGGCTCTAGGGTCCATTATTTGCATGTCCATATCCATTTCAGCTCTGAAGGCCTTGTCGAGGTCTGAAATGACTTTGAGCGGGGCGACCGATTGATTCTTTTATGCTCCGAGCTGGGCAACTTGCTTCCCGCTTTTTGCACTTGTGATTTTTTTCTGCTGTGCTTGCTTAATAATCTCCCGGTCATAGTCTGATTCCAGATTCATCGATATCTGGGATGGTTGCTCAAGAAAGGACTTAGCCCACTTTTTTGTTTTTTCTTTATATATCGGCTTTGGCTCAGGCTTTTTGGGTGCAAAATGCGCCTTAACTTGGGCAGCCACATCCGCGTTAGTTTCCTCGTCGGTCTTGTCATAAGGTCTCTTTGGAAGAGTCGGCGGGATATCGGCTATCTTCGGCGTTTGACCTTTCTTCGATGTGGGGTGCGGGGGACCGTCGAACTTCCGTTTCTTCTACGAGGTAGTAGTATTGCACGGAGGCGGAGGCGGAGATCGAGTTGATGTACTCCTGCTGCAGTGATCGTCAGCGGGGTGGGGTGGACTTGGAGGTTGGCGATAATCGGGTTGGGGTGGACTTGGAGGTTGGCGATAATCGGGTTGGGATGGACTTGGAGGTTGACGATATTCGATGCGGGGTGGATTTGTATTCCTTGGAGTCGGTGGCCTTGGCGCCGAGCCTGGAATGATGTTGCGCTTGATGTTGCGCTTGACATCTCCTAGTTTCGTAAGGCCCGTGCATAGCGATTTCAATCTCTAGGTCCGCAAAATCCTCCACTATGTCATCCACCGTGACACGAGCATAGCCTGGTGGAATCGGAAGTGAATGGTGGAGTGCTCGGTAGACAAGGTAAAGCAGTGCGATCACCACCTTGAAGGACAGGTTGTTCATTGGTGATGTAGCTCACATTGTGCCATCTTTCTGACATCATCCACGGGGTAGTGAGGAGCCGGTGCATCATCCAGCAGTGCTTGATCATCAGCACGGACCTCCGTGGAAGCCACGCTGCTTCTCCCTTGGCTAAGATCCATTGCAGGATCATTAGACCCGGGTGAGTTGACGATGGCGGCCTTTGGCTAATTTCATGCATGAGGTTCTTCGATCAGCTAGGTCCCTCTACCACTCGAGATCCGTGCCTCCCGGTCCTTCTTTCTCGGCGTCTTACATCGGCATCGCATGGAGAAACCCTTTCTTCCACGAGACACCGCCTTTGCCTCGTGTTCGTCCCCCTTTCAGGATTCCCTAGGCGTGCTACCGTCGTTCTCTCTCTCGGGACGGAACAATCCCAATTGAGCATCGTTCATTGCTTGAATAAGATCTTGGGAGGGTTTTAGAATTTTATCATGAAATAATGTCTTCCCTGTTTCTAGGTCCAAGGATCCCCCGTGCCCGTACCACCAGTGCTTTGACCTCTCGGGCCATCCATCTGTACGAGGAGTGACGCCTCTAGCCCTCATATCCTTCTCCATAGTTTCCCACTTAGGGATGGCACTCTTGTAGCCACATGTCCCCATTTTATGATGGTATTTCTTGTTAGCATTTACTTAGCGTTCTTTGCCGACTTTGCCTTTGCTTTATCAGATTGCTTGTACTGTACAAAATCGGGCCACTGTTCTCTCAACTTCTCATTTACTCCTTTGAAGTCTGGAGTTTTCTTTTTCGCGACATATTTTGCGTATAAATTTTTCTTGTGGTTCTGGTACAGTTCAGCCATCTTGCTTAGTGCCCACTCCTTGACTTTCGCTCTATTTTCAAGCCCACCTGGCCTTGGGGTAATACCATCTACCTCAAATTCCTCATACTCTGGAGGTAGTATGAAATGCGCTATGAGCTTCTGCCAAAGGTCATCTTTGGCATCATCGGTGACATAGCTGTTGGATTCTTCACCGGGTTTCTTTGACTTATTCCATTCTTGGATGGTGATCGGCAGGTTGTCCCTAACAAGCACCCCGCATTGATTTATAAACATCATCTGGTGCTTCTCTGGAGCAATCGGTTCACCATCATCATCTATTTCTTCGATGGTGAACCTCTGATTACCATCCAACTTTTTGTTCGGCCCTCGTTTCGTTCGAGCTGTCGATTGCTTCGATCCGGTGGGATAAAAGAAGAAGAGAGAGTGATTAATATATATCTAGATCAGTTAATGAATAGAGGTAACACGAGACTTTATATATATATATATGTACCTCGCCGGATCCTGTCGAGGGGCCATCATTATTGTTGTTATTTGTCTGCCCTTCGTCCATCTGGTCTTCCCCTTGTTTTCCTCTAGTCCATCACCGGATGGATTCAGATATGAGGATATCTCTTCCTCGAGCAAAATATCTTCGGCCGTGCCCGTAATAAGAGGAATTTCACCTCTTATCATGCCCTGAAGAAAACCTTCACCAATGCGACCAGGATCTTCGGATGGATCCATGACTTAATTATCTATAACAAAAAGAGAGTTAAACAGGTTAGAAAAAAAAGTAATCCGAATAACTAAAACAATATAATCCTAATATTATTTGTGCTAAAACAATAATCATAATAACTAAAACAAAAAAATTACCCTAATAAAACAATAATCATAATAACTAAAACAAAATAATAATCCTAATTATAATAATCATAATACGAATCCTAATAACTAAATCTTAATTATAATAATCCTAATTATAATAAACCTAATAATCCTATAATTATAATAAACCTAATAATCCTAATTATAACAATCCTAATAATTTTAATTATAATCCTAATTATAATAAACCTAACTATAAAAAAACTATACAAAAAACTATAACAAAATCTTAATTATAATAATCCTAATTATAATAAACCTAATAATCCTATTTATAATAAAACCTAGTAATCCTAATTATAACAATCCTAATAATTTTAATTATAATCCTAATTATAATAAACCTAACTATAAAAAAAACTATACAAAAAACTATAACAAAAAACTATAAAACCACCCTCAGCTGCCTCACGAAGAGGCGGCGAGGCGGGGCGGCCAAGAATGGCGGCGAGAGGCGACACGCCAGCGAGGCAGGCGGTGGCGGCGACGCGCATGAGAGGCGGCCGGCGACGGTGGCGCGAGGATGCGTCGGCCTGACGGCACGTCACCAAGACGGCGGAGCGGCGGCGGAGCGGCACGGCGGCGGCGGAGCGGAGTGGCACGGCGGGCGACGGCACCTCCCTGCGTCGATGCGGCGTGTGTGTGCTTCTTCTTATTTCGAGGAATGCCAAGTCTTTGGGCGGTGGCCCGCAGAATATAAAGGGCCACCCCTTTAGTCCCGGGCTAAGCCACGGGACGGGACTAAAGGGTCTTTAGTCACGGGCCGTGGCTTAACCCGCGACTAAAGACCCCCCCCCCCTTAGTCGCGGGTTAAGCCATGGCCCGTGACTAAAGGGTTTTTTCGGCCGCTTCGTTTTCGCGCGCAGACACCCTTTAGTCCCGGGTCTAGCCATGACCCGCGACTATTTGTTTTTTTTAATTTTCTTTTTTTAATTCAAAACTAATATAAAAACTTTGAAAAATCATATCTTTTATTGTAATAATCCAAATAAAACAAATAATATCTCTATTATTATCTGAAAAATATAAAGAATTTTATTATAATATCCATTTATCTGTTTGCATCATTTATAAATTATTTCATTTGTAAATTTTCTTTTTTAAATTCAAATCAAATATAAAAACTTTGGAAAGTCATATCTTTTATTGTAATAATCCAAATAACACAAATAATATGTCTATTATTATCAGAAAAATATAATGAATCTTAATATAATATCCATTTATCTGTTTGCATCATTTATAAATTATTTCATTTGTAAATTTTCTTTTTTTAATTCAAAACTAATATAAAAACTTTGAAAAATCATATCTTTTATTGTAATAATCCATATAAAACAAATAATATGTCTATTATTATCAGAAAAATATAAAGAATTTTAATATAATATCCATTTATCTGTTTGCATCATTTATAAATTATTTCATTTGTAAATTTTCTTTTTTTTAATTCAAATCAAATATAAAAACTTTGGAAAATCATATCTTTTATTGTAATAATCCAAATAACACAAATAATATGTCTATTATTATCAGAAAAATATAATTAATCTTAATATAATATCCATTTAGTCCCGGATGTAGTCACAAACCGGGACTAAAGATATTTTCCACCATTTCCCACCTCTTCCCACCAAGTTTTCCCGCCCTTTCCTTTCTAGGAGAGCTTTTAGTCCCGGTTGTAGTCACTAACCGGGACTAAAGATATTTCCCGCCATTTACCAAAGCTTCACGCCAAGTTTTCCCGCCCTTTCCTCTATATTTAGGCGATCGTGCTATCCACACATTCACACCTTCCTCTCTTAGAACAATGGACAACGCCTCGGGCCATTCGACCCTCGAGGAGACCGAGGCGCAGGCGCCTACCCTTGTCCCTGGCTACCGCCGCCACGCCGGATGATGAGCGCTGGAGGGGTTCCTGTCCCTCCTGTCCCTCAAGGTTCCGCACGCTAGGCGGCCATCACAAACCACTTCTACCACGAGCTCACGCCAGAGCAGTGGATGGATCCCTAGTGGGATCCCAACAACTACGACACCTGGAATGCCTTCTTCTCTAATAGGCGGGAAAGGGAGCTCGCCAGGTAGGAGGGTGATGGCCCGTCACTGGTGAACCACAACAAAGCCGGCCGTCGTCTGTGGTGGGCGAACCGTACTATCATCGGAGTGATGCGCTACATCGCCGGGAGAGACCATCCTCGCCTACGGTGCCCAAGAGTCCACCCGCCACAGGCCCCATATCGTCCCGGAGGTAGCGGCATCGTCTTCCAAGAGACCCCTCTCCCGCCCACCGTGAATCCGAGGTTGGAATGGCCCCTGTTATATGCCATGGATGGGCTGAGGATCCCCGGAGTGGCAGGTGACGATGATGATGATGATGATGACGATGACGATGAAGACCCTGAAGCTGCGTACTATAGGACTAGGTATGATTATGACTAAAGGGGGCGGCTTTAGTCCTGAGTGTTAGCTAGTCACGGTTTGTCCCGGTTTTTAATATTAATAAAAGTCTTGAGTGTTACCTAATAAATAGAGGGAAATGCCTATATAAAGAGAGGGTTCATCTTTAGTCCCGGTTGGAGAAACCAACCGGGACTGAAGGGATTGCGGCAGACTGGGACAGGCAACACTAATAATAGGGGTGAGTGTCGACATTATGTCGTGCGGCTTGTACCTTGTCCCGGATGGTGTCACCAACCGGGACTAAAGACGAACCTTTAGTCGGTTGGAGACACCAACCGGACTAAAGATGAGTCACTAATAATAGGTGAGTGTCAACACTATGTCGTGAGTGTCGACACTATGCCGAGCTGCTTGTACTATAAATAGGCATCCTTGTGAGTCAGTCCTCCAGCCAATTTGAGGCATCTCCAAGATGGTTTTAGAGAGCAGGACACCACTATGGCGATTTGGAGATGCCGACGGATCCAGTCCTCCGGCATCTCCGAAACTGGTCATAGAGGCACTCTAATATGTGAAATTAGTTAGCTCCAGGCGTATTGATCTAGTTAGAGAAGTTACAAGCTGCAAGATGGTTTTCGAGAGCAGGGACACCACTACGGCAGGTTCTGTGGAGATGCCGAAGGAGCCCGATCCTCGGCATCTCCGAGAACCGGTCATAGAGGCACTCCTAATATGCGACATCACGCGTTTGGAGATCGATCTTAATGGTAAGTATGAATCGGTACTAAAGGCCCTCCTTTAGTCCCGGTCCAGCCACAAACGGACTAACACACTCAAGATTGTTTGCAGACAACACTATAAAATGGACACATGCATGGAACATCTTCACTCCTAAAATGTTACAATTATTACATATCATTTCTTCGCGTGTGTTCCTTTCTGATCCCGTCGTATCCATGGAGCATCTTCATTCATTAACATGATGCTTGGGTCATCCTTCACAGTGAAGGGCGGAGTTTCATGAAACTTATCACAATCTTCTGACATGTCTGTCTTGTCCTCCACTCCCACAATGTTTCTTTTTCCTGAAAGAACTATGTGGCGCTTTGGCTCATCGTCTGATGTATTATTTTTCTTATTTTTTCGTTTTCTAGGTTTGGTAGACATGTCCTTCACATAGAAAACCTGGGCCACATCATTGGCTAGGACGAATGGTTCGTCTAAGTACCCAAGATTGTTGAGATCCAACGATGTCATTCTGTATTTCTTGTCTACCTCAACCCCTCCTCCCGTCAGCTTGACCCATTTGCACCGAAACAAGGGGACCTTAAAAGTAGGTCCATAGTCAAGTTCCCATATCTCCTCTATGTAACCATAATATGTGGTCTTTGACCCATTGTTGTCTGTTGCATCAAAGCGGACACCACTGTTTTGGTTGGTGCTCTTTTTATCTTGGGCTATCGTGTAAAATGTATACCCATTTATCTCGTACCCTTGGAAAGTCGATATAGTCGAAGATGGTGACCTAGACAACAAGTATAGCTGATCTCCAAGAGTGTTGTTTTTTATGAGATGTTGCAACCAACCGCCGAAACTCTTCATGTCTTCATCTCTAATCCAAGAGTCATCCTTTCCAGGGTTGTTGGAGCATAAGATTTTCTTGTGTTCCTCGATATATGGGGCTGCCAAGATAGAATTCTGTAGAACGGTGCAATGTGTTTCGGTGTAAGAATGTCCGTCTCTACATATTATTGATTTCCTTCCTAGAGTACCCTTTCCACTCAGTCTCCTCTCATACCGCGATTGAGGAAGACCAATCGGCTTAAGGTCAGGAACAAAGTCAACACAAAATTCAATGACCTCCTCTGTTCCATAGCCCTTGGAGATGCTTCCTTCTGGCCTAGCACGGTTACGAACATATTTCTTTAAGATTCCCATGAACCTCTCAAAGGGAAACATATTGTGTAGAAATACAGGACCGAGAATGGAAATCTCTTCGACTAGGTGAACCAGCAGGTGCGTCATAATATTGAAGAAGGATGGTGGGAACACCAACTCAAAACTGACAAGACATTGGACCACATCATTCTGTAACCGTGGTAGATCTTCAGGATTGATTATCTTCTGAGAGATTGCATTGAGAAATGCACATAGCTTCACAATGGGTACTCGAACATTATCTGGTAGAAGCCCCCTCAATGCAATCGGAAGCATTTGCGTCATAATCGCGTGGTAGTCATGAGACTTTAGGTTTTGGAAATTTTTTCTGCCATATTTATTATCCCCTTATATTCGACGAGAAGCCAGACGGGACCTTAATACTGCTTAGGCATTCAAAAAATATTTCCTTCTCTTGTTTGGTAAGAGCATAGCTGGCATGACCTTGAAACCATTCTGGATGCAGGCCATCTGGGTCTTTCATACGTTGATGGTCCTTTCGTGCTTCTGGTGTATCTTTTGTCTTCCCATACACGCCCAAGAAGCCTAGCAGGTTCACACAAAGATTCTTCGTCACATCCATCACATAGATTGCAGAGCGGACCTCTAAGAATTTCCAATATGGTAGCTCCCAAAATATAGATTTCTTCTTCCACATGGGTGCATGTCCTTCAGCGTCTTTCGGAACAGATTTTCCTCCAGGACCCTTTCCAAAGGTTACCAGTTGATCCAAATCTTTGACCATATCAAATATATCAGCACCAGTACGCTCCTTAGGCTTCGTCTGGTGACATGCCAGACCGTTGAAATGCTTGCCTTTCTTTCTAAAGGGATGCTTGGCCAAAAGAAATCGACGATGCTCATTGTATACATTCTTCTTACAATGTTCCAAATATATACTTGCAGTCTCATCTAAACAGTGTGTGCATGCATTGTATCCCTTGTTTGACTGTCCTGAAAGGTTACTAAGAGTAGGCCAATCATTGATTGTCACGAAAATCAATGCTCGGAGGTTAAATTCTTCCTGTTTGTGCTCATCCCACACGCGTATCCCGGGTTCGTGCCACAACTGTAGAAGTTCTTCCACTAATGGCCTTAGGTACACATCAATGTCGTTGCCGGGTTGCTTCGGACCTTGGATCAACACTGGCATCATAATGAACTTCCGCTTCATGCACAACCAAGGAGGAAGGTTATAGATGCATAGAGTCACGGGCAGTCTTTGTGGATCGAGCTCTGCTCCCCAAAGGGATTCATGCCATCTGTACTTAGACCAAACCTTAAACTCCTTGCGGCATCTGCAAAGTCCGGGTACTTTCTATCGATTTTTCTCCATTGCGACCCATCAGCGGGGTGTCTCAACATCCCGTCTGACTTACGTTCCTCTTTATACCATCGCAACAACTTGGCATGCTCTTTGTTTCTGAATAAGCGTTTCAACCGCGGTATTATAGGAGCATACCACATCACCTTCGCAGGAACCCTCTTCCGGGGGGGCTCGCCCTCAACGTCACCAGGGTCATCTCGTCTAATCTTATACCGAAGTGAAGTGCATACCGGTCATGCATCTAAATTCTCATACTCCTCACTGCGGTAGAGGATGCAGTCATTAGGGCATGCATGTATCTTCTGAACCTCTAAACCTAGAGGGCAGACAACCTTCTTTGCTTAAATGCGTCTTGGCGGCAATACGTTATCTTTTAGAAGCATATTCTTCATCATTTTCAGCAACTTTTCAAATGAGGAGTCAGGTATAGCACACTCATCCTTCCATCGCAGCAATTCCAGTGTGCTGCCTAGCTTTTTCAGACCATTTTCGCAATTTGGGTACAACAACTTTTTGTGATCCTATAGTATGTGATTGAACTTCTCCCTATCCTTTTAGTTTCACAATCTCTTCGTTCATTGGCAATGGTCCGACCAAGATCATCAGCGGGTTCATCATGTGTCTCTTCTTCATCCTCCCCTTCAGCATCCCCCATGGAAGTATCTCCGTACTCAGGGAAACCTTGATAGTTGTCATCCTCCTCCTCTTCTTCATTGTCTTCCATTATAACCCCTCTCTCTCCGTGCTTGGTCCAACAATTATAATTAGGCATGAAGCCGGACTTCAACAGGTGGATGTGAAGGGTTTTTTAGTCAGAGTAATCCTTCTGATTCCTACATCCATTACATGGACAGAATATAAAACCATTGTGCTTGTTTGCATCAGCAACACGGTTGAATGCATGCACGCCATTAATGAACTCGCCAGAGAGTCGGTCAGTACCGTACATCCATTCCCGGACCATCTGCATTATAGTAAAAGTATATCAAAAACCAATACACAACATGATAAAATTATTACAAGTTATGTTGAGAGCTTCTAGAGCATTAATTTTGAATTTTGAAAAATTTACATGCACCAATTTGTGAATTGGAGAAAACAATCAACATGATAAATGTGGAGTTTTTTATTATTGTTCCATAAGTGAAAACCTCATTCCATTCTAAGCTCTGAAACTCTAAAATTACACATTTCAATTTTCAGTAACTATGTGCCTAATCAAAATTTGTTACACATATATATCAAAATCCTTCTAGCTACTTCTAGAGCATGCATGCATTTGATCCATATCTCTATACTTCTAGAGCATTATATAGAGCTAAAGTAGCAATAAGAGATGAAAGAATGAAGTTCTAACCTTTTAAAGCTTTGGATTTAGGTGTTGCAAACTAAATCTTGAGAAAAAAAATGGTATGAACTCTCTTGCTTTCTTTGAGAAAAATGGCCACCATATGCTTTAGGGCAGCTGGCCAGGGAGCTGTATATATAGTGATGGACAATTAGTCCCCGGCCGTGATACGACCCGGGACTAATAGTCCCGAAAAGAGCTGTTTCCACGCTTCAGCTTATTAGTCCCGGGCCGTATTACGGACCGGGACTAATGCTCTGGTCCGGCCCGGGACTAATGCTTATGTCCATTTCTAGCCGTTGGAGGCCTCACGGACCGGGACTAGTGCTAGCACTAGTCGCGGTTCGTGGCGGGCGGGGACTGCTGAGCTTGTTCTGATCGAACCGAAGATGGTTTTTCCAGTAGTGTCTTGGTCGAAACACCATATCAAATTAGTGTGATCGCGTTCCATCTCTCCCATAGTTCTTCACTACGTTCGTACCAGCAGCTATAACCGTAGAGCGAAGTGCATCACAATCCACTTCTGGCAAACTAGGTAATAAGCGTACGCGTTGTTCAAAAAAAAAAAGGTAATAAGCGTACGCCAAGATGGTTAGCTACGAAACCATCTGGTTAAGCAGCTATTAATTAGTGCAATGTTTTTCACTGGTTTAATATTTATGGGATGCTCTGTGAGCAGTCCCCTCTGTTCAATACCGATACTTGTCAGATTCCATAGCTGTTAAAAATCACATACCCTTCAAAAAAAGTTTGCAATGTGCGTGGTGTGATGTATCACATACTATTTTCCTTTGTGAAAGCGTCTGTGATGCATCTTGCCAAGATTTCCTTATAAAAGGGTGTGTTACGTTGAGAGGGTTTTTGAAATACAAATTGTGTGCGATGTAGTGATGAAAATTAATTTTCATGATAGCATCTACATTTTTGCATATATGTTATATTACCATGGCAAAAACGTTGCCAAAGTGAGTCAGATTTTTTATTAGAAAAAAGCACTTCTAATTTTCTAAGTGCTAAAGGGGCTTTCTTGTGAAGCGAGCATAAAAATATGGTGCAAAATAGCACCATTCTAATTCTAAAAAGAAAAACTATTACATCTTTGGTGGATAACATCCACATGTTATGAATTTGTAAGCTTCCTATATCCATACTCACCAATTTTAGTAACTTTTTGCCGGTTTCATTCACACACCGACATTCACTTAAAAGAGTTTGTGTGATGTAGGCCCGTAGGAGCAATTTCTGTGTAATGCACCAAAACATAAGTTCCGTGATCATGCGCCCTTTTTTACACAGGACGTGTATTGCCAAAGTGATTTTCTAACCTTTTTACATAACAAAATCATTTTTCATTTGTGGATGTCATTAAAAAGATTGCAGCCAATAAACAAATGCATTTTTCTCATAGGCATTCATGTTAAACGTTGGATGTATAATCATGTATAGGCGTATCCACACATTGTCTCTTGTTGCATGTATTTTGCATGAGCGCTATTTTGCCAGAGGTCTAACTGATAGATTGCGGAAGTATTGATTGTATTAATATTGCAAGTGATGATTACATCGTAAGCCCTTGGGCTGTTTATATAATACTAGAATACTTGGGGATCAAGAAGACTACTAGAGATAGACTTGGATTACAATACGAAACTACCTAATATGCCTAACCGACATATACTCTAATACCCCCCGCAGTCGGATCGGTAGTGACGCGGACGGTCTGACTGGAGCATAAGCCGGAGGTGAGGTGGTAGCCCTTGTTGCCGATGTCGATGTAGCCGGGAGTGGGGCATTGTAGTCGTGGTCGATGGTGCCATTGGTGAAGTTGTCGCCGTTGATGAAGTCGATGACGTTGATGATGTTGTTTTGTGGTCGATGTCGTCGTTGAGCCTGAAGAATTCGCCGTAGTAGTTGAGGTAGACGTAGTTTGCGTTGAAGTAGCTCGACCCGCAATGCTGAGCTTGCCAGACTCGGGAGCGTGTCGGGAACGAAGGCACGCGTCGGTGTTACCGATACCGAACGTGCGAAGACAGGGACCACCATGAGCCATGCGTGCCAGAGCCGAATTGAGGAGCAAAGAAAATTTTCCGTAAACAGTCGGTGTAGAAGTTGGCCGCCGTGTTGGAGTAGACGAAGTGGCTGCAAGAAGAAAATTGAGCACAAACTTGTGCAAATAAAAATTAGACTACGACTCTGGCGGCAAGGTCGTGGTGGACGAAGACGATGGTGGTAGTTGTATGAGCGCGGCGTCGCTCGTGGAGAAGAACTTATTGATGTTGACGATGACCACGATTGGTGGTGGCGGCGACGAGCGGAGCAATGTTGTTGGTGTAGATGGTTGTCGGTGATGATAACCACGGGTGTTGAAGATGCGACCGTGTTGACGCCAAGATACATACTCGTGGACGTGCCGCAAGATCGGTTGATTGACCGACCACCGCGTTGCACGTGAGAGCATGCCGCTGCAGATCAGAGCCGATGACTCCAAGTAGATCGATTATAGAAGTGTAGTTACAGGTCAAGAGAGATGCAGCGAGGCTTTGAGTAGAGCTGATCCTTCCTTGCCCATATGCACGTGCATGCATACGCCATGGTGCAGCTTGGTGCGTGCTTGCCCGATGAATTAGATGCCTGTGTGCAGCTTACGGCCGGCCGATGCGACTTGAGGCAGTCCATCGAGAGAAGAAATTGGTATTTGGTGGCTAAAGAAAAGAGATCTAATTGGAAAATGCGAAAATTGCTAAAACCTAGAAGTTGATCTATTGGAATAAGAAGAAAAACAAGCTATGAGATTTGGTGCTTCCGGCAGAGATCATGGGGCTCGATCTCGCCGGGGGCGGCGCGGCGGAAGCAGTGGCTAAACCCTAGACGGAGCGAACCGCTCTGATACCATGATAGATTGCGGAAGTATTGATTATATTAATATTACAAGTGGTGATTATATCGTGAGCCATTGGGCTGTTTATATAATACTAGAAGACTTGGGGAGTAAGAAGACTATTAGAGATAGACTTAGATTACAATATAAAACTACCTAATATGTCTAACCGACATATACTCTAATACTAACGTGTTGGAAATTCCCATTAATTACTCATGTTTCTATTGGTTTGTACAAATAATTACTCCATCCGTTCTAAAAAGGATGTCATAAATTTTCTGAATTCGGACATGTCTATATATACTAAATAGTGTTCAGATACATTTGAATTTAGACATCTTTTTTAGGATGGAGGGAGTATTATTGTTATTTTCTACATTTTTTCTTGAAATACGGGTTCATAAAATTTAATACCACATCCAACTTTTAGATTAATACATTGATTATCTACAAGTGTGCAATGCACTAAACAACTAATTTTGATGATATTGGGCCTATATTTTGCGTAGAGGTCTATATTTCCATGGCATACAACTTTGCCAAGGTGAGTTTCCATTTTTAAAAAAAATATATTCCATTTTATAAGTGTCAAATTTAGGGTTTTTTAAAACAAATATAAAGAATATAGTCTAAAACGGCACCTCTCCAGTTTTTTTTTCAAAAACATGACGATATTTAATAGATAAAGTCCACATATTTTGAATTTCTAAGATTTCTATCTACGCTGTCCCCGCACTTTATTGTCTTTCTGCATATTTTAACCTGGCAATCTTATAAAAGAGTCCGATATAGGAGGCTATCACGCATATGTTTTAAAACTAAAATGTTTTATCTCACTCTTCTTACTAATAGTGCGCATTAGAGTGTTACTTTAAAGGTTTGGATTTAACCCAAAAGGCTGAGTGATGCAAGGAAAGAAACACTAACAGAACACGGAAACGGTGATTGACGACATCTCACAATGTAGCTTCACGTGGAAGCCTGAAGGTGGCTAGCTAGCTGTTGTAATGAAGGTGGCTAGCTAGCTGTTGTATGTAAGAACATAGGAAATTATACTTGTGAGCTGTTGTTTTTGCGATCTCAGGGGAACTTCCTAGCACTTGGTTGTACTTTTAGAGAGCTGATGTCCATTTGGTCTTTGTTTCCGCCCCCATCAGCTTTTCTTCTTGACCCCATCGGTTGGCAACAGCCCCTTGTTCGACTTGTTGCTCCTGTACAAAGCAGGAAAGACATCCATCACATTGATATAATTAAGACACATATCACGCAATTATATATACTGTATATATTACTCAAATATAATATGTATATATTTATATATAGTACCTCAGTAAGAAGCGTGGATGGATGCCGATACAGTAGCCTAAGAACACCGCCAAGCCAAGTAGAAGCACCACACCGACCTCGCTCACGGCGAGGAAGCAGTTAAAGGTGAAGAGCATGAATGACGAGCAGTACAAGCAGGCCAAGACTTTTAGAGTATGGCATTCCAGCCCAAGGACGACGACGATGTCGCCTCCACGTCCACCCCGTGTCGTCAAGGGTGTCAGCATGGAGATGATGATGGTGATAGGGAAACATAAACATAGCACAACGGGCACAAGCACCTCTAGGCGATTATACAGAAGCCGAGGTGGTCTAGGGGTGTCCATGAAGATGCACATGGGGCACAATCCACAGGCAGAAAACACGAGTGTGAGGAAGAGGATGAAACCCGATTCACCTGCGAGCTTCGCCTGCGCCTCTTTGGAAGAGAGGGGGGCAGTCCACCTTCTATGTGTGGCCTTTCTCTCGGAAGCTTTGTGTTTCCGACTGACGACGCTCATGGCGATAAGGGCAAGGAAGAGGATTGCCATTGTCACGATGCCAACATATACTCGAAGCTGCAGTCCGCGATCAACATGCACATCGGTATTGCACCGGCTGAATACAAGCGCGAGGCAGATGACGGTACGCAATTCATAGGCGGGCTTCTCCCGTGCATCTTGGGCGGTCCGGCGACCCAGACGGAATCGAGGTACATGATGACTGTCCCGGCCGCGCAGCTCAGGACTGCGTCCACGAACAAGGCCAGGATTTCTGCGCAGGCAAAGTGGGCCAGGAGACGCGCCTTGCGCTTGCAGGTTGTCGGAGAGAGGATGCATATCGTGGAGTAGAAGTAGGAGCTGAACAGAAGCGAGAGCCTTCGTAGGGCGACCAGCGTGTCGTCGTCGGCGTCGTGGCCGCCGGAGCACCGTGTAATGATCGGGAAGAGCACCGCTAGAACCACCGATTGGAAGAAGAAGATGAAGAGCGACATGGCCCGCTTCTTGCTGTGCTCCGGGGCGTCGGCGTTGTTGGTCTGCAGATCGATTTCCTCGTGTTCGCCGTCCATCGTAGCCGCTGTCCATCGTAGCCGCCGCCGATGAAGCAAAACTGCTACTAAGTGTAAATTTGATTGACTCGCATACTAATATTGCTTGAGGGGTATAGAATATATATATAGGGTTACAAAACTTGTCGGCAAGATTACTTAAACCGACTCTAAAACAAACTCTTAACAGATCAGAACCGACTCAACATTGTCTAGTCTAACATCCCCCGCAGTCTCATCGGCGAGCGCAACGACGTTGAGACTGGATCGTATGTCAATGAATGGTGCAGTAGCAAGCTCCTTGGTGAAGATGTCAGCAAATTGCGCCGTGGTTGGAACATGAAGAACACAAACTTGTCCAAGAGCAACCTTCTCGCGAACAAAATGTATGTCGATTTCAATATGTTTTGTCCTCCGATGCTGAACTGGGTTGCCCGCCATATAAACTGCAGAGATATTATCACAATACACAATGGTAGCCTGCTGAATTGGGCGATGAAGTTTGGCCAGAAGTTGAATCAACCATACCATTTCTGCAACTGCATGTGCAACTGTGCGGTACTCAGCCTCAACAGACGAACGAGAAACCGTTAGCTGACACTTAAAAGACCAAGAAATCAAATTATTGCCAAGAAAAACACAGTAACCAGATGTGGACAGACGAGTCTCGGGACATCCAGCCCAATCTGCATCGGAATATGCTATCAAAGTTGTAGGGGAAGAAGAATTAATACGAAGGCAATGATCAAGAGTTCCTTTGAGATATCAAAAAATTCTTTTGACTAGATTATAATGAGGAAGGCGTGGATCATGCATGAAAAGGCATGCTTGTTGAACAGCATAGGAAATTTCAGGATGTGTAAGAGTGAGATATTGAAGTGCTCCTATGAGACTTTGATATAGAGTGGGATCGGAGAAGGATTCGCCGGTAGAAGAAAATTTAGAATTGGTGTCGATGGGGGTGCGGAATGGTTGGCAGTCCGACATGCCAGCACGAGAGAGAAGATCGAGAGTGTATTGCCGTTGAGAAAGAAAAAGACCAGAAGAATCACGAGTGACAGCAATGTCCAAAAAATGATGAAGCATACCTAGATCAGTCATAGATAATTCGTGTTGAAGACTAGAGATGATAGAGTTGAGAAAAGTTTGGGTGGAGGCTGTGAGAATAATGTCATCAACGTAAAGGAGGAGATAGGCAATGTTATTATTTGATTGATAGACAAAGAGAGATGTGTCGAAGAGAGAGAGGGAATAAATCCTATAGTTTGGATGAATGTAGAAAAGCGCTGAAAGCACGCACGAGGTGCTTGCTTCAGGCCGTAGAGAGACTTTTTGAGAAGACATACATGATTCGGTGAACTAGGATCTTCGAAACCTAAAGGTTGTTGACAGTAGACAGTTTCTTAAAAATAACCATGAAGAAAGGAATTTTTTACATCGAGTTGATGAATAGGCCAAGAAGAGGAAACAGCAATGCTAAGGACGGTGCGAATTGTGCTTGGTTTGACAACAGGAGAAAAGGTTTCATCATAGTCAATTCCTTGTTGTTGAGAATAGCCACGACATACCTAGCGGGCTTTGTAGCGAGAGAGAGTACCATCGGAGTGAAATTTTTGACGAAAGACCCATTTACCAGAAACAATGTTTGAATTAGAAGGACGAGGAACTAGCTGCCAAGTATCATTGGTGACCAAAGCATGGTATTCTTCTTTCATAGCAGCGGACCAGTTGGGATCGAGAAGAGCGGATTTGTAGGATTTTGGGATGGGAGAAAGGTTGGGTTGAGCTAAGAAATTAAGACATTTGGAGGGTAGACGAAAACCAGATTTGCCACGGGTACGCATAGTATGATCATTGGTGGGTGCTGGAATAGGAATAGCATAGGAGGGTAATTGTGGGGAAGGAGAGGGATCATGCTCAGAAGTGGGTGCCGAAGAGGGAGGCGTGACAGTGGAGTTGGGAGATGCATCAGATGAGGTTTGCGACGCGGCAGGAGAGTGTGCCGTGGGTGGAGAGGGTGGTGCGACGGCAGGCTGCACGGTAGGATGCCGTGAGGGCTCGGTAGAGCGCGCGATAGGATAAGTGAGCGAAACGCCCGGCGCAGCGGATGTAGGTTCGGGCGTAGGGGGTTCTGTATGGAATATTGGGTTGTGTAGGGGATTAGGTGGTGTAGATGAACGAGTCGAGGGAGAGGGATCGGTGGAGACGGAATCATGGGGAGATGTATGGGTGGCAAAAGGAAAAGAGTGTTCAATGAAAGTAATGTGACGAGAGATATGAATACGACCAGAAACTGGGTCAAAACATCTATAACCTTTGTGCTCATCGGAATAACCTAGAAAAACACAGGGTATAGATCTAGGAGCTAGTTTATGAGGTGAAGTGACATAGGTATTGGGAAAACAGAGATAACCAAATACTCGAAGTTCAGGATAATTAGGATGACATAGAAAGAGAGAGTAATATGGTGTGGTTTGTGGGTTAAGTTGGGAGGGACGAATGTTGAGGAGATATGTGGCTGTGCGGAGAGCTTCAGCCCAAAAACGTGGGGGCATAGAAGCTTGGATAAGAAGGGTTCTAATTATGTCGTTGATAGTGCGGAGAGATCTCTCAGCTTTGCCGTTTTGAGGGGAAGTGTAGGGCAGGAAAAACGGAGGAGAATGCCATGGTGGAGAAAGAAATTACGATTTTGTTTATTGTCAAATTCTTTACCATTATCACATTGGATGAACCGAATAGGGAGAAAGAAGTGAGTTGCAACATAGCGTTGAAAATTGAGAAAGATTGTGTGCACATCAGCTTTTTTGCGTAAAGGAAAAGTCCATGCATAATGAGTGAAATCATCCAAGTTCACAAGATAGTACTTAAAACTAGAAATACTCTCAATAGGTGATGTCCATAAATCACAATGTAATAATTCGAAGGGAAAAGTACTAAAAGAAGTAGAAGAATTGAACGGAAGACGCACATGTTTTCCTTGTTGATAAGATTCACAAACTAGAGGATTATGAGTATCTCGATTACAAGGAATAGAGAAATTACTTAGGAGAGAATCTAAGACGATTTTATTGGGGTGGCCTAGACGTTGATGCCAAAGCTCGACCGAAGCAACCATAGATGAGGGTTGGGTGGCCGTGGTAACACCATGAAGGGAGTAGAGATCTCCATCACTATTGAAGCGAGCGATCTCCGCCTTGATTAGAAAATCCTTCACAGAAACACCAAAGGAGTCAAATTCGAGAGAAATATGATTGTCACGAGTGAATTGTCAAACGAAGATTAAATTTTTAATGAGATCAGGTGCAACAAGAATATTGCGAAGGAGGAGAGGTTTTGTGTGAGAGAGAAGTTGTGCATTACCAACACCGGAGATAGGGATAGTAGAACCATTGCCAAGAGTTATAGAGGAAAAAGGTGTGGAGGAAAATTTTGACAGCATATTATTCGAAGAAGACATGTGACTAGAAGCACCAGAATCGAAAATTCAGTCAGTACCTGAGTTTCCTTGAGCAGCAAAGTGGTTCATGGCCTGGATAAACGCTGCTTGGTCCCAGATCGGTGATGAGGAAGAGGACGGCGATGGTGCAGGCAGCAGAGCAGGTGGTGATGACGCGTAGATCGGCATGTAGGCACCAACAGACGTCGGAGGAGGGGCTGGAGCGTTGTACTGCTGGTAAGTCGGACCAGGCATGTAGGTCGGTGCAGTCATGTAGGCTTGGTGCAGAGGGCGAGTGCCGAGGAGGCCCGGAGAGCCGTCGTGGGGGCGCATGCCCGACGTCCAGGCGCCAGAGTACGCCGGGGGAGCACCAATCTGATAGGGCGCGATACAAGGCATGGGCCAGGCCTGGACAAGCCTGTCCATGGGTCGTGCATCGGGCGCCAGCTAGGAGACGTAGGAGGTGCCGGGGCTGGAGGCGTCGGGCCGCTGGGAGGAGCCATGGGTGGTCGAGGCGGCCGGAAGGTAGGGTTTTTGCCCCTGTAGTTCGGACTAGGGCGCCACCCCGGAGGTGGCTGCACCAGTGATGGAGGAGGCGGCGCAGGAGCAGCAGGAGGTCGCTGGATCGTGGCGAAAACTTGATGGCGCACCTCTTTATTTACGATGGCACGGTCGGCCCACTGCAGCATAGATCGGACCTCGGCGAAGGTAGGACGGGGCCGCATCATGGAAATAAAGGAGGCCTTCTTTTCGAAGCGGTCACCGAGCCCGACTAGGAGGATGTTAATCAGTTGACGGTCATCGACGGGGTCGCCGAGCTCTTGGAGTTCATCGGCGATCGTCTTGAGCTTTTGACAGTAGACGCCGACGGGAGAGTCACCTTGGACGGTGTTGCGGAGCTCGGTGTGGAGGGTGTTGACGCGGGCGTCGACGTTGTCTTGGAAGAGCTGTCGGAGGGCCGCCCAGAGGGCGGCTGCGCTGGTGGCGTCGCGAAACACGAGATTGAAGATCTCAGTGGACACCCGCTGGTAGATCCATTGGATGATGGCGAGGTCGTCCTTGGCCCAGCGAGGATCGGTAGGCCGGGGAACGGCGTGGTCGGCGACGTGGTCGAGAAGATTGCACCGACCGAGATGAACCTCGAAGAGATGACGCCAATGGTAGTAGTTATGCTTTGGTAGATCTAAAGTGATTGGAATAAAGGGTCTAACATCTGAGATTGTATCGGCATAGTGGATAGTTGGGAGGGTAGAGCAAGAGAGGTGTTGGAGGTTTGGCCGGCGTCACCTAGGGAAGCAGCGGCGGCGGCCTTTTTGGTGAAGTAGTCGGGAGGGGGAGGAAGGGGCGGCGTCGGTGGCGGCGCCATGCCCTAGGATCTAATTGTCTGATACCATGTAAATTTGATTGACTTGCATAATAATATTGCTTGAGGGGTACAGAGTATATATAGGGTTACAAAACTTGTCGACCAAGATTACTTAAACTGACTCTAAAACAAACTCTTAACAGATCAAAACCGGCTCAACATTGTCTAGTCTAACACTACGTGTTCCTCAAGTTTTATATTCGCTCCTGGCCTGTATCTAAACTTGGAAGTAGTAGTATTACTCTGTTTTTGGCAATTTTCTCGCAGG
Source organism: Avena longiglumis (assembly GCA_030063025.1). Taxonomy (NCBI): domain Eukaryota; kingdom Viridiplantae; phylum Streptophyta; class Magnoliopsida; order Poales; family Poaceae; genus Avena; species Avena longiglumis. Next base: position 2,426,382 of record CP125974.1, on the reverse strand, counting down.
GCCGGATATATAGTACTCCCTTCGGTCCATATTAATTGACTTTGATTTGTCAAATTTTGGATGAACCTATGTACGTTCATTCAAATTTTGACAAATCGAAGTCAATTAATATGGGTCGAAGAGAGTATAGGAATAGTCGTAATAAAACCACAAAACAAACTCGATCGTCCGATCGTAGTATTACTTTTTTTTTTTGAACGGCGATCGTAGTAATACTTGTCCTTGGTTTGGAAACGGGTCTCAATTTGAAACCGAGTTTTTTTTTTTCCAAACAAGGATTTGCCGGTTGCGCGTTCATGACCCAGTAATCGATCTGAGTGTTCTTTTCTTTCCTTTCCGAAAATGAAGAATCGAGTGCGTTGCATGAAACTCGCTCACGCCGCCTGAGAAAAAGGAAACCAAAATGACGGACAGATTGTGTATGCATCGTAGGGGAATCCCTTAGAGCATCCCCACTCGTTGGGCGTTTTCAGTTTGAAATTCGGACGTATTTTGTTTTGAACGCTAGTTTTCGGCTAGCAACGCCGAGTTTCTCACTCGCGTTTCCGGATCGAGTTTTCGTATTTGGCTAAAATTTAATAATTCTATCAAACTTCGCCAAATATAGACGAATTTAGGCGAAATTTAGGCGAATATGAGCGAACTTTAGGCGAATATAAGAGGTTTTGGGCGAATAAAACGGTTTTGGGCGAATATGGACGAATTTTGGATGAATGTGGATGAATTTTGGGCGAATATGAACGAATATGGGCGAATATGGGCAAACTTTGGGTGAATATGGATGACGACGAATATGAACGAACTTTGGGCGAATATGGTCGAATATGGACGAATTTTGGCAAACTTTGGATGAATATGGGCGAATATAGGCTGTCTGGGTGGGTACACTCGCCGGCTTTCTTTTTTCGCCGAATTCGCTTCGTCCGGCGACGTTTTGAGATCCTGAAAATGACCTGAAAAGTCCGGACCAAAGTTAGCCTAAATCCGGACAAAACCGGAATCCTAAAAATGCGATTGAATCAATTTCGGCGTCTAGACTAAAAAATTATCCTGGATTCGGCGTCCTGAACGTAAGTGAAGATGCTCTTAATTGCATGAATCGGTCAGCACATGTACGTGCAGGGTTCCGGTAAAATAAATGGCTTGCGTCTCTTAATTCTTGATTGCTTCTTCCACCGATGACAAATATGGCCCACCATGTAAAACAATACTATGCCATTTTTTTGACAACTAAAAAGTTAAAAGCTATTTTTAGACAAAAACTAGTTGAATGCCCTGCGTCGCCACACCATTTTAATTTTTATTGGCATCGTACATGTCGCAAATAATGCATGTAACAGATTTGAGATAATACTCGTGCCAATTAACAAAGACAAAGACACATTTATATATAGGCGTCCAATGATAATTCCAGTCCTCATCCTTAGTCTGCTATGAAGAGACAAAACAAGACATTTTAGCCAAGGATGGAAACCATTTGACCATACGCCAAAACTTCCAAACTTTCTCTTCGTTTTAAAATAGATGTCGCGGATTTGTCTAAAGTTGCATATATCTATATATAATAAATAATGACTAGATACGTTCAAATTTTGACAAATCATCTACGACATCTATTTTGAGATGGATGGAGTCCAACTCCTTAGCGCTCCAAATTGACAAACCTAAATGTCCTCAACTCAGAGAGACTTTCTTTGATGGAAACTTAACTTCCATAGACTATAACGATAAAACTAAACAAAATTGTACAAGAAATATTTTTGAGACCTTTATTGCAGAAAAATCTACACTTCTTATTCTAACAATGACAATAAAATGTTCCGGTAGCTTGTCATCTAGAGGTTTACAATCACCGGTCATCTACACTTCTTATTCTACCAATTGCATTTTGTTGAGGGATTAGAGAACTTAGCATTGTGATGTGTTCCCGATTAAAGAAAGAGTACATCTTCCCCATGTTTGGTTTTGACCGGTGACGCTACTGCATGCTTAATTTGTGTTCTTGACCTATACGGTTGCACTTTTCGTCCCACAAGAGCAGTTGGATATGGCACCTACTCTCAATCATTAGTTGCAGTAAAATAATTTCGCCAAGGATACCTTTTACACTGTAGAAACTCAAGTTCCTTATTATAGGGTTGTGTGAGAGGTTGCAGTAAGTAGATACCAAAGTTCACCACTTTCCACTGTGTTGGGACATAACTAGAGGAAATATTGGTTGCGGACCCTTGGCAACTTAAGTATGTGAATATGTCATCTTTTGGTCCGTCCCGGGTGCTCTCTTTTGCTTGTACAAAGATTCTAGACGTCGCACAAAATGTTGAGAGCACGAGCCTCATCTCTCTTAGCATGTGAATATGTCTATCTTTGAGTCCATCCCGCATGCTCTCTTTTGCTCGTGCAAAGCTTACAACCGTTGCACAAAATGTTGAGAGCATGAACCTGATCTCTCTTGGTGAGATATGTATTACTTTTTAAATTCTAATTCAATTTCACTATCCTTCATGACCTTCATCCAAGTGATGTGGACAAAATAGGGTGTTTTAGCTCCCGGACTCTGCACGTACCTGAATGTCCAAGTTCCAAAAATAATAAGATATTCAGTTGTTGCCTAAATTTTTTAGTTTATTTAAAATAAAATCTATTTATATACATGTTTTTAACGCTGGTGCATTTGAACTTTTGACCAATGTTGAATTTCTATGTTATATTTTATTTAAATATTTTTCATTCTTATACTTTTCTCATGTTGCAATTCTCAAAAATGTTTCATAATTTTAGATTGATGTCTACAATGATCAATATACATGAGTAAAATTTTATTTTATTTAATTTAAATTAACCATTAATTAAGAGTGCATGGATTACATATATTTTGTAGTCTTCTTGCACCTTGGAAATTTTCAAGATAAGGATAGATGTTGAAATAAGGAATAGTATATGTCAAGAGAACTATATATTTTCCATGTGTAGTATATAAGTCGTTCGACACGCTTTACGTGTCGGTTGCAAGTGAAATTATATGAATAGTGGATATGACACATGTATATTAGAAGGCCTAAAACCAACTAATCTTTGGCCTTATTGTTCTTTAGAATATCAACACTCCAGTGTTGATCTCCAAGTTTCCCCATCTCAAGAAGCCAGAAATTAACATCTGAGGAATATTTCCCACCTTCGATGCCATGCATATGGTTTCCTTTATTGGTTCTTCACCTGCCTTGGAGTCTTTCATATTTTGTATAAGCCATCTATTCCTGAGCTATAAATCTATGATATTACTAAGGTTATCAATGGAACGATGGTTTTAGTATTAGTTGATCCTAAATATGAACATCCATCTAGGTTAGGACGCCTTGAGACATGATTGGTCTATTGTTTGAGGCCACAATGTAATGACCTGAGGTGGAAGCCACAATGGTGTCATGATCACCTCTGACAGGTGATGATCACAGGTTTTTCTCCAGCCAATAACCTAATTCATGTTGGATTATTAGGCATAATTTCCACGATTAATTCCAGAATATAAATCATGACAAAACCAGCTATTACGGTGACGGCGCAAGTAGAGAGGCAGGCAAAACCCTAGATTGGTTTTCGGTGGTGTTGTGGCGGTAGCCGCGCAGGACTTTATATAGAGCGGCTCAGGAAACCCTAACGGAGGCGAACGTGGGCCGAGTCCACGTTACGCACGTTCGGGTCGGTTACAGTAGCCCACGATCCGGGAGCGACCCGAATAAGCTAACCGTTTGACACGTCATCAATTTTCTGAGCAGCAAAATAAAGCTCGGCTCGGCGAGATTCCATAACCAGCGTCGCGTCGGCGTCGTGAGACGGCGTGCGAGGCGGCGTCGGAGGAGGAGCGCGCGTGTGTATCTCTCTTATTCCCACTCACTTACAAAGTGGTGCAACACTCCACCTTATAAGGTGGTGCAACTCTCCTCAACTTTCCATGTGGGACTAAACTTTAGCTCCCACTCCACTTCCATGTGAGCTGCCACAACCACGGGCCCCAACACATCTGCGCTGCCACAAATTTGCGCTTTGAGATTTAGCGAACATCTGAAATACTCATGGGCCTAAATGGATTAGCCCCATTATTTCTAACAATCCCCCACCAGATCTCAAATGCCCATTTGAAGATTTGCCAATCCTTGCTACTTGTTTATATACCGGTGTTTCAGCGAGACATTAAGTTGAACTTCCGCCTAGAATCTTGAACTACGTCTATCAACAACTTGAACAATGGACGAACCTTGAATTGCAAGTTTGGTGCCAATAGATTTCGCTCAAAATCATAACTAGTACTTGGCTGTCAGTAGCCTACCCCGTGGGTTGGAGCATATCGTCATACTCCTGGTCTCTTCATGAGTTTACTAGAGATCACCCAGATCTCATAGACCGCGACGTTTACAGTCGAGCTCATATAGGTGTGTTCTTTCAAGAATGCCCTGTAGGACGGCATCTTTGCTAATTAAAGCCAACAGAAACACATTAAGGCATGTTGCCAACCTGCCTTACAGATTATGAGAGTCACGCATCTTCACATAGAGAGGGTTACGAAATACTCTCCTCAGTCAAACCACTAGCTTGTTCTTCCCAGGTCCTAATTCACGGGATCTCCGATCACATAGGTTGGGTTACCACTAAGGTGTGACATCCATGGGTCTCAACCCCATCTCCCTCGATGCACTTTCTATCACATTTCGTGATAGTCCCTTTGTAAAGGGATCTGCCAGGTTTTTGTCTGTTTGAATATACGTGATTATTACTCGGAGTTTCTCAATTTCTGACAGATTTCAAACGTCTCTTCACGTGTCTTGATGACTTGCGTTATCCTTAGAATTGTTCACTTTGACAATAACAGTTTGGTTGTCACAATTCGGAAGGATTGCCGCACAGGTTTCTCAACCACGTGCAAGTCCATCAAGAGCTCACGCAGCCATTCGACTCAACGGTGGGCGTGTCTAAAGCGATAAGTTCTGCTTCCATAGTTGACCTCGTCAATATGGTTTGTCTCTGAGACCTCCATGACAACTGCGCCACCTCCAAGGGTAAACACATACCCGCCGTGGCGTAGAGTTCATCAACGTCGAGATCCAATTCAATCACTATATCCTTCAAGCACGCAGATTTCTGAATAGTGAATCCCATAGCTCATTGTACCACATAGATAGCGCATGACCCTTTCAAGTGCATGCCAATGATCAATACCGGGTTAGACATGAACCTACTCAACTTGCTCACAGCAAAGAGATATCGGGTCTTGTAGCGCTTGCTAAGTACATGAGAGAACCAACAAGCTGGTGAATATTTCAGTTGATCCGTTGGTTCCTTCTTATTCTTTGTAATGTCAAACTGGGATCATAAGGTGTTGGAGAAGTCTTGCCATCATTAAAGCCAAATCGGCTCAAGACCTTCTCAACATAATGAGATTGCGTTAAAGTAATCCCATTCTCGTTCTTAATAAGCTTGATATTCAGAATGACATCAGCCTCTCCCAGATCTTTCATATCAAAACTCTTTGACAGGAAAGACTTGACTTCATTTATCACTTTCATGTTTGTACCAAAGATCGAATGTCATCCACGCATACAAACATAATATAACGCTTATCGCCCCACCATGGCGATAGTAAACACACCTGTCAGCCTCATTAATGACAAAGCCATCAGAAAGTAGAGTTCTGTCAAACTTCTCATGCCATTGCTTAGGTGCTTGTTTCAGGCCATATAAAGATTTCAATAACTTACACACCTTTGTCTCTTCACCTTTTACCACAAACCCATCCGGCTGATCCATATAGATCTCCTCTTCCAACTCTCCATTAAGGAAAGTTGTCTTCACGTCCATTTGATGAACGAGAAGACCATAAGAGGCGAGTGTGATGAGTACTCGAATGGTGGTGGTCTAGCGACAGGTGAATAGGTGTCAAAGTAATCTTCGCCTTCTTTCTGTGTGTAGCCCTTAGCTACAAGCCGTGCCTTGTACTTCTCAATAGTACCATCAGGCCTTAGCTTCTTCTTGAACACCCACTTACATCCCACAGGTTTACAACCATAGGGTCGTTCTGATAATTCCCAAGTTCCATTAGAAAGAATCGAGTCCATCTCATTTTGGACAGCTTCTTTCCAATCATCTGCATCAGGAGATGCATATGCCTCAGTAATGGATCTGGGAGTATCATCCACAAGGTACACGATGAAATCATTGCCAAAGGATTTTGCAACCCTCTGTCTCTTACTCCTCGTGAGAGGTTCATCGTCATCCTTCTCAAGAAATTCCTCATGTGGTTGTTCAGAATTATCAATAGATGCACTAGATTCAGGAAGTATTTCAGAAGAAATCCTACCAATGCTATGCATATCTTTCATAGGAAAAATATTCTCAAAGAATGTTGCATCACGAGATTCCATTATAGTATCAACATGCATATCAGGTACCTCAGATTTAACCACTAGAAATCTATAGCCTACACTCCGTGGAGCATATCCTAGAAAGATACAATCCACTGTCTTGGGTCCGAGCTTGCGTTTCTTGGGAATCGGTATGTTGACCTTCGCCAAACACCCCCAAGTACGCAAATACGAAAGTGATGGTTTTCTCCCAACCCACTCCTCATAAGGGGTCTTTTCTTTATTCTTGTTAGGAACTCTATTCAGGACATGACATGAAGTCAACAAAGCCTCCCCCACCATGCCTTTGATAAACCAGCAGTGGCTAACATGGAATTCACCAAGTCAGTCAGCGTGCGGTTTTTCCTCTCGGCAACCCCGTTTGATTGGGGCGAGTAGGGAGGCGTCCTCTCATGAATAATTCCGTGTTCCTGACAGAATTCATCAAATATTTTGGGAAAATACTCACCACCACGATCCGACCTAAGACGCTTGATCTTTCTCTCTAGTTGATTTTCAACCTCGGCCTTATAGATTTTAAAGTAGTCTAAAGCCTCATCTTTAGTTTGCAACAAGTAAACATAGCAGAATTTAGTAGCATCATCTATCAACGTCATGAAATATCTCTTTTCACCTTTTGTCAACACACCATTCATCTCACATAGATCAGAATGTATGAGTTCTAGAGGTGCCAAGTTTCTCTCCTCGGCAGCCTTGTGAGGCTTTCGAGGTTGCTTTGATTGCACACAACTATGGCACTTAGAACCTTTGGCAATAGTGAAATTCGGAATTAAACTCATGCTGGACATCCGAGACATCAAACCAAAATTAATGTGACATAAACGAGAATGCCAAACACTGGGATCATCATTAACACCACCACAAATATGATTCACAGATTTATTACAAAACTCTGAAAGCGAAAACCGGAACAAGCCTCCGAACTCATAACCTTTACCAATAAATTGTCCATGTTTCGAAACAACGACTTTATTAGACTCTAAGACAACCTTAAACCCTCCGAACATCCATCTAGGTTAGGACGCCTTGAGACATGATTGGTCTATTGTTTGAGGCCACAATGTAATGACCTCAGGTGGAAGCCACATTGGTGTCATGATCACCTCTGACAGGTGATGATCACAGGTTTTTATCCAGCCAATAACCTAATTCAGCTTCTAATATATATCCTCGAGAGGACTCATTTCCTTGTGTGCCATGTACTCCACAACCCCTTGGTATACTAGGAAAACAATTCTGTCCCTCCACAGTTTTGTTATGTGTCTTCCCTCGCTATTACAACAAGGATGTAATCAGTAGCATATTCTTAACTGGCAACTTGAGTATCTCGTGGACAAAGTCTCCGGAAAACAAAAGGATAAAGACATTAGTTCTTGCAATATTATTTCACATGTTCTCTCTTGAATGATATTGTCCTTCCTTTGTGTTTCAAAAGTTACGTTGAAGTTGCATACACTAGCTGAGATTTTTGTAAAATATGCAAACATTCATTTGTAATTTATCTAGTTTTGAGTATATATTATAGTTAGTCTGTTCAAGAGAATTAATGTATTGGAAAATTTTATCACAATTTCCTGAACATTTAAGAAAATATAGTACTACTGGCAATGGAAAATAATCAAAATATAAATTGGATGAAACTTTTTTAATTCAGAATATTATGAATCTATGTGTATGCTCTATTTTTTTCAGAAATCATTATATACAATGAAATAGTATGTAAGTGGTCATCTTTATCATGCATTCACAAAAGGCTTAAATATGTCCTGGCAATGATCTAGTTGTACAATATAGCGACTATAACAATTTTTTATACTAATGCAACTCAATATTCATGCAGATTCGTCCAACAATGTTTGCATCAATCATTGTTGTGTCATAAACAGTGATGATTTTATTGTCATCAGAGAGATTGGGGTGAGTATAACATTTCGGAGCGATTATGTCATAACCAGCATCGGTAACATCTTTGGAGAGACGAGGGGTGGTGCAGGAATTGCAATTGGTAGCGAGATGTCAGGTAGTGTATCCGAAGTACATGTTTAGGGCCCTAGCATCGTGATATCATGGGTTCGGGACCTTTGCATTGTGATATCGTTGCATAAGATTACAATCAAGATTTTTGCACGACGAGCAGTGTATGTAATGAATGTGTATATAGCTGATGTGAGTATGCACAATGTTTTGATGGCCATAAGGATCAATATATTGGAAAACTATAGAGAACATCCTTATAATAACTACTTAAATTGATCAAAAAAATTCATATTTATTATACTGAACTTTATTACCTTTTCACAACTCACATTGCACAAAATGCATGCCATTTTCTATTGGTACTTTATTTTACATACGATCTTAAATATTTTGTAAGTCCCACTAGAACAACTAATAATGTAATCACATTTACATTTATTGAGGTACAACTTTTCAAACAATTCTACAATTTATATACTAGTAAGTTGAAATTGTATTTTCTTGCAAAAGAAAATTATTTTATTAATTTGGCATGGCAATTGAAGGAAAAAAGTTCTCTTATAGGGATTTTAGCCTAATTAAATCTAACGAATCCAAAGTATGGTTTTACCACCCCCAAAAGTTTGGTTTATTCATCCTCATGTTATTTTAAAGTATGTATATCTGTCTTTATCCATGAAATTCTAAAATATTTACATGACTCTGTAGGACGTTCTAGCATGTACATTCTAACAATTTAGTTTTTACAATTCAAACTTGTGTATGTTGTAAACCGTTAATTTTTAATATGTACATAAATAGTTTAAGGCCTCTAAAACGAATTCGATACTAACCAAAGCCGACAAGATCTATCTATTCATAAGGTATTTTTTATATATCATGCCAAAAGTTGTTAATCTACCACTGGACTATATTCCACTAATATTCATGGTGCCATTTCATATGTATGGACTGGACACAAGAGACCCAAGATTTTGGAGTCTATATATCGGAACTGAACTCAAAATGACAGACAATTTACAAATTGAGTAGACATAGAGAATGAAACCGTCTTTTGTACTTTTATCGTAATGTAGTGTCACCTACATATAGCGGGCTGTTGTTTTGTGTCCTATCCATCTAAGAGCAACAGCGGGAGCTAAATGTAACACACAAGGCATTGGCGCATGATAGGTGTGCATCCTCTATTGTGTAATACCCTGCCATGATGCATCGAGGGAGGGAGCCATGGACCGGGCACTTTGTTGGCCTGTTCGCATGTTAGATGACTATTGTATATACATTCATCAGTGCAATCAATTAAGGTGTGCACAATTGCAACCCAATCATATTCTATTACTTGGTACCAATTGACCTCTCATCCCCGGCCTCCTCTCTCCCTTAACCCTACCCTTTGCCTTAGCCCTAGCCACCCAGCACCATGACTCCCGAAGATATCGAGGAAAAGGACAAAGGAACTCCATGCCCGCACCAAAGCTCTTGAGAAGCGCAAGTCCGAACTTTCCTAGCAAGCCGACGACAAAGGAAAAAAACATCATCACCACTACTCTTCTAGCTCGTGCCCCTAGTCCATCCACCTTCTATTTCTTGGTCGTCTCGTCGATAGCTGATAGTTTCTCCCAAGATGTTGATCTAGTTACGCTCTGGAGCAGAGGGGTCGTTCACATTATGGTAGCTATGAGGGACCCAAGTAACTTTGAGAAGGAAGCAAAAGAGTTTGGTTCTCCTATCAAAGCTGGTGTGAGGCACCTGACTTTGTGCCAGATCTTGGTTTCACTCCCTATTTTTGGAGATGCAGAGGCAATGATAATGATGATGAAGATGTTTCCATCCCGCTATGTATGTGGGCATGCCCACTGCAGGAAGGCTGTGCGTGGCAGGATTACTCTGCCTTAGACAAACTTTGGTTCTTCCTATGAAATTTCACATTTTTTAGAGCAAAGAGAGGTTCATTAATCATCTGAACAGGGGATTACACTCCGCACCATAGCGATTCTGAGATCATCGGAGGGATATGAAGGGAACTCAAAGTTTCTATCATGGAATTCTGATCAACTGACTAGTTTTTCTTGTACTACAACTATGGTTCTGCATATTAACTTTTGTGGAACGATGCGTGCCCTCTCGGACCATCGGTTGCGTGTTATATAGGTAGGAAAAATCCCCCTACGTGGCAGTACAAGAGAAGTACGTATACGATCGTAGTACTACTCCGTATTGTATACGACCACATATTACATACTCTAACACCCCCCTTAATCTAAACCACGGGAGACGCTGAACAGGCAGGGCTTTGGTAAATCCGTCAGCTATCTGATTTCTGGTAGAGATAAACTTGATTGCAAGCTTGTTATTGGTGACACATTCTCAAACAAAGTGATAGTCAATCTCAATATGTTTGGTGCGAGCATGAAAAACTGGGTTAGCTGACAAAAAGGTGGCACCCAGATTATCACACCAAAGACAGGGCTTCTCACGTAGTTTGACACCAAGTTCATCAAGAATGGCTTCAACCTAGATTAATTCTGTAGTTGCATTAGCAAGGGCTTTGTACTCAGCTTAAGTACTGGAACGAGAGGCGGTTGCTTGTTTCTTAGGTATCCAGGAAACCAAATTGGGACCAATAAAAATGGCAAAATCTCCAGTGGAGCGCCGATCATCAAGACAACCAGCCCAATCTGCATCTGAAAAAGCACTAAGAAGAGTGGATGATGATTTCCGAAAAATGAGTCCAAGAGCCGACGTATCTTTTACATAATGAAGTATACGTTTTACTGCTGTCCAATGTGCAGTAGTTGGTGCATGCAAATATTGGCAAACCTTATTGACGAAAAATGACAAGTCTGGACAAGTAAGAGTGAGATACTGGAGTGCCCCAACAATACTGCAATACTGAGAGCTATCATCAGCACCAAGAGGAGTACCTTCATGAAGAGACAATGGCTCGAACGAGGACAGAGGGGTGGGTGCGGACTTGCAGTCGAGCATCCCAACCTTGGCGAGGAGATCACGAGCATATTTGTCTTGAGTAAGGAGCAAATCGCCATGTGTTCTTTTTACCTCCATACCAAGGAAATAGTGAAGGTCTCCAAGATCCTTAATAGCAAAATGAACATTAAGATCCTTGAGCAGTGCTGAGATGGCGGCGTCTGAGGAGCTGGTCACAATAATATCATCAACATAAATCAGCAGAAAAATTGTAATTCCAGATTTGTCATACAGAAACAGAGAAGTGTCAGCCTTGGACGGAATGAAACCAAAATCTTGGAGCTTGTTACTTAGTCTAGAATACCAAGCTCGAGGAGCCTGCTTAAGTCCATAAAGCGCCTTGTCAAGCCTGCATATGTGATGAGGGGCATCAGGATGTTCAAAACCTGGGGGTTGCTTCATATAGACCTCCTCTTCCTGAACACCGTGTAGGAACGCGTTCTTCACATGTAGCTGTCGCAAGTTCCATCCACGAGAAACAGAGATGGAAAGGACAATTCGGATAGTAGCTATTTTAACAACAGGACTGAAGGTGTCTTCATAGTCAATACCATACCGTTGTTTAAATCCTTTGGCAACTAACCGTGCTTTGTAATGATCAATAGTTCCATCAGCATGTCGCTTGATGCGATAGACCCACTTGCAGTCAATAACATTTTTATTTGTGCTAGGAGAAACCAGCGTCCATGTTTTATTCGCCATTAGTGCATCATATCCGTCTTACATGGCAGTACGCCAATGCGTGTCATTAAGAGCATCAGTCAAGCCTTTTGGTTCACATGTAGAGGACAACAGACCATATCTGATAGTATCGTCAGTATACACTTTTTGTTGTATGATACCTTTTTGAAACCGCGTGCGAGGCGCAGGAGGAGGCGGCGGTGGTGTCGGTGAAGGTTCACGTGATGCAGAGGATCCAGCGCTGGCAGGAGAAGCCACAAGGCTGGGCGATGCAGAGGATCCGTTGCCGCCTACACGTTCGTCTGAGCAGACAGGGGACAGACCGCCACGCGGCAAGCTCAGAGAGTGGACATCGCGCGCGTCCGCGCGTTGGCGTGTCGCGGGAGAGGCAGGCGGCTCACGAGCGCGCGAAGAGGCAGGCGAGCGAGGTGTTGCATCCAAGGCATGGGCGGGAATGTCTTCATCGGGATCGGCAGCAGAATCTGTCTCGGGATCAGTGGGGACGGTGGAACATTCTCCAGAATCAGCATCATTTTCAGCACCAGTTTCGTCTTCATGTGACTGATTTTCAGCAAGGGATTGGGAATCAGCTCATGCACTATTTTGAGCAGAGTTTTCACCGGTACTTGCGGCACCCTGCAAGGCAGTAGTAGGAGGAACAGTAATAGGCACTATAGCATGCATATGATCATCAGTTTTTGCATCCCCACAAGTAGAATATGTTGATGAAGTAAGTAAGAGAATTTTGTCGCGAAGTCGAGAGCCAGCATTGGGATGTAATTCAGCGAAGGGAAAAACATTTTCATCAAAGACCACATCTCTAGAAATATAGACACGTCCAGTTTGAAGATCAAGGCATTTGACACTTTTATGGAGAGGGCTATATCCTAGGAAGACACACTTTTTGGAACGAAAAGCTAACTTTCATGTATTATAAGGACGAAGGTTGGGCCAACACGCACAACCAAATATGCGTAGAGCATCATAGTTTGGTTTAAGAGGCGCTCAGTGGTAGAATCAAAATTTAGCACTTCGCTAGGAAGTAAATTGATGAGAAAGGTGGCTGTGAGAAACGCTTCATCCCAAAATTTGAGAGGCATAGATGCATAAGCAAGAAGGGAGAGACCAACCTCCACTATGTGTCGATGTTTGCGCTCAGCAGAACCATTTTGTTGGTGAGCATGAGGGCAAGAAACATGATGGGTGATGCCAATAGTTTGAAAGAAATTGTTAAGCTTCTCATACTCACCGCCCCAGTCAGTTTGCATAGTAACAATTTTTCGAGCAAACTTGCGTTCAACATATGTTGAAAATTAAGGAAAACTTGATAAACATCAGAACTCTTTTTAAGTAAATAGATCCAAGTAAACTTGTTGTAATCATCAATAAAGCTTACATAATATTTGTGTTTGCCACCAGAATCAGGTGCAGGACCCCATACATCAGAGAACACTTGTTCCAAGGGAACAGTTGAAACACTAGTGGAAATAGGATAAGGCAACTGAAGACTCTTGGCTAGCTGACACGAATCACACACATATGGATTTATTTCAGGAGAATATGGGAGTTTATGTTTTCTAAGAATTTGCTGAACAACAAACGAACAAGGGTGTCCTAAGCGCCGATGCCAAGTGGAGGAAGACGGCTTTATTGAAATGAAAGCATGCCTTGAAGACCCATTTGCGACAGGCATGAGAGGATAGAGGCCACCATGACAAGGTCCTCTAAACAGGATTCTCCGTGTTGCGCGATCCTTTATCAAGAAAAATAAAGGATGAAACTCAATATAGACATCATTATCAAGGGTAAATTTATGTACAGATAGTAAATTTTTAGCAGCTTGTGGAACATGGAGGACATTGTTAAGCTGAAAGGAATTATTTGGGGTGCATAAAACTGAATGACCAATATGACTAATGTGCATACCAGATTGAACTTGATCACGCCCCTGATACTTTTCATGAAGGGTGAGCTTGCTCAATTCTGGAGTGACGTGGTCGGTGGATCCAGTATCAGGATACTAGTTTGTATCAACACCATAAAAGGCCATGTTAGAGTTTTTGTTGCTTTTGTCTCCCTCGTCGTCAGTGTCATCTTGATAGCGCCACCAACAGTCACGGGCGGGATGCCCATACTTTTTGCAAATTTGACATGTTACGTCAACAAAAGGAGTAGGAACCCGATCTCTTCGACGACCACCATCATTATGTTGACCACCATCACCACGGCGGTCACCTCCACCACCGTCACGGCGACGATCATCATCATAGCGTCCACGGTGGTCACCTCCACCACTGTCATGACGTCGATCATCATCATAGCATCCACGGCAGTCATCATCATAACGTCCACGACGGTCATCGCGGCGTTCGCGGTTGTCCTGGCGAGGGCGGTCTTGGCGATCACGATAGTCCTGGCGACCATCATACTGACGAGGGCGATCATCACGGCGAGGGTCATCGTTACCGCGACGAGCGATGTTGGCAGAAGAGATGAATCCACTGTTGGGCCACGCGGAGATAAAACAAAAAAATTCCTCTAACGTGGTGATCCCAAGATCTAGCTGAGGTAGAAGGCCACGAGGTTTACCACTAGACGCGCAGTTGCGGATTACTGATGAAGCGCGTCAGTTGATGCAGTGCAGTCCTCACGATCCGATCGTCCTGGTGCTGATCGCACAGCACCTCTGCTGGTATCCACACGTACAAGGAGGAGCGCCGGCGGCGAACTGCTAGGTTCGGTACGACGGCTGGACTGCTGTGGAGCTAGGGTTTCCAACACATGGAATGACCTAACCGAACAACGATTAACCCTTCAGGGTTGGTGTGCTCCACTATATATAGGGAGTGAACGTGGGCTCTACTCACGCGACCCATTCACTAAAGCCCATATAACACTAGTCACCGTGAGTCCAACTCACTAACTCAGTCCTAATCTGGTTTAGGTCCAACCCAACCAGATTACAGGTTCAGATCCAATCCGAACATGCTCTCGCTCTTAAGTGTGTGACCCCGCAGGCTCATGGCTACTTGGACACGATTGGAGTCCGACTCTCAATCGATCAGTCGGTAGCGGCTCCTAGCAGAACGTGCCGACTCCCAAGTACCAAAGAGTCATGATGACTTGCCTTTCCAATGCGACTTACGTCCGAGTCCCTTTTGCCTCACGATATACCTTGTCAGACTATAGGCGAATATATGTCATCCCTTAAATAGTCTGACTCTCTTCTCGATCCGAGATAAGTGATTCACCTGACTAACTCTTAGTCGATCGCCTCGGTTAACACTTAACCGAGTCGTGCATGGCCACTTTCTGAATCATATCTCACAAGAGGGCCCAGAGAATATCTCTCCGAGTGGAGGGGCAAAATCCCATCTTGGTTATTCACATCACGCAGCTTGATTCTCAGTCGACCCGAACCCTGCCTTTATAAGCGCGATTCACGGATCAGCGTTTGAACCTAAGTCGGTGATCCTCAACTCGGACTATGCAATAACCTCAGGTCTAAGGATTACATTGATTGAGATATACAAATGACAACTTGTTCGTTGTACCTCAATATGGGTCAATCCGACTCGCTAAACTCTTTAGCCGAATCTGTGTAAGTTGGAACAGCATCTCCATGCCCATGACAAGTGGAACCGAGTCATCAAGCCAACTTTCACATTGGTCTAAGTTGTGTGTCCAGCACAACCTCAATGACCAAGGATATTTATTACAGACAACATGAATGCATAGTTCCACAACCGAATCACATATTCAATGATACACATCAGATGTTTATACAAGGACTACTTAATATCTTTATGAATACAATGGGAAGTATCATCATACATGATTGCCTCTAGGGCATATTCCCAACAGTCTCCCACTTGCACTAGAGTCAATCTTCCGACATCACATGTCTAAGAATCTAATGCCCATGGCTCTCAGGTGCGCCTCATGCTTCGGCTGTGGTAACGGCTTTGTCAACGGATCCGCAATATTTGCTTCCGTGTGTACCTTGCATAACTTGATATCACCCTGATCCACGAACTGGCAAATCAGGTGGTACCGCATGAGTATGTGCTTGTTCTTCTGGTGCTGTCTAGGTTCCTTGGCTTGTGCAATAGCACCATTGTTGTCATAATACACGTCTAACGGATTGGACGAGCGCTGAACCACACCAAGATCCATGAGGAAATTCCTCATCCAAACAGCTTCCTTCTTGCCTCCGTGACAATATACTCAACCCTGTTGTAAGCCTTGACACGGTCTCTTGCTTGAAACTCTTCCAACTCACAGCACCTCCGTTTATAATAAACACGTATCCGTATTATGAACGAGAATCATCAGAGTCGGTAAGATAACTCGCATCCGTGTAACCCTTTACACTGAGTTCATCTTCACCACCATAAACCAAGAACATATCCTTAGTCCTTCTCAAGTACTTTAGGATATTTTTAGCCGCTATCCAGTGGATCTCTCTAGGATCAGCCTGGAATCTGCTCACAACACTTAGAGCATAGGAAACATCCGGCCTAGTACAAATCATGGCATACATGATGGATCCGACTGCAGAAGCATATGGAATCACATTCATTCTACTTCGCTCATCAGTTGTCGAAGGACACTGAGTCTTTCTAAGTTTTACACCATGGGACATCGGTAAGAACCCCTTCTTAGACGATTCCATGTTGAACTTCTTCAACACTTTGTCCAAATAAGTACTCTGACTCAATCCAATGAGCCTCCTTGATCTATCTCTATAGATCCGGATTCCGAGGATGTATGTTGCCTCACCCAAGTCTTTCATTGAGAAACTCCTTTCCAATGATTCCTTGGTTTCTTGCAACATCTGGACATCATTTCCAATCAGTAATATGTCATCCACATATAAGATTAGAAAATTTACTTTGTTCCCACTAAACTTCTTGTAGAAACAAGAATCATGATCACTCTTGATAAAGCCAAACGATTTGACTACCTCATCAAAGAGAATATTCCAACTCCGAGATGCTTGCTTCAACCCATAAATGGATTTCTGAAGTTTTCACACTTTGTCAGCATTAGCTGGATCAACAAAACCCTCGGGCTGTATCATATACACGTCCTCGGTTAAATTTCCGTTAAGGAAAGCCGTTTTGACATCCATCTGCCATATCTCGTAGTCAAAATAGGCCGCTATAGCTAACATGATCCGAACTGATTTAAGCATCGCTACGGGCGAGAAAGTCTCGTCGTAATCAACTCCTTGAACTTGTCGGAACCCCTTCGCGACAAGGCGTGCTTTATAGACGGAAACATTTCCATCCATATCAGTTTTCTTCTTAAAGACCCATTTGCACTCGACGGGTCTTGCACCGTCTGGCAGATCAACCAAGTTCCAAACTTTATTTTCATCCATGGACTTTAACTCGGATCTCATGGCTCCAAGCCATGACTCGGAATCAGATCCCACCATCTCTTCCGAATAATTTGTCGGCTCATCACTGTCTAACAGTAACACGTCACGAACACTTCGTCATCTTGCCGATCTTCGTAGTACAGGTGCTGCCGCCGGCTTAGCTACCACGACCGGATCAACCTCCAAGGTTTTTGCCGACTCGCCACTAGCCGGTTCCTCTCGAATTTCTTCGAGCTGCACCGTGCTCCCACTTACTCCCCGACTGAGAAACTCTTTCTCAAGGAAGACACCGTTCCGAGCGACAAACACTTTGCCCTCTTCTCGGTTGTAGAAGTAGTAACCCAAGGTTTCCCTTGGATATCCCACAAAAATACACTTATCCGACTTGGCTGTAAGCTTGTCCGACTGGAGTCGCTTTACAAAAGCTTCACAACCCCAAATCTTAAGAAAAGACAAACTTGGTTTTTTGCCTGTCCACATCTCATGCGATGTCTTCTCTACCGATTTTGATGGTACTCTGTTTAGTGTGAACGCCGATGTTTCTAGACAATAACCCCAAAATGATAAAGGTAGATATGTCCGACTCATCATTGATCGTACCATGTCTAACAAGGTCCGATTCCGCCTTTCCGAAACACCATTCCTTTGTGGCGTTCCTGGCGGAGTAAGTTGAGGAACTATTCCACAACTTTTCAGATGGTCATCAAACTCATGGCTCATGTACTCGCCTCCTCGGTCCGACCGAAGAAACTTTATTTTCTTGCCGAGTTGATTCTGTGCTTCATTCTGGAATTCTTTAAACTTTTCAAAGGCTTCCGACTTATGTTTCATCAAGTAAATATATCCATACCTACTCAAATCATCAGTGAAGGTAATGAAGTACTCATAACCACCCCTGGCTGTCGTGCTCATTGGTCCACATACATCACTATGTACTAGTCCCAACAAGTCGGACGCCCTTTCGCAACTCTTTGCAAAAGGTGTCTTGGTCATTTTGCCGAGTAGGCAAGATTCGCATGTCTCGAACGATTCCAAGTCGAACGAAGTTAGGAGTCCAACGTCATGGAGCTTTTTCATGCGTTTCCAACTTATATGACCAAGCCGACAGTGCCAAAAGTAAGTCATATTCAGATCATTTGGTTTCAACCTTTTAACATTTATGTTATAAACCGACTCACCATCAAGATTCAAAATAAATAACCCTTCTTGTACGGGTGCAAAGCCGTGAAACATATCATTCAAATACAAAGAACAACCATTATTCTTGATATTCGACTCATAGCCTTGCCTCATCAAACATGAAGCAGAAATAATGTTTCGACTAAGCACCGGAACATAATAACAATTATTTAGTTCCATAATGAATCCGGAAGGTAAATGAAGTTGCATCGTGCCGACTTCCAACGCAGCAACTCTTGCTTTGTTGCCGACTCGAATACCAACCTTGCATCTTGCTACGCTCCTAGTTCTTACCAGTCCCTGCAACGAGTTGTAGATGTGAATAACTGATCCGGTATCATATACCCAAGAACTATTAGGTGCATCAGCAAGATATATGTCTATAACATTGCAAACAAGTGTACCTGAGTCGGAAGTCATACCTCCACTCTTGGCTTTGTCGGCCAAGTACTTGCTGCAGTTCCTCTTCCAGTGGCCATCCGCCTTGCAGTAGAAGCAAGTGGATCCGGCTGAAGGATATGGCTTAGTCCCTGAGGAAGCGCTTGGGACCGGGTCCAGAGCCTGCTTTCCTCCTGACTTAGCCTTCTTCTTAGTCCAAGAACTCTTCTTGAACTTAACCTTATTCTGCACCATCAACACTTGACTGGTGCCCTTCTTGAGATCCGCCTCTGCCTGCTTGAGCATCCCATGCAATTCAGTGAGCTTCTTATCCATACCATGCATGTGATAGTTTGAAATGAACTGCCCATATGCACTAGGAAGAGAGTTCGGAATTATATCCGTAGCAAACTCTTCGCTTATGGGGTAGCCAAGCCTCTCCAGAGACTGCACGTAACCAACCATTTTGATCACATGCGGACTCAGTGGATCACCATCCTTAAGCTTGCAACTCAGAAGCGAGAGACTTGATACCTCTCGGTCTTCGCGAGCTCGAACATACTTTTGAGGCTTTCGATCATATCGTAGGCCTCAACATGCTCGAACTGCTTTGCAAGTCCGGTTCCATATGAGCAAGCATAAGGCAGCTAATATCCGTGGACTCATCCTTAGCCCGACGGTAGGCATTGGTGGGCTGACGATCGCATTCTCATTTGGCTCATCTGGAAGTGGGTTGTCTAGGACATGGTCCTTCTTTTCTTGTTTGAGAACAATTCTCAGATTTCAATACCAGTTGGTAAAATTAGTGTCGTTCAGTTTATCTTTCTCAAGAATGGTTCTCAATGCAAAACCGGATATCTGAGAGTGACTGCTACTTGGTGCCATGATCTACAACAGAAAATATGCAAAAAACTTAAGACATGTATTTATAAAAGAGCAAGCATATTAAACATTTTAATATTTTATGCTCCCACTAGAACCAACACCCCTCCGATGGTTGCTTAGTGATTCAGGATCCTAAATAAGCAAGTCGGCTAGTGAGCTTTAGCATCACCGCTAGCCGCCAAGTGATCTAGGTAGACAACTCCTTGTCAATCGCATCTCATGCGACTCCTGTTGGACGGGTGGCATCACATGCCCCGGCTGTAGGGGTTCGTAGCATGGAAAACAAAAATTTTCTATCGCATACAAACAAACAAGCCAAGATCTATCTACTAGATTGTAGCAACGAGTCGATAGAGGAACTCACCCTCGAAGATTCCAAAGTGGTTAACGAGAGCAGATTCTCGTGGGTGATGTAGTCGTACACTTCCGATCTCAAGATCGCGTAGACGATCCTTCCGGCGCCATGTTCCAAGGCGCTCCCGATCGGTCACACGCGTTTTACTCGGCGAAGACCTTCCTCTCCTTGTTCCAAAGGCAATGGAGGTTGTAGCACTCTCTCGCGATTCCGGCTGGCGTGGTACGGAAGTAGAGGGAGATCCATGAGGCTTCGCCTTAAGCCGGTGCGAGTATGGTGGAGCTTATGAGAGAGGCTATTAGTGGTCTAGTAATTAGACACGCCAATTAGAAGGCTCTAAACCAATTAGAAGGCTCTAAACCGTTGGCTAAAGCAATTAGAAGCTCTAAACCAAAACGGCTCTAAACCGGAGATCTAGAGCAGAAAGTTATGTGTCAATTGGAGGAGCCCTGCCCCTCCTTTTATGGGAGGGGGGTCATGGCGCGCCAGGGGAGGGAGGGAGTCCCTCCCCAACTCGGCCTGGGGCTTGGGCGCCGGCCTGGAGGAGTCCAACTCCTCCTCCAGGTTGGTTCCAACTCCTCTTGCTTGTTTCCCACAGTTTCTTGTTTTGGCAGTTTGACTTTCAAACTGGACATTTGACTTTTCTGTTTTAGGATTCAATTTAATCCTTTATTTGGGACAGCAATAACACTTAGTACATGATGCAATCATTCAATGAGTAATGACACATTCATGTACCCTTCCCCCCCGGAGTGCCGGACAATCCGGAACCTTCTAGAACATTCCCGATGAAAACACCGGAATCATTCCCGAACTCCGAAACGGGACTTTCCTTATATGAATCTTATTCTCCGGACCATTCCGGATCACCTCGTGATATCCGGATCCCATCCGAGACTCGAACAACATTCGGTCTCTTTCTCATAATACCATAACTACTCAAAACAACGTCGAATCCTTAAGTGTGTCTCCTACGGTTCGTGAATTATGCGGACATGATCGAGACACTTCTCCGAACAATAACCAATAGAGGAATCGGAAATTCATATGGCTCCCACATATTTCTCGATTACTTTGCGATCGAATGAACCACTTACATACGATACCAATTTCCCTTTGTCTCACGATATGTTACTTATCCGAGGTTATGATCGCCGGTATCTCCGCATACCTAGTTCAACCTCGTTCTTGATAAGTACTCTTTTCTCGTTCCGTGATATGTGATCCCTTGTGACCAAGTCACATGCTTGCAAGCTAATTGGATGACATTCCACCGAGAGGGCCCAGAGTATATCTATCCGTCATATGGATGGACAAATCCCACTCTTGATCCATGTGTTTCAACCAATACTTTCCGAACACTCAATGACACTTTTATAGCCACACTGTTACGGTGTGGTGTTTGATGACATCAAAGCATCCATCCGTAAAGGTGATATGCATGATCTCATGGTCGAAGGAATTAGGTTACTATGTATCAGAAAGCATATAGCAATTGAACTATTGAAATGACTTGATCTTTATGCTACGCTTATCTATAGGAGTATGTCCATCACATCATTCTCCTAATGATATGATCCTGTTGTTAATAACATCTCAATGTTCATGATCGAAACCATGATCATATATTAACCAACAAGCTAGTTTAACAAGAGGCTTTACTAGGGACTCTTATTTTAGTTTACAAATCACACAAGTATTAATGTTTCCGGTTAATACAATTATAGCATGGTATGTAAACATTTATCATAAGTGTGAAGATATGATAATAACCACTTTATTATTGCCTCTTGGGCATATCTCCAACAGTCTCCCACTTGCACTAGAGTCAATAATCTAGTTTCAAACCTTTGTGTATTCAACACCTATGGCTTTACGGTGTTGTATGTACACGATTGCTAGTGGTCAACTGATCTCGGATCTGACACTTCCAGGTCCGTGTGTAATTGCATGTCTTTGCGTCTTCACGCATCACTCATTCTCTAATGAGATGGCTTTGTATAAATTTGGTCTTTCGGTGTGACCTTTAGTTCTTTGGGGTTAAAACATGTTGATAATATTGTCGCACAATATATCTTCATAGTATTATCCCTCTGTGAACTACACCTAGTTTGATAACAAACTACTTGACACAAATGCCCTCTTTTGCTGCTATAATAGCAGTCATACTTAGCCTTTTGTTGTAGTATCTGTCACAATGTCTTAACTTTGGAACTCATCCAAATCCATTATGGAACTCACTTTCCATTATATTGTGCCACCCTTAGTTTAGATTGAGATAAACTTAATTTGTACTTTGCGACAAAGCTAGTATCAATGTAGTACTCTTACAATGAACTAACTATCTATTTGTCACTTTTACAAATAATATACTCTTAGTTCTTCCAAAAGATTATAAGAATATCCTTACTATTGTCCAATGATCATCTTACAAATCATTCTGGTATATGCTCACAACATTTAGAGCATAGGACATATCTGGATTTGTACATATCACAGTATGATTGATATAAATACTCTTTTGTGATTTCATACATCAAGTATCAATCTATACTTGATTATTTGTTTCACTTTACCAAATGTCAATACACTTGAATATATCATCAACATTGAACTTATTCAATCCTTTCTGTGCGACAAGAACCTCTCTTGTAGTTTCTATATTGAACTCATTCAATATCTCGTCTATGTACTTCTGGCACAACCATATTAGCATCTATTGATGCCTAATATTTGGGTTTTGCCTAAGTCTTTCATCGGGATGAAATTCTTAATATGTGTTAATAAAAGATACATCTTTTCTAATCAACAATATGTCCTCCACATAATGTATTAGAAATATGTCTTAGCGCTCCCACTTAATTTCTTGCAAACGCAAGCATCTTCATTGTCTCTGATGAAATTAAACTCTTTTAACAGTTTCATCATAGTGAAGATTCCAACTCCGCGATGCTCACTTCAACCATTGAAGTTTGCATGTGCTTTTAGCATCCTTTGAATTAATAAAACCCTATGGACCGTGTTATGCACATGTCCTAGGTAACGATTCTATTAGAAGAACTTGTTTTGTTTATTCTACTACCATATAACAAAATTATATGTAGTGGTTGCTACATTAATCCGTCTAGACTAAATATCACTATGAAAGATCTGATCTTGTCATAGTCAACCTTTGAACATTGTTGTGAACTCTTTCCCAACATGTCGACTATTTCATAGATGTGCAACATCCATGTCTATTTATTTATAGATCCAAACACAACTGTAAGGTCTTACACCTTTCTCGAGGGTCCTTCAAGTTCAAAACTTGATTTCTCGTGTATGGAACTATCACGGATTTTATGGCTTCAAGCCATTTGACGGAGTCAGGGCCCATCATCGCTTCTTTGCATGTAGTCGGTTCATTATTCTCAAATAATGATTCAACCCTCAAATCTTGGTATTTGATTGTTTACCCGATCTACTTGTTTCAATAGGAACTTAGATCTCCGTGACCACAACCTTTTGAGGCACGTGAGCCATGAGCATTGTTGCTGCCTCCGAAACACTTTTCGGCGCTGCGCAACTTTGCACATATAGCTAAGGTTCTTTTAACCTTATCAAAGTTCTATTGTCCTCCCACTTAACTTTTCACGAAAAAATTCCTTCTCAAAGAAACTTGACGTTTTAAGTGACAAACACTTTTGTCTCTGGTGTTATGGAGGAATACTTAATGCTTATTGAAATAACATACAAAGACAGGTTTATCCGACTTTGGTTGCAAAACATCTTTCTTATGCAAAGCATACCAATGTTTAAGAAAGGACTACTTGGGTTTTATCCCAAACCATAACCTTATATGGTGTCATTTCAACGGATTATGATGAAGCTCTTTTCAGTGGAAAAACGGTAATCTCTAAAGCTTTTAATCTTTAAAATACAATGGCAATTTTATGAATTACACCTTTGATCTCACCATGTCAAACAAGGTTTAATTACATATCTCGAATGCTCCATACTCTTATGGTGTTTCGGGAAATGCAAATCCACGGAACGATTCCTTTAAATCTTAGGTATTATGCTAAACTCTGTAACTCAAATATCTTCCTTTATGATCTTTATCATAAACTGTTTATATTCTTGTTACAATGATTTTGTACTTCATCTTGAAAGTCTTTGAACTTTTCAAATGTTTCATACTTCATCCTTATTAAGTAAATATTCATATATTCACTCGAATTTTCGGAGAAAGCATATGAAGTTGAAATCCATCGCTCTTGACTACACATAATGGATTTCATACAACAATATGTACAAATTCCAATAAGCTAGTCATTCGTTCCCTTTTGGCCTATGAACGAAGTTTTAATTAT
The DNA here is from genome assembly GCA_030063025.1 of Avena longiglumis. Classification (NCBI taxonomy): domain Eukaryota; kingdom Viridiplantae; phylum Streptophyta; class Magnoliopsida; order Poales; family Poaceae; genus Avena; species Avena longiglumis. The sequence continues at coordinate 2,401,785 of CP125974.1, read as the reverse complement.
CTCTAGGAAAGTTTCACAAGCGTCATTTGATCAAAATCAAAAGACTCCAAAATTCCATACATATGGAGTTTCTTCATGTTTTCTTTCCAATATAATTTAAACGGCGATGTCACTTCCTAAGTGATCTTTCAATCAATTTGTCTTTCGACATCTTTAGCATTAGCTTTATGGATGTGATTTTTCCAACGAGATTTGTGAATCATCCATCTTTTATGGATTGCGGCAATTATTTGAACAACCCTTTTGTTCTCATAACACCTGATAAAACAAATCTTGAAGGCAAGCTTTGATGTTTAACGAGCAACACAATAACCCTTTATTTTGTTCTCGATGAACATCATCACATATTCTTCTGCTAATTACTTAGGCCCTTTGTAGTTCATGAATTACATTGTTTGTATGACGATTCATACCAACAAATTCAGTATCAAATACTTAAGAACCACATTTGTTTAATAAGCAAAGAATATATCCATAACATGTATATCATCTATATACTTAAATTGAACAATTCTAATCTTTTCTTTTACGCCATATATTTATGAGATTCTCTTTCGGTATTTCCTTTTACATTTGAAAGAATCTATCAATATCAATAGTGGAGTCATACATATGACACATAGTCCAAAGCGTGTATAGTTAAATACCAATGTCTTTGGACTTGCACTTGAAGTAGATCACCATCATCAAATGTTTGGTGTTCTTTCAAATTCCTTTCTTTAGCAATCTCTTAGTGTAGTAAACATTTTACCTACATCAATTATTCATCCTTATCATGGAATCGTCCATGATCAAGCTACTATTAGCTTATAACGATGAATTATGAGTATAATGTTGTTATCCAAAACCTTTTGGAGGATTAGGACAACAAGTGTCCAACCTTTCGCAAATTCTCATCAAATATGAGAACATGACTTTAGCCATATTATACTCTATCATGTTGCAACTAAAACTTCGTTTGAGATATCACAATATCTTCAACACATCATGGTTTCGAAACAACTCTTTCAGATCCTTAGATAACCTTGATATTAGGAGAATCCTTTGAATATCAAGAATCATGGAGACAAACATGATACTTATATACTAACACTTGGAATTGTTACTCTTGATTTAATACTAATTATTAAACTTCATGGAGTAACGGAACTTCTTGAAAGTTTGCAATAGGACTTTTAAACTTTTAGATTAACACTTCAAAACAATACGATACCAGTTCGTAAAGTAACTAACCAGAATTCTATAGTTCTATCATCTCAATTATAACTAAGCGCAAGGTGGTAAACGGATGCCAATGACTACAACAACTATGCAAATTCACTTTGATTTAGTTTATGATAAATTGAGTTCTAATTAATAATTAAATTAATCTAGGTGAACTCCCTCAAAACAATATCCCTCACATTGTTTTAGTGATCACACGAACCAAATCCACCACATCAAAACCGATCATCACGAGAGTTGATATAGCTTCAATGGCGAACAATCAACATGTTCATCATATCTACTATATGACTCATGCTCTACCTTTCGGTAATCCGTGTTCCTGAGGCCATGTCTGTACATGCTAGGCTCGTCAAGATCAAACCTTAGTTTCTGCATGAGCAAATCTGGCTTGCTCACGTTGTATACACTTGCAGAATCTAGCACACCCGATCATCACGTGGTGTTTCGAAACAACAAGCTTTAGCAACGGTGCTAACTAAGGGTGAACACTTTAAGACTTGAAATTCATGTGCATGAGGGATCATCTTATAATGCTACCGTCGTCTACTAAGCAATACAAGATGCATAAAGGATTAACATCACATGCAATTCATAATATGTGATATGATATGGCCTTTCTTCTTTGTGCTTCCGATCTCCATCTTCCAGCACGAACATGATCTCCATCATCACCGACATTGCATCAAGGTCAATGACGCCTCTCCATGGTTGTCGTCCACCGGCTTCAACTATTACAACTACTTTGAATAGACACGCGGGTCTTAACATAAATTAAAGACAACCATATGGCTCCTGCCGGTTGCCAACTTACAATAAGGAACATTGCATACATCATATATAATCACAATCATGGCCATATCACATCACAGCACACCCCTGCAAAACAAAGTTAGACGCCTCTACTTTCTTTGCATGTTTTACGTGGTTTGGGGCTTTCAATAAGTGTCGTTCTAACTTACGAACAAGAACCACAACATTGATACTAGTATTGTCAATCACCCGTTGTAAATTGGATCTTAACTATGCTAGGAGAAACATGCACCCGCAAAGCCACTTATGCAATACAAGTTGCATGTCAAGCGTGGAGCAAGTCTCATGAACGATGTCATGTAAGGTTAGCCCGAGCCGCTTCATCCCAACATACCGCAAGATACAAAGTACACAAGAAGCAATCAACAATAAAAGCATCAACGCCCACAATGACCATTGTGTTCTACTCTGTGCAGATCTACATATAGACACGGCTCGATACCCTTTGTGGGGTTCGTAGCATGGAAAACAAAAATTTTCTATCGCATACAAACAAACAAGCCAAGATCTATCTACTAGATTGTAGCAACGAGTCGATAGAGGAACTCACCCTCGAAGATTCCAAAGTGGTTAACGAGAGCGATTCTCGTGGGTGATGTAGTCGACACTTCCGATCTCAAGATCGCGTGAGCGATCCTTCGGCGCCACGTTCGGCGCTCCCTTGATCGGTCACACGCGTTAAATTTTTCGTGAAGACCTTCCTCTCCCTTGTTCCAGCAGCGGAGGTTGTAGCACTCTCCTCGCGATTCCGCAAGACTGGCGTGGTAGGAAGTAGAGGGAGATCCCGAGGCTTCGCCTTAAGCCGGTGCAGTATGGTGGAGCTTATGAGAGAGGCTATTAGTGGTCTAGTAATTAGACACGCCAATTAGAAGGCTCTAAACCAATTAGAAGGCTCTAAACCGTTGGCTAAAGCAATTAGAAGCTCTAAACCAAAAGCGGCTCTAAACCGGAGATCTAGAGCGAAAGTTATGTGTCAATTGGAGGAGCCCTGCCCTCCTTTTATGGGAGGGTCATGGCGCCAGGGGGAGGAGGAGTCCTCCCCCAACTCCTCGGGCTTGGGCGGCCTGGAGGAGTCCAACTCCTCCTCCAGGTTGGTTCCAACTCCTCTTGCTTGTTTCCACAGTTTCTTGTTTTGGCGGTTTGACTTTCAAAGCTGGACATTTGACTTTTCTGTTTTAGGATTCAATTTAATCCTTTATTTGGGACAGCAATAACACTTAGTACATGATGCAATCATTCAATGAGTAATGACACATTCATGTACCCTTCCCCGAGTCTTGGGACAATCCGGAACCTTCTAGAACATTCCCGATGAAAACAGGAATCATTCCCGAACTCAAAGGACTTTCCTTATATGAATCTTATTCTCCGGACCATTCGGATCACCTCGTGATATCCGGATCCCATCCGAGACTCGAACAACATTCGGTCTCTTTCTCATAATACCATAACTACTCAAAACAACGTCGAATCCTTAAGTGTGTCTCCCTACGGTTCGTGAATTATGCGGACATGATCGAGACACTTCTCCGAACAATAACCAATAGAGGAATCTGGAAATTCATATGGCTCCCACATATTTCTCGATTACTTTGCGATCGAATGAACCACTTACATACGATACCAATTTCCCTTTGTCTCACGATATGTTACTTATCCGAGGTTATGATCGTCGGTATCTGCATACCTAGTTCAACCTCGTTCGATAAGTACTCTTTTCTCGTTCCGTGATATGTGATCCCTTGTGACCAAGTCACATGCTTGCAAGCTAATTGGATGACATTCCACCGAGAGGGCCCAGAGTATATCTATCCGTCATATGGATGGACAAATCCCACTCTTGATCCATGTGTTTCAACCAATACTTTCCGAACACTCAATGCCACTTTTATAGCCACCCTGTTACGGTGTGGTGTTTGATGACATCAAAGCATCCATCCGGTAAAGGTGATATGCATGATCTCATGGTCGAAGGAATTAGGTTACTATGTATCAGAAAGCATATAGCAATTGAACTATTGAAATGACTTGATCTTTATGCTACGCTTATCTATAGGAGTATGTCCATCACATCATTCTCCTAATGATATGATCCTGTTGTTAATAACATCTCAATGTTCATGATCAGGAAACCATGATCATATATTAACCAACAAGCTAGTTTAACAAGAGGCTTTACTAGGGACTCTTATTTTAGTTTACAAATCACACAAGTATTAATGTTTCCGGTTAATACAATTATAGCATGGTATGTAAACATTTATCATAAGTGTGAAGATATGATAATAACCACTTTATTATTGCCTCTTGGGCATATCTCCAACACCGGCTCCCATCCGACTTTTCCCCGAGCCCCACAACCGTTGTGATAGACCCGTCTAGCTTACCGAGTGTTTCCGCAGTAAGAGTCCGACTCAAACCCACCTAGTCGGAAAGAATTGGCAGCACCTCAATTTTATGAGCCCACTACCAAAAATGTCCGACTTGTGATGGTGCAAACACTGGCGGGAAAACCGACTAGACCTTCTTTGAGAGATTAAATTTTACCTACTATCTAATAGAGGTAAAACTGAGACATCACAATAACACAAAATAAAGCAATTATAATGTGAAATGGTATGGCTCTCTTCATGGCGATCTCCATCTCCACAAAGCCTGTAATCCGACTCGTGCCAACTCTGGTCACTTGTCGTCTTACACCATGTCGCCGACATGTACAACCCCTTGCATACCTTCCGGGTTCTCCAAGCAGCTACACTAGCTTAGTAAAGTAAATTACATAGAGAATCCGACACGCAGGTCGTTATACAATAAAATGACAGCACCTAGGCTCCAGCCGGCTGACATAAACCGTGATTCGCAGATCACGTATGGATTACACACATACATCACATGCACATGAACCATACCATTCACAACTTCCTGCAAAAACAAGTTATGCATAGATACAATATCTACCGGCGTTGTGAAACCCGCAACGACATCTAAGGTGCTACGACAGGGCGAAGCCGGCGGTCCGAACATAGATCTCATCTGCGATCCGAACATGGATTCCGACCATCATTCTGATTCGATCAAACTCTTTGATCTTCGATCACCGCTTCTGGATTTACGTGTCACAGTCTACCCCGATGGCGGAAGCCGACCGGTAGGGGTATGTCGTTCCACGACCTCAGCAGTATGATCACAGAAATCAGATCTACCATTCCCCGAGTATAGTTGATCCAATCAACCTCGTACAAAACCGATCTATCTCATAGGTCGACCACCAAACAACACATAGATCTCATCTACATCCTACCGCATATCACATATGCGAGATCTCGAGCCTAAAACCAGAAGCTATCGCTCTGATACCACTGTTGGGCCACGCGGAGATAAAACAAAAAATTTCCTCTAACGTGGTGATCCCAAGATCTAGCTGAGGTAGAAGGCCACGAGGTTTACCACTAGACGCGCAGTTGCGGATTACTGATGAAGCGCGTCACTTGATGCAGTGCAGTCCTCACGATCCGAGCGTCCTGGTGCTGATCGCATGACACCTGGCTGGTATCCACACGCACAAGGAGGGGCCGTGACGAATCGCTAGGTTCGATATGATTTGGACTGTGGAGCTAGGGTTTCCAACACATGGAATGACCTAACCGAACAACGATTAACCCTTCAGGGTTGGTGTGCTCCACTATATATAGGGAGTGAACGTGGGCTCTACTCGCGCGACCCATTCACTAAAGCCCATATAACACTAGTCACCATGAGTCCAACTCACTAACTCAGTCCTAATCCGGTTTAGGTCCAACCCAACCAGATTACAGGTTCAGATCCAATCCGAACATGCTCCCACTCTTAAGTGTGTGACCACGCATGCTCATGGCTACTTGGACACGATTTGAGTCCGACTCTGAATCGATCAGTCGGTAGCGGCTCCTAGCAGAACGTGCCGACTCCCAAGTACCAAAGAGTCATGATGACTTGCCTTTCCAATGCGACTTACGTCCGAGTCCCTTTTGCCTCACGATATACCTTGTCAGACTATAGGCGAATATATGTCATCCCTTAAATAGTCTGACTCTCTTCTCGATCTGAGATAAGTGATTCACCCGACTAACTCTTAGTCGATCGCCTCGGTTAACACTTAACCGAGTCGTGCATGGCCATGCTTTCCGAATCATATCTCATGAGAGGGCCCAGAGAATATCTCTCCGAGTGGAGGGGCAAAATCCCATCTTGGTTATTCACATCACGCAGCTTGATTCTCAGTCGACCCGAACCCTGCCTTTATAACTGCCCAGTTATGGATCAGCGTTTGACAGAACCTAAGTCGGTGATCCTCAACTCGGACTATGCAATAACCTCAGTTCTAAGGATTACATTGATTGAGATATACAAATGACAACTTGTTCGTTGTACCTCAATATGGGTTAATCCGACTCGCTAAACTTTTTAGCCGAATCTGTGTAAGTTGGAACAGCATCTCCATGCCCATGACAAGTGGAACCGAGTCATCAAGCCAACTTTCATATTGTTCTAAGTTGTGTGTCCAGCACAACTTCAATGACCAAGGATATTTATTACAAACAACATGAATGCATAGTTCCACAACCGAATCACATATTCAGTGATACATATCAGATGTTTATACAAGGACTACTTAATATCTTTATGAATATAATGGGAAGTATCATCATACATGATTGCCTCTAGGGCATATTCCCAACAGCCACCATCGTCGGCGGGTTTGTGCAGCCTGTCGTATGCTTGTATTTGTCCAAGGAGATCTATGAGGGTGGTGTTGGGGTTGGCACGAGCGGCAGTAACCAGGCTATTGTATGCAGTGTCGAGGCCATTGAGTATGTACCAGATGAGCTCATCATCATCAAGAGGCTTGCTTGCTGCGGCGAGCTCGGTGGAGAAGCACTTCATCTTTGCAAAGTATTTATCGGCAGTGAGATCACCCTTGCGAGTATCATTAAGGGAGGAGCGGAGCTATTGAATTCTGGTCTTGGATTTTGGCGAGACGAGATTGTTGACAACATTCCACACCTCTGCAGATGTCTCTAGTCCGATGACATGAGCAATGACGTCCGGTGACAGGGCATTAAGGATCCACCGACGGACCTGTTGATCACGCGCGACCCAGGAGGTGTACTCGGGGTTCTCAACTGTGATTTTTTCCCCCCTGCCATCCTCAGCTTCCATCATTTCCTCTAGTGCTTTTTCAGTGCCCCTCGACAAGAGCGAGGACGCGAGCGCCACGAAGTGCAGGGAGGACGAGCGCTTTCGAGATGAGCGTGTTGTCGCGCGTGAGAAGCTGTGACGGTGGGGATCCGAGTGTAGCATCGAGAGAAGTTGGAGCGGAGGAAGATCCCATAGCGAGCAATTGTTTCGAGACGTGGCGGCGGCAAGAGGGTTGGGGCGGCGACGATCTGTCTTGGTTTTTTTTTGTCTAGGGTTTTGTTGTATCCGCGGCGGCGGCGGCAAGAAGCAACGGCGGGGCGGTTGTTGGCTTGTTTTTTTTTCGTTGTATGGGCGGCGGCGGTAGCATATAGCGGCAGCGGCAGGGCTGTGGCGGCGGCCTGAGGTGTTAGGGTTGTAGCGGCGGCTAGGGAAGGAAAGAGGATGGCTCTGATACCATATTAACTTTTGTAGAATGATGTGTGCCCTTTCGGGCCATCGATTGCGTGTTATATAGGTAGGAAAAAGCCCTCTACGTGTCAGTACAAGAGAAGTACGTATACGATACAGAGTACTACGTATACAAGACCACATATTACATACTCTAACACTGCACATGTCATACAGGAAGCAATACACAGAAACGGTGACAACAACGCAAACACATGTCATAACAACGCAATACACAGTCTAGATGCAAATATTGGACCCTTCGTTTGTGTCCTTCTCGTCTCATTAGCACTTCCAGGGCCGGTCCATACTTATTCAGGGCCCTGGGGCGAGAAAACAAAAAAGGGCCTTGTTGACGAAAAAAAAGGTTCAAAATTCAATTTATTTGAAAAGCATCCCAGTACATAGCATATACCGATGTTCTTTGAACTATAAAACTCACACCACAGATTACATATTTGTAAAGGTCCAGATAACTACATCATGATAGTAAGGAAATAATATAGTTGAACTAAAGATTTTCTATGTGCCACAAAGAGACCATTTCGTCAATTCATCTGCAAAACAAATAACCTTGTTATAACTAAAGCTTTTGCGCTAGCAAGAGATATGATGCTAATGAATGACAAGATGAGAAATTACATAAGTTTATGTCATCTTCAATCTGCTATGCTTTCCACTGGAATGGAACTTTTCAAAGCTTCCTGCATAAGGTACGGTAAAGCAAATTTAACACTTGTTTTTTACATAGTAGTTTATACTATGATGATCAGACCTAGGAGAACTTACATTAGTTTATATGCTCCACAATCTGTAATGTTCTTCACGCCATGTCTCCACCAGAATTTGCAACTTCACCAAATTTTCTGCATAAAGCACAACAAAGAAACCTTAACACTTCATGCTTATACTATGATGAAGAAATCTTTTTGTTTCTTATAACACTTCTAGAAGCAAAGTCATCAATAATTGCATCAACATTTATTTCATCCAACTTATCTTTCTCAATGCATAAAGTAGCAAGACCGGTTAGTCGTTCCTGTGACATTGATGATCTCAAATAGTTTTTTAATAACTTTAACTTTGAGAAACTACGTTCAGCTGATGCTACAGTGACCGGTACAGTAAATAAAATTCGATAAGTTATTAATATATTTGGAAAGCAGTCTATGTCTCTAACAAACTGAAAAATCTCCATAGCACGCATTGGCACATCACATTCCGGTAAAGTCATTTGCAGTAGTCTTAATTCAGAAAAAATATCATCTAATTCAACATCACCTCGAGAAAATGTTTCTACAAATTTGGCACAACTTTTGCGTAATTCAATATCATCCAGTAACTTTAAGTCTTTTGAGTTAAGTAAGAAGCCAAATATATCTTTGAACACTTTAAGTTCATCAAATATGTTTTTCAGGGAGACTTTTGCAACATCAACCATGACTAAGAAATAATTAACTTCAAATGCCTTCTCAGCTAATAGAACTTCTTCATCGTGATCAGTCTCATCAAATTGCTTTTTCCTAGTAACGCTACGATTTTACTGGAAACGATGGTTCTATTCCCATTTCTGATGCAATAGCTTTTGCAATCTTCAAACTAGATGCAAATCCTACATTTCTGTAATTTTCAAAAAAATTCATTATTCCTTCAATTTGCTGCAAAGTAGAGTCAACACACATGGTCGCAGACTGCAAGTTCTTACTCACCGTGTTAACAACAAATAAAATGTCATGCCAAATGACCATACCAAGTATAAACTCAAAACTACCAAGAGCATCAAACATATTTTTTGCATCAGTCTTTGACTTGGCATCTGTACATATTTTACCTACCTCGGACAAAGCTAACCTTAATTGAGGTGCTTGATCTCTAATAGCTTTAACACTTTTGATTCGACTCTCCCACCGTGTATTAGACAATCCTTTCATAGTCAAACTTGGAATATGGTCAAGCAACACTTTCCATCTTTTAGTGGAACTTGAAAATAAAACATAAATGCATTGCACAATTCCAAAAAAAGAAATAGCTTTACCACACGAACTAGCCATATCACACAAAGTAAGATTTAGACTATGACACGCACATGGCATATACAGAGCACTTGAATTAATTTCAAGCAACCGACTTTGTACCCCTTGTTTTTTCCCTTTCATGTTTGATCCATTATCGTAACCTTGACCCCTCACATCATTAATATTTAGGCCATATGACTCTATAGCATCAAGAAGTACATTAAAAAGACCCAAACCAGATGTATCATCCACCTTCAGAAATTCAATAAAGAACTCCTATATCTTAATTTTGTTGTTCGACATGTTAACACATCTAATAATTAAAGTCATTTGTTCTTGATGGCTAACATCAAGAGTACAGTCAAGAATAATGGAGAAATATTTGGCCTCTTTAACAATTTTTAAGATAGAACTTGTAACACTAGAAGCCAATAAAGAAATTAACTCGTTCTGAATTTTGTGGCTTAGATAATGATGATAAATTTCATCATTTTTTATTCTTCTAAGATGTTCTTGCATTACTGGATCAAATTCAGCAATCATCTCTACACATGCCAAGAAATTACCATTGTTGTGTTGGTAATTTTTTTTCAGTAGATCCACGAAAAGCTAAGTTTCGTTTAGCAAGAAACTTTACAATGGCTACTAGTCTTATTAGCACTTGTCTCAAACGTTCTTTCTCCTTTGTGATCTGTTGCTAAAAATCCCTATCAATTGTTTTATTTTTAGATATTCTGACTCTAAACTCATTCCAGGTGTTCATGTTTTTAATATGCTCTACACCATTTTCATGGTCTTTAAGCCTGTCACCAAGATGCTTCCAATCTCTCAGTCCATTACCCGCTAACGAACTCTTGTTGCTATGGGATTTAAAAAGCTTACAACAAAAACAGTACACCTTGTCAACATATGCAGAGTAAACCAACCATTTCCTGTCATGCCTCTCCCCATTGTCCATTTTTCTAGAATAGTAAGTTTGAAAAATGCCTAGCATTACTATCTAATGGAAACACAATATTATTTTCTCTTACGGGGCCCTTTTCAATTAAAGCATGCCTAGCTTTATCATCTAAATTGTCCCAATTTCGTGGATCAAGAATATAAACAGTAAAAGGTTGTTGTTCATCAACATTTGGAATTTCCGAATCTGGTGAATCAAGGTTTTCATGGTGACTAATATTTTTATCAACCTCATTGGTATCATGGTCATTGGCTAAATTCTCAGTTTGCTGTTCTTCAACACTTACTATGGCTAATTGCAGCGAGTTCCTAGAAGAACTACCGGTTCTAAAATATTTGTTATGTGAACCTCTCTGGGATTCTAGCAGTTCGTCTTTATGTTTTTTCTCTTCCTTTTCTCATTGCCAGATAAACATTTTTAGGAGGCATGCTACCAAGAGGTCCAAAAAAATTCGCAGAGAACAATCAGTAAAGGGAACAAAAGCACCTGGATATGAGCAGATGGCCTGATGTCGAATTGATCGTCTTGGTGAGAAGACTGCTTGCTCAATCCCCGTGAACCGTCCCCTCTTCTTCTCACGCTCAGGCTCAGATCTAGTGAAATCTTGAAGAACTCAAGATCAAGAACAGACCTAAGAAGAGAAGAACAAGAGATGTGGAGCAGTAAGAATCCGGGAGACTGGCTATTTAACAACAGATCGATTGAGGGGGGAGGGAGACGTCAGACGTACCATCTCTGAGGAGTAGAAGAACGTTGATCTTGGAAAGAGAGCAGGGGCGATTGGAGAGCAAAATAACACCGTTTGTCTTCATTAATGGCAGCGGCGACCTTGGAATTGGAAAGGTCCGGAACGGCGGCGGCGGCTGCGCTAATTGATTGGAGAATTTGGGGAGGAGACCAGGCCCTAGAGAAGACAGCGTGAGAGTACAGAAGAAGAAAATACGTTTTTTTTTCTAAGAAGAATGAACGATGGATACATACGTACTGGTACCTGCTGCCGTGCTGGTCAACTGGGCAGGACAGGGGGCCCTGTCCTTGGAGGGCCCAGGGCGGTCGCCCCGTTGCCCCTCCCCCTCATGGGCCGGCCCTGCACTGCCACTGCACGAATCTAAGATTTATTGCCCACCGCCCTTCTGATTACTCACCTCAAACAGTGTCCTAGTACAGAACAACACCGGGAAGTTTCCATCCAAATGACAACAATAGCTGGACTAAAATGGTGGAAGTAGCAGAAGCGACATCGAACAAGTTGGTAGTATGATCATTGACCTATGGTTGGCATCTAGAAAAAACACGGACATAAAGACGATGTGGCACCAAAAGTTTATAATAAAAAGAACACCAAGAGTATTAGCGTTGTTATTATAACTACTAATAGAGCTGAGGGAAAAGCAACTAAGAACAAATGCTATACCAGCTCACACAAGGGGTATGTCCGGGTTTCTTTCATTTTTTTAGGTAGAAAAAAGCCTCTCTTATAAGCATTGGTTCTACTCTATTTCTTCCTAATAAAAAGTGTTCTATCATTCTCTCGAGGAAACAAAAAAAAAAGAACCTCGACATAAATAATTATCTTGCCAGTCAAAAGAGAATAGCTAAAAACAAACCACACCCTATTATCCATTCACCACCTTCTGCGAATATGACATCGGCTGCAGTGCTTCACAACCTGGAACCTAACACCGAAGGAACTCTCTCTGCAATTTATTCGCAGCCTTAATAGATATGCGAGCTGCCACTATACTACTCTCGCTCATCCAGGAGCATCTTTCCTTTTTTTTCAGATAATACCACACTTTCTAGGATACGTAGGGGTTGTGGCTAGTGTGAGGCACTTGAGCAAAGGAGCACTCTACATGATATGGATCACAAATTGAATCAGTTTCTTGTTTGAACGAGAAAACCTGTGATGATCACATGTCTGAGGCGATCATATCGGAACTGTGGCTTCCAACTAGATAATTAGCACTGTCGCCTCTAACAACAGAACCATTGTGCCTTAAGGGATCATTACCTACCTGTATATACATTTGCACGATCAATCAACATCAATATGATCATTACGTAAGCATATCAAGAAGATTACTATTATCTCGACAAGCCAGGCAATGCCATATATTGAAAACCTCTGTTTCTTGAAAGAATCAAGGATAATCTTCTTACATATATTATAAACAAAATTATGATTAAATATCACGCTCCATATGAACAAGTGAAAGTTGCTCATCAAGTTTCTGCAATAAAAGAATTGAATGGAGACCAAGATCGAAGTGATGTCTCGTGAGTTGGTGGTAGAGACGCTGGAGCCAAGGTTTGGGGATAATTTCATATTTCTGCCTGCTGATGGAACTCGTGGGGGAGTGCTAATTGCCTGCACCTCTGATTTTAGTATCGCCATAGATCCTTGCGTCCCAGGGCATTTCTCCATTACAGGCACTGTCAACAGTCGAGCGGACAACTCCTCCTAGGGGATCACAGGTGTTTATGGACCTCAGGATGATGTTTTTACCATGAATGCCAGATTGGCAGCCCAAGCGCACCCTCTAGTGAGTGCATGTTTTAGGCATAAAATCTCGGTGTGGGCATACTTACTGAAGGAAAACCCCGTCGCTCAAGGTCATTGGTGATAGCATTGGTCAGGGAAGTGACGACTGCACTGGTTTGCGTGTGCGCGGCCACGTATTGTGCTTGGAAAAATTGCTTAGTTTTGCTTGTAATTCAGCTCATGTCAAACTCAAAGCAGCACTCTCGTATCAGAAACCAGCAGAACTGAAGAAGCGGCAGGAGCTTACTAGTGTATTTCAAACGGTGACCTAACCTCGTGCAGAGCAACATTATTTCATCAGTTTCCATCTAAATGAGGGCAAATAATGTTATGACTTCAACAAATCACAGTAAAGTGCATAGTTTTGCTTGTAGCAGAGCACTGGTTCAGCTCATGTCACACTGAAAGTAGCACTCCCATGTTAAAACCAGCGGAATTAAAGAACGGCAGGTACTTACTAGTACAAACATGCTAGACATAGAAAATTTTGAAGTCTCGGTGTTATTCACTTCAAACGGTGACCAAACCTAGTACCGAGCAAAACTGATCAGTTTCCATCTGAATGAGGGGAATATATAGTTCGAACAAAATGGTGGCTTCCATCTAAAGGAACATGCCATCGCAATAGCAGACGTGACGTGGAACACGATGGTAGCATGATAGACAATAACATACACACAGAAACACCATGTGGACCAGCAGTTTATTATCGTAAGCACACCAACCAAACAGAAGTATTGGCATTGTTAAATTCTGTAGAAGAGATAAAGGAAAAGAAATGAATAACAAATGCCAGGCCAGACCAGGCCACCAAAAGGAGATGCCCGGGCTTGTTTCGGTAAAGAGCAAGCCGCACGTGTTGCAGGCATTATACATTTATACTCTATCTATTCTCAATAAAAAAGACGATGCTCCTAACAAATTTATATGAAGAAAAAATAAACAAACCTGGGCAGGAATAAATCTCTTGCCAATCATAAGAGAATAGCTTAAGGCAAACCACGTTGGCATCCATTTACCATTTACCTCCGTCTCTGAAAATGACATTGGCAACATGGTTCCACAACTTGGAATCTAACACCCGAGGGAACTCTCTCTGTAATGTATCTATTCACAGCCTCGACAGCTCTGTGAGCTTCCAGTATAATATTCTCGTTCAACCAGCCACATCTTTCCGTCTTCCCAATAATACCACACCTCCTAGTATACCCAGGTGTTGTGTCTAGTGTGAGGCACACAAGTGAAGGAGTGCTCTCGAGGATAAAGATCACTAGCTGAATCAAGTTCTTGGCTGAATAAAAACCTGTGATCGTCACCTCTCTGAGGCGATCATGCTGGCATTGTGGCTTCCACCTTAGGTAATAAGCATTATCGCCTTCAACAATTGACTCATCATGCCTCAAGGCGCCCTCACCTACCTGGATGTACATATGCAGGATCAATCGATACTAACACCATCATTTCATTGATAACCACTGTAATATAGATTTATAGCTCCGGCAGAGATAGCTTACGTACATGCACTATGAAAGACTCCAAGGCCGGTGAAGCACCAAGAAAGGAAACCAAAGACAATATATCAAAGGCAGGAAATCTTATTCGGATGTTAATTTCCAACTTCTTGATGCAGGGAAACTTGGAGATCAGCATTGGAGTGTTGACATTCTGAAGAACAATAAGGCCAAAGATTAATCACGTTTAGGTATTACAATATTCATGTGTCATATATATTATTCATTATAATTTCACTAGCAACCGACATTTACAGTATCTATATATAGTATACGTGGAAAATACATAATTGTCGTACTAGTTCCTTATTTGAACATCTATCCTTATCTTGGAAAATTCAAGGTGCAAGATGACTGCAAAAGATATGTAATCACACCCTCTCTCAACTATAGGTTCATTTAAATCGAATAAAACTACAAGCATGTATATAGATCATTGTTGAAATCAATCTAAAATTAGGAAACAATTGTTGAGAAAATTGCAGCGTGCTTGAATGGATGATAAGAGACATGAGAAAAATATTTGAATAAATAAATACCGAAGTAGCATATAAAAATAGAAGTTTATCTCTGGTACAAATGCACATGCACCCACACGTTAAAAATATTTTTTTAATAAACCATAATTTTGAGGCAACAGTCAAATATATATCTTATTGTTTTTTGAATTTACGATTCTTTCGGATACATGCAAGTCCGGGAGCTAAACCACCACTATCGATGTAAAAGATTATTTTGTCCACATCCATTGGATGAAGAATAGCGAAATTGAGTTATTAGAATTTAAAAACCAGTACATACCTCACCAAGAGAGATCAACTTCATGCTCTCAACATTTTGTGGGACGGCTGGAAGCTTTGCACGAGCAAAAGAGAGCACGCGGGACGGA
Organism: Avena longiglumis; assembly: GCA_030063025.1. Classification (NCBI taxonomy): domain Eukaryota; kingdom Viridiplantae; phylum Streptophyta; class Magnoliopsida; order Poales; family Poaceae; genus Avena; species Avena longiglumis. Next base: position 2,386,202 of record CP125974.1, on the reverse strand, counting down.
CCGAAAGATGACATATTCACATCCTTAAGTTGCCAAGGGTCAGCAACCGAGATTTCTTCTAGTTGTGTCCCAATACATTGGAAAGTGGAGAGTTTTGGAGCATGGATATCTACTGATTGCAACCTATCACACAACGCCACTGTGAGGAACTTGAGTTTCAGGAGTGTAAATGGTATCCTCAAGGAAATTATTTTACTGCAGGCGATGACATCCATCCGCTCCAAAGCAATAGAGGTTGAGAGAAGGTGCCCTAATCCCTCATCTGTAATGTCGATAAAGGAAAGTCTTAATTTTATCAGGGAATGTATATGATGTATGATGTCCTGCGAAACCAAGGTTTTGCCAAGTTTATAAATAGTTTATTTATTAGATCGTAGCAGATAGGAGAGATTATATGGGTCATCTTGGTGAGTAACAGTTTATTAGATCTTAGCAGTAGTGATATTTTAGTTGTAATTAAGTTGTAACCGGAAATACTTGACTACTAGCTACGAAGATGAGAGCATACCGCTGGGAGTTTCTCAAAAACAGATTCATCCTCCACGCAGGTTGCAATGCCTGGTTGTGGTGATGAAGACCCTGATCCACCATCTGCAAGTAAATTAACGGATCAACCTTGTTAGTACCAGTATGAATTTTGCTAACGGGAGTACTCAAATACACCCTCTGTCTTAAAATTTGTCAAATTTTAGATAAATCTAAACACTATTTAATAAGCAGATTCATTCAGATTTTGATAAACCTGTGACATATATTTTGAGACGAAGGGAGTAATTGATTTTGGGTGATCCTAAAACCAGGAATAACCGAACAATAATCAAACGAGAAGAACATATATATGCACATATATACCTGCGTCGTCGAAGAGAGTTCCTGCGTCATCGTGCGCACGGGAATAGAGGACCCCATGGATCGCGAGCTGTGTGCCGGATGGAACCACAAATCCTCGAAGACGATCGATCTACTTAGTTTTTTTTTTCTAGGGTAGCCTAGTAAACTGCCTGGTTTTTTTTTGTTTGAGGGGTTAGGCCTCGTTCGGCAGCGGTGTTTGGACCGTTTTTTCTGTGTAAATTACCGGCCAACTTGAGACACCCGGAGACACGCGAAGGGCCGGAATCGGACGGGCTGGGCTGGAAGGGAACGGAGACACTACTCGCCTCGGGCGCGACAATCGTCCCCGTCGCCGCCGCCGACGCTCGTCCCCGCTGCCGACTTCTTCTCCCGGACGTCGACGCCTTCCTCCGCTCCCGGCGCCTCCCTCGCTCCCCGACTCCATCGAAGCCGCCTCCCGCAGCCCTCCTTCTCCGGTCGAAGCCTGTCCTTCTCTCAGGTACGTCTTATGCCTCATCCCCTCTTTTTATCTAGTCCTAGGTCCAGGGTTTAGGGTTTTGAGAGATTAAGCATGAGTTCTTGATTCAGATTGCTAGGAATGAGCTCGGATCCACTCACCTGTAGATAGGGAACATGTTGTCTCCTTCTAAATCTCCTCCGTTCAGAACTCAAAATATCATTTTTTTTAGCAACTCTTCTATAAGAAGAGAAATGCCGGTTTAGAAGGGAAACCGGCAAAACCTGTAACAGACGTACATACACAGGGGTCCGGTTAAAAGGGAAACCGGACCAAAAAAGACCCCAAACGGCACAGTTTTAAGAAAAAACGGCAGAAACCACACGAGGCCGCACTACCTAGGACGACTAGGTCTAGAGCACCGCCGAATGACACTAGCACAACGGCAACAGCGGGTGCTACGAAGAGCCTGGTCCACGTCCCTGGAGAGGAAGTCAGAGCCGAAAGAAACGGCTAGGCCTCTCAGGCTTCATGGCGAGAGGCAGGACATAGGGAACACGCCGGCGGTACTCGCACGCCGACAGGGCCTCAACGGGCATCACTAGCACCCCAAGAAAGGCTCCGCACACTCCAAAAAATGACGCCTCCAAGGAGGTAACGACGTCCAAAAGACGCTGCCGTCATCCAATCCGGCAAGCCAGATTTGGGTTTTCACCCCGGAATGATAGACAGAGGGGTGCCGGGCTCCACGACAACGCCCCCAAGAGGGATAAACGACACCCACAAGCGCCGCCGCTAGCGGCACCGATCAAGTCGGGCAAGACTTTCGTCTGGAGACCTCGACCACCACCTCCAATGGACTATCACCGAGATGGTCCGTGCCGCCCGGCGAGCTAGATCACCGGCAAAAGAGACGACGTCCACGCCCACGAAGCCATGCCCCGCCGCCCACGCGGCCAAGGCAGAGCATCACCACCATCTTGATCCGGAGCCGCCACTCCGGCCTTCATGCTCAGCACCGAAGCACCCCATGCCGAAGTGCCACCGCCCCAGCTAGCCATCCACCCCGTGGAGACCCTCCTAAGCCGCCAAGCCGCCAAAGCACCGACGGAACAGGGCGCGGCCACGACGAGGCCACCGTGCCATGACACCCTCCGACCCATCGTCCTCCACGCCACCGATGCGTTGAGGTAAACCTCTAACCGCCGACCACCCAAAAGCCACTACGACCCCAGGGCCGCCGCCCCGGCTTCCTCATCTCCGGCAAGACAGACGCCGCCGACGCCGGAGAAGCGACACGGCCTCCCCTGCTGGCCGCCCGAGGTTGAGGGGCACCGCCCCGACCGAAACCACGCCCAAGCCCGCTGGCTCGGTGTCCCGTACGGCCACAGAAGGAGCTCCACGGTCGCAGCCTGCCCAGCCCATCCAGGGCCCAGATCGGGCCCGGGCAGCGCCAGGCTCGACCGCCGCCTCCATCTCCGTCGAACGCCGCTGCCGCAGTCAACCTCCTCCGCGTGACCGCCCGCCAGAGGCGCGCGACCTCCCGACCACCAAGAACGGGCCACCGCCGAAAGTTCCCCCACTCCCGAGTGCCGCCACGGAGAAGCTAGGCCCCGCCGCTGCCGGCTCCACCCGGGCTTTGCCCGGTGGAGGCGACCGGCGACGGCAGGGGGAAGGAGGAGGGTGGGTCGACGGTGGCCGGGCGGGGGTCGCCACCCAGGTCGCCCCTGGGGAGGGAGTGACGCGGGTCGTTTTTACGTGAATTAAGTCACTTAATCTGAATTGCAGGTTCAGAACTCAAAATATCATATCGATGTGCTCATATGCCACTGTAATATCATGAGGTATAGGTTTTGTTCTTTCATCTTTGCTTCGAAGCAAGATTTACTGTTGAAAAATTCGAAATATCAAATGTGTTGCTCCTTGCATGCTATTTGTAATACGTGACAACAGTTCCGCAGCTTTTCTTTTGTCAAGAATTCAGTTGATCGGCTCGCAGCTTGATGACTGGCATATTTGCCAAAGTTCAGAGTAGTCTACATGGACGTTTGGATTTTTATTTTCATGGTCATAGTACAGCTAGTGGAAATTTTATTGGTTTATGCTTGCATCCTCTCTTTTTTCGGACTGCACCACATGACATTCAGTCTATTTAAGTGGTAGTGATGCAACCACGGAGCTTCAGGAAATCCTTCACCTGAACTAACATTGGTAGCTCAGTGCAATTGGTTAGCCTACTATTTATGTTTGGTAGATGTAGACTAGTGTTTGTTTGTTGTAGCTTGCTCTGCATGTATAGAACCTTTTCAGAATAACTGCAATATTGTTGTATCCTAATACTGTTTGCTTATTCCCATAGAACCTTTTGATGCTTTGAAACAATTGGTTCAACTAATGCTGGAGCTAATGAATTTTATGAGAGTGGGTTTTCTTCTACTGCTACTTTTTTTGGAGTGCTGCTATGTTCCTTTTGCTTCTTTCTAGGCCCCCGTTAACAAATTTATGCATAATGTTTGTGTTTGTTTTTGTTTTCTATTGACAGAAAAACCAGGACTGCCAGTTCTGTGATTACAGCAAGTTTTGAGTAAAAATTAAATGTCAAACATGCATAATTCTAACAAGAATCCAGTTATACATATTATGTCTTGAAGGGAACGTGTCTGCAGTGAACCATTACTCTAGCTGTCTTGCTTTCCTCTTTAGCCTCGAATTGTGCTTATTATGTGTTGTACTGGAAATGCTCAGTGAACATGTTTACCTGTTGCAGCCTTTTCTTTGCAACCAACAAATAAAACGCCCACAGCCCGACACGACAAGGGTACGAGGCAGATCGATTGACCGCTAGCTCCATCTTCCTTTGCTTGCGCTGGGCTCGTCCAATCAAGTCTGGACCAGTGGCTGGCGTAGAGAAATTCTCCCCGGACTCCAGTTGTAGAACCTGCCCCGCTCGTCTTCAGGGCATGGGGATCCTTACTCCCGTGCGCACGACGAAGCAATGGCTCCGGGAACTTTTTTCTCCTGGGAGTACGTACATATGTATGCTCCTCCGCATCTCTCTTCTTCTGGTTCAGTGGAAAAAAGTACCCTCATTATTCTCATTGCAATATAAATTTTCGATGTCACCACTTATGTAGGCCGGTTTCATTGCAGATAGTGGACCAGGATCTTCTTCATCAGCACAGTCAAGTGTTTTAACCTGCCAGCAAAGTGAATATGTTTCTGACAAACTACCCGTGGTATGCATTAATTGCCAACCGAAGTGTTTAAATTTAACCCATTCGATGCACTCTCTTTGTCAAAATTAATTCAATTCATGATGGAAAGTAGCTGAGGCACTGATCTGATTAACAAGCTAGGTATATGTATGTGTTCGTGTTGTTCTTCATGCCAAAGCAAGAAACTCAGTATTATTACAGTTTTACTAGTAGCTAAGAAACCTTGGTTCTGCAGGACATCCTACATCATATACAGTCCCTCTTGCCATTAAAAGATGCTGCTCGAACCGCGTGCATATCTCGTGGATTTCTGCATGCCTGGAGATGTTATTCCAACCTTGCTCTGGACGCGAAAACACTTGGTTTAGCTCGCATAGAATTCGACTATAGAGAAACCTTTCTCATACACATAGTTGATGACATTCTTAGCAAGCATTCTGGACATGGACTGGAGATATTCAGACTTGATTTCAGATTTTCAAAAAATGTTTACGCTTCCTACTTGGACAGATGGCTCAAAATTGTTTTTCATTCGGGGATCAAAGAACTTAGCCTTATGATGCCTTCGCTCAACAAGAAAGGATACATTTTCCCATGTTGGGTTCTGTCTGACAAGGCGGCCGCAAGTTCGGTTCAGTTTCTTGATCTCCATGCTTGTGCTTTTCGTACCACAACAGCACTTGGATGCTTAAGAAGTTTGAGAAAATTACATCTGTCCTTTGTCGACATTACTGATGATGGATTAGGGCACTTGCTCTCAAAATCCTCCGCTTTAGGAGAGATGGATATCTTCAATTGCAGTAAGATAATTTGCTTGAGGCTACCATGTACGCTGCAGCAACTCAAGTTCCTCAAAGTTACATTATGTGAGATCTTGCAGGCAGTGGATATCAATGCTCCGAAGCTCTCCACTTTTCATTTTATTGGAACGCTGGTAGAATTCTCAACTGCAGATCCTTCGCCACTTAAGAATGTGACTTTGGCGTCTTTTGCTCCATCCCGCACACTCTCTTTTGCTCGTGCAAGGCTTCCAGCCATCACTGAGAATGTTATCAGCCTGACCCTGAGATCTGTTGGTGAGGTATGTTTTGGTTTCTACATCCTAATCCTAGTTCAAGTTGTTCATCGAATGGTTGTAGACAAAATTTCTTGATCCGAATATACATATTGCGTCCTAATTGCTCCCAATTGCACCATGTAAAATTGAGAACTATGCATGCTTAGAGAATTTTCTTTTTTACATGCAATTTCAGTATATCTTTGATTATATTTTTCTCATTATATTTCTAGTTTTAGATTGAATTCTACAATGATCAATATATAATTTGCTTTGTTTTAATTTAAATGAGCCTTTATTTAACATCGCTGTTCAATTACACGTATTTTGTAGTCTTTTCACACCTTAATAATATTCCAAGATAAGAATACATATTTAAATAAGAAACTAGTAATTGTCAAGAGAGCAATATATTTCCACGTGTAATTTATGTTAGCCCAACAAACTTTACACGTCGGTTGCTTGTGAAATCATAATGAATTGGGATATATATCTCATAAGAACTCAAGACATGATTAATATTTATACTTGTCGTTTTTCAGAATGTCAACACTCCAATGTTGATCTCCAAGTTCCCCTGCCTCACCAAGTTGGAAATTGATATCCAAAGATCACAATGTACCTTCCTCAGCTTTGATGTCATGTCTCTGGTTTCCTTTCTTGATGCTTCTCCAACCCTGGATTCATTTATCCTGCATGTAAGCCATATTTCTCTGAGCTATGTATCTATGATATTACAGTCTTTATCAAAGAAAAGCAATGGTATTATTAATGCTGATCCTACATATATTTGTACACCCAGGTAGGTCAGGAAGCCTTAAGGCAAGATGATCTTGTTGATGGAGGCGACAATGCGAATTACCAGAGGTGGAGGCCACAGTGCCGGCATGATCGCCTCAGACAGGTGAAGATCACAGGTTTTTGTTCAGACAAAAACATGATTCAGTTTGTGATCTATATCCTTGAGAACAGTCCTTCGCTTGAGTGCCTCACACTAGACACAATCCCTGGGATTGATAGGAGTTGTGGTATTGTTGGGAAGATGGAAAGATGCTCCAGGATGAGCGAGAGTAGTATAGCGGAAGCTCACAGAGCTGTTACGTTTGCGAATGGATACATTAAGGAGAGGGTTCCTTTGGGTGTTAGATTCCAGGTTCTCGAGCCATGTATCAGATGCCATATTCGCAGACGGTGTTAAATTGATGCCGGTGTATTTTTTTTCTTGAGAGCTCCTAGATGATACGATGATCGGAAGAGATTATTTCTGTCGAGGTTTATTGTTTTCCTCAGAGAAATTGGTCAAAACTCTGTTTATTGTTAAGAAGAAATAGACTGATACCAATGCATGAGAGCGGCTTGTCTTTTAAGCGAAACAATACATAAGAAGCTTGGGCATACTCTTTTGGTGCCTTGGCCTGCAATTTGTTCTTAATTTTTTTCCTTCAGCTCTTTAAGTTACTGTTATAACAATGCTAATTATGATGTGCATATCTGTCTGTGCGTGTTTGTCTACATGCCATTGCCAATTGCCATCTAGATGTCAATGGCCATGGGACCATCTTTTTTCATGCCACTTCTGCTACTGCCATGGCACGGTCATTTAGGGTGTGTTTGGTAGGTCGGGTCACTCCAACATGTGTTTCCCATCTCAGACATGCCCACCTTAGATACGTTGCGTTAAGATTTTATGTCTTGTGTCTTGTTTGGCAGCCTGTATTAGTTCAGAGATGCTCATCTCAGATGTTGTTTGGTGGGCTGCATGACTAGAGATGTTGCTGACTCAAACATTTTACAGAAAGGCCCCTAGCCAAAAAAAAAGAAAAAGCAATCGAGTCCATAGTTCATCCGACCACCGCATTGTGGAGGTTCTCCGACCATGGCAGCGGCTGTGGGAGGGGAACGGGAGGTGTCGGTCGTGGCTGGCCGTGGCGCCGTGGCTGGCCATGAAGGGCGACGGCGGCGGCGACCTGCATCGAGAAGGCGGCGGCGGCCTGCATCGGGGGTAGGGGGATGCCATGGATGGCTGTGAAGGGCGGCGGCAGTGGGCTGCATCGGGGAGAGGGGTGTCGTGGCTGTCCGAGGAGGCGGTGGCGTGCTCGTTAGGAGACACTCGTCGAGGAGGAGACACTCAGCCTGTATTGAGGAGGTTGGCCGAGCCGGCGGCGCCGTGGTTGGCCGAGGAGGCGGCGGCGTCGTGGTTAGCCGAGGCAGCGGCGGCCTGCATCGAGGAAGGGCGACGGAGGAGGCGGTGGCGAAGGCCGGCGCTATGGAAGGGCGGCGGCGGAGGCGTTCGTTTGGAGATGTGCAGAGAGCGGTTTGAGGGGGGAAATGGGAGGTGGTGCTGTGACCCCTGTGGTCTCTGGCCCAGGCGCGGGCACGAGCTTCTCTACCGGGCAGGTCTGAGAGCCCTTTTCAGTGTGAGGTGGGCACTGCCCATGTAAGAAAACCGACCTACCAAACAGCCAAATCACTAAAAATCTCGGCTGAGATGAGAATATTTGGGTTGGACCGGCCTACCAAACACACCTTAGTTCAATGTTGCTCTGGACTCCCAAATGAACTACTCCAAAAGTAGTATTCGGCTCGAAGAGGCTATCAGCACATAAGAGTGTTTGGGCAAGAGGAGAGAAGGATTGGGTAACCAAAAACTATAGGTGGTCCTAGATGGACGAGGACTTGGATTTCGAGGACGAAGCTATTGCCATGATTTTGTTGATGCACAAGAACAAGCGGCCGAGGAAGCATGGTGGATCTGTGTTTGGTCGTGAAGTCATTCTTTGGGGGCGGATTGACGCTGACCAATAGCTTATGCGCAACTACTTCAACGAGAATCCTATCTTCCCCGAGCATAAGTTCCATCGCCGGTTTTGGATGTCCACTAGATTGTTCAAAGAAATTGCCGTGCGGATGAAGATACAAGACAAGTTCTTTGAGCAACAGAGGAACGCCTTCGGGCAGCTTGGTCATAGCACCTACCAAAAGTTGACGGCCGCATTGAGGAAAATGGCATATGGAATCCCTGCTGATCTTGTGGACGACCATTTGGCGATGAGTGAGAGCCAAAGCATCAAATGCAGGAAGCGTTTTGTAGTTGCAATGGTGGAAGCATATGGCGAGGAGTTCTTGCGATCTCCCAATGAATAAGATGTCGCTAGCATCTTGGTAGTGAACAAGGACTGTGGATTTCCCGGTATGCTAGGATCAATTGATTGCATGCACTGGAGGTGGAAGAACTGCCCGACAAGATACTCCGATTAATTTAGAGGGCACAAGAAGGATTCAACCATTATCTTGGAGGCGGTGGAAAATAAAGAGACATGGATATGGCATGCTTTCTTTAGAATGCCCGGATCATGCAACGACATCAACATTTTTCATCTGTCTCCACTCATCACCAATCTTGTTAATGGTGAAACTCCACCGGTTGAGTTTGTAGCCAACAACCACACATACAAGATGGGCTACTACCTCGCGGATGGCATCTACCCGAGGTGGGCAACATTTGTGAAGCCAATCGTCAAACCCAAGGTAAGAAAGAACTTTACTTCCACAATGCTCAAGCAGCTGCTAGAAAAGATGTAGAGAGAGATTTTGGGATTTAGAAGCCCAATTTGCAATTGTTAGAGGTCCCACTCAGTTTTGGGGACAAAATACATTGTGGCGCATCATGAATGCTTGCATCATTATGCATAACATGATCATTCAAGACGAGCGTGGACAAGATATGGACTATGATCACTATGAGTTGCTAGGGCGTCCGGTGCGGCCTGCAAGGAATCCAGACCGCATTGCATCTTTCTTACAATCGTATCATGACATTAGAGACTCCGATGTGCACGGCGAGCTTCAGAAAGACCTCGTCGAGGAGTGGTGGAGCTGGAATGGCAGCCAAGAGAACTAGAATTGCGGTTGTTCATGTTGTTGTTTGAGATGCACTTCTTATTGTTCTATGAGGATTTGTGTGTTCTTTGAAAAAAACCATTGGGTGAACTATTTGTAATAATTTGACGCTATTATTTATTTATCTATTTGATATAATTTTTCATTTTACTATAAAATTTATGTAAATGTGAGGTTATGGCGCAGTCAAGGTGTTGCAAAATGCGGCAGCCGCTGGAGCAACACGAGTTGCATCTGCGGCAGCTGGTAAAGCAGTCGCCGTTGCAATGTCGCAAATCAGTCGATCAGCTGCCACAAATCACCTTTTTGGTGTTGCATTTTGCAACACCGGTTAGAGTTTCTCTAAGGAGATAGGGATTTGAGGCGAAGTGGGAAGGAGGAGGGAGTCGGTGAGGTCGTACAAAATGCTTGGGAAAAAGGCTTGATGGCAAACAATGGGAATGTGGCGAAGGTAGTGCCAGCAGTTCAGCATGCATTGCACTCCACGCAGGAGCGGATCCACACCCCGGGCAACCCGGGCCATGGCACAGGGCGTGCCACCGTCGCTCAAGCTTGAAGATGCACTCTAATAGGCACTATAACAAGACTCTAGCTACATTTAACGAAGGTGGCCCAGGGCGTAGTGATATTCTAGGTCTGCCACTGACTCCACGCATGGGACCGTACGATGCTAAAATAGCCACGTGCTAGACTAACCTCCATATCAATACAACTAGACTCTAGTTACTAGAGGAGGTCCTAAAACTTGAAATGACCTTGGAAAATATTAGGATACAAGAAGAACCAACGGAATAAATTGAGAAGTGTTACGACCTTGTATTTCATAGGAAGAAATACAAATTCTGGAGGATACGACGGGTTTTGATACAATAGTGTGTTTCTTCCAAATTTTTGCTTGTAGAGACCTAGGATCTTTCAGATTTTGAAAAGGCTTCCTTTGGGCACTAGAGGAGTTAGGTTTGGCTATATATGGGTAGTCGGAGATGGATCCAAATAAAATTTTGGAAAGATACCTGTGTATAAAATAATGAAACCTAACAACATAGTTTGGTATCTCTCCCCTATCTGTCCAATTTTGATATTTGTAATGTATTTGTAATGAGCAACTTGCCACTATTTGTGAAGTTTGGGATGGGAAGATCGTTAAACTTTCCTTTAGGAGAAATTCCAAGTCCCCAATTGACGGAACAATGGTATGAGCTTGAACAAATTTGTCTGAACATCTCCTTTTCTGATGATTGTGATTCACCCATCTAAGAACACATTGCAAATGGGGTTTACTCTGCTAGCTCTCTTTACAATATTATTAGCTTTAGAGGAACTGTGCCCATCTATATCCCATCTATTTGGGATTTGGTGGTTCCACCCAGGGTTCATATTTTTCTATGGTTATTTTCTCATAACAAACTCATGACAAGAGATAACCTGCAGAAAAGATGCACAGGGAAATCTTTAGATTGTGTGTTCTATAATCAAAACGAATCAACAAATCATCTACTTTTCGAGTGTGTTGTGTCTAGGGAAGTTTGGAATTTTACCTCCAACTTCTTTGGTTGTTCTTTAGGCTCCTGTTTTGAATCATAGCCAAATTTTGGGTTGTTAATAAAAATAATTATGTGTTGAACAATGTCTTCTCTCTTATTATCTAGAGTATCTGGAAATGGAGGAATGCTCTTATTGACAACCAAAGTTCCTATGTATTAAACAAATCTGGTGGCTCATCTTGAAAACAATCAAGAAATGGAGGTTGTTGTACAAGGAACATATGCTGGAGAAGGTGGGCCGGTTCTCCACCCAAATCATGACTCTTCTCCGAGCTCCAAGACCCCTCGCATGGAGATGACATCTGTGTAGGGGTTCGTAGCATGGAAAACAAAAATTTTCTATCGCATACAAACAAACAAGCCAAGATCTATCTACTAGATTGTAGCAACGAGTCGATGGAATAACTTACCCTCGAAGATTCCAAAGCGGTTAACGAGAGCAGATTCTCGTGGGTGATGTAGTCGTACTCTTTCCGATCTCAAGATCGCGTGAGCGATCCTTCCGCGCCACGTTCGCAGCGCTCCCTTGATCGGTCACACGTTCGGTACTCGACGAAGACCTTCCTCTCCTTGTTCCAGGCAGCGGAGGTTGTAGCACTCTCCTCGATTCCGGCAACCTGGCGTGGTACCGAAGTAGAGGGAAATCCCAGGCTTCGCCTTAAGCCGGTGCAGTATGGTGGAGCTTATGAGAGAGGCTATTAGTGGTCTAGTAATTAGACACACCAATTAGAAGGCTCTAAACCAATTAGAAGGTTCTAAACCGCTGGCTAAAGCAATTAGAAGCTCTAAACCAAAACGGCTCTAAACACGAAATCTAGAGGTGAAACTTGTGTGTCTAGGAGGGAGCCCTGCCTCCTTTTATAGGTGGGGAGGCGCGGCCAGGGAGAGTCCTCCCAAGTCGGCCTTGGTGGCGCGCCGGCTTGGGGATTAGTCTCCTCCCTCAAGTCGGTTTCCAACACCTCTTTCTTGTTTCCCACAGTTTCTTGTTTTGGCAGTTTGACTTTCAAACTGGACATTTGACTTTTCTGTTTTAGGATTCAATTTAATCCTTTATTTGGGACAGCAAGAACACTTAGTACATGATGCAATCATTCCATTAAGCAATGACACATTCATGTACCCCTTCCCCCCCGGAGTGCCGGACAATCCGGAACCTTCTAGAACATTCCCGATGAAAACACCGGAATCATTCCCGAACTCCGAAACGGGACTTTCCTTATATGAATCTTATTCTCCAGACCATTCCGGATCACCTCGTGATATCCCGGATCCCATCCGAGACTCCGAACAACATTCGGTCTCTTTCTCATAATACCATAACTACTCAAACAACGTCGAATCCTTAAGTGTGTCTCCCTACGGTTCGTGAATTATGCGGACATGATCGAGACACTTCTCCGAACAATAACCAATAGAGGAATCTGGAAATTCATATGGCTCCCACATATTTCTACGATTACTTTGCGATCGAATGAACCACTTACATACGATACCAATTTCCCTTTGTCTCACGATATGTTACTTATCCGAGGTTATGATCGTCGGTATCTCTGCATACCTAGTTCAACCTCGTTCGACAAGTACTCTTTTCTCGTTCCCTGATATGTGATCCCTTGTGACCACGTCACATGCTTGCAAGCTCATTGCATGACATTCCACCGAGAGGGCCCAGAGTATATCTATCCGTCATGTGGATGGACAAATCCCTCTCTTGATCCATGTGTTTCAACCAATACTTTCCGAACACTCAATGCCACTTTTATAGCCACCCGATTCACGGTGTGGTGTTTGATGTCATCAAAGCATCCATCCGGTAAAGGTGATATGCATGATCTCATGGTCGAAGGAATTAGGTTACTATGTATCAGAAAGCATATAGCAATTGAACTATTGAAATGACTTGATCTTTATGCTATGCTTGTCTATAGGAGTATGTCCATCACACCATTCTCCTAATGATGTGATCCTGTTGTTAATAACATCTCTATGTTCATGATCAGGAAACCATGATCATATATTAACCAACAAGCTAGTTTAACAAGAGGCTTTACTAGGGACTCTTATTTTAGTTTACAAATCACACAAGTATTAATGTTTCCGGTTAATACAATTATAGCATGGTATGTAAACATTTATCATAAGTGTGAAGATATGATAATAACCACTTTATTATTGCCTCTTGGGCATATCTCCAACAGTCTCCCACTTGCACTAGAGTCAATAATCTAGTTTCAAACCTTTGTGTATTCAACACCTATGGCTTTCCGTTGTATGTACACGATTGCTAGTGGTCAACTGATCTCCGGATCTGACACTTCCAGGTCCGTGTGTAATTGCATGTCTTTGCGTCTCTACGCATCACTCATTCTCTAATGAGATGGCTTTGTATAAATTTGGTCTTTAGGTGTGACCTTTAGTTCTTTGGGGTTAAAACATGTTGATAATATTGTCACACAATATATCTTCATAGTATTATCCCTCTGTGAACTACACCTAGTTTGATAACAAACTACTTGACACAAATGCCCTCTTTTGCTGCTATAATAGCAGTCATATACTTAGCCTTTTGTTGTAGTATCTGTCACAATGTCTTAACTTTGGAACTCATCCAAACCCATTATGGAACTCACTTTCCATTATATTGTGCCACCCTTAGTTTAGATTGAGATAAACTTAATTTGTACTTTGTGACAAAGCTAGTATCAATGTAGTACTTTTACAATGAACTAACCATCTATTTGTCACTTCTACAAATATTATACTCTTAGTTCTTCCAAAAGATCATAAGAATATCCTTACTATTGTCCAATGATCATCTTACGAATCATTCTGGTATATGCTCACAACATTTAGAGCATAGGACATATCTGGATTTGTACATATCACAGTATGATTGATATAAATACTCTTTGTGATTTCATACATCAAGTATCAATCTATACTTGATTATTTGTTTCACTTTACCAAATGTCAATACACTTGAATATATCATCAACATTGAACTTATTTAATCCTTTCTGTGTGACAAGAACCTCTCTTGTAGTTTCTATATTTAACTCATTCAATATCTTGTCTATGTACTTCTGGCACAACCATATTAGCGTCTATTGATGCCAAATATTTAGGTTTTGCCTAAGTCTTTCATCGGGATGAAATTCTTAATATGTGTTAATAAAAGATACATTATTTCCAATCAACAATATGTCTTCCACATAATGTATTAGAAACATGTCTTAGCGCTCCCACTTAATTTCTTGCAAATGCAAGCATCTTCATTGTCTCTAATGAACTTTTAAACTCCTTTAACGGTTTCATCATAGTGAAGATTCCAACTCATGATGCTCACTTTAACCATTGAAGTTTGCATATGCTATTAGCATCCTTTGAATTAACAAAACCCTATGGACCGTGTTATGCACATGTCCTAGGTAACGATTCTATTAGAAGAACTTGTTTTGTTTATTCAACTACCATATAACAAATTATATGTAGTGGTTGCTACATTAATCCGTCTAGACTAAATATCACTATGACAGATCAAATCTTGTCATAGTCAACCTTTGAACATTGTTGTGAACTCTTTCCCAACATGTCGACTATTTCATAGATGTGAAACATCCATGTCTATTTCTTTATAGATCCAAACACAACTGTAAGGTCTTACACCTTTCTTGAGGGTCTTTCAAGTTCAAAACTTGATTTCTCGTGTATGGAACTATCACGGATTTTATGGATTCAAGCCATTTGACGGAGTCAGGGCCCATCATCGCTTCTTTGCATGTAGTCGGTTCATTATTCTCAAATAATGATTCAACCCTCAAATCTTGGTATTTGATTGTTTACCCGATCTACTTGTTTCAATAGGAACTTAGATCTCCGTGACCACAACCCTTGAGGCACGTGAGCCATGAGCATTGTTGCCGCCTCCGGAACACTTTTCTTACCGCAACTCTGCATACTGACTAAGGTTCTTTTAACCTTATCAAAGTTCTATTGTCCTCCCACTTAAATTTTCACGAAAAATTCCTTCTCAAAGAAACTTGACGTTTTAAGTGACAAACACTTTTGTCTCTGATGTTATGGAGGAGTACTTAACAGTTATTCGAAATAACATACAAAGACAGGTTCATCCGACTTTGGTTGCAAACATCTTTCTAATGCATAGCATACCAATGTTTAAGAAAGGACAACTTGGGTTTTATCCCAAACCATAACTTTATATGGTGTCATTTCAACGGATTATGATGGAGCTCTTTTCAGTGGAAAAACGGTAATCTCTAAAGCTTTTAATCTTTAAAATATAATGGCAGTTTTATAAATTATACCTTTGATCTTACCATGTCAAACAAGGTTTAATTACATATCTCGAATGCTCCATACACTTATGGTGTTTCGGGAAAATGCAAATCCACGGAACGATTCCTTAAATCTTAGGTATTATGCTAAACTTGTAACTTAAATATTTTCCTTTATGATCTTATCATAAACTATTCATATTCTTGTTACAATGATTTTGCACTTCATCTTGAAAGTCTTTGAACTTTTCAAGTGTTTCATACTTTATCCTTATTAAGTAAATATTCATATATTCACTCAAATTTTTGGAGAAAGCATATGAAGTTGAAATCCATCGCTTTTGACTACACATAATGGATTTCATACAACAATATGTACAAGTTCCAATAATCTAGTCATTCGTTCCCTTTTGGCCTATGAACGAAGTTTTAATTATCTCTCAGAAAGTTTCACAAGCGTCATTTGATCAAAAATCAGAAGACTCCAAAATTCCATCAACATGGAGTTTCTTCATGTTTTCTTTCCAATATAATTTAAACGGCGATGTCACTTCCTAAGTGATCTTTCAATCAATTTGTCTTTCGACATTTTTAGCACTAGTTTTATGGATGTGATTCCTCCAACGAGATTTGTGAATCATCCATCTTTTATAGATCACGGCAATTATTTGAACAACCCTTTTGTTCTCATAATACCTGATAAAACAAATCTTGAAGGCAAGCTTTGATGTTTAACGAGCAACACAATAACCCTTTATTTGTTCTCGATGAACATCATCACATATTCTTTTGCTAGTTACTTAGGCCATTATAGTTCATGAATTGTGTTGTTTCGTATGACGATTCACACCAACAAATTCAGTATCAAATACTTAAGAACCACATTGTTTAATAAGCAAAGAATATAGCCATAACATGTATATCATCTATATACTTAAACTGAACAATTCTAGTCTTTTCTTTTCTGCCATATATTTATGAGATTCTCTTTCAGTATTTCCTTTTCTGTTTGAAAGAATCTATCAACATCAATTAGTGGAGTCATTCATATGACACATAGCCCAAAACATGTATAGTTAAATACCAATGTCTTTGGACTTGCACTTTGAAGTAGATCACCATCATCAAATGTTTGGTGTTCTTTCAAATTCCTTTATTTAGTAATCTTCTTGGTGCAGTAAACATTTTACCTACATCAAATATTCACCCTCATCATGGATTTATCCATGATCAAGCTACTTTTAGCTTATAACGGTGAATCATGAGTATAATGTTGCTCTCCAAATACTTTTGGTGGATTAGGACAACAAGTGTCTCCAACCTTTTGCAAATTCTCATCAAATATGAGAACATGACTTTTGCCATATTATACTCTATCATGTTGCAACCAAAACTTCGTTTCAGATATCACAATATCTTCCACACATCATGGTTTCTGAAACAACTCTTTCAGATCCTAGATAACCTTGATATTAAGAGAATCCTTTGAATATCAAGAATCATGGAGACAAACATGATACTTATATACTAACACTTGGAATTGTTACTCTTGATTTAATACTAATTATTAAACTTCATGGAGTAACCGGAACCTACTGTAAGTTTGCAATAGGACTTTTAAACTTTAGATTAACACTTCAAAACAATACGATACCAGTTCGTAAAGTAACTAACCAGAATTCTATAGCTCTATCATCTCAATTATAACTAAGCACAAGGTGGTAAACGGATGCCAATGACTACAACAACTATGCAAATTCACTTTGATTTAGTTTATGATAAATTGAGTTCTAATTAATAATTAAATTAATCTAGGTGAACTCCCACTCAAAACAATATCCCTCACATTGTTTTAGTGATCACACGAACCAAATCCACCACATCAAAACCGATCATCACGAGAGTTGATGTAGCTTCAATGGCGAACAATCAACATGTTCATCATATCTACTATATGACTCATGCTCTACCTTTCGGTAATCCGTGTTCCTGAGGCCATGTCTGTACATGCTAGGCTCGTCAAGATCAAACCTTAGTTTCCGCATGAGCAAATCTGGCTTGCTCACGTTGTATACACTTGCAGAATCTAACACACCCGATCATCACGTGGTGCTTCGAAACAACAAGCTTTAGCAACGGTGCTAACTAAGGGTGAACACTTTAAGACTTGAAATTCATGTGCATGAGGGATCATCTTATAATGCTACCGTCTACTAAGCAATACAAGATGCATAAAGGATTAACATCACATGCAATTCATAATATGTGATATGATATGGCCTTTCTTCTTTGTGCTTCCGATCTCCATCTTCCAGCACGAACATGATCTCCATCATCACCGGCATTGCATCAAGGTCAATGACGCCTCTCCATGGTTGTCGTCCACCGGCTTCAACTATTACAACTACTTTGAATAGACACGCGGGTCTTAACATAAATTAAAGACAACCATATGGCTCCTGCCGGTTGCCAACTTACAATAAGGAACATTGCATACATCATATATAATCACAATCATGGCCATATCACATCACAGCACACCCCTGCAAAACAAAGTTAGACGCCTCTACTTTCTTTGCATATTTTACGTGGTTTGGGGATTTCAATAAGTGTCGTTCTAACTTACGAACAAGAACCACAACATTGATACTAGTATTGTCAATCACCCGTTGTAAATTGGATCTTAACTATGCTAGGAGAAACAGGCACCCGCAAAGCCACTTATGCAATACAAGTTGCATGTCAAGCGTGGAGCAAGTCTCATGAACGATGTCATGTAAGGTTAGCCCGGGCCGCTTCATCCCAACATACCGCAAGATACAAAGTACACAAGAAGCAATCGACAATAAAAGCATCAACGCCCACAATGACCATTGTGTTCTACTCGTGCAACAGATCTACATATAGACACGGCTCGATACCCTTTGTAGGGTTCGTAGCATGGAAAACAAAAATTTTCTATCGCATACAAACAAACAAGCCAAGATCTATCTACTAGATTGTAGCAACGAGTCGATGGAATAACTTACCCTCGAAGATTCCAGCGGTTAACGAGAGATTCTCGTGGGTGATGTAGTCGTACTCTTCCGATCTCAAGATCGCGTGAGCGATCCTTCCGCGCCACGTTCGGCAGCGCTCCCTGATCGGTCACACGTTCGATTCGTGAAGACCTTCCTCTCCCTTGTTCCAAGAGGCGGAGGTTGTAGCACTCTCCTCGCGATTCCGGCTGGCGTATGCAAGTAGAGGGAAATCGAGGGCTTCGCCTTAAGCCGGTGCGAGTATGGTGGAGCTTATGAGAGAGGCTATTAGTGGTCTAGTAATTAGACACACCAATTAGAAGGCTCTAAACCAATTAGAAGGTTCTAAACCGCTGGCTAAAGCAATTAGAAGCTCTAAACCAAAACGGCTCTAAACCTGGAAATCTAGAGGTGAAACTTGTGTGTCTAGGAGGGGAGCCCTGCCCCTCCTTTTATAGGTGGGGAGGCGCGCCAGGGGAGTCCCTCCCAAGTCGGCCTTGGGTGGCCGGCTTGGGGAGGAGACTCCTCCCTCAAGTCGGATTCCAACACCTCTTTCTTGTTTCCCACAGTTTCTTGTTTTGGCAGTTTGACTTTCAAACTGGACATTTGACTTTTCTGTTTTAGGATTCAATTTAATCCTTTATTTGGGATAGCAAGAACACTTATTACATGATGCAATCATTCCATTAAGCAATGACACATTCATGTACCCCCCCCCCCCCCCCGGAGTGCCGGACAATCCGGAACCTTCCAGAACATTCCCGATGAAAACACCGGAATCATTCCCGAACTCCGAAACGGGACTTTCCTTATATGAATCTTATTCTCCGGACCATTCCGGATCACCTCGTGATATCCTGGATCCCATCCGAGACTCCGAACAACATTCGGTCTCTTTCTCATAATACCATAACTACTCAAACAACGTCGAATCCTTAAGTGTGTCTCCCTACGGTTCGTGAATTATGCGGACATGATCGAGACACTTCTCGAACAATAACCAATAGAGGAATCTGAAATTCATATGGCTCCACATATTTCTCGATTACTTTGCGATCGAATGAACCACTTACATACGATATCAATTTCCCTTTGTCTCACGATATGTTACTTATCCGAGGTTATGATCGTCGGTATCTCGCATACCTAGTTCAACCTCGTTACACAAGTACTCTTTTCTCGTTCCCGTGATATGTGATCCCTTGTGACCAAGTCACATGCTTGCAAGCTAATTGGATGACATTCCACCGAGAGGGCCCAGAGTATATCTATCCGTCATGTGGATGGACAAATCCCACTCTTGATCCATGTGTTTCAACCAATACTTTCCGAACACTCAATGCCACTTTTATAGCCACCCAGTTACGGTGTGGTGTTTGATGTCATCAAAGCATCCATCCGGTAAAGGTGATATGCATGATCTCATGGTCGAAGGAATTAGGTTACTATGTATCAGAAAGCATATAGCAATTGAACTATTGAAATGACTTGATCTTTATGCTATGCTTGTCTATAGGAGTATGTCCATCACACCATTCTCCTAATGATGTGATCCTGTTGTTAATAACATCTCTATGTTCATGATCAGGAAACCATGATCATATATTAACCAACAAGCTAGTTTAACAAGAGGCTTTACTAGGGACTCTTATTTTAGTTTACAAATCACACAAGTATTAATGTTTCCGGTTAATACAATTATAGCATGGTATGTAAACATTTATCATAAGTGTGAAGATATGATAATAACCACTTTATTATTGCCTCTTGGGCATATCTCCAACAATCTGGGGCCATCTCCATGCACTAGTGGAAACGAGGCCTTTTTTTGAGCCTGGAAATGGGCTTTAACACCGGTTCTTCTACGAACCGGTGTTAAAGGGGGGGCCGTACCAGCGTGGCCCGTGCAGCAAAAAGGAGCCCCCCTTTAACACCGGTTCATGGCACGAACCGGTGTTAAAGGCCCCTGCACCAGTGGCCCGCGCAGCCCCCCCCCTTTAACACCGGTTCGTGGCTTGAACCGGTGTTAAAGGGGGGGCTATATAAGACACCATAGCCCACACCCCACTCTTCCATTTTTTCACTATCTCATTTTGGGGCCTAGCAAGAGGGTGTGAAGTGTGCTAGTTTGTGTTTTTTTCATATGCACAAGAGGTGTTCGGTGAAATGCCCGAGAGCTCAAAATAAGTTTTCTCATTGCTCTTTCCTTCTCGGTGGAGGTCGGCAACTATAATTTCATGTGTCATTGATGTACTATATATAAATGGTCATCTCCCTATTAATTTTTGATATATACTATATATTAATGCAGATGAACCGACAATGGATGTACGGTGATCGCCGCACTTCCGAGTACATTACGGGCCTCCAAAATTTCATCGTTGTGGCTAATGCAAACCATGGTCACAATGGTTTTATGTGTTGTCCGTGTGTTCACTGTCAGAACAAGAAATACTACTCAAATACCATAACCATTCACGCCCACCTGCTTCTATCCGGTTTCATGCCCAGCTATAATTGGTGGACCAAGCACGGAGAAAAAGGGGTTGTGATGGAAGACAACGAAGAAGAAGAGGATGATGACAACTATCATAATATGTATCCTGAATATGATGATACTGCAACGGGGGTAGATAATGAAGATCAAGAGGCAGCAGATGGGCCCGCTGATGACGATCTTGGTCGGCCATTCTTGATGCAAAGGAAGAATGTGAACCGAAAAGGAGAAGGAGAAGCTGGAGCAGATGTTAAAGGATCACAAAACATTGTTGTATCCAACTTGCGAAGATGGCCACAAAAAGCTAGGTACCACATCGGATTTGATGCAATGGAAGGCGAGAACGGTGTACTGACGGTACATTTTCAAAGTTGTTGGTAAAATTAAGAATCTTCTTCCAAGAAATAATGAGTTGCCCGACAAGACATACCAAGCAAAGAAGGTTGTATGCCCTCTAGGATTAGACGTGCGGAAGATACATGCCTGCATTAATGATCGCATCCTCTACGCGGTGAGAAGTACGAGAATTTGGATGCATGCCGGTATACCTTTGCATCATGGTATAAGATCGACGACGATCCTGGCGATGTTGAGGGCGAGGCCCCTAGGAAGAAGGTTCTGCCAAGGTTATGTGGTATGCTCCTATAATACCACGGTTAAACGTCTCTTTAGAAATAAATAGCATGCCAAGTTGTTGCGATGGCACATGGAAGACCGTAAGAAAGACGCGATGTTGAGACACACCGATGGGTCACAGTGGAGAAAAGTCGAGAGTACCGGACTTCGCGACGTGGCGCAAAGGAACTTAATGTTTGGTCTAAGTCAGATGGCATGAATCCTTTTGGTGGCAGAGCTGCGATCCAGACACTGGCCTGTGACTCTATGTATCTATAACCTTCCTCCTTGGTTGTGTATGAAGAGGAAGTTCATTATGATGCAGTGCTCATCCAAGGCCCGAGGAAACCAGTAACGACATTGATATGTACCTAAGGCCATTAGTTGAAGAACTTTTACACTGTGGGCCAAACCAGGTGTACGATGTGGAATGAGCACAAAGGGGAGCCATTTGACCTATGAGCATTGCTTTTCGTAACCATCAATGATTGGCTGCTCTTAGTAACATTTCAGCGGACAAACAAGGGATACAATGCATGCACACACTGTTTAGATGAGACTAAAAGTGTATATTTGAATAAATATAAGAAGGTTGTGTACCTAGGGTATCGCCGATTTCTTAACACGCATCCAAGAAGAAAGGCAAGCATTTCAAACGTCTGGCGAGAACCGGAGGAAGCCATCCTCCGTCTGGTGATGAGGTATTTGGTATGGTCAAGGACCTAGAAGTAATCTTTGAAAAAGGTCCTGGCAGTCTATCTGTTCTGAATGACGATGCCGGACACGCGCCCATGTGGAAGAAGCAATCTATATTTTGGGACCTACCCTATTGGAAAGTCTTAGAGGTCCGCTCTTCAATCGACGTGATGCACGTGACGAAGAATGTTTGCGTGAACCTGCTAGGCTTCCTAGGAGTGTATGGGAAGACAAAAGATACACCGAAAGCACGGCAGGACCAACAACGTCTGAAAGACCCTGAAGAGCCTATGCATCCTGAGAACGAGAAGGGTATACGATGCCACTTAACTCCTGCCAGCTACGCTCTTACCAAAGCAGAGAAGGACATCTTTTTTGAATGTCTGAGCAATATCAAGGTCCCGTCTGGCTTCTCGTCGAATATAAAGGGAATAATAAATATGGCAGAGAAAAATTCCAAAACCTGAAGTCTCATGACTGCCACGTGATTATGACACAATTGCTTCCGATTGCATTGAGAGGGCTTCTACCTAAAAATGTTCGAGTACCCATTGTGAAGCTATGTGCATTCCTCAATGCAATATCTCAGAAGGTAATCGATTCAGAAAGCCTACCAGGGTTACAGACAGATGTGTCCCAATGTCTTGTCAGCTTTGAGTTGGTGTTCCCACCATCCTTCTTCAATATTATGACGCATCTCCTGGTTCACCTAGTAGAAGAGATTGCCATTCTCAGACCTGTATTTCTACACAATATGTTCCCCTTTGAGAGGTACATGGGAGTCTTAAAGAAATATGTTCATAACCGTGCTAGGCCATAAGGAAGCATCTCCAAGGGCTATGTAACAGAGGAAGTCATTGAGTTCTGTGTCAATTGTATTCCTGACCTTAAGGCGATTGGTGTTCCAGAATCACGACATGAGGGGAGACTGCGTGGAAAAGGCACCCTAGGATGTAAAGCAATGATATGTAGGGATGGGCGTTCTCTCAATCAAGCACACTACACGGTTTTACAAAGATCTATCTTGGTTGCCCCATATATCAATGAACACAAGAATTTAATACGCCTCAAACACCCGAGTCAGTCTGATGAATTGATTATAAGTGAACACATGGCGAGTTTTGGCGGCTGGCTGCAAAGACTTCTCACGAATAACACCATTGTTGGGGATCAGCTGTACTTGTTGGCCAGGACACCATCTTCGACCGTATGTACTTTCCAAGTGTACAAGATAAATGGGAATACATTTTACACGATAGGCCAAGATAAAAAGAGCACCAACCAAAATAGTGGTGTCCGCTTCGATGCAGCAGAAGACAATAGGCAAAAGACCACGTATTATGGGTTCATAGAGGAGATATGGGAACTTGACTATGGATCTAATTTTAAGGTCCCCTTGTTTCGATGCAAATGGGTCAAGCTAACAGGAGGAGGGGTTGAGGTAGACAAGAAGTACGGAATGACAACGGTGGATCTCAACAATCTTATGAAGGTAGACAAGAACTTAGACGAACCATTCGTCTTAGCGAATGATGTGGCTCAGGTTTTCTATGTGAAGGACATGTCTACCAAACCGAAAAAAAGAAAAAAACAAGCAAACAGATACATCACACGATGAGCCAAAGTGTCACATAGTTCTTTCAGGGAAAAGAAACATCGTGGGAGTGGAGGACAAGACAAACATGTCAGAAGATTATAATAAGTTTGATGAAATTCTGCACTTCAGAGTGAAGACTGACCCAACCATCCTGTTAAACAGTGTTGATACTCCATGGTTACGGCCGACGCGATCATAAGATTGACTATATGTATTAATTGAGCCATTTTTGGCACACATATGTATCTCAACATGGAAATCAATGTCATATTTCTTCTGTTAACAGTATATCCATTTTTCTTCCCGCCATTTTTCTTCCCGCCATTTTTTCCCGCCAGTTCTTCCCTCCAGTTCTTCCCGCCAGTTCTTCGCTATATATATATATATATATATATATATATATATATGTATGGTTGGCCTCTATTGTCATTGCACATCTCTAGACTCATATCTGCAACCTCATCACTCTTTCCCATGGCTTCCACCGTAGCACTAACCCCCAGGGAGGCGGAGGCGCTTTGCGCCTCGAACTACCCCCGCCAAGACTCGTGTCCCCGTCGGCTGGATCTTTGAGCGCCGGAGGCATGCCGGTTCCTCCTGTCCCTCTAGGTGTGGCGCACCGGATAGCCATCACGAACCACTACTACTTCGAGCCCACGCCGGAGCAGCGGAGGAATCCCAGATGGCATCCCGACTATTTCCCTACTTGGGAAGCCTTCTTCGTGGATCGGCGTGAGAGGCGCCGCCAGCACAAGAGGCGGCCCACCTCCTCCGAACTTCAACGAGGCCGGTCGTCGGCTATGGTGGCGCAGTCGGACTCTCCAGAGCGTCATGGCCTATGACACTGCCGCCGACTCTAACCCCCATCTGCGCTACCCTCAAGTCCAGCCCACGCCGTACTCAGCCTTCAAGGTTCAATTACGGCGACCCCGATGACGACAGCGATGACGGCGGCGGCGAGTACGACGACTACCAGTGGCGAGTATTACAGGTGTAGGCAGGAGCATGACGGAATCACTCCAAGATTCCGAAACAAGTTTAGCCGATTGTTACTTAATCTGGCCATGTATCTTAATTTTCAATTCTTTTATGTATCTTAATTTTCAGTCGTGCTTTATGTAACTTATTATAAGTTGCATTCTGTATTTTAATTCCAGTTCTATCTCCTTCACAAAATGACCTATCTCATTCGAGGTTTCTTGGCTTTCGGGTCAAAAGACAAATTCCTGCCGAATCGGGAAGTGGTCGAATATGAACTACAGGTACATGATACGATGCTCATGATTTTTTACAAAAATCATTTTTAGGTTCACAATATGCTATTTTATCAAAAATCCAATGCAAGTTGAGCGAGGCTTGGCCCCGAGCTAAGAATCTTCATGCCCGTTGTTCGACAAAGTTTGACGATAGTTTAAAACGGGGATAAAAAATAAAAAAAGATCATGCGAAACCTTCGCGTGGTGTTATATTATGTGACATAGTTAGAAGGAAAAATCTCAAACTTGGTATATTGATTATGTCTCAAAAAAACCTTCACAAAATGACCTATCTCATTCGAGGTTTCTTGGCTTTCGGGTCAAATGACCAATGTTATGGCTAGAATCAAGGCATAGTTTGTGATAATATGGCCATATTGTGCATACATGTGCATCATGACATGGCAAACAATATTGCAAGAGGAAGTTTTCCTTTTTATCGTACCAAAAAGGCATTTTCCATTTTCCGAGCATAAAAAACGGACGGTTTTGTGAAGCAACCATCAAATGGCTAATTCAAAAAACCACCACCACATTTTACAAAAATACTAGACCACCTTATATGGACAATTTACCAACAGGGGGATCTGAAACCTTTCCGTCCACCTCTGGTGAAAAAGACAAATTCCTGCCGAATCGGTAGGAAGTGGGTCAGATATGAACTACAGGTACATGATACGATGCTCATGATTTTTTACAAAAATCATTTTTAGGTTCACAATATTTCTTATGTTCAAAGTTTTAGGGTTTGTCTATTTATTTTTGTTTGAGTTGAATAATCAAAATTTATATGTAAGTGTTTTAATCATTTTGAAAATTTTCATCTAAAGTAAATATAAAATGTTTTTACATGAATGGATAGATATTATTTTTCTGAAAATTATGATATATTATTCATATTTTTTTGAGTTGAAATGAAAAAGATATGAATTTTCTAAATTCTATCCTATTTTTTGAATTAAAAATGCCCCCACCCCTTTAATGCACGAAATAAATGCCCCCTTTAACACCGGTTCCAGCCAGGAACCGGTGTTAAAGGGGGTGCATTTATTTCGTTTTCGTGCCCGCACCCCCCCTTTAACACCGGTTCGTGGCTGGAACCGGTGTTAAAGGGGGAGGTGCGGGCGCGAAACGAATTCCCCCCTTTAACACTGGTTCCAGCCACGAACCGGTGTTAAAGGAGGGGTTATAACTCGCGCCTTCCTCTTGCTTCTCCCCCCAGCCAGATCGAAAAGCAGAGGAGAGCCGTCGCCGTCCTCTCCGTCGCCGCCCTCGCCGTCGCCATCCCGCGGGAGCGCCGTCGTCCCCCTCGCCTGTAGCCGCCGCCGCCCACGCATTCTCCGTCGCCGCCTCGTTGCCATCCAGCTGAGCACCGCCGCACCCTCGTCAGCGCCCCCTGCGCGCCCTCGCCGCCTCGTCGCGCACCTCGCCCTGCCGCCTCGCCCCGTCCGTCCACACCGCCCTCGCCGTCGCCATCCACATCGCCGTCGCCGTCCACATCGCCGTCGCCATCGCCCTCATCGCCGTCGCCCTCACCGTATGTTCTTATTAATGATATGCTTGATGCTTTTTTTATTGAATATGAAACTATTTCTCATGTAAATAGTGATGATAATTACCTTGTACATATTACTTGTGACAACAAATGTGAATTATAAAAAATCTATGCTCTTAAAATATTTTTGGGACCAATTTGGAGAATAATGATGGATCTTATTTTGATGACAATGCTTACTATATTATTGATGTTACTCTTGCTCCTATTAATGAGAATGTCAATTTGAAATAAATTGATAATGATATGAATAATCCATATGAGTCATGTTTTATGTTGTTCATTGTTTAATGTTTCAGTGTTATCATCCATGATTGATCCATGTGAACACCACTTAAAATAAAAAAATCTATCCGCCCCCTCCCCTCTCGATCTCGCGCCGAGCAGGTGTTGGTGGCGTAGTTGTAGTACTTCTTCTCGGAGGCCACTGCGTCCGACGCATTCCAGGCTATGTATATTGTATTGTATGTGTATTGTATAGCAGTAGAACAAGTGGCATATGTGTATGTATATTTGTATGTATATGTATATATGTATATTGTATTGTATGTGTATTGTATATGCATGTGTATATTTTGTGCCACGCCGACGACCACAGCCACCATTATGCCGTTGACCCTGACCTCCTCTGTCCTCGCTGAGCCTACACACGCGTCGAGGGTGAGTCGCCCATTTTAGGTAGCCCATCACGTCCTGCTGGTTCGAACGCACACCCCCACGCATCCCGGCCCCGCTCTCGCCCTAGCGTCGCCACCTCTCGTTGTCAATATAGCATTATAATAACCATGCTATGTTAATCAACTTTTATGACAAGTTAATTAGAAGAAGTAAATGTACCCTCTCATATGAATCCGGGGTTTCTCCGAATTAGGGTTTGAAATGACCAAGCATGTATTAGGGTTACATTTCAATACTTTTAACCTGTCATATCATCGTCCTTGCTTGAGCATTTCAATAGATGTATTACTGATATTTGTGTGATAATATTATTGTTTTAGAAACTATGGATCCACTTAGTAGAAACCTTGAAGAAGAAGAAATAATGGAGAACATTATCCATGAGGACACCTCACAATATCTAAACTTGGAGGGACATGATGACAGCTCAAGTAGTCATGGAGAAGATGAAGACTCCGATGAACGCAATTTAGTGATTACAAAGTCCGGCGAGGTATATGCATTGATTAAGCATCTGCTGACTTCCACCAACAATCTTCTTCTACATGTATTAATTAACGCTTCTTTCTTCTTTTAGCCCTCTGGATCGACCAGCCAGCAACAATCTTCTTCTACGAAAAAGAGCAAGCGAGGCGCGAGCCATCGGTTGAAAGATCGTGCAAAGTTCACGATTGAAGCAGTCCGTGTTGATGGCAGGCCGATGGAGCCCAAGAAGGCCGCAGACAAATTTGTACGTCAGGCTAGAGTTCTTGTTAGGGACCAAATCCCAATCATAATTGAATATTGGAATAAGCCAAAGAAGGGCGACGGTACCTTTGTCGATGAAAGATCAAAGAAACGCTTTGGAATTCGTTGTTGATAAATTTCACCCTTCCGCCAGAGGAGGATGAAAACAAACCGGTTATAAAGGAAAGGGTCAAAGAGTGGACTCTAAAGAAGATGGCTGACGCTTTCCGCAACTGGAAGACAAAATTGAACAAATTTGTCAAAGCTCGCGAGACTCCAAATTTCGAAGACGCATATTATGCGAAGATAAGACCTCACTGGCCCGAATTTATGGCATATAAAAAAGGTGCTATAGCTAAAAAGAGGTCAGAAACCAATACGCTAAATGCCCAGAAGAAGGAATATCACCAGAGTACGGGGTCAGGTGGCTACATATCTTAGAGGCCTAAGTGGGAGGAAGCTGAGAAGGCCCTGCGCGCTAGAGGGATCACACTCCAGACAGATGGGTGGGACCTACGTGCAAAGACTTGGTTCTACGGAATCGGGGAAAGGTTGGACCCAGAAGCAGGATTGTGTATCTTCCCAACACTCCTTGCCAAACCCGTCACTAAACTCATCACGGCATACGAGAAAACAGCCGCCAGGACCTTCCATCCCGACAGAGAGAATGACCAGCTCACACGCGCCATCGGTAGAAAATAACACCCTGGACATGCACGAGGCACAGGGGGTATGACGTGGAAGGATGGGTTTGCCGAGTGGACCGACTCTTACAGATGGCGCGACAAAAAAGAAAAAGAGCGTACATAGCGGATGACACAGATAAAACATGCACTTGTGGCGTTGCAGACGCAAGTGAATGCACAACAGAGGCATCAAGCTACCGACCCATCTCAGCAGCACGAAGAGCCTGCATTGAAGCTACGGTGGCCCGACTACGCGGAAAAGCGCGTGGCTTCCACGGAGAACGTGAATCCCACGCTTGAAATGGCGGGTCCTTGATACCCCGTGGATGAGATCACGGAGAGAAAACACGCTGAGCTGCATGTGAAATTAATGGGCTTATCCATTAAGGTGGCTGTCAGCTATGCCTTACCTCCTGTAGCTGGTGGAACTTACCATTGTCGACCGATTCCAGATGGCTATGCTATTGTCGGTGAAAGGATACAGATGTCGCCTAGAGGGGGGGTGAATAGGCGATTAAAACTTTTCCTAGAGTGGCTCAACAAAGGCGGAATTAAACTAGTGTTTACTTTGTAAAGCACAACCTAGAAACAACTAAGGTTTACCTATGTGCACCAACAACTTATGCTAATCAATACAAACAACAAAGTGATAGCAAGATATATATTACTTCAAGCACGAAGGCTATCACAATGTAAAGTGCACAAGTAAAGAGCTCGGGTATAGAGATAACCGAGGCACGCGGGGACACCGATATTTTACCGAGTTCCTCCCAACATGGAGTACGTCTCGTTTGGAGAGGGGGTGGTATCAAACCACCAACGCCACAAAAGGCCTCCCTTATTCTCCGGTGAATTTCACCCCAACAGGATCGATCCACGCTTCCACTATCGGTGCACTTGTCGGTGGCAATCGGAACCTCTCACAAGGTTGGGGCACAACTCCACAACTTAATTGGAGGCTCCCAACAAATGCCACCAAGGCCACAATGCCACCAAGGCCATTAAACCGTCTAGGGTTCCAAGAACCCAAGAGGGACAAGCTCAATGAGTAACTCAAATCAAATCCTCCAAAGAGAACTCAAACCGATGCACCAAATGCAAATGGCAAGAACACCACAAGGTGCTCAAATCCCTCTCTCCCAAATTCCACCAAAGCTACAAAAGCTTATGGGGAATAAGAGAGAAGAACAATGGAGAAATCCACAAAGACTCCAAGATCTAGATCCCAAAATGTTCCCCTCACTTAGAGGAGAGATTGATTGGTGGGATTGTAGATCTAGATCTCCTATCAAATCCCTCAAGAATATGCAAGAAGCATTGGAGGATTGAGAGAAAGCAAGCTCAAGAAGGTCAACAATGGAGGGAAAAACTTGCAAGAATGGTTGGGGAACCATTGGGAAGAAGGCCCTTAAATAGGTTCCCAAAATCCAACCGTTGAAGCCAAAAAGCGCGAATCCGGTACCGGACATTCCCGTACTACGGACAATCCTGGGGATCCCAGTCGCCAAACGCACCTTTTTCAGTACCGACCGGTACTACGAGCGATTACTACCGGACCTCCGGTACTAGGACCCGGTCCGTACTACCGTCATCCTCGACGAAAACGGCCATAACTTTTGCATCCGGACTCCGATTTTGATGATCTTGGGCTCGTTTCGAAGAGGACAACAAGATCTAAAATATAATGCAAAGAAACATTATAGTCCAGCAAGGGAGGATAGATCCAAATGACGAAAGGTTTAACCTCTATCAAAAAGATGAACCGATAAAACCTTCAACATCAAAAACGTAATAGAAAATGCATATGAAATCCGTTTTCGATGAACGAGAGCTTGTCATGGAGATTAACACAAGCTCTAAATCCTCACATGAGTAAGAACCAAATAATGGAAGGTTTTACCTATCTCTAAAATACAAACCGGTAAAACCTCCAAGATCAAAACGCAATAAGATATAAAAGGGAAATCCGTTTTTGATGGACTAGAGCTTGTTATGGAGATTACCACAAGCTCTATATCCTCACATGGATAAGACCAAATAACAACCAAATATGATGATGCAAGTATGCAAAGGTTTGATCTCTCTCCGAGCGATGTGACCGAGTTACTCATTCGAGAGCCCTTCTTGATAGTACGGTTATCTATCCTACCACCGGTCTCCCAACAAACATGAGACCGACAAAAGGGAAAACCTATCAATATTATACCTTTGCCTTGAGCAATCCACTTGAGATCGATGTAGACGATCTTGTCCTTCTCAAGATGGACACCTTTCTTGATTCCTCATCATCGATCCATGATCACCGAGGATGGCAAGCATCAAACATGAGATCTTCTATAGATGGCGCATTTTGAGCTTGCCAAACAGGTCTTATTCTCATTTCATCTATCTTGAAGTCAACACATGCTCCAAGCAATGCCAATGGACAATTCCTACAAGTACAACTTAATACACACATTAGTCCATAAAGATTGTCATTAATTACCAAAACCACACATGGGGGCCCAACATGTTCTTTCAATCTCCCCCATTTTGGTAATTGATGACAATCCCCTTAAGAGGGTTTATATAAGGAATTTTAATGAATAAAATGGTAATACCAATATCAAATACTACAAAAGTATGTGATATTGGTACCACCATCATATATAGAGCAAACTCCCCCACAATCTATGCATGTGTGATGAACTTGAATTTCATTGCATATATTGCCAATCATTATCATTGGAGGAGTTTCCTCTATATATACCACATGCTAAGCAACAACAAAGATGCAAGAGCATGAGAAGCAAATGCACAAGAACAAACTCAATGCATAAACCAACTTCCCTTAAACCCTCTAAAACTTCTCCCCCATTGGCATCGATTGCCGAAATGGGTGACAAGTTCTAGAAGGCAAATATAGTAATAATTCCTCCAAAGGTGTGCCTTCGCACATATCCAATGATGAATACTTGGGAGGGAGTAGAACTATATCGAGGACCCTAAGATTGCAAAAAAAGTCAAATAATGCAAGCAACTACAAGGTCCGACAAACCAATTTGAAAACAACAAATGAGTTCAAATGGAAACAACAAGATATTATGATATGAGCAAAAGAGTGTTTTAAATAACAACTAGAGAAGCTCCCCAAGATTTGTGCACAATTCAAAATAAATGTATTGGAATACATAATGCACAAATATGGAATCCTTGCTCCCCCATAAGCATTTAAAACACAACAAATTTGAAAGAATGCAAATGAGTATTATTAAATGAATTAGATGAGCTCCCCAAAGAGCATGCACCAATTATGATAATTACATTTGGGAACAAAGTGCATAGTCATGGAATCCTCACTCATCCAAATTCATTTAACAATACATGGCATGAGAGAACTAATATGAGTGTCCGAAGATGTAGACAAGAGGAATAATCACTCATAGGCAAATAAATTTGGAAGCCACCAAAGAATAAAAAGAAATAAAAGGTGGCATCCAAGGATTAAAAATCAATTAAAATTATCTTCTCATATGTGTATATGTCTATAAGTGTAAAACATCATAGATACATATGCCAACAAATAAATATGCACACATAAAGAAGATATACAAGAAGGCATATGAAAAGCAAAAATGAAGTCATAATATATACCAATAAGATTTTTTGCTTCAAAGCATGGCCCAAGGCTCACATATATCTTATTGTATATTAATGAGCTTTAAATACCAACACACTACATATATTACAACTATCACCAAGGGAAAAGGAGAAAGTTGGAATATATGGAGAAAGGCAACAAGTATCATAAGAGAAAATGGACTAGCAAAATCTCACTATTGCACATGAGAGAAGTTGAGGAAATGATAGACAGCAAAATTGCTAGATTGACATATTTGGGATTGGAGGATCATATGCATGATTTTGTATAGTCCCAATTGTATGCACTCATCTCAACTTATACACATATACAATACAGAGTCCTCTTAATAGCATGGCTAGAGATGCAACAATAAATACACAATCAAAGAAACCATGCCAAGATACAACCTACAAAAGGTTGGAAGCAATATAAATATGCATGATCAAGAGATACTTGTTACCGAGATATAATTGGTAGGATGTAGATGATATGAATTCATTGATCATCCTATAGCTTGACTCAACTTTTCATGTATGCACCACTTCTTCAAAATCGAAGGACAAGCATCCAATATATCTCCAATGTACCTAAAACACAATTAAGTACAACATGGTCCCCAAACTCATTGGGTCCAAAGTAGTTAGAAACTACAATACATAGGAGAGACTCCACATAATTATGTGCACATTGATATGAAATTGAATTTCATACACAACTTAGCCGATGGGAATTGGTGGAGTTTCCCATATATATCGGATCAAAGAAAGCAAGCATGCCATAATATAATCATATAGTAAATATGCATGCATGAAGCTTTCAAGAACCAAAAGGAGATACAATTTGAACAAAACACCAAGTAAACCAAGATGGCACACACAAGAGTGTGACAAGACAAGCGGTGTCCAAATTGTATCAAAGAACCAATTCAACACATGAAAGATCACAAGTTCAACAAATGAACTAGGCATAATCCAAGGAGCAAAAGATAGATAGAAATAAAAATGCTCAAGGATTTATCTCATTCTAAAATGGTCAAATCAAGAAACAAGGAATGAGACAAAACCAACTCCCAAAAAGAGCAAGGTTCCAACAAGAAACCAAACTCCCCAAACTTCACATGATGGCACAAGTACCAAAATGAAAAGATTGAGGTTCCAAGCACATAAAACACGATATGGATCAAACAATGAAGCATAAATATGAGTGTTCTAAATAATATAGGAGAGCTCCCCCATAGATAGTGCATTATGTAGGATTTTCCTTTTAAATTCAAAGTGAACACAAATGGGATCATCACTTGCACCTACAATAAGTAAAACACAAGAGGATATCAATAAAATAAGAAGATCCACAAGAAGCAAGGAAGGCTTGGGAGACAACACAAAACATTTTCTTGGCCAAAGATAGAATAAAAATTAAGCAAGGGCCAAAGTGAATATGATCAATAAATTCTACCATAAGTTGGGTACTCATTGTCCAAGGACAAGAAATAGAATAATTTTCCCAAGGTAGCTTGCATGGATATCCAAGATCATAGTCACAACAAGAAGCATATAACTAAATATAAGAAATTGAGCATGATACTTCAAACAAGATTCTTGGTAGCTTCCCCAAGTCACATAATCACTAGTGAATAGAGCAACTTGAAGCAAATGGTTTCCATGAGGATATATATATCTAAATATGAGGAAACGCATACCAAGAAACACTCTCATATACAAGATCCAAAATAAGATCAATAAAGCCATTCATGCAAATAGGAACTTGTATGAGCCAATGTGTCACATAGGCGCTAGATAATTATCAATATCAATTCTAAGTGACATAACCTCGAATATTCACATTTTCTAGGATTGTAATATGCACTAAGCATAAGACTCCCCCATAATGTGATACTACCATAAAAACAACATGAGGCAAAAGGATACAAATAGAGATAATTAATGGACATTATAAAACTTAAATTTCTCATGAGAATTATACCACATAGAGACTAGACAAGAATCCAATATAAATACTAGGTGGTAATCCTCATGTACACACATTTTTAGGATTGTGGAATGCCTAAGCATAACACTCCCCAAAATAGGATAATCCATTAATTTCTCACAAGAGCCAAATAGGATACCAAATATAACCAAGCAAGGCTCAAACACAAAACACACATACATGGTGTGCCACCTAATCATACACAAATAATCTTGATTTCAAGATAATTAAGTGGATAGCACAACATGTACAAAAACATGGAAGATACAAAACCAACACATGCACAAAGGGGCGAGTAACTTTCAATGTAAAGAGTTTAGCATATGTTACCGCAAGGAGGAACATTGTAAATATAATATAATCAAGATAATCAAAATGACTTGGCTTGACAATAATAATTGATGAAGATCCCTCAATTCTTCATAATGTAGCCAAGACTCCAATGCCCTCCCAAACACACCTATTGATCAAGTTTTGGTTTGTTGGTCCCCAACCAAGTTGGGTCCTAAGAGGTTAGTCACAATAGGTTTGGCAACCCAAATGGTTCTTTTCTTGACACCACATTGAGCACCAACAAATTTGGCAAACACATTGCCAACCTCATCCTTCCAAAGAGAATAAGCATCATCAATAATGATAGGGTTGGATGAGGAGATACCGAGAGTGCATGAGGAAGAAATATGCCCCTTTTCACGGCATATGTAGCAATTTCTACTCTTGCCATCTTTCTTCTTAGGAGAAGCCACAACTCGAGGAAGAGCTTGAGTAGTCCTCTTAGGAAGAGGCCCATTAATGACTTGAGGTGGAGCTTGAGGCCGCTTCCCTTGTTGCTTCACACTAAGAGGCTTTTTCTTCAATGGGCAAGATCTAACATGGTGCCCTTGTTCCTTGCACTTGAAGCAAACAATGTTGGCCGGATTCTTGACTTGATCTTGGCCATTCTTCTTGTTGTCCTTGTGCTTCAACTTGATAGTGGACTTGTTCTTGACATTAGATTTGAATCCAAGCCCACTCTTGTCATTGG
Source organism: Avena longiglumis (assembly GCA_030063025.1). Lineage (NCBI taxonomy): Eukaryota > Viridiplantae > Streptophyta > Magnoliopsida > Poales > Poaceae > Avena > Avena longiglumis. Next base: position 2,350,945 of record CP125974.1, on the reverse strand, counting down.
GGGATTTTTGCATACTCAAGATTTTGTTGAGTGTGACCTTCCCTTGTTGACCCTTTTTCAAGTCATTCTTCAAAGAAGTGACTTGAGCCTTGAGCTCTTTGATTTCCTCTACATGGTTAGTTTCAATACAAGTACTAGAGGAAGTAGATGCTACATTGTTAGAGCAACAAGGCATGGAATGTAATTCATCACGAGATATAGCATGGTTGTGAGAGGATGAATTACAAGGACTAGCACATGGCAATATAACATTTGGAGTAGATATAGTGCTAATGTCCACATGAGGCCCACTAGATGTTACCTTTGACATGATGGCCTCATGAGCCAACTTTAGCCTACCATGGGAGACTAGGAGATCCTCATGCGAGCTTGAGAGCTTATCATGGCTTTCTTCTAATTTCCCATAGTTGCTAGTTAGCAAAGCAAGTTGAGCCTTTAGCTCAACATTCTCCTTCAAAATAGATGCTTCACAAGAAATAGAGTTAGTAGCACAAGCATCATTACTATTAACAAGAGGTGAGGGCAACTTGTCAAGCTCTTTTGAACATGAGGCTTTAAGTTGCTCATGTGACTCGGTGAGTTTGATGAGCTCACCCTTTATGACCCTAGAGCCATTTTTGAGGTGCTCAAAATCCTCAACAAGTTTAGCATAAGCAACTTCAAGTTCATCATTTTTAATCTTGAAGGAGTTAGCCACCGCAAGTTCTCTATCATGGTATTCCTTTACTCTAGATAATTCTAGAGTAAAAGTCTCCTCAAGAGATTCTTTGGTGGTTTGTTCTTCTTCAAGGGAGTCCTTTAATTGAGCAAGTTCATTAGCATATTCACGCTCAAGTGCAAACTTTTCATCAATTATGTTTTCTTGCTCCTCAATAAGATCATTGCCTTCTATAGCATAATTCAGGATTTCAAGAAGGTTGGAGGAAGCAAGTTTATTTTTGTAGAGAGCACTATAGACAACCTCTCCCATTTTCTTAATAGAGGTAATATCATACTTACCTCTATAATCATCATTATCATTCTCAACCTCATCATCATCATCATGAGATACAATGGGATCCAAAGAGGTTACCTTTGTTCCCTTAGCCATAAGGCACATGTGAGAACCGGAAGAAGCTGATGATGAGATTGCACCTGTAGCTCTCTTCAAGACCTTGTCTTGGCCCATAGAATCTTCATTTTCCTCTTGTGAAAAGTCACATGTTGGTGAAGTGGTAGAGGATGAGAACTCATCTCGATCGGAAGTGGAAGCAACACAATCATCTCGACCGGAAGTGGAAGCAACACAATCATCCTCAATAATGTTGGACTTGCTATATTTATCTTGAAGCTTGGTCCATATCTCACGAGCGCTTGAATAAGGCATGATAGACGAAAGAACTATATTGCTCACAACATGCAAAAGAATTTTAGTAGCTAGAGCATCTATATGAGAGTTCAACTTCTCCTCTAAAGATTCGTTTTGGGTATCCATAGGAGAAGAGAAACCCATATATAGATATCCCTCGATAATTGGGTGAATTTCCCGAAATAAATTAAGCATGCGAATTTTCCAAACATCATAATTTGTGCCATCGAATGTGAGCGTGTCCTTGTGCACTAATCCCCTAGCCGACATCTTTACTCTCAAGGCGGTGAAGCCTAAAATGAGAGACCGGGCTCACACGCCAGGACCTTCCATCCCGACAGAGAGAATGACCAGCTCACACGCGCCATCGGTAGAAAAGAACACCCTGGACATGCACGAGGCACAGGGGGTATGACGTGGAAGGATGGGTTTGCCGAGTGGACCGACTCTTACAGATGGCGCGACAAAAAAGAAAAAGAGCGTACATAGCGGATGACACAGATAAAACATGCACTTGTGGCGTTGCAGACGCAAGTGAATGCACAACAGAGGCATCAAGCTACCGACCCATCTCAGCAGCACGAAGAGCCTGCATTGGAAGCTACCGGTGGCCCAGACTCTGCACGGAAAAGCAGCGTGGCTTCCACGGAGAACGTGAATCCCACGCTTGAAATGGCGGGTCCTTGATACCCCGTGGATGAGATCACGGAGAGAAAACACGCTGAGCTGCATGTGAAATTAATGGGCTTATCCATTAAGGTGGCTGTCAGCTATGCCTTACCTCCTGTAGCTGGTGGAACTTACCATTGTCGACCGATTCCAGATGGCTATGCTATTGTCGGTGAAAGGATACAGATGTCGCCTAGAGGGGGGGTGAATAGGCGATTAAAACTTTTCCTAGAGTGGCTCAACAAAGGCGGAATTAAACTAGTGTTTACTTTGTAAAGCACAACCTAGAAACAACTAAGGTTTACCTATGTGCACCAACAACTTATGCTAATCAATACAAACAACAAAGTGATAGCAAGATATATATTACTTCAAGCACGAAGGCTATCACAATGTAAAGTGCACAAGTAAAGAGCTCGGGTATAGAGATAACCGAGGCACGCGGGGACACCGATATTTTACCGAGTTCCTCCCAACATGGAGTACGTCTCGTTTAGAGAGGGGGTGGTATCAAACCACCAACGCCACAAAAGGCCTCCCTTATTCTCCGGTGAATTTCACCCCAAGCAGGATCGATCCACTTCCACTATCGGTGCACTTGTCGGTGGCAACGGAACCTCTCTCACAAGGTTGGGGCACAACTCCACAACTTAATTGGAGGCTCCCAACAAATGCCACCAAGGCCACAATGCCACCTAGGCCACAAACCGTCTAGGGTTCCAAGAACCCAAGAGGGACAAGCTCCAATGAGTAACTCAAATCAAATCCTCCAAAGAGAACTCAAACCGATGCACCAAATGCAAATGGCAAGAACACCACAAAGGTTCTCAAATACCTCTCTCCCAAATTCCACCAAAGCTACAAAAGCTTATGGGGGAATAAGAGAGGAAGAACAATGGAGGAAATCCACAAAAGACTCCAAGATCTAGATCCCAAAATGTTCCCTCACTTAGAGGAGAGATTGATTGGTGGGATTGTAGATCTAGATCTCCTCTATCAAATCCCTCAAGAATATGCAAGAAGCATTGGAGGGATTGAGAGAAAGCAATCTCAAGAAGGTCAACAATGGAGGGGAAAACTTGCAAGAATGGTTAGGGAACCATTGGGGAAGAAGGCCCCTTAAATAGGTTCCCCGAAAATCCAACCGTTGAAGCCAAAAAAGCGCGAATCCCGGTACTACCGGACATTCCCGGTACTACCGGACAATCCCGGTACTACCGGACAATCCCTGGGGATCCCAGGTCGCCAAACGCACCTTTTTCAGTACCGACCGGTACTACGAAGCGGTACTACCGGACCTCCGGTACTACCGGTCATCCCTGAACGAAAACGGCCATAACTTTTGCATCCGGACTCCGATTTTGATGATCTTGGGCTCGTTTCGAAGAGGACAACAAGCTATAAAAGATAATGCAAAGAAACATTATAGTCCAGCAAGGGAGGATAGATCCAAATGACGAAAGGTTTAACCTCTATCAAAAATATGAACCGATAAAACCTTCAACATCAAAAACGTAATAGAAAATGCATATGAAATCCGTTTTCGATGAACGAGAGCTTGTCATGAAGATTAACACAAGCTCTAAATCCTCACATGAGTAAGAACCAAATAATGGAAGGTTTTACCTATCTCTAAAATACAAACCGGTAAAACCTCCAAGATCAAAACGCAATAAGATATAAAAGGGAAATCCGTTTTTGATGGACTAGAGCTTGTTTTGGAGATTACCACAAGCTCTATATCCTCACATGGATAAGACCAAATAACAACCAAATATGATGATGCAAGTATGCAAAGGTTTGATCTCTCTCCGAACGATGTGACCGAGTTACTCATTCGAGAGCCCTTCTTGATAGTACGGTTATCTATCCTAAACCCGGTCTCCCAACAAACATGAGACCGACAAAAGGGAAAACCTATCAATATTATACCTTTGCCTTGAGCAATCCACTTGAGATCGATGTAGACGATCTTGTCCTTCTCAAGATGGACACCTTTCTTGATTCCTCATCATCGATCCATGATCACCGAGGATGGCAAGCATCAAACATGAGATCTTCTATAGATGGCGCATTTTGAGCTTGCACAACACATCTTCTTCTCATTTCATCTATCTTGAAGTCAACACATGCTCCAAGCAATGCCAATGGACAATTCCTACAAGTACAACTTAATACACACATTAGTCCATAAAGATTGTCATTAATTACCAAAACCACACATGGGGGCCCAACATGTTCTTTCAGTCGGGGTGGATGAGGTTGTGAAGGAATATGAGGAAGCACAGCTTTACCATGCTACAGGTAAAGGGGAAACTCAACTCAAATTTGCAGTGAAAACAACCATTCTTTGGAAGAAGGAACACATCGTGCTTCCAAATTGGAGGCCACTAGTACCCCCGCCGTCTCATAGCCGGCGTCTGAGCTTCAGCCATCTCTCCCGCTGGCAGCCATCTCCGGCGCTTCAGCCATCTCCTGCGAGGCAGCCATCTCCGGCGCGCCAGCCATCTCCGGCGCGCTAGCCATCTCCTGCCCGTCAGCCATCTCCGGCGCTTCAGCCATCTCCTCAGCGTAAGCAGAAGAGCACTTCCACGAAGAGAATCACTAGCACTGCCACAAAGAAATCCGCAGGAAACCGTATTCCAAAGAGTTCAAAAAACTACGTCCCGCAGCCTTCCGCCAAGCCATTGCCGGTTTTACCGTGGAATTGCAGCGACGAGGATACAAATAGGATCTCGGAAGAAGAGGTCAAGAAATTCTTTGCACCTAGACGGGCCGAGCCAAAGGAGAAATAGATCCGGCGGTGGTGGAGAAGTTTTATAAAAATCTTTTGAAACCTGAAGCCCCACTTGTGCCGGACTACGGGCGTCAGATTTTGAAGGGGGATGCAAGGCGCCATAGGGAGACTGAAAGTAGCAGTCGTGCGGCACCCCAGAAAACAGTTCCCATGCTCGGAGAGCAGGAAAACCAATCATGCGCCCCGCTCCAAGTGTTCGACACATGGGACGCTCCTCCCGTAAATGATTACGAGGCAGAGCTACAAAGAAAGGCCAATGAGATGGGGATGACTTACATTGCATACTTGAACATCATGGGAGACAACTTGCCCAAAGGCGATGCCAACCCCATACAGCCATGGAAGTATGGGAAGAATCTCGTCAAGAAAGAGGAGCTCAAGAATCTACCAACAAAGATGCAAAGATTGCACAAGTGGTACCTTGATTTCTGCTAGACGAAAATGGAAGAATGGATCACGGTGCATATAAGAGATCAGATTTTCTTGTGCGGAGACGACGAGATCGACTTCAACATTCAAGACTTGCATTTTCTATTCAATCAGAAGGAACTCGACAAGTCTACCATCAGCCTTTATTGTGTGTAAGTACTATTTATGTAATTTCTATCTCATCTCATTCACTTCATTAATTGCATGTATATATATATGCTCACCATATATGTATATACTATTATGCAGGAAAAAGGTTATGGAATGCATGAAAGGAGGACCTTTTGACATTGGGTTCGTTGACCCAAATAGATTTCATGAAGAAGTGGTAAGAACCAAACCCGGGCAAACAGAAGATTACTTGCTAATGTCTTACTGAGATAACAAACCAAAAGGGAAATACTATTGTCTTACAACTTCTCGTGAGTACTGTTACCCTCTCTTGTACGCATTCTGTTTCGGCTTACTCGATGTTAAGTGTAACTGATGATGAGTTATGCCTGCGTAGGTTCCACTTTATTCTGCTAGTCATTCAACCTGACTCAGGAAAAGTCCTTGTCATGGAATCGTTACGAAAAGAAAAAGAGCTATGGGCAGACTTTAGAGAGATGCTCCAGAGGTAATTTCAATCATATTATCGCACTAGATCGGCAACTTTCGTGACAACAAGTAATTAATTACTCCTTTATCCATTTTCTTTGCCGGACAGGGTTTGGAAAAGTTTCACGGGCAGGGCCGTGGGTGAATGGTCAGAAGAACTAGAATTTGTAGACCAAAATGTAAGTAATACTAGCTAGCTAGGTCTGTGTATCTCTTTGATTCTGCTTCCAATTCCATTATATCATGCTTTATTAATTATTATTTTGATTGAACTCTCTATTCTCGTAAAGTGCGCGCATCAGGCACACGGCAATAACTTATGTGGGTACTATGTTTGCGAGTTCATTCGCAACACGATATGTGCGACGGGCCAAGCCGCACTAGAACAACTTAGAGTAAGTAAACAAAGTACACAACATTATTTTATTACCATCAATTATTTTGAGTTTTATTCTTATATATATATATATATTGACCCCATTCTTCATATATATTCAGATCGAACGGATGCGGGACCAGCTCCTACCATTTGACCGCATACGAGTCATTCAAGAGGAATTGGCGGGGTTCATACTTGATGAGGTCGTCACGCCTGGCGGAGAACTCTTTAGATATCCAAAAACTCTTTAGATGCTTGAACATGTTTGTCTTGTACTTGATGCTTCAACGTTTACGGAGAATACCACACAATGGCGATGTTTGTGTATAGTTGCTTAATTATTCATGTACTCGTATGTACCGACGATGATGTATGTGTATATAACGCTCCCGATCGATTCCCCCCTCCTCCCGTCCCGCGGCGTCGCGATGTCGCCTAACGGGCGGGCGTAACTCTGCCGCGGCAGAGATTTAGGCCGTTTTCCTGCCGCGGCAGAGAACCTTTAACACCGGTTCGTGGGGGCTGAGCGCTGTGGCAGCCTCACGTGCGCCACCCTTTAACAGCGGTTCGTATAAGAACCGCTATTAAAGGGGGGGCCTCTAACACCGAACCCCCAACAGCGGTTCTGGAACCGCTGTTAGAGGCCTCTACGAACCGGTGTTAGAGGCCTCGTTTCCACTATTGATGGCTTCCCTGGTGAAATCTTTACACATTGCAGTTACCCCGGGCCTCCTCACACCTTCAACCCTTGACAGGGCGCTGGCTTCTTCACCTCTCGCGCCTTTCTGGTACGGTGCATGGTCGAAACCATAGGGCCTACTGCCTGTAGAAGAGACGAAGGAGAAGATGAGGGAAATATGTGGAAGATATGGAGCATGATGATCTCCATCTGCTTGTTTCTATTTTATGCTTTGTAAGAGTAGTGTTCCTCCAGTCTGTTTTTGGCTGTTTGGCTTAATCTCAGGCCTATACTTTTTGGGATTTTAGCTCCTCTATCATGTAAACTGTTAAACAACTCTAGTTTCGTTTATATGGAATGGGACCGGGGCTCCCGTTTCGGGGCCCTTTTGCTCTAAAAAAAATAGGGTGTTTCTGTCTACTTTGTTCTAACTTGTTTAAACTTCTCCTCCCACATACGTGTCCTTTTATCACTCCTCGCTCCTCTCCTTGGTCACGACATTGATCGATTCTCCAAGATGGGATTCAGTCGTCTTCCTCTTCAGTATCTTCTTTATCTTCTTGTTGCAGGTCTCCGCTGGGTTGTGACATGCCCCGCCCCTTGAGAACTGTCTTGGCCCCAATCCAATGCATCAGGAAATCACTGCTAAAGGGTACGCGCGTCTTCCCCTCCCTCTCTGATCGAGTGAGTTGCTAGCATGCACAACGGCTGGAGGAGAGTCATGACCGAGCAGAAGAATGGTATTTGCATCACTCACCTGTTGACGTGGAGGCAAATGTTTCTTGAGTTGAGAGACGTGGACCACATCATGGATGCAACTGCCTAGAGGGAGATTCATTTTATACACCATAGCGACCACTTTGATCAGGATGGTGTAAGGCTCGTAAAATTTGAAAGCCAACTTCTGAGTGCTAATCCAAGCAATAGATCTCTGAATGTAAGGTTAAAGCTTCAGGTACACAATATCTCCTAGCTGGAACGAGCGCTCCTGGCGGGTTTTGTCAGCTTGACGGCATATATGATCTTGCGTGCGAAGGAATTGTTGTTGTAGCAGTGTCATGGTAGTTTCCCTTACTCGCAGCATAGTTTCCAAGTCTGAATTAGTCGTGTTGTATCTGATCTAGCCTTGGTAGATGTGCTATAAGGTAGGACTTGTAGGTCTGAGAGGGAGAGAGAGAGAATGGTACTACCTACGCCCTGGCTCGACAAGCATGAGCCAGAGGGGATCCCGGAGCTAGTGCCGGAGATGGAGCCGCCGTCGTTAGCCATGAGAAAAGGGGCGACGGCGTGGGTGTGCGGTGGTGGCGGTGCTTCCCGTCGGCTCGCGCTAACCCTAGATCGGTAGGGGTGTAGGTGGGGTGATTGGCACAGCGGTAAACCTCGTACCGTGTGCTGCCAGCCCCCACCACTTTATATAGCGGCGGGGCCCACCAACAGATAGGGTTGGCGCCTCGACTGAGCGCGATTAGGGCGTGACAGCCGTTGGGCTCATCACGTTGAGATCTATCTAACATTCTCCCCTAGATCTCGACTTTACTTTTAACTTTGTACTTTCGTTTCATCAGTTGATACATAGAGCATGTTTCATCGTCTCAGCTCAATTGCCGATAGAATCAGACAGCCACTATATACCTTCCTGTTTTGAAACAAATCCTGTTACTTTTGGGCCTCTGTGGTCCAGGAATCATAGGCTTCACATTAAACCCATGCCGGCTATGTGTTTCTTGAAAACATTGGGTGGTAAGCCTTTCGTTAGCGGATCCGCAAGCATATCCTTTGTCCTTATATGCTCGAGTCTTATAGTTTTATCCTGGACTTTTTCCTTCACAACGTAATACTTTATATCTATAGACTTTGTAGCATTACTCGACTTGTTGTTGTAAGCATAGAATACTGCGGGTTCGTTGTCACAGTACATCTTTAGTGGCTTTCTTGATCACGATCAACCACTTTCAAGTCGGGCAAAAATTTCTTTAACCATAACGTCTGTCCCATGGCCTCATAACATGCTATAAATTCTGCATACATCGTAGATGATGCAACTATCAACTGTTTGGCGCTTCTCCACGAAATAGCACCTCCTGCGAGAGTAATGACATATCCTGTCGTGGACTTTCTGTCGTTTTTATCTCCCGCAAAATCCGCATCTGAATACCCTTTTATTTCTAGGGAATCAGATCTTTTATATGTTAGCATGAGGCCTTTTATCCCTTGCACATAATGCAAAGCTTTCTTTACCATCTTCCAGTTCTCTATGTCTGGATTCTCTTGATATCTACCGAGTACCCCGGTGATAAAAGCTAAGTCAGGGCGAGTGCACACTTGTGCATACTTTAAGCTTCCAACAGCCGAAGCATATGATACTGACTTCATTTGATCGATCTCATATTGATTCTTTGGACACTGGGATTTCCCAAAACTATCGCCCTTGACTATGAGAGCAGGTGTTGCATTACTCGCATGCATATTGTATTTCTTTAAAATCTTTTCAAAATACGCTTTCTGCGACAGTCCTAACACTTCATTCTTTCTATCTCGGTGAATTTCTATGCCCAAAACATAAGAAGCTTCACCAAGGTCTTTCATGTCAAAATTTGATGACATGAACTTCTTTGTTTCTAGTAGTAGACTAACATCACTGCTAGCAAGCAAGATGTCATCCACATACAGAATTAGGAAAATATATTTCCCACTTTTGAACTTTGCATAAATGCAGTTGTCCTCAACATTCTCTTTGAATCCAAATCTTTTAATTGTATCATTAAACTTTAAATACCACTGCCTAGAGGCTTGCTTTAACCCATAAATGAATTTCTTCAGGCGGCATCCCATATGTTCCTTCCCCTCCATGAAAAAACCCTTGGGTTGTTTCATGTAAACATTTTCTTCTAAATCTCCATTTAGAAATGTCGTCTTAACATCCATTTGATGCAGCTCTAAATCAAAATGTGCAACAAGTGCCATGATGATTCTGAAGGAGTCCTTACACGATACAGGAGAAAAAGTCTCATTGTAATCTAAGCCTTCTCTTTGCGTAAAGCCTTTTGCCACAAGTCTTGCTTTGTACTTTTCTACATTCCCATTGGAGTCATACTTTGTTTTATAGACCCATTTGCATCCTACTGTTTTGGATCCTTTAGGAATTTCCTCTAAGTCCTAAACATTGTTGGAACTCATTGATTTCATTTCATCTTTCATTGCCTCCACCCACTTGGCTGATTGAGGGATACTCATGGCTTCTTCATATGAGGTAGGATCGCCCTCCATATGAACTACGTTGTAGACTTTGTAAATTTCTTTGGAAATGGCTGGTCTTCGTTCTCTTTTAGACCTTCTGAGTTCATCGGACTCCTGCTCATTTCTTGCCTCGGGTTCAGGCACATTTACAGTATGTGGCTGTTCTGGCTCCCTTTCGTGCTCAACAGTGGGTTCAGGTGTCTCCTGATGGACAGGTTCCGAACTTTCACCCATTGTTGTCACGTGTTGAGTCACGACAGGTGCCGGCACCACAACCTCAGGGCTTGTAGATGGTGGCACAACAGGTAGCGAGAAAAATGGCTCCTGAGACATCGGATTAGGTGCATGCACCCTCTTCTCCTCAAGATCAATTTCCTGAGCTACCGTGCTCTCCCTTATCAATTCGTCCTCCAAGAAGACTGCATGTCTCGTTTCTACAAACTTTGTGTATCTGTCAGGACAGTATAAACGATAGCCTTTTGATTTATCTGGATAGCCAATGAAGTGGCAAGATACTGTTTTGGGGTCTAGCTTTGCAATGTTTGGATTGAAAACTTTTGCCTCAACTGGGCTCCCCCAGACCCTTAAGTGGTGCAGAGAGGGGACTCTGCCTGTCCACATTTCATACGGTGTTTTGGGCACCGACTTACTTGGTACTTTGTTGAGAATGTGAATGGCGGTTTTAAGCGCCTCCATCCACAATCCCAATGGGAGGGTGGAATAGCTCATCATACTGCGCACCATATCCATAAGGGTACGGTTACGCCTTTCAGCTACTCCATTTTGCCGAGGTTCGCCCGGCATAGAATACTGGGCGACTATTCCATTTTCCTGCAGGAACCTTGCAAAGGGTCCTGGTACTTGACCATATGGAGTATACCGACCGTAGTACTCCCCCCCACAATCGGACCGAACTATCTTAATTATTTTATCATGCTGATTTTCTACTTTAGCTTTGAAAATTTTAAATTTATCCAATGCTTCAGATCTTTCTTTAATTGGATAAATATAACCATATCGGGAGTGATCATCCGTGAATGTTATGAATGAATCATAGCCATCCACACTTTTCACCGGAAACGGTCCACAAATGTCCGTGTGGATTATTTCTAGTGTAGCTATACTTCGGTTTGCACCCTTTTTAATTTGTTTTACATACTTTCCTTTAATGCAATCTATGCATTGTTCAATGTCTGAGAACTCTAACAGAGGAAGAATGTCATTTTTAACGAGGCTTTCTATTCTTCCCCTCGAAATATGGCCTAATCTGCAGTGCCATAACTTCGATGAGTCAAGAGTTCGCTTTCTTTTCTTTTGATCTTTGTTCGACAAGGGAACTTGTTCATTCACGTCACACACAGAAAATACTTTCTCATGCAAAGATAATAAATATAGCTTGTCATGTAGGATAGCAACACCCACACAAGTATCTTTCAACCAAATGGCACATTTGCCATGTCCAAAATAACACTCATACGAATCTTTGTCCAAGCACGACACACTTATTAAATTTCTATGAATGGAAGGAACAAAAAGAACATCCTTAAGCAAAAGAGAAGAGCCATCATCCAGCTCCAGAGGAATGTCGCCAACAGCCTCCACTTCTGCTTCAATCCCATTCGCCGCTTCAATGAGTCTTTCTCTTTTTGGCAAAATCCTTGTCGAATGGAACCCCTGTAAAGAGTTGGCAACATGAACAGTTGCACCAGAGTCAATCCACCAAGTAGATCTAGAAAACTTTTCATACAGAGATTCATTAACAAAAGAGACTATATCTTTACCGTTTTTGGCCATTATGGACTTCAGCCATACTGGACAATCCTTCTTGTAGTGGCCAACCTTTTTGCAATGGTGGCACTGGTCTTTTTCCCCAGGGGTGGACTGCTGGTACTGATGCTGGTGCTGTTGTGGGCCCTTGCCATGTGGCTTGGAAGGTGAGCCACCATGGTTACTGTTGGTGAAGTTACTCTTCCTATTGTCCTTCACGTAGTTCAAGGAACCACCGTGAAGATACTTCGGCCTTTCTTCCTCTTGGGAACACATCCCTATGGTCTTTTCAATGTCCCACTTTTCAGGGAACATGTTATAGTTTATTACGAAGTTCTCGAATGGATGGGGAAGAGAGGCCATGACAAGGTGCACCAGAAGAGCGGGCTTGAGCTCGAGGTCCTCATCCATGGGCTTCAGCTTGGCCGCCATGTTGGACATCCTCAAGATGTGCTCTCTAATGCCATGTGGCTCTCCCGTGTACTTTTCTGTCATCAGCTATTTTAGCAGCTGGGTTGCATACATCTTTGAAGAGCCAGTAAACTGGCTCTTTATCTTTGCAAGGTATTCGCCCACGGAGGCACACTCTCCAATTGAGCCCACTATAGCATTCTCAATTGTGTTCTTTACAAAATCCAAACATTTCTTATTGGCGTTCACCCACTTTTGATTGTCTATCGAGTAGGCCAGCTCCAAAGGAGCATGGTCCCTCTTTCTCTTTTCAAATGCAGCACTTTCCTCAGCATCACCCCTCACAGGGTCAGCAGGCTTGACTGGTTGCTTGGTGTCAACCACCCAGTCCACCTCAGCGCATACAAATGCCAGATCAACCTTTTTCCTCCATTCGGAGTAGTTATCCCCCCTTAGCGGTGGGATGTCCTTCAAGCAGCTCATGAGGCTGAGACCTCCTGCGAATCACAAAAGATGTGAGATAACCAAAAAACAATTGTATGCATTAATCCAGCGTTGGTATAAATTAAGCATGCAATTGTTTGTGTCATTTAAAATTACATCACCGTTGGGTAAAAATAAAACTAAATGCACCTTTAATACTCAATGAAAAAGAAAAGATCATGATCATGCTTATTAATAACTGTAGAGGGAGTGTCCCAACCTTTAAACAATATAAGGTGGGTCCCCTGTGTTTACAATGCTAGTCCCTGGATCAATAGCTAGCATCCACAGTTTAGATGTAATATCAAGAAACAAAGGTCATAATATAACTTTATAACCAGGAATAACATAATTTTATTACATCATACATAGCTCATTTGGCTATTACATTACATTGCAGAGGAAAAGCTATAGTCATGGGTCCTTCATCTTCAAAAGTGCCACAGGCAGATGTTGGTTGTAGACTTTGTAATCCTAATCAAACAATCTTCACTAAAATCAATCAAACTTGCAACATTACAAGTTACAACCACAAGGGTCAATACATTTGAATTGTATTGGAAAGTTTCACTACTATGTATAATATGAGTGGATCCTAACAATACATGCATATTTGGCTAAGTAGAGTTCAAGGCTTATTTGCATAAAGCAATATTTATCCTATCTTTTCAAAATGGGTTTGGTCCTTTGTCAAATCTCTTTTCCAAGTTTCTTGAACTCCTTGGTAGAAACTCAAGTGTTCAAATCCTTGTCAAAATCCCTTGAGCTCCTTGGTAACCCCAAGTGCAACAAGTTTTATCAAAATCTCTTGAGTTCCTTGGTAACCCCAAGTACATCAAGCTTTAAGCAAGTTCTCTTGAGCACCTTGGTAACCCCAAGGGCATCAAACTTAACAAATTCTCTTTGAATTCCTTGGTACCCCCAAGTGCATCAAGTTTTTATTTTAGAAGTTGGAATGTCGAGATCTCCCATAGTTCAAACTTTAGTTGCTCAGTATTGTCCATAACCGAGGACACGGCTAAGTACTTAGATTTTATTATCTTCTGCAGAAGGAGTACACTTTACCCACATGTCACAATCCCATCCTTTTGCCACCAGTGGCCACTAGATTAGCACTCACCAAGATGGAGTACTGGAAGATTGAGAATGTGATGAAGTCTTTCCAAAGGGTCCTCCCATACACCATTGCTAGCTTGTCTTGACACCCATGAAGCATTCCAGATCCCCATGTCCAAAGAACTGAAGACAATGCATGGGTCTTCCCAACGTAGTTGACTAAGCGAGCCATAATAGCATGTGGTTGCACATGAAAGCCACAATTGGAGAAACATGTTCAATCTCTAAGTTTCCTAGGTGGTTTTCTTTGGAGCACAACACAAAGTGATTGCCATAGACATGGTTCCTTTTGTTGCCACCCTCCAAAACTTAAAGTATCTTCCACCTAGGTGGTTCATTGAGTCCTTGTTTTATTATGTAAAACACAAGTCCTTTTCTCAACCTTTGTAAAATCTCAACATGTATCTCTTTTCAAAATAAAAGAATATAGCATGGCTAAGCATGTAACAACTACATTGTTTTCACTAAAGTATATATAGGGAATCCTATTAGGATTTAGCATAGCATAAGTATAAAAATATCTTTTCATGCATGTTTTCAAAATCCACTAAGTATAATGAAAATAGTAGGACTTTTAGATGATAGTGTAACTTGCCTTTTTGGTAGGGAATGATGGTTCACTCCTTGATCTTGCTAGTCTCACACTTTTCTATCTTCACTACAATCAATCAAGCAAACACCAATCAACTAGCATTCCAAATAATCAATCAAACATTTCACACACATAAAACAATGGGATCTAAGATCTAAGTCATGCATGTGAGCATGCAAGAGATGGTTCTATTTGCAAAGATGGTCTCCACTAGGCTTCTAGACTTTGTGACTTCCAAATTGGTCATTTTCCAAAGTGGCAAAGTCATTTGCAAAAGGGTTTTGTCCATAAACCATTTTTAAATCCAATCATCATTTTATGTGGTGGAAAGTATTGTTATCAAAGCAACACTTTAAGTTGTTCACAAGATAAGTTGTTGTTTCCCAAAACTTGGTGTTTAGGGTCAGTAGGTTTGATCAAAACATTTTCCCAAAGTTTTCTTTACAAAAACATTTTCATAACAAAAACAATAATTTTATTTGGCTAGAAATTGGCTAAGTCAAATAATCCAACCTAATTTTTACCAAAATCATTTTTAAAACCAAGGGTTGGTTCCTAGGGTCAGTAATTTCACAACAAACCATTTTGCCAAGGTTTCAAACTTAAAAACATTTTTGAATCATTTTTCTATTCTAAACAAGCATACAAATGTTTCTGCAAAATCAACCAATCTAACAGATACTATTTGCTAAAACAAAGGCATGGTTGGCTATTGTTTGTTCCACTGATTCCAACGGTATAAAGTTTGTATTTTTTGGACGTGTGGATCGAAAGTTACAGGGTTTTCAAATTGCAACTTAAATCTGATTTCCAAATTCTGTTTTAAACAGAACTGGCCACGCGTCGTGTTCTGGTTGGACGGTACCGGTTCGGGTGGATCACGCTCTGCAGACCGTAGGATCTCATTTAGATCGAGCAGAGGCATCGATACCTCTTCGCTTATGTTCTATTACAGCCTTACGATCTAGATCTAACGGACGCAATCAATCAGACCACTAACTGGCGGCGCTAGCTGCGGCGGCGGCGACAGTCGGTCGATGGCGGCGAAACATGAAGCGAGAGAGGAAGGGAGTAGGCTCACCGAGGTCGCGAGGACGAGGTGGTGCTCGACGTGTGGTCGACGGGGCAAGGGGCGCACGGGAACGGTGGCGATTGCTCGTCGGAGACGTAGTCAGCGTCGGGAGGTTCTGTCTGCGGTCGAAGGCGGTGTTGTGGTTCACCCCGAGGCAAAACGAAGACGCGGTTAGACGCGCAGGATCAAGAAAAAGTTGTGCGCTTGAACGAGAGGTGAAGGGGCGGCCGGAAACTACCTGGGGTGCTTGCTGGAGTTGAAGACAGACGCGGCGGCGAGGTCAGAGCTTGTCGAAGGTGACTCGCTGGGGCGCCCGCGGTCGAACGAAGGGTACAGGAAGATGCGTCAGGAGGTGGGGAAGGTGTGAGCTAGGTCTAGGAGGCACGGGGTGGCAGGACACGGACGGAATTTGAGAAGGAAGCTCGTCGTAGCAGTGACGGTGCAGGTAAAAATAATCGCAGCCTGGGGGCAGAGAGAGAGTGGCGTGTGAGGGGAAAGGAGGAGAAGACGTTGGCGATTAATAGTGTGCAGTCACGGCGAGGTTAAGGCGCGGAATCAATGCGTATTCAAGCCGCGACATCAACGGCAGAAACGTCCGGCGTGGTCGTCGCGAGGAAGGAGATGAGCTGGAAAAGTGGGGTCTATTGGTCAGTGGAAAAAGGAATGAGGGAAGGGTCCACCAGTCAGTGTCACTGCGGGTTAACGAATTGGTGCGAACCGTTTTTCTTCGGGGGAGGGATCTGGGCTGTTTCTGGGCTGTTGGGCTGGCTCAGTTGGGCTAGGTCCAATTGCATTTTTTTTCTTCCTGGAACCTTTTTCCTTTCCTAATTATTTTTCTGTTTTTGAAATTCAAACAATCAAACAACATTCAATTTGATTCAAACAATCACTAAACTTTGTAACTTTGAATTTGGTTCTGTTTATCAACATAAACCCAAATCCCATAATAAAATAATAATTTTTATTCTTTTTAGGATCCATTCTTTAATTAAATAAAATGGATCTTTAATTATTTAATAAAATAGGGTTTGATTTAATTAATAAAATCTCCATTTGAAAATCCAAATATTTTCAAAACCAAATCAGTAGGTTTTATTTGGAAATAATGAATACTTGGAAACTTGTTTAAAACAAAATAACCTTTTATTTTAGGGTCCATTAATAATTAAATACAATAGACCTTCATTATTAAATCAAATAGGATTTATTTTATTTAAAATATTTATTTTGAAATCTAAAATAAAGCCAAAACACTTTAGTAGGTTTTATTTGAGAATATAAAATATTTGGAAAACTTATTTAAAATAATTTAATAAGTGTTGATGTTTCATTTAAAATGGTAAAACCTTTTATTTAGATAAAATTGGATATTAAATCCTTATTAACTTATTTAAATAAACCTTTGCTATTTTTATTCAAAACAAAAATTTTTAATTCCAAAGCTTGGCCAAGGTTTAATTTGGCTTTATAAAATAACCTTTATTTATAAATCCTCTTTTTCCTTTGAAAACCAAAACCTTTTATTAATAGATCCGAAATAGTAATTCCAAAATATTTTAGTTTCCTTTAATAAATGTTTATCCTTATAAATCCCTTTAGGATTTATTTGATTCAAATTGGTTTGAAGTTCCAAATAAATTCAAAAAGTTTCTTCTGGCCCTGAAAATCAAACAAAGTTTTATTTTATTCATTTATTTTCACATTACAAGATCTGGAAAATCTTGGGATGTGATAGGCTACCACCCTTAAAATAAATCTCGTCCCGAGATTTGGGAAGGCTAGGGTTCCAAGTAGGCTCAAAACAACTAGGATACTACCACCCTTAAAATTTTCAAACAAAAATTACATATTGTTCTTCTTGGGATCCTGGGAAAACTTCTCTAAGAAAACTCTTGCATTGTGTCCTTGGTTTCCATTCTTGACTCATGGGCCAAGGTTGAGTTTCTCCATAGGCTTGTTCAACTTGTTCTTCATCTTTTAGGACGATTTGCTTGCATAATGTCACAGGTTCTTCTTGATTGAACAGTGGATGTCCTTGAGTTCTTTACGTGGCTCTTGTGGACAAGTTGCTACATAATGGCCTAGCTCTCTGCAGTTGTTGCACACTACTTGGCCAATCTCTTTATTCTTCAGGTTCTTTGGGCATTCACCAGAATAGTGTCCCATTTCCTTACACTGATGACATTGCACATGGCTTTTGTCTAACTTTTGCTTCTTGGGTTTCTTTGATCCTTTGAATTGGGTTGTCTTGTTTGGAGATATAAGGGGTCCTTTTCCTTTGCCATCAACATTCTTGGCATACTTGGATCCTTCTTGTTTCCTTTGTTCAACAATGGCATAGATGGGGCATTGGAAAGGGACATGGTCGTTTCCTTCACAAAGGTAACAAGTAGCTTGAGAGGTGAGACATTGTCCAACGGGATGATTTTGTTCACAGTTAGGGCATTGATCTTCATGCTCCTTGGAAGTATGATCCTTGTCTCCACATATAATGCAAGTTGGTGCTCCATCTAGAACAATATTTCTGTCATCCTTGTTGTCAAAGACTCTTTTGGGATAGCTTTCTTCCATGTTGATCATTTGATTAGTGTGGCATCCCGCAAAACCACTACTAGAAAATCGCGTTGAATTTGTGCATTGCATCGTCATCATCATGCATTGTTTGCCAAAACTATTTTTGCAAAGCTCGATTTGTTTTCCAAACGCCCCATCTTAATTCAACTACAAAGCCGGTCCCGAATATTTTGTTTTAATCAAAATGTTGTGCAAAGTCTGTTAAAATAAATAAAGTATTTTATTATTTTAGCGGGCGATCGAGCAGATCGACTCGACGACCACCCCATAATTCAGATCGGTCCAACCTCTAATCCTAAGTCTACCCAGAAATCTACCCTCTCCCCCCTCCACCTCACTCCAACCTATCCTATCACGCCACATCCCCCTTGCCCACCCCTCACCCACTCAAACCTGCCACATGGCCCAACCTCCCCTCTCTCTCTTCTCTCCCATCCAGCTCACCCAACCGGCCCCACTCCCTCACAGTACACGCCAGCCAGCCCTCCACTCCCTCACACCCGCGTCCCCTGCCTGGCCCAGCGCGCCCCACGCGGGACCCACCGCGCGCCCCTCCCCACGCGCGCACGCGTGCTTCCTCCTTCCCTGCTCATCTTCTTCCCTCAGCCCGCCCCCGCCTTCTCCTCCACCGCCTCTCGCCTCCTCTCCTCTGCAGCCTTGGCCGCCCTTCCCGTCGCAGCCTCCCTCCTCCTGTGGCTCCCTTGGCCGCGCCAGGTCCCTCGCCAGGCCGCCCTGTCTCCGCTGAGCCCGCTCCGCCGCGCCCGCACCGGCCCCGCTCGAGCACCCTCCCCGCCACCGCTGCCGCTCCTCTCACCCGCTCGCGTCCTCCCAACCTCGCTTTCCCGGCCTCCCAGCCGCCTGCCCCTCGCCTTCGCTTTCCCCGCTCGGTGGCGTCTCGGTCGCAGCGCCATGACCGCCCATCCTCCGCCGGCCCGCCGTCAGCCTCGCCCGGCAGCCGCCTGCTCCCTGCCTCGGGCCCCGGCCACCGCTGCCGCCACGCCCCCGTCGCCGCCTCCACGGCCCCGACGACCTCGCCGCCGCTCAACCCCCGGCGACCTCGCCTCTGGCTGCCGTGAATCCCCTGCCTCGCCACCGCTGATGCTTGTCTGTGGCCTCAAGCCCACCGCTGGCCGCGCGAACCATCTCCCGCATCGGCCACCGTGCCCACTTCCTCTAGGATCTTCTGTGCCCGTGTCTTGCTGCTACTCTTTTGCCACCACGACCCAGTATCCACTTATGCATGCTTCTCGGTGTGGGGCTACAACAAGGGCCTCCTCTGACTCGAGTCGGCAAGATCGGCAAGTGACGATGGGAACCGAAGAATCTCGACAAGATCTGCTACCCGGACGCCAAGATCCACCCCCAAGGACGCCCCGACAAGTTGCACAAGGCCCCTGGACTCGACACCCTCGTAGCGACAAGATCTACTACACGGAGCATTGTCCGATAGTCGGAACCCCCGAAGACCGAACCCGGAGCTGGATCCGGAGACCACAGGTGCAACAAGTACCGCATCCCGAACGCCAAGACCGACCCGACACGCGGACCCGACAAGTTCTTCCCGACGACAAGATCTTCGACAGAGAGCCCGAAGAACTCATGTGCGACAAGTACTCCCTCGAGAACGTCAAGTGCTTCACCCCGGACACCGAGACCACGGATACCACAAGAACTACCCCGATATCCGAGAACGCCACCTCGAGACCCGAACTCGGACCCTGGACCTCGTCGGACCCCGAACCCCGGAACCCCCAAGTTCGTCGAGCCCCCTCTGATGTGTGACCCCTTTTCTCCCGAACCCTATTTTATAACATAATAACAACTTGTTGCATAATTACATTGTCATCTCGCTTGCATATCATTGGTTTGGGGGCCTTATGCCGATTCATCTAATAATTAAATATGGGGCCCATATGCGGGCAAATCTAGCCTTATATTGGCCTCATTTAAACTTGTGTAGCGAACCCGTATCATCTTTGGCCATGTTAATACAACATTTAAATTGCGGGAGTTCTAAACAACTTGAACCATCTAAATAATTGTCGGGACCCCGGTTCCGCTTAATATGACCTATTGCACCGCACCTTGCCATGTCATTCACCATGCATGCATCATGCCGATCTTTTGCCTTAGTATTAAATAGTGCATCCGGTGTTTCTTCTAGTGTTTTGCTTCTTCGCGGATAAGGCCGTTGAGTTGATGTGAGCTTCGCCCCGATCTTCGGTTGAACCCTTCGACAATGTTTTCAGGCGAGCATCTCCCTCTTTCTACCTATCTTACTTTTATAGTCTTTATTCCCTCCTGTTGATCTATTGCTATCTGTGTTGCGATGCTTTAGTTTCCGTACCTGTGATATACCGTGCAGCCCTATATTGCCTTGGACACATCCTATTACCTGTTGTTTGGTAGATAGTTGGACTTGCGCGTCGTAGTCGCTTGCTCAAGTGCTGATGTGTGTTGTCAAATGCCACAGTTGTTGATGTATTGCCGCATGTTGATGTTGGAGATGATTCTAGTTTTACTTATCGTCACTTTAATTTCTGTTTAACAACTAAAATTGAAATAAGCAGAGGCATCGGTGGGTGATAGAAAATATTTGGTTTCCGAACGCCCACTTGTGTCCCGTAAGACCCCGAGTACTTGATAATGTTCCTTGATTTTTGCGCTATCCACATCCGGAGGTATATGGGACCCCCCTGAGCCAGAGCTTGATTCAGTCTTATTTCTTGGGGCCACAAACTAGTTTGAGGTTTTATTTACGATCCTGTACTTATGCCATGCTACTGCTTTATTTACGATTGTGCGAGGAGCACGCTGTACTGTTTAGGAGTGGGACACGATTCCGCGGTGTCGACAAGCCCAGCCACACTTTCGGGTTCCCAGTCGTTCACAGCCGTCCACCCGAACCTTGAGGCCGTCTCGAAGCTTGCTTACTCCGTTGCGGATTCTACTTAAGGGGTGGCCCCCTGAAATATTTCTGAATCCTGTGATTGTTCAGTCGTGAAAGCCTCGTTGGGTTTTGTTTTGGTTTTTCCGAGGTTGATCGAGCGTGTGTTGCTATTGGTGCACCCCGGCCGGGTAAAACTTTCTGAAAGCCGTGTCCGCGGATATGGACGACTTGGAGCACAGTATCTCGATCATAGACAAGCATAACTAAAGTTTACTGCTATAAATTTGACTTATAATGACTAGTAATCAGCTTCACTATAATGGAATGGCTAATTAATACTGCCCACAATTGCTTGTTGGTTGTCGCTTGCGACAAATGTATTTGACTAGTAAGTATTGCAACTACAACGGAATGGCTGAATAAAAGTACCAACAACTGCTGGGTTTTATGGGATATCTCATGCTATTCATATCTGATTAGTAATTGCTGCAACTATAACGGAATGATTAACTAAAAGTGCCCACTGCTTTCTTTCTCAGGATGCATATCTAAACCTGACTAGTAAAAGGCCACAACTACAACTGAATAAATAAAACTGCCAACGGTGTGAGTTCCTCGGTTGACTTCCTCGTTTGGTCTCGAGGGGGAAACACCAGGATGGGTTTGTTTGGTGTTAGCTTCAGGTTGGATCCGGATAGGTCATTCTCACCCCCTCTGATAACCGCCAGTTGTGTCGAGTCTCTATAGGTTGTTTAGTGCATGCTGCCGCTGCCGCTCAGTCCACCATACCTATGTAGGCGAGGACCGCCGAATTCTAGCCTCGCCGTGTCTCGGCCTCGATCGACGCTCCTTCTTTTTCCTTTGCCCTTTGCCGCACCCCTTTTGTTTAAGCAGGTTTTGAGATCGGCGTCGTTAGGGGTTACCCTTCCGCTTGGCTCGGGGTTATGGACGCCATTGGTTATTCTTCGGGCTCTTAGCCCCATTTGCTTCTTGTCCGTAGCTGGACGCTATCGCTTTCAAGGTGATTTGGATCTTTGTATATTATATCTATATCCTTGACTCTTTGAGTCTGTTATATATATATCTGCTACATGGGTCCCATCGAGGACTGTAATGTTATTACTTGCTTTTCCACCCGCATTTAAAGTGCTGGTGGGCACCTTTGAATCGTTTCTATGCGGGTTTGGCGAATTTTGCTCAAACTTGCATAGGTCCGATTCTAAGGGTGTTCTGAGTGGTATCGAGAGCTCGAGGTTGCGATACCCACAAGTCCAAATCAGGATAACCTAGCTGACGGCCGAAGTAGAGTGTCAAAAACTATTTTTGCAAAAACGGTTGGATAGTTCTGATTAGGTCTGATTTTACTCCTTACCCCTCTGTTGTTCCCCTCTTACCTCTACGTGTTTTGAATCCGCTCTCGTCCCTTTCTTCGAGTCCAGGAATTCTCGTGGTTGGAATCCGTAGTACCTTCAGGGTTTCGCTTCCTCCTCTGATAACGGTGTTGCTACATCTGATCTTCATAATAGCCGAGGAATCACCGTCTACCGTGGAACCATTCTTTGTTCCTTATTTGTGCTTTCCGGTGTTTCCGACGCGACGACATCATCTACGCCAGATCCGATGCAGAGTCTGCGTCCCTCCTTTGTTCCGAACCTCGCTTGTCGAGATCTTCAGTCTGTTCCGAGAATGGATGCACGTTTTTCTACTGATTGTGCGGAGTAATAGTTTGGGTGCGTGATGGATTGGCCCCCATGCCGACTACCCTTTCTATTCGCTTTTGTACATTGAAGTGGATGAGAATGCATCGGTTCCCTCCTTCCATCGAAGTTAGGGGTGGCTTTATTTGTTGATACCTCTACCTTCGACCTTTTGTTCCCGGAGTGTTCTCTCGACGATCACGGACAACGACCTCTTGTTAGTGGTGTCGCGAGGATCTACACGAAGTGCGAAGGATCAGATCGCCGACCTTCTTCCCGGTACCATGAGGCGGATCTCGAGGGCGAGATCCATTGTTAGTGGTGTCGAATTGTGGCATCCCGCAAAACCACTACTAGAAAATCGCGTTGAATTTGTGCATTGCATCGTCATCATCATGCATTGTTTGCCAAAACTATTTTTGCAAAGCTCGATTTGTTTTCCAAACGCCCCATCTTAATTCAACTACAAAGCCCGGTCCCCGGAATATTTTGTTTTAATCAAAAATGTTGTGCAAACAGTCTGTTAAAATAAATAAAGTATTTTATTATTTTAAGCGAATCGAGCAGGCGTGTCGACCCATACGACCACCCCATAATTCAGATCGGTCCAACCTCTAATCCTAAGTTTACAATCTACCCTCCCTCCACCTCACTCCAACCTATCCTATCACGCCACATCACCCTTGCCCACCCTCACCCACTCAGAACCCGCCACATGGCCCAACCTCCCCTCTCTCTTTCTCCCCATCCAGCTCACCCAACCGCCCCACTCCTCACAAGACACGCCACCAGCCCTCCACTCCCTCACACCGCGTCCCTGCTGCCCAGCCCCACGCTGGGACCCACCGCTTCTCCCACGCAGCACGCGTGCTTCCTCCTTCCTGCTCATCTTCTTCCTCGCCCCCGCCTTCTCCTCCACCGCCTCTCGCCTCCCTCTCCTCTCTCTGCGCTGGCCGCCCTTCCCGTCGCAGCCTCCCTCCTCCTGGCTCTCCCGCCCTGGTCCTCGCCCGGTCTGCCTCCGCTGAGCCCGCTCGGCCGCGCCCGCTGCCCCGCCGAGCACCCTCCCGCCACCGCCGCCGCCGCCTCCTCACCCGCTCCGCGTCCTCCCAACCTCGCTTTCGGCCTCCCAGCCGCCCGTCCCCGCGACGCTTTCCGCCCGGTGGCGTCTCCGGTCGCGGCGCCATGACCGCCTCCGCCGCCTCGGCCAGCGTCGGCCTCGCCCGGCGCCGCCGCTCGCCTCGCCAGCCCCGGCTCACCTCCGGCCATCTGCCGTCGCCACGCCCCCGTCGCCGCCTCCACGGCCCCGACGACCTCGCCGCCGCTCAACCCCCGGCGACCTCGCCTCTGGCTGCCGTGAATCCCCTGCCTCGCCACCGCTGATGCTTGTCTGTGGCCTCAAGCCCACCGCTGGCCGCGCGAACCATCTCCCGCATCGGCCACCGTGCCCACTTCCTCTAGGATCTTCTGTGCCCGTGTCTTGCTGCTACTCTTTTGCCACCACGACCCAGTATCCACTTATGCATGCTTCTCGGTGTGGGGCTACAACAAGGGCCTCCTCTGACTCGAGTCGGCAAGATCGGCAAGTGACGATGGGAACCGAAGAATCTCGACAAGATCTGCTACCCGGACGCCAAGATCCACCCCCAAGGACGCCCCGACAAGTTGCACAAGGCCCCTGGACTCGACACCCTCGTAGCGACAAGATCTACTACACGGAGCATTGTCCGATAGTCGGAACCCCCGAAGACCGAACCCGGAGCTGGATCCGGAGACCACAGGTGCAACAAGTACCGCATCCCGAACGCCAAGACCGACCCGACACGCGGACCCGACAAGTTCTTCCCGACGACAAGATCTTCGACAGAGAGCCCGAAGAACTCATGTGCGACAAGTACTCCCTCGAGAACGTCAAGTGCTTCACCCCGGACACCGAGACCACGGATACCACAAGAACTACCCCGATATCCGAGAACGATACCTCTGAGACCGTCGAACCCTGGACCCTGGACCTCGTCGGACCCCGAACCCCGGAACCCCCAAGTTCGTCGAGCCCCCTCTGATGTGTGACCCCTTTTCTCCCGAACCCTATTTTATAACATAATAACAACTTGTTGCATAATTACATTGTCATCTCGCTTGCATATCATTGGTTTGGGGGCCTTATGCCGATTCATCTAATAATTAAATATGGGGCCCATATGCGGGCAAATCTAGCCTTATATTGGCCTCATTTAAACTTGTGTAGCGAACCCGTATCATCTTTGGCCATGTTAATACAACATTTAAATTGCGGGAGTTCTAAACAACTTGAACCATCTAAATAATTGTCGGGACCCCGGTTCCGCTTAATATGACCTATTGCACCGCACCTTGCCATGTCATTCACCATGCATCATGCCGATCTTTTGCCTTAGTATTAAATAGTGCATCCGTGTTTCTTCTAGTGTTTTGCTTCTTCATGGATAAGGCCGTTGAGTTGATGTGAGCTTCGCCCGATCTTGGTTGAACCCTTCGACAATGTTTTCAAAGAGCATCTCCTCTTTCTACCTATCTTACTTTTATAGTCTTTATTCCCTCCTGTTGATCTATTGCTATCTGTGTTGCGATGCTTTAGTTTCCGTACCTGTGATATACCGTGCAGCCCTATATTGCCTTGGACACATCCTATTACCTGTTGTTTGGTAGATAGTTGGACTTGCGCGTCGTAGTCGCTTGCTCAAGTGCTGATGTGTGTTGTCAAATGCCACAGTTCTTGATGTATTGCCGCATGTTGATGTTGGAGATGATTCTAGTTTTACTTATCGTCACTTTAATTTCTGTTTAACAACTAAAATTGAAATAAGCAGAGGCATCGGTGGGTGATAGAAAATATTTGGTTTCCGAACGCCCACTTGTGTCCCGTAAGACCCCGAGTACTTGATACCTGTTCCTTGATTTTTGCGCGCTATCCACATCCGGGAGGTATATGGGACCCCCCTGAGCCAGAGCTTGATTCAGTCTTATTTCTTGGGGCCACAAACTAGTTTGAGGTTTTATTTACGATCCTGTACTTATGCCATGCTACTGCTTTATTTACGATTGTGCGAGGAGCACGCTGTACTGTTTAGGAGTGGGACACGATTCCGCGGTGTCGACAAGCCCAGCCACACTTTCGGGTTCCCAGTCGTTCACAGCCGTCCACCCGAACCTTGAGGCCGTCTCGAAGCTTGCTTACTCGCTATGATTCTACTTAAGGGTGGCCCTGAAATATTTCTGAATCCTGTGATTGTTCGATCGTGAAAGCCTCGTTGGGTTTTGTTTTGGTTTTTCCGAGGTTGATCGGCGTGTGTTGCTATTGGTGCACCCGCCGGGTAAAACTTTACGAAAGCCGTGTCCATGGATATGGACGACTTGGAGCACGATCTCGATCATAGACAAGCATAACTAAAGTTTATGCTATAAATTTGACTTATAATGACTAGTAATCAGCTTCACTATAATGGAATGGCTAATTAATACTGCCCACAATTGCTTGTTGGTTGTCGCTTGCGACAAATGTATTTGACTAGTAAGTATTGCAACTACAACGGAATGGCTGAATAAAAGTACCAACAACTGCTGCGTTTTATGGGATATCTCATGCTATTCATATCTGATTAGTAATTGCTGCAACTATAACGGAATGATTAACTAAAAGTGCCCACTGCTTTCTTTCTCAGGATGCATATCTAAACCTGACTAGTAAAAGGCCACAACTACAACTGAATAAATAAAACTGCCAACGGTGTGAGTTCCTCGGTTGACTTCCTTGTTTGGTCTCGAGGGGGAAACACCAGGATGGGTTTGTTTGGTGTTAGCTTCAGGTTGGATCCGGATAGGTCATTCTCACCCCTCGATAACCGCCCGGTTGTGTCGAGTCTCTATAGGTTGTTTAGTGCATCTGCCGCCGCTCGATCCACCATACCTATGTAGGCGAGGACCGAATTCTAGCCTCGCTGTCTTGGCCTCAAGATCGACGCTCCTTCTTTTCCTTTGCCCTTTGCCGCACCTTTTGTTTAAGCAGGTTTTGAGATCGACGTCGTTAGCAGGGTTACCCTTCCGGCTTGGCCTGGGCAGGGTTATGGACGCCATTGGTTATTCTTCAGGGCTCTTAGCCCCATTTGCTTCTTGTCCGTAGCTGGACGCACTATCGTTTCAAGGTGATTTGGATCTTTGTATATTATATCTGTATCCTTGACTCTTTGAGTCGCTGTTATATATATCTGTTCTGTGGGTCCCATCGAGGACTGTTGTGTAATGTTATTACTTCGTTTTCCACCCGCACGAAAGTGCCTGGTGGGCACCTTTGAATCGTTTCTATGCGGGTTTGGCGAATTTTGCTCAAACTTGCATAGGTCCGATTCTAAGGGTGTTACAATTAGTCACCTTAAGCATCAGTTGAGTTTGTTCCTCCAAAAACTTTTGCAGTGCTGGATCTTTATCACTATTGTTGGCTATGAACTGAGTTGTCAGTTGGTTTAACTGGTTCTGGGTTGCTATGAGCTCTTTCATGTTGTCCTCTTGGTTGGTGTTAGTGTCATCAACCTTGATGTTGGAGTCTCTTGGAGTAGTCATCTGTTTGGGTTGAAGGGAGATTAGAATAGGCAAGATATTTCTAAGGGAATATTTCTAATCACACACCTCACAATTTACACAATCAATGTGCATGCAGTTGCAAACCAAACATTTCACTCAAACAAAGTTCAAGCACATACTTAGGCAATAAAATATTTTTGTTACACCACATAAGTTGGTGTGTTTTGACTTATCTAAAATATGGTGGTCCATCTATATGGTTCACTTGTGATCTTTCTTTCCTTCATGATTCTTCTTACATCAGATCATTGTTCCTTTGAGAAAAACTCTTGATTACAATTAAGAGTGGGCATAAAAAACCGAAACCGAACACCGAAACCGAATTAACCGGAACCGAAACCGAATACACCGAACTTGAATTAGCCGAAACTAATTTCGGTTAGTAAATATGATTAACCGAATTTATAAATATTAATTCGGTTTTGACTCTCTGTTAACCGAAATAACCGTATAAACTGAAAAATATACGTGACAGAGCTAAATATATTTGTGATTCTGTCTCAGGCGTCCATTACTCTACGTAGATACTAGCTCATGCGACAAAAATACATGCATGCAAAAGCTGCCAGGCAGCCCATGCATGTAAGTATGTATCCAGTCACATGCACGTACATGTTCGTGGTTTAACAGCCCATGCATGTACATATGTTTCCAGCCACATGCATGTACATGTTCGTCGTTTAACGGTCAATTGTGTCTATGTATTTTGTTAGAAGTCTTTCAATTGTTTTTCTGTTTCGGATATAATCATGTATTTTAGCTAAACTCTCAACACATACAATTTGTTGAATGTATACGGCTTGGAAGATAGACATCATTTTTTTGAACGAGCATGATAGACATCATGCTTATTATGTTCTTTTTCTGCACATGCGTTTAAGACATCAGCTAGCCATGTATTGCTTCAGGTACTCGCCGACCTGGAGGTTGCTTCCGGTGCGCCGATGAGTGGTTTAGCTCATATGGATCTACATAAATTATGGCACAGTGTTGTTATTTCCAGAAGTTCGGTTAAAAACCGAACACCGAACCGAATTGTCCACTAACCGAACTATCGATTAATTAGAAAACCGAAATAATTTCGGTGCCTATTTTGTAGAAACCGAATTATAGAAAAACACGAAAAACCGAACCGAATTAACCAAAAAAAAACGAATGCCCACCCCTAATTACAATAACCTCTAGTGATGTGATCTTCTTCTAACTTTTGCATTACCTCAGTCTCTAAATCTTTAGCAAGATTTCCTTGTCTCGCTTGTAGTCCTTAGTGTCATCCAAGTTGGAAGTCCTTGGTGAATATGCTGAAGATGTTGAAGTCATTAGAGTTGAAGAAGTTGAAGTCATTAGAGTTGAAGAAGTTGATGAAGTCCTTTGCACATGGTGATGTCTTTGGCCATGGGTAGGTTTTTCCATCAGTTGAAATAGAAGAGAATGTAGAGTTGAAACCAAAATTGTTGAGGAAAGAGTTTACAAGTGTTTTTGTAAATAAGTTTTTGGAACAAAACAACTCCTATTTTTCTAAGGGTTTTTATCCAATCCTAGGGTTTACAAATCCTACAGGCAACACAATGCTCTGATACCATCTGTAGAGGGAGTGTCCCAACCTTTAAACAATATAAGGTGGGTCCCATGTGTTTACAATGCTAGTCCCTGGATCAATAGCTATCATCCACAGTTTAGATGTAATATCAAGAAACAAAGGTCATAATATAACTTTATAACCAGGAATAACATAATTTTATTACATCATACATAGCTCATTTGGCTATTACATTACATTGCAGCGGAAAAGCTATAGTCATGGGTCCTTCATCTTCAAAAGTGCCACAGGCAGATGTTGGTTGTAGACTTTGTAATCCTAATCAAACAATCTTCACTAAAATCAATCAAACCTGCAACATTACAAGTTACAGCCACAAGGGTCAATACATTTGAATTGTATTGGCAAGTTTCACTACTATGTATAATATGAGTGGATCCTAACAATACATGCATATTTGGCTAAGTAGAGTTCAAGGCTTATTTGCATAAAGCAATATTTATCCTATATTTTCAAAATGGGTTTGGTCCTTTGTCAAATCTCTTTTCCAAGTTTCTTGAACTCCTTGGTAGAAACTCAAGTGTTCAAGTCCTTGTCAAAATCCCTTGAGCTCCTTGGTAACCCCAAGTGCAACAAGTTTTATCAAAATCTCTTGAGTTCCTTGGTAACCCCAAGTACATCAAGCTTTAAGCAAGTTCTCTTGAGCACCTTGGTAACCCCAAGGGCATCAAACTTAACAAATTCTCTTTGAATTCCTTGGTACCCCCAAGTGCATCAAGTTTTTATTTTAGAAGTTGGAATGTCGAGATCTCCCATAGTTCAAACTTTAGTTGCTCAGTATTGTCCATAACCGGGGACACGGCTAAGTACTTAGATTTTATTATCTTCTGCAGAATGAGTACACTTTACCCACATGTCACAATCCCATCCTTTTGCCACCAGTGGCCACTAGATTAGCACTCACCAAGATGGAGTACTGGAAGATTGAGAATGTGATGAAGTCTTTCCAAAGGGTCCTCCCATACACCATTGCTAGCTTGTCTTCAGCACCCATGAAGCATTCCAGATCCCCATGTCCAGTAAACTGAAGACAATGCATGGGTCTTCCCAACGTAGTTGACTAAGCCAGAGCCATAATAGCATGTGGTTGCACATGAAAGCCACAATTGGAGAAACATGTTCAATCTCTAAGTTTCCTAGGTGGTTTTCTTTTGGAGCACAACACAAAGTGATTGCCATAGACATGGTTCCTTTTGTTGCCACCCTCTCCAAAACTTAAAGTATCTTCCACCTAGGTGGTTCATTGAGTCCTTGTTTTATTATGTAAAACACAAGTCCTTTTCTCAACCTTTGTAAAATCTCAACATGTATCTCTTTTCAAAATAAAAGAATATAGCATGGCTAAGCATGTAACAACTACATTGTTTTCACTAAAGTATATATAGGGAATCCTATTAGGATTTAGCATAGCATAAGTATAAAAATATCTTTTCATGCATGTTTTCAAAATCCACTAAGTATAATGAAAATAGTAGGACTTTTAGATGATAGTGTAACTTGCCTTTTTGGTAGGGAATGATGGTTCACTCCTTGATCTTGCTAGTCTCACACTTTTCTATCTTCACTACAATCAATCAAGCAAACACCAATCAACTAGCATTCCAAATAATCAATCAAACATTTCACACACATAAAACAATGGGATCTAAGATCTAAGTCATGCATGTGAGCATGCAAGAGATGGTTCTATTTGCAAAGATGGTCTCCACTAGGCTTCTAGACTTTGTGACTTCCAAATTGGTCATTTTCCAAAGTGGCAAAGTCATTTGCAAAAGGGTTTTGTCCATAAACCATTTTTAAATCCAATCATCATTTTATGTGGTGGAAAGTATTGTTATCAAAGCAACACTTTAAGTTGTTCACAAGATAAGTTGTTGTTTCCCAAAACTTGGTGTTTAGGGTCAGTAGGTTTGATCAAAACATTTTCCCAAAGTTTTCTTTACAAAAACATTTTCATAACAAAAACAATAATTTTATTTGGCTAGAAATTGGCTAAGTCAAATAATCCAACCTAATTTTTACCAAAATCATTTTTAAAACCAAGGGTTGGTTCCTAGGGTCAGTAAGTTCACAACAAACCATTTTGCCAAGGTTTCAAACTTAAAAATATTTTTGAATCATTTTTCTATTCTAAACAAGCATACAAATGTTTCTGCAAAATCAACCAATCTAACAGATACTATTTGCTAAAACAAAGGCATGGTTGGCTAGGGTTTGTTCCACTGATTCCAACGGTATAAAGTTTGTAATTTTTGGACGTGTGGATCGAAAGTTGCAGGGTTTTCAAATTGCGACTTAAATCTGATTTCCAAATTCTGTTTTAAACAGAACTGGCCACGCGTCGTGTTCTGGTTGGACGGTACCGGTTCGGGTGGATCACGCTCTGCAGACCGTAGGATCTCATTTAGATCGAGCGGCGCAGAGGCATACGATACCTCTTCGCTTATGTTCTATTACAGCCTTACGATCTAGATCTAACGGACGCAATCAATCAGACCACTAACTGGCGGCGCTGCGCTGCGGTGGACGGCGGCGACGGTCAGTCAGTGGCGGCGCTGGCGAAACAGGAAGCGAGAGAGGAAGGGAGTAGGCTCACCGAGGTCGCGAGGACGAGGTGGTGCTCGACGTGTGGTCGACGGGGCAACGGGCGCACAGGAACGGTGGCGATTGCTCGTCGGAGACGTCGTCGGCGTCGGGAGGTTCTGTCTGCGGTCGAAGGCGGTGTTGTGGTTCACCCCGAGGCAAAACGAAGACGCGGTTAGACGCGCAGGATCAAGACAAAGCTGTGCGCTTGAATGAGAGGTGAAGGGGCGGCCGGAAACTACATGGGGTGCTTGCCGGAGTTGAAGACAGACGCGGCGGCGAGGTCGGAGCTTGTCGAAGGTAACTTGCTGGGGCGCTCGCGGTCGAACGAAGGGTACATGCATATGCATCAGGAGGTGGGGAAGGTGTGAGCTAGGTCTAGGAGGTACGGGGTGGCAGGACACGGCCGGAATATGAGAAGGAAGCTCGTCGGAGCAGTGACGGTGCAGGGCAAAATAATCGCAGCCTGGGGGCAGAGAGAGAGTGGCGTGTGAGGGGAAAGGAGGAGAAGACGCTGGCGATTAATAGCGTTTAGTAACGGCGAGGTTAAGGCGCGGAATCAATGCGTATTCAAGCCGCGACATCAACGGCAGAAACATCCGGCGTGGTCGTCGCGAGGAAGGAGATGAGCTGGAAAAGTGGGGTCTGCTGGTCAGTGGAAAAAGGAGTGAGGGAAGGGTCCACCAGTCAGTGTCACTGCGGGTTAACGAATTGGTGCGAACCGTTTTTCTTCGGGGGAGGGAGCTAGGCTGTTTCTGGGCTGTTGGGCTGGCTCAGTTGGGCTAGGTCCAATTCCTTTTTTTTTCTTCCTGGAACCTTTTTCCTTTTCTAATTCTTTTTCTGTTTTTGAAATTCAAACAATCAAACAACATTCAATTTGATTCAAACAATCACTAAAGTTTGTAACTTTGAATTTGGTTCTGTTTATCAACATAAACCCAAATCCCATAATAAAATAATAATTTTTATTCTTTTTAGGATCCATTCTTTAATTAAATAAAATGGATCTTTAATTATTTAATAAAATAGGGTTTGATTTAATTAATAAAATCTCCATTTGAAAATCCAAATATTTTCAAAACCAAATCAGTAGGTTTTAGTTGGAAATAATGAATACTTGGAAACTTGTTTAAAACAAAATAACCTTTTATTTTAGGGTCCATTAATAATTAAATACAATAGACCTTCATTATTAAATCAAATAGGATTTATTTTATTTAAAATATTTATTTTGAAATCTAAAATAAAGCCAAAACACTTCACTAGGTTTTATTTGAGAATATAAAATATTTGGAAAACTTATTTAAAATAATTTAATAAGTTTTGATGTTTCATTTAAAATGGTAAAACCTTTTATTTAGATAAAATTGGATATTAAATCCTTATTAACTTATTTAAATAAACCTTTGCTATTTTTATTCAAAACAAAATGTTTTAATTCCAAAGCTTGGCCAAGGTTTAATTTGGCTTTATAAAATAACCTTTATTTATAAATCCTCTTTTTCCTTTGAAAACCAAAACCTTTTATTAATAGATCCAAAATAGTAATTCCAAAATATTTTTGTTTCCTTTAATAAATGTTTATCCTTATAAATCCCATTAGGATTTATTTGATTCAAATTGGTTTGAAGTTCCAATTAAATTCAAAAAGTTTCTTCTGGCCCTAAAAATCAAACAAAGTTTTATTTTATTCATTTATTTTCACATTACAAGATTTGGAAAATCTTGGGATGTGACAATAACGTTGGTCAATTAACAACATGGGACACAATCATATTTAATTACTTTGTCACATCTTTTATATAACAAAAATTTAACACACTTTTATTGCATTCTAGCAATTTAAAAACAACTATTTGTAGCGGAAACATTATTACGACATTCATAAACTTTTAAAACTTTGCAGAAAAATTCTGCCTCTCATGCATTCTCTAGACAAATATTCTTGAAATAATATGACTAGAGAAAACTGTGCAAAAATTCTATCAAAACTTGATGAAAAACATCAAAAAAATAGTTTCTGTAAATAGAAAAGACTAAAAACAGAAAAAAAACTGTACAGATAAGCCCTACTGGGCCCTTCCCTTCATGCTGGCGGCCCACAGCCCGCCCGAGTGGCACTCGTTACGTGCCGCCTGGCGCGACGCTCTGTAGTCTCTCGGCCTGGTGCGAAGGGCCTGGGCGGACAGCAAGAGTCTGCCAGCCGCGGCAGTGGCGCTGCCGGAGCGCCGGCGGCTCGCCCTGCCCGCCAAAACTCGCCTGGCCCGCTAACGCCCCTGGCCCGCTAACGCCCGCGTCCACCCACGCCGCTCGATCTCGTCCGTCCGACGCCTGCCTCCCTAGATCCTGTTGGAATTATGCCCTAGAGGCAATAATAAAGATGTTATTATTATAATTCTTGTTCATGATAATGTTTATATTCCATGCTAGAATTGTATTAAGCGGAAACTTTAATACTTGTGTGGTTTGTGAACAACACCGTGTCCCTAGTACGCCTCTATGGACTAGCTCATTGATCAATGATGGTTAAGGTTTCCTAACCATAGACATGAGTTGTCAATTGATAATGACATCATATCATTGGGAGAATGATATGATGGTAAGACCCAAACTAAGCGAAGCAATTAGATCGTGTCATCGTGTTCGTCTTTGCGAAGCTTTTCTTATGTCAAATATTGTATTCCTTAGACCATGAGATAATGCAACTCCCTGGTATCGGAAGAAAGCTTTGAGGTCATCAAACGTCATCCTATGAGAGGGTGATGATAAAGGTGTCTCTCAGGTGATCGGAAAGTATCTGTTGGGTTGTATGTATCGATATGGGATTTGTCCCTCCCAAGTCGGAGAGATATACTTCGGGCCCACTCGGTAATCGATATCAACACCGCTTGCAAGCATGTGGTTAAGGAGTTAATCACAAAGTGATATCGGATTACAGAACAGTAAAGTACTTGCGTGAACGAGATTGAACTAGGTATGATGCAACGACGATCGAATCTCGGGCAAGTAAAATATCGCGAGACGAAGGGAATATATATATGGGATTGATTGAATCCTGGCATCGTGGTTCATCCGATATGATCATCGATGAATGTGTGGGAGTCAATATGGGTTTCCAGACCCCGCTGTTGATTATTGATAGAAGATCATGTCTGCATATTCTTGAACCCGCAGGGTCACACACTTAACGTGTCTCGATGCTAGGATAGATTGGATAATTGGTTTATGATTTTTTGTTCGGAGTATCGGATGGGATCTGGGACATCACGAGAGGTTCCGGAGAATAAGATTCATATAAGGCAGTGCAGTTTTTGGAGTTCAGAATTGTTCCGGGTTAATCGGTATTGTACCGGAAGCTTCTAGAACCTTCCGGAAGGGGACCAACGTGGCCACACCTTCCGGGAGGGGGCATGGGCCTATGAGGGAGTTCCCTGGCCGCATTGGGCCAGGGGCACAAGGCCCCATAGGGCCCAGCCGGCCAAGAGAGGTTTAAACTCTATATAGAGCTTCTAGAAGGGGGGTTCCT
Organism: Avena longiglumis; assembly: GCA_030063025.1. Lineage (NCBI taxonomy): Eukaryota > Viridiplantae > Streptophyta > Magnoliopsida > Poales > Poaceae > Avena > Avena longiglumis. The sequence continues at coordinate 2,315,882 of CP125974.1, read as the reverse complement.
TGCCCCCCACTCTTCCTCCTTGGGGCCGCCGGCCTTGGCTTGGGAGGGTTAGGCTGCGCCCACCCCTCTATATATAGAGGGCTGGGGCGCACCAACCCCTACACCTTCCTCCAACCCTAGCCGCCTGCTGCCTCCTCTCTCCCTCCCGATCGCCAGGCGAAGCCCTGCTGCAGAAATTCTCCACCAATTGCACCGCGCCGTCGCGTTGTAGATCCAACCCATCTCTCCACCATACTTGCTAGACCAAGGAAGGAGGAGACGTCTAGGTGCTGCACGTGTGAATCTCACGGAGGCACTGCCACTTGTGGTGCTAGATCGGATCGGATCGCGAGGAGGAGAAGCGAGTACGACTACATCACCCACGTTCCGATAACGTTCAGGCGTCTGAATCTTCAAGGGTATGAAGATCTAATCCAATCTCTCTCGTTGTTTGCATCTCCTAGATTAGATCTTGGCTTTCCCTCTGTTCGCAACCGTAGAAAATTTTGATTTACTATGCCGCGAAACCCTACAGTGGTATCAGAGCTAGATCTATGCGTAGATGTGTTTCACGAGTAGAACGCAACATGGTTGCTGCGGGCGTTTATGTTTTCTGTTGCAAGCCTCTTGTTTGTGTTCTTCTTATGACGTGGGATAGTGAGATTGAAGCGGTCCAGGCCAACCTTACGCGACGTCGTTCGCGAGACCGGCTCCGCACTTGACGTGTGGCTTGTTCCACACATGCGGCTGGTGGATGTCAGTTTCTCTCACTATAGTTGTCATGGGATTAACACCGGAGTTTGGCAACCATAATATCACCGTTGTGGCTTTCCGTAGGTAAGAATCGTTCTTAGCATCTACTCCCATAAGCCACGTAAAACATGCAACAACAAAGTAGAGGCGTCTAACTTGTTTTTGCAGGGAGTGTTTTTCTGTGATATGGTATGGCCCAAGATGTGATGTGTATATTGTATGCGATGATCATGTTTTGTAATGTTTCACGACTTGCATGTCAATGAGTACATAACCGGCAGGAGCCATATGGTTGTCTTTATAATTGTGTATGACCTGCGAGTCAACTTCTTATACGCCATGTAATAGCTTTACTTTATCGCTAAGTAGTTAGCAATAGTTGTAGTTGCTATTCGTGGTGGAGGCAATCATGGTGGAGTGATGGAGATGATGCCCGAACGCACAAGATGGAGATCATTGCGCGAAGATTGGCTATACCATGTCACATAAAGTTATATGCATGTGATGTTTATCCTTTTATGTATCTTATTATGCTTAGATCGCGACGGTAGCATTATAAGATGATTCCTCACTTAAAGATCAAGATAAAAACTGTGTTCTCCCCAAGTATGCACCGTTGCGAAAGTTCGCCATGTCCAAGCATCACGTGATGATCGGGTGCTATAGACTCTATGCTCACATACAACGGGTGCAAGCCAGTTTTGCACACGCGGAAATACTTGGGTCTAACTTGACGAGCCTAGCATGTACAGACATGGCCTTGGAACACAAGAACCGAAAGGTTAAGCATGAGTCATATGAATGATATGATCGACACTTCGTTGTCCACCATTGAAACCACATCTCTTCTCGTGATGATCGGATTAGGTGTGGTGAATTTGGATCGTGTTCACTAAACAACTTGAGGGATGTTGAATTTAGTGGGAGTTCATCTAGTAATTTGATTAAGTTGAACTATTTATCATGAACATAGTCTAAATTGTACTTGCAAATACTGTAGATCACATGGCCAAGTCCAACTTCAACTTCAACGTTTTTGCTGAGATAGAAATGTTGGAATTATGCCCTAGAGGCAATAATAAAGATGTTATTATTATAATTCTTGTTCATGATAAAGTTTATATTCCATGCTAGAATTGTATTAAGCGGAAACTTTAATACTTGTGTGGTTTGTGAACAACACCGTGTCCCTAGTACGCCTCTATGGACTAGCTCATTTATCAATGATGGTTAAGGTTTCCTAACCATAGACATGAGTTGTCAATTGATAATGAGATCATATCATTGGGAGAATGATATGGTGGACAGACCCAAACTAAGCGAAGCAATTAGATCGTTTCATCGTGTTCATCTTTGCGAAGCTTTTCCTATGTCAAATATTGTATTCCTTAGACCATGAGATAATGCAAATCCCTGGTACCGGAAGAAAGCTTTGAGGTCATCAAACGTCATCCTATGAGAGGGTGATCATAAAGGTGTCTCTCAGGTGATCAGAAAGTATCTGTTGGGTTGTATGTATCGAGATGGAATTTGTCCCTTCCAAGTCGGAGAGATATACTTCGGGCCCACTCGGTAATCGATATCAACACCGCTTGCAAGCATGTGGTTAAGGAGTTAATCACAAAGTGATATCGGATTACGGAACGAGTAAAGTACTTGTTGTGGACGAGATTGAACTAGGTATGACGGTACCGACAATCGAATCTCGGGCAAGTAAAATATCGCGAGACGAAGGGAATATATATATGGGATTGATTGAATCCTGGCATCGTGGTTCATCCGATATGATCATCGATGAATGTGTGGGAGTCAATATGGGTGCCTGCACCCATTGTTGATTATTGATAGAAGATCATGTCTACATATTCTCGAACCCGCAGGGTCACACACTTAACGTATCTTGACGCTAGGATAGATTGGATAATTGGTTTATTAATTTTTGTTCGGAGTCTCGGATGGGATCCGGGACATCACGAGAGGTTCCGTAATCGTCCGGAGAATAAGATTCATATAAGGCAGTGCAGTTTTTGGAGTTCGGAATTGTTCCGGATTAATCGGTATTGTACCGGAAGCTTCTAGAACCTTCCGGAATGGGACCAACGTGGCCCCACCTTCCGGGAGGGGGCATGGGCCTATGAGGGAGTGTCCTGGCCGCTTTGGGCCAGGGGCAAAGGCCCCATAGGGCCCAGACGATCCTAGAGAGTTTAAATCGTTTAAACTAGAGATAGGGTTTCTAGAAGAGGGGAGAGTCCATGTCCCCCACTCCTTATCCTTTGGGCTTGGGGGAGGGGCTGCGCCCCCTCTATATAAATAGGGGGCGCACCAACCCCCACACCTCCTCCAAACCCTAGCCGCCTTGCTAGCTTTCCTCTCCTCCCGATTGCCAGGCGAAGCCTGCTGCAGAAATTCTCCAACATATACACCACGCCGTCGTGTTGTAGATCCAATCTATCTATCCACCATACTTGCTGGTCCGAGGAAGGAGGAGACGTCGAGGTGCTGCACGTGTGCATCTCACGGAGGCACCGCCACTTGTGGTGCTAGATCGGATCGGATCGCGAGGAGGAGAAGCGACGACTACATCACCCACGCTCCGATTTAACGCTCACTGCGAATCTTCAAGGGTATGAAGATCTAATACAATCTCTCTCGTTGATTGCATCTCCTAGATTAGATCTTGGCTTTCCCTCTGTTCGCATCCGTATAAAATTTTGATTTACTATGCCGTGAAACCCATCAAGAAAAGCTTAGAAACAATGGGTCTAACTTCACCAAATGGTTCCGCATTCTGAGAATCATTCTCGCTGGCGAAAAAAAGGACTATGTCCTTGAGAAAGCGCTAGGTGACGCCCCTACTATAGATGCGCCGGCTAATGAAAAAGCTGTTTATCAGTCGCGCAAGGATGATTATGATTTGATTAAGATCGCCATGTTGTATGCTATGGAATCGGATCTTCAAAATCGTTTTGAGGAGTTCGCCGGGCCCTTTGAGATTCTCGAGGAGCTGAAAAACATGTTTCAGACTCAAGCCCGTTCTGAGAGATATGAGATCTCTAAGAAATTCTTTTACTACAAGATGGAGGAAGGGAGTTCCGTTAGTGAGCACGCCATTGAGATGACGGGCTACACTCAACGCCTTGAGCAACTGGACTGCAAGATTCCAGAGGAGCTCAAGATTGACACTCCTAGCTACAAAAGTTTTGTAGTTGATCACAATCGATTGGTTCCACCGATATGATCACCGAGCTCTTTGCTAAGATGAAAGTAGCGAGGTGAACATCAAAAGAATAATCATGTGTTGATGGTCAAAAGCCCCCACCTTCAAGAAAGGTAAGGGTGCAAGGAAGCCCTTCAAAAAAGGCGTGACAAGCGTTGCCGCCTGAGAAGAAGCTCAAGTCTGGTCCTAAACCGGACACTAAGTGCTTCTATTGCAAGGACAAGGGTCCTTTGGAAGCGCAATCGTCTCAAGTACTTAGCGGACAAGAAGGCGGCACCATCAAAGGTATATTTGATATACATGTTATTGATGTTTTCCTTACTAGCCCTTGTTGTAGTGCCCGGTATTTGATACGGTCAGTTAATATTTGTAACTCGAAACAGGAGCTACGGAATAGACAGCGGCTTGCGAGGGATGAGGTGACGATGCGCGTTGGCAACGGATCAAGAGTTGATGTGATGGCCGTCGGCACGCTCTCCTTAGTTTTACCTTCGGGATTAGTTTTAAACCTTAATAAGTGTTATTATGTGCCTGCGTTGAGCATGAACATTATTTCTGGATCTTGTTTATTGCAAGACGGTTATTCATTTAAATCGGAGCATAATGGTTGTTCTATTTATATGAGTAACATCTTTTATGTTCATGCACCTATTGTGAATGGTTTATTTCTTCTAAATATCGAAAGGGATGAAACACACATCCATAACATTGAGGCTAAGAGATGCAAAGTAGATAGTGATAATACTACTTATTTGTGGCACTATCGTCTAGGTCATATTGGTGTAAAGCGCATGAAGAAACTCCATTCTGATGGACTTTTGGAGTCTCTTGATTTTGAATCATTTGACACATGCGAACCATGCCTCATGGGCAAGATGATCAAAACCCCGTTCTCCGGTATGATGGAGCGAGCAACGGACTTGTTGGAAATCATACATACCGATGTATGCGGACCGATGAGTGTTTCGACGCGCGGTGGATATCGCTATTTTCTCACTTTTACCCATGACTTAAGTAGATATGGGTATATCTATTTAATGAAACATAAATCTGAAACATTTGAAAAGTTCAAGGAATTTCAGAATGAAGTGGAGAACCATCGTAACATAAAGATTAAGTTTCTACGATCCGATCGTGGAGGTGAATATTTGAGTTATGATTTTCTCACGCATCTTAAAGCAAGTGGAATCGTTTCACAACTCACGCCACCCGGAACACCATAGCGCAATGGTGTGTTCGAACGGAATCGAACCCTATTAGATATGGTCCGATCAATGATCTCTCTTACTGATTTGCCGTTATCATTTTGGGGTTATGCATTAGAAACCTCTCTGCATTCACTTTAAATAGGGCTCCATCTAAATCCGTTGATACGACACCGTATGAACTGTGGTTTGGTGCTAAACCTAAGTTGTCGTTTCTTAAAGTTTGGGGATGCGAAGCTTACGTCAAGAAGTTGATGCCGGACAAGCTCGAACCCAAAGCGGAGAAATGCGTCTTCATAGGATACCCTAAGGAAACTATTGGGTATACCTTCTATCACAGAACCGAAGGCAAAGTGTTTGTCGTAAAGAACGGTTCCTTTCTTGAGAAGGAGTTTCTCTCGAAAGAAGTGAGTGGGAGGAAAGTAGAGCTAGATGAGGTTATTGAACCTTCTCTTGAATTGGAGAGTAGCGCAAGACTGAAATTGTTCCATGCACTTTGCAACAATAGAGGAAGCTAATGACAAGGATCATGAAGCTTCGGACGATGCTGCTACTGAATGTCGCAGGTCGACAAGGTCACGTGCCCCTCCTGAGTGGTACGGCAACCCTGTCTTGACTGTCTTGTTAGTAGAAGACAGTGAACCTACGAACTATGAGGAAGCGATGATAAGCCCAGACTCTGAGAAATGGCTAGAAGCCATGAAATCCGAATTGGGATCCATGAGCGAAAACCAAGTATGGACTTTGGTGGACCCTCCAAGCAACCGAAAGGCCGTTGAGTGCAAATGGATCTTCAAGACGAAAACGGACGTGGATGGTAATGTTACCATCTATAAAGCACGGCTTGTCGCGAAAGGTTTTCGATAAGTTCAAGGTGTTGACTACGATGAGACTTTCTCTCCCGTAGCGATGTTTAAGTCCATTCGGATTTTATTAGCAATTGCTGCATTTCATGATTATGAAATATGGCAGATGGATGTCAAGACTGCTTTCCTCAATGGCAACATTGATGAAGAGTTGTATATGATGCAACCCGAAGGTTTTGTCGATCCTAAGGATGCTGATAAAGTATGCAAACTTCATCGTTCCATTTATGGACTGAAGCAAGCATCTCGGAGTTGGAACCTTCGTTTTGATCAAGTGATCAAGAGCTTTGGATTTGTTCCAAATTGCTACGAAGCTTGCATCTACAAGAAAGTGAGTGGGAGCTCGGTGACGTTTCTGGTACTATATGTGGATGACATATTGATTATTGGAAATGACATCAACATGTTAACGATGTGAAGAGTTATTTGAATAAGTGTTTTTCAATGAAAGACCTAGGTGAAGCTGCTTATATATTGGGCATCAAAATCTATAGAGATAGACAAAGACGCCTGATAGCTTTAAGCCAGAGTACATACCTAGACAAAGTTCTGAAAAGGTTCAGAATGGATAAGGCAAAGAAAGGTTCAATGCCTATGTTGTCAGGTAAGATATTGAGCAAGTCTCAGTGTCCAGCTACGGTAAATGATAGGGAAGCTATGAGCAAAGTGCCTTATGCCTCGGCCATAGGTTCCATCATGTATGCCATGTTGTGTACTAGACCGGATGTGTCCAATGCTCTTAGTTTGACGAGCAGATATCAGAGTGATCCAGGAGTGGAACACTAGACAGCCGTGAAGAACATCCTAAAGTACCTAAATAGGACTAAAGAAATGTTCTTAGTCTATGGGGGTGATGAACAGCTCGTTGTAAAAGGTTACGTCGACGCTAGTTTTGACACCGACAAGGATGATTCTAAATCTCAGACAGGATACGTGTATATTTTGAATGGAGGAGCTATGAGCTGGAGAAGCTGCAAGCAAAGCGTGATCACGGGATCTACAGTAGAAGCAGAATACATGGCTGCTGCAGAAGCAACCAAGTGAAAGGAACTTCATCACTGATCTTGGCGTGGTTCCAAGTGCATTGGACCCACTGGAGATATTGTGTGACAACACTGGCGCCATAGCACTCGCTAAGGAACCAAGATATCATCCAAAGACCAAGCATATCAACCGCAAGTTTCATATAATCCGAGATTATATAGCAGATGGAGATCTGAAGATTAGCAAAGTACATACAGATCTAAATGTCGCAGATCCGTTGACTAAACCTCTTCCGCGTGCAAAACATGATCAGCACCTCAGTGCCATGGGTGTGAGATTGTTGGCAAATGTAAACTAGATTATTGACTCTAGTGCAAGTGGGAGACTATTGGAATTATGCCCTAGAGGCAATAATAAAGATGTTATTATTATAATTCTTGTTCATGATAATGTTTATATTCCATGCTAGAATTGTATTAAGCGGAAACTTTAATACTTGTGTGGTTTGTGAACAACACCGTGTCCCTAGTACGCCTCTATGGACTAGCTCATTGATCAATGATGGTTAAGGTTTCCTAACCATAGACATGAGTTGTCAATTGATAAGGAGATCATATCATTGGGAGAATGATATGATGGATGACAAACTAAGCGAAGCAATTAGATCGTGTCATCGTGTTCGTATTTGCGAAGCTTTTCTTATGTCAAATATTGTATTCCTTAGACCATGAGATAATGCAACTCCCTGGTATCGGAAGAAATCTTTGAGGTCATCAAACGTCATCCTATGAGAGGGTGATCATAAAGGTGTCTCTCAGGTGATCGGAAAGTATCTGTTGGGTTGTATGTATCGAGATGGGATTTGTCCCTCCCAAGTCGGAGAGATATACTTCGGGCCCACTCGGTAATTGATATCAACACCGCTTGCAAGCATGTGGTTAAGGAGTTAATCACAAAGTGATATCGGATTACGGAACGAGTAAAGTACTTGCTGTGAACGAGATTGAACTAGGTATGACGGTACCGACGATCGAATCTCGGGCAAGTAAAATATCGCGAGACGAAGGGAATATATATATGGGATTGATTGAATCCTGGCATCGTGGTTCATCCGATATGATCATCGATGAATGTGTGGGAGTCAATATGGGTTTCCAGACCCCGCTGTTGATTATTGATAGAAGATCATGTCTGCATATTCTCGAACCCGCAGGGTCACACACTTAACGTGTCTCGACGCTAGGATAGATTGGATAATTGGTTTATGAGTTTTTGTTCGGAGTCTCGGATGGGATCCGGGACATCACGAGAGGTTCCGGAGAATAAGATTCATATAAGGCAGTGCAGTTTTTGGAGTTCGGAATTGTTCTGGGTTAATCGGTATTGTACCGGAAGCTTCTAGAACCTTCCGAAAGGGGACCAACGTGGCCACACCTTCCGGGAGGGGGCATGGGCCTATGAGGGAGTGCCCTGGCCCGCATTGGGCCAGGGACACAAGGCCCCATAGGGCCCAGCCGGACAAGAGAGGTTTAAACTCTAGATAGAGCTTCTAGAAGGGGGGGTTCCTTGCCCCCCACTCTTCCTCCTTGGGGCCGCCGTCCTTGGCTTGGGGGAGGGGCTGCGCCCACCCTCTATATATAGAGGCCTGGGGTGCACCAACCCCTACACCTTCCTCCAACCCTAGCCGCCTGCCTCCTCTCCTCCCTCGCCAGCTTGTGGCGAAGCCTGCAGAAATTCTCCACCAATTGCACCTTGATCGCGTTGTAGATCCAACCCATCTCTCCACCATACTTGCTGGACCAAGGAAGGAGGAGACGTCGAGGTGCTGCACGTGTGCATCTCACGGAGGCACCGCCACTTGTGGTGCTAGATCGGATCGGATCGCGAGGAGGAGAAGCGAGTACGACTACATCACCCACGTTCCGACGAACGTTCCGCTATGCGAATCTTCAAGGGTATGAAGATCTAATCCAATCTCTCTCGTTGTTTGCATCTCCTAGATTAGATCTTGGCTTTCCCTCTGTTCGCATCCGTAGAAAATTTTGATTTACTATGCCGCGAAACCCTACAGATCCTACGGCTGCGCGGTGGATTCGCGGGAACAAAACCCCCAGGGCGCCGCCTCCTTATCTAACCCTAGTCATTCCCCTCCCCCACTCCTCCTGCGAGCCCCCCTGCCCGATCCACCCTCACTGGCGGCGCACGCGCGAGCGGGCGAGGCGAGGTGGCCGCCCTGCCGGCGAGCCCCTCCCTCTACCTGTCTCTCTCGCGCTGCGGCTTGGGGCCCCGCCAGTGGAGCGCGAGGTGAGGTGGCCAACCCGCGCGGCGATGGTGCCGGCGGCGGCGCGCCCCTCCCTCTGCCCCACTCTCTGAGCCGTTTGGTGCGAGGCGAGGCGGCGCCGCCCGGCACCGCCGGCGGCCCCCTCCCTCAACCCAGCGCGCGAGCTCCTCCCTCCCCTTTCTTGCCCCATTCTCCACCTTCTCCCCACCCTCCAGCGACGAAGAGCGAGAGAGGGAGAAGGCCCGGCGTCCTCCTGCCCCCTTTGGCAGCGGTGTGTCCACCCTAGGGTGGGCACACCACCGTCAAACGGCGCAGTGGAGACGCCCTCTGCCGGCGCGCTGCGGCGGCCCTTTTTGAAGTTTTATTTTGGGGATTTTGGGGTGTTCTTTTGGATCTGGGGAGGGTTTTTACTTAGTTGTTGCATCCAGGATCTCGGGATCTTTCTCTTTGGGGATTCTTTTTGAGGCTTAGATCTAGGGCTTTGCTTTGCCCCCGAAGGGGGGTTTGTTCTTCTTCTAGATGTCTCCACTAGGGATGCCCATCTAGATCGAGAGGAACGGCGCGGCCATAGGGCAGGCGCACTTTGGGGAGTTTTAGATCTAGGGTTTTTTTCTTTTCTTTTGCACTTTCTGTTTCTACCGAAAGAACTAGAGCTAGAAACTTTCTCTGATACCATTGTTGTATCTGATCTAGCCTTGGTAGATGTGCTATAAGGTAGGACTTGTAGGTCTGAGAGGGAGAGAGAGAGAGAGAATGGTACTACCTGCGCCCTGGCTCGACAAGCATGAGCCAGAGGGGATCCCGGAGCTAGTGCTGGAGCTGGAGCCTCCGTCGTTAGCCATGGGAAAAGGGGCGACGGCGTGGGTGTGCGGTGGTGGCGGTGCTTCCCGTCGGCTCGCGCTAACCCTAGATCGGTAGGGGTGTAGGTGGGGTGATTGGCACAGCGGCGAACCTCGTACCGTGTGCTGCCAGCCCCCACCACTTTATATAGCGCGGCGACAGGGGCCCACCAACCAGATAGGGTTGGGCGCCCCCGATCATGGCGCAGTTAGGGGCGTGACAGGCCGTTGGGCTCTGTCACGTTGAGATCTATCTAACAAGTCGTTGTAGCTGGATTAGGAGTTCCAAAGTGTCGTGGCACATGCCCATACAAGGTTTCAAAGGGAGAACGTTGCATAACCGAGTGAAAGGAGGTGTTGTACGACTACTTGGGGAGAGTAAGACACTTCGACCACTGAGTCTGTGTAGCATGAGCTAAGCAGCGCAAAAATGCGACAAGACACTTATTCAGTCGTTGAGTTTGGGCATCAATCTGCTGGTGGTAGGCATAGCTTATCATCATCTGAGTGTGAACAAATCTTGCCAAATTGTGCTTGTAAACACCATCTCTATTTGAGATGATGCATAGCGGCAAACCATGGAGCTTAGAAATCCAATCCAAGTAGGACTCAGCTACCTGGCTAGGTGTAAAGTGATGCTTCAGGCAGGGTTAGGAAATGGCCATACTTGGTCAATTTGTGGATCACCACCAAGATCACGTCATAACCATGTGACTTAGGATGGCCCTCCAAAAAATCTAAGCTGACAGTGTGCTAAGGAAAGGGGGAATGGGTAGTGGTTGAAGTAGACCTGGAAGCTTGGTATGCTCGGTTTTTGCTTGTTGACAGATGCTACACATGCTGATGTATTCCTGCATTGTTTGCTTCATCTTTGGCCAAGCAAACATATCGCTTGATATGCTGGTATGTCGCCGTGTCACCGGATAACATGGAGGAAAAACTGAAAAAAGCCAGCCCTAAACACCTATATAGGACAACTATACAAAGAGGAGTCCTCGCGTATAGGCATCGGCCATCGCTAGAGAAGAGAGGCAAGGGGTCAGATGTCCCAAGATCTGGAAGAGAACTCTGGGAGAGACACACTAATGTGTAGCTTGTGCATGTATTCAAAACTAACGGATTGAGATCCTATTTTAAAGAATTAGTTACTCATCGCCACTAAATTTGTCTTTTTATATGCTTTTAAAATTTTGGCATGATCTAGTAAAAACAATTAAGTTGGTTACGCTAACTAGGTGTACTAAGAGTGCTCCTAAGCGTGAGGTACATTATGAATTCTCACAAAGAGTGACATTTCTCAAAAAAAATGAAAACCCTGCAACTATTTGAGTCTACCACTCCAATGCATGATTCCAAATCCGATTGGTGTCCGGCCATGCGGTTAGTATAGTGATTATTCAATGTGCGACTAACAAATTTGGGAGTCTTTCTCACTGCCATACAATAGTCCTTCACACTCTCTGCTTGTCGATCCAAATCTTCTTTCTTTCAAGGTGAGTTATACTGAATTCTTTTCTTACTTCATCATCACTCATATTGGCAAAAAGTATATGTCAGCATTTTTACTTAGATTATTCGATGTACAATCTTAAATTGTATTTTGCATGTATAATTAACAAACCTAATAATATAAGCACATTATTACATAATAAAATTATATAATTTGTGGCATCTTGTTCTCTTGTTATTTAAAGTATACATCTTGTGTTTAGCTAGAACGGTATCTTTTCGTAAAAAAAATTACTTCCTAGTTTTGTTTTAGATATATAAGAAAAACCTTTGTTGCATTGTGTTTCACCATAAATCTACGTAAAAAAGAATCACCTTACTTACAAATTAATTTGTGCCTCTTAAAACAGGGTATGCATCATTATCCTTCTCCTAAATACCTACATAATTCATTGAGTGTATGAATCTAAAAGGTAATTCGATAGAGGTTTCTAGAGTACTACCTCCGTTCTAAAATGCAAGACTTTCTAGCAGTTCCAACTTTTGGAAATAGAGGTAGTACAAGACAATCAAATTAGGCTGTATAACAGAATTTCGAATGCAAGTGCGTGAGGTATCAAGTAGTTTGTCATGAACCCCACGATCTGCTCTCGCTCGTTGGTGGCACCGTTTCTTTGTCAAATTTGATCGCCTTGGTATCTGAAGTAATAGTATGCAGCCAACACATGCGTGCTAACCCTTGGTAGGAAGTTGAGTACCTGGAATTCAAACTTTATATTTACATTTATTTTTGTGCTGATTCTTTGAAAACAAATTAGTGTGACCTACTGAAATTGCGTACCTAACCTGGTGAAAACAGCAGCCACTTGTCTTGTGTCGAACCTGCTTGAACCCAATCCAGCATCTCAAAACTAACTTAATCCGATGGTAGCCATGTTCTTCCAATGATGACTCCAGTCCCGTCATCAAGGACAAGTGGCTATTATGGATCGTAAAGCCAACGGGCATCATTCTTCTCCGGCGGAGCATGTAGTAGGTTTCAACGATCCTAGCAAGAAGCCCTAGCAAGCGCAAAGGTCACAATGCAGCTTTATTTTCATTAGTTATTTTCTTGGATCTTTTGTGTAAACGTCCATACATGTACTCCTTACATCTTAATATAGATCCCCACACTACTTCGTAGGTTCTAGAAAAAAAGGCAACTCATATCTCATTGAAACCTTAACCGATTATACCGAACATGCTACCAGTTGCAAGCATTAGCTATCTGCCACAGTGAGACAGGCTTTGATGCCGTATGAATTATGCATGATTGCATTCTCACGATCTCAAGCATTCTTACCTGCTTGTCTTGCAGTCACAAGTCTGCTGCAAAAATAATCTCATTTTCCTGAAAAGATCAGCAGATCGATTCATAAACGAACATCAACACATCCTACACAAGGTGAGGCAATATTATGGGAATCATCCATGATGGAGTACAACGCAACAGGTCAAATTATTTTTTGTACAAATACATAACAAGCATCAGCTACACGGTGAAGCAGAATTAAGTTAACTAAAAAACAGGAAAGATGTTTTTTCTTCTTTCGGCCAGAGCTATCCGCCAGCTACTAGGCCAGTTCGAATGCTACAACATGTCAATGCTCACAATTCAGGCCATGCGCTCTCGACAATGCTTCTCCTTTTTTCCGGTGACTACTTCTCGACGCTCTTTAACTAGACAAGACCAAACCCGCATTGTCTTTGGAGGTTTTTGATGCTGAGCTGAAGATGATGAGGCTGCCATCTATCAGGTTCTCTTGGCATGCAGGCTCATGGCGAACCCACATTCTTCGCTGTTGGTGCCTTCCTCCTTGCATTCCAGACAGAGTACAGGAGCACGCTGCTGAGAAGCCTTCTCCCCACGGACAATCTAATGGTATATATGAAAAAAAAGGTTGGCATAAGGCGTACTGATATGACATAAAATTAAAAAAAAAAAAGCATCCTCGGAACATCTACTGATAAGATGAAATGAGTAGTGGAATCTTCACTTACAAATTTGCCGGACTCCAGGCTTTTGTAGATGATGAGGGTATCTCCTGCCTCCAGACTATGGGACTTCACAAATTCCCCTGGGAGCAAGACAATGTAATTTATCAAACACCTGTACAAACTTAATTTTTCTTGAAGTGTCCAATTCAATGTTAAAACATACCAGTACTTTCCATGATATACATTCTGCTCTTGTTGTTAGGCCAGAACCTGCAGGTATCTTGTATCAGTATAATACAGTTGAGCTAGTGAATAGGAGGCAGCTAAAATGCTCCAACACTATGGAGCTATCGTGGTAAAAATATTCCAAACTGAACTAGTGATCACCTGTACTTAAAGTTCCATGTAGCAGGAAGCTTGAAGTCGTCCATCTTCAGTATCAGACCGTCCCGTTCAAGCAAAGCTGGAAGGTTAGCCTCTGCATCTCTCTGCAAAATTCGGTATTAGTAAAATTACAAAGCATAGTAACCTAATACTCCCTCCGTTTTAAATATAAGATGTTTTAGTTTTGTGAAGTAAATGTATCTAGACAAGTTTTAGTATATAGATTCACTCATGTTTGAAGTGAATCTACACACTAAAACAAGTCTAGATACATTTTCTTCACAAACCTAAAACATCTTATATTTTGAAACGGAGGGAGTAACAGCTAACAGATAACTCTTATGTTCATTTAATAATATATTAATACTGGGTATACCTTTGGAAGCACAATCCTTCCAATATTTCCAACATCACTGTTGGTCAAATCCTTGCGCAGGACAATTCGGTATTCTCTACAATTGAACCTCTGTAAACAGTTTTGCAGAAACAATTTCAGAGTCAGTTCAGTGGGAAGACACTGCAACAACTGCTGATCTTATATGTGGTTGATCAAGTTCAAAGAAACAAGAAATCAACTTCTAAAATACTCCCTCCATTCCCAGATATAAGGTGTATTTGTTTTTTTAGGAGAAGTCCAGAATAGAAGGTGCGTTGTGTTGCATCACTCGTCTGGACAAAATTTTTAGGGATTTGATTACGTTTACTTGTCTCATCCAAACTCCTATATTTTCTCACGTCAATTAGCCAGGGTTAATTCCATCCAAAACTGGTGTAAGTTTTGCTCCACGTTTGTGTTCTTTAACCGAGTCAAAATCTATACACCCTACACATATAGGAATGGAGGGGATACTGAATAAATATAATCTGAAAATATATTTCATGATTTTTCTAGAAACTTGGTCCTTATAAGAAGGAACAAAGGGAATATAATGTAAATCATGTACAGAAGACAGAAGACATCATCATGAATAGTGCAGTAACTAGAATCCAGGAATCGATATGCATCGTATTACTTACAGCAGTCAAACTTTCATGGCCATGAATAAAGTTATGATTCCCATCAACTGGGGTGTGATCTAGTTCATCACTGTTTTCACTTTCCATGTCAGGTGGTTCCTGGAAATCTCACATCAGGTCTACTCATGCTAATTTGACTTATTATTGACATATAATGCTCTGAAAGTGTCCGGTATTACCTCTGCATTCTTCACTTTCTGGGTGTACATAGCTTCACTCTTCACTTTCTTGTTGTATGTAGCTTCATCGAAGAACTGAGCGGGAGAGTGATTGTTTGATGCCGTAGATATTGGTGGAAAACATGGAGCAGGTGCTAATGGTGGGTCCACCCGAAAGCTAGATACAAAGCCTGCACCACCAGAAGAACAGAGTGATGCAATGCGGAAGTAGTTGCTCCATTTTTTACGAATACTAACATGCACGCAATTTTAGTTTATGCAATTCTAGAAATAGTATTAAACCACCAATAGTATGACAGTCTGACTCGGTATTTTGGAATGAAGAGACAAACAAATTGCTTCAGAATTGTGTTTGGATTCTTCGAATCTAACCCTGATAAATCCCTTGAACCGTTACTGGATTCAAGACAATGCTGCACTATATAGTAGAGAAACTTGAATATCAAACTAATTCAACTATAAATCTGGCATGTCAAAGAAATTCAATCTGTCTTTATCAGATTCATATAATTAAATAAATGGGTCCACAAATGTAGAATAGTGGTACAGCTCAAGCTTGTGATAGAAAGAGTTCTGGGATCTGGGTACTAGTAAAGATCACATATTTTATTAGGAAAAAACTCAAAAAGCAACCACATGCACATAAACGCTAGAAAATGACCATGTAAAGTAAATATGAACAAATGTGAGCCATGCAAAAAGCACAAAATGAGTCATTGTAGATTTTATGAGTCATATTTTTGCACCAAAATCTACAAGGGACATGCTTGTATTCATTTCTTTATAAGAGATATTTTTTCGACAATATCTCAACACTTGCTTTTGCTAAGTTTTGGAACGTGGTCATGCAGACCCATCTTTTAATTATTATTAAGTAGTGAATCCAAAGTCCAATTCACCATTAGAACAACGTTAGTAGCAGGTCCTATGTGTTCTCACTTTATCAATTAAATAAGATAAGAAGAAATGTACCTCAAAGAGATTTAAACATTCAAAAATAATGCTAAAAATAAAATAGATACAATCTTGCCGACTGGAAACCTTGGGCCCAAAGAAATAGCTTGGATGGCAGTGCTTCTCAATCGGTTAAGGCTCTTGGTAGGAATAAAAGTGCACCTTTGGGTGACCCTTGTGGTCTTCTATTATTATGAGTAAAAACTAGAGATGAGTCTTAAAAGGTAGTTCAACTTAATACATTAAAACCTTATTCTGGAAAAAAAAACTTATTCTGAAACTTCTTTGATGCCCATGGGTTTAATGGAGATCATGTAGTATTCCGAGACTATCTTTCACAATTATATCTCCTCTCGAAGTGAACCAGTTCTATATATTGACGAGATACAGAAAGAAAAACATCTAAAACTAGCTGCAAGCACACCCATTGTCAAAAGACCCTTTTGTGAGTTTTCGAAAATGTGAAGAAGAAAAAATCACAAATAGTACACAATATTCTTATAGTATGTGCACTTACAAAAGTCATGCCAAAATAAAACCATTTGTGAACCATACAAAAATGACAATTGTGTGTCCATATTTTCTATTAATCCCTAATATCTTGCATTTTCTGCATATCACATTATATGCCATTTTTGCACAACTTTGGTAAGCTTTTATGTTATAAGATCCAAGAAATTCCTGTTTAAACTTTGATATACATACTCCTAACATGGGGTGCGGACACAAGTAGTTGTGAAGAGCACGTGTTCAGGCATAAGTCCAGTAGTTATCACAAGGGGACATACTAGTAGTAACCACTCTACAAAAACAAAATATAATACTACCTTACAGTTTTCGAGCAATTCTTGAAGGATTTTTTTGGGAAGGGCTTAAATAGAAGTTTTTTTTTTGTATTTTGTCCCCCTCCCCCAATCATCCATAATTTATATTCCCCGCCCCCCGAACACACACATAGCCACTTCCGTCAAGCTCGGCCACTGCTACTTTATACCTCTAGTCCATACCGAAAACGTCACACATTAATTTCCTGTGAGTTTTCAATGGGAAGGAAGCTCAAGGGAAACATTAAAGCAGCTAGGATTTTAAAATCATCTAGTTCCGCAAAATCCTATCTGCTCGATGCATGTGGTCGGTTGCCATATTTACAAAAGGAACCCTGTATTTTCAAACTCAATCCGTAGTCTACCTCATCTGAGTTACGCTAAACTTGGCTGAGGTGGACTGCGGGTTGTGTTTTATAAAAGACAAGGGTCCTCTGCAAATATGATGGAAGTGAAAATTTAGGCAGAAACATAAATATGGTGGACCGCGGGTTGAGTTTTTCTTATACATAGTTAATTTTTGTAAAAAATGAGAGCAGCCAACAGATCCAATCTCAAAGGTCCAGATATTGAATCTTAAATAGACTGAAGAATATACCTGAATCTTCTTTATGATTGTTGCCCTGGTAGGAAGGAGGTTGACGATCCTGTATCACATGATGAGGGTAGGCGCCATAGCAAGGGTTCCTCGGCATGATATTAGGCCAGTTAGTGGTGGCGCATAGCCTCGCGTTTTGATGGTAGCCATTGTTGGTGCTGCTGCTGCTACCACAGGCAAGAGACACGTATGAGCTGTTGTACACCCTGTAATCTGCAAAACCTCTTGGAACCTGCTGTGCTGCGGCAACGCAGTTCTGCGAGACAGGTGTTGACCAGTACTGGTATATCCCTGCTGAAGAATAGAACAGCAGACAGAACTAATCAAGATCGTTGTAGTAGACAAAAAAAGAAAGAAGTAGCAGTGGCCTAACAAGATGATGATGATTAATAACAGAAATGGATGGTCTCGGAATCGCACATTTCTACAAAATGGGAAGCCCTTTTATGAGCTAGCAAGCAGATTGTGCAAAAGGGAGCAGAATTTGGCATTTTCAAGCGAAATGAAAAAAAAAAGGAAATACGAATTTCGCTTCTTCCGTCGCGATCTTCTTCTCCTGGAATTACGCAGTCCAGAAGCGGACAGAGAAAACAAAAAAAAAACAAGAACGAGGACGACGAGGAAGGCGGATCTCACGTCCATGGCGGCGCGCACAGCACGGATCCGCGCGCAGACAGGCCGATCAAAACCCTAAAACGACGTGGAAGAAACCCCTAGATTGAAATGGACGGATCACGGGGAGGACGGTGACACACGGTTGCAACGACGGCGATGTAAAGGAATACTGACCGGCGGGCATCAGCTGGTTGTTGGACTGCGCGCAGTGCGGCGGCGGCGGCGGCGTGCGGACGGCCAGCGGGGGCGGCGCGGGCATCACCTGCATTGGCGCGTGGATCAGGGCGGCAGGGTTGTAGAACTGCTGCTGGCGGTGGTACGCGACGGTCCCGGCGCCCGGCGGGGGCTGGCCCACGGTCGCGAGCAGCGCCGTGAAGGACCCGTGCTGGTCCACCGTCCCCGGGAAGTCGCCAACCGGGCCCGCGCCGCCGGTGGACGCCGGCGATCCCTTCGCCTCGGCCATGGTCGCGCGCGGGGGGCAGCTCGCTCCGCCTTGCCTCCTCCTGGTCCTGTGTTGTCTGTGTTGTGTTGTGTCTATGGGTGGACACTGAAAGAGAGATCGGTGACCGCGGCCGTGGCCTTTGGTTTTGAAGGGGGGGGCTGTGTGTGTTAATTTCGAGATTTTGGGGGATTTTTGTAGGGGATCGACGCACAATTAATGGAAATATTTCATGGGAAAGATCTGAAAAAAATCGGGTATGAATATGAATGTTTGGGGTTTGATGAGCTGTTCAAGACAGATGAAAATCAAATCTGGGGTTTTACATGTTCATTTGAGTCATGACACGAGAAAGCAATAATGATCAATAATAGAAGCCAAAGTACGCTAAAGATCGAAATCTTAAAGAGTTAGTATACTCCTAGATATTGTGTTGGCTCCCTCCTCCCCCTCTCCGCCGTTGCGCGGCTAGGGGTAGATTCGCGAGATTTTCTCAATATACGTTTTGTCCGTGGAAATATTCTCTCCGGTTAGCACAAGATCTTGTGGCCCCAGTACAGAGGCAGCTGGCAGCTGCGGATTGGGCACCAGCTAACAAAGTCTTACTAGGCGTTTTAATTTGGGATGGCGCTACTCTCTAGGGTGATTATTGGCATGCTATGTGGCCGAGGTGTGCTTCCGCTAGCTAGGGTATCGGTAATGCTCAAACCATCGATCTTATTTCGAACCTAAAGGGTTAGTAGTACTATGCATTGCGTCAGCTCTTGGCTTCCCTCCACCTCCCTTCACCGGCATTGTGTCGCTAGGTTTGTGAGATCTCCTCATTGCATGTTTTATTGTGATAATGTTATTTTTGTTCACTACAAGAACTTGTGGCCCCAACGGACTTGTGTGCATTCACGGAGGCAACTGCCCATTACATATACTACTCATCTAACGAATGTTGGTTCCGTGCTTTTATCACTACTAGGTAAAGCAAAAAGAGTGATATTTCGTTGCGTGATAAATAGTGTGACGTGTGGTACAATTAATTGTGTATCATGTGGATACGCTACGAAATTTTGCACGCACGATAGACTCATGCGCATCTACTAAGGTAGTTGCACGCAGGTTGGTCGTACAGCTAATAGACTCTTGTTGCATACTTAATTTTGTAGGAAAGAAAGTTAAGACAGGTGTCATCGCCCACTACCGAGCATGATAATTGGCACGAATTAGATTCTATAGTGTTTTCGCTAGTGTATCTTGTTGATATCATATCTTGCTTCTTGATGGCCTTATTAGTTTTAGGTTGTGATGATGTCTCTACTCAAGGAAAATGTCATTTGTTTCAAAAACCCCATTAGGTTTTATACAAATGGATCCTTGGAATGCATTTGTATGTTTGTTATTTGCTTCTTCCTTATAAAGAGGCACTAATAGGTTGAGCGACAAACTAATAATGAAAATATTTCATGGGAAAGATCTAAAAAAATATTGGGAATGAACATGAATGTTTGAGGTTGGATGAGTTGTTCAAGACGAATGAAAATCAAATCTGGGGTTTTACATGTTCATTTGAGTCATGACATGAGAAAGCAATAATGATCAATAATAGAAGCCGAAGTACGCTAAAGATCGAAACATTAAAGAGTTAGTATAGTCCTAGATATTGCGTTGGCTCCCTTCTCCCCTCTCTGCAGTTGCATGGCTAAGGGTAGATTTGCGAGATTTACTCAATATATATTTTGTTCATGGAAATATTCTCTCTGATTAGCACAAGATCTTGTGGCCCCGGTACAGAGGCGGATGCGGATTGGACACCGGCTAACAAAATCTTATTGGGTGTTTTATTTCACGCTGAAGTTACTCTCTAGGGTGATTATTGGCATGCCATGTGGCCGAGGTGTGTTTACGCTAGCTAGCGTATCAGTAATGCTCAAAACATCGATCTTATTCAAAACCTAAAGGGTTAGTGGTACTATGCATTGTGTCAGCTCTTGGCTTCCCTCCACCTCCCTTCCCTGACATTGTGTCACTAGATTTGTGAGATTTCCTTATTACATGTTTTATTGTGAAAATATTATTTTTGTTCACTACAAGAACTTGTGGCCCTAGTGGACTCGTGTGCATTCACGAAGGCAACTGCCCATTACATATATGCATCTAACGCTCGTTTGTTCCGTGCTTTTATCATCAGGTAAAGCAAAAGAATGATATTTTTATTGCGTGATAATTAGCCAGATGTGTGGCACAATTGATTGTGTATTCACTAGCGTATCATCTGGATACGCTACGGAATTTTGCGTCCACGACAGACTCGTGCGCATCTACTAAGGTAGTTGCACGCAGGTTGGTCGCACAGTTAATGGTCTCTTGTTGCACACTTAAATTTGTAGGAAAGAAAGTTAAGGTAGATGCCATCGCCACTCTTGAGCATGTTACTTAGCACGAATGAGATTTTATTATGTTTTTGCTAGTGTATCTTGTTGATATGTCGCTTCGCTTCTTGATGGCCTTATTAGGTTTAGGTTGTGATGATGTCTCTACTCAAGGAAAATGTCGTTTGTTTCAAAAAAAACCATTAGGTTTTATACAAATGGATCCGTGGATTGCATTTGTATGTTTGTTATTTGCTTCTTCCTTATAAAGAGGCACTAATAGGTTGAGCGGTGAACTAATAATGGAAATATTTCATGGGAAAGATCTAAAAAATTATCGAGTATGAACATGAATGTTTGAGGTTTGATGAGTTGTTCAAGACTGATGAAAATCAAATCTCCGGTTTTACATGTTCATTTGAGTCATGCCATGAGAAAGAAACAATGATCAATAATAGAAGCCGAAGTACGCTAAAGATCGAATCCCTAAAAAAGTTGGTATAGTCCTAGATATCGTGTTGGCTCCCTTCTCCCCTCTCCGCAGTTGCACGGCTAGGGGTAGATTTGCGAGATTTTCTCAATATATGTTTTGTTCGTAAAAATATTCTTTCTGATTAGCACAAGATCTTGTGGCCCCGGTACAGAGGCGGCTGCGGACTGGACGCCAGCTAACAAAATCTTATTGGGCGTTTTAATTTGCGTTGTAGATACTCTCTAGGGTGATTATTGGCATGCCATGTGGCCAAGGTGTGTTTCCGCTAGCTAGGGTATCAGTAATGATCAAACCATCGATCTTATTCAGAACCTAAAGGGTTAGTGGTACTATGCATTGTGTCAGCTCTTGGCTTCCCTCCACCTCCCTTCCCTGACATTGTGTCACTCGGTTTGTTAGATTTCCTTATTACATGTTTTATTGTGAAAATATTATTTTTGTTCACTATAAGAACTTGTGGCCCTAGCGGACTCATGTGCGTTCACGGAGGCAACTGCCCATTACATATATACATTTACCGAGCGTTTGTTCCAAGCTTTTATCATCAGGTAAAGCAAAAGAATGATATTTTCATTGCGTGATAATTAGCGTGACGTGTGGCACAATTAATTGTGTATTCACTAGCGTATCATGTGGATACGCTACAAAATTTTGCACGCACGACAGACAAGCATCTACTAAGGTAGTTGTTCGTAGGTTGGTCGCACAGTTAATGGACTCGTGTTGCATACTTAAAATTGTAGGAAAGAAAGATAAGGCGGATGTTGTCACCACTTTTGAGCGTGATACTTAGCACGAATGAGATTCTATTGTGTTTTCGCTAGTGTATCTTGTTCATATGTCCTTCTTGGTGGCCTTATTAGGTCTTTTTGGAGCAACCGACGAAAGCTCTGCCTTTTCATTTAGAAAGAGGGAAGAACCCAACAATAACAATACATGGAGGGCATGTTTTGATTAAAGTGAAAACATGCCAAAAAGAAAAACACACTCTAGTCTGGCTCCATAGGAATGGCAGGCCCAAAGGCCGTGAAAGCTCGTGCTCTCTGGTGAATGTCCTCTCTAGCAATCTCTGCCACCTCCGCGTAAGTTAGATGTCAGCTTGTGAAGATCCTTCTATTCCGTTTCTTCCATACGTTCCAGAGGACGTAAAGCAGGCTTCCACCGATTCTTCGATTGTCGTTCGTGGGTCCGACCAACGATCATGTTGTCCCACCAATCCGAAATGGAAGGGAACCATTGTTAGGTTTTTAGGTTGTTAGGTTTTAAACTCTCAAGAGTTTAAAATTGTCATTTCTCTAAAAAGAAAAATAGTAACACGATGTTTCCACAGGTGAACGTGTCCATTTTGGATGTTAATATTTTTTCAGTGGAAATATTAAGTTGTAACTATGTTATTTAAGTTATCAACCCTAGCTTGCCTCTCCTCTTGCAACTAGTGGATTCAAATTCATATTTTCTACCGCGATTCGTATCATAATTTTATTTAAAAAAAACATTAATCATATTGGATGGTATGGCACCGCTGGTGTTACACGTGATAGAGGCTGATGACACAGCGGGGGCGACGTGTGTCCCAGCCACATGACATGTGGACCCTGGACGTATGCGTGGACGCTGTCCCCACTACCATGGCATGTGGTCCCGGAGCGTTTCCAGTAACTCCCACCGTCACGAGTCACGACGTCTCCTTTTCTGTTCGTTTCTGGCCGTGTCGTGTTTGACCATCTCCCAACAATTATTTGTTCTTTTTGCGAGAACTAAATTATTAAATTGTTGCTGACGGGGAAAATATTGCAGCGGCACACACACGGCTTCTCGGGGTCTGGTCTGCAAGCATAAATGCGATCGCTCACGAAAGCCAAGAGGCTGTGATCAGATGGCCGCCTGGTTAATGCTCAAGGTATCGGGATTATCGACTGGTTTCCAACTCGAACGTTGCCAGAAACTGATCCAGGAAAGCTTAAGCATTGTGAAGATCGATCTAGTCAGCCGTAAAACGAGAGCTTTTTTACCAGGAAAAAAATGGAACTGTCAAATGAGAACGACGAGATTATTTTCCAGCAGAAGTCTTTCTTAATCCCCTGTTACACAGAGACGTCACAGCATGTTGGCTGTAGCTTGCATAAAAGTACTACGACAGCATAAATCCATCATCATACATTCATACAAGGAAAAATGCTAACTCACAGGGCAACCGAGGTTTCTGTCATCAGAGATAACACTATCTGAAGCACAATATCTGGCCTGAAGACTTTGACACCCAGTATCTATCTATCCGTCCTGAAACGCCCCAGCACAGGCATACACACCGCGCAACGATGGAACACGACATGATAGCAAGTACACAATCTGCAATGTTCTTTGAAACGCTGCGTCCATCTGTAATGTACAAGAGTTTATTGCTATTCCTTTATTCAGACATAATAGAGCAATTTTCACCGGAAGGCCGAACAGCATGGAGCAGGAGGTTCTGAGTTTCTTTTTGTGTGTGGGAGCCCAGCAGCAGCCGCGCTTAACGGTGCCTGTTCAGGAGGGAGAACATCATCATCGGGACGACGGGGGCGGCATCGGGTAGGGGATGTTGATCGGAGGACGGGGCACCACGGTTCCCGGGACGGTGGCGTGCATGCCGTAGGCCATGTGGGGCGGAGCAGCGACAGGGGTGCCTACGGCGGACACGAGGGGGCCGCCGACCGGCTGCCCGATCGTGGTGCCGAAGGCGTCGACGCCTGGCGGCGGATTCGCTGCCTGCACAGGTTGCTTGGGAGACTTCCCGGGAGCTGCGGCCTGCCCGTTTGTGCCTGTGATTGGACCCTGAGCGGCCGATGCCTCTCCGCTGTTCACGCTGGTGATGTCATGTATGCTTGATCGCCGTCTCTCTCTGTTCATCGAGTTCAGGCGGATGAAGTACTTCTGCGCATGGCTGGCAACCTGGGTGGGTGTCCTTGAGATCACAAAGTTTCTTGAGATGCTCCTCCAGTCACCTTTCCCGTACTTTTCAAGCCCTAGAAGGAACAACCTGCAAGTTCAAAATAAGGTCATAGCGCAGATCAGTGACTAGTATAAATAAGCATGGAGAGGACAAATACTTATTAGTATCCAGCAGTTGGCAACCAAGCACTTCTCGTTAAATATACAAACTCATGACGTTTTCTGAAATTAACTTCTCAAGTTTATTGTCAATATAACTCATTCAGCAATTCAAATAGTCACTACCACAGTGATCTGATTTCTTTAATTCGGAAGTTCACAAGCATAGCATCTTATCAATCACATAAAACAGATCTAGGGAATCACTAGGTTGATTCCACCTTCCTCTATATTAAAAACATTGGTGGTGCTGCTACAGATATGTTGCAAGCGGAAAACTAAAATTACCAATTGTCATGTTGTATACCATATTGCTTAAAATGGCAGAGATATGTTGCGAATGAAAAATGTCTACTTCTAAAGGTACATACAAAATAAGACTGATGTCTGGGGAACTAGACATCAATTTAATTAAGAGAGAGCAGAGGATCGAACCCAGGCTGCCTAGTCCACATTATGTGGAGCTAGCCAGTAAGCCCTCGGGTGACTTGCCACTTCTAAAGGTTCGTATGTCACATGCCCGGACGAACATGTGCTAACTTGTTCATGGTTGAAAACTTTAACACATAGTATGAATAATTCACTGCCCAGGACATGCCATACACAAAATGATGGTTAACCATTATGCATAATTTATGAAAAATAAGAAGCAGAATTTACTAGTTAGTGATAAGGAACTGTTAATTTTGCACTTGAATCAACAATTAGAAGGAAAAAACCATAAGGTTCACATTTGAAATACATTCACTCAATTAAAAGGAAATTGAGTTGCACATGGGACAATAAACTATCAAACGGGTGATTAATATATTACTCCCTTTGTTCCACAATACAAGACTTTTTAGCAATATAATAAGATCAGTCCACAGACAAAATGAGAATAAATATGAAACGTGAAGATATCATCCAAAATGTTATTTCACTTAAACAATAAAATTATCTTATCTAGGTCAATTTAATATAACCATTTTCACAAGTGACTATGGTTCTGACTTCTGACTTCTTACTACAGATTTTCATGCACAAGGTAACATGTGACAAGTTTAAATAACTGGACCAACAGAATGTCAGAACACACACCAAGAACAGCTTGAGAAAATTAAAACTCAGACAACCACATGTCTGGCCAATTTTAGAAAAAAGCCATTTTACCAATTATTATGGATTCAGCAGTCATAAATGGATTGCATCAAAATATAATAATTACAACTCTTGCCGAACAAGCAAAAGAATAGCAGCTCCGACTTTGATACACCAATTCATGCTGAAAACAAGAGTGCAATGATTTATCTAATCCACCAATAAGGCCCCTGCATCTACGAAGAACCACACCTGCCATGGCCTAATCTGCAAAATACGACAAATCAATAAAGCCTACACACATCGAGCCTCCAGCGGAAAGCGGCAGTCAAGACGTCTAAAGAGCAGTTTCCAGAATAGTCCGCAAACTGCGACAATTACACGAGTGGAATCAGCAGGATCCCCTATCAAATTCACCAATCAATCAAATACCTAAGTACAACTATGCTGGCTCTTATGTCCAGACAAAAAAAAATATCATGCAGAATACAGCCTGAATCTCCCAATACAGGCAAGGACACACTAATGGAAGCTCTACTGAGCAGTGAGGTACTCACACCCAGTACTATCACCGAGAGCAGGTAAACTACGCAAGCATCAAATTATCAATATCCTTCCGTCCCTAATACGCCATAGGAGGGCTATATGGAGTACTAATCGTCGGAATTTCTAACAAGATAGTCAATTCAGCAATCAATCAAACATCTCGACTGTAGAGCAGCATCAGAATTTCCCGGTCAACGGGAAGGAAACGAAGAAGGCGGGGGGAGGCGGGAAGGAACCTGTGCTCGTCCTCGGTCCAGGCGATCCCCTTCCTGCGCTCCTGCTCCGCGGACTTGGACGACCCCTTGTCCCCACCCCCGCCCTTCTTCGCGCCGCCGCCGCCGCCGCCGCCGGAGGCCCCCTCGTCGGGGCCGGCGTCGCCGGCGTAGACGAGCAGGGGCACCCGGCCGGCCTCGATGCCGTCGACGTCCTCCACCAGCAGCTCGTAGTGCCGCCTGACCTCGTCGGGCGACTTCCCCTCGACGGCGTCCGCTATGTGGTCCCACATGGCGGCCTCGTCGTCCAGGTCCGCCGTGGCCAGCGCGTTCTCGAACGCCTTCTCCTGCTCCCGCGTCCAGGAGCCGGAGCCGGAGCCGGAGCCCTCCTCAACGCCGCCGCCGCCGCCGCTGCTGCTGCTCGCCTCCTCCACCGCCATGGCCGACCTGCGCCCCAAAGGGAAAGAAGAAGAAGAAAAAAACTAGAGAGCTCCGCGGGATTCGCGTGGCGGCGGGGGCGGAGCAGGGGGTCAGAGGGTTCTGCGCGCGGGATTGCGGCGGCGGGATAAGGGGAAGAAGAAGAAGAGGAAGGGGATTTGGAATTGCTGCGGGTTTGGGGGGGAATAAATTGGGGGTTTCCTTCCCGAAAAGAGAAAGAGGAGCAGGAAGGGGGGGAGGAGATCTACCGTCGCCGCCGGGAGGGGATTTGTTACTGCAGCTGAGGGAGGGAGGGAGGGAGATATTTCGGATTCACTGCGGCACGGGCAGCGCGCTGCAGTCTGCAGTGGAGTGTCGGGGTTCTTCTCTCTCCTCTCCTGGGAGACTGGGACTGGGAGTGGCGCTCCGGGGAAGGAGACAAAGAAGGCGGGGGCTGGCCTGGGTCTGGGTGGCCGCGGCGGCCGGGTTTTCTGTGGTGGTGGTGGCTTTTTTTTTTACTACAGTAGAAAAAAATCCGACCGTGTTTGATGTGGCAGCTTTAGACTTAACCTTCATCGACCAGCTAATTCTACTCCATTTCCGTCATCAAAAAATAAAAAGCTAATCCTGGTCCTGATTTTCTCGGTGGTACCAGTCAGTGTCATGGTTCATGGACTACCTATCATTCATTTCTTTATTTTTATAATGCCAATTATGCAATGTTTTTTTCAACACGACGGCTGCAATCATTTGGCATGTGGCATTCAGTCTTCTCTCCTAACTCCGCCTTCCACATCGGCCTAACTTTTTTTTAGGCTGCGATCAATCTACCGTTTTCAAGCGGCTCTCATTTCTCTCATCCCCTTCTCTCTCTCCTCTCACCTATTTGAGAGTCGTCGCCGCCTCAGTTCCTTTCCTCCCCTACTCCGGTGGCCCTGTCGGCCGGAGTGGGTGGGAGAGGAGGCAGACCTCCTCTTTACGCCCTTAGTTTGTCTCCTTGGTCAAGGGTTAGGTTAGGGTTTGCGCATGTGGTGTTTTAGCTTTATGCCACGGAGGTGTTGCTCTTAGGCGCCGATAGCAAGGTGCTCATATGCACCAGAGTCGTCCTATGCTCATTTAACGGGGTGGCAACTTGCTCGTTTGGATGGATCTGGTGGCATCTCTTCAATAATCGCAATGAAGCTCTTTTGGACGTTTGTTTGGGTTTTCTCTTAGACTTGACGGTTGGGGAGGGTGCCACTTTCTCGGTCAAGGACCTGGTGACGAAGATGTATCTCGTCCCCGTCTAAATTTCTGATTGGAAAAAATCTTTAGCCCAAGCAGCTTTGACACATATCAAGACCCATCACTCTTAAGGTGGAGATTATGTACATCCTGGAGTTCATGGTAGAGGAGGAGGATAACGACAAGCCCATCGTTGCCAAGATGGTCCAACATAGTGTGTTAGGATATGATAACCGTGTCTCCGAGACCCTTGACGTGTCCAAGTGGTACAAGGCGTATTCTATTCCGACTAGCCCCCCGACCCCCGAAGATGATGAAGAAGAAGATGATGCCATCTCGAAGGATCAATCTCCATATATAGTGGAGGATACGGCAAAGTTTCTATGATTTCCGCAATATAGTTCCAATACCAAATCCTTTCCTTGACAACCACACCGTGAAATTGGGGACACAAGGCAAATTATTTTTGTCGGCGGGTTGCTAGAAGAGGATAGGGAAAAGTTTCCGTCTATTATTTCCACAATAGTTCGACATTAATTAAACATAGAAAAATATGAAGATAGACACTACATTTTAGTTCTTCTTGCTGCTTCTTTTTATGTTTCTTCTCCCTTTATCTTTTCTGTTATGTTCTTTTTTTATTAAATACGAAGAAATTTTGAATTTGAACTTTTAAAATTTTGAACATTGTTACAATAGTTTAAAAAAAACAAAACATTTTTTAATCAGAACATTCTTCAATTTCGAATTGAAATCTAAAAAATTTAAGTTCCGTACATTTTTCAAGTTTGAACACTTTCATATTCTGAACTTTTTTCTACACATGAAAAAAACAGAAAATGTGAACATAAATAGGAGAAGGAAAAGAAAAGAAAAATAGACGATACCTTTTAGTTGGGACCCTTTTCGAGTTAGGCAGCTAGGGAGCCCAGCCAAGCTTAACCATGGGCCGCTTCGAGTATAACCCACCCTCTGTACCCCAATCCCAATCCAAGAGAAAAGAAAGGGAACGTCCACGTCTGACATTTTTCTATAATGTGAACAGAAATAGGAGAAGAGAAAAGAAAAGAAAGGTTACTACTATAATGTTCTCTGCACATTTTTCTTGCTTTTAATCATGCATTTCTGGTTATTAATAAATAAATAAATAAATAAATAAATAGTGGACCTTTGAATTGAAGCCTTGTTATTTCAATTCATTGTAGGAGACAAGATGTTACATGAATGCACAAGCATGTTCGTCAAAAGCTTAAACGCTAGTAGTAGGCTGAGTGTTCTGACTTCATTCACTTTGGTTGGGTATGACGAGGGTCTTAATAATTACATGAAGTATGGATACCGTGATGTTTCGAGGGTTGGTGCTGCCCTCATTTTTATTTCTTACTCCTTGCCTTGCTTATTACTACTCAATAATCATCATGCCATATCAAAACCTGTCTTTGCAGATTGAAGTGAAATTTCCAAATCATCAAGTTGTCGATGCGGAACTAGTGCATTTTCACGATTATTATGGTCTTGCCATTCTCAACATCGACAACTTGCCACATGGTTTTCAGCCAGAATACCTCAGTCTTGATCATGACGTAGAGTTCAAGCCTTATGTTGAAGTGGTAGCGGCATGGCGCTCTCACAAGACCGGAGAATTTAAGACCACAAGGGGGGCACTGGATGACATACCTGAAAGCGGCCAGCATTACTGGTCCAGCACATGTAAACTCAAGACGGTGAGCCGTTAAGTTCTCTCTGTTTTCTACTTGGTTGAAACAAATAAATTATCATCATTATACTATACAAATAAATTACCATGCGGGGATTGTTGGTGCAATTGTTGGTGCGGGAAGACAATACATGGGAGTTCCCAGTCTTATCTTGCAGGATGAAAATCAAAATCGGCATGCGGTTGGTTGTCGATAATGACCTTGTTGAAGGCATTGTTTTGTGAGTAAGGACTTTCTGCAGGGTGAAAACCTATGATCTTTGATCGGGCAATGAAGTCGTTTGGACACTGTTTTCTTTTTGAAAGCGTTGTTATTGGAGTGGAGGACTACTCATGTTGTTCTGGTGATGTCACTGTCGTTAGTTTGAGGATTAATTCTCTGTAGCGAGACTTTTCTTTTTTTTAATTCTTTTTTATGTTGTGTGCATCCGTAGAGACGCTAGGGCATTCGTTGTTGCAGAGGCTGGATATAATTGTTATCCCTGTGATATTAACATATATACTCTTTTCAAAAAAAAAATACCATCACTCAAGACGGATCTTGGCATGATGAAGTTGTAATTGTTGGGTGGTAGCAACAGCCAACAAGTAGGGAGGATGGATTTGGTCGAGTGGGGGACAGGCATAGCTATCTAATATATAAACACAACACCAGATTTATATTTGTTCAGCGTTAGACTCGGTAGATAATCCGTCCCCTAGCTAGAGGATTTGCAACCCCTGAGCGTGATGTATACATACAGTGTATAAAAATGATGTTCTGCGTCTTGGATTAATGGCGGTCAAAGCAAGGTGATCGATCGGATATGGATACACACATGTGCGTGTCAGTGAGAATCCAAAGGTGTAATTGGTGCTCCTCTATGGAGCTCCTAGAATCGCTAGACGATGTGGGCCATCCGATCAGGCCTCCGGAGGACATCTGGACCGTTGGTATGTGGTAAGACGTTTTTACTTAAGTCTACAGTAACAAGTCGATTTGCTGTGCTCACCCAGTTTTCCTACCCACGGCTTCGCCTCTCTCTGCCCAACATCGTCTCGTCCTCGCCAGAATGGTCCAAAACCGTTTGTCAGACTCATGTAATGTTTATGGTGAGCATTTAGTGGGTGCCCCGGGTCTGGGCAGGGGCAAGGCCCGCACCCGTCGCCTGGATGAAAACCTAGCCCTTCTATTGCCCAGCCACACCCACCACGTCGTCCTCCTCCCAATCCCCGCGCCGCCGCTCCCCAGCACAGGCCGTCGCCGTGCCTCATCCCTCCTCCTCCTTCCATACCAGCCCCGGCGAGGCCGTCCTCCACGCCACACCCACCACGTCCTCCTCCTCCCAATCCCCCGCGCCGCCGCTCCCCAGCACAAGCCATCGACGCGCCTCATCTCTCCTCCCCCTTCCCTACCAGCCCCGGCGAGGCCGTCCTCCACGCCACACACACACCACGTCCTCCTCCTCCCAATCTCCCACGCCGACGCTTCCGTTCAGCATAGGTCATTGCCGCGCCACATCCCTCTTCCTCCTCCTCCCCTACCAGCCCTGGCGAGCCCGTCCTCCATAGCTTCCACCGCAGGGAGGCCGCATCGGAGCAAGAACTCGCAGGAGGGTTGGGCGACACCGGAGCAGGGGCATGGCGGCGAGCGGCCCTCCTCCTCTTCATCGAGTGGCTGGTGGGCGGCGGTAGAACTGTCAACTGATGACTTTGGCGCCCGCTCCTCAGAGGCCTGCTAATTGTTTTTGGTAGGGACAGAGTGAGCTGCCGGGGGCAATCCTTGTGCACGAGATGGACCAGCGCTGTTTTAGCCGTCCTGAGCGTAACCCTGGCCGCTGGCCTGTAATCCCCCATGCGTTTCCTCCTCCCCAATCCCGTTCATCCCCCCGTTGGCGTTCTTCTTATTATCCAACCCAATCCATCTTCGACGTGCGCGCCGGGAAGAGGAGGACATGCACGACAATGGGAAGAGCTCCTCCTCCACGGCGCTGAGTTTTGTCCATGGATGAACGAGGGAGAGAGGACATGTGGAGGGCAACGGAGGCACCGTGGATGGGGAAGCGGAGCTCTACATGGAGGAGCACACGGGGAAGCTGCAGACTCTTCGATCCATGGTCTCTTGCCTGGTGGCTGGCCGGGCTCTGTCCCTCCTCTTATCTGCAACTTTGGTATAGTATTTTCTATTATCTCCAGCTAACCCTCTTCTCTCGTTTCCATTTGCATTTGTGTTCCTTTTCAATTGGATCTCTGACTAGAGCATGTTCTCTCTGTAGGTAATGTTGTGATCTGCTCTTGAATATTCGATGGGCATGCACTGGTTTCACTTTAGTAATTCCTAATTCATTGGTTCCAAAAAATGCATGACCTTGGGCTTGTGTGTATCCGCTACAGTGAAAACTATGCAAATTGTGGTTTACTTATTTTTTTGCCAACAATACATGGTTATGGGCAGGCTCCTAGAAATTGAGACAACAATTACTTAAGGGCAGACAATTATTTTTGGTCAGTTTTTGAAACTTCAAAACTTGATTTAGTAATACTTGTGGAACTTTGGTACTGTAAGATTTACTGATTCCTCAAGGTACACCGCTGAGCGGAAACAACTTCATCGATGTCTCTCAATTTCTTACTCTTTATTTTCCTAATATCAGTTGTAAGAGACAACACGGATTCACATGTGTGGGAGCATGTCTCAGGTGGCTTGGTTCATGACAGTACCCACTTTTCCATACTGGTTACATTCCATCTACCCAGTAGCTCTTAGTTAGAGATAATGGTGTGTTGCTCCAGTGAGTAGAATTTGGCATTAACTTATATATGAGAGTTTCATTCTTATCTAAAAACTAAAATCGATTAAAGGTATCATATTCATCTTGTGTCCAATAATTTTTAATTTACCTACAATGAGCTCATATATGTTAACTTTGTAATGTGGGTGCAGGTGCATATTGACCTGAACCAAGAAGTAATTGTGTATGGATGGAGATTGGAGAGTGACCATGATGAGATGGTAGGTATAATTTTCTTCTACTCTGCCTTCTCAATTTGGGATACTCAAAACAACTCCACAATATTATGTTTACTTGAGCATTACATAGTATTAACTAATTTGGAGCAAGAACAATATACATATTGCCTTCTATGTTTCTCCGTTCTTTGGTTTCCTATTAGATTTATTCTTTGTAGTTTATAATATTTCAAGGTCCTGTTTCCCAATCAAATATTGTCCGTCAAGGTCCAATAAAATTGGTTTGACCCTTTATCTCTTTCTCTAACCATCCTATCAGAGCTTCACTCACCGTCAATCCTATAATAAAGCTTCAAAACCATTTTCTATGATATCTTGAGAAAGCGTTATTTTAGCAGTGATTTAATTCTCAAGTGAACGTGTAGTTCTGTCTTATTGCTCTGCTAGGTGTGTTGGAAGTACCCTTTCTTTTAATCTATTTTTAGTTTTATCATCTCAAATAATGTAAAGTGAGCTAAACCTCGCTTTGTCATGGTTGTAGTTGAGATCAATGAATAGTGTGACATTTTAATATTTTCCAAGTTAATATGAGTATTTTTTTATCTTGCAGCAGGTTAGTCACAAGGATTTAGGAAGAACGAGATGCTCATGGTTACAGTAGAATAAGGTATATATTTACTAATGTGCTCTATTCGTACTTTACTACCTTGACCTGATACAATGCCCTCATTGCTGTTTTGAGACAGTTTTTTTCATATTATTATACAATTGCCTCACGGTGCTAACTATTAATATATTTGTTATATGTTGGTGCTATGCAAATTAACTATTATCATGTTAACGATTAGTTTATCCTTCAGTGTTGTGATTTCAAATGTCTAAGGTCCAAGTAACCATGATTCCCGTTAGAACAATTTAGACTTATTTGACCCCTAAAATTTTTCTTTTCTGAAATACCTTTGTATTGAAGCTACTGCTCTGCTCCATATGCTACTGTTTTGCTTCCCTTTTGCTTTCTTCCAGCTCTCGAACTGATAGCTAGATACGTCTAATCAGGTACACGAGATATGTTGTAGCCTTCTACACTGTTTATAAGATTTAATAGTGAGATTAGTGTGCCCTTGTTTGGTATTCATGCTCCACACATCACGTGGCATCTCAATCTTTGTGTTTGTCACTGGTTCATTATGGTCATGGAGGACGCCAGCCAGCGGTTCTCCTTCTTGCCATAAGTTTTGTTATGGTTCTCGGAAAAATCAATTAATAATTTGGCTAAGGCTGAGTGTAGCAAGGCATGATAATTTTGCAAGATGTATCATGTATGTTCAAATTTTTCCATTTAAGACATGTGCCATTTGCAAGAAAATAAAAGTTGAGATCAGATTGGAAATACCTTGAGCTTTAATTTCAATTTTGATCTTATGTTTCACATACTCATTTGATTCCACTTGTAATAGGAAGTGAAGTATGACATAAAAAGCTTTCGTGTCTTCTCATTTTTCTTAAGCGGGTTTCATGTTGTTGTTGTTGTTGTTGTTCAGACAAGGCTATGCGTGGATGTGTCTCCCAACTAATTGTGAACATGTTTTGAACATCCCGCGTCCCTTTAACTTAATCGTATTTGTGGTATTCCCCCCTTGGCTTCGTCATTATACTTTATCATTCATTGTGATATGTCTTCATTATACATGTTCCAGATGATTATTCTTTGAAAAAATGGTTTTGCTTTTGAATTGTACATCTTCAAGACCGAGGCGGGGATCTTGGAATTGCTTCTCTTTGATCTAAGCATAATGCAGTCACTTTGACACAGTGAGCCATATTTAGTTAGCCTTAGTCCTTTTTCTTATAGAATCAACTAGAAGAGAAGGACCTCACGATGTAGCAAAGGATATACCAAGCAAGAGATACCTATCAGGAGGTATAAAAAGGTACGATACTCTTGAGAATATCTAGAAAAATGGGTGAAGATCCATGATACTACTAAATGGCTCCATGGTATTTTTTTTCATGTTGCTTTATTTAATATGTGCATAGGAGGCCTCACAGTTATCTCAGACTTCGCAAAGTGTAAGTAATGCTTCTCTGGTCTGAGTTGTACCGGGCCTCACAATCACCCTTCATCATATTTAAGTGTATCTCAGTTTATTATTACCAAACTTTCAGTGATCGTAGTGTGCAACAAATTCCCTCTTTGCTATACTACCATATGGCTACCAATTGTTTGGATATGGTCTGTGTCACCACTTGTTATGGCTACTCCTATTGTGTTCATTATGGGTGTTTACAGAATGCTCAACCTATTGATTTTTTGATGCGGAAGGTGGGTGGCAGAGAAGTTAAGAAACTTAGCAAGAACTAGAGCATCCCCTCCACCACCTAAACAATATAGTCAGTTATGTTCCTTCCTGCTGATATATATACATGTAGGAATTGTAAGCTTTGTTGTTGTCTATACATAGTGTCGGACTGGACCTAACTACCCAGAAGTGACATGTGTATGTAGGAGCAATGTGATTTGCACTAAGCCTAAATACTCTCTATGTGTAATGTATTTCTTGATCTTTGACTTTTTAATCAAATGCCCTTTTTTTACCGAGCTTTCATTTTTCATTGGTTCTCACTGTAAGACATGCTGCAGTAATGACGGTTTACATAGGGCCTTGCCCAGCGATTACAAATGCGGAAGGTGGGTGTCGTACAAGAAACTATGACCCCAGACATGTTTTATTTTCCGTTCACTCCTAATCGCTAGAATGGCTCAAATTCAACGGGGTCGTACGCCAAGGCGCACCCCTAAATCTAGTTCAAATTATTTTATACTGCCTACGCGTCTGAATCTAGATCGTGTATAATAGTATACTGGCAACCATGTCATGTTCATTCAGCGGGTGTGCATGTTTGGTTGGAGCATCCTAATAAACCATTTATGAACCTTTTGGAAGTTGTTTGGTATGGTAGCTTGCATCGATTTATTGGCTCGGCCGGACAATAATGCAGAGGGCACTGCTATCCGATCTGTGAGATAGCTTTTGCATCTTGTTTGTTAATTTGTATGGGATTTTTTTACATGAGGACAACAACAAATGCATGGTGTTTGGTTGCCTGTACCAGATTTCCTGTCACACTAATATGCATTTCTAAACAGTCAGTGGCAGTTCTCACTATAGGAATAGAGCGGTAGCCCGACTGCCAAAATCCCTTGGCGCATGCTATATAGCCGTCGGCAAAGGTCCCTCTCGATGTAGCCACGGAGGCCTCGGCGTATCCAAAATCCATCGGCATAGGCTACGCCGAGGGCAGCCGCCGACGGCATAGCCTGACGGACGACTGTAAAAATAATTTTAAAAAACATTTTTTAAAAAAGATTCTCAATCTTTTAATCTTTGAATTGTTTGACTCATTAATCTCTCACATGGAACATTTTTATGACTAATTATACTTAATCTCTGATCAAATTATAGTCTTGGTCAAACTTCCCGGTCTTCCCACTACTTCACCTCCAAGACGCTTAACTTCTCCGTTTCTTCAGAATCAGTTTCCGTAAAACAATTTATGCCTAGTTGTCAATACTATGATATCAATCCTATTAACTCTTATATCATCATCACATGTTTTTAGTTTTTAAAATTACAAACAATTATTTAAGTAAACAACAATGAATAGTTAAGAATATTGTTTAATTCAAATACAAATATAATGATTTTATTTTTTGTATTTTTCTATTTAATATGGAATAATTAATATATTTAAATCCGTAAATCGGAATTAGACAAATAATATGTCTAAATTGATCAGAAAATAAGAGGAATCCAAATATGATATCCATATCAACTTATCACACCTATGTTGTGATTCTAGCCATAATTTCATTTGCCTGTTTAAAATGGCAGTCATAAAGATTCTTAGCTTGGATTGAGAATCACTAAACTTGAAGTGGATCTCTGATAAAATAGCATATTGTGAACCTAAAAATTATTTAAAAAAAAATCATAAGCATCGGATCATGTACCTGTAGTTCATATTTGACCCACCTCCTCCAATTCGACAGGAATTTGTCTTTTTCACCAAGAATGGACGGAAAGGTTTGAGATTCCTCTCTTGGAACATTGTCTATATAAGTTGGTCTTGTATTTTTGAAAAATGGGGTGATAGAATTTTGAATTATCCATTTAGTGATTGCTTCACAAAACCCCCCGTTTTTTGCGTTCGAAAAATATAAAATGGCTTTTTGGTGCAACAAAAAGAAAAACTTCCTCCTACAACATTGTTAGACATTTTATTATGCACATGTATACACAATATGAACACATTATTACAAACTATGCTTTTATTCTAGCTATAACATTAATTATTTGATCCGAAAGCCGGGAAACCTCGAATGAGATAGGTCATTTTGTAAAGATTTTTTGAGACATAATAAAAAACCAAGTTTTATATTTTTCCTTTCAACTATGTCATATAATATGACACCACGTGAAGGTTTCACACTGTTTGGATCATTTTGAATTTTTTATGTCCGTTTTAAACTATATGTAATGTTTTATGTAATGTGTAATATTTGAATGTAGATAGATAGATCTAAATTTTCTGCAAATTTTGATATATTATTTGTATTTTTTTGAATTAGAATGATTTAGTTATGATTTTTCAAAGATTAATAAGGTAAAAGGAAAAATAGTTATGCTGAGGGCAGCCATCGGCGTAGGCTATCCTACACTAAGGGCTGCTTGGGAGGGTTGACCTGGTCGCGGTCTACGTCGACGGCCGTGACATTTGGCCGTCGGCGCCTTCGACCATTCCTGTAGTGTATTGTTCTTCGTGTTCGTACTGCATTCCGGCAACAGTGGGGGTGACAGAGGGCGGCAGGACAGCTGTTGTCGCTGCGCTAGTGACAGAGGGTAGCAAGACAACTGTTGCAGCTGCGCTGGCGAAGGAGGTCGGCAGGGCACCTCCTATGGCTTCGCTGGCGATGGAGGCCGACGGGACACCTGACGCTGCATCTAGGAACTCTGAGTCCGAACAAGCAAACTAGACCATCTGGAACACATACGCGACGAAGGGGAGCTACACGCGGTCGACGACGACGACCTCCTTGGCGTTCCTCTACCTGCATGACCCTCCTATCGAGTAGACCATCTTCATCTACCTCGTCTTCAACATCACACACAAGCCGAGAAGTTCATCCTTATACGTACACCTACAACTGAGAGAGCTGAGCGATCCTCTACTAGTGGCGGAGCTTAGTTGAAGCAAAACTATGCCATGGCCCGCCCAGCTCAAAAACATTTATTTCTCTATCAAAACTATCCGTTGTTGTCTTCTAGCTCCATCAAAATGAATCACTTGTAACACAAAAGTTGCGAGGAACAACGAGATCAAGTTGTTCCTAGAAGGAAATTTCGAGCGGTTGATTCTATGCGACGAATCTGAAGAAATTCCCCCAAAAAACTCCACCTTTGATCATGAATCGGAGAAGATATGCTTCACAAACCTTGAAGCCGATAGTCATAATTGAACCCCATCGCTGATATGTATCTTTTTCATGTAAAGCTCAAGTCGATTTGAAGCCTTTTTGTGCTAATCACAAGTGGTTAGGGATGAAGGTGTTTAAGAGAGGACAAAGAAAAAAGGACGTGCAAGAATGAGCTCCGTGGAGCTAGATGGAGTTCTTTAAAGTACGCACTCAGCTTGTCTCCACAAAAACTGTTGATCTGAGTGTTGTCTTTGGGATTGTGATGTCTACGCACTTCTATTATTGTAGACAGTTGTTGGACCTCCAAGTGCACAGGTTTGTAGAACAGCAGCAAGTTTCCCTTAAGTGGATTACCCAAGGTTTATCGAACTCAGGAAGGAAGTGGTCAAAGGTATCACTCTCAAGCAACCCTGCAATCAAGATACAAGAAGTCTCTTGTGTCCCCAACACACCCAATACACTTGTCAGGTGTATAGGTGCACTAGTTCGGCGAAGAGATAGTAAAATACAGGTGGTAACGGTGCCAGAAAAGATTCTTATTATGAGCCCAACACTCCTATAAAAATTAACAATATAACTATCACATAAAGATACAAGAAGTCTCTTGTGTCCCCAACACTCCTATAAAAATTAACAATATAACTATCACATAAAACATTTTTATTATAAGCCACATACATATAATGATTATTACTCCCCACATAAGCATAGTCATTCTTATTAATTGTAGTGGGAGAAAATTCAACAAAGTAGCTATCATTACTATTCTTATCACCATAATCATCAAATATAGAAGGTAATCATATTCATATTCATCAATGTAATAATCATATATTGGAGGTAAACTATCATCAAAGAAAATTTTCTCCTCTATGCTTGGGGGACTAAAACTATCATGTTCATCAAAACCAGCTTCCCCAAGCATATTGTAATCACAATTAATTTCCATAGCATTAGCAATAATTGTGTCCAAAGAATTCATACTAATAACATTGCTATTAGCATACAAATAAAGTTCCATAGGTTTTTTCATTTTCTCTTCAAACACTTCATGTCCTAACTCAAGATAAATACTATAAATCTCTCTAATTTTTTTGTTATTTTCCATTAAGCCTAACTAGTGAAAACAAGAAACAAAAAGACAAAATTGTAGAATCTAAAGGAAATAACTTTGAGCACTCGCACCAGAGGATGTGAGTACCTTTTACCTTACCTCCCCGGCAATGGCGAATAAGCTGATGGCGTGGAGGAAAGGTAAAAGTCCAAAACCTCCCCGGTAACGGTGCCAGAAAATAGCTTGATGTCTACGCACTTCTATTCTCGTAGACAGTTGTTGGGCCTCGAAGTGCAGAGGTTTGTAGAACAGCAGCAAGTTTCCCTTAAGTTGATTACCCAAGGTTTATCGAACTTAGGGAGGAAGTGATCAAAGGTATCCCTCTCAAGCAACCCTGCAATCAAGATATAAGAAGTCTCTTGTGTTCCCAATACACCCAATACACTTGTCAGGTGTATAAGTGCACTAGTTTGGTGAAGAGATAGTGAAATACAAGTGGTAACGGTACCAAAAAATAGCTTTGATGGAGCTTCACGTGGAGGAAAAACTAAAGGCAAACTGAAATAAAGATGGAAGCAAGCAAACATGTAATAGATCAAGATGCAAACGGTATTTCAATGCTTAGAAATAAGACCTAGGGATCATACTTTCACTAGTGAACACTCTCATATAAATATATTCTCTTCATGATACTACCCTAAACTACTCTCCGGTTGGATACTCTAATCTATGGTAGGGCTACAACAGCACACCTGAAAGTCCGCCTTCCATATCTAGATAACCCCACACTGTTACCTTAAGCGCTAGATGGTTCCAACAAACACCACAATTTTATAAAGACGTCCAACTCAAAATATAACTCATGATAAATATATATGTAACCTAGCTTAAGTGCCATAGACGGCGTGCACGCTGTTACTTTTACACACATGGGGAAAAACATAGGTCTATTAAAGCAATTGAGTAATTATGCAACCTCTAGCCTAAGTGCCACCACGGTCCGCACACTGTCACTTTCACACACGTGGGAAAGCCAAGATCTATTGAAGCACTTGAGTAACAGAGTAGATCTACTTTATTACAAAGCTCATGACCACAATATGATCATGCATAGAGAGAGAAATAAACACATAGCTACCGGTAGAGCCCTTAGCCTCGAGGAAAAACTACTCCTTCCTCATCATGGGAATCAACAACGGCGATGGAGATGGTGGTGGAGATCGATGCAGATGGATCCGGGGGCACTTCCCCATCCCGGCAGGGTACCGAAACATAGACTTTCTATCTCCCGAATCTTTCCTTCGGTGGCGGCAGCGCTGCGGAACTTTTCTTGGTTTTTTGGTCGATGATTTAGGATTTCTGAGTCGGGGGCTTCTTATAGGCGAAGGAGGCAAGGTCGGTGGAGGGCCAGGGGGTCGACATCCCCTGTGGGCGCTACCAGGGTTAGACCCGCGCCCACCTAGGGTGTGGCCACCCTGGTGTCCTCCTCCGTCTCGTCTTCGATTTTCCGTATCGCTCCAGGAAAAATATGAACTTTGGCTTTTGTCCCATCCAATTCCGAGAATATTCATTTTTTAGCTTTCTGAAACCAAAAACAGCAGAAAACATGCAGATGGCACTGTGATATCTTGTCGATAGGTTAGTTCCAGAAAATGTATAAAAATATCTCAAAGTATAGACAAAACATAAGATAAATGATATAAAACAAGCATGGAGCATCAAAAATTATAGATAAGTTTATGACGTATCAGCCTGGTTCTGGGCTGCTTTGAGAATCGTGCTGGCGCAGCAACCAATCGGGCCAATTTTATCTTCCTAGAGGCTGAATGGCCCTCATGAAAGCTAAC
Organism: Avena longiglumis; assembly: GCA_030063025.1. NCBI lineage: Eukaryota > Viridiplantae > Streptophyta > Magnoliopsida > Poales > Poaceae > Avena > Avena longiglumis. The sequence continues at coordinate 2,274,856 of CP125974.1, read as the reverse complement.
AAACACGCTCTTACATGTCCTCGTCACCTTTCGATCATGCCCTGCCGCCAACGAGGGGTGGTCGACGTACGCTCCACAACGGGCCAACATATATACGCAACCTTCCCTGTCCCCGCGTCCCATTCATCCATGGTACAAATACATGTTGTGGTTGCATTGTCCCGATATAGCAGGCCACGTACCTATGTCCTCTGCTTTTCCTGCAAAGTATGAATCTGAAAGTCTTTACCTTCCTACCGGCTAGTGGCAGTGGCAGCCAACTCCATTGCTACCAGAGCGCCAAAATGGAGACGATGTTGCCGGTCCGCGAGTGATGTGCCGGAGAGCCCTGCTGTCTGCAAACTCATACACCGTGACATGAAACTATGAGGTGACAACAACACATGAACCCTAGAGCACTGTAGATAAGATCCCAAATCCAACCCCAGAGATCTCAATCCTCATAGTAGAGCTCATAAGAATCACACTTAGACCAGAGGCTGAGTGAGAGGATACAAACAGAAACCACAGTTTCCTAGTGAGAGAGAGGGATATGAGAAGGATAAAGGAGCAAGAACATGATCATGAAAAGGAAGACTGCATTAGATCTTCAACAAGCAAACTACCACTTGATAAAAGGCATAGAAAAAGAAACAACTAGAACTTGACAAAACTTCGCAAAAAGGAAGCACGCGATTTCGGATAGATGCATCATGGGAATGTTTTCTCAATAAGAAAACGGTTTCCGATAGTTTAACCGCATGCCATGTATTTGTTACGATCCAGAAAAATGCCATTTATGCGCCCTACCCGTGTAGGAGCCGATCTTGGCCACGGACAGAAGTTTGAATTTTTTTCGTCGTCGACGATGTATGTCACTAAACACAGAAAGAGCCTTCCATGTAGGAGGGGACCCTTAATAAGCCCGATGTGTACAATGGAGCGGGACTATGAAATAATCCTTCTAAGCCGTTCTAAGCATATGCTATTTACACATTCAATTCAATGATTTTTTCAAAAAGAATTACTAACGGTCAAAGTTTTACACTGTTGGCACAACCCAAAATGGCATTTTTTTTCAAAGAATGCGAGTGCATTGCTGATTAAATTTTACAGGCCGGTGTCTGTGACCAGTTTTGGGCCATTCAGGAGGGTCGTCGAATGATCTTCCCCCCCTCTCTCTCTCTCTCTCTCTCTCTCTCTCTCTCTCTCTCTCTCTCAAAAAGCAACCCAAAAAAATGTGTACGCTTCAGCGGGGGGAGGGGGGGGGGAGGGCGTGGGTCTCGCTCTTAGACGATCCACCCGTTCAACCCTATAAATACGCCCCCACTCGATTCATGCCTCATTTTCCCCCAAATCGGACCAAATCAAGCTCCCCAGCGACTGCAGACGGCTAGACATGGCGGCGGTGACCAGCACGGAGTCCGACCTCGACCTCGAGCTCGAGCTCGAGCTCTTCTCCGCCAGCGTGAGTATGCTTGCACAAGGCGGCTCCGCCACAGGCGGGTCCTCTCTAGTTCGTAGATGTTAGAGGCGTTTGTTTTTTTGCACCGTCTGAGGTTCCGTATCTTAGAGCCGCAGAGAAAAACCGGCTCAGGTGATGCGCTCTTAGAAGCTATGCGTTTGATCTGCTATAAGTTTGTATGGATTTTCCCAACTATCTGATTAATGTTACCGTGACCGAGCTGCTATAAGTTCTTGAGTTAATTTATCTATCTTGTTGTTGAATCATGATTATGTGTCATGTCAGCTATGATCAAGTTCGAATTAGCATGCTACTATTTAAAATGGTTTACACACACTGGATATAGTCAATTTAAAAATACGCTTCAAGGCACACTAGTTGTGGAGACAGTCTTTGTTAGAATCCGACTCAGGTCGCCTCACTATTTGAGATGGTCCATAGTATAGGCCATTTGAGGTTGAAGAGGTCTTACAAGCGGTCAGAAATATTGTCCGTCTCTAGTTCGTAGATGTTAGAGGCGTTTGATTTTTTGCACCGTCTGAGGTCACGTATCTTACAACCACAAAGAAATACCGGCTCAGGTGATGCACTCTTAGAAGCTATGCGCTTGAGCCGGAACGAGAAACCATCTGAGACCTATGAGAAATTGACGTCGTTAAGTAGCAAGTTTGTACTAGTGCCATGAAGGCCCAACAGAGTTCAAGAAGCACCCGGCAAATAAAGACTTCCCTAATCTGTTAAGAACTAACCACTAACCGACATAGAGTTCGTATTATAAACATAAACTTGTAACCTCTTCGGCTACGGATCTAGGACCCATCCTCTCATATAAAGGCTGGGAGTACCCAACGAAGAGGGCACCTTAGCTTTTTCTACAACCCGCCGTGAGCTAGACCGCAACTAGCGAACCGACGACTTTGTAACCAAGCTTTTCCAATAATCAGACTACATCGACTTCCTTGTTTGTCTGATCAGCAGAAGAAATACCCAATGCTCTCTTTTCCACACAACCCTAAGTCCTTAACAATGGGCATTGCCGAGGTTACCCCTCGTCAACCCTACACTCTCCCCGCTTTACCAGGTGAGATCACCACATGACTCCTTCTGCTTCTCGCCTCTTTTCGTACTCCCCAACCGATGTAATCTCGGCGAGGTGGCACAAGGATACTAGGTAGACGAAGGCGTTGAGCGTCAAAATCACTGGCAAGCCTCTCTGGCCGACGCCTGCGCATCGAGCCTTGCCTACAAGTCTAGAACCTATATCCGCAAATCCACCCTCGGAATTGGTTGCGGGGATGGCTTCGCCATCACCTCTCTCTCGGTCGGCGAGGCCACCCCCGCCTTCAGAATCAACTACTTCCTCCTCAACTTGTCTTGCACAAACATCCCCTCCTGTCCCATCGTGCGTTGTCGATCTCCCCTACTCAACCTCGTCACTCTCCATCCTCGTCTCATGGCCCTCCTTCCCTCGTCTCTCCATCGTCTACTCTTGGTGGCGGTGAGAACTCCGCTGCGGTAGCGGGGTCAACGGATGTAACACCCTCAGAATCGTCCCTATGCAAGTTTCAGCGCTTCCCGCCAAACACGCATAGAAACGATTCAAAGGTGCCCACCAGGCACTTTCGTGCGGGTCGAAAACGAAGTAATAACATTACACAACAGTCCTCGATGGGACCCACAGAACAGATATAAATACAACAGCGACTCAATGAGTCAAGAATATAGATAAAATATACAAAGATCCAAATCACCTTGAAAACGATAGAGCGTCCGACTACGGACAAGATGCAAATGGGGCTAAGAGCCCTGAAGAATTACCAACGGCGTCCATAACCCTGCCCAGGCCAAGCCGGAAGGGTAACCCTGCTAACGACGTCGATCTCAAACATGCTTAAACAAAAGGGGTGCCGACAAAGGGCAAAGGAAAAAGAGAGAGCGGTCAGTACTGAGGACAGTACACGGCGAGGCTAGAATTCGGCGGTCCTCGCCTACATAGGTATGGTGGACTGAAGCGGCAGCGGCAGCATGCACTAAACAACCTATAGATACTCGATATAACTGGCAACTATCAGAGAGGGGTAAGAAAGACCTATTCGGAACCAATCTGAATCTAGCACCAAACAAACCCATCCTGGTGTTTCCCCCTCGAGACCAAACGAGGAAGTCAACCGAGGAACTAACACAGTTGGCAGTTTTATTTATTCAGTTATCGTTGCGGCAATTACTAGTCAGGTGTAGATAACCATCCTGATAAAATAAGCAGTAGGCCGTTTTAGTTAACCATTCCGTTGTAGTTGCCACACTTACTAGTCAAATACAATTAGCATGAGATAACCCAAAACCCAGCAGTTGTTGGTACTTTTATTTAGCCATTCCGTTGTAGTTGCAATACTTACTAGTCAGATACAATGGTCGCAAGCGACAACCCAAACAAGCAATTGTTGGCAGTTTTATTTAGCCATTCCATTATAGTAAAGCTGATTACTAGTCATTATAGAGTCAAATTTATAGCACTACTTTAGTTATAGTTGTCTATGATCGAGATACTGTGCTCCAAGTCGTCCATAACCGCGGACACGGCTTTCAGAAAGTTTTACCCTGCAGGGGTGCACAAATAGCAACACACACTCGATCAACCTCGGAAAAACCAAATCAAAACCCAACGAGGCCTTCACGACAAAGCAATCACAGGATTCAGAAATATTTCCGGGGGCCACCCCGTTGAGTACATCCGCAACGAAGTGAGCTGACTCCGAGACGGACTCAAGGTTTGTGGGGCAGAACGATCGGGAAACCAAAACTGGGATTGTCGATACCTAAACGGGTCACAATTCCTAACAGACAGTGCTCCTCGCACGTAAATAAATAAAGCGAAAGCATGGCATAAGTATAGGATAGTAAATAAATCCTCAAACTAGTTTGTGGCCCCAAGAAATAAGACTGAATCAAGCTCTGGCTCAGGGGGGTCCCATAATCCTCCCGGATGTGGATAGCGCGAATATTCAAGGAACAGGTATCAAGTACTCGGGGTCCTATGGGACACAAGTGGACGGTTAACAACCAAATAAAATCTATTGCCCACCTGTGTCTCTGCTTACTTACTTCAATTTTAGTTGTTAAACAGTAATTAAAGTGAACGATAATAAAAGCCATGATCATCTCCAACATTAAACATGCGGCAACACTCCAACAACTGTGATACTGGACGACACGCAACGACACTTGAGCAAGCGACTACGACGCGCAAATCCAACTATCTACCAAACAACAGGTAATAGGATGTGTCCAAGGCAATATAAGGCTGCAAGGGATATCACGGGTACGAAAACTAGCGCATCGCAACACAGATAGCAATAGATCAACAGGAGGGAATAAATACTATAAAAGTAAGATAGGTAGAAAGGGGGAGATGCTCGCCTGAAAACATTGTCGAAGGTTCATCCGAAGAACGGGGCGGAGCTCACATCAACTCAACGGTCTAGTCTGTGAAGAAGCAAAACACTAGAAGAAACACCGGATGCAATATTTAATACTACGGCAAAAGATCGGGCATGATGCATGTATGATGTATGGCATGGTAAATATGCGGTGCAATTAGGCCATATTAAGTGAAACCAGGGTCCCGACAATATTTAGGTGGTTCATTTTGTTTAGATACCCCGCAATGTTAAATGTTGTAACACCCTCAGAATCGACCCTATGCAAGTTTCAGCGTCTCCCGCCAAACCCGCATAGAAACGATTCAAAGGTGCCCACCAGGCACTTTCGTGCGGGTGGAAAACGAAGTAATAACATTACACAACAGTCCTCGATGGGACCCATAGAACATATATATATACAACAGCGACTCAATGAGTCAAGAATACAGATATAATATACAAAGATCCAAATCACCTTGAAAATGATAGAGCGTCCGACTACGGACAAGATGCAAATGGGGCTAAGAGCCCTGAAGAATATCCAATGGCGTCCATAACCCTGCCCAGGCCAAGCCGGAAGGGTAACCCTGCTAACGACGTCGATCTCAAAACCTGCTTAAACAAAAGGGGTGCCGACAAGGGCAAAGGAAAAAGAGGAGCGTCAGTACTGAGGCCAGTACACGGCGAGACTAGAATTCGGCGGTCCTCGCCTACATAGGTATGGTGGACTGAAGCGGCAGCGGCAGCATGCACTGAACTCCCTATAGAGACTCGATACAACTGGCGGCTATCAGAGAGGGGTAAGAAAGACCTATTCGGATCCAACCTGGTGCCACCACCCAAACAAACCCATCCTGGTGTTTCCCCCTCGAGACCAAACGAGGAAGTCAACCGAGGAACTCACACAGTTGGCAGTTTTATTTATTCAGTTATCGTTGCAGCAATTACTAGTCAGGTGTAGATAATCATCCTGATAAAATAAGCAGTGGGCAATTTTAGTTAACCAATCCGTTGTAGTTGCGACACTTACTAGTCAGATACAAATAGCATGAGATATCCCAAAACCCAGCAGTTGTTGGCACTTTTATTTAGCCATTCCGTTGTAGTTGCAATACTTACTAGTCAGATACAATTGTCGCAAGCGACAAACCAAACAAGCAATTGTGGGCAGTTTTAGTTAGCCATTCCATTATAGTGAAGCTGATTACTAGTCATTATAAAGTCAAATTTATAGCACTACTTTAGTTATGCTTGTCTATGATCGAGATACTGTGCTCCAAGTCGTCCATAACCGCGGACACGGCTTTTAGAATGTTTTACCCGGCCGGGGTGCACCAATAGCAACACACACTCGATCAACCTCGGAAAAACCAAATCAAAACCCAACGAGGCCTTCACGACAAAGCAATCACAGGATTTAGAAATATTTCAGGGGGCCACCCCATTGAGTAGACCCGCAACGAAGCCAGCTGACTCCGAGACAGACTCAAGGTTTGCGACAATGGCTGTAAACAACTGGGAACCCAAAACTGGGCTTGTCGATACCGCGAAAACATTCCGCTTACCTAAACAGTACAGTGTGCTCCTCGCACAATTGTAAATAAAGCAGTAGCATGGTATAAGTACAGGATAGTAAATAAAACCTCAAACTAGTTTGTGGCCCCAAGAAATAAGAATGAATCAAGCTCTGGCTCAGGGGGGTCCCATAATCCTCCCGGATGTGGATAGCGCGATAAATCAAGGAACAGGTATCAAGTACTCGGGGTCCTACGGGACACAAGTGGGCGGTCGGAAACCAAATATTATCTATCACCCACCGATGCCTCTGCTTACTTACTTCAATTTTAGTTGTTAAACGGGAATTAAAATGAACGATAAGTAAAGCCATGATCATCTCCAACATCAAACATGCGGCAATACTCCAACAAGTGTGGTATATGGCGACACGCAACAGCACTTGAGCAAGCGACTACGACGCGCAAGTCCAACTATCTACCAAACAACAGGTAATAGGAGGTGTCCAGGGCAATATAAGGCTGCAAGGGATATCACGGGTACGAAAACTAGAGCATCGCAACACAGATAGCAATAGATCAACAGGAGGGAATAAATACTACGAAAGTAAGATAGGTAGAAAGGGGAAGATGCTCGCCTGAAAACATTGTCGAAGGTTCATCCGAAGATCGGGGCGAAGCTCACATCAACTCAACGGCCTTATCCGCGAAGAAGAAAACCACTAGAAGAAACACCGGATGCAATATTTAATGTTACGGCAAAAGATCGGGCATGATGCATGACTGATGTATGGCATGGCAAAGGTGCAATGCAATTAGGCCATATTAAGCGGAACCAGGGTCCCGACAATTAATTAAATAGTTCAAGTTATTTAGATACCCCGCAAATTAAATGTTGTATTAACATGGCAAGAGATAGCACCGGTCCGCTACACCAATTTAAATTAGGCCAATATGAGACTAGACTTGCCCACATATGGGCCCCATATTTAATTATTAGGTGAATCGACATAAGGCCCCCAAACCACACAATGTATGCATGCAAGTATGGCAATTAATATGCAACAAGTTGTTATTACATTTATAAAATAGGGCTCGAGAAAAGGGTTCACACATTAGGGTTCGGCGATCTTGGTTCCGGGGGTTCGGGGTTCGACAGGGTCCGGGGTTCGGGGTTCGACAGAAACATTCTCGGATAGCGGAGGTAGGTCTTATCGCATCCGTGGTCTTCGGATCCGGGGAAGTACTCGGCGTCCTCGGGGGAGTACTTAGCGTTCCGGGAGGGCGACCTTGGTGTCCGGTCTGGGTCATTGGGGTCTTGGCGTTCGGCGGTCGGTCTTGTCGATTTCACTCCAACGGCCTTGTCATTCTGCCGCGGGGATCGTGGTGTCATCGGGGTACGGATCTTGGTCGGGTCGCCGGGATTGGTCTTCGAAAACGGCGATCTTGGCGTTCCGGTTCGGGTTTTGGCGTTCGAGGGAAGTACTTGTCGTCCGTGAAGGAGAACTTGAGGGTCCAGCGTCTCGGTGTCCATGGATCCAAGAGGAAGAACTTGTCGTGTCGGGGTCTCGGTGGCCTCGGGGCATCGGGGTACTCGAGTCCGCGTGGTTGGTCTTGTCGTTCCGTGGCGACGATCTTCGGGGTTCATGCCTCCGAAAGTCTGCGGACGGTCTTGTCGACATCACGGGGTGCATCTACCCGAAAACTGCAAAGACGCGCAGGACGGGGTCTGGGTGGTGGCTCGCGGCCCGCTGGCGGCAAGTCGACGCGGAGCAGGGCCGCCGGCGGCTCGGACTTGCAGGGGCGGCCGAGAGGAGGCTGACGGGGGCTCCCTGGCGGCGAGGCAGGTCCTTCGGGCGGCCTTGGCGGAGGACGGGTCGCTGGCGAGGGTCCGCGGGTCGGCGGCGACGTCTTTGGAGGCCACAGCGGCGAGCCACAGCGGGAGGCGTTGGACGCGGCCGACGGGGCCAGCGCCGCAGCGGCTGCAGGGGCGGCCGAGGCGGGCGAGAAAAGCGCCGTGGGCGAAGCTGCGGGACGCGGCATCGCCGGAGGACGGAGGCAGGAGGCGGGGCGAGGCGCGGAGGAGGTGGCTGCTGAGCCATGGCGGAGGAGGGTCGCCCAAGAGGCGGGCGCGACGAGGCCACGCAGGTGGCGAGCTCGACGAGCCGGCGGAAGGAGGAAGGCGACAGTCGGGGAGGCAGTTGAGGACGGCAGCGGCGGCGGTCACAGCGAGCATGAGCTCCGGCGAGTGGGGAACTGGGGCGGCGCTCGGCTCGGACGAGGGAGGCAGTGGTGGTGAGGCGGGAGGAGAGGCGGCCGGAGGCCGAGCTGGCCGCGAGGTCGGCCGACGGAGGAAGGGGCGGTGGGCGAGGCGGGGCCTTGACCGGCGAGGAGGGGAAGAAGGTCGGGGGGGAGGAGAAAGGGCGTGGAAGAGGCGGGACCCGCGGGGAGGAGAGATGGGACCGGGGCTGGGGCCAGCCACGCAGCGTTAGCGGGGGCGGAGTGGGGGCTGTGTGGTGTGCGTGGGCCAGGGGGAGGAGAGAGAGAGGGGGGAGAGAGAGGATGTGGGCCAGGAGGGTGGGGTCGGCCTGTAAGGGAGAGGGGTAGGAGGAGGCTGGGTGAGAAAGAGGTAGAGGGGAAAATGGGGATGGTGGATCGGTGAGGTGGCAGGTGGGTAGGAAAAGGGTGAGAGGGTGAGGTGGCGAGTTGTGAGTGGTGGGTAGGATAGATTTGGGTGGGAATAGGATTTAGAGGGGGCTGGTTTAGAATGTGTGTTTGTTTTGGTGTTGTTTATTTTAAAACAAGGCCACTTTGCAAATAGTTTTTAGGGAAATAAAATATCCGATACGATCGGGGTTTTGCCTTTGAAATAAAGAGGGGTGTTTGTACAAACAGAACTAGGCTTTTCGAAATAATGCAGACAAACAATGCAAGATGATGGCGATGCAATGCACAAAACAACGCGATTTTGTAGTAGTGGTTTTGCGGGATGCCACAATTCGACACCACTAACAATGGATCTCGTCCTCGAGATCCGCCTCATGGTACCGGAAAGAAGGTCGGTGAACTGCATCTTCTCGCTTCGTGTAGATCCTCGCGACACCACTAACAAGAGGTCATTGTCCGCGATCGTCGAAGAAACACTCCGGGAACAAAAGGTCGAAGGTAGAGGTATCAACAAATAAAGCCACCTCTAGCTTCCGATGGAGAGGGGGAACCGATGCATTCTCATCCACTTCAATGTACAAAAGCGAATAGAAGGGGTAGTCGGCATGGGGGCCAATCCATCACGCACCCAAACTATTACTCTGCACAATCAGTGGAAAAGCGTGCAACCATTCTCGGAATCAGACTGAAGATCTCGACAAACGAGGTTCGGAAACAAAGGAGTGATGCAGACTCTGCATCGGATCTGGCGTAGATGATGTCGTCGCGTCAGAAAACACCGGAAGGCACGAGAAGGAACAAAGAGAAGTCCACCAGACGAAGGATTCCTCGGATAGCATGAAGACCAGATGTAGCAACACCGTTACCAAAGGAGGAAGCGAGACCCTGAAGGTACGACGGAACCCAACCACGAGAAATCCTGGACTCGAAAAAAGAGATAAGAGAGTAGATTCAAAACACGCAGAGGTAAGAGGAGAATAGCAGAGGGGTGAGGAGTAAAATCAGACCTAATCAAAACTGTCCAACCGATTTTGCAAAAATAGTTTTGACACTCTACTTCGGCCGTTAGCTAGGTTATCCTACAGGCTGGACTCGTGGGGTATCGCAATTGCTGAGCTCTGATACCACTCTGTAACACCCTCAGAATCGACCCTATGCAAGTTTCAGCGTCTCCCGCCAAACCCGCATAGAAACGATTCAAAGGTGCCCACCAGGCACTTTCGTGCAGGTGGAAAACGAAGTAATAACATTACACAACAGTCCTCGATGGGACCCACAGAACAGATATATATACAACAGCGACTCAATGAGTCAAGAATACAGATATAATATACAAAGATCCAAATCACCTTGAAAATGATAGAGCGTCCGACTACGGACAAGATGCAAATGGGGCTAAGAGCCCCAAGAATATCCAATGGTCCATAACCCTGAGGCCAAGCGGAAGGGTAACCACCTAACGACGTCGATCTCAAAACCTGCTTAAACAAAAGGGTGCCGACAAAGGGCAAAGGAAAGAGGAGCGTCGATCGAGGCCGACATGCAGCGAGACTAGAATTGCGGTCCTCGCCTACATAGGTATGGTGGACTGAAGCGGCAGCGGCAGCATGCACTGAACTCCCTATAGAGACTCGATACAACTGGCGGCTATCAGAGAGGGGTAAGAAAGACCTATTCGGATCCAACCTGGTGCCACCACCCAAACAAACCCATCTGGTGTTTCCCCTCGAGACCAAACGAGAAGTCAACCGAGGAACTCACAGTTGGCGCTTTATTTATTCAGTTATCGTTGCAGCAATTACTAGTCAGGTGTAGATAATCATCCTGATAAAATAAGCAGTGGGCAATTTTAGTTAACCAATCCGTTGTAGTTGCGACACTTACTAGTCAGATACAAATAGCATGAGATATCCCAAAACCCAGCAGTTGTTGGCACTTTTATTTAGCCATTCCGTTGTAGTTGCAATACTTACTAGTCAGATACAATTGTCGCAAGCGACAAACCAAACAAGCAATTGTGGCCAGTTTTAGTTTGCCATTCCATTATAGTGAAGCTGATTACTAGTCATTATAAAGTCAAATTTATATCACTACTTTAGTTATGCTTGTCTATGATCGAGATACAGTGCTCCAAGTCGTCCATAACCGCGGACACGGCTTTCAGAAAGTTTTACCCGGCCGGGGTGCACCAATAGCAACACGCACTCGATCAACCTCGGAAAACCAAATCAAAACCCAACGAGGCCTTCACGACAAAGCAATCACAGGATTCAGAAATATTTCAGGGGGCCACCCCATTGAGTAGACCATAGCGAAGCCGGTGACTCGAGACGGACTCAAGGTTTGCGGCAATGGTCAGTAAACATCGGGAACCCAAAACTGGCTTGTCGATAGCGAAACATTCCGCTTACCTAAACAAGACTGTGCTCCTCGCACAATTGTAAATAAAGCAGTAGCATGGTATAAGTACAGGATAGTAAATAAAACCTCAAACTAGTTTGTGGCCCCAAGAAATAAGAATGAATCAAGCTCTGGCTCAGGGGGGTCCCATAATCCTCCCGGATGTGGATAGCGCGATAAATCAAGGAACATGTATCAAGTACTCGGGGTCCTACGGGACACAAGTGGGCGGTCGGAAACCAAATATTATCTATCACCCACCGATGCCTCTGCTTACTTACTTCAATTTTAGTTGTTAAACGGGAATTAAAATGAACGATAAGTAAAGCCATGATCATCTCCAACATCAAACATGCGGCAATACTCCAACAACTGTGGTATATGGCGACACGCAACAGCACTTGAGCAAGCGACTACGACGCGCAAGTCCAACTATCTACCAAACAACAGGTAATAGGAGGTGTCCAGGGCAATATAAGGCTGCAAGGGATATCACGGGTACGAAAACTAGAGCATCGCAAAACAGATAGCAATAGATCAACAGGAGGGAATAAATACTATGAAAGTAAGATAGGTAGAAAGGGGAAGATGCTCGCCTGAAAACATTGTCGAAGGTTCATCCGAAGATCGGGGCGAAGCTCACATCAACTCAACGGCCTTATCCGCGAAGAAGCAAACCACTAGAAGAAACACCGGATGCAATATTTAATGCTACGGCAAAAGATCGGGCATGATGCATGACTGATGTATGGCATGGCAAAGGTGCAATGCAATTAGGCCATATTAAGCGGAACCGGGGTCCCGACAATTAATTAAATAGTTCAAGTTATTTAGATACCCCGCAAATTAAATGTTATATTAACATGGCAAGAGATAGCACCGGTCCGCTACACCAATTTAAATGAGGCCAATATGAGACTAGATTTTCCCGCATATGGACCCCATATTTAATTATTAGGTGAATCGGCATAAGGCCCCCAAACCACACAATGTATGCATGCAAGTATGGCAATTAATATGCAACAAGTTGTTATTACATTTATAAAATAGGGCTCGAGAAAAGGGTTCACACATTAGGGTTCGGCGATCTTGGTTCCGGGGGTTCGGGGTTCGACAGGGTCCGGGGTTCGGGGTTCGACAGAAACATTCTCGGATAGCGGAGGTAGGTCTTATCGCATCCGTGGTCTTCGGATCCGGGGGAAGTACTCGGCGTCCTCGGGGGGAGTACTTAGCGTTCCGGGAGGGCGACCTTGGCGTCCGGTACGCGGGGTCCGCTGGGGGTCTTGGCGTTCGGTGGTAGGTCTTGTCGATTTCACTCCAACGGCCTTGTCATTCTGCCGTGGGGATCGTGGTGTCATCGGGGTACGGATCTTGGTCGGGTCGCCGGGATTGGTCTTCGGAAACGGCGATCTTGGCGTTCCGGTTCGGGTTTTGGCGTTCGAGGGAAGTACTTGTCGTCCGTGAAGGAGAACTTGAGGGTCCAGCGTCTCAGTGTCCATGGATCCGAGAGGAAGAACTTGTCGTGCCGGGGTCTCGGTGGCCTCGGGGCATCGGGGTACTCGAGTCCGCGTGGTTGGTCTTGTCGTTCCGTGGCGACGATCTTCGGGGTTCATGCCTCCGAAAGTCTGCGGACGGTCTTGTTTTCTCAATAAGAAAACGGTTTCCGATAGTTTAACCGCATGCCATGTATTTGTTACGATCCAGAAAAATGCCATTTATGTGCCCTACCCGTGTAGGAGCCGATCTTGGCCACGGACAGAAGTTTGAATTTTTTTCGTCGTCGACGATGTATGTCACTAAACACAGAAAGAGCCTTCCATGTAGGAGGGGACCCTTAATAAGCCCGATGTGTACAATGGTGCGGGACTATGAAATAATCCTTCTAAGCCGTTCTAAGCATATGCTATTTACACATTCAATTCAATGATTTTTTCAAAAAGAATTACTAACGGTCAAAGTTTTACACTGTTGGCACAACCCAAAATGGCATTTTTTTTCAAAGAATGCGAGTGCATTGCTGATTAAATTTTACAGGCCGGTGTCTGTGACCAGTTTTGGGCCATTCAGGAGGGTCGTCGAATGATCTTCCCCTCTCTCTCTCTCTCTCTCTCTCTCTCTCTCTCTCTCTCTCTCTCTCTCAAAAAGCAACCCAAAAAAATGTGTACGCTTCAGCGGGGGGAGGGGGGGGGGGGGGAGGGGGTGGGTCTCGCTCTTAGACGATCCACCCGTTCAACCCTATAAATACGCCCCCACTCGATTCATGCCTCATTTTTCCCCAAATCGGACCAAATCCAGCTCCCCAGCGACTGCAGACGGCTAGACATGGCGGCGGTGACCAGCACGGAGTCCGACCTCGACCTCGAGCTCGAGCTCGAGCTCTTCTCCCCCAGCGTGGAGTATGCTTGCACAAGGCGGCTCCGCCACAGGCGGGTCCTCTCTAGTTCGTAGATGTTAGAGGCGTTTGTTTTTTTGCACCGTCTGAGGTTCCGTATCTTAGAGCCGCAGAGAAAAACCGGCTCAGGTGATGCGCTCTTAGAAGCTATGCGTTTGATCTGCTATAAGTTTGTATGGATTTTCCCAACTATCTGATTAATGTTACCGTGACTGAGCTGCTATAAGTTCTTGAGTTAATTTATCTATCTTGTTGTTGAATCATGATTATGTGTCATGTCAGCTATGATCAAGTTCGAATTAGCATGCTACTATTTAAAATGGTTTACACACACTGGATATAGTCAATTTAAAAATACGCTTCAAGGCACACTAGTTGTGGAGATGGCCTTTGTTAGAATCCGACTCAGGTCGCCTCACTATTTGAGATGGTCCATAGTATAGGCCATTTGAGGTTGAAGAGGTCTTACAAGCGGTCAGAAATATTGTCCGTCTCTAGTTCGTAGATGTTAGAGGCGTTTGATTTTTTGCACCGTCTGAGGTCACGTATCTTACAACCACAAAGAAATACCTGCTCAGGTGGTGCACTCTTAGAAGCTATGCGCTTGAGCCGGAACGAGAAACCATCTGAGACCTATGAGAAATTTACGTTGTTAAGTAGCAAGTTTGTACTAGTGCCATGAAGGCCCAACAGAGTTCAAGAGGCACCCGGCAAATAAAGACTTCCCTAATCTGTTAAGAACTAACCACTAACCGACATAGAGTTCGTATTATAAACATAAACTTGTAACCTCTTCGGCTACGGATCTAGGACCCATCCTCTCATATAAAGGCTGGGAGTACCCAACGAAGAGGGCACCTTAGCTTTTTCTACAACCCGCCGTGAGCTAGACCGCAACTAGCGAACCGACGACTTTGTAACCAAGCTTTTCCAATAATCAGACTACATTGACTTCCTTGTTTGTCTGATCAGCAGAAGAAATACCCAATGCTCTCTTTTCCACACAACCCTAAGTCCTTAACAATGGGCATTGGCGAGGTTACCCCTCGTCAACCCTACACTCTCCCCGCTTTACCAGGTGAGATCACCACATGACTCCTTATGCTTCTCGCCTCTTTTCGTACTCCCCAACCGATGTAATCTCGGCGAGGTGGCACAAGGATACTAGGTAGACGAAGGCGTTGAGCGTCAAAATCACTGGCAAGCCTCTCTGGCCGACGCCTGCGCATCGAGCCTTGCCTACAAGTCTAGAACCTATATCCGCAAATCCACCCTCGGAATTGGTTGCGGGGATGGCTTCGCCATCACCTCTCTCTCGGTCGGCGAGGCCACCCCCGCCTTCAGAATCAACTACTTCCTCCTCAACTTGTCTTGCAAAAACATCCCCTCCTGTCCCATCGTGCGTTGTCGATCTCCCCTACTCAACCTCGTCACTCTCCATCCTCGTCTCATGGCCCTCCTTCCCTCGTCTCTCCATCGTCTACTCTTGGTGGTGGTGAGAACTCCGATGCGGTAGCGGGGTCAACGGATGTAACACCCTCAGAATCGTCCCTATGCAAGTTTCAGCGCTTCCCGCCAAACCCGCATAGAAACGATTCAAAGGTGCCCACCAGGCACTTTCGTGCGGGTCGAAAACGAAGTAATAACATTACACAACAGTCCTCGATGGGACCCACAGAACAGATATAAATACAACAGCGACTCAATGAGTCAAGAATATAGATAAAATATACAAAGATCCAAATCACCTTGAAAACGATAGAGCGTCCGACTACGGACAAGATGCAAATGGGGCTAAGAGCCCTGAAGAATTACCAACGGCGTCCATAACCCTGCCCAGGCCAAGCCGGAAGGGTAACCCTGCTAACGACGTCGATCTCAAACCTGCTTAAACAAAAGGGGTGCCGACAAAGGGCAAAGGAAAAAGAGAGAGCGGTCAGTACTGAGGACAGTACACGGCGAGGCTAGAATTCGGCGGTCCTCGCCTACATAGGTATGGTGGATCAAGCGGCGGCAAAGATGCACTAAACAACCTATAGATACTCGATATAACTGGCAACTATCAGAGAGGGGTAAGAAAGACCTATTCGGAACCAATCTGAATCTAGCACCAAACAAACCCATCCTGGTGTTTCCCCCTCGAGACCAAACGAGGAAGTCAACCGAGGAACTAACATAGTTGGCAGTTTTATTTATTCAGTTATCGTTGCGGCAATTACTAGTCAGGTGTAGATAACCATCCTGATAAAATAAGCAGTAGGCCGTTTTAGTTAACCATTCCGTTGTAGTTGCCACACTTACTAGTCAAATACAATTAGCATGAGATAACCCAAAACCCAGCAGTTGTTGGTACTTTTATTTAGCCATTCCGTTGTAGTTGCAATACTTACTAGTCAGATACAATGGTCGCAAGCGACAACCCAAACAAGCAATTGTTGGCAGTTTTATTTAGCCATTCCATTATAGTAAAGCTGATTACTAGTCATTATAGAGTCAAATTTATAGCACTACTTTAGTTATAGTTGTCTATGATCGAGATACTGTGCTCCAAGTCGTCCATAACCGCGGACACGGCTTTCAGAAAGTTTTACCCTGCAGGGGTGCACAAATATCAACCTCGGAAAAACCAAATCAAAACCCAACGAGGCCTTCACGACAAAGCAATCACCAGATTCAGAAATATTTCGGGCCACCCTTGAGTACCATAGCGAAGTTAGTGACTCGAGACGGACTCAAGGTTTGTGGGGCGGTCAGAACGACTGGGAAACCAAAACTGGGATTGTCGATACCGCGAAAACGGGTCACAATTCCTAAACAATACAGGTGCTCCTCGCACAATCGTAAATAAAGCAGTAAAGCATGGCATAAGTATAGGATAGTAAATAAATCCTCAAACTAGTTTGTGGCCCCAAGAAATAAGACTGAATCAAGCTCTGGCTCAGGGGGGTCCCATAATCCTCCCGGATGTGGATAGCGCGAATATTCAAGGAACAGGTATCAAGTACTCGGGGTCCTACGGGACACAAGTGGACGGTTAACAACCAAATAACATCTATTGCCCACCTGTGCCTCTGCTTACTTACTTCAATTTTAGTTGTTAAACAGTAATTAAAGTGAACGATAATAAAAGCCATGATCATCTCCAACATTAAACATGCGGCAACACTCCAACAACTGTGATACTGGACGACACGCAACAACACTTGAGCAAGCGACTACGACGCGCAAGTCCAACTATCTACCAAACAACAGGTAATAGGATGTGTCCAAGGCAATATAAGGCTGCAAGGGATATCATGGGTACGAAAACTAGCGCATCGCAACACAGATAGCAATAGATCAACAGGAGGGAATAAATACTATAAAAGTAAGATAGGTAGAAAGGGGGAGATGCTCGCCTGAAAACATTGTCGAAGGTTCATCCGAAGAACGGGGCGGAGCTCACATCAACTCAACGGTCTAGTCCGTGAAGAAGCAAAACACTAGAAGAAACACCGGATGCAATATTTAATACTACGGCAAAAGATCGGGCATGATGCATGTATGATGTATGGCATGGTAAATATGCGGTGCAATTAGGCCATATTAAGTGGAACCAGGGTCCCAACAATATTTAGGTGGTTCATGTTGTTTAGATACCCCGCAATGTTAAATGTTGTAACACCCTCAGAATCGACCCTATGCAAGTTTCAGCGTCTCCCGCCAAACCCGCATAGAAACGATTCAAAGGTGCCCACCAGGCACTTTCGTGCGGGTGGAAAACGAAGTAATAACATTACACAACAGTCCTCGATGGGACCCACAGAACAGATATATATACAACAGCGACTCAATGAGTCAAGAATACAGATATAATATACAAAGATCCAAATCACCTTGAAAATGATAGAGCGTCCGACTACGGACAAGATGCAAATGGGGCTAAGAGCCCTGAAGAATATCCAATGGCGTCCATAACCCTGCCCAGGCCAAGCCGGAAGGGTAACCCTGCTAACGACGTCGATCTCAAAACCTGCTTAAACAAAAGGGTGCCGACAAGGGCAAAGGAAAAAGAGGCGTCAAGATCGAGGCCAAGATGCAGCGAAACTAGAATTCGGTCCTCGCCACATAGGTATGGTGGATCAAGCGGCAGCATGATCGAACTCCCTATAGAGACTCGATACACAATGGCGGCTATCGAGAGGGGTAAGAAAGACCTATTCGGATCCAACCGGTGCCACCACCCAAACAAACCCATCCCGTGTTTCCTTTGAGACCAAACGAGAAGTCAACCGAGGAACTCACACGTTGGCGCTTTATTTATTCGCTTATCGCTGCAAATTACTAGTCAGGTGTAGATAATCATCCTGATAAAATAAGCAGTGGGCAATTTTAGTTAACCAATCCGTTGTAGTTGCGACACTTACTAGTCAGATACAAATAGCATGAGATATCCCAAAACCCAGCAGTTGTTGGCACTTTTATTTAGCCATTCCGTTGTAGTTGCAATACTTACTAGTCAGATACAATTGTCGCAAGTGACAAACCAAACAAGCAATTGTGGGCAGTTTTAGTTAGCCATTCCATTATAGTGAAGCTGATTACTAGTCATTATAAAGTCAAATTTATAGCACTACTTTAGTTATGTTTGTCTATGATCGAGATACTGTGCTCCAAGTCGTCCATAACCGCGGACACGGCTTTTAGAATGTTTTACCCGGCCGGGGTGCACCAATAGCAACACACACTCGATCAACCTCGGAAAAACCAAATCAAAACCCAACGAGGCCTTCACGACAAAGCAATCACAGGATTTAGAAATATTTCAGGGGGCCACCCCATTGAGTAGACCCGCAACGAAGCCAGCTGACTCCGAGACAGACTCAAGGTTTGCGACAATGGTCAGAACGATCGGGAACCCAAAACTGGGCTTGTCGATACCGCGAAAACATTCCGCTTACCTAAACAGTACAGTGTGCTCCTCGCACAATTGTAAATAAAGCAGTAGCATGGTATAAGTACAAGATAGTAAATAAAACCTCAAACTAGTTTGTGGCCCCAAGAAATAAGAATGAATCAAGCTCTGGCTCAGGGGGGTCCCATAATCCTCCCGGATGTGGATAGCGCGATAAATCAAGGAACAGGTATCAAGTACTCGGGGTCCTACGGGACACAAGTGGGCGGTCGGAAACCAAATATTATCTATCACCCACCGATGCCTCTGCTTACTTACTTCAATTTTAGTTGTTAAACGGGAATTAAAATGAACGATAAGTAAAGGCATGATCATCTCCAACATCAAACATGCGGCAATACTCCAACAAGTGTGGTATATGGCGACACGCAACAGCACTTGAGCAAGCGACTACGCCATAAGTCCAACTATCTACCAAACAACGGTAATAGGAGGTGTCCAGGCAATATAAGGCTGCAAGGGATATCACGGGTACGAAAACTAGAGCATCGCATACGTATAGCAATAGATCAAGGAGGGAATAAATACTACGAAAGTAAGATAGGTAGAAAGGGAAGATGCTGCTTTGAAAACATTGTCGAAGGTTCATCCAAGATCGATGAAGCTCACATCAACTCAACGGCCTTATCCGCGAAGAAGCAAACCACTAGAAGAAACACCGGATGCAATATTTAATGCTACGGCAAAAGATCGGGCATGATGCATGACTGATGTATGGCATGGCAAAGGTGCAATGCAATTAGGCCATATTAAGCGGAACCGGGGTCCCGACAATTAATTAAATAGTTCAAGTTATTTAGATACCCCGCAAATTAAATGTTATATTAACATGGCAAGAGATAGCACCGGTCCGCTACACCAATTTAAATGAGGCCAATATGAGACTAGATTTGCCCGCATATGGGCCCCATATTTAATTATTAGGTGAATCGGCATAAGACCCCCAAACCACACAATGTATGCATGCAAGTATGGCAATTAATATGCAACAAGTTGTTATTACATTTATAAAATAGGGCTCGAGAAAAGGGTTCACACATTAGGGTTCGGCGATCTTGGTTCCGGGGGTTCGGGGTTCGACAGGGTCCGGGGTTCGGGTTCATGTAAACATTCTCGGATAGCGGAGGTAGGTCTTATTGCATCCGTGGTCTTCGGATCCGGGGGAAGTACTCGGCGTCCTCGGGGGGAGTACTTAGCGTTCCGGGAGGGCGACCTTGGCGTCCGGTACGCGGGGTCCGCTGGGGGTCTTGGCGTTCGGTGGTAGGTCTTGTCGATTTCACTCCAACGGCCTTGTCATTCTGCCGCGGGGATCGTGGTGTCATCGGGGTACGGATCTTGGTCGGGTCGCCGGGATTGGTCTTCGGAAACGGCGATCTTGGCGTTCCGGTTCGGGTTTTGGCGTTCGAGGGAAGTACTTGTCGTCCGTGAAGGAGAACTTGAGGGTCCAGCGTCTCGGTGTCCATGGATCCGAGAGGAAGAACTTGTCGTGCCGGGGTCTCGGTGGCCTAGGGGCATCGGGGTACTCGAGTCCGCGTGGTTGGTCTTGTCGTTCCGTGGCGACGATCTTCCGGGTTCATGCCTCCGAAAGTCTGCGGACGGTCTTGTCGACATCACGGGGTGCATCTACCCGAAAACTGCAAGGACGCGCAGGACGGGGTCTGGGTGGTGGCTCGCGGCCCGCTGGCGGCAAGTCGACGGCGAGGCCGTGGCTCAGACTTGCAGGGGCGGCCGAGAGGAGGCTGACGGGGGCTCCCTGGCAGCGAGGCAGGTCCGCTCGGGGCGGCGAGCGTGGCGGAGGACGGGGTCCGCTGGCGAGGGGGTCATCGGCATTTGAGCCCCGGCGAGGGCCACAATGCAAGGGTGTTGGAGATATTCCCTAGAGGCAATAATAAATGTAGTTATTATTATATCTTTGTGTTTATGATAAATGTTTACATTCATGCTATAATAGTATTAACAAAGGAAACCATTAATACTTGTGTGATTTGTAAACTTAATTTGAAGTCCCTAGTATAGCCTCTATACTTCACTAGCTTGTTGGTTGATTAATGATTGTGGTTTCCCTATCATGAACATTGAGATGTTATCAACAACAAGATCATATCGTTAGGAGAATGATATGGTGGACATACTCCTATAGATAAGCGTAGCATAAAGATCAAGTCATTTCAATAGTTCAATTGCTATATGCTTTCTGATACATAGTAACCTAAATCCTTCGACCATGAGATAATGCATATCACCTTTACCGGATGGATGCTTTGATGACATCAAACACCACACCGTAACTGGGTGGCTATAAAGGTGGCATTAAGTGTTCGGAAAGTATTGGTTGAAACACATGGATCAAGAGTGGGATTTGTCCATCCACATGACGGATAGATATACTCTGGGCCCTCTCGGTGGAATGTCATCCAATTGGCTTGCAAGCATGTGACTTGGTCACAAGGGATCACATATCACGGGAACAAGAAAAGAGTACTTATCGGTAACGAGGTTGAACTAGGTATGTAGAGATACCGACGATCATAACCTCGGATAAGTAAACTATCGTGAGACAAAGGGAAATTGGTATCGTATGTAAGTGGTTCATTCGATCGCAAAGTAATCATAGAAATATGTGGGAGCCATATGAATTTCCAGATTCCTCTATTGGTTATTGTTCGGAGAAGTGTCTCGATCATGTCCGCATAAATTCACGAACCGTAGGGAGACACACTTAAGGATTCGACGTTGTTTTGAGTAGTTATGGTATTATGAGAAAGAGACCGAATGTTGTTCGGAGTCTCGGATGGGATCCGGGATATCACGAGGTGATCCGGAATGGTCCGGAGAATAAAGATTCATATAAGGAAAGTCCCGTTTCGGAGTTCGGAAATGATTCCGGTGTTTTCATCGGGAATGTTCTAGAAGGTTCCGGATTGTCCCAAGACTCGGGAGGGTACATGAGTGTGTCATTGAATGATTGCATCATGTACTAAGTGTTCTTGCTGTTCCAAAAAACATGAAAGTCAAATTGCCAGTTTGAAAGTCAAACGGCTAAAACAAGAAACTGTGGGAAACAAGAAACTGTGGGAAACAAGCAAGAGGAGTTGGAACCAACTTGGAGGAGGAGTTGGACTCCTCGCCGGGCGCCAGCCCTAGGGAGTTGGGAGGGACTCCTCCCTCCTGGCGCGCCAAGGCCCCTCCACCTATATAAGGAGGGGCAGGGCTCCTCCTTGAGACACACAAGTTTCCACCTCTAATCTCAGGTTTAGAGCCGTTTGGTTTAGAGCTTCTAATTGCTTTAGCCTGCGGTTTAGAGCCTTCTAATTGGTGTGTCTAATCTCTAGGCCACTAATTGTAGGGTTCGCAGCATAGAAAACAAAAATTTTCCTACGATGTGAACTATATACCAAGATCTATATATACTAGATACAAACAACGGGCGGATGTATATCCGTAGAGAACATACCCTTGAAGACCGACAAAGCTTAACGAGTTCAACTCGTGGTTGATGTAGACGATCTCTTGCCGATCTCAAGATCGAGAGGAAGTCCTACCGAGCAACCTCCGCCTCCTCGCTCCAGCGATGCAGCGGAAGCACAACTCTTTCTTGCCGAAAAGCCACCGGGAACATGTATCTCGCTAGTCCGAGACCATGGGGAATAAATTCTAGAGGGGGAGAGAGATCCCTCACGAGGAGGTGTGTTGTGAGAGGAGGAGAGGGCCTTTTATAGGGAGAGGGGGGCACCCAAGGGCATGGCGCCCAGCCATGGGGCTGCCCCACCTCTTCCACATTCATGTGGGTGGAGCTCCCACTCAAAATGAAAAGCCTCCACTCCCATTAAAAAGCCTCCACTCATAAATCCACTCATGCATTAAATTTCCACCAAATTTAATGCAAGCTCTCATTTAAATAAAACTCTTTTATTTATTTATTCAGAATTTTGTTAATTACTTTAATTAACAAACATTCACATAAAACCCTTGCTAGTATTCCATTTCACATGCGTAACCAGTTTCAGCAATTTCAACCGAAAGCTTTTGGTGTCTAGTGAAATAAATTCCGCTTTCCTTTTCTTTTCGGCATGAAACTTTTGCTCCAATTGGATGTCGGTGTCTCTTAAGTGTGTCACCCTACGGTTCGCGAATAATGCGGACATGATCGAGACCCTCTGATCAATAATCGAAGCGGATCCGGAGACCCATACCGACTCCCACACATTCAACGATGACTTTCTTGTGATCGGAACCTTTACGCTAGTATTTAATCCCTTTGTTTCGCGATATATTACATGTCCGAGATTCGATCATCGGTATCCATACCTAGTTTGATCTCGTTACGACATGCACTCTTTTCGTTCCGTGATATAACATTCTAGTGATCAAATCACTTGCTTGCAAGCTAATCAATGTGATATCACCGAGGGCCCAGAGTATATCTATCCGTCATCGGGATGAACAAATTCCACTCTCGATCCATGGGCCTCAACATAACACTTTATTAGTTCTGAATCCATCTTTATAATCACCTTACGTTACGGTGACGTTTGATGTTATCAAGAAACTCTTCCGGTGTTAGTGATTGACATGATCTCATGGTCTAAGGATTAGGATCACTTCGTAAGTTGTTATAGCAATATAAACTCAATGACTTTGATCGTAATGCTATACTTCGGATGAATGTTCATCACACCATTACACTAATATTGTGACCTCGTTATTAACAACATCCAATGTCCATGATCAGGAAACCTATGATCATCTTGTTAATCAACGAGCTAGTTTATAAGAGAGGCATAACTAGGAACTTTCTTTTGTTTATTAAACACACATGTATTAACGTTTCCGTATTAATACAATTATAGCATGTAAAATATACATTTATCATAAACAAGGAATACGATAATAACCACTTTATTATTGCCTCTCGGGTATATTCCCTTCACTAATAGCCCTCTCTCATAATCCACCATACTCGCTCCGGCTTAAGGCGAAGCCCTGCGAGATTTCCCCTCTACTTCCGGTACCACGCCGTTGTGCTGCCGGAATCGCGAGGAGAGTGCTACAACCTCCATGCTTTGGAACAAGGGAGAGGAAGGTCTTCGTCGAAATCCGAACGTGTGACCGATCATGAGGCGCTAACGGAGCGATGGCGGAAGGATCGTCTACACGATCTTGAGATCGGAAGAAATACGACTACATCACCCACGAGAATCCGCTCTCGTTAAACGCTTTGGAATCTTCGAGGGTAAGTTATTCCATCGACTCGTTGCTACAATCTAGTAGATAGATCTTGGCTTGTTTGTTTGTATGCGATAGAAAATTTTTGTTTTCCATGCTACGAACCCCTACAAAGGGTATCGAGCCGTGTCTATATGTAGATCTGTTGCTGAGTAGAACACAATGGTCATTGTGGTTGATGCTTTTATTGTAGATTGCTTTTGTGTACTTTGCATCTTGCGGTATGTTGGGATGAGGCTGGGCTAACCTTACATGACATCGTTCATGAGACTTGCTCCACGCTTGACATGCAACTTGTATTGCATAAGTGGCTTTGGGTGCTGCTTTCTCCTAGCATAGTTAAGATCCAATTTACAACGGGTGATCAACAATGCTAGTATCAATGTTGTGGTTCTTGTTCGTAAGTTAGAACGACACTTATTGAAAGCCCCAAACCACGTAAAATATGCAAAGAAAGTAGAGGCGTCTAACTTTGTTTTGCGGGTGTGCGATGATGTGATATGGACATGATTGTGATTATATTTGATGTATGCAATGTTCCTTATTGTAAGTCGGCAACGGCAGGAGCCATATGGTTGTCTTTAATTTATGTTAAGACCCGCGTGTCTATTCAAAGTAGTTGTAATAGTTGAAGCGGTGGGCGACAACCATGGAGAAGCGTCATTGACCTTGATGCAATGCGGTGATGATGGAGATCATGTTCGTGCTTGAAGATGGAGATCGAGGCACAAAGAAGAAAGGCCATATCATATCACATATATATTGAATTGCATGTGATGTTAATCCTTTATGCATCTTGTATTGCTTAGTAGACGACGGTAGCATTATAAGATGATCCTCATGCACATCAATTTCAAATCATAAAGTGTTCACCCTTAGTTAGCACTTGCTAAAGCTTGTTGTTTGAAGCACCACGTGATGATCGGGTGTGTTAGATTACGCAAGTGTATACAACGTGAGCAAGCCAGATTTGCTCATGCGAAACTAAGGTTTGATCTTGTGAGCCTAGCATGTACAGACATGGTCTCGGAACACGGATCACCGAAAGGTAAAGCATGAATCATATAGTAGATATGATGAACATGACGATTGTTCGCCATTGAAACTATGTCAACTCTCGTGATGATCGGTGTTGATATGGTGGATTTGGTTCGTGTGATCACTAAAACAATGTGAGGGATATTGTTTTGAGTGGGAGTTCACCTAGTTTAATTTTATTATTAATTTGAACTCAATTTGTCATAAACTTAGTCTAAACTATTGCAAATATGTTGTAGATCAATGGCAGCCTCTACCATCAATTTTAATGCGTTCCTAGAGAAAGAAAAGTTGAAAAACAATGGAAGCAACTTCGCGGATTGGTTCCGCAATTTGAGGATTGTCCTCACAGCTGGTAATTTGACCTATGTGTTGGATGCACCGCTGGGTGACCCACCTGCAGCCAATGTTCCCGATGAAGTAAAGAATGTTTACCTCGCTCGGAAGAATCAATACTCCATAGTTCAGTGTGCTATCTTGTATGGTTTGGAATCGGAGCTTCAGAAAAGGTTTGAGGATTCAGACCCATATGATATTGTCGAAGATCTCAAATTGATTTTTGAGACTCATGCGGCAATTGAAAGCTATGAGGCTTCTGAAAAGTTCTTTAACTGCAAGATGGAAGAGGGCAGCTCCGTCAGTGAGCATGTGCTTAAGATGTCTGGGCACGCAAACAAACTTCAAAGCTTGGGTATAGTGATTCCTAATGCTTTGGGGATTTACCGTGTCCTCCAATCACTACCACCAAGTTACAAGAACTTTGTGATGAACTACAACATGAGAACATGAACAAGACGTTGCGAACTCTTTGCCATGTTGAAATCTGCGAAGTGGAGATCAAGAAAGAGCACCAAGTGTTGTTGGTCAATAAGACCACCAAATTCAAGAAAGGCAAGTCTAAGCAAAGGACACTTCAAGAAGGGTGGTAAGAAAGCTACCACGCCGACGAAGAAGACCGTGCTGGACCTAAGCCCGACTTGAGTGCTTTTACCGCAAGGAGAAGGTCCTTTGAGCGGAATTGCCCAAAGTACTTGGCGGATTTGAAGAACGGCAACATCAAGAAGAAAGGTATATCGATATACATGTTATTGATGTGTATCTCACTAGTACTAAGTAGTAGTGCACGGGTATTTAATCTTGGTTGTTGCTCATATTTGTAACTCAAACAGGTCTTTGAGAATAAGCGGAAGCTAGCGAAGAACGAGGTGACGATGCGTGGGAAGCGGATCAAAGGTTGATGTGATCGCGGTCGGCACGCTACCCCTTCATCTACCATCGGGATTAGTTTTATACTTAAATAATTGTTATTTGGTGCCTGCGTTGAGCATGAACATTATATCGGGATCTTGTTTATTGCGAGACGGTTACTTGTTTAAATCTAAGAATAATGGTTGTTCTATTTATATGAGTAATATGTTTTATGCACTTGCACCTTTGATAGATGGTCTATTCTTATTGAATCTCGATAGTGGAAATACACATATCAACAACACTGAGGCTAAACGTTTGAAATCAAGCGATAATTCGACCTATATGTGGCTAATCGTCTTGGTCACATCGAGTGAAACGTATGAAGAAACTCCATTCCGATGGACTTCTTGAATCACTTGATTTTGAATCACTTGAAAGATGCGAAGCATGTCGATGGGAAAAATGACTAAGACTCCATTTTACGGTATGATGGAGCGAGCTACGGACTTATTGGAAATCATACATACCGATATGTGTGGTCCAATGAGTGTAGCATCGTGATGGTTATCGTTATGTTCTTACCTTCACAGATGACTTGAGTAGATATGGGTATATCTATTTCATGAAACATAAGTCCGAAACTTTAGAAGTTTAAGGAGTTTCAAAGTGAGGTAGAGAATCAACGTAACAAGAAGATTAAATTTCTACGTTCGATCGTGGAGGTGAATATCTAAGTTACGAGTTTGGCGAGCATTTAAAGAAGTGGAATACTTTCACAATTGACACATGGGAACACCACAGCGTAATGGTGTGTCCGAACGTCGTGTCGAACTCTCTTAGATATGGTTCGTTCTATGATGTCACTTACAGTTTACGCTATCATTTTGGGGTTATGCATTAGAAAGCCGCATTCACTTTAAATAGGGCACCGTCTAAATCCGTTGAAACGACACCATATGAATTATGGTTTGGGACGAAACCTAAATTGTCGTTCCTTAAAGTTTGGGGATCTGAAGCCTATGTAAAGAAGTTCTGACGGACAAGCTTGAACCCAAAGCGGAAAAATGCGTCTTCATAGGATACCCGAAGGAAACTATTGGGTATACCTTCTATCATAGATCCGAAGGCAAAATCTTCGTTGCCAAGAATGGATCTTTTCTAGAGAAGGAATTTCTCTCGAAAGAAGTGACTGGAAGGAAAGTAGAACTCGACGAGGTTGTCGAACCTTCTCTCAAAATTGCGAGTAGCGCAGCACCGGAAGAAGTTCCTGTGGTGCCTGTACCAATAAGAGAGGAAGCTAATCATGATGATCATGAAACTTCGGTTGAAGTTGCTACAGAGCCTTGGAGGTCAACGAGAACTCGTACCACTCCAGATTGGTATGATTCCGTTATGAATGTCATGGTGGTGGACAACACCGATGACCCCGAGACATATGAGGAAGCGATGATGAGCCCAGATTCCAATAAATGGCAAGAAGCCATGAAATCCGAGATTGGATCCATGTACGAAAACCAAGTATGGACTTTGGTGGACTTACCGGATGGCAAATGGATTTTCAAGAAGAAAACAGATGCTGATGGTAATGTTACTGTCTATAAAGCTCGACTTGTCGCAAAAGGGTTTCGAAAAATTCAAGGAGTTGACTACGATGAGACTTTCTCACCGGTAGCGAAGCTAAAGTCTGTGAGGATTATGTTAGCAATCGCTGCATATTATGATTATGAGATATGGCAGATGGATGTCAAAACAGCATTCCTCAATGGAGACATTGATGAAGAATTGTATATGATGCAACCCAAAGGTTTTGTTGATCCTAAAGATGCTAACAAGGTATGCAAACTTCAACGGTCCATCTATGGATTGAAGCAGGCATCCCGAAGTTGGAATCAACGTTTTGATAAGGTAATCAAAAGTTTTGGTTTTGTACAAACTTATGGAGAAGCTTGTATTTACAAGAAAGTGAGTGGGAGCTCTGTAGCATTCTTAATACTGTATGTGGATGACATATTGTTGATTGGGAATGATGTAGACCTTCTTAATAGTGTCAAGGAATATTTGAATAATAGTTTTTCAATGAAGGATCTTGGCGAAGCGACTTACATATTAGGCATAAAGATTTATAGAGATAGATCAAAACGCCAAATATCATTGTCACAGAGTACATATTTGGACAAAGTTCTAAAGAGATTTGGAATGGAAGAAAGCAAGAAAGGGTTCTTGCCCATGTTGCCCAATACGACCTTGAGTAAAACTCAAAGTCCGACATCGGCAGAAGATAGAGAAAGGATGAGTAAGACTCCTATGCCTCAGCCATAGGATCTCTAATGTATGCCATGCTATGTACTAGACCCGACATTGCATATCCGTTAGTTTAACTAGCAGATATCAAAGTGATCCAGAGTGGATCATTGGACAATGATCAAAAACATCCTTAAGTACTTGAGAAGAACTAAGGATATGGTTCTTTCTTATGGAGGTGATGAATGATCGTTGTTAATGGTTACACCGATGCTAGTTGGAACACCGATCCAGATGATTCTAAATCACAATCGGATCGTATTTATTTTGAATGGTGCGATTAATGGAGGAGTGCAAAGCAAAGCGTTGTGGCGAGATCTTCAACTGAATCGGAATACATGGCTGCCGGAGGCTTCACAAGCGATATGGATGAAAGAGTTCATTACAGAGCTGGGTGTGGTTCCAAGTGCGCTGGACCCAATGTCTATCTACTGTGATAACATGGGCGCCATAGCCAATGCGCAAGAACCAAGGTCACACAAGAAGCTGAAGCATATCAAGCTGCGTTTTCACGCTATTCGAGAACATATCCAGGATGGGGATATAAAGATTTGCAAAGTACACAGATCTGAATGTGGCGGATCCATTGACTAAACCTCTCCCGAGGGCAAAACATGACCAACACCAAACTGCCATGGGTGTTCGGTATATTACCATGTAATCTAGATTAGATGACTCTAGTGCAAGTGGGAGACTGTTGGAGATATGCCCTAGAGGCAATAATAAATGTAGTTATTATTATATCTTTGTGTTTATGATAAATGTTTACATTCATGCTATAATAGTATTAACAAAGGAAACCATTAATACTTGTGTGATTTGTAAACTTAATTTGAAGTCCCTAGTATAGCCTCTATACTTCACTAGCTTGTTGGTTGATTAATGATTGTGGTTTCCCTATCATGAACATTGAGATGTTATCAACAACAAGATCATATCGTTAGGAGAATGATATGGTGGACATACTCCTATAGATAAGCGTAGCATAAAGATCAAGTCATTTCAATAGTTCAATTGCTATATGCTTTCTGATACATAGTAACCTAAATCCTTCGACCATGAGATAATGCATATCACCTTTACGGATGGATGCTTTGATGACATCAAACACCACACCGTGGCGGGTGGCTATAAAGGTGGCATTAAGTGTTCGGAAAGTATTGGTTGAAACACATGGATCAAGAGTGGGATTTGTCCATCCACATGACGGATAGATATACTGGGCCCTCTCGGTGGAATGTCATCCAATTGGCTTGCAAGCATGTGACTTGGTCACAAGGGATCACATATCACGGGAACGAGAAAAGAGTACTTATCGGTAACGAGGTTGAACTAGGTATGCAGAGATACCGACGATCATAACCTCGGATAAGTAAACTATCGTGAGACAAAGGGAAATTGGTATCGTATGTAAGTGGTTCATTCGATCGCAAAGTAATCGTAGAAATATGTGGGAGCCATATGAATTTCCAGATTCCTCTATTGGTTATTGTTCGGAGAAGTGTCTCGATCATGTCCGCATAAATTCACGAACCGTAGGGAGACACACTTAAGGATT
Source organism: Avena longiglumis (assembly GCA_030063025.1). NCBI lineage: Eukaryota > Viridiplantae > Streptophyta > Magnoliopsida > Poales > Poaceae > Avena > Avena longiglumis. The sequence goes on along the minus strand of CP125974.1, from coordinate 2,244,752 downwards.
CGACGTTGTTTTGAGTAGTTATGGTATTATGAGAAAGAGACCGAATGTTGTTCGGAGTCTCGGATGGGATCCGGGATATCACGAGGTGATCCGGAATGGTCCGGAGAATAAAGATTCATATAAGGAAAGTCCCGTTTCGGAGTTCGGGAATGATTTCGGTGTTTTCATCGGGAATGTTCTAGAAGGTTCCGGATTGTCCGGCACTCCGGGGGGGGGAGGGTACATGAGTGTGTCATTGAATGATTGCATCATGTACTAAGTGTTCTTGCTGTTCCAAAAACATGAAAGTCAAATTGCCAGTTTGAAAGTCAAACGGCTAAAACAGGAAACTGTGGGAAACAAGAAACTATGGGAAACAAGCAAGAGGAGTTGGAACCAACTTGGAGGAGGAGTTGGACTCCTCGGGCCGGCCAGCCCTAGGCGAGTTGGGAGGGACTCCTCCTCCCTGGCCGCCAAGGCCCTCCACCTATATAAGGAGGCGGGGCTCCTCCTTGAGACACACAAGTTTCCACCTCTAATCTCGGGTTTAGAGCCGTTTGGTTTAGAGCTTCTAATTGCTTTAGCCTGCGGTTTAGAGCCTTCTAATTGGTGTGTCTAATCTCTAGGCCACTAATAGCCTCTCTCATAATCCACCATACTCGCTTAAGGCGAAGCCTGCGAGATTCCCTCTACTTAGGTACCACGTTGTCTTGCGGAATCACGAGGAGAGTGCTACAACCTCCATTTTCTTTGGAACAAGGGAGAGGAAGGTATTCACGAGTACGAACGTGTGACCGATCAAGGAGCGCCTTTTAACGTGGCGCCGGAAGGATCGTCTACACGATCTTGAGATCGGAAAGAGTACGACTACATCACCCACGAGAATCCGCTCTCGTTAAACGCTTTGGAATCTTCGAGGGTATGTTATTCCATCGACTCGTTGCTACAATCTAGTAGATAGATCTTGGCTTGTTTGTTTGTATGCGATAGAAAATTTTTGTTTTCCATGCTACGAACCCCTACACGGGGAGGCGGTGGACGCGGCCGACGGGGAGGCGGCGCCCGCAGGCGGTTGCAGAGGGGCGGCGCTTGGCGGTCGTAGCCGGAGGCGGGCGAGGGGAAGGCACCGGCGACGAGCGAGCTCAAGGGGACGCTGGCGCCGAGGACCTGAGGCCCGGAGGCGGAATGAGGGCGGGAGCGCGAGGAGGTGGCTGAGCCACGACGGAGGAGGGTCATGAGCCAGCGGTGGCGCCAAGAGGGGCAGGGGCGGGCGCGACGAGGCCACGCCACGAGCTCGACGAGCCGACGCGAGGCGGAAGGAGGAAGGCGACGCGGGGAGACGATTGAGGACGACGGCAGGCGGCGGTCAGCGAGCATGGGAGCTCCCGAGTGGGCAACTGGCGGCCCAGGCGGCGCTTCAGACGGGAGGGCCACGGGAGGTGGTCGGTGGAGGAGAGGGAGGTCGCACGGAGGAGAGGCGGGCCGTCAAGCGAGGTCGGCCGACGGAGGAAGGCGGTGGGGCGAGGCGAGGCTGACCATGAGGGAAGAAGGTCGGGGAGAGAGAGGCGTGGAAGAGGCGGGACCAGGGGGAGGAGAGAGATGGGACCGGGGGCTGGGGGAGGCCACGCAGGCGTTAGGCGGTGGGCCAGCGGGCGGCTGTGTGGCACAGGCTGTGGGGAGGAGAGAGAGGATGTGGGCCAGGAGGGTGGGGTCGGCCTGTAAGGGAGAGGGGTAGGAGGAGGCTGGGTGAGAAAGAGGTAGAGGGGAAAATGGGGATGGTGGATCGGTGAGGTGGCAGGTGGGTAGGAAAAGGGTGAGAGGGTGAGGTGGCGAGTTGTGAGTGGTGGGTAGGATAGATTTGGGTGGGAATAGGATTTAGAGGGGGCTGGTTTAGAATGTGTGTTTGTTTTGGTGTTGTTTATTTTAAAACAAGGCCACTTTGCAAATAGTTTTTAGGGAAATAAAATATCCGATACGATCGGGGTTTTGCCTTTGAAATAAAGAGGGGTGTTTGTACAAACAGAACTAGGCTTTTCAAAATAATGCAGACAAACAATGCAAGATGATGGCGATGCAATGCACAAAACAACGCGATTTTCTAGTAGTGGTTTTGCGGGATGCCACAAATGTTGTCTTAACATGGCAAAAGATAGCACCGGTTCGCTACACCAATTTAAATGAGGCCAATATAAGACTAGAGTTGCCCGCATATGGGCCCCATATTTAATTAGAGGTGAATCGGCATAAGGCCCCCAAACCACACAAATATGCATGCGAGTGTGACAATTTAATATGCATCAATTTGTTATTATATTTATAAAAATAGGGCTCGAGAAAAGGGGTCACACATTGGGGTTCGGCGAACTTGGGGTTCCGGGGTTCGGGGTTCGGTCTCAGGGGCTCAGGGTTCGACGGGATCGGTCTCGGACATCGGAAGTAGGTCTTGTAGCATCCGTGGTCTTCGGGTCATGTCGACGGTCATGGCGTTCAGGATGAAGTACTTGCCGTATTCGCATCGGCGACCTTGGCGTCCGGGTTCTCGACAACTTGGCGTCCGAGATGAAGGGCTCGTCGTTCGGGGATCCTCCGAGTCCGTGTTGACGACCTTGGGGTTCCGACTTTGGTTGTTGGCCGCGAACTTGTTCCGCGAAGGTACGGACTTCGGGTCCGGACGAGACCTATGCCCGTGTAGAAGATCTTGTTCGCCTCGTTGGTGTTGTGGTACTTGTTTCGTTCCTTGATGATGGCTTGGATTGGCACCGATCTGGTAGTTGGATCCTCGGAAAAACTTGGAGCGGCCTCGTGATGCTAGCACACAGAGACTGGACAAACAGACACATACACGGGCACATGCACCCACTTACACACGCGCGCAGGGAAACAACAAGACCAAAAGCTGGCCAGCTTCACTGCAGAGGAACATCATCACACGAGGCTCGGGCTAGCTCGGGCGCAACCACCGGCGACAGTGACGGGGCCGCGGTGGCGCCGGAGGCGAGGTCGACGGGGAGGCGAAGCCTGTGGTGGTCCAGTGCTCGGACGGAAGAAGCGGGCAATGGGCGGCCAGCGCACTCGAGGCAGACGGGGCGGTGATCGGCCGCATGAGGCGACGGGACGCGGGCGATGGCGGCACCGGGGCAGAGGCGAGGGGTCGCGAGAGCGCCGGGAGGAGCCGAAGGCGTCGAGGAAGAGGTGGGCGGAGCTTGGGGCCGGTGGCAGGCGGCGAACGCAGGAGGAGGTGGCTACAGGTGGAAGGACGCCAGGAAGGCGACCAGGGAACGGCGACGGACGCAGTAGGTCGAGCGAGGTCAGCGGAGGACGCGGGGGCGCCTGGCGACGGGAGAGGAGGCGCCGACGGCTTGTAGGCGAGGAGGCGCGACGGCGAGGGCCACGGTGGCCGGAGGTCGCCAGGCGGCAGGTGGGGCCTCCCGTGGCGGCGAGTAGGGAGCGAGCGAATGAAGGAAGAGAGGTGCCATGAGGAGGCGGCGGCCGGCGAGAGGCGAGCCAGAGGGTTCTGGCGGAGCCGGGCGGTGATGGCTCGGAGAGGAGCGGCGGGAGGATGTACTGCGGGGAGGGACGCGGGGGGTTTTGTGGGAGCGGGGTCGGTGGGGCGCGGGCCCAGGGGTCGCTGCAGGTGGGGAGTGGTGGGGCCGGGTCCTGGCGTGCGTCTGTGTGCGGGTGAGAGGCAGGGGAAGAGGGAGGGAGTGGTGTGGGTGAGGTGGCAGCGGGAGAGTGGTTGGGGGGAAGAGAGAGGATGAGGTGGCAGGCACCGATTGGTGCAGGTGAGGTGGCTGGGGGACTGGGTAGATAGGACTGGGGTAAGATTAGGAATTAGACGGCTGGATCTTGTACTAGGGTGGCCGATTGGATCGGATCGGCCCGGTTGGGCTGCCCCCTAAAAATAATATAGATTTTTATTTAATTTAAAATAACTTTTGTAATTAGTTTTAGACAAACAAAATATCCGGAAACATCCGGGGGTTTAATTTGAAATAGAAGGAGGGCTAGTTTCTGAAAACAATAGTCTTTCGCAACATAGTTTCAAGTAAACATAATATGCATGATGATGTCATGATGCTGCAATGCACAAAAACAACGCGATTTTCTAGTAATGGTTTTGCGGGATACCACAACGGAAAACTCATGGTCGCCTCTCTATTGCGAGAGCTAAGCTCATTCTAACTATCGCCTTCCGAAGAAGCAAGGATAATGGTCCGGGCTTCGAGTGGGCCCTTTTTCTCCGGTCATGGTTTTATACCAAATTTGAACTGAAACCACGGCAAGAATTATGGAGTAGCGTGGTACAATGAAATAGTCCTTCTAAGCCGTTTTAAGCATATGCTATTTACACATTCAATTCAATGATTTTTTTTCAAAGAATTCGACTCTCTCTATATATCTCTCGAAAAACAACCAAAAAAAAACCAAAAACTGTGTATGCTTCGGTGAGGGGTGGGTCCCGCTCTCTCGGACGTTCCACCCGTTCCATCCTATAAATAGCACCCCACTCGATTCACGCCCCCTTTTCCCCCAAATCGGACCAAACCCAGCTCCCCCAGCGACTGCCGGCGGCGAGACATGGCGGCGACGAGCAGCACGGAGTCCGACCTCGACCTCGCCCTCGAGCTCGAGCTCCTCTCCGGCCCCCGCGTGGAGTACGCCTGCGCGAGGCGGCTCCGCCACAGGCGGGTCCTCTCCTACCTCTCCCAGGAAGGCCTCCACTCCACCTTCCAATCGTAAGTGATTCCGCAATTCCTTGTCTCGTCTGGATCGGGCCCGACTCACTCAATTGCACTCAATTGCTCGCTGCTAATGCTGGTTGCCGCGAGCAGGCTGGTCCGGCAGACGGACGCGCACCTGTGCCTGGAGCACCTCCGGCGGCTGGTGGCCGGGGGCCTGTGGGGCGAGGCCCTGGACTACCTCGGCCGCTTCCTTCCGCCCGGCGTCAGCGACGACATCGAGGCCCGCCCCATCCTCCTCTTCCTCCACACGCTCTGGGCCTTCGCCAACATCGCCGCCAGCGCAAGGAACCACGCCGTCGCCGTGACGTCCGACATACACCGCCACGACTTCACCGTCTGTTTGTCCGTCAGCCGCAACTTCAACCTCCGCAGCATCCTCGATCTCATACTTCACTCGACACAATTCAGGTACACATGTGCACGGTGTTTATCTCAGTTCTACTACTGGTCCTTATACTCCCTCCGTTTTAAAATATAAGATGTTTTAGGTTAGGTTTATGAAGAAAATGTATCTAGACTTCTTTTAGTGTGTAGATTCATTCCAAACTTGAGTGAATCTAGATACTAAAAATAGTCTAGATACATTTGCTTCACAAAGCTAAAACATCTTATATTTTGAAACGGAGGGAGTACTTGTCTTGTGATCTGTTGTTATTCACGATGTATGCAGCGCCAACCTGAACTGGGGCGTGATAAGGAACAAGGCAGCCTCAATTGTCTGTGACTTGGTTCATGAATCTCCAGAGTTAAGCCGCCGGGTGCTTCTGCCCAGCGGCCCAACCACCCCGCAAAAGGTGGTTCCCATCTGGTTCGTGCATTCCTCTCCTGCAACACCAATGTGTCTGGCTTCACACAATGCTTATCATTATCTTTGGTGACAACATTTGTATTTCCAGTATAATTATGTACCAATTGCATGCCAATGCTGATTTGTACTGTTCATCTTTTGCTTTTGCTAGTCCCCTGGGAAGGCGTTATATGAAACCACCACCTGGGCGCCAATCAGCTCATGATATAACCAAGCTCTATCTCAACAAGAGGAGGAGGTACAAACGAGATTGATGAGATCATCAATTTTTCACATGACATTCACACATATTGGTGCTAATTCTTTGCTTTTTGCAGCCTGCATTCTTCCAAACCTCAGCCTGGTAAAATATATCCTCTTCTTTAGAAACATCTTATGTTGGGATGAAACCAAAATAGTTCATATAGTCAGAGCTCCAGTTAATGATCCTGGCCTATGTTTTTAATGGCAGGAACCAAAGTCGACACTCAGTCACTGAACCAGGTGGCAGATCTTATCAGTAAGACTTTTTTGCACATTATTCTATTTCCAGTTTATACGTGCCTTTCTTTGGGAGATCGCTTGGATTATGTGGGTTCCTAGCTGCTGATAAACTTTTGTGTGATGATATGCAGTGGAATGTTTCAATGCTAGTGTATCTCTGAAGTTGCTTCCATCAAGTAAGAAGCAAGGTAACTGATTCAAACTCGCCTCGGTTGAAAAAATCACACTTTTCTGTACTTTAGCCAATTGGCATTGCGTCCATGTACGTCCTGACTGGACTTTGAATCCGATGTCTAATCTGTCCAATCCTTTAGGCCAACATCTGAATCCTTGCATCTGTCCTTCCTTTTCTGCTAAATTGTCCGGCATGGCATTTCTGGGGGACAGTAGCGCATCTTGTCAATTACTGGATCATATGTGTAACTAGATCGAACTAATTCACGTTACTTTGTGCCTTGCATCTTCCTTGTTTACTAATTTGACGCACTTCACTTCGTTACCACCAGTTATGGTATCTTATAGCACATAATTTTTGTTTCTTGCTTTTGAAATTGCTACGTTAGATAAATAGATTTATGGTCAAGGTACTTTGTACTGTGTCTTATATAGCCTTTGATACTTCACATGCTATGTTCTGTGGCATCCCTCGTGTTTTGTTTCATAATCACATTGTTTGCCACTATATTTATAGGTTAAATTATAAAAGTGCAGTGGAACGGAAACACCTTCCCCTGAATTTTCCATTTTAATTTTCTTTTGTTGGTTGCTTTATACGTTTTAAATGTTCGTGCTAACTCGTAATAGTACTCGAGTGCAGCAGCTTCATCCAACTTGTTGTTATTCTTTGCATCTTTTTGATGCCTGGCAACCCACTATCACTTTTATAACTTCCAAATTCACAATCAACATCTGAAATCATATTTCTGTAGGTAAGAGTGAATGTGCTAGTTGTTTGTTGAGGGGCTACATGCACCATTGATTGATGATCAAAGCTGGAAAATCTTTCCCTAAAGTTCTGCCATTCCTTTGTTGGCATGATAAATGCACTCCTTATTATGTCTGACGTTGTCTGTTGCATTTTCTAAGTGTCTAGCTCCCGATAACACTTCTAACTGCCAAACTTGTTGCAGTTGGTCTTGTTGCTCCATTATTGAAGAACAAGATTAGTAGCCTGACCGATCCTGCTACAAACATTAGCACCTCATCAGTTCCAAAAGCAGGTAAATTTGTTGAACACTATGCTTGGTTGCTTGCTGTCATTTCAAACTACGAAACTTGTTTCAGGTTTTACTATGTTTTGGCCTTTTTTCAAACTATAAGACGAATCTCAATTTGCACCATTAGTTCAGGAATTGTTTGTTGTTGCTAGAGAACATCCAGTGAACCTATCAAGGGGCTATATATACCTATAATCATCCTTTCTTACTGTTAAATTCTTCACAGGTGGCCCAGTCTCATGCCCCGGTAAATCCTCCGGTATCTTATCTGCAACAGATGCAGGTAAATTAATCGAACACCCTCAACTGATTTTATATTACCTATAATCATCCTTTGTTTCTGTTAAATTCTTCACAGGTTGCCCAGTCTCACACCTCGGTAAAACCTCCGGTATCTTATCTGCAACAGATGCAGGTAAATTAATTGAACACCCTCAACTGTTTCCATTAATATAGAGACTACATCTACAAAACTCGAACCCTACAATTGTTAGATAAACTCCACCGCTAATACTAATATTTGACCTGCGATGTTTATAACTGATCATGTTGCTTTATTCTGCCCTTTACTACTTTTTTCCGATGGCAGTGTTGACATTAAATCCTAGCAACAATTGGTTCAGGTAGCTAGTGTAGTTTTTCGTCAGCTAAGTTCAGTCTAGGACTTGGTCATTTTTTCTGTTTGTATTTCTGTTATTCTGGATAAGGCATGAGCACATGTTTCTGTGTAAATGGCCGTGCCACTAGGATTGAGTCACGACGCGCATGATCGCACGCCCGAGTCCGTGGAATAGCACGGCACTTCCGGATCGCTGCGGTAGAATTGGCACGATCGTTTTCCCTTTTGTTTGGTTGGAGAATAAAAGGAAAGAAGCAACAGAAAAGCTGCACGCTTTTATCAGTGTGAAGAGTCTGTCCAACCCTTAACTATTTCCTAGTTAGGCTGACAGGCAGGCTATTTCACAAAAGTGTGGAACATGTTCTTTTTTTACTCTTGCAACTATTAGCTGCTCGCTCCACCCACCCACCTTTTTTATGTATGTCCATTTTAGTCCCAGGATTGCATTTGCATCCATGAGCTGGTAAGCTTACGTACTGCAGTCATGTGGTGCACCTTGGTGGAGCTTCGTCAACTTTGTATGTTCATTTTTATGATATACAGTTCCTCAGTTCCCACTATATTTGTGTATCTTATTCAAAAAGCAATGACAAATTACAATTTCTTTACATTAACACATAAGAAAATAACGAAGTAACTTGAGTTTAGACTCTCAGTTTCTGATGTGCACAGCCTCATCCTTCACATTTATTTATTCTTTGAAATGATGACTGTTAAGATCATAAGCAATTGTCAGTCAAGGATTTTTTTCCCTGAGTACTTAATCCAGTGATACTAAAGTTTATTCATACTTGAACAGGCACAGCTAACATGTTCCAGGGTACCGTTATGAGAAAGCATCGGAGGACTGAACTCTCAACTGTTCAGGAAGAACCTGATCTGAAAAGGCAGCGGACATGCATCAAACTGGTAATGTTTAGTGCAAGTGGTTGCTTCTAGAAATATGTCGAGGAATGCATCAATTCTGATCAAACCATGAATTCAACCACCTTATTGATCAAAACCAGATCCACAAGAAATGTGGAGGGGAGTGACCTATGGTCACATACTTGGGGCAATCACTTCTCTGCCAGAAAATTCTACAAGACGAATTTCGAACACATTAAGGCTCCAATCTTCTCTCCCTGGATCTGAAATCAAAATGCACACCCAAGATAATGTCTTTTTTTTTTGCTCCTTGATAATGATTGCGACGGACATGCTCCTAAGGAAAAGCTTCAATCTTAATGACAACGGCCCTTTGTAGAATCTGTGATAATGGGTCTCTAGAAACTAGAGATCATCTTTTCTGGAGCTGCAGTTTTAGTAGGCAATCAATCAACATCACACTTGACGACAATTTGGAGCTCCTCAAATGATCACCGCTGCTAGATGCAGCTTTGAAAGACCCTTTTTCTTCGAAGCGTTTGCTATGGCATGCTGGAATATTTGGAAACTTAGAAATGCTCTAGTTTTTGATAATGTAACACCTTCGATTAGAGCTTGGTCTTTCTCTTTTAAGAGGGACCTCTTCCTTCTTTGTTATAGGATGAAGGATGATCTGAAATCCTCCATCGTTGCCTGGCTAGATGCCCTTTTGTATATTCTCTTTTCTCATCTTGTATACTCCTATTTCCTTTTTTGATAATATTTACTGTCGTCAGCTAAAAAAAAAAAAATGCCTCAATTCCGATTGAGACTTGTAGGAATTAATATGGTGGCTAGACATCACTTATACTTAGGATGCATGACTGGAGAAGTTAATTAGTTTCCTGCTGGCAAATATAATACCAAGTTGCACTTCCACCAATATTCTTACTGGATATTTTAGTGGTCCCTAATGTTTTCCCGGGTAGTGCTAAATAGATGAAAGGCCTGTCACAAAAATGAAGACTCACACATGTTCACAATACCTGGAAAGGCATATCTGTATAGTATCAAGGCTGTTTGATGTTAGTGATAACTGATTAGTGCCATGCACTTTGCTGCTCACTACATCACACCTGATTTTAGCTTCACTGTAGGGTACGACATGGCACCAAGAGTAAGTTGCATGTAGTATTTTGGGCCCTCTAAAAGGACTGATGTTCTGTCTGTTCATAACTTTTTTCTTAACAAGTAAACAGCGGGTGACATTTCTTCAGTTCCGTGCTGCAATATCTTGTACGTAAGGTGCTGTTTTGCACAGTATTAACCGCATACTACTTGCTGAGTGCAGGCAACGGATCGGGTACTGACGAACACAGATTGAACCTGATGACGTAATTAAGTGGTGGCCGGCTTACTGTGTCTGTTGCTCCTGTCTGCGTGAAGAATATTTGATAAGCTCCTGGTGTTGTAGATTAGGTTGATTTGGTGCTATCTGTGGTATTTTATGTATGAACTTGAGGATTCATGATGTGCTTACTACTGTATGTCTCAAGTGCCAAGTAAATCAGACCAATGGTATGCAATGCAAACTAAAATCGTGGATTGATCTGGTTGGCTTGGTCAGTTCCCATGTATTGCCAGTAAGTTTATTTGTATCATCACAGTTGTGAAACCTATGAATCAGCCCCTGCCACTGCCAGTAAGTTTCCATGTCATCCAAGGATAGTTGAGCTGCTCTGAGTACAGCAATATGATGTTTTCAGCTGTTTGCACTTGCAAATTGTTGTATTTTGTTACCAGAAGAGATTACAAGAAGAAAATTCTTGTTGCAGAAATACAAGATCAATTTCTTGCATATTATCTATGTGTCCTACAATCTAGTGAGCTCTGGAATCCACGCCCTGTTCATGGTGTCCGTCGTTCCAGCCCCTGTTCTCAGACCAGAGTTTCTTTCGCCTCTCTCAAAACTCAATTGTCTGCTTCATTTGGTGGCTCAATCCGGCTTGCTGTCTTGCAAGGCCTTTCTGTTTTGTCGCAGCAGATTTAGGATCCGTTCAGGATGATGTATATATGTTTTACAGGCAATAACACTAATTGAAATCCATTTATGCAATAATACTAATAGTCATATGTCCCTGCAGCTTAAATCACATAGCGCACGACTGATTTAGATGCTAGCATGATAGAAACAAGGTTGCAAGGTCTGCATGCGAGCATAACATCACTCGAGCTCCTAGCTACCTGGCTTTGCAGTCAATTGCACACCATAGCTCCGATAGCACCAAAACATTCTAATAAACTAGATTTAGGAGTGCGCCTTGGCGCACGATCCCGTTGAATTTGAGTAAATTTAGTGATCATACATGAGCGAATGATAATAATATATATTTTTTAGTTTTTACCAAATGGACGACTGTGGCGTCGAGGTTCAAATTTGACAGACGGTTTCAAATAAGATTATAATTCAACAGTGAAATGAAATTTTTTTAAAAGATGTGTTTGATAGTAAGGAGGTTTATATTTTGGAGTCCAAGAGCGGAATTCAGCGATGACCTAGCCCGTGAAATGGTTAAACGGATTTAAACTTCTTAAGAATAGGGGGTGCGCCTGCGCCTCGGCGCATGCTCCCCGGGGAGGGGGAGAAGGCATTTGCCTGCCTCTCGGGTTTAACATGTACGACCGATGTCTCTATGATTCCCTCACACGTGGCAAATATTTACACCTACACCCGCTCCTGCCCGTCGCCCGTGGCAGAGTTTTCCTCCCAAGTTCCATCTATAAGATTGTGAGGCATGGCTTGCTGCGTCATCCCGTCTTTCGCATAGGTAAACGGCTGGTAAAAAATATGTCAAACATATACAAATCAATGCTAAGTATTTAGCAAATAGGCAGATGTATATAACGGAGAAAAATATATTACACATAAGAATGTCAGATTAAGTCTACAATGAAGTACTACTCACTCCGACCCATATTAGTTGACTCAAATTTGTCTAGATTTGAATGTAGATAATCTAGAAAAAATTGAGTCAACTAATATGTGTCAGAGGGGGTACTTTTTATCTATACATAAGGTCTACATTTGATTGTTCATGTAGGGCTAATCTATACACATCAACCACTTGCTTTCTTAATCATAGTTCTTAGTCTAGAGATGATTTCTCATTTCCTCCAAACCACCTGATTTGTTAATCATAGTTCTTAGTCTAGGAATGTTGCCTCCTCGTTTTGTCCAATCACCTTTCCAAGAGAGCATTGTTAGATTTATGCCTATAACCCATGTCTCCAATACTAAGAATAGGATTCCAAGTTTCATCAATGGGGACGTCGCAGAGTAGTTAATAAGTTTGATGCTTTCTATCTGCTAAGAAAAGGAAAACATGTCTAACGGCAAGAAACTAACCTCTGCCAAGACGTTTCTTGTATTAATATGTCTCTTTGAGATGATGCATGAGGCATTCATTTTGTTCTTCAAGCTCTTTGAATCGATCATAATTCAATTATAATCTCTGCTGACAGATAAAAATTAAAACTAAGTAATCAATAAGTTTCTAGCTCTGACATACTGAATTTCTCTGAGAAAAAATGTGAACTTTCAACACAACAACGATTCAAAAGCACAAACTCAAGGCGTGCAGTTCAGATGAAGTGGTGCAGCTGGCAAAACTAATATTTGTTTCTCTAGGACAATGCTTAAGTAGACTTTCCCTATTATACTTATATAGTCAACACACTCCGCAAAAATAGCCGCTGTCGAGCTCCCCCACCTCTCCTCTCCAGTGCATGCATTAATAACCTCCACAGCATCTGATTCAGCTTCCACTGTATTGCATCCATGATTTTTTGCTAACTCCAGTCCATCGCGCATGGAAAACACTTCTGCCATCGCTGCTGATTCAACAAGCTCCAGAAGAGAATAAGAACCAGCGACGAACATACCTTTTGCATCATGAAGAACTTCTGCCATAGCCCCGGAATATTCCTTGCTCTTGGTACAACAGAGGGCATAAATCAAAAAGGAACAGGATGACATTGTACAGGTAAAGAGGGGAGTGGACAGGATTGCATGTCTTGTTGCACAGAGTGTGTTGATACTTTCAAATTTAGTTGAAACCTCAGTATTCTTCTTTAACGGATAGTTGTGGGAGATTACATCTACAGTCTCGAACACAACACCCACTTCCTCACTGAAAAAAGGAACAATGTCATACATCTCTGAATTTGGATACTCGAGTAAATTTGTAAATATTCATAACACGAGACATCTGTCTATGCTCAGTTAAGCACCAATATTAGAATTAGGCAAATAAAGCAGGATTGAGAAACCTTTTTTGCCTCTTTATGATATGCATATGCTCGTTACTGAATTATTTCAAATCTCTCCTATTTTGCGTCAAACACAGTGTAACTCTATTGCATCGTGCACACTTGCATACTGTAAGAGAATCTTGTGAACCAAATGAAGAGCAAGGCAGTTCAAAACAGGATAGTTGATGAGGCCCACTTCACAAAGAGGTAGCCACATGGACATTATACATACGACATACTTTTATAAGTCATTGATCTCCAGGATACAAACGTTGAGTGGCATATCATGACATCTTGAAACCACAACACAATGACCATTGTAAAACATACTGGATGCAACAAGCTGAAAAACAGAATCCCATGAAGACAGAAGTACTAATACAGTTCTCAGACATTAAGTTATATATGATCTCATTATGTCATCTGTGCATGATGGCCTTTTCTTAAAGATTAGTTACATCAAACATGTAGGCTATAGAAGGTATAGGTTTCATTACAGCTGATATTTCTTTTGTATTGAGGGGATTCCTTTGAAATAAAATAGGCCATCTCTTGGAGGTAATCACAAAAGGTCAGAGGATATCTGTACCTTAGGACAACGGTTTTTGCCTCACGATATAGTTATTTTTTTTTTTGCGAGAGCATCAGCCAAGTCCTTTAGAGATGGTATGACCTGACCCTAGAGTGGAGGCTAAGAAGGAACATGATTAAACAAGGTTAGGAATAGCAAAGGAACTCAAAACATCAATGTGGCCATGTGGTGGATCTTAGAGACGAAACCTCTTGTCAGTAGCTACGGCCGAGCATGATGAACAATTGCAACCCCGCTGGCAGGTTCTGGAGGCACCGCCATTGTCGTTTCATCCTGGATGACCTGGGACAGGGAGTCTGAATAAAGAATGGTAGGATCCACATGTGTTGGAGGGTTTTTTTTTTGACGGCTAAACAGATAACTTATTAACCAGAGTACGAAGCTATGTCGCTAGCGACAAGCTCAGATACAAAGTAGGGGGCATCATTTACCCAACCATTACATTCGGATGCATCCCTATACCCAAATTGGGCAAGAGAATGTGCCACTTTGTTACAGTTCCGTGGACAGAAGTTGAACTCGAAGGAGTCGAAGGAGCCAATGCAGCTACTCCTTATCTCACGCAAAAGAACACCAACTTCAGCCAGCTCATGGGAGTTTGACTTAAGAGCTTTCACCAAAACCTGACAATCAGATTCAAAAACTACCCAGTTAAGCCCAAGTGCAGTTGCTCCTTCGACCACCGCCACAGCTTCGCCTCTGCACAGAGTGCATCCGCAGTGTCTCGATTTTCCTGCGCAGCTCCAACAAACTCTCCCTCGTATCGTGCAACAAAACCCCATGCACCATCTCTGTTGTTTTACTTTTTTGCATTTGAAAAATATGTGACCAGCGTCTTCATCTAGCCGATTACACATAGGGCATCGCGTGTCTAGGTCCACTCTTTTTCGTTTAAAATTGAGACGTAGAGGTAGACTGTTATGTGTAAGTCTCCACATAAACACACCAATTTTTCCTGGGAGTTTGAGAGACCAAATCCTATCCCAGGTTGCAGCAGAGTAGGATCCATTTGTCATTATTAATTATTTTATTTTGAAAAGAAAGCAACAAACATTTTAGCTTAAAAATGAACTGTAGTAAACCAGAGAAGGAACTGAAAAGATACTCAGGTATCCAAACTCTTGAAGGCAAAGCTTAGAAATGAGAAACAATTCTGAATTTTTAACCACCAACCTGTACCAATACTAGCGAGTTTACCAGCCCTGCTAATTTTCCAAACAGGTAGATGATTTCAAATTACAGACATTTGAAATGGTATAATATATACTCCCTCCGTTTGGAAATATAAGATGTTTTAGGTTTGTGAAGAGAATGTATCTAGACACCTTTTAGTGTGCAGATTCATTTGAACCTACACACTAAAAGATGTCTAGATACATTTCCTTCACAAACCTAAAACATCTTATATTTCCAAACGGAGGGAGTACTACACTACAGGGCCCATAAACTAACCGTAACAGTCTGTTGTTTTGTAAATCCTGCTCCCTTCATGATGTAAACTACAGTGTACCCTAGTAGTAAGAAAAGGGCCAGTGTATTCTAGTTGGGCTAAGATAGATTTGTTAATGCATACGTGATTTTATATTTTCTAAACTATTTTCGTGTACCTAATTTTTTTCTTGTATTTAGATGAGGCTAGCAACTGATGGTACGAAAAAAGCGAAAAACATACCATGATAGTTCAACAGCATCATTCTGATGTAAATGCTCTTGGATTTTATGCTTGTTTAATTTCTGAATTCCTTCAACCCTGATGCACACGATGCTACTGGATCAGAGCAGGGTTTCTTTTTGGCAAAAAATTGGAAGAGAAAATACCGGCCGTTCTCATACCTGCATGTGTACAAAAGCTCCATGGGCTCCCACCGTGCTATGGGATCTGCAACAAAAGCAACAGATGACAAGACTAAATTTGTAGGTTCCCTGTCAAATAAAGAGGTGAAATTTAGATGTAAAAAAGAGGACCTACAATCTGTATATTAGGACTGATGTATTAGGACTTCTTTTACATCCAGATTGATATATTAATCAACAGTAGCACAATAGGAAAAACAATATCTGCAGACACGAACATTTTCAAGTCCCCACAGTATAAGAAAAACTACTGCATATGGTTTTAATTTCCTTTGAATTCAAATAGCTTCAAAATCACTAACGAATTATCATATTATGGGATGGACACGGCCACCGACACCACCAAGATATAGAGTAGTACATGTAATCGACAACATCCTACCCTCTTCTCTCTTCTCACGATTCTATTTGTAAATGAATAATACATGCAACGCTTCATGTAATCGACCGCATCCTATGCTCTTCTCACGGTTCTATTCGTAAAAGAACAAGACATGCAGCGCTTCATAGTCCAATATGTAAACATGGAAAAGTAAACCTATTGACCAGACATCCAATATCAATAGATACAAAATGTTTTATACAACGCTCTTTCCACATGAATGCGATATGAGATTGAATGCTTCCAAACCTCATACTTCCTCAATATACCTGAATAAGTAAGCTCGTGCTGGCCTCGACGGGAAGCTGCAACCTGCATCATAACCAGAGAAAACGTATTAGCCCATGTGGATAATTGTTTAAACACCTAGCAAGCATAAACATTATGAAGCTAGAGGAAGTACATCCAGTCACACATATAAGCCCAAGGCCACATCCTTTTGCAGTGGCAAAATGGATCCAACACTAACGATTGAACATGGAGGAAGATAAAATCTGAGAAAGGGGGAGAAGAAGAGGAGAAGCCAATAGCACCTAATTTGAACCGGGCCAACCTGGAAGAAGAGGTGGAGGAGGGCAGCGACCTCCCCCAGGTCCCCTCCGCCCCCATCCACGAATCCCCTCCGCTGGGCATTCTTGGCGGCGACGAGGACGAGCGGGACCATCCTCTGTCAAGCCTCTCTTCACCACTCCTCCCTCTCTGCTCATCCTCTTCCTCTTGGATCTTAACTGTAGCAACACGTCGCAGCGCCTGGTGGCTGGTGCTCCTCAACGGCGGCAAGAGGGGAATCACGTGGGGGAGGAAGGCGAAGGCGGAGCAGGCTTTGGCCACCACGCGTGAAGAAGAGGAGGAAAGGGAGGGACACGAGCGTGGGCGTTTGACGGCGGCGGCAGCCCTTGCTCGACGGCCGGAGGTCGCGGGCGGGGAGCTGTAGGGGGTGGAGGATGGTGGTGGCCAGGCCAGCTCGCGCCGCGCAGTAGCGGCCATGGTCGGCGGCGACCTGACCGGAGGTGGCAAGCAGGGAGTTGCAGGGGTGGAGGATGGTGACAGCCATGTCACCTCGCCGCAGGCGCTGCGTCATGATCCGCGGCAAGTAGGGGCGAAGAGGAGGCTGGCGGCTGGCCGCACGAGGGAAGGAGGAGGACGAGCGAGAAGGGGGTGGGGCGCGATGGGAGGGAGGCGGAGTGGCGCTAGCCGCCACACGCGGGAGAGGAGAAGGGGCGCTCGGGGACAGAGGAGGCTTTAGGGTTTCTACTGCGGGAGTACCTTTTATATGACGTGGTGAAAACCGATGTACTGTTGCTAGGCAGATCTGGATGGTTGGTTTCGAATCGAACAGCCCATCAAATCTGATTTTTGCTGAGACTCATACTACCCCCCTCAATTATGTCTTTAGATACTGCTGCTGCCGCCGCCGCTGCCGCTGCCTGTGCCAGTAAGTTTACATGTCGTCCAAGAAAAGTTAAGCTTCTCTGAGTACTACTGATTTATAGAGTTATACAGCAATATGAATCTTCAGCTGTTCGCACTTGGAGGTTGCTGTATTTTGTTACCAGAAATTACAAGAAGAAAATTCTTGTTGGAGAAATACAAGATCAATATTTTGCATATTATTTTTTTAGGGCTCTTTCATATTATCTATGTGTCCTATAATTTAGTGTGGTTTTTTGAGACCGACACAAGAGTCAGTTAGGTTGTCAGCCAACAATTCCACACTGACTTATTCTTATTCTTGGGCAGGATACTCGACAATTGTGTACGTTTTTCAGCCAGGGAAAATATATATACTACTCCCTCCGATCCATATTACTTGTCATTGAAATAGATGTATCTAGCACTAAAATATGTCTAGATACATCCATTTTAGTGACAAGTAATATAGATCGGAGGGAGTAGCATTAATTGAAATCCATTTATGCAAAGGCATATGTCCTGCAGCTTAAATTACATAGCGTACCCACTGATTTAGATACTAGCACATGATCAGAAACAAAGGTTGCAAAGTTGCATGGGAGCATAACATCCCTCAAGCTCATAGCTACCTGGCTTGCAGACAATAACACACCATATAGATACGGTAGCACCAAAACATTCTACTCCATAAATACTAGTACTCCTCCCTAAGGCCAGGAGCGTTGGGAGTCCTGTCTTCACAAAGACATGAACACCTGGCACTATGACGTTCACCAGTCAGCAAACCCATCTTCTGTTCACCGTGCGTTCTTCAGCCTGCTTCAGACTCGTACACCAGGGATCTTAGCAAGCTGCAAGACAAGAATACCAGTGGTCATTTGATGTCTCTAACAAATGTAATAATTCCAACTTTCCAAGTACTACTAATCATGCAGGAGTACATAGAGATCAATTCATCAAGGTTTGGAAAAAGCACAAAATGATTTCACCTGAAATTTGCGCCGACGAGACCCCAGAGTTTTTAACCTGGTTTGTGAAGGTACCAGGCATGATCAGTGATGGTGCAGTAGCACCTGAAACGATTTTTGCAGTTAGAAATAAGCATAAGTAGCAAATTGCCAAGTTTTTAGCGATTTTACCTGCATTTTGCACTGCTGTGGTCCTAGAGTTGGCCTGAGAAACTGGAGCACCAGGAGGGCTTAGAAATAGCATCGGGTAGCCAGGCACTAACAAAATTAAATAGACAATGTCAAGCTTCATGAGGCTGATGATTGGTTGGAGTACAAGAAGCCAGAGTATATAAGCACACAAAGACAACTGCAAGTCACTAAGCTAAATAATAAAACAAGTCTGGATTAATTACCTTGCTCAGAAGACTTAAGTAGGTGCCCTTGATGAAGGTTCTGACGTTTACCAGCTTTTAGACATTCGTCTGTATCAATTATCTCATGTATAAATTAACCAGCAGATAGCCTCACAAACAACATAAGAAGACACAAATAATAAAAGCGATTTCCCAGACAAAGGACTAATATAAATAAATGCTACGAACAGAAAGTTCAGAGATGGATACGTAAACAAGAACTATATGAAACGCTACTTTACTTACCGACAAGACCCGCCACCCGATCCAGTGACTCATCCATGAATGCTGCCAGAACAAAACATACAAAGGTATATCATTAACTATGACATTATATGTTGCGGTTAAGAGGTGTGTTTCTTTCATAGAAACATGAGATGCTTGTTAAGGGAGAAGGATATCATACCAGGAGTATGTGGACTTGAAGAATGCAGACTGCAAGAGGCAACAAATCAGTACAAGTATATGTGAAAATGTGTTCACAACTTCCATAGACTCAATTGTTCAGTCCATGGTAACCGATCAAGCAAGCATATGATAATCTTTCCATTCCCTTTCTACTTCAGTAGTCCGGCATGGCCATTTTGGGGGACAGTCACCCATCATGTCAATTAATTGGATCATATGCGTAATTAGATCGTACAAATGCACCTTACTTTGTGCTGTCTGTGCATCTTGTTTACAAATGTGAAGCACTTCACTTTGTCACCAACCGTTATTGTATCGAACAAATGCACACAATTTATGTTTGTTGCTTTTGAAATTGCTACGTTAGATACTTAGACTTGTGGTTAAGGTACTTTGTGCTGTGGCTAATAAGCCTGTGATACTTCAGATGCTACATTAAGTGTGTAAATGTGATGTCGAAGTTTCAGAATTACTTTGTTTCGTCCCATGATGGTTAATCAAGGATGCATATGTTGTGAATTAACTATGTACCTTCTCCTCTTGCTGAGATAGAGCCTGGCGATGGCATGTCCCCATCGTGGTGGGCGGCGCCCAGGTGGCCGTTTCACATGTCGCGGCCTTCGACGAGGACTGGCAACAGAAAATTAGATAAAATCATGCCCAGGCAATGTATCAGGAGGAGTTGATGTATGCACATATACTACCGAATCAAATCGGACGAATGAATAAACAGACAAACGAAACCCACCTGATGGGGAGCAGATGGTGTGGGAGCATTTGGCCGTCACCCGGCAGCTGCATCAGACGATTCAACTCTGGATCCTCGCGAGCCAATCTATATGCAATCATCGCTGCACTGATCCTCATCGGCTTCCAGTCCAGGGAGACCCTGATTAAGCAGGTTCAGTTACACACGGACCAAGAGTTCGTCACAAAAATGCAGAGACTTGACACTATCAAATCATATATAGGGACGATTTGATATGCAGGAGGAGATGACGATGAACTAATTGAGTAGATTTAGTGTACCATTGTTGTGGTGCGTCGACCATGCCCTTGAAGAGGGAGCCGAGCTTGGCGCAGCGGCTTATGACCATGGACAAGGTCACGCCGTGGCGGTGCGCGGTGGAGTTGACGGATCCTTTACTCGCGCCGGCGGCGACGTTTGCGAGAGCCCAGATCGTGTGGAGGAAGAGGTAGAGAGCGTTGGACGCGACGCTCCTGCGCGAGTTGAAGCGGTGGAGGTAGTTCAGGGCCTCAACCCACTGCCCCCGGGACACCAGCCGCCGCAGATGGTCCCCGCACATGTGCGCGTCCGTCTGCTGGAGCATCCTGCACATCAGCAACCACGTACGCCAGGGAGGGAAAGGCAGATTAGCAGCAAGCAAGCAAGCAAGCAAGCAATCGAGTCGGGCCGGACGAGACGAGGTGAGCGGGATGACCTACGATTGGAAGGCGGGGTCGAGGCGCTGCTGGGAGAGGTAGGAGAGGATCAGCTTGTGGCGGCGCCGCCTCACGCCGGCCAACTCCGCGGGGACGGAGGAGACCATGCTCGTCGCCGTCATGTCTCGCCGACTGTGGTCGCTCGGGAGTTGGGCTCGGTGTCTGATTTGGGGAAGACGAAGAAGAGGATTTTGGGGGCTATTTATCGAGGGGAGCGTGTGGATCGGCCGAGAGCGGGACCCACGGCCTTCCCTTCCTTCCCTTATTTTTTTTCTCTTTGAGCGGGACCTTCCTTCTCTTATCTCACACGGCTTCCTTTAGGTAGAATTTAATTGGTTCAAAAAGGCCTTTATCTTAATGGGCTCGGGAGGCAAAATACTACTCCCTTCGTTCATAAAATGTAAAGAAAAGTCTCATTTGTCTCAAAAAAAAAGTCTCACAATAGCAAATAAATAAAGAATAATATTTTATTATTGATAATAGTATAATCTTTATTACAAAAGAATAAAATAAAGAGTACAAAAGAATAAATTAAAGATTACAATTGAATATGAGAGTATTACAAGTGACTAATCTATAAAGAAAAATAAAAACCTAAACTAAAGTCTTGATCTCAAATCTGGTACCTGCAAAATAAAAAGAAACTTAAAAGAAAAAGAAGGTTAGGATTAGAAATATTTTACTCTCAGAGTTGACAGTGAAGTGCACTGTTCATTTTTTCATCATTGAGTATTTAAGGGGCAAGTTTCACCAATATAAAAAATATATATCTTTCATAATTTTAAGCCATAAGTCAAATAAACAGCAAGGAGGAGCAAGTTTCACCAGCTAGGTAAAAAGTAACCTGATGAAAGTAACTTTCATATTCAGAACATATCCACAACCTGTGCAGCAGGCACACAGGCAGCACGCACAACAGTTTGGTGTGTGCTGTCAGCACCACAACAACAGCACAACCAAACAAAACCATCAACACAACCATGGGAAACCAATCCCCACACCATTCCATTGTTCATACACACCAAGAACAGCAGCCACCAACTCAACCAAGCCAAAGCTAAGCTAGATTACACCAACCAAAACCTTGAATCACACCACCAAAATGGTGACATAAGGAGGGGGTAGATCAGGTGGATAGCAAGACCAAGATCAAGCTAGCAGGACCAGGAGGTGAAGGGCTAGATCAAGGACAAGCCAGGAGCTGGAATACCAGGAGAGCATCAGATCAAGTTAGCACAAGATCAACCACAAGAAACCCCAACATCAAGTGGCAGTGGTGAGTAAAATAGACCATCACATTATCTATCCGTCTAAGATTAGACAAGCATACATGATCTGTCTATTACTCAAACTCTCAGAAAGCACCCAAGTGGGGTGAATCCATCACTGAACTTTAAACACCAAAAGCAATCAGAAAAGTATAAGGATCCAACTAGATCTCAGAACAACATCATTGACCTAGCTATCAAGCTATATTTCAATTAAAGAATGAACATAGCTAAGATTTAAACTTCTAGGCACATCTCTAAGACAAGAGTATTACCTTAGAATTTAATCTTATGGATCTATATAAGTGATCAAGCCTACCATCATTTTTCCTAAACTTTGATTCAACAAATAGTAGCTAGTATCACTACCAGAACCCATCCATGTGAATCAACAAGTTAAAGGATTAATCCCTAAACCTCGGATCAACATCATGGGTCTTAGGGATTTAAGAAAAGGAGTTTCTACTTATCTTTAATGCCAAACTCATCTTAATCTTGAACAAAATCAAACCAAGAAATAGAATCTAATCTTGTGTGTCATACAAAGATGGTGTCACAAGAACAGTTTTACATTAATCAGGTTAAGCATTCAATCTTCACAGATTCAACCAACCAACTACAAATCATTTTCCTGTCATCACATGAATCATAATTCAGAAAATCCCTATGTATATCTTCACTATTTGAAACCATTTGATCTCAAACTACATATGAATTCTTGAGCCAACAGTGCTAATACAGTGACTTCATCACACAACACTCACGGTCATTAACCAAGAAATGACAGTGGTGTGTTATTAAACCACTAGATTCCCAAGTATTGCTTTTAGAGCAACTTTACCATCTGACCATATCAAAATTAATCCATAGAATCATATGATAAACCACTAGCATCACCACAGCTAATCATAAGCAGCAAGCCACAGCTAACAATAATTTAGCATGCTTAGGGACCATCAAAACTTGATCCAAATTCATCCAGTATTTAATCAATAGCAGGGTATGAAACCTAAGTAGAACAAATCATCTTAATCAGGAAAAGACAGTAACCAGAAAGGTCACTACCAATAGCTAGCATAGGATGACCTAGCACGGAGAGCACGAGGGGAGAGGAATAACTTAAAGTAGGTCCTCACTATAGACTAGAAGAGGAAGCAGAGATGGCCGACGACCATGGCAGCACGGGGAGCACCCCCAGGGGGGCGCTGCAACCCACACATCGCCACAGCGGCGACCTGAGCCACGCCTGGAGGCGAGGAACATCACCACAGCGCACGACAGCAGCGGCGGCGTCAGGATCAACGCCAATCCCAAACCCTAGGGTTCGGGACGGCATCGATCTGGCCACAGGAGAGCTCCAAGTCCAAATCCAATTGGACAGTAGGGTAGAGTGGGGCCGACAACCTCATCCTGCACCACGGCGGTGGCCAAGAAGGTCCACGGCGGCGCGAATCGCCAGCGACAGCACCGCTGACCACGGGGTCGGGGAGGAGAAGGAGAGAGGTGAGCTCGAGAGAGAGACAGAGAGTGATTGGCTGGGTTGGGCCAGGTACCCTTCGGGGTGGTTGTTTTGACTTTGCCTAATGGGCCACAAGGGCCCAATAAAACTAAGCTAAAAGCCCAAATCTCTTAGAGCCTGTTTTAATAATTGGATAAGACCAAAATCCCCCTGAACTTAAATAAATTCTAGAAATTAAGATAAAAGTCCAAAAATTATAAATAAAATATTTTTGGATTCACAATAATCTAAACTATCCAAATAAATTAAGAAATAAAATTTTAAACATATAAATTTTATTAAGAATTTTGTAATTTAAATATTCCTTATGGAATTTTACAAAATTGTTGAAAGTTGATAAAAATAAATAAGAAACACTTTCATTATATATTAATATTGTAGTATTTTAGAAAAATACTAAACAAATATTTCATAACATTTTTGGTATTCAAATAATAATTCTTAAAGAAATTATTAAATCAATAAAATCCAAATAAAAGGAAATAAAATAAAAATAGTAAAATATTCAATAAATATTAAAGGAATTAATATTTATAAATCCTTAATTAATTAAAAAGGATTTTCTATAATTTAAATAATGGGGAAGAATACATATAAAATTAAATAATGCATTACATTACTTTGCATAATCATTTTGCTTCTTTAAATATTGTCCTTACCGGGCAATAATGATGTTCTTATAGACATAGAAGCTCAAGGTCCAGTGCAAGCATCAGACTTCACTACCTTGCCATCACAAGGCAAGTTCATCACTTGCTCATATCCTTTGAAGAGTCTTTATCAAAGTATTTGCAAATTGTGTGTTATCATATATACTCCAAAGAAAGAAAATATTATTTTCACAAATAAAGAAATCATAGATATCATCCTAAGTGATGATATAATGGAGCAATAGAACTTATAGTTCTATTTGCCACAATGATGATCAATTAGGGACTTAATAACCCCTGACATCAATGATTCTAGCGCCGTATATTACGTGTTAGCCATGAGATTTGGAATGGGGCAGAGAATTCAGCTGTATCTTCTTCCTCTCGCATGAAGCCGGACGTGCAGGTCGTGGCTGTTTTCCTCGTAGTGTGCATATTAATTGGTAATTCGTAGAGGATATGCAGCATATGGGTGGGAACCCTCATCGTCCCATGATAGTTCTGGCATCTAACGGTTTGTACAAACCATTGCCGTAATTCATTATGTGGGCATGGTGTACACCAAGGAGGCATGCAAGGTCGCGAAGGGGGCAATTATTGGCTTGGACCAACTACTGGGCCTAACATCATGGAATTGTGGACGGGAAAGTACGCTCGGTTGTGCAACAAGGAGTTGATTTCTCATGGGTAAAGTAACGCACCTCTGTAGAGTGTAAGAATTGTAAGTTGTTACTCCCTGTTCCGGAAAGGAGGTACGAACGCGGCAGGAAAGAAACTCCATAAAAGTTATGGTCAACCTGTGAAGGCTGATGGTCATAGATTTTCATAATAAAACCAATCTTTGAAGAAAGATTTGCGAAAACTGCATAGTACCAAGGACTTATAGTCCAAGGTGGTAGTTAGAGCATCAAACTTACCACCTTGCATATAATGAACTTGTTGGGTAACGCTGTTACTCATCCTTTCCTTTGATCCCTTGCTTAGACTCTGAGGATCCCGAAAACATGCCAATGTATGCAGCTGAATGTCAAGAAGATGTGTTCTACGAGGAGCCTGACCTGTCAGGAAGTGTTGAAGGAGTGGATTACGAAATCCGCTATGGTGTTAACGATAACGAGTCCAACTAAGTATCCTAGTTAGTAGTAACCAATGGAGCCGAGCAGCATGAACTCTATAGAATAAGCTGCTGAGCTCAACTCCTAGTCAGAGTTGCTACTTTTAAATTCCCCTGAAACACTTTATATTTTGGTTTGTAAGTTGAAACCTTTTGAAGTCTTGAACTTCTGGTATTGTAATAATAATAATGTGTGAATGTTTGTAATATGGACCCGCAATGTTTCTGTTGTACCACTTTGAGGGATGTGATATTTACGGAACGATGTTCTGTGGGTGTCATTCAACGACTATAGTATACTACACATGCAGTTGTATGTTGGGTCACCGCACAAAGCATTACTAATCAAAGCATAGAGTGGTACTACAAGTCAAGGACTAGATGATCATAGAGGCTAATGGTGACTTGTCATGGTCATAACATGGTGTGATCATGTGCCAAGTCAACCCAAACAAAGCATCAAAGGAGAATACCACAATACTATGCTTTTGCATGCTAAAACAACGCATAATTTCTTCTAGACACACTAAGCAATCCCAATTGTTTGGAACAAGACATGCTATAACAATAATCACTAAGAATAAGGTCAAAACAACACCTAGCATGTCATGCTAAAGTCTAAGTCATAGTCAATGCAAGCTCCTCTTGCACTTACACGCAAGAACTTACTACTCCTTTCCAACACCAAGCAACTTATTTGCAAAACAACAAGGTGAGAACGGGGGTCCAAACTACTTTATTCAAGCAAATTAAATAACCTAAACAAAGCAAACAAAAAACTAAGACACTCCAAGAACAATAAAACTGTGCATGAAATAATAAAAATGAAGTGTCTAGACAGACCTGAGCTTTTTATTGATGAAGAAGAAGATGCCTTGGGCATCCCCAAGCTTTGACGCTTGTACCTCTTGGATATTTCTTGGGATGACACCTATGGTGGCATCCCCAAGCTTGAGATTTTGTCCATTCTTCATCTCATTACATCATTCTCTCCCACACCTGAAAATTTTCCTTTATACAAAACTTCACACAATCTTCATTAGCAACATTAGTGTATTCAAAAGATATTATACCTTAGGCAAAGCTTTAGAACAGCAAAAATTTTCACTAAAAATACAAGCTACTGTAGCAAATCCTTCAAAAAGCTCAATTCCCCAAAAGAGAACTCAAAAAGGAATCAATAAGAAGCAAATGCAAATAATGGCAGAAATCTGTCAAAACAGACCAACAAGCAGAAACCGATTTTTTCGAACATCTTCTATTACTCAAATTAAAAAGTGTTGAACTAACGAAAGTTAGCTAACATACCAGGGGATTTATTCGTAAATTTTGAGCTCAATCCGAGTTACAGAAACTTCTCACGAATTTTTATGGTGGAGGACAAAAATATGTTTCGGGACAACAACTCTCCAAATCATACTTCCCTCTCATTAGAGGTCATTCTTGGCACAAAAAGCAAACAAAAAGGATAAGGAGAGGTCATTACTGAAGTAATAACTTCCAAAACTTAAGAAAACTCTTGGGTTATCTCCCAACAAGTATTTTTCTTTAATGCCTTTAAGTTAGGCTTTCATATTGCAAAAACAGAATATTCTTAGAGAGAGTTCCCCTATAAAAATACACCCGATGACGAGAAGCAAAGGCAACACACATGACAATGAACCCACTAAAATATTAATTAGTGTACACAGATGAAATTTCAAAGTATATACTTTGGTTTAGTAAAATGTACCTTTGTTTCTGCCAGAACTGCTCGCATACAAAATACATAGTAGAAGAACTTAATTGAGATATGTTCCAAGACTCGAATTTTCCAAGATATGTATAAGATAACTGAGCACATGAAGAATAATTCGGGGACTAGAATACCCATATTATCTTAGCTACATCAATGTGGTGATATCAATTGAAGACCAATAAAATACCCTGTACCTAGATTAGCAACAATATGCTATACAATATAGAAGAAAATTGAGTCCTATATAATGAACATATAACATTAGACATTAGTTTTGCTATTTATTGACACCTGGACAATATTTTCACAAATGAGTCGCACTGAAAGATTATAGACATCCAATATTATATGAGATATGAAAAATGATATAATAGAATACATGCTCCGCTTCTGAGCCATGTACAACACTTGAGAAACGAACTATTTTTCACCATACCTATGTAGATAGATGGAGATGCTGATTGTAAGAAAGGGAATTAAAACAAATACCATTTTCATGTAAGCATCTAGCGTACTACCAAAGAAAGATGTCATTATTACTGCATAAAAAAAATTAAAGTAGGGTAGTAGGCTGCCCCTACAAAGGCACACACACCTACATTAGGAAAGTTTCATGAGCTGAATTGATGAATTCACAATCAGATCCATCTTGCCCAAAATATTTGTTGCAGGTAAGAGACATGCCCCTGAGTCATTCCAGCATAGCATGTTGGTAGTGATTGACGCCGGCCACGCCAAGTAGAGTGTGAAGATGATGGTTGTCTCAAGTGAGCCTTGAGAAGAGCCTGCACCATCAGTCGCTCTAGTGTCTCAAATGCCATGTCCTCTGAATAACTACGAGCCAAAAACATAAATCAATTGACTCTAGTAGCACATACATGGTACTCAACAGAGGATGCAATATTATGAAATTTTATTAGTTAAAAAGAAGCACCAAATTCCAATACCGTGAATGAAAACATGGTTGGATAAGCGCAAACTAACCTGAGCTCACAACGCTGAAAACCGGCACTAATTTTGATCTGAAACACTAACGCCTGGTCTTGCAACTATATACTTCTCATAAGAAACATTTAATGGCAGAGGTGGCCTGTAATCAATTGGCACTATGTCTCAACAAATAAAACAATTGAAATTATTATAAAATGAATGACAGAGATGACCTGTAATCAAGCGGATTCAAATAGAATCTGAATCCCTTATTCAAAGACATACAATCTACTTTAAATATGGATATGGTACTTCACAGTTGTCGAGCGGATTCAACCAATGGGAAGCAGGTGCCGTGTGGAAAGATTGATAGATAAAAAATTGACCTCTTCTATTTTCCTCAAAGTAAAACTTAACCTACCTCTCAAAACAATTGAGGACATCGGTATTAGCATGCAAACTCAATTAGTAATGTTGACTGTATCACCATATATAAGATCACAAAGAACCAAGAGTTACATAATAGGAGTCCTTAAGAAACCAAACATCACATATCCTAATGGACAGAAGCATAACAAAAATAAGAGAAAGAGAAAGAATGCAAAACCTGAAGACCAGATCAAAAGCAAGAAAAATGAAGATACTGAACTTACATTGAAATGCATACTGATTTGTGATACTTTATTCTCTCAAATGGCTTAATTCTGAAATAGAAGATGGAAACAATGAGCACGCCTTCAGGCTCTTGCTAGGTGACGTGTTATTCAGCACAAAGATCATCATAGAACTGAATTCCAAATTCTGGATGCACATTGAAACTTTAATGTAAGGATCATCCAAAAACACATGTGTAAGATCAATTCATGAGAAATTAAACATTCAACAGTCATGTGAAAAAATATCATAATAAAAATATTTTCTGTTTACTGAATTTTGTTTTGCCTTACATCTAAATATAGCTGAGTTAGGGGCTGTTTGGTTAGGCTTATTATTGGGTTTTGGACTTTATAAGCTCAATACATAAAAAATAACCCAACAAAAGACCCCTTCCCATCAAATTTGAAACGACAGATTCATTAAATATAGGAGCATGCATAACCAATAATCAGTTTAAATATGTATGGCAGTCACAAGCTCACATGTGTGGCTGTATTTGTGGTGGCTCATTCAAGATTTAACTTATGGTAGATCACAGTGGAGTCTTTTCCGATGAATCAATCATCCATTTAAAAATAATAGTTTGCACCTAGAAGTTACATAACCAAGAGAGGAAATAGATTTTACATGCAAGTCACATAATTGAGGGAGCTAATATAATGTACTGGATGTAACTAAATTTAAGAAAATATAAGCAATTGTGTAGAATGAATATTACATAGATTAATATTTCCTTGCAACCCACTTGCCTTTTCATCCAACACCTTGTAAGCATAAATAAAAAATAAGCTGGAAAAAGAGAGTTAAAATATTATGGGGATTAAAATTAAATACAGTAGTGGCAAAAAGAAGAGAGAAGGAAAATCAGTAGGAACAATTACACACCTCACTCCAGTGACCTTCTCGTGAGATCCAACACCATCAAGCAAGTCCACTGAGCGCTTCGGAAATAATCTATGATTGCTTCATCATTCCCTAGCCCTTGTAGAGAGAGCGAGAGGAGGATGCAGCGGCAGAGAAAGCAGCAGGCTGCACTGCTCTTGGCGACGGTATGACGTGCACGAGCAACGGCCTGCGTGGCTCCCTCTCTTCTTCCCCAAATCCCTCTCCATATCCACGCCCTTCTCTAACTCACGGTTTTGGCTGGCAATGGCACACGATGGTCGGCCTGGTCACCATGAAGGGGCAACGGCACACCATGGTCGGCCTGGTCACCATGAAGGGGTTAGATCCCCATGCGAAAGGGGGCCAAGGTAGCTCAAGAAACGTGTAACCCGCTGCATCAGTTTACAGTGAAATGGAGAAACAGCTAAAGGACCTTAATTTTTAGCAATCACATAAGCACCAATTGATTCTGCCCGAGGTGTCTCAAGATGTCCTCAATTATATTTGTATCATCAATAGCATCAACGCTGAATTTCACCTACAATACGTACATGAAAAATTAATAAATGCTAAACTATAACAGAAAGAGGTTAGCCCAAGTGCAAGTTTGTCAACACTACCAATAATGTATCCGGCACACTATAGGAGTTTTTCAAGAATTCCTGGTTCTGAGGAGGTGTTGGTTTGAATTCAGATACACCCTCTGTAACCTGTAAATAACATGGGAAGCATATATGTTCAGTATTAAAAAGTATTTATAAATGAACAGCTTAAAAAACATATTTAGATCACAGCAGCAGCAACCCTATACCCGAACAAAGAGGAGTAGCAACAATCAGATCAGTATGATGCTACCAGACTTGAATTTCTATCCACCCGAAGGAGACGGCGTCCATCTAGTACAAGGAGAACATGCAGGTACATTAGCTATCAAAACTTTAGAGGAATTCATCAGTAGCAGTACATATAATGAATGATGTGTTTGTGGTGTTTCTGTGTATTGTTATTGTGTGTTTATCTAGGATGGACATGATGAACAAACTTATGCAACCAAGTATCAGAAAAAGAGATGGACGAACAATATAAGTAAATCTTGTACACTAAAATAACTTATGCAAGCAAGTATCAGGCAATTATGAATTAAAGCAATGATGATAAGAGCTCCAGCAGGTGGTACTGAAAGGGCGAGTCTACTCAATCTTTTTGCAAATGAAGCAGCAAGAAGTGCAGAAGCATATGAAGAATTTAAGGCCATATGCATCAATAAGCTGTGAGAAAACAAATCAAACATGAAGTCGTAAACATATAACAGTAAAGTAAGCATGGCAATGGGGTCCCGTAGGGCCACTGGCGGAGCCAGAAATGGAGCAAGCCCCGGGCTAAAAACTAAGTGTACAATAGTAATTTTTTTCTTGAAATAACACAGAAAATTTGGTACGATAGCAAACATAGCATATATTTTTAAATCCACCATACGATGAGATGAGTACAAACTAGAAATAGTAGTATGAAATACAAAAGAATACCAAATCACTGGATTGGTTCATCTGAGCCTCCCATAACCTCATCAGTAGTAGAAGAACCAGTACCTTCAAAAAAACAAAAATATTTCATAAGAAAAGGCATAAATATGAAATGAAATGGTCATTCATTGATATGAATATGAGAACGTACCAAAACGAAGAGGTAAAACTCCTCTAGGTGAACAATATGCTTGAAAACGATATACAATATCATCATCACTAATAGAGTGGAATACATCTCGCTCAATATAGCAAATCATGTTATAATTCATCCAATCATCACCCATTTTATTCCTTAACTCGGTCTTGATAATGTTCATACATGAGAAATCTCTCTCCACTGATGTTGTTGCAAACGGTAAAATCAATGCCAACTCAATGAGGCGATATACCAAAGGAAAAACCAAGTGTCTATCAGTCTGAACCATCTTCACAACAAGATTACCAAGGTCATGACAACTCACAAAATCTGAATCACCTCTCACATCAGCAATGAATGTCTCAAGTTGGTTTCTAAGGACAAAAGAAATATCATACATGGATAAGTCATCAGCATACATCTCAGCGAGTTCAACAAGTTTGTCCTCATCAAAATTAGCAAATGAATTCTTTGGATCAAGACAAGCAATGCACCTCAACAATTGAGTTGATTTTTCAGCAAAGTGGTTATTCAACTCAACAAGCACCTGATCATGCACAACATTGAATATTTCATATCTAAAGCGGTGATAGTAAGTTACCATTGTACATCCACGATCCCTTGAGCGGCCTCGAGCGGGTATTGTATCATCCATGTTTGGCACCAGAATGTTATATTTGATACAGAAGTCATTTGTCTCTTTCATGAGTTTATCCCAACCATTATCTCTGATACCTTGAAGCTTGTCCAGTGTTACGCCAATCAAACTCACAGCACAGACAATATTTTGACTTTTACTTTGTAAACAATGTGACAACTCATTAGTTTTGTCCAATAGTCTGATCATAAGATGCAATAAGAGAAGTTGTGGCGTATTTGGACATCTTGTAGTGATACTCTTATTCTAGCCAGTATGTTCAGTTTACCAAACATATGAAGAAAAAAGAAAAGAAAATATAAACTAGATCCTGCGCTAGCTACGTACCAGGAATCTTGCACCAGCGTGCCATGCATCGACCTGCTTTTTACCCCTACTATACTAGCTCGATAAAAAACTTAAGAGTAAATAGCACTGACGGTCACACAACTTGTTCCGCGTGTGCAGTTTAGTCTCACAACTCGCAAAATAGACGAATCGATCATCGAACTTGTCAAATGTGTGCACCCGAAGTCACTAACTGGTTTGTCGCCCGGTTTTTAACAAAGATGGGTCACGCGCTATGCCGTGAGGTCAAGATAACACTTTTTTTTTGCAGAAAGCCCCCTGCCCGAGATTTATTGTAAAATCGTTTTGATCCTTACCTGTTCATGACTTCTCTAGCTTGAGGCATTCCCAGCGATAAAAGAGGCGGATGCAGTCATGGCCCAGCCGTCGCCTCCTCCACTCAGCGCATCGCCGCCAGACATTCTATAAATATGGAGAAAGAGGATTAGGGTTCGTCGATTTGGAATGGCACTGCTGGATGCTATTTAAATATGGCATTTTTCTATATGAATCCTTCTATTTGTCGAGCAGGGACTATCTGCAAAAAAAGGCGCGTTCTATGGACCTCATGTGTACAGCGCGTGACCCATTATTGGCTAAAACCGGACGATAAACCGGTTAGTGATCTCGGGTGCACACATTTGACAAGCACTAGTAGAAAAAGCGCCATTCGTCCATTCCAGTTTGGAGCATTACTCCCGGTTATGGTTTGACCCGGGACTAATGTGAGCATTAGTTCCGGTTTCAACGGCTAGAACGTCAGCAATCTTTAGTCCCGGATCAAATTGGACCTTTAGTCCCGGTTCGTATCATCAACCGGGACTAAAAGGGGTGCCCCCGGTGCCAACCCCTTTAGTCCCGGTTCGTATCACCAACCGGGACTAAAGGTGTGTTTAGTCCCGGTTCGTATTACTAACTCGGACTAAAGAAAGTGGGCAAAAAAATTCTCAAGTTCTGCCATGGTAGTAAAACGGGCACAAATCCTTCTAGAGATCGTCTTTTCTAGATTCAAAATCATGCCAAAAAATTATAAAAAATTCTAAAAATAAAATCCTTCGAACTGTAGTTATATTAAGTGATTTCGTTATTACGAAAATTAACAAATATAAATTTCGACATAATTTTAAAAAATATGTTATGAAAAATTCAAATGGCCATAACTTTTGCATACGATGTAAAAAAAGTACAACCTATCAAAACATGTAGAAAAAAATTAGCTCTTTGATTTCAACATCCTTAGGCCATTTTGGATTCTTAAAATTCGAAAAGAAAAAAATATTTCAGAAATTAAATTATTTTAGTATTTTTTATGTCATATTTGAATTCCTCGCATTTTTTATAATAATGGATATATTATTTGTCGAATTTCGATTTACAGATTTGAAGATATTATTTATGTCATATTAAATGAATAAATGACAAAAAATGAATAAAATATTAATTTAATTAGTTTTTATTTTCATTAGAATAAAATATTATTACTTATTTATTGTTGTTTACTAAAAATAGTTGTTCTTAAATTCAAAATAAAAAGTGTCACATATTGATATGAGTTAATAGGATTGATATACTAGTCTTGATAACAGCTATAATGGTCTTTCGCGTGGGTGGGAGAGATGGAATGGAGAAATTAAGCGTGCTGGGGGTGGAGTAGTGCTAGGTTGGGTGACCGACCGAAAAGTTTGACCATAAGTATAATTTGAACTAAGATTAAGTATAATTAGTGTTAAAAATGAGAGACGTGGGAGATTAACGAGTCAAACAGTTCAAAAATTGAAAAAAATCAATTTTTTTTTGGAAAAAAAAACTTTAGTCCAAGTTCATATTACAAACCGGGACTAAAGGTCCCACGCACTCGACGCTGCCCGTGAGCGCCTTTAGTCCCGGTTTGTGACAGAACCGGGACTAAAGGGGTAGGCATTTAGTCCCGGTTCAGGGTCCGGGACTAAAGGCCTTTATAAACCGGGACAGATGGCACGCTCTTCTCAGTAATGCTATATTTGCGGGAAAAAGTTTGCGGAATTTTTTACGGACCGCACCGAACAGGTTCAGAATTAGAACGTGGCCCTTTTTTAAGGAAGGGATCAAAATTCGGTCAATCGATTCACTCCACGTCAGCCGTAGAACTCTCCGTAACCCAAATCATCCGTAGGTGTAGGATTATCGCGCTCTTCCACTAGTGAAGTTTGATGACTAATTCGTTTGTTTTGCAAGTTATGTGACTAAACTGCATTACGTTTGAGTGCCGCCGTGCATGTCGGATCTACTTTGACCTCGACCTGAAGCATCTGCCTAGGTGTAAGCGTCGTTGTGTTGGCAACTTAACGAAGAAAGAAAGAAGCCAACACACATCGGTACTGGGCCAAACCCACAACTCAAATCCTTGAGCGAAACGCTCTGGCGCTACCGAGCAGTTCGCGGATCGGATCGTCGCCGCCATGGCCGCGAAGGAGGAGAGTCGAGGCCTCGTCGGAGTCGCTCCAGCGACTGTGTGGTTGTATAAACCAGATGCGTGTGCTGCTAATAAGAAGGCCAAGTCAAAGGTAAGGCAGCAGCAACCGTTGCTTAAGGAGGAGGCGATGAAGACTCACTGCCAGATCGACGTCGGCACCGCATCATCGAGTGAGGAGGAGGAGGAGGAGGAGTCTCGTCACCTCCTTGAAAGCGGCGGCGATCCCGTTCCGGCCGCTGATGAGGAGGCAAAGGCAAGGCAGCAAATGCGGTGGAAGGAGGCGGTAAGAGTGAGCCGGCGCGGATACGTGGTGATGAAGACCGCCGTCGGCACCGGATCGGGCGAGGAGGCGGCGGGTCGTGAATCTCGCCGCGGGTGCAACTGGCCGAGCCTCCTGCTGCTGCTGCCCTTCCGCCGACTGGATCCCGAGCCCATCCGTTCCGTTAAGGCGCTCAGAGCTCAGCGTGATGCGTTCCTCAGGTAATTAATCCGTCCAATTCGATGGATTATTCATTGCCCCCTTCTCCCCATCCCCCTTTTCGGGCTACTGTTTCATTGATCCGTGTACACGTTCTATAATTAATAGGCCCCAGAAGATGACACCCTCGCAACTCAGAGCTTTGAATAACAAGATTGTGCTGCCGTGCCTAGAGTGGCACAACTCCAAGCATCCGGTGATATGTTTTTTCTGTCAATTAACTGCATTCAAACCTTAAAAGAAGATGATCACTAATGCATAATAAACAGCTGGCACTGGGAAATTATATTTGTGGGTTCGTCATGAAAAAGTACTTTCATATGCTTACATTTTAATTAAGCAGATTTCGCACAGCGATAACTTTACCAATGTTTTTGTCCATGATTCTTTGGTTTATCAGGATGATGAGTACGAACCTG
The DNA here is from genome assembly GCA_030063025.1 of Avena longiglumis. NCBI lineage: Eukaryota > Viridiplantae > Streptophyta > Magnoliopsida > Poales > Poaceae > Avena > Avena longiglumis. The sequence continues at coordinate 2,209,535 of CP125974.1, read as the reverse complement.
CCCCTGGTGTGGTCACCAGATGCACCAAATATAGAGGCAACCTTATATGGACTCATGGCAACTTTGTTGCTCGTCGGAAGCGCTCTGGTTGCTTCTCCTTCCTCCCTGCTCCACGAACTCTATTCTTTTTTGAGCTTAGGCGCGCCAACGGTGTCGTTCAAGTTACCGCATGCATCCCCATAGGTTTGTACCTACTACCTGCTAGCAGCTTGATGATGCACCCTTACCTCTCTGTTGTCATGACCTGCATACACATTTGTTTCCGCTGGAAGATCTTATATATTCTCTTTTGTCATGGCCAAGCATATGTACTTGAAATAAACATTAGGTTTTGATCAAAAGATATGCCATCACACATAGAAATCTACTGCTAGGTCCCCGGCATTTCACCTTAATATATATAGACAGTATACTACTCTACAAAGGAAGTGCTCTGCTCCAACTGTTTCAAACTTCTTTAGGTGACCCTGTTATTTTGAGAGATTCACAATCCAGGTATGACATAAGGATGGGTAGCCCATGCTTTTTGGAGCACGGTAGTTTATGTACATTTTACCTTGTTTATTTGGGCAATAAGACGGTCAGATTATGGCAAAATGAGTTCCTCTCCTTCTCTTTTTTGTTCTCCATATTTCTATTCTCTACTCTGGTCCATCTTCCTTAGATTACATTTTAGACCTAAAAATACTAATTACCTGAATATTTGAAAGCAACCAATGTTAAATAATAAATGCGCTATAAAGAAATCTCTTCCTTGATCCAAATGATTTTTTGTATTCTCTGCCTTCCTACTGTAAGTTGCAAGTCTCATTACTTGCCTCAGCCAACATAGGGTCCATAGTACATATTGGTTCCCTCTTAAGTCCTTCCGGTCTGAGTTGCTTACTTAGTAGTAGCTGATCCCTCCAGCTTCTGTAGCGGCGCCATCCTCTTGAGTTTGATGTCTCATCATTTTAGTGCATTGCTTATTTCATTAGTTCAGCAGTTCAGGGAATGAACAAACTCTGTTACCTGTGTGTTGTTGACCCTCTTTAACTGTTGCCAGTAATTGTAAATGTTCCTGCTCCTGTTTATGCATCTTTGTTTAACACCTGCGAATGAATTGCAGGTAAACAGTTGCGTTGCCTCTCTTGGCACACATAGCGATGAACATTGTATCATGCTTAGAGGGGTGGGGTGGGGTGGGGGGGCATGTTTTAGGATAGGCATTACTAATTGTATTTTCTTTTTCTTTGGCTGAGTTGGGCAAAGAGCCGTCTAATTTCCTTGGAAACAAGAGAGGAATACAACTGACATTTGAAAAGACACTGCAGTCCTTTTTATTAGACTTCCTACACAACCTAAGCTCCTAGTACAATCACCTAAGCTATAGGGATATTCAACAAAATTCGTTGCTGCATATTGATAAACCTGGTTTGTCTAAGATGCTTGTTTTTAAAGATAGATAAGGAAGCTGTTTAAGTTGTTTGCTATTATAGCATGTTCTTGACTGAATATGGTCTATTTATTTCTTGTGTTTTCAGATGAACCAGTTACTGAAGCCTACACTTTCCTTGGTTTTCCTCTTGGGTGGGGTACTCGTCGTAATGGTCAAGGTCTCTCTCTCTCTCCCTCTCTCTTTGACAGTTTTTATTTTGCGTTTGCAAGACATGCTTCTCTCTCTCTCTGACAGTTTTTATTTTGTTTAGCCGATTGCGTTTGCAAGACATGCTACCGGCAATTTCATGTTCCACATTTTGGTCTGAAGAGGACGTGCACATGTGAAGATAGCAAGGTGGAGAGTGTATGTAAAATGTGCTACCTTAACAACAATATTCTGCATCCAATCAGAGGAGGATTCGTTTTGGGTCAATAGAGCCTTTGTCGATACAGCTGTCGGTACAGCTATATGTGACATGCAGGTTCGAATACCCTATGTAATTTATATCACTATATAAATCCCGTGAGGTCTTCTACTTTGTATTTGGGAACTTCAGCAGTTGTACACTCATACTTGTAAGTTGATATCTATTTTACTATTACTAAGTTTAAATATGTACTGTATGTGCTAATATGTGATTCAGTACTGGTATTTGCGGTCGGGCCATATACTATCCCCAGTTTTTTTATTGTTGTTGTTTTTGTTGTCGAGGAGAATAGCAGGACTCTTGTGGATTTTATTAATAAAACAACATCGTCAATAAGCTCGGTGGATCATCTACCTAAATACACGGGAGTGGAGTGATTTTGTCTCCCCCAAAGATCATCAGCAACAAAGTTTGCATCCCTATTACTCCCTCCTGTCCCGTATTAATGGCCTAAACTTAACTAAATGCATATGAATAGGGTCATTAGAGCATCTCCACTCGTTGGGGCCGCTCATGGGGATGGGTGAAGATACTCTTAATATGAACCAGTGAGAGTACAAAAATTAAACTTGCAACTAGGGAACGTTGAAGCCTGGAATCATAACATTGGGGAACATAGACACACGTTGAACACAAGAATTGTAAATGTGCACTAGATTGACAAATGCGATTTGCCGCGCCGCCTGCAAGATGTACTGCAATAGCGTATCGAACAAAATTGACTTTGCAGCGGGTGTTTTTGTCTAAACAGTTAGTGATGCAGCCCAACACATGTCTTTCGCCGTTGGTCCACATCATGCTACACCAACCAAACCCGCAAAGGTGAATTTGTTCCATATCTCGCCTTCCTTTGGTTATCATATGAATGGGATCCTACTTGAGACAAGTGCCAATGCTATGACCAGGCCCATGACCATGACACCAAGAGGAGACGACAAGAAGACTCCAGGAACCCAGGAACATAGACCCCTAAGCAAGAAGCATGGAAGAGAAGACGAAAGAAGGTTTCCGGCGCCAGGATCGGCGCCGCCGGAATCCACACCGGAACTTCCGGAGCCAAGCTCGGTGAACCGGAAGCACCGCTGGAACTTTCGACGCACGAATCGGACGCCCCGCCGAAACCACCTTCTATATGCACTTTCTGCTGCTGATCGGAATATCCGGCGCCCGCCGGAAATTTTGTCACCAATTTCGACGACGCCGGACTTACCGCCAAAAATGTCAGTCTGTGCACTTTGAAGGGTTTGATGCCCAGAATATTCCCTCCTACCTACCCCTTCGCCACTAGTACTATAAATAGCCTCCTTGTGGCTCAGATCTACTTGGAGTTGATGATGAATGAATGCTTATACCTAACCCTAGATGGGAACCCCTCTCTATAGTTAATCTACGAATTGTACAAGGCCTTGGAGTTCGGTGTTCGTCTCCAAGTCATCAAGACCCTTCTCAAGTGTTTGGTCTCTCCTTGTCAAGTATTCTAGTAGTGCTAGGTCTCTCCCATTTGGGTTCTACTTGGTTACTACTCTCTCCTTTGATTTGGATTCTATCATCCGCTTGCTGATCTCTCTTTTGGCGATTCTACCTCATGGTCTCTCGTCGAGGATTCTATTGGATTGGTTGTTCAAACCAACAAGAGCAAATTAAATCGGGTTGTGTTTGCATGCGTTTGTGTTGCGTTCATCGTGTTCATCATGTTTTCCCTCACTCCTCGCCTCAAATCCGTGAAGATCGGGCCACTCTAGTGAAGGGAATATGCCCGAGAGGCAATAATAAAGTGGTTATTATCGTATTCCTTGTTTATGATAAATGTTAATTTTGCATGCTATAATTGTATTAATATGGAAACGTTAATACATGTGTGTTTAATAAACAAACAGAAATTTCCTAGTTATGCCTCTCTCATAAACTAGCTCGTTGATTAACAAGATGATCAAGGTTTCCTGATCATGGACATTGGATGTTGTTAATAACGGGGTCACAACATTAGTGTAATGGTGTGATGAACATTCATCCGAAGTATAGCATTACGATCAAAGTCATTGAGTTTATATTGCTATAACAACTTACGAAGTGATCCTAATCCTTAGACCATGAGATCATGTCAATCACTAACACCGGAAGAGTTTCTTGATAACATCAAACGGCACACCGTAATGTGGTGATTATAAAGATGGATTCAGAACTAATAAAGTGTTATGTTGGCGCCCATGGATCGAGAGTGGAATTTGTTCATCCCGATGACGGATAGATATACTACAGGCCCTCGGTGATATCACATTGGTTAGCTTACAAGCAAGTGATTTGATCACTAGAATGTTATATCACGGGAACAAGAAAAGAGTGCATGTCGAATGAGATCAAACTAGGTATGGAGATACCGATAATCGAATCTCGGACATGTAATATATCGAAACAAAAGGATTAAGATACTAGCGTAAAAGGTTCCGCGATCACAAGAAAGTCATCGTTGAATGTGTGGGAGTCAGATGGGTCTCGGATCCGCTTCTGATTATTGATCCGAGAGGGGTCTCGGTCATGTCCGCATTATTCGCGAACCGTAGGGTGACACACTTAAGAGACACCGACATCCAATTGGAGCAAAAGTTTCATGCCGAAAAGAATAACAAGCGCAGGAATTTATTTCACTAGATACCGAAACGGGTTTTCGGGTGAAATTGCAGAAAGTGTTTCTGCATGTGAAATGAAATACTAGAAAGGGGTTATATGTGAATGTTTGTCATTAAAGTAATTGACAAAATTCTGAATAAATAAAAGGAGTTTTATTTAATGAGAGCTTGCATTAAATTTGGTGGAAATTTAATAGAAATTTGAATGGGTTTTTGAGTGGAGGGAATTGAAAGGCATTTGAGTGAGTGGAGTGTCCACCCACATGAATGTGGAAGAGGTGGGGGCAGCCCCATGGCTGGGCGCATGGCCCCTTGGGTGCCCCCCCTCTCCCTATAAAAGGAGCCCCTCTCCCTCTCTCTCACTCACACATCCTCGTGAAGGATCTCTCTCGCCCCCTATAGAATTTATCCCCCATGGTCTCGGACTAGCGAGATACATGTTCCCTGTGGCTATTCGGCAAGAAAGAGTTGTACTTCCGCTGCATCGCTGGAGCGAGGAGGCGGAGGTTGCTCGGTGCCTCGAACGTGTGTGCGAGCACGGATGCGCTGCTGTTTTGCGGCGCTAGGACTTCCTCTCGATCTTGAGATCGGCAAGAGATCGTGTACATCAACCACGAGTTTGGACTCGTTAAGCTTTGTCGGTCTTTCTCGAACGTGTTTGTATCTAGTAGATAGATCTTGATACATAGTTGTTCCCATCATAGGAATTTTTTTGTTTTCTATGCTGCGAACCCTACATCTAGGGTTAATCCTACAAGGGAACCCATATCAACTGGTATTAGAGCTAGGTTTTGGTAGCCACGGATTTGACTTTGTTCCTCAATTTCCACCATAAATTCGAAAATACCAAAAATATTGGCTAAGTTGCTTTTGGATTGATCTCTTGATTTGGTGAGTTTTCGTGGTTTTGGTCCATAGATCTGTTTTTTTTATGTCGATCTACATTTCTTAACCTATTAACCTATGCATATGCCAAAAGTATATATATACCTGAATTTTTTTTTTGGTTGTGATGAGCAGGTTTTGAGTCTCCAACAAATTAAGAGCGGTACGTTTTGGTTTTAAAAATACATACAGATACAGGAGAAAAGAGGAAAAAGGTCTTGAAGGCAGCTGTCCGGTGGGTCTGGCCAGAGAGTACCGGTAACAAAAAAAAGTCTTAATTAGCACAATACCATCACGGCCAGGCCCAAGTACTCTAGTACTAGACAGCAATCAATCCTGGCCTGATGTCCGGCCGCTATCAAACCCTAGGAGGAGATCAGAATCACCATCGTCCTGCCTTCGACTCTGCTACGTTGGTTCAGACCAACTACCTGCTAGCTAGTGCTGCTACCATGTACGTGTACATATATAGGTATACAGAAAATGGGACCGTATTGTACAGAATATATGATGTACTGTACAAGTAACTGAGAGAGGACGCAAGAACTCGGAGCAAAAGGAGAAACTCGGAGCTACAGGCCGGCTCTAACTCGGCCATTACACACAAGTGATAGTTTTTTGCAACTATTAGGCTTTGGTTTGGTAGTTTTTTTTACAAATTTCTGAATTATGGTACTCCCTCCGATCCATATTAGTTGACTTTAATTCGGATGTATCTATCACAAAAACTTGTCTAGATACATCCAAATTGGAGTCAACTAATATGTTCGGAGGGAGTAGTTTTTTGAAGTCGTTGTCCCAATTGTGGTAGCAAAATGCAATTTTCTCTCTGAATATTGGTCGTTTGTGCTCACATATATGAGCCTCTAAGCAAACATACTTCATAGTTTCTGTATATTTCCGTGAACCAAAAATTTGGGGCATGCCGTCATGGACTCATGTCACTTTGCTTCATCCAAGCGACGGCGGAGTTCGCTCTTAACATCATTCATGGCATTCAGCTCTGATAACAACAATTCAACGAGAACTTGCACTCTGAAGGAGTGGATGTCAGACTGCATCAAAAATAGGTATATTGTTAATTAGTTCTATCTGACTAAACTGGCAGAATTGTTTAAACCATGCTAGTACTATGATTTATGCGACACACAGACCTGGTTGAAGCTTGTCGATAAGCGCTCGCCATCCCAGAGCTCAATATACTTCAGAGCAAAAGGAAAACGTATACTACGATTGATTATTCTGCACCCCGCCCAACCCCGCGCAAGACTCAATCAGACATGAGCCCGAGCGTCAGCCAGCACGCGCTCTCATGCCGACCGCGCGATGTAAAATAGAGTACATGCGACATAAGTTTTTGAGTTTGACCGCGCAAGAATCTGAACTGGCTGCATCATGCGACGTAAGACAATTACTACGGCAAAGCAGCAAAAGGAAAACGTATGCGTAGTATGATACACAAATAGTTTGGAATATTACGTTGACCAGTGCGTAGTATGATACACAACTAGTTTGGAATATTACGTTGACCAGCTAATCAATCGTGACCTAAAAAGGTATCCTTTATAAGAGAACTATAGTTCGTAAATTATTTATAAATCTGACATATGGAAATTCTAGTTGCCAACCGGTTGGTCCACAAATAAATTTAGTGCATCATGAAATTTTGGTAACTTACTAATTCACACTGACTACAAAAAATGAAAATCGACATATTTTTTGTTCCCAACATGTTGTACACCAATTATAAGTAAAATATCTTTTGGCAGTATAAGAAGATTAAACTGTTGTGAACTACTAGATTGCAGCTATCAACGCTGCATTGTATCCTCATAAAATTGTCTATGTCAATGTAAAAACTATTGGCATTGTCTGATGCAACGAGTTATGTAAGAACACACAACACAAGAACTACAAAACATAGATTTTTTACCAAAAGGTAAGAATAACCAGGTATTGTGTAAACATCGAAAGGAAAAAGTACGGCATCTGCAATTAGATTTACACCATTTCAAATATACAGTGAGATCTATACTGTCGGGAGTTGATACAATTTGTACAATATTCTACTGTATACAGTTCTAAATCAGCCGGGACTGGCTTGTGCCTCATGTGTGATAGTGCAGACGACATCCTGCTTTTTTCCCTATTGCCATAATTGCTGGTGTACATAATTGTCAGGCACAATGGAGAACGAGATATGCATTTCTCCTCTCGATGGTAAGTAATTTGCTTTTGGTGTCTGAAATGGCAAAAAATATATGATGTAAGAAGCGTACAGAAAAGGGTTGACAACAAAAGGAGTATAGAAAGGGAGAAACACAGGGAGGAAGGGTGCAAAATTGTTATTAAATCACTACATTGTGGTGAGACTCCATACTTCAATGACAAGAACGGCAGATGCAATGTTGTCAGAGTACAAACCTAGTGCGAACTTGATTAAAAGGCGGAACGCTTATAGGAAATCACCTCGAAGGCCTGTAATAGAAAAGATACTTGCATGCAGGCTTTGATCTGCATATCATCTATGTGCTCCTTCCCAATCTCTAGGCAAGAAAAGCAGATGTACTCTTCTTGGCTTCTTACCTTCTTCTCAACTTCCCTCATCCCCTTCTTGCATCCAGATGGAGGATGTAGCAATACATGCATGGCTGCATTTCAGAATGGTCAGTTTACCTCACCAATAAAAAACGCATGCACATCCCTTGATTTCTCTGCATAATAAACATTCCTCATTTCCATCTTACAAAACATGCATCCAGTATTAGATTATTGGTCAAGTACAAGTTGTAATTAACAAATTATTATTCACTTGTTAAAAGAATGCCAGATCCTTCACATTTGGTGAAAATATGTCAACCAAAGGAGATATTTATCCCAACATGACTAGCATTATGAATTAGATACCAGGGTGATCCTTCATCTACAACACTACCGCCATCTGCAAATAGATGTATACATCATATCAAGTAATATCTGAAAATGTTGCTTAGTTCATGAGGACCATACATATAGTAGCAATATCTGGAAATTAATGAAATCCAGTTTGTCTAGCCATACGAGAATTTGCGAATACTAGGAATAAACATATGGTGTGCACCCTATTTATCAACATCCATGTTAACCATCTTTTCAGTGCTGCAAATTCGTTGTACATAACTGAATTGTATTCCCTGGTGGTATTTTGTAAAACGTTACTCAAAAAAGTACTCCACTGAAACCTTGGGAGTATGCAGCCAAATGAGTGTATGAAGAGAGAAGCGTATTAGAAAGAAGTATGTATATGCAGCCAAAGGACTATATGCGTATTAGACAAAAGTATGTAAAATCAAAAGGAGCACATAAGAAATGAGAAGCTTATCTAGACAGAACAAAAGGTATTCCCAGATGGCTAACCACGGGGGTAAGATCTAGCTGGAAAAAAAACACTCTGGAAAATATTACCAAGTAAAAGAAAATTTACAAACAAGAGTTATCAGAAAAAAGGGTATTCAGACAGACGCACTCCTTTATTTCTACATATACCAAGACAAACAACATATTTGCTGTCAGCATAGCATTTTTTTTATTGGGCCGAATTCATCAACCGCCCACCCAAGTAGACATAAATATTAAAAAGTTTTCAGAAGAACCGTCTGGCCTACTGCCCAAATGACAAAATGGAAATTCATCCCAAATCACGATTATGTACCATAGTCTATCGACAAAAATCGTGTCTGACAACTCCATGCCACGTCCAAAGAATAAGAGCTATGAAACAAAAACAATAAGATGTGCGTATTGCATGAGCGTGCCAAATAAAATAAGATTACAAGGATGATATTAGTGTATTTCCATTTGATTCTTAGCCTAGTGACGTAATGTTATTTCTCGAACAGAAGAATCTTATATCGAGTATGTTACGGCGGTGAAAAAAATGCATTAAACATGAACTGCCAGTGAAGCAATTGCATTAGTTCTAGGTAATCAGAAAACTCCAACTTATTGCTGATATAGGTACTTATTTTCCCGCTCATGACATTCTAAGCTAAAATAGTAAGTTTTGTAGAATTAAGTAGGTGCCAGGTGATCGCAGTTTTTTGCATAAATATGCAGGTGTAGAGGATTCTATTATTGATTCTGGAAATATAACTTGTTCTTAGTAAATAAAACAAGAATCAGTTAAAAACTACTCAATGTGTGTCTATATGACACCTCATGTGAAAGCGTAAGTTTATGCCACAACTTTTTTGTGAGTTTACGCCACAATCAAACTGGACTGAAAAGTCTAGTTCAGTTGCCTGTAACTCTCTCTCAATCCAAAGGATGCTGATGCCTCCAGCAGCGGCAGTCACAACTATCACAAACCTGCAACATGCCCAGATCACAGCTGCTATTGCCCAATTTATTATTGCAGAGTGTGCAGATAACAAATATTCAGGATATTGGTATATCATCAGTTGCATTTGCCAGCTCAAATGTTCAGGATATAATTGGATGAATTTTCGTCAGTAAATTGCATAATAAAGCAAGTATATCTGCACAAAATAGTGCATCCGCAACCATATCAAATAAGAGAAGTAGAACGTTTCTAGATTGGGAATGCACTTACAACAAGCAATGTGAGGAGGCAGCAAGACAATAAGAAGTGCCAGCAGGAAACATTGACAAATAATGTAAGGATCAATCGCGACCATACCTTGACGTCTAAGCTACCAGTGTGCTCCACCCACGCGTCATCCTTGCCAGCTGTAGTCACCCACCCTCGTCGCTGCAGTCCGTCGTAATCCATGCTTAAGTCACTCGCCGCTAATCTCAAGCTGTTGGGATTATAAACTACCGGCTGTACACCATGCTAGTGATTAATCCGAAGCATAAATGAGGAATATGACTAAAAAATGATAGATGGGGAGAGAGAGGGGGCTCACCGAAATCATCTTCTCCTAGCCTGCATTGCCAGCGATGAGGCTCATGGCGCGGCATGGAGCTTGACAAGGCCCCTCAACGCCGCCTCCATCGCCTTCCGCGGCACCGACTCGTAGCACCTGAGGTGCGCCTAGAAAGCATGAGGCTAGATATCTGTCCATATGATTGAACAATACATGGCCAATTAACAACATAACTTTGTTTGAAGAATGTACCAAACAGATGTTAAATCTGCAAGCCTGACAGAATTGGAAACTTGACAAATATGATTTGTGTTCAGTTATAAATTGTCAAAGCACGTATCCAGCTATAGCTGAATAGTAGAAGGATATACTGATAGGCATACTTCTTTATTTTCACATATATCCATTTCTAAAGACCAGCTACAGCTGAAGTTACATTAGGGACGTTGGTTTTGTCAATCCTTCCTAAACGAAATATAATTTTGGTCTTTTCCTAATCCTTTCAGTATGACCAAGATGACCTGAAACCTATAAAGATATAACGATACATTCGTTTATCATCATGTATCCAGTCTCCTATTGCTTAATAAAGAACATTTGATGGGACCAGAACAGAAAAAAAAATTGGAGCTAAACATGTGGATGATTGGATGCAAAACAAGATTAGTAGCTCTGTTTATGGGAAGATAAAATAAAGATGGTATGAAGATTTGAGGCAGCTGTAGGTCTAATCTGGTAGAATGTTCTTTTTATTTGTCCCTGACATCTGACCCTATACCTCGCGGAGCAAATCAGCATAGCTATGCAAAATCTTTTTTCAGTCTTGGCTGTCATATGAAAATAGCGCAGGTATCAGATCTTGCGGAGGCCATAAATAAATCCGTGCATGAAGATTGGATGCGAGCAAAATATTGAAGTACCTTTCAAGGCTGAGCCCGCCTGTCGCTCAGCACGATGTTGATCCACCTGCAGCGCCGCCGGCATACAATACCCGTTGCGCTGCCCGACCACGACGTTGCGTCGCCTGCAGCCACCACCTGGCGCGCTACCTGACCAGGATAGCGATGCCGCCAGAACCGCCGTCCGCATCTATTACCCACGTGCCACACGCCGCTCACCATGTCGCCAACATCGCCGATTTGGCCGCCAATCGCCAGCATCTCAAATCGAACTTCCGAACCGCTCGCCGCCGGCGCGCTCCACTAGAAAACGAGGGGAATAAACAGATGTGGCTGGGTCGTGGGCTAGCTACCCCATGACTGTAGTTTAGAAAGAGAAAACGGCCGAGGTAAAAGTAGAAATAAAATTACAGCAGTCGGTAGATGCCGCACGCCACATCAAGCAGGTTCGGTGGAACCGAGTCACGGGATGGCTTACTGGACCGACCCGGGTGCAGAATAAGTAATTCTGCACCCAAGGGGGTCTAATAGAGTTTCTGAAAACCTCTATGGATGAAGTTAACAGTATCCAAACATACCCATCTTCTTGTGGTGGTATGTCATAGATATGGTTGACAGGCCAGTTTGTAACATCTGGCACTTCATGGAGGCCGCGACTCCTTGCTCTGTCTAGCAAGTTTTTAATCCCTCTAATCTGTGTCCACAAATTAACATTAACATCTATATCAACTCTGCATCTTGAAAGATCATATCGAATAGCATGGTTATCAATAATTTCTCACCGTGTCATTTATTTGGCTCTGGTACCGTGAATATTCCCTCACTGAATCTAAAACTTGGAACTGTTTGCTCTTGTTGTTGACTACCAACACAATAGTGTGTTCGTTGACAGACATTGGGAGAAAAACCTGCATCATTTTGTGGTTCAACTTTTTATTCTCTCCTGCTTTTAAAGAATATAAGTTTCCTCACTTTTACCAGCTCACTCTGAATCAGGAACTTTGCATGATTAATGGCGCTCGTCATCATCGAAACATCTGCATTGACCATACTTGGAATATTTTGGGCCCAGCCCAAGTCGTAAACAAGAAATCTTTTACTCAATATGCAGTTCGCACGACGGCGTGAAATAATCTTAATTAATGTACGCACTCGTTACCTGCAGATTAGTTTTCCATATAAGTTAATATCATACATAATTACTACATACATGTCAGTTAATCACTACATAAAAAATTAATATCACTATCTCACACTAGCTGGTATGAATTTCTCTCTACCGTCATGTGTTTTGTCGAATGTGAGGCACTTCAGATATTGAGCATTCAAACGATATCCGCCTACGTTGACCAACATGGTGTTTGGATTAAAATGGCAATGATTCTCTATGTAGAGTATGCAAGCCGATTCTTCTTCGTTTAATCCTGCAAGCGAGACAAAATAATTTGAACGAGTTTGTTAGCGAAATCGCATTTGCACCGAGCTAGTCCTTTTTTATGAATCTTCCACTGAGGTTACTCCAGGGCATCTTGCACTAAGCTAGTCAGCTATGTGGTGATGTGTCGAATAATGGGCTTATTCTAAAGCATCTTACACTAAGCTGGCCAACGCTGAGTATGCAAGCCCTATCATGTGGGCAGTGGGCTTTTTGTATAGATTTAGTCCAACTAACTAAACTAAAGGATTTCCCTAAAAAAACTAAACTAAAGGATACACCCTCCGTACCGAATAGACTATGTTTTATATGAGTATATTCTAGATGCATGTATTCATCATAAAAATATGTTCCTTTCAAAAAAATCATAAAAGTATGTTAATGAAAAACTATATGCTCTTTTAACCAAGCAAATGGTGTTACTTTATTAAGACTTGCGTTAAAAGAAGTCCATTACTTATTTTCTAGCAAGTTCATCTTTCCACGAATAGAAATCAATAAATAATCAAAAAACTTGTGTTACTCGGTTACCTTGTAATCTAGTTGATTGTAATGGATGACCATGATGAATCTCCGGGCGTTTACCAGCTTTCAGACATTTATCTAGAGCACATAAGCTTTATCAGCCACAAACAAATTAAAGAAGACCATAGAAATACAATTCATGTGTATGCGTTCCAAATGTGAGAGGCAGTGTCGTCATAGGTGTACTCAAGTAAGCATATACAGAGTGGTATGAAACACTTCCTACTCTTTTAGGACACGCATGTCATACTCCATTAATTCATGTTCAGACTTGCTGCCTCACATGAATCTATCTATATATTATTACTCCCTCCTCTTAGAAATATAAGATGTTTTAAATTAGTGAAGTTAATGTATCTAAACACCTTTTAGTATGTAGATTCATGGTGTCTAGATACATTTACTTCACAAATCTAAAACATCTTATATTTCCAAACGGAGAAAGTATAAAAGTATATTTCACAATAATAAACCTTGTAATACCAATCTGATATTTTGCATGTTAGTAACTCTTTGTTTAATTTGTAGATGGTCAAATTTGGGCATTCTAATTAAAAGGGCATACAATTTTAGATCGGAGATAGTAGTTGTAAGAGTGAGGTTGAACATTGTGGATATATATATATAAAAATAGACTTGAATTAGATTAGAGAATATTTTGAATTACCGATAAGATCCACCACTTGGTCCATGTCCACGTGAGTGTCCGATTCTATAAATAATTAAAAGCATGGGGATCATTTACTAGAACTCGGGTCTATTTAATTAGAAGGGTTTATCATACCTGGAAGTGGGCCTAAAGACGAAGGCGGGCTGCAAAGGAGCAAGAGTATATATAACTCATAGCTAGACAAGATAATAAATGTAGGGAGATGTAAAATAAATTGTGCACAATATATATAGTTGGGCAACTGTAAATGGATGTACGCACCTCCTTTTGTTTTTACTCTTGTTGGTGCTGTTAAGACCAAGACAGAGCTTGGCAATAGCAGATGGTGTTGGACGCCTGTTGCTGGCTTGTTTCTGCTTCAAGTATGGACGCCTCCGACAGGAACTATATGTATCAATACATGATGGGAGAATTCAGAATATATATAGAAGTAATAATGTACTACAGTAGATGAAAAACACATGATCAGCCGTCCTAAACCCCACCGGAAGATGGGAAGAAGCACGTCCTGTTTCTCCACCGGCAGCCGTAGAACCTCCCGTCGGCTCAGCTTGGGGGACTGGAGAGCCAAGTCGTGTGCGATCGACGATGCCTCTTGCTCCACTACTTCCCAATCCAAGGACGCCCTACATATATGATATATATACAGGCATGCATGCAATGCAATGCAATGCAAGGGTGTAACGGATATGATGGATGATCAAAGTATATATATGTTGTTTGTTAAATTTCTTAGTAAATTACAAATGCGAGCGACTACCCTATCTACCTGTATAGCGGTGAGTCAACCATGGTGTCGACAATGGAGGAGAGCCTTGCGCTGCGGTGGCAGAAGCGAAGGAAGACGTTGCGACCAACGGCGGCGGCGGGGTCTCTTGAGCCGGTGGCAGCGACGTTGCCCAGGGTGGCGAGCGCGAGGAGGAAGGTGAAGAGGGTGCGACCCTCGAGGCCCATCGGCAGCGACAGGCATGCAGTCGGGGACGTAGCGGAGGGCCTCGCCCCACCGGCCACGAGTCACGAGCTTCCGCAGGTGCGCCGCGCTGAAGACCGCCGTGTGCTCACGCTGGCCCAGCTCCTGGATCACCCTGCACGCACGCGCAACCAATTTAGCAGCAGCAGGAGGAAGCAGATCACGCAGGTGCATCGATCGAGTAGCTAGAAGCAGTAGTTACGAGTGGAAGGCAGCTTCGAAGCCATGGTTGTGGAGGTAGTCGAGGAGGCGCCGGTGACGGAGCAGCCTCACGCAGGGGTAGTCGTCCTCCGCCGCCGCCGGGGTGGTGGCGGCGATCTTGGATTGCATCGTCGCGAGCCTGGCCACCTCTGAACGTCGACGACGCGAGAGGCCGGACTGGTTTCGCTTGCGGGAAACAATTTAAGAGGGTATATCTGTAGGAAGTACCATAACCATATGAAGTACGACAGAGCGGCACTTATTGCGCAATCCAGCGTCATCATCATGTATGTATATACAGTATAATGCACACCAAAAAAATCATTTAAGTATGTATAGGAGTACTTATATATTCATATAGTAGAATATACTCTCCGTGTCAAGAGGTTAATTGATATAAATTCCATCTATTTCCTGGTATCATGTACGCGGTACGTTTGCTTGGTGCCCAAATGTGCCCAACCAAACACCTACCTCACATCCCCTTCACAACTTTTTTACCAAAATGGAGGCCAACATGGGGCCAACCGGCCAAGGAACCCCTAACCAACATTTTGGCTAGCCAATGGTTGGCAAAAATTGGTAGGACACAAGATGACATGAACCAAACGTACCCTAATTCCTGGTGATGGAGAGCACGCCAATGGCTAGGGCGACCCTGCCAAGTGCCAAGGTCACTAAGTTTATACGTTCATTACTATCTCCATTTTAAATTAATAGACACAACTTTGTTTAGATACATGTATGTAGACAAAGTTGCACCAACTAATTTGGAACAGAGGCATTACCGCTTAGTTCCTTTTCTTTTGCACAGTAAAGTCCAGAGAAGCCGAGAAGCATCCATTAGTGCGGTGGGTACAAATTTTCCAGCAGGCCCTTTACATCTCTTGCCCAGGGCAACCTACTATTTGAAGATCAGTGGAAAAGTTGTTTTAAAGTACTCCCTCCGTTTGGGATTATAAGTCCGCGCAGATAACTAGATTGCCAATTTAAACAACAAAATATAAATAATATAGCATAAAAATTATACCATTAGAAACTTTAGAGGTTATATTTTTTAATAATATAATTTTTGTGATATATAAGTTATATTTTGTTGGTCAAATTAACAACCTAGGTACACGCGTAGGACCTATAATCCCAAACAGAGGGAGTACCTTTAACTTCAAAACAACCTTTTCACTGATAATATTCAAATAATTCTATTTCGAAATTTTCAACCAAAGAATTTCAATGTGTTGTATGCATCCATCTTCCCCATGTTAATAAGTACTTCCCATCTCGTCCTAACTACTCTTGAATACAGCTAGAGAGACTCCGGATTGACCCGGTACAAAGGTATAAAAGGCGATCTTGGAAAACTGAAACTCTGCCGTCTAATCCTCATTACACTCCGATGCAAAACCCTACAGATCTTTTCCATCTGCACTAAGAACAGACACAAAAATAAGGAAAGGAAAAAAAATGGAGGCATCTTCTATGCTGTCATTCTGTTCCTAACTGACTGGACACTGGACACACAAGAAAGTCAATGTCGATGACAAGTGACTTCGCTTCAAGGTTGCTGAAAGAGACTATTGCAACTGGTGTGCGACTGACAGAGATGTCGGGGAATCACACCGGTTCATCGCATCGCAAAATCCCTCACCAAGGTTTGACCTCCTGTGCTGTTGTGTAAAAATGAAATAGAGCATCAGAGGACTAACAAATCATCTATGGACGGCTAAAACTGGCATCAGAGGTAATTTCAATGTAGTGTAAATGCAAACCACATGGATACTCCTGTTAAGTTTGCATTCGACAAATGGTATGTGAATGGAATTTACATGACACAAGAAGGCGTCATATGGAATTATTCAGGCTAGCAATTCTTCGTTAGGGTATACAGGTGGCTAGACAGTGTAATACAGACTACAGACAGTGTAGCATGCTAACGAATTTAGTGATCATGTGTAGGATGCTAACGAATGTATCATCTGATATTGATAGGACAAAGCCATAGAGTAATGATAGACATTAGACAGAAACTTACGAGCACTCCAAGTGAATATTCAGACAACGTGGATTCTCCTCGCTCGGAGTGATCATCACAGAACCTTCTATAATTTGATCCTGTGTCACCCCTATAGGATCATGGAAGTAGAAAATAGTCTGCAAAAGACGACAAGAGCATACTACATAAATAAAAAAAAGCATGAATAACTGAACAAGTGCTTAACAAGAAAAAGGTCATTTTGAAAATCAGAACCTGGTGCCAATGTGTTGGCTCATCTTCGGGGGCTGTGGACAGCACAACTGTGTTATCTGATCCTCGACTCCTTTTCTTCTGAATGATATCAAGTCGATTTGAACTAGAGGACAAATTTTGAGAAGACTCTGCAGGCCCATTGAACTCCACCTCAAACCAGAGACCAAAGCCATGAACTGGAGCTTCACATCAAAGGAAATCAATTTTCAACTTACTTGTCAAGGAACTAAGATTAATTGGACATTTGTTATGTATAACTGATTGGAAAACGGTCGCACAAAAACCAAGATGGTATTTTCACATTCAAGTATAACAATGAAAAAATACAGATGAGAACTTATAAATTGAGTGATGACAATAAAGAATGATGGCCCTATACTTAATTCTCATAGTTCATAATGAATTAATGGTGTTCTCTCTATTTCCTGCACAGCTCAAATCTAGTCTTTTGTTTATGGCTGACAATCAGTCGACAGAACTAAAAATTGAGAGATAAAGAAATGTAGAAGTACTAGGTTGCTGACTTCTCCTATACTTTGAGATTTGAACAGTAGATGAAGTGTATCAAATAAATTATAAGACAATAACATGGAGAATAATCTACATGGCAAATTATACAAAATAAAAGGGTTTGAAGCAACATGTAAAAAAGAGTGTCCAGGAATCAAATTGCATTTGCTGTATCAACAGAGGAGATACACTGCCAGACATCGTGTTGGGCAGTTAGCTTAAGTGGAAGACAATTGACATTGCCAATTTGGGCAAAACTAAGAGTATGCCAGCATGAGATACGCTGATCAACTACTGTAGTACAGTTCAGCAAAAATCAGCACTTGATGTTTTTCGGTTCAAGTGATGACTAAATTGATAACTTCCATTTTCAGCATGGAGGAAACAAGCGTTGCTAAAAGGTATAATAAGAATGAACATCAGAGCATCAAACATGTCAACGAGATAGGGCACCCTTAGAAACAATGTACCTAGCATCAAGCAAAGTATCCAGCACTGAACCTATATAACTCCCAATTTCCATAGAGCTTATGTAGCAAAGTGTAAAATCGAACTCCATACTTTAATATGACTTTGAAGTACTTACCATCCGGTAAAGCATCAGAGCATTAGACTATCAGATCCTTATATCAACTAAGTACATCAAGGCTCAAGTTATAAATGATATCATAATACAAGATAACTAAATTAAATTACTCCCTCAGGTCCATATTAATGGCCTCAGATTTATCTAGATTCGTATATATCTAGTTAAATATTTAGAGAAGATGCATCCGAATCTAGACAAAGTTGAGACCATTAATATGAACCAGAGGGAGTACAGATTCAGAGCAGAGTGAGTGGAATAAGACCAACGAAGGCACATAAATTACCTAAAACCATTGATGATACTTTGTATGTTGTGGCGACAGATTTGAATTCCTCAACCGTAAAAGTGTAGCAGTCAATGTGCTTGACCTACCACAATTTGCAAGTAAACATGGCCCCAAGAAGAGGTAAAAGTTAGAAATGTAATTATATTTCAATCACAATAAGTTGATAAATAAGTTATTTATCTAGTAGCCTTGTGAAAACTAACCACAAATGGCCAACTTATAACATTCTCTCCACCGATTAGTTCAATGGAGGGCTCCTCAGATGCAAATTTTTTGGCAAGTGGCACAAGAGCAGACACTGCAAGAGCAGAGTTGAAAATTAAATTGCAGTTTGCGTAAGTTGTCGTGCAACATCAGATACCAACAGCAATGCATACTAAAACTGAGAAAATATAACGAAATAACTTACTATCTATGCCATAAACATCACACCAGAAATCAACACTGCCTTCATATCTATCAGAATTTGTAATAGGCGCCATGAAAAGCTGGGGATACAAGGAACCATAAGAATTCAGATTTGGCAATAAGCAATAACACACCAAAACATGGTGGTGCTTCATCATGGAGGTGGTAAATCAAGGTTCATTTGTGCCAGAAAGAATATTTTCTACCATATGATGCCCCCTTTAAGACGTAACAGCTACTCCTTTCTACTTAGACTAAACACAAACATCACTAAATGTCTTGAACAAAATAGCAAATAACTAATGTATTTACAGGACCAACTTTTGTTAATAGGTTTTGCACTTATCATGTGGGTGCATGTGTGACAAATTTCCATATCATAAATATACCGTAGCATGAGAAGGAAGGATAAGACCCCCAGGCTTAAGCCATTTATCCCTTGCAAATAGAACACTGGGCAGCATACTCTACAAGAGAAAACAGAAGGCATAAGAAGTTAAAAATCAACATCGGAAATGCAAACAATCAGCATAGGCTACCAAAAAGACACCTCATAGAGAAGCATATAACCCATCCATTCTGATATTATTACATCAACCTTCTCCTCGACTTCAATATCCTGCACTGCCAAATAAAAAATAAATACAAAAAACTAGTGAAGATAAAAAAAATAAGAATGTAAGGAATAAAATAAAAATTCATTCCTCAAATATAAATGCCTTCTCAACTAAGCACAATTTAACCAGAGAAGTTCCATATAAAAACATTAAAGAAAATATAAATCATATGTCCTGATTATGCTGTAATTATTACCGTAACCAAGCCCAACTGTCTAAAGGAACTGCATACAACTGAAAAATGCAAACGATTTTTGCATAGAGAAATTTTATTCTTGTTCCCACCAAAAAAAACCCTAACACAAAGCAAATAATTATGTGTAACAAAGAATAAATGTAAAGATAAAATCTCACCTCAACACGTCCATGTATGACCACAATCTTATCAGTTAGATTGTTCGCTTTTACAATTTCACTAGCCTGCATAAAAATGAAGAAATTTATTAGAGTTGACTTTCCTGCTATTGGGGATATCGGATATATTCAAAACAGAAAGTTCGTAAATTTTTAATGTGCAATGTAAATCAAATACTGGTGCTCTCATTAACATAACTATTTATCAAAGGAAGGAAAGCACACAGTTTGATCTCAGAGTAACCCTCACAAGTAACATGTTACCTGGGTAGCAATTTCACTAGCATCCACGGCATATACCTGTAATAGCATTTGAAGAGAGGCAGAAAGGAAAGGCCCGATGTTAGAAGGCTGGCATATAAATCAGTGAAAACAGATAACTAATGCCACAGTTGTGTATGCAACTACAGGCAAATCTAGTGAAATTAAAATCTGGCAAAACCAAAAAAGGTGACTATCAACAGTCATCCTAGATAAATGTGACTATTGCAGGGACCAAAAACTGTAGAACTGACACCCCTGGCAGATTTAAACTGGTATTTTGCTTTAGATAGCACAAATAAAGTTGCCTTGAAGTTTCATCTTCTAACACTTGTCGTTTCACATGAGGACCCATTTTATTAAGCTGCTGGGCAATCTGTAAGCAGAAGTCTGGAAGTGCAAAACTACCTTTTGATCCCAGCACATAGCACACTAGTAGTTACATTGCACTAGAGCAGGATTCCGATGATTAAGAAAGCACTGTAATTTATTTTTTACATCATCCAAACGATCAGAACGAAGCAGGTGGGAGATATCATACAAGAAAAATACTACGACAAAATAAAACTGGATTTTTAGTTTTCTGACAGCATGAATATGGTTAGGTCTTGAAACTGCATCTTGTAACACTTGTCGTGGCACATGAGGAGAGCCATTTTACACTGAGCAATTTGCAAGCAGATCTCTGCAAGTGCAAAGCTACCTCAGGATCCCAGCACACTACTAGTGACATTGTACAGGAGCAGAGCACCACTGATTAAGAAAGCACTGTAAATTTCATTTTACATTGCCTAAATGATCAGAACTAACGAAGCAGAAGGGATATATCTTCCAAGACAACTACAGGAAATTTCACTGAAACTAAAATCTGGCAAAACCAAAAGAGGATTAACAGTCATCCTAGATAGGTGTCACTTTTGTATGGACAAAAAACTGTAGAACTGACACCCTGACAGATTTAAACTGGTCTTCTGCTTTCAGATAGCACAAATAAAGTTGGGCCTTGAAAGTTCATATTCTAACACTTGCCATTGCACATGAGGACCCAGTTATTAAGCCGCTGGGCAATTTGTGAGCAGAGGTCTGGAAGTGCAAAACTACCTTTTGAACCCAGCACAAAGGATTCCAATGATTAAGAAAGCACTGTAATTTTTTGTTTACATCATCCAAATGATCAGAACAGGAGCAGGTGGGAGATATCATATAAGCAAAATACTACGACGAAATGAAACTGGTTATTTAGTTTTCTGACAGTATGGATATGGTTAGACCTTCAAATTCCATCTTGTAAACACTTGCCGTGGCACATCACGAGAGCCATTTTACACTGAGAAATTTGCAAGCAGATATCTGCAAGTGCAAAGCTACCTCAGGATCCCAGCACACTACTAGTGACATTGCACAGGAGCAGAGCACCACTGACTAAGAGAGCACTGTAAATTTCATTTCACATCGCCTAAATGATCGGAACTAACGAAGCAGGAGGGATATACCTTCCAAGACAAACACTACATGTTCTAAAATAACCAGTCATCGCAGCAGGAGTATCTCGTGGCTTACCCGTTTGGCGCCGGCACGAGCACAGAACACCGAGAGTATTCCAGTGCCACACCCCACATCCATCACAACCTGCACCGTTACAGAACCCATCAACCACAGAGATTCAGACATTCTGCACCCATGGACCGAAACTCAACGGCAGCACCCAGCCCAGATTAGGGCGAGAGCTTTCTCCTACCTTCCCCTCGATGAATTTCTGGTGGTGCATGATGGCTGCGCGATACGCGTCGGTCCTGACCCGGTCCTGCCAAATCAAAACGTAGCACAAGTCATTTCAGCAAAACGCGACTCGGACTCAGGAACACCTCGCCCACGGGAGCGATTTTCCCCCTCGCTCTGCTTTGGGGGGTTTAGGGGTTTAGGGTTTGGGCGGGGAGAGCGAGCGGCTGAATCGGGCGCGGGGTGGCTTTACCTTGATCATGGCCTCGTGGATGCCGATGTGGGAGTAGGACTGGAAGTAGACGCGGTCGTGCGCCTCCAGCGCGGCATCCCCCGCCGCCGCCGCCGGGGGCTCGCCGGTGGCGGGCGGGGAGGCGCCGGAGAGGCGCGGGCGGCGCGCGAGAGGGGAGTGGCCGTTGAGGTGCGAGGGCAGCATGGTGGGAGAGAGAGGGGGGCGAGGAGAGATTCGATTCGAACGGGAATGGAATTTTGCTGACGCTCTCTTTTCTTCCTTCGCAGTCTCGCAGTCGCAGACAAGCTTCGCTCTATGTGTTGCTTCTTCCGATTTTCAGGGGTGCTGGGTGTTCCCATACGCCGACCAGTGCGGCCGGGATACCGTGCCGCACACCCAGGCCGGTGTGTTGGACCGGCCCGCACTGGCCTCTTCTTTTCCTTTTCTTTACTTTTTCCTTTTTTTTATTTTATTTTTTATTTTTTTGTGTTTTTCTAGTCGGAATTTATATATGAACATTTCTAAATCTGTATACTAATATTGTTAAAAAATATATATTTTAAATTTGAATATGAACATTTTTCACATATGAATAATTTTAAAATTTAGAAAACACATATATTTAATAAAATTTGAATGTTTTCTAAATATGAGCATTTCGAATATAAATGGAACAGGTCAAGCGTGAAACAGGTCTCATATGCGAGGACATGTAAAGTTTGTCCGGACTGCTTCATCCCATTATGCCACCAATATCCAAAATACACATAAGAATCAATAACGTGACCATCAATTCCCACATAACCATATGTGTACTATCCGTGCAAATCATCTACACATAGACCTTGCTCTGATATCACTGTTGGGTTCACATCATAGAAAACAAAAAAAATTCTACGATATGCCTAACTAAGTACCAAGATTTATCTATCTAGATACTAGCAACGGGTGGATATACATCCATAGAGAACTTACCCTCGAAGACCGACAAAGCGTTACGAGATTGGTTCTCGTGGATGATGTAGTCGTTCACTTGCCAATCTCAAGATCGTGAAGAAGTCTAGCTGTCCAGCACCAGCAAGTCCAGCACCGCAAAACAGTGGTGCATCTGTGATCGCACACATGCCCAGTACCCCAAAAACCTTCGCGTCCTCGCTCCAGAAAAGCAGTGGAAGCAGCAAATCCTTGCTCTAGAAAAAACCACCGGAAATATGTATCTCGCTGATCTGAAACCATGGGGAATATTTTAAAGAGGGAGAGAGATCCTTGGAGAGGAGGTGTGAGTGAGATGTGAGAGGAGGGGTGTCTTTTATAGGAGGAGGGGGTAGCCAAGGGCCATGGCCGGCGGCCAAAGAGGGTGCCCCCACCTCTTCCTCCATTCATGTGAGTGGAGCTCCGACTCACACAAATGCCCCTCCACTTTCTCCACTCAAAATCCATTAATTTTTTACCAATTTAATATAATATCTTATTTAAGAAAACTCTGTTTATTTATTTATTCGTAATTTTGTTAATTACACTAATTAACATACATTCACATAAAACCCCTTACAGCATTTCAATTTCACATGCAAAACCAATTTCAGCAAATTCACCCGAAACAATTCCGGTTTCTATTGAAATAATTCCAGTGCTTTGATATTCTTTCTCTGACATTTCATTTGCTCCAAATGGTGTCGGTATCCCTTAAATGTGTCACCCTACGGTTCGCGAATAATGCATACATGATCGAGACCCCTCTCCGATCAATAAACAGCAGCGAGACCTAAAGATTTGTACTGACTCCCACATATTAAACGATGACTTCTTATGATCGTGTGAACCTTTAATATTGTAACTAAATCCCTTTGTCTTGAGATATTTTACATGTCCGAGATTCAATCATCGGTATCCCCATACCTAGTTTAATGTCGTTATCGACATGTACTCTTTTCTCATTCCCGTGATATAACATTCTAGTGATCCTCATCACTTGCTTGCAAGCTATATCAATGTGATATCACCGAGAGGCCCAGAGTATATATCTCTGTCATTTGGATGGACAAATCCCACTCTTGATTCATGAGCCTCTATATAACACTATCAGACTATCTGAACCCACTGATACGTCAGAAATCTATCTATAATTTTTGATACTCCATGCTTATTTAGTATCTACTTTGCTTTGATTTGTCTTTACTTTGAAGTATTTTTATATGTTTTTCTGGACTAACCTATTAACAAGATGCCACAGTGCATGTTGCATGTTTTCTTCTGTTTTTGGTTCCAGAAAAGGCAGAAAATCAATATTCTCAGAGTTGGACGGGACAAAAGCCAATCTTCCTATTTTTTCCGGAGCAACACGGAACCACGAAGTAGAGGTGGAGGAGGACACCAGGGTGGACGAACCCCCCTAGGCGTGGGCCAGCCCTGGTGGCGCCCATAGGGGGTGTGGGCCCCTGGCCCTCCATCGACCTTGCCTCCTTCACCTATAAGAAGCCTCCGACCCAGAAACCCTATATCATCTGGCGGAAATCCACGAAAACCTCCACAGCGCCGTCGCCACCGAAGGGGATATTCGGGAGACAGAAAGTCTCTATTCTGGCACCCTACCGGGACGGGGAAGTGCCCCTAGAGCAATCTCCATCGATCTCCATCACCATCTCCATCGCCGTTGCTGATTCCCATGATGAGGAGGGAGTAGTTCTTCCTTGAGGCTAAGGGCTCTACCGGTAGCTATGTGTTCATCTCTTTCTCTATGCATGATCATATTGTGGTCATGAGCTTTGTAATCAAGTAGATCTACCTATAGGGGTTCGTAGCATAAAAACCAAAAAAATTATCGCATGCACACAAACAAGCCAAGATCTATCTACTAGATTGTAGCAACATGTCGATTAGAGTACTCACCCTCGAAGATTCCAAAGCGTTTAACGAGAGCAGATTCTCGTGGGTGATGTAGTCGTACACTTGCCGATCTCAAGATCGCGTAGACGATCCTTCCGGCGCTGCGTTAGAGCGCTTCGCGATGGTCACACGTTTGGTACTCGATGAAGACCTTCCTCTCCCTTGTTCCAGCAGGCAGCGGAGGTTGTAGTTTTCCCCTCGTGATTCCGGTAGCATGACGACATGGTGTCGGAAGTAGAGGGAAAATACTGCAGGGCTTCACCTAAGCCGGAGCAGGTTATGGTTGATCTAGGGTTTTCGGGAGATCTAGGGATTAGAAGGCCGGAGAGGAGGAGGTGGAGTCGGCGGCGACTAGGGCGGCGGCGACAATCCGACGACGGCGGTGCTGTGGCAGCGACGTTGGGCGGCGACGGCGGTGGTGTGGGGAGGAGCTGGTTGTGTGTCTCTTGGGGCACCCCCTCCCCTCTATTTATGAGAGGGAGGGCAGCTTCGGAGAGGGGAGTTTGAATCCTTCCCCAACTCCCTCTCGTTGTTGGCTTGTGGTGGAGGGAAAGAATGATTCTTTCCTTCCTCCACCAGGATACATTGTCCCAGTTTGACTTTTCAAACTTGCCTATTGACTTTCAATTTGGAGCTTGATTTCTTTCTTGCTAATGCCAAACCAAGTGACCTAGGACATGATTCAATCATTCCACTTATCCATGCCACATTCATGTACCCTTCCCCTTCCGGTCCGGTGAACCTTCTAGACCCTCCTAGAACCTCTTCGATGAAATCATCGGAATCATTTCTGAATTCCGGAATTGGACTTTCCTTATATGAATCTTATTCTCCGGACCATTCCGGATCTCCTCTCCGAGACTCCGAACAACATTCGGTCTCCCTACTTACATTCCATATCTACTAAAAAATATCAAATCCTTAAGTGTGTCTCCCTACGGTTTGTGAATTACGCGGACATGACCGAGACACTTCTTCGATCAATAACCAATAGAGGAATCTGGAAATTCATATGGCTCCCACATATTTCTACGATAACTTTGCGATCGAATGAACCACTTACGTATGATACCAATTTCCCTTTGTCTCGCGATAGTTTACTTATCCGAGGTTTTGATCGTCAGTATCTCTACATACCTAGTTCAACCTTGTCACCGATAAGTACTATTTTCTCGTTCCCGTGATATGTGATCCCTTGTGAGCCAGTCACATGCTTGCAAGGTAATTGGATGACATTCCACCGAGAGGGTCCAGAATATATCTATCCGTCATATGGATGGACAAATCCCACTCTTGATCCATGTGCCTCAACACATACCTTCCGAACACTCAATGCCACCTTTATAGCCACCTAGTTAAGGTGTGGTGTTTGATGTCATCAAAGCATCCATCCGGTGATGGTGACTAGCATGATCTCATGTTCGAAGGAATTAGGTTACTATGTATCAGAAATCTTATAGCAAACGAATTATTGAAATGACTTGATCTTTATGCTACGCTTATCTATAGGAGTATGTCCATCACACCATTCTCCTAATGATATGATCTTGTTGTTAATAACATCTCAATGTTCATGATCAGGAAACCATGATCATATATTAACCAATAAGCTAGTTTAACAAGAGGCTTTACTAGGGACTCTTTTATGTTTACAAATCACACAAGTATTAATGTTTCCGGTTAATACAATTATAGCATGGTATGTAAACATTTATCATAAGCATGAAGATATGATAATAACCTCTTTATTATTGCCTCTTGGGCATATCTCTAACAGTCTCCCACTTGCACTAGAGACAATAATCTAGTTTCAAATCTTTTGTATTTAACACCTATGGCTTTCCGGTGTTGTATGTACACGATTGCTAGTGATCAACCAATCTTCGGATCTGACACTTTCAGTTTCGTGTTTAATTGCATGTGTTTGCATCTCTACGCATCACTCATTCTCTAATGAGATGGCTTTGTATAAATTTGGTCCTTTGGTGAGACCTTTAGTTCCTTGGGGTTAAAACATGTTAACAATATTGTCGTATTATCCTGCTATGAACTACACCTAGTTTGATAACAAACTACTTGGCACAAATTCCCTCTTTTGTTGCTATAATAGAAGTCATATACTTAGCCTTTTGTTGTAGTATCTGTCACAATGTCTTAACTTTGGAACTCATCCAAATCTACTATGGAACTTACTGTCCATTATATTGTGTCACCCTTAGTTTAGATTGAGATAAACTTAATTTGTACATTGTGACAAAACTAGTATCAATGTAGTACTTTTACAATGAATTAACCATCTATTTGTCATCTCTACAAAAATAATATATTCTTAGCTCTTCCAAAAGATCATAAGAATATCCTTATTATCGTCCAATGATCATCTTCTGAATCATTATGGTATATGCTCATAACATTTAGAGCATAGGACATATATGGATTCATACATATCATAGTATGATTGATATAAATACTCTTTGTGATTTCATACATCAAGTATCAATCTATACTTGGATCTTTGTTTCACTTACCAAGTGTCGATACACTTGAATTTCGATTTAATCCTTTCTGTGTGGCAAGAACCTTTCTTGTCATTTCCATATTGAACTCATTCAATATCTCATCTATGTACATTTGGCACAAACATATTAGTGTCTCAATCTATCTATATAGATATTGATGCCAAATATTCGGGTTTTGCCTAAGTCTTTCATCGATATGAAATTCTTGACATGTGTTAATAAAAGATATATCATTTCCAATCAATAATATGTCTTCCACGTAATGTATTAGAAATATTTCTTAGCGCTCCCACTTAATTTCTTGCAAGTGCAAGCATCTTCATCGTATCTGATGAATTTAAACTTTTTTAACAATTTCATCATGGTGAAGATTCCAACTCCTTGATGCTTAATTCAACCATTGAGGTTTGCATATGATTTTAGCATCACTTGAATTAACAAAACCCTTTGGACCGTGTTATGTACACGTCTAGATAACAATTCTATTAAAAGAACTTTGTTTTGTTTGTTCAACTATCATATAACATAATTATATGTAGTGGTTGCTACATTAATCCGTCTAGACTAAATATCGTTATGAAAGATCAAACTTGTCATAGTTAACCTTTGAACATTGTTTTAAACTCTTTTCCCAACATGTCGACTATTTCATAGATGCGAAACATGTATATTATTAAAAAGATTGGGACCGTTGGTCACCCCCTAGAATTTCCGTCTGCCGATAAAAGACGGTTTTGCCCCTGGTAGTTCAGGAATATTGCAAGCACTGCCATCGCCAAGTTGTTCAAACTCCTTCTCTCTCTCTCCCGAAGCCTCGCGACGATGAACTCTTCCTCCGCTCAAGCCCGAGCCCCCTCCCCCGCAGGCAATGCCGCCACCAGCGCCCCTCTCCGCGTCCCCGTCGTCTACCACCCCGGAAAGCTCGAGCCCGCCTCCACCGCTTCACGCGTGCGTCGCCTCCCCGCGAGCGCCCCTTCCTCATCCCGGCCTCCGCCGCGCCCCGCGCACCCTTCCCATCTCCGAGACTGCACACACGAATCAGATGTCCAGATTTCTTCCGATTTCGGCCGCCAACCGTATCGACGCCAACAACGCTTCTCTAAATTCCGCCACCAAATCAACGCCCACTGCCTCTGAATCGAGCCGGTCGTCGTCGCTTGGTTCGAACCCGTCATGCTCACAGATGCGGGCTGCATCTTGCTCGCTGCCATGGATGGCCCCATCCGCTCGGTGACGATGCCAGCTCTGGCCTCCCACTAGCGACGGTGTTGCGGCGTTGACTCCAGCGATCCAGCGAACTGAAGAGGGAGTCAACCAAACAGGGGTATCATGGTCCTCTGGATGGAAGCAATTGAAGGGGGGCAACCTCGGCTGACTCCAAATCGAGCTCAGCATGGCGGCAGGCTCTCAGCGTCGTGCCAGCAGTCTTCGATCCGGTCTAAGGGCGCACAGGACTCGTTCCTCTGTACGCAGAGGCACTACGACAATCGCCGCCACCATCTGCTGCTAGATCTGGAGCACCCACACCGGCGTCGCTGCCTCCCCGCTGGACAGTCACGACCATGCACCGCCCTCCTCTCCTTCGTCCAACTCCCCCTTCTCCTGCAGTTTTTCATCCAGCCACCCAACCTAGGCCCCGCCGTCGTCCTTCATGAAGACCGCTGCCCCGATCTTATCCACCACTTCAGGTAACCGCCCGAGCATATCCGTCGTCTAACCGATCTAGCTCCTACCGGTGGCTTCCCTTAGTTTCTCAGCTCAGACTCCAACATCCGTTTGTGGCTACCTTCAGCTCATCCGGCCAAACTCCAGCGTCCTACTATGTTCCTTTTTTGCCCTTTTCTATTGAGTATTTTGTTATGCATTTTTTTATAGGCCTAGAACACTGTGGAAACTGCTTTTGTGCAGTACCGACCAATATAGAAATTAGCCCTCTTAGCAAATTGTTCAAACCGATGACATGAATATGATCTGATATTGCAAATTTATTTTTTCGTCAGTCATTATTCAGGTTTAGAATACAGTTAAGCGATGCAAATGTGTACTTGTGCTATATTAAACATCTTAGTAATATGTTGCATAGCAATAATAGTCATTATTATGTGAGACTGACGAAACTCGTTGGATTTTGATGTGGTTCATTTATGCGGTAGAAGGATCTAGAATGCGCTCACAATCACGGATGACAAGGTGGACACAGGCAGGTGGTCCTGCCAGACCATTTTTATCTAGGGAAATTGACATTATCAGAGTGGATAGACAGTAAAAACATACAAAGAAAAACTTCAGAGTCTAGCAAGAACGTAATACATCATGTCTTCAGAGTCAGGCGAGGGAGGTCAACAATGAGTATAGTGACGAGAAAGATTTGCAGTGAGGGGGTGAAGAACATCGTCAGATGATCACGGTAATGTTTGCCTAATAGAAGATCCACTGTGTTGCAAGATATGAACTTGATATACAAATTTCACAAAGATATGTTCATGACCCATAACTAGATATTGCAAAGTGAAATTTTTACCGGCCGTAGCAAAGCACGGTCATTCAGCTATCCATGTATATTTCTTTATAGATCCAAACACGACTGTAAGGTCTTACACCTTTCCAGAGGGTCTTTCAAGTTCAAAGCTTGATTTCTCGTGTATGGAACTATCACAGATTTTATGGCTTCAAGCCATTTGACGGAGTCAGGGATCATCATCGCTTCTTTTCATATAGTCCATTCATTATTCTCAAATAATGATTCAACCCTCAAATCTTGGTATTTGATTGTTTACTCGACCTACTTGGTTCAATGGGAACTTTGACCTCCGTAACCACAACCTTTGAGGCACGTGAGCCATGAGCATTGTTGCTGCCTCCGAAACACTTTTCGACACTGTGCAACTTTGCACATATAGCTAAGGTTCTTTTAACTTTATCAAAGTTCTATTGTCCTCCCACTTAACTTTTCACGTAAAATTTCTTCTCAAAGAAACTTGACATTCCAAGCGACAAACACTTTTGTCTTCGGTGTTATGGAGGAATACTCAACAGTTATTCAAAATAACATACAAAGACATGTTCATCCGACTTTGGTTGTAAACATATCACTTATTCATAGCATACCAATGTTTAAGAAATGACAACTTGGGTTTTATCCCAAACCATAATTTTATATGGTGTCATTTCAACGGATTATGATGGAGCTCTTTTCAGTGGAAAAGCGGTAGTCTCTAAAGCTTTAGTATTCAAAATATAATGGCAGTTTTATAAATGACACCTTTGATCTTACCATATCAAACAAGGTTTTATTACATATCTCTATCACTCCATACTACTATGGTGTTTTCGGGAACATAAATCTACGGAACGATTTTTTAAATCTTATTTAACACCCTCAGAATCGGCCCTATGTCAGCGCTTCCCGCCAAAACCCGCATAGAAACGATTCAAAGGTGCCCACCAGGCACTTGTGTGTGGGTGGAAAACGAAGTAATATCATTACACAATAGTCCTCGATGGAACCCACAGAACATATATATATATACAACAGCGACTCAAGGAGTCAAGAATACAGATATACAGTACAAAGATCCAAATCACCTTGAAAACGGTACAGCGTCCGAGTACGGACAAGATGCAAATTGAGCTAAGAGCCCTGAAGAATAACCAATGGCGTCCATAACCCTGCCTAGGCCAAGCCGGAAGGGTAACCCTGCTAACGACGTCGATCTCAAAACCTGCTTAAACAAAGGGGTGCCAACAAAGGGCAAAGGAAAAAGAGGAGGCGTCGATCTTGAGGCGATGCAGCGAGGCTAGAATTCGGCGGTCCTCGCCTACATAGGTATGGTGGACTGAGCGGCAGCGTAGCATGCACTAAACAACCTATAGAGACTCGATATAACTGTCGGCTATCAGAGAGGGATAAGAAAGACCTATTCGGAACCAACCTGATACTACCACCAAACATACCCATCCTGGCGTTCCCCCTCGATACCAACCGAGAAAGTCAACCGAGGAACTCACACAGTTGGCAGTTTTATTTAATCCGTTATAGTTGCGGCAATTACTAGTCAAATATAGATGGTCATCCTGATATAATAAGCAGTGGGCAGTTTTAGTTAACCATTCCGTTGTAGTTGCGACACTTACTAGTCAAATACAATTAGCATGAGATATCCCAAACCCAGCAGTTGTTGGTACTTTTATTTAGCCATTCCGTTATAGTTGCAATACTTACTAGTCAGATACAATGGTCGCAAGCGACAACCCAAACAAGCAATTGTTGGCAGTTTTATTTAGCCATTCCATTATAGTGAAGCTGATTACTAGTCATTATAAAGTCAAATTTATAGCACTACTTTAGTTATAGTTGTCTATGATCGAGATACTGTGCTCCAAGTCGTCCATAACCGCGGACACGGCTTTCAGAAAGTTTTACCCAGTCGGGGTGCACAAATAGCAACACACACTCGATCAACCTCGGAAAAACCAAATCAAAACCCAACGAGGCCTTCACGACAAAGCAATCACAGATTCAGAAATATTTGGGGCCACCCCATTGAGTACACCAAGCGAAGTTAGTGACTCGAGACGGACTCAAGGTTTGCGTCAATGGTCAGAAACGATCGGGAACCCAAAAATGTGACTGGGCTTGTCGATACCGCGAAAACACTCCGCTTACCTAAATAGTACAGGTGCTCCTCGCACAATCGTAAATAAAGCAGTAAAGCATGGCATAAGTATAGGATAGTAAATAAAACCTCAAACTAGTTTGTGGCCCCAAGAAATAAGAATGAATCAAGCTCGCTCGTGGGTCCCATAATCCTCCCGGATGTGGATAGCGCGAATATTCAAGGAACAGGTATCAAGTACTCGGGGTCCTACGGGACACAAGTGGACGGTTAAAAACCAAATAACATCTATTGCCCACCTGTGCCTCTGCATTTACCTACTTCAATTTTAGTTGTTAAACAGTAATTAAAGTCTTGATCATCTCCAACAATAATCACAACAACTGTGGTACTTGACGACACGCAACAGCACTTGAGCAAGCGACTACGACGCGCAGGTCCAACTATCTACCAAACAACAGGAACTAGGAGGTGTCCAAGGCAATATAAGGCTACAAGGGATATCACGGGTACGAAAACTAGAGCAACGCAACACAGATAGCAATAGATCAACAGGAGGGAAATAAATACTATAAAAGTAAGATAGGTAGAAAGGGGGAGGTGCTCGCCTGAAAAACATTGTGGAAGGTTCATCCGAAGATCGGGTCGACACTCGCATCAACTCAACGGCCTTATCCGCGAAGAACCAAAACACTAGAATAAACACCGGATGCAATATTTAATACTACGGCAAAAGATCGGGCATGATGCATGTATGATGTATGACATGGCAAAGCTGCGATGCAATTAGGTCATATTAAGCGGAACCGGGGTCCCGATAATTATTTACTAGGTTCATGTTGTTTAGATACCCCACATTTTAAATGTTGTGATAACAGGGCGAAGCATGGCATCGGTTCGCTACACCAATTTAAATGGAGTCCGGAATAAGACAAAGATATCCCGCATATAGACTCCATATTTAATTATGAGATGAATTGGCATAATGCCCCCAAACCACATGGTATGTATGCGACACGAACAATCTAATATGCAACAATTTGATATTACATTATAAAATAGGGCTCGAGAAAGGGGTCACACATCTGGGTTCGGGAGATCTTGGTTCCGGGGGGTTCGGGGTTCCCGGTCTCAGGGTTCAGGGTTCGACGGGAATCAGGTGCGGATCAGGGCTACTGGGTCCGAGATGAAGAGATTGGCGTTCGGCGTCCTTCGGTTTCATGTCGGCGTGCTTGACGTCCAAGATGGAGAACTCGGCGTATCCGTGTTGGCGGCCTTGGCGGTTATCGGGTTCGGTCTTCGAATCCGTGAGGGAGAACTTGACGTGGCGTCGGGTTCAGGATCGGTCTTGGCATCCAAGATGAAGGGCTCGTCGTCCGGGGATCCTCCGAGTCCGTGTTGACGACCTTGGGGTTCCGACTTTGGTTGTTGGCAGTGAACTTGTTCCGCGAAGGTACGGTCTTCGGGTCCGAGAGGTAGATCTTGGCGTCCAGGAAGGTCTTGATGTTTCGTCTTCGATCATCGGTGAACTTGGCGACATGGTACATCTGGTCTGGTTAACTTGGCTGCACGTGGTGGACACAACTGATGGACATCCATCGGAGGAAGGACGGAAAGCCATAGAGGGGCCTGGCCAGGACCTGCACGAGGTGCAGCAAGGAGGATGGTAGGGCGGCGGCCGGCCGAGAGGAGGTCCCCGACCTCGCCGTGGAGCAAGAACGGAAAGGGCTTGGGCGCAGCAAGAAGGGCGGTCCGGGCGCCAGGGAGGGCACCAGTGGCGCTGCAGGGTGTTGCGTCGGGGGCCTAGGGGCGAGGACGATGGGGAGCAGAGGCCGGCAGGGGCGTCGGGCCGAAGCAGGAGGAGGAAGGCTAGGCGGCGCAGTGCGTGGCCGACCGCGGCAGGGAGCATCTCGGGTGGAGGGCCGGTGCAAGGAGGAGGGGCGGCGCCGGAGAGAGGCGCTGGCGGAGGGCGGGCTCGCGAGAAGCAGGGTAGGCCGCATGGCATGGCGCGTGGCGGCCGAGAAGGCGCGGCTCGGGGCAAGATCGCGTGCCCGCTAGAACGCGAGGACGGCGAGGAGGGAGGGTGCAGGACCTGCCGGCGACGAGCCAGGCCATAGGGGGAAGCAGCGACGGTGGCCGGAGGGTGCTCAAGATGAGGCGGCTCGGGAGGAGATGGGCCTCGGCGGTGCTGCGAGGCGGGTCAGCGGACGCGATGCGGCCGCGGACGAGGGCGAGCTCGGCCGGAGAGAGCGAGGCGGCGGGGCTTGGTGTTGAGGAGCTTGGGGAGGTGAGCGGGAGGGAGCCTCATAGGGGAGAGGGAGGTGAGGAGAATGGCGACGGGGGCGTCCCATGCGGCGGAGGAGGAGGACGGCCGGAGAGGGGCCGCGGGCGGCGGCGCGATGGGAGAGACGAGGAAGGAGGGAGACGCGGGGAGAGAGGAAGGAGACGGGGTGGGGGAGCGGGGTCAGGTGGCGACAGGGGAGTGGGCCCAGGCTGGCGGTAGGTGGCGGCTGGGATTGGTGAGGTGGTTGCGGTCACTGCAGGTGGGGCAAGGGTCGAGGTGGGAGGTGGGGACAGATTGGAAGGGAGAGGGGGTGGATGTGTGCGGCCAGGGAGGTGGGGGCGTGCTCCCAGGCTGGCGGCGGGGCTGGTGTGGTGTGCGTGTGTTGGGTGTGTGGGGATTGGAGGCAGAGTGGGTGAGGTGGCAGTGGGGAAGAGAGAGGTGTGGGGGTAAGATGAGGTGGCAGGCGCTGATTGGCTGGAGTGAGGTGGAGGGGTGAGGTGTCGCCAAGTGATTGGAGGGGGTGAGGTGGCTGGGGATGGGTAGTTTAGGTTGGGGTAGGAAAGGATTTTGGTTAGGCTGGTTTTGTACTGGGGTGGCCGACTGGGTCGGATCGGACCGGTTCGGCTGCCCCCTAAAAAATATTTAACATTTTATTTATTTAAAACGGGACTTTTGAAAACCGGGGGTAGACAAAACGAAATAAACCGGAGACCCAGGTTTGAGTTGAATTAAAGACGAGGTATTTCGAAAACAAAAATAGGTTTTTCCAAAAATAGTTTTATGCGAACAAATGCAAGATGATATGACGATGCCCAAATGCAATGTGGCATGATGACATGAGCATGTGGTCATGATGATGCAATGCACAAAAATAACGCGATTTTCTAGTAGTGGTTTTGCGGGGCGCCACAATTCGACACCACTAACAATAGATCTCGCCCTCGAGATCCGCCTCATGGTACCGGAAGGAAGATCGGCGATCTGCGTCTTCTCGCTTCGTGTAGATCCTCGCGGCACCACTAACAAGGGTTCTTTCTCAGCTTGAAAATGGCGACACCACCAACAAGGATTGTTCCCCATTCGTCGAGAGAACACTCCGGAGAAACAAAGATGAAGGTATAGGTCTCAAAAGGGTAAGGCCACCTCTAACTTCCGCGGAAGGAGTATAACTGCAATGATTCACCATTCAATGTGCAAGAGCGAATGATAAGAGTAGTCGGATGGTGATCAGTCCATCGCGCACCCAAAGCATTACCCTGCACATGAATAGGAAATTATGCAACCAACTCTCAGAATTCAGATTGTAGATCTCGACAAGCGAGGTTCGGAAACAAAGGGGTGGTGCATCAGATCGGATCTGGCGAGATGATGTCGCCGCCGAAAACACCGAAGGCACGAGAAGGAACAAAGATAAGTCCACCACCAAGGGTTCCTCGGATAGCATGAAGACCGATGTAGCAACACCGTTACCAAAGGAGGAAGCGAAACTCAAGGTACGATGGAACCCAACCACGAAATCCTGGACTCGGAGAGGGAGAAGAGAGCGGATTCAAAACACGCAGAGGTGAGAGGAGAGCAGCAGAGGGGTAAGGAGTAAAATCAGACCTAATCAGAACTATTCAACCGATTTTGCAAAAATAGTTTTGACACTCTACTTCGGACGTTAGCTAGGTTATCCTACAGGCTGGACTTGTGGGGTATCGCAATTGCTGAGCTCTGATACCACTCTGTAACACCCTCAGAATCGGCCCTATGCAAGTTTCAGCGCTTCCCGCCAAAACCCGCATAGAAACGATTCAAAGGAGCCCACCAGGCACTTGCGTGCGGGTGGAAAACGAAGTAATATCATTACACAATAGTCCTCGATGGAACCCACAAAACATATATATATATATATATATATATATATATATATATAACAGCGACTCAAGGAGTCAAGAATACAGATATACAGTACAAAGATCCAAATCACCTTGAAAACGGTACAGCGTACGAGTACGGACAAGATGCAAATTGAGCTAAGAGCCCTGAAGAATAACCAATGGCGTCCATAACCCTGCCCAGGCCAAGCCGGAAGGATAACCCTGCTAACGACGTCGATCTCAAAACCTGCTTAAACAAAGGGGTGCCGACAAAGGGCAAAGGAAAAAGAGGAGCGTCGATCGAGGCCGATGCAGCGAGGCTAGAATTGGCGGTCCTCGCCTACATAGGTATGGTGGATGGCGGCGTAGCATGCACTAAACAACCTATAGAGACTCGATATAACTGTCGGCTATCAGAGAGGGATAAGAAAGACCTATTCGGAACCAACCTGATACTACCACCAAACATACCCATCCTGGCGTTCCCCCTCGATACCAACCGAGAAAGTCAACCGAGGAACTCACACAGTTGGCAGTTTATTTAATCCGTTATAGTTGCGGCAATTACTAGTCAAATATAGATGGTCATCCTGATATAATAAGCAGTGGGCAGTTTTAGTTAACCATTCCGTTGTAGTTGCGACACTTACTAGTCAAATACAATTAGCATGAGATATCCCAAACCCAGCAGTTGTTGGTACTTTTATTTAGCCATTCCGTTATAGTTGCAATACTTACTAGTCAGATACAATGGTAGCAAGCGACAACCCAAACAAGCAATTGTTGGCAGTTTTATTTAGCCATTCCATTATAGTGAAGCTGATTACTAGTCATTATAAAGTCAAATTTATAGCACTACTTTAGTTATAGTTGTCTATGATCGAGATACTGTGCTCCAAGTCGTCCATAACCATGGACACGGCTTTCAGAAAGTTTTACCCTGCAGGGGTGCACAAATAGCAACACACACTCGATCAACCTCGGAAAAACCAAATCAAAACCCAACGAGGCCTTCACGACAAAGCAATCACAGGATTCAGAAATATTTCAGGGGGCCACCCCATTGAGTACACCATAGAACGGTTAGTGACTCCGAGACGGACTCAAGGTTTGCGTCAATGGCTGTAAATGACTGGGAACCCAAAAATGTGACTGGGCTTGTCGATACCGCGAAAACACTCCGCTTACCTAAATAGTACAGGTGCTCCTCGCACAATCGTAAATAAAGCAGTAAAGCATGGCATAAGTACAGGATAGTAAATAAAACCTCAAACTAGTTTGTGGCCCCAAGAAATAAGAATGAATCAAGCTCGGGGGTCCCATAATCCTCCCGGATGTGGATAGCGCGAATATTCAAGGAACAGGTATCAAGTACTCGAGGTCCTACGGGACACAAGTGGACGGTTAAAAACCAAATAACATCTATTGCCCACCTGTGCCTCTGCATTTACCTACTTCAATTTTAGTTGTTAAACAGTAATTAAAGTCTTGATCATCTCCAACAATAATCACACGGCAATACTCCAACAACTGTGGTACTTGACGACACGCAAAAGCACTTGAGCAAGCGACTACGACGCGCAGGTCCAACTATCTACCAAACAACAGGTACTAGGAGGTGTCCAAGGCAATATAAGGCTGCAAGGGATATCACGGGTACGAAAACTAGAGCAACGCAACACAGATAGCAATAGATCAACAGGAGGGAAATAAATACTATAAAAGTAAGAAAGGTAGAAAGGGGGAGGTGCTAGCCTGAAAAACATTGTGGAAGGTTCATCCGAAGATCGGGTCGACACTCGCATCAACTCAACGGCCTTATCCGCGAAGAACCAAAACACTAGAATAAACACCGGATGCAATATTTAATACTACGGCAAAAGATCGGGCATGATGCATGTATGATGTATGACATGGCAAAGCTGCGATGCAATTAGGTCATATTAAGCGGAACCGGGGTCCCGATAATTATTTACTAGGTTCATGTTGTTTAGATACCCCACATTTTAAATGTTGTGATAACAGGGCGAAGCATGGCATCGGTTCACTACACCAATTTAAATGGAGTCCGGAATAAGACAAAGATATCCCGCATATAGACTCCATATTTAATTATGAGATGAATTGGCATAATGCCCCCAAACCACATGGTATGTATGCGACACGAACAATCTAATATGCAACAATTTGATATTACATTATAAAATAGGGCTCGAGAAAGGGGTCACACATCTGGGTTTGGGAGATCTTGGTTCCGGGGGGTTCGGGGTTCGGTCTCAGGGTTCGACGGGAATCAGGTGCGGATCAGGGATACTGGGTCCGAGATGAAGAGCTTGGCGTTCGGCGTCCTTCGGTTTCATGTCGGCGTGCTTGACGTCCAAGATGGAGAACTCGGCGTATCCGTGTTGGCGGCCTTGGCGGTTATCGGGTTCGGTCTTCGAATCCGTGAGGGAGAACATGACGTGGCGTCGGGTTCAGGATCGGTCTTGGCATCCGAGATGAAGGGCTCGTCGTCCGGGGATCCTCCGAGTCCGTGTTGACGACCTTGGGGTTCCGACTTTGGTTGTTGGCAGTGAACTTGTTCCGCGAAGGTACGGTCTTCGGGTCCGAGAGGTAGATCTTGGCGTCCAGGAAGGTCTTGATGTTTCGTCTTCGATCATCGGTGAACTTGGCGACATGGTACATCTGGTCTGGTTAACTTGGCTGCACGTGGTGGACACAACTGATGGACATCCATCGGAGGAAGGACGGAAAGCCATAGAGAGGCCTGGCCAGGACCTGCACGAGGTGCAGCAAGGAGGATGGTAGGGCGGCGGCCGGCCGAGAGGAGGTCCCCGACCTCGCCGTGGAGCAGCAACGGCAGAAAGGGGGGCTTCGGGCGGCAGCGCAAAGGGCGGTCCGGGCGCCAGGGAGGGCACCAGTGGCGCTGCAGGGTGTTGCGTCGGGGGCCTAGGGGCGAGGACGATGGGGAGCAGAGGCCGGCAGGGGCGTCGGGCCGAAGCAGGAGGAGGAAGGCTAGGCGGGCGTGGCGGCCGATCAGAGGCGGCTCGGTGGAGGGCGGTGCAAGGAGGAGGCGGCCGAGAGAGGCTCTGGCGGAGGCTCATGAGAAGCGGGTAGGGTCTTGGCGAGGCGTCGCGGCGGCGGCCGGAGAAGGGCGCGGGGCTCGGGGCAAGATCGCGTGCCCGCTAGAACGCGAGGACGGCGAGGAGGGAGGGTGCAGGACCTGCCGGCGACGAGCCATACCAAAGAGGGAAGCAGCGACGGTGGCCGGATGGTGCTCAAGATGAGGCGGCTCGGGAGGAGATGGGCCTCGGCGGTCTTTGAGGGTCGTGAGACGATGCTGACGAGACGCAGCTCGGCCGGAGAGAGCGGGGCTTGGTGTTGAGGAGCTTGGGAAGGTGAGCGAGAGGGAGCCTCATAGGGGAGAGGGAGGTGAGGAGAATGGCGACGGGGGCGTCCCATGCGGCGGAGGAGGAGGACGGCCGGAGAGGGGCCGCGGGCGGCGGCGCGATGGGAGCGACGAGGAAGGAGGGAGACGCGGGGAGAGAGGAAGGAGACGGGATGGGGGAGCGGGGTCAGGTGGCGACAGGGGAGTGGGGTCAGGGTGGGCCCAGGCTGGCGGTAGGTGGCGGCTGGGATTGGTGAGGTGGTTGCGGTCACTGCAGGTGGGGCCAGGATCGAGGTGGGAGGTGGGGACAGATTGGAAGGGAGAGGGGGTGGATGTGTGCGGCCAGGGAGGTGGGGGCGCGCTCCCAGGCTGGCGGCGGGGCTGGTGTGGTGTGCGTGTGTTGGGTGTGTGGGTATTGGAGGCAGAGTGGGTGAGGTGGCAGTGGGGAAGAGAGAGGTGTGGGGGTAAGATGAGGTGGCAGGCGCTGATTGGCTGGAGTGAGGTGGAGGGGTGAGGTGTCGCCAAGTGATTGGAGGGGGTGAGGTGGCTGGGATGGGTAGATTAGGTTGGGGTAGGAAAGGATTTTGGTTAGTCTGGTTTTGTACTGGGGTGGCCAACTGGGTCGGATCGGCCCGGTTCGGCTGCCCCCTAAAAAATATTTAACATTTTATTTATTTAAAACGGGACTTTTGAAAACCGGGGGTAGACAAAACGAAATAAACCGGAGACCCAGGTTTGAGTTGAATTAAAGACGAGGTATTTCGAAAACAAAAATAGGTTTTTCCGAAAATAGTTTTATGCGAACAAATGCAAGATGATATGACGATGCCCAAATGCAATGTGGCATGATGACATGAGCATGTGGTCATGATGATGCAATGCACAAAAATAACACGATTTTCTAGTAGTGGTTTTGCGGGGCGCCACATCTTAGGTGTTATGCTAAACTTGTAACTCAAAAAATCTTCCTTTATGATCCTATCATAAATTATTTATTTTCTTATTACATTGATTTTGCACTTAATCTTGAAAGTCTTTGTACTTTTCAAATGTTTCACACTTCATCCTTATTAAGTAAATATTCATATATTCACTCAAATTTTTGGAGAAAGCATATGAAGTTGAAATCCATCGCTCTTGACTATACATAATGGACTTCATACAACAATATATACAAGTTCCAATAAGCTAGTCATTCGTTCCCTTTTGGCCTATGAACGAAGTTTTAATTATCTCTAGGAAAGTTTCACAAGCGCCATTTGATCAAAAAAATCAAAAGACTCCAAAATTCCATCCACATGGAGTTTCTTCATGTTTTCTTTCCAATATAATTTAAACAGCGATATCACTTCCTAAGTGATCTTTCTTATCAATTGTCTTTCGACATTTTTAGCAATAGTTTTATGGATGTGATTTATCCAACGGGGTTTGTAAATCATCCATCTTTTATGGATTACGGAAATTATTTGAACAACACTTTTGTTCTCATAATACCTTATAAAACAAATCTTGAAGGCAAGCTTTGATGTTAACGAGCAACACAACAACCTTTTATTTGTTCTCGATGAACATCATCACATATTCTTTTGCTAGTTACTTAGGCCATTGTAGTTCATGAATTTTGTTGTTTCGTATGACGATTCACACCAACAAATTCAGTATCCAATACTTAAGAACCACATAGTTTAACAAGCAAAGAATATAGCCATAACATGTATATCCTCTATATACCTAAGCTGAACAATTCTAGTATTTTCTTTTCTGCCATATATTTATGAGATTCTCTTCCAGTATTTCCTTTTCTGTTTGAAATAATCTATCAACATCAATAGTGGATCCATACACTTCCTACATCAAATATTCATCCTTATCATGAAACTATTCATGATCAATCTACTTTAGCTTATAACGGTGAATTGCAAGTATAATGTTTCTCTCCAAAACCTTTTGGAGGATTAAGACGACTAGCGTCTCCAATCTTTTGAAAATTCCCATCAAATATGAGAACATATACTTTGCCATATTATACTCTATCATGTTATAATCAAAACATCGTTCCAGATATCACAATATCTTCCACATATGATGTTCCTAGATAACCTTGATATTAAAACAATCTTTTGAATATCAAGAATCATGGAGATAAACATGATACTTATATATACTAACACTGGAATTGTTACTCTTGATTTAATATGAATTATTAAACTTCATGGAGTAACCAGAACTTACTGAAAGTTTGCAATAGGACTTTTAAACTTTAGATTAACACTTCAAAACAATACAATACTAGTTCGTAAAGTAATTAACCAGAATTCTATAGTTCTAATATCTCAATTATAACTAAGCGCAAGGTGGTAAATGGATGCCAATGACTACAACAACTATGCAAATTCACTTTGATTTAATTTATGATAAATAGTGTTTAACTTTTAATCATATTGCTGTTGAACTCCCACTCAAAACAATACCCCTCACATTGTTTTAGTGATTACATGAACCAAATCCACTATACCAAGTCCGATCATCATGTGACATGATGTAGTTTAAAAGATGAACAATCATCATGTTTATCATATCATCTATATGACTCATGTTTTACCTTTCGGTATTCCGTGTTCCGAGACCATGTTTGTACATGCTAGGCTCATCAAGATCAAACCTTAGTTTCCGCATGAGCAAATCTGGCTTGCTCCCGTTGTATACACTCGCAGAATCTAACACACCCAATCATCATGTGGTGCTTCGAAACAACGAGTCTTGGCAACGGTGCCTACTAAGGATGAACACTTTATAACTTGATATTTTGTGAGAGGGATCATCTTATAATGCTACCTCGCGATCTAAGCAATACATGATGCATAAAAGGATTAACATCACATGCAATTCATAATATGTGATATGATATGGCCTTTCTTCTTGTGCTTCCGATCTCCATCTTTAAACACGAACATGATCTCCATCATCACCGGCGTGGCATCAAGGTCAATGGTACCACTCCATGGTTGTCGTCCACCAGCATCACCTATTACAACTACTTTGAATAATAGACACGCGGGTCTTAACGAAATTAA
Organism: Avena longiglumis; assembly: GCA_030063025.1. Lineage (NCBI taxonomy): Eukaryota > Viridiplantae > Streptophyta > Magnoliopsida > Poales > Poaceae > Avena > Avena longiglumis. The sequence goes on along the minus strand of CP125974.1, from coordinate 2,166,755 downwards.
AATACAACCATAAGGCTCCTGCTGGTTGCCGACTTATAATAAGGAAATTGCATAAATCATATATAATCACAATCATGGCCATATCACATCACAGCACACCCCTGCAAAATAAAGTTAGTCGCCTCTAATTTTGTTTGCATGTTTTACGTGGTTTGGGGATTTTAATAAGTGTCGTTCTAACTTACAAACAAGAACCACAACGTTGATACTAGTATTGTCAATCACCCGTTGTAAATTGAATCTTCACTATGTTGGGAGAAACAGGCACCCGCAAAGCCACTTATGCAATACAAGTTGCATGTTAAGCGTGGAGCAAGTCTCATGAACGATGTCATGTAAGGTTAGCCTGGGCCTCTTCATCCCACCATCCCGCAAGATGCAAAGTACATAAGAAGCAATCAACAACAAAAGCATCAACGCCCACAATGACCATTGTGTTCTACTCGTTCAACAGATCTACAAATAGACATGGCTCTGATACCACTCTAGGGGTTCGTAGCATGGAAAACAGAAAATTTCTACCGCATGCACACAAACAAGCCAAGATCTATCTACTAGATTGTAGCAACGAGTCGATTAGAGTACTCACCCTCGAAAATTCCAAAGTGGTTAACGAGAGCAGATTCTCGTGGGTGATGTAGTCGTACACTTGCCGATCTCAAGATCGAGTAGACGATCCTTCCAGCGTTGCGTTCCGGTAGCGCTTCCGTAGTCGGTCACACGTTCGATACTCGATGAAGACCTTCCTCTCCCTTGTTCCAGCAGGCAGCAGAGGTTGTAGTTCTCCCCTCGTGATTCTGGTAGCACGACGGTGTGGTGTCGGAAGTAGAGAGAAAATCCTGCAGGGCTTCGCCTAAGCCGGAGCAGGTTATGGTGGATCTAGGGTTTCCAGCGATCTAGGGATTAGAGAGGAGGAGGTGGAGTCGGCGGCGGCTAGGGCGACGACAACGATCCGGTGCGGCGGCGGTGCTGCGGCGGCGGTGGTGTGAGGAGGGGCTGGTTGTGTGTCTCTTGGGGCACTCCTCCCCTCTATTTATGAGAGGGATGGCAGCTTGGGAGAGGTGAGTTTGAATCCTTCCCCAACTCCCTCTCCATCAGGATACATTGTCCCAGTTTGACTTTTCAAACTTTCCTGTTGACTTTCAATTTGGAGCTTGATTGCTTTCTTGCTAATGCCCAACCAAGTGACCTAGGACATGATTCAATCATTCCACTTATCCATGACACATTCATGTACCCTTCCCCTTTCGGTCCGGTGAACCTTCTAGACCCTTCTAGAACCTCTCCGATGAAATCATCGGAATCATTCTCGAACTCCGAAATTGGACTTTTCTTACATGAATCTTATTCTTCGGACCATTCCGGATCTCCTTGTGATATCCCAGATCCCATCCGAGACTCCGAACAACATTCGGTCTCCCTACTTACATTCCATATCTACTAAATAACATTGAATCCTTAAGTGTGGCTCCCTACGGTTCGTGAATTACGCGGACATGACCGAGACACTTCTCCGATCAATAACCAATAGAGGAATCTGAAAATTCATATGGCTCCCACATATTTCTACTATTACTTTGCGATCGAATGAACCACTTACATATGATACAAATTTCCCTTTGTCTCACGATAGTTTACTTATCAGAGGTTTGATCGTCGGTATCTCTGCATACCTAGTTCAACCTTGTTACCGATAAGTACTATTTTCTCGTTCCCGTGATATGTGATCCCTTGTGATCCAGTCACATGCTTGCAAGCTAATTGGATGACATTCCACCGAGAGGGCCCAGAGTATATCTATCCGTCATATGGATGGACAAATCCCACTCTTGATCCATGTGCCTCAACACATACCTTCCGAACACTCAATGCCACCTTTATAGCCACCCAGTTACGGTGTGGTGTTTGATGTCATCAAAGCATCCATCTGGTGATGGTGATTAGCATGGTCTCATGGTCGAAGGAATTAGGTTACTATGTATCAGAAAGCTTATAGCAAACGAACTATTGAAATGACTAGATCTTTATGCTACGCTTATCTATAGGATTATGTCCATCACACCATTCTCCTAATGATATGATCTTGTTGTTAATAACATCTCAATGTTCATGGTCAGAAAACCATGATCATATATTAACAAACAAGCTAGTTTAACAAGAGGCTTTACTAGGGACTCTTTTATGTTTACAAATCACACAAGTATTAATGTTTCTGGTTAATACAATTATAGCATGGTTTTTAAACATTTTTCATAAGCATGAATATATGATAATAAAATCTTTATTATTGCCTCTTGGGCATATCTCCAACACTACATTGCTACTCAAGTGCTTCAATAGTTCTCTGCTCTCCCCATGTGTGTGAAAGTGACAACCTACACGCCATGGTGGCACTTAGGCTAGAGTCTACATAAATACTCATCATGCTTTAATAGATCTATGCTTTTCCCCACGTGTGTGAAAGTGACAGCGTGCATGCCGTGTGTGGCACTTAAGCTAGGTTACATATATATTTATCATGAGTTATATTTTGAGTTGGTTTTCTCTATAAAATTGTGGTGTTTATTGGAACCATCTAGCGCTCAAGGTGACAGTGTGGGGTTATCTAGATTGGGAAAGGCGGACTTTGTGGTGTGCGGTTATAGCCCTACCATGGATTTGAGTGTTCAACCGAAGACTAGTTAAGAGTAGTATCATGAAGAGAATATATTTACATGAGAGAGTGTTCACTAGTGAAAGTATGATCCATAGGCCTTGTTTCTAAACATTGAAACATCGTTTGCATCTAGATCTGTTGCATGTTTGCTTGCTTCCAGTCTTTACCTCACCATCAAGCTATTTTTTGGCACCGTTACCACTTGTATTTCACTATCTCTTTGCCGAACTAGTGCACCTATACACCTGACAAGTGTATTGGCTGTGTTGGGGACACAAGAGACTTCTTATATTTTGATTGCAGGGTTGCTTGAGAGGGATACCTTTGACCACTTCCTCCCTGAGTTTGATAAACCTTGGGTAATCCACTTAAGGGAAACTTGCTGTTGTTCTATAAACCTCTGCACTTGGAGGCCCAACAACTGTCTACAAGAATAGAAGTGCGTAGACATCAAGCTATTTTCTGGCGCCGTTGCTGGGGAGGAAAGGTAAAAGGCACTCACACACGTTACCCCACGGCAACAGCAAGCCATAAAGCTATTTTCTGGCACCGTTGCCGGGGAGGTAAGGTAAAAGGTACTCACATCCTCCGATGTGAGTGCTCGAAGTTATTTCCTTTAGATTCTGCAATTTTGTCTTTTTGTTTCTTGTTTTCACTAGTTAGACTTAATGGAAAATAACAACAAAAATTAGAGAGCTTTATAGTATTTATCTTGAGCTAGGACATGAAGTATTTGAAGAGAAAATTAAAAAACCTATGGAACTTTATTTGCATGCTAATAGCAATGTTATTAGTATGAATTCTTTGGACACCATTATTGCTAATGCTATGGAAATTTCTAAGATTGGGGAAGCTAGTTTTTATGAAAATGAGCTTTTTAGTTCCCCAGCTTTGAAAGATAGCTATTCTATTGCTTATGATGATACCAAACCTCCAATATATGATGATTACAATGATGAATATGATATTTTCATTCCACCTACTATTGAGGAGAAAATTGATTGTGATTACAATATGCCTCCTATATTTGATGATTATGGTGATGAGAATAATAATGATAGCTATTTTTTTGAATTTTCTCCCACTATAATTAATAAAAGTGATCATGCTTATGTGGAGAGTAATAATCATTTTACACATGTGGCTCATGATAAGAATGTTTTATGTGATATTTATATTATTAATTTTATTCATGTTGCTACTGAAAGTTATTATGAGAAAGGAAATATGGTCTTATGCATCTAAAAAATATTAAGTTTCCCCTCTTTATGTTGAAAATTTTGAAGTTGCACTTGTTTTGCTTTCCTATGCTTATTTCTTTGTTCTTTCATAACTTGTTTCTTTACAATATTCCTATGCATAGGAAGTGGTTTATACTTAAATGTGTTTTGAATTTTCTTCTTGATGCTCTATTTACTTCAATTCATATTTCCTATGTGAGCATCTTCTCAAACTATCGTGTCTAACTTAAAGGCATTAAAAGAAAAGTACTTCTTGGGAGATAACCCAATAGTTTTCTTGAGTCTTGGAAGTTATTAATTCAGTAATGACATTCCTTTATCCTTTTTATTTGATTTTTGTGCCAAGAATAACCTCTTATGAGAGGGAAGTAAGATTTGGGGAGTTGTTGTCCCGAAACAGATTTTTGTGCTCCATCGTAAAAATTCGCGAGGAATCTCTGTAAGTCGGATTGAGCTGATATTTTCCGAATAAATCCCATAGTATATTAGATAACTTTCGTTAGTTCAACACTTTTTTATTAGAGCAACAAAAGATGTTCGAAAGAATCGGTTTCTACCTGCTTGTCTGTTTTGACAGATTTTTACCATTATTTGCATTTGCTTCTTATTGATTCCTTTTTAGGTTATTTTTTGGAAATTGAACTTTTTAAGGGAATTACTACAGTAGCTTGTGTTTTTAGTGAAAGTTTTGCTGTTCTAAAGCTAAACCCAAAGGTCTAATATCTTTTGAATACACTAATATTGCTAATGAATATTGTGTGAGGTTTTGTATGAAGGAAAATTTGCAGGTGTAGAGAAAGATTGATGTAATGAGATGAAGAATGGACAAAAGCTAAAGCTTGGGGATGCCACCCCGTGTCACCCCAAGAAATATTCAAGAGGTACAAGCGTCAAAGCTTGGGGATGCCCAAGGCATCCCCTTCTTCATCAATAAAAATCTCAGGTCTTTGTAGACACTTCGTTTTTATTGCTTCATGCACTATTGTGTTTTTCTTGGAGCGTCTTTGTTTTTGTTTTTAGTTTTATTTTGGTTTTCTTGCTGCAATAAGTTGGTTGATCACATCACACTTCTTTTGGATAGAGATACTCTCTGTTTTCATTGCCTAGAACACTCTAGTTTTCACTCTTTTTTGTTCTATGAGTGTTCTCTTTTGCTAGCATTGTGTTAGCCTTAGTTTTCTTATGCTTTTTGCTTAGAACTTTTTAGTTCTTCTTTGTGGATTTGTGAGACAAGCTCACTGGTGTTTATTGATTATTATCTTTTTGAGTTGTTTTAAATAAGTTGATTGGTGTTGGAAAAGAGTAGAAAGCTTCATGCTTAAGTGGTACAAAGGGAGCTTGTTTTGACTATGACTTAGAGTTTATCATGGCATGCTAGGTGTTGTTTTGACCTTATGCTTAGTGATTATTGTTGTAGCATGACTTGTTCCAAACAATTGGGATTGCTTAATGTGCCTTGAAGGAATCATGCGTTGTTTTAGCATACAAAAGCATAGTATTGTGGTATTCTCCTTTGATGATTTGTTTGGGTTGACTTGGCACATGCTCACACCATATTATGAATATGAACCAGTCACCTTAGCCTCTATGATCATTTGGTTTTTGACTTGTGATATCACTTTATGCTTTCATTAGTAATGTTTTGTCGCTCTGCATGATTATGGCCATTATTGCTCTCTTTGTTGGTCGCTCCCAGTCTTTTGCTAGCCTCCACTTATATGAGTAAGCTCTACTCATGCATCCAACTCCCAAGAAACCAAGTTGTGTACACTATAAATTCCTATGCATGGTGTGTTACACCATTCCAAGTATATTCTTGTTTTCATCTATCTTCCAATTAAAAAGTATTTTGTTATGTGAAAACTTAATGATTAAAGCTCTCACAAACTTGATGCCACAATTTATTTTTCTTGTCCCTAAATAAACTTGAACCATTGTGTCATCTATGTTGTATATGCTTGCGCTTATATGTTGTAAGTAGCAGAACCATGCTATCATGGGGAATGCTTTCAACATTGCCCTTGTACTTTGTACACAGTTGATATCATGCTCTTTTGTCTATGGATGTCGCCGATGTGAAATAAAAGGGGAGCTTGTAAGTCCATGGAGTTATGTATGTGTGTTAGAGAAACGTCTGGGCCGCTAGCCTAAGCCATGCCTAATCATGGTGGAAACTTGCAGCATCACCATAATGACATCTATGAAGCTTTGTTCTTATAAAAAAAGAGACATATTGAAAACAGGAAAGAGAGAAAAAAGCACCATTTTCCCATGGTAAATAAGAAGATTGCTGAGATGCTCATTGTCTTCTTGCCTTGTCATTTGATTATGGGATAACTCCTGTATCATGTGCAAGGGGTACCCCGTTGGCGGTTCTCTATGATACACATGTACTTACTATGACAAAAACTTACATGTGACTAAAGTTGAGTAGCATGAGGTGCGGCCCTCGTATTCAAGGGACATGAGATTGCCAACTTATACTTTGTCAAGCATATACTCCATAGTTTGTTCATTTTAACCTTAATCATTTCAAGATGCCTATGATAGGGGCAATGAGAGCTGAAAGCTAAAAAGTACCAAAATTTTTGGAAGCTCTTTTTGAGACTTGAAATCCATGCTTCCCTTTTATGAAGGGCCTTTCTTCCACCATTATATTGAGTCTCCACCTTCTATCCTTAGGCACCAATTAGGAGAGCATAGTTGCCATTCTTAGTTCAATGTGGATTGTCCCAAAACTTATTGATTGATTCATATTGTTGATATTGCTTGCTCTTGAACTATTTGTATCTAGTAACTCTTATGAACTTTGAAGGTGTCCTATGCATCTATTTTCTATTCCATGAGGGACAAGATGAATGCCACTATGTTATGTTTTCTATATGTGAAACAAACAAACGTCTTTCAATGCATGTTATTCATGATCTTTGTTTGTAACCTTTCATGTTGCATGCATAGTTACTTTGTCTTATTGTTAGAACTTCTTCTTTCATGCTCATGTTTAGAGTTCTTTGATCCCAGCTTTCAATGCTTGCAAATGGTTTGATCTTGATTGTGATGGTGCATGTCACCTCAAAAATTATTCTTTTTATCACTTACCTACTCGAGGACGAGCAGGAGTTAAGCTTGGGGATACTTGATACGTCGGAAACGTATCTATAATTTTTTATGTTCCATGCTTGTTTAGTATCTACTTTGCTTTGCTTTGTCTTTACTTTGAGGTATTTTTATATGTTTTTCTGGACTAACATATTAACAAGATGCCATAGTGCCAATTGCCTGTTTTCTTCTGTTTTTGGTTCCAGAAAAGGCAGAAAATCAATATTCTCAAAATTGGACAGGACAAAAGCCAATCTTCCTATTTTTCCAGTGCCACTGCAACACGGAACCACGAAGCAAAGGTGGAGGAGGACACCAGGGTGGCTGCACCCCCTAGGCGTGGGCCAGCCCTGGTGGCGCCCACAAGGGGTGTGGCCCTCCACCGACCTTGCCTCCTTCGCCTATAAGAAGCCTCCGACCTAGAAACCCTAAATCATGTGGCGGAAATCCACGAAAACTTCCACAGCGCCGCCGCCAACAAAGTGGAGATTCGGGGGACAGAAAGTCTCTGTTCCGACACCCTGTCGGGACAGGGAAGTGCCCCTGGAGCCATCTCCATCACCATCTCCATCGCCGTTGCTGATTTCCATGATGAGGAGGGAGTAGTTCTTACTCGAGGCTAAGGGCTCTACCGGTAGCTATGTGTTCATCTCTTTCTCTATGCATGATCATATTGTGGTCATGAGCTTTGTAATCAAGTAGATCTACCTTGCTACTCAAGTGCTTCAATAGATCTCTGTTCTCCCCATGTGTGCGAAAGTGACAGCATGCACGCCATGGTGGCACTTAGGCTAGAGTCTACATAAATACTCATCGTGCTTTAATAGATCTATGCTTTTCCCCATGTGTGTGAAAGTGATAGCATGCGTGCCGTGTGTGGCACTTAAGCTAGGTTACATATATATTTATCATGAGTTATATTTTGAGTTGGTTTTCTCTATGAAATTGTGGTGTTTGTTGAAAACATCTAGCGCTCAAGGTGACAGTGTGGGGTTATCTAGATTGGGAAAGGCGGACTTTGAAGTGCGTTGTTATAGCCCTACCATGGATTAGAGTGTCCAACCGAAGAGTAGTTAAGAGTAGTATCATGAAGATAATATATTTATATGAGAGTGTTCACTAGTGAAAGTATGATCCATAGGTCTTGTTTCTAAACATTGAAACATCATTTGCATCTAGATCTGTTGCATGTTTGCTTGCTTCCAGTCTTTACCTCACCGTCAAGCTATTTTCTGGCACCGTTACCACTTGTATTTCACTATCTATTCGCCGAACTAGTGCACCTATACATCTGACAAGTGTATTGGATGTGTTGGGGACACAAGAGACTTCTTGTATCTTGATTGCAGGGTTTCTTGAGAGGGATATCTTTGACCACTTCCTCCCCGAGTTCGATAAACCTTGGGTAATCCACTTAAGGGAAACTTGCTGCTGTTCTACAAACCTCTGCACTTGGAGGCCCAACAACTGTCTACAAGAATAGAAGTGCGTAGACATCACCCACCTTTATAGTCAACTTGTTACAGTATGACGTTTGATGTTATCAAGTTACTGTTTCTGTGTTAGTGATTGACATGATCTCATGGTCCAAGGACTAAAGTTATTTTGTATGATGTTATAGTAATTTAAACATAACGACTTTGATCGTATTATTATACTTTGGATGAATATCATCACATCATTCTACCAATGTTGCGACCTCATTATTAACAACATCCAATGTCCATGATCAGGAACATTGATCATCTTGTTAATTAATTGCTAGTTTATATGAGAGGCATAACTAGTAACTCTTTATTTGTTTATTAAACCCAAATGTATTAATGTTTCCAATTAATACAATTATAGTATGAGAAATAAACATTTATCATAAACAATGAATAATATAATAACCATTTTATTATTGCCTCTCGGGCATATTCCCTTCATCTTACCCTCCAAAATTGCATAAAAGAATCTATTGATAATGCTTATGTTATTAAATATAGCGAAAGAACTCTTGCTGCTATGCAGAGTAGTAATATTTTGCAGGAAGAAGATGATGAAAACATAAGCTTGGAAGAGGAAGTATGTGAAGAAGAAAATGAAGAGGATATGGTTCAATCTAAGCTTTGGGATGTATGGGAACCTCTCAAAGATGATAGTAACACTCAAACTCAAAACTCATTGGTCATTCATGAAAACCCATGATATGATAATTGTTCAACTAAAAATTGTATGGTCATTTATGAAAACCCATGCTATTATAATGAAACTAATAATACTCATTTACTTGGTAGTAATGCTACTATTGAAACTATTGATGATGATGAGGAGTGTTGTTTAGATATGCTATATGATAATGGTTTAGATGATGACCCTATGCTTATTGATAATCCTCCTTGTATAATAAATGATAAAGAAATGATGTACTTGTTGTTGATGATGATACTCTTATTAGTAAGAGTTCTACTATAATTTTGAGTTCTCATCATTACACCATACATGAGAAATATGCTTATGTTGAGAAATACTTGTGTGGTTTGCAACTATCTTTAGCTCCAAATAATTGTTGTAGCCATGATGTTAAACTTGATAGTAATTCTAGCAACTATTTTGAAAGATGAAAGCATGTGAATTGATGACCCACAAGTATAGGAGATCGCAACAGTCTTCGCGGGTAGTATTACCCAATTTATTGATTCGACACAAGGGGAGCCAAAGAATACTTGCAAGCCTTAACAACTGAGTTGTCAATTCAACTGCACCTGGAAATAGTTCTTGCTCACAGAAGTTTATCAGTAGCAACAGTTTGTAGTAGCAACAGCAAAGCAACAACAACATCAGAACAAGAGCAATATTAACAGTAACTATAAACAGTAGGATACGAGCGCGGTAGGCATAGGGATGGATGAACGGGCGTTGCATGGACGAGTCTAAACATGTAACTTCAAGATCTAGGGTATTGCAGATAAATAAGAATAAGCATCCAAGTACTAAAAAATCCTAGGCATGTGCTCCATATATAGTCATGCGTGCTCGCAATGAGAACTTGCACAACATCTTCTGTCCAGCCAGCCCGTGGCAGCGGGGCCTCTAGGGAACTATTGACAATTAAGGTGCTCCTTTTAATAGAGCACCGGAGCAAACCATTAACACTCCGTGAACACATGTGATCCTCACACCACAGACATCCCCTCCGGTTGTCCCAATTTCTGTCACTTCGGGGCCTTTGGATCCGGACAATGATATGTGTACACAATTTGCAGATAAGATCACAAACAATATTATCATAATGATTCAATAATAAGTTCAGATCTGAGATCATGGCACTCGGGCCCTAGTGACAAGCAGTAAGCACAAAAAGTCGCAACAAAGTCAAATAGCACTAATAGAGATACTAGACACTATGCCCTAACAATCTTATTCGATTACATGATAGAACTCATCCAATCTCTACCATCCCCATAGCCTACAGTTGGGGATTACTCACTCATGGATGAGGGAAACATTGATGATCGATGGAGAGGCGTTGGTGATGACGATGATCCTCCCCAAATTCCCCGTGCCGGCAGGGTGCCAGAACGGAGTTTCTGGTTCCGAATCGCGGCTTCTGATGGTGGCGGCACATCGGAACTCTTTCTGGAAAACATACGAACCCCCCTCGGTTTTTAGGTCAAGGGGTAACTTATAGGCGCATAGGGAGCCCGAGGGGGTGCCTGGGGTGGCCGCACCCCCTAGGCCCGGGCAGGGCCCACCCGCGCCTGGCAGGGGTGTGGGCCCCCTAGTCCTCCACTCTGTTTCGTCTTCTGGCTCCGTTCACATGAAGACTAGAAGTAAAGATATCAGAGATACAAGCATCAAAGTCATGACATAATTAACCAAGTTTTGAGACAAACACAAGAATGACAACTATGCTCTAAAGAGGGTGCTCATAGAATAAGTGGTGACTCAACAAGGGAGTGAAAATGGTTTTGAAAAGTTTGAAAGGCTTCAATGCTAAAAGGAAGATACTCATTAGCTTTGAGCTCTCATTGCCCCTATCATAGGCATCTTCATATGGTTAATGTGAAAGTGAGGTCCAATATGAGTTATATGCTTGACAGACCATAAACTGGAAATCTCAAGTCCCTTGAGTACGAGGACCGCTCCACATGCTACTCAACTTTGGTTACCTGCAAGTTCTTGTCATTGTAGATACATGCATACCATAGAGGACCGCCAACTGAGTACCCCTTGCACATGATACATGAGCTATCCCGTGATCAAAATGACAAGACAAGCAGACAATGAGCATCTCAATGATCTTTTTATTTACTATGTGCATAGATTTTTATTGAGGATGCTTCATAGAATGCTCATTATGGTGATGCTGCAAGTTTCCACTATGATTAGGCATGGCTTAGGCTAGCGGCCCAGGCGTTTATCTAATACAAATATATACTCCATGAACTCACAAGCTCCCCTTTTATTTCACACCATCGACATCCGCAAACAAAAGAGCAAGGTATCAACTGGATATGTATCCATAAGTGTTGAAAACGTTCCCCGTGACAGCATGGTTCTGCTAACTCCCAACCTATAATTTGCAAGGATATAACTTTCATGGACAAGTCACAATGGTTCAGGCTTATTAAGTGCAAGGAATAAAATGTGTCATCAAATTCGTGAGAGCTTTACTAACTAACTTTCTCAAAACAGACAAACATTTTATTTGGAAGAAAACAAGGCATATAGAATATGCACTGAAATAGCAAACAATGATAATAGGTAGGTATGGTGGACACAGTTGGCAATATTGGTTTTGGGGAGTTGGATGCACTAGTAGAGCTCATACTCAGTGCAACTGAAGGCTAGCAATAGAGAGGGAGCGACAAACGAGAGAACAATAATTGTCATAATCATGCTTGCAACAAAACAGGACTAATTATGGCATGAAAGTGATACAAGAACTCTGAGGCAAAATAAATCATCGAGGCTTATTGACTATTGTTTAGTCACGTGAGCATGTGCCAAGTCGATTCACATGAAACTTTCAGAGGAGGATACCACAATATCATACCAAAATATGAATAAAACAATGCAAGCAAATATTCATATGACATGCTACAAACTATTAGCAAGCTGGAGCTAATCATAGACAAGCAAAAACTACTAAGCATCCATCAGTAACACACTCCTTACAATGAACAGACTAAGCATGCTCACAATGATGAGTATATGTACAAAAATGAAAACAAATAGAGTTCGTTACCATCCTCTTACCACACCTCAAGTTGTCTTAATATCCATTATTGCCCTTCACTTGTGTGACTTGAATAATAACATGAAACCAAATCCACTGAGGACGGCTGAACCCTGCAAACAACTCACAAAACCAAAGAAGAACAACAAATATTTTTGGTGTTTTCAATTTTTTCAAACAAGCCAACAAAGCAAAAACAAGCAAAGCAAAAACAAACCAAGCAAAGAAAAATCTTTTTGGATTTTTTCTTTAAAGGCAAACCAAAGCAAAGAAACAAACCAAGAGAAACAACAAAAATATTTTTGGTATTTTTGTGTTTTGAGAAAGCAGAAACAAAAACCAAAAAGGAAGCGAACAATGGATATACAAAGAACCGACCGAACATGATGAATAGATAAGTGTGATGTCGATATACCTCCCCCCAAGCTTAGGCTTTTGTCCTAAGTGGGGATCAATAGCGCGGGTAGTAACCCCAAGCTGGTGGGTCATCATAGGAATGATCATAGTCAGGCGCTTGCGATGAAGAAGAAGACGCACCCCAATCAAATGAGGGTTGCTGGTATGAAGACTCTCCCAAGTTGGAGGGCTGAACCGAATCATCTTCAGCATCCTCTCCAACATTCTCCTCTTGCTGGGAGAGATCCGCCACATGTGTGTCAAACTCCTCCTCCGTAAGCGACCATCCTTGAATGTTATCAAAATTAAACAAAGCAGGTGCAGGCAAATAAACTATTTTCTTAGTCCTACCCTTTCTCTAACCTCGCCGGGCAAAAGATAATTCATATGGTAAACTTCTCACATTATCCCCCAAGGAAACAAAACCATGTTGAATCATGGATTCAACATCAAGCCTCTCTATGGGGAACCGATAATCTGAATGGCGAGGTTCTAAACCATGGAAAGTTAGCAACCTAGAAGCAATGAGACCTCCACAAATTCTACCCTTCTCGCGGTTGGTGGTGAGATGGTAAGCTATAAAAGCACCCAGGTTATAAGATCTATTCCTATTCAAATAAGCCGCGATAAAAGCTAGATCAAAAGAAGATAACTTTCTAGCAATATTTCTAGCAAGAACACACTTGGTAATGTAGTAGGCAAAATATCTAATGGCTGGGAACTGAATGTTCTGAATTTTACCACTTTCCTTGGAGAAGTCGAAACCTTGGAAAATCTCAGCATATAAATCCATAAGTGACTTGGGTCTCTCCTTGATCTTCTCACAAGATCCCCACTGAGGTACTCTAATTGCTGCACAGAAATCAGCATACGGCAGGTCGACAGCTATATTGTATATTTTATAATGGACCGTTGGATTAGATGAAGACCAAGTAAACCAAAAGTCCTGCACAACAACGATGGTTAGCTTAACATACTGAGAGGGTTCACCTTCAACAAAGTGTTCCAACCCTGCATTGGTAATCATAGTTTGGAAATCCTGAAGGATTCCCGCAGTTCTCATAAATTCATGGCATAGATATATGGAAGGAAAGACTCCTTCCTCACGATGAACTTTCATTGGCTCAGGCACCATCAAATCATATTGATTCAGTGGGTATGCACTCATCTTCTTTTCTAAAAAAATTAGATAAACATCAAACCAGGTGATTTCCAAGTTGATAAATGATGAGAAACTACTATAGGAACTTGCTAGAGGGCTACACATGCATCAAAATGAAATCTCTAAGCATAGAACAAGCAAGAAATCTCACACAACCTGTCACCTATAGCAGCAAAATACTCAATATACAATCTATCAATCACAAATCTAATTGGACAAGTGGAGGAGGCACATACCAAGGAGCATTCCCTCCAAAAATCAATAGCAAAGATGGGCTGAGCAAGGAGATCGAAAATCGCGAGCAAGAATAGCAGGAACTCGATATTGAGCAAGTTTTCCGGTGTTTTTCGGGAGAGAGAAAGAAGATGGCTGGGAGGAGACACTTTGGAGGGGCCCAGGTGGGCCACACCCCACCCAGGCGCCACCTGTAGGGAGGCTGCGTGTACCAGGGGTGTGGGTGCCTGGGGTGGCTCCCTAGGTCACTCCAGGTGTCCCTCTGCCCCTTTTTCAAGGAAAAATTTATTTTAAAATTTCTGGGATTTTTCGGGAAACTTTATTTTTGGCTAATTTTCAGGTTATGAAAATTGATTTTCTCGCAGAAACAATTTTTTTAGAAGAAGAAAAAGCAAACCAAAAACCAAAATAAAGAAGTTCTAAGATACTCTAACAAGCAAACAACTAACAAAACCAAAGCTAGCAAAAGAAAAGGCAAAGACTAGGAAGGAGAAAAAAGTAAAAGAAAGCAAGAATATGTAGGGGTTCGTAGCATGGAAAACAAAAAATTTCTACCGCATACAAACAAACAAGCCAAGATCTATCTACTAGATTGTAGCAACGAGTCGATGGAATAACTCACCCTCGAAGATTCCAAAGTGTTTAACGAGAGCGGATTCTCGTGGGTGATGTAGTCGTACTCTTGTCGATCTCAATCTCGTGTAGACGATCCTTCTGGCGCTGCGTTCCGACAGTGCTTCCGCAGTCGGTCACACATTCGGTACTCTATGAAGACCTTCCTCTCCCTTGTTCCAGCAGGCAGCGGAGGTTGTAGCACTCTCCTCGCGATTCCGGCAGCACGACGGCATGGTACCGGAAGTAGAGGGGAGATCTCGCAGGGCTTCGCCTTATGCTGGAGCGAGTATGGTGGACTATGAGAGAGGCCTCGGTGATCTAGGGTTTATACACACCAAGGAGAGAGGGCTGGGCCAGCGGCTAGGGCTTGGGGAAAGCCCCAAGTCGGCGGCTAGGGTTTTCTCTAGGGCGGCGGCGACTCCAGGAGGGCCGGCGGCTAGGGCTAGGGTTTTGGGTGGTGGAGGTGTAGGTCTAGAGGGGCAGACCTGCCCCTCCTTTTATAGGTGGAGGGCGCTGGCCAAGGGGGAGGGAGTCCTCCCACAAATGGGCCTCCAAGGCCGGCGGTGGAGGGAGAGGAACTCCTCCCCAAGTAGGTTTCCTACTCTCCCTCCACCAAGCAAACTTGCCGTTTGACTTTTCAAATTGGCGTTTGACTTTTCAAACTAGGATTTGATTTATCCCTTTATTTTGCTCAGCGATGACACCTAGTACATGATGCAACCATTCCAACTTGTTATGACACATTCATGTACCCTTCCCCTCCGGAGTGTCGGACCTTCCGGAACCTTCTAGATCATTCCCGATGAAAACACCGGAACCATTCTCCAACCCCGAAACAGGACTTTCCTTATATGAATCTTATTCTCCGGACCATTCCGGATCTCCTCGTGATATCCTGGATCCCATCCGAGATTCCGAACAACATTCGGTCTCTTACTCATCATTCCATAACTACTCAAAAACATCGAATCCTTAAGTGTGTCTCCCTACGGTTCGTGAATTATGCGGACATGATCGAGACACTTCTCCAAACAATAACCAATAGAGGAATCTGGAAATTATATGGCTCCCACATATTTATACTATTACTTTGCGATCGAATGAACCATTTACATACGATACCAATTTCCCTTTGTCTCACGATAGTTTACTTATCCGAGGTTTTGATCGTCGGTATCTCTGCATACCTAGTTCAACCTCGTTACTGATAAGTACTCTTTTCTCGTTCCCGTGATATGTGATCCCTTGTGAGCTAGTCACATGCTTGCAAGCCAATTGGATGACATTCCACCGAGAGGGCCCAGAGTATATCTATCTGTCATATGGATGGACAAATCCCACTCTTGATCCATGTGTCTCAACCAATAATTTCCGAACACTCAATGCCACCTTTATAACCACCCAGTTATGGTGTGGTGTTTGATGTCATCAAAGCATCCTTCCGGTGATGGTGATATGCATGATCTTATGGTCGAAGGAATTAGGTTACTATGTATCAGAAAACATATAGCTATTAAACTATTAAAATGACTTGATCTTTATGCTACACTTATCTATAGGAGTATGTCCATCATATAATTCTCCTAACGATATGATCTTGTTGTTAATAACATCTCAATGTTCATGATAGGGAAACCACAATCATTTATTAACCAACAAGCTAGTATTATAAAGAGGCTTTACTAGGGACTCTAATTTAGTTTACAAATCACACAAGTATTAATGTTTCCTTGTTAATACTATTATAGCATGAATGTAAACATTTATCATAAACACAAAGATATAATAATAACTACATTTATTATTGCCTCTAGGGCATATCTCCAACAGTCTCCCACTTGCACTAGAGTCAACTAATCTAGATTACATGGTAATATACTGAACACCCATGGCAGTTTGGTGTTGGTCATGTTTTGCCCTCGGGAGAGGTTTAGTCAACGGATCCGCCACATTCAGATCTTTGTGCACTTTGCAAATCTTTATGTCACCATCTTGGACATGTTCTCGAATAGCGTGAAAACGTAGCTTGATGTGCTTCAGCTTCTTGTGTGACCTTGGTTCTTGCGCATTGGCTATGGCGCCCATGTTATCACAGTAGATAGACATTGGGTCCAGCGCACTTGGAACCACACCGAGCTCTGTAATGAACTCCTTCATCCATATCGCTTCTTGTGAAGCCTCCGAAGCAGCTATGTATTCCGATTCAGTTGAAGATCTCGCCACAACGCTTTGCTTTGCACTCCTCCAGCTAACTGCTGCACCATTCAAAGTAAATACGTATCCAGATTGAGATTTAGAATCATCCGGATCGGTGTTCCAACTAGCATCGGTGTAACCATTAACAACGAGTTGTTCATCACCTCCATAAGAAAGAACCATATCCTTAGTTCTTCTCAAGTACTTAAGGATGTTTTTGACTGCTGTCCAATGATCTACTCCTGGATCACTTTGATATCTGCTAGTCAAACTAACAGCATATGCAATGTCGGGGTCTAGTACATAGCATGACATACATTAGAGATCCTATGGATGAGGCATAGGGAGTCTTACTCATCCTTTCTCTATATTCTGCCGTTGCTGGACTTTGAGTTTTACTCAAGGTCGATTAGCAACATGGGCAAGAACCCTTTCTTGCTATCTTCCATTCCAAACCTCTTTAGAACTTTGTCCAAATATGTACTTTGTGACAATGATATTAGGCGTCTCGATCTATCTCTATAAATCTTTATGCCTAATATGTAAGCTGCTTCGCCAAGATCTTTCATTGAAAAACTATTATTCAAATATTCCTTGACACTATTAAGAAGGTCTACATCATTCCCAATCAACAAAATGTCATCTACATATAGTATTAAGAATGCTACATAGCTCCCACTCACTTTCTTGTAAATACAAGATTCTCCATAAGTTTGTATGAAACCAAAACTTTTGATTACCGTATCAAAATGTTGATTCCAACTTCGGGATGCTTGCTTCAATCCATATATGGACCGTTGAAGTTTGCATACCTTGTTAGCATCTTTAGGATCGACAAAACCTTTGGGTTGCATCATATACAACTCTTCATCAATGTATCCATTGAGGAATGCTATTTTGACATCCATCTGCCATATCTCATAATCATAATATGCAGCGATTGCTAACAAAATCCTCACAGACTTTAGCTTCGCTACTGGTGAGAAAGTCTCATCGTAGTCAACTCCTTGAATTTGTCGAAACCCTTTTGCGACAAGTCGAGCTTTATAGACAATAGCATTACCATCAGCATATGATTTCTTCTTGAAAATACATTTGTTCTCGACAGCCTTCCGGCCATCCGGTAAGTCCACCAAAGTCCATACTTGGTTTTGTACATGGATCCAATTTCGGATTTCATGGCTTCTTGCCATTTATTGGAATCTGGGCTCATCATCGCTTCCTCATATGTCGCAGGGTCATCGGTGTTGTCCACCAACATGACACTCATAACGGGATCATACCAATCAGGAGTGTTACGAGTTCTCGTTGACCTGCGAGGTTCTGTAGCAACTACAACCGAAGTTTCATGATCATCATCATTAGCTTCCTCTCTTATCGGTGCAGGCACCACAGGAAATTCTTCCGGTGCTGCGCTACTCGCAAGTTCGAGAGAAGGTTCGACAACCTCGTCGAGTTCTACTTTCCTTCCAGTCACTTCTTTCGAGAGAAATTCCTTCTCTAGAAAGTATCCATTCTTGGCAACGAAGATTCTGCCTTCGGATCTATGATAGAAGGTATACCCAATAGTTTTCTTTGGGTATCCTATGAATACGCATTTTTCCGCTTTGGGTTCAAGATTGTCCGGTTGTAACTTATTTACATAGGCTTTGCAACCCCAAACTTTAAGGAACGGCAATTTAGGTTTCTTCCCAAACCATAATTCATACGGTGTCGTTTCAATGGATTTAGATGGT
This sequence comes from Avena longiglumis, assembly GCA_030063025.1. Taxonomy (NCBI): domain Eukaryota; kingdom Viridiplantae; phylum Streptophyta; class Magnoliopsida; order Poales; family Poaceae; genus Avena; species Avena longiglumis. The sequence continues at coordinate 2,148,196 of CP125974.1, read as the reverse complement.
GCCGTATTTAAAGTGAATGCAGCTGTTTCTAATGCATAACCCCAAAATGATAGCGGTAAATCTGTAAGTGACATCATAGAACAAACCATATCTAAGAGAGTTCGATTACGACGTTTAGACACACCATTATGCTGTGGTGTTCCCGACGGTGTCAATTGTGAAAGTATTCCGCATTTCTTCAAATGCTCGCCAAACTCGTAACTTAGATATTCACCTCCACGATCAGAACGTAGAAATTTAATCTTCTTGTTACATTGATTCTCCACCTCACTTTGAAATTCCTTAAACTTCTCGAAATTTTCGGACTTATGTTTCATGAAATAGATATACCCATATCTACTCAAGTCATCCGTGAAGGTAAGAACATAACGATAACCACCGCGCGATGATACACTCATTGGACCACACACATCGGCATGTATGATTTCCAATAAGTCCATAGCTCGCTCCACCATACCAGAAAATGGAGTCTTAGTCATTTTACCCATCAGACATGCTTCGCATCTTTCAAGTGATTCGAAATCAAGTGATTCAAGAAGTCCATCGGAATGGAGTTTCTTCGTACGCTTCTCTCCAATGTTACCAAGACGACAGTGCCACATATAGGTCGAGTTATCGCTCAATTTCAAACGTTTAGCTTCAATGTTATTAATATGTGTATTTCCACTATCGAGATTCAATAAGAATAGACCATCTATCAAAGGTGCATGTGCATAAAACATATTACTCATATAAATCGAACAACCATTATTCTCGGACTTAAACAAGTAACCGTCTCGCAATAAACAAGATCCCGATATAATGTTCATGCTTAACGCAGGCACCAAATAACAATTATTTAAGTATAAAACTAATCCCGATGGTAGATGAAGAGGTAGCGTGCCGACCGAGATCACATCAACCTTTGATCCATTTCCTACGCGCATCGTCACCTCCTTCTTCGCTAGCTTCCGTTTATTCTGCAGCACCTGTTTCGAGTTACAAATATGAGCAACCGAACCAGTATCAAATACCCAGGCACTATTACGAGTACTAGTGAGATACACATCAATAACATGTATATCTTTCTTCTTGATGTTGCCGTTCTTCAAATCCTCCAAGTACTTTGGGTAATTCCGCTTCCAGTGACCTTCTCCCTTGCAGTAAAAGCACTCAGTATCAGGCTTAGGTCCGGCCTTGGTCTTCTTCGTCGGTGCGGTAACTTTCTTACCACCCTTCTTGAAGTGTCCCTTTTGCTTAGACTTGCCTTTCTTGAATTTGGTGGTCTTATTGACCATCAACACTTGGTGCTCTTTCTTGATCTCCACTTCTGCAGATTTTAACATGGAGAAGAGTTCTGGCAACTGCTTGTTCATGCTTTGCATATTGTAGTTCATCACAAAGTTCTTGTAACTTGGTGGTAGTGATTGGAGGACACGATAAATCCCCAAAGCATTAGTAATCACTATACCCAAGCTTTGGAGTTTGTTTGCGTGCCCAGACATCTAAAGCACATGCTCACTGACGGAGCTGCCCTCTTCCATCTTGCAGTTAAAGAACTTTTCAGAAGCCTCATAGCTCTCAACTGCCACGTGAGTCTCAAATATCAGTTTGAGTTCACGGACAATATCATGTGGGTCTGAATTCTCAAACCTTTTCTGAAGCTCCGATTCTAAACCATACAAGATAGCATACTGAACTGTGGAGTACTGAGTCTTCCGAGCGAGGTAAACATTCTTTACTTCATCGATAGCAGTAGCTGCAGGAGGGTCAACCAGCGGTGCATCCAACACATAGGTCAAATTACCAGCATTGAGGACAATCCTCAAATTGCGGAACCAATCCGCGAAGTTGCTTCTATAGTTTTTCAACTTTTCTTTCTCTAGGAACGCATTAACATTGATGGTAGGGTCCGCCATTGATCTACAACATATTTGCAATAGTTTAGACTAAGTTTATGACAAATTGAGTTCTAATTAATAGTTAAATTAATCTAGGTGAACTCCCACTCAAAACAATATCCCTCACATTGTTTTAGTGATCACACGAACCAAATACACCACATCAAAACCGATCATCACGAGAGTTGATGTAGCTTCAATGGCGAACAATCGACATGTTCATCATATCTACTATATGATTCATGCTTTACCTTTCGGTGATCCGTGTTCCGAAACCATGTCTGTACATGCTAGGCTCGTCAAGATCAAACCTTAGCTTCCGCATGAGCAAATCTGGCTTGCTCACGTTGTATACACTTGCAGAATCTAACACACTCGATCATCACGTGGTGCTTCGAAACAACAAGCTTTAGCAATGGTGCTTACTGAGGATGAACACTTTAGAACTTGAAATTTATGTGCATGAGGGATCATATTATAATGCTACCGTCGTTAACTAAGCAATACAAGATGCATAAAGGATTAACATCACATGCAATTCATAATATGTGATATAATATGGCCTTTTCTTTTTGTGCTTCCGATCTCCATCTTCAAGCACGAACATGATCTCCATCATCACCGGCATTGCATCAAGGTCAATGACGCTGCTCCATGATTGTCGTCCACCAGCTTCAACTATTACAACTACTTTGAATAGACATGCGGGACTTAACGGAAATTAAAGACAACCATATGGCTCCTGCCGGTTGCCAACTTACAATAAGGAACATTGCATACATCAAATATAATCACAATCATGGCCATAACACATCACAGCACACCCCTGCAAAACAAAGTTAGACGCCTCTAAATTCTTTGCATATTTTACGTGGTTTGGGGCTTTCAATAAGTGTCAATCTAACTTACGAACAAGAACCACAACGTTGATGTTTGAACTATCAAGTGCCCGTTGTAAATTGGATCTATACTATAATGGGAGAGACAGACACCAAGAAGCCACTTATGCAATACAAGTTGCATGTTGAGCGTGGAGCAAGTCTCATGAACGATGTCATGTAAGGTTAGCCCGGGCCGCTTCATCCCATCATACCGCAAGATGCAAAGTACACAAGAAGAAATTGATAATAAAAGCACCACCGCCCACAATGACCATTGTGTTCTACTCGTGCAACAGATCTACATATAGACACGGCTCTGATACCACTGTAGGGGTTCGTAGCATGGAAAACAAAAATTTTCTACCGCATACAAACAAACAAGCCAAGATCTATCTACTAGATTGTAGCAACGAGTCGATGGAATAACTCACCCTCGAAGATTCCAAAGTGTTTAACGAGAGTGGATTCTCGTGGGTGATGTAGTCGTACTCTTGCCGATCTCAAGATCGTGTAGACGATCCTTCCGGCGCTGCGTTCCGGCAGCGCTTCCGCAGTCGGTCACACGTTCGGTACTCGATGAAGACCTTCCTCTCCCTTGTTCCAACAGGCAGCGGAGGTTGTAGCACTCTCGCGATTCCCAAGAAGACGACGTGGTACCGGAAGTAGAGGGGAGATCTTGCAGGGCTTCGCCTTAAGTCGGAGCGAGTATGGTGGACTATGAGAGAGGCCTCGATGATCTAGGGTTTAGACACACCAAGGAGAGAGGGCTAGGCCGGCGGCTAGGGATTGGGGAAAGCCCCAAGTCGGCGGCTAGGGTTTTCCCTAGGGCGGCGACGGCTGCAGGAGGGCCGGCGGCTAGGGCTAGGGTTTTGGGTGGTGGAGGTGTAGGTCTAGAGGGGCAGCCCCGCCCCTCCTTTTATAGGTGGAGGGCGCCGGCCAAGGGGGAAGGAGTCCTCCCCCAACTCGGCCACCAAGGCCGGCGGTGGAGGGAGAGGAGCTCCTCCCCAAGTAGGTTTCCTACTCTCCCTCCACCAAGCAAACTTGTCGTTTGACTTTTCAAATTGGCGTTTGACTTTTCAAACTAGGATTTGATTTATCCCTTTATTTTGCTCAGCGATGACACCTAGTACATGATGCAACCATTCCAACTTGTTATGACACATTCATGTACCCTTCCCCTCCGGAGTGCCGGACCTTCCGGAACCTTCTAGATCATTCCCGATGAAAACACCGAAACCATTCTCCAACCCTGAAACAGGACTTTCCTTATATGAATCTTATCCTCCGGACCATTCCGGATCTCCTCGTGATATCCTGGATCCCATTTGAGACTCCGAACAACATTCGGTCTCTTACTCATCATTCCATAACTACTCAACAACATCGAATCCTTAAGTGTGTCTCCCTACGGTTCGTGAATTATGCGGACATGATCGAGACACTTCTCCGAACAATAACCAATAGAGGAATCTGGAAATTCATATGGCTCCCACATATTTCTACGATTACTTTGCGATCGAATGAAGCATTTACATACGATACCAATTTCCCTTTGTCTCACGATAGTTTACTTATCCGAGGTTTTGATCGTCGGTATCTCTGCATACCTAGTTCAACCTTGTTACTGATATGTACTCTTTTCTCGTTCCCGTGATATGTGATCCCTTGTGAGCTAGTCACATGCTTGCAAGCCAATTGGATGACATTCCACCGAGAGGGCCCAGAGTATATCTATCCGTCATATGGATGGACAAATCCCACTCTTGATCCATGTGTCTCAACCAATAATTTCCGAACACTCAATGCCACCTTTATAACCACCCAGTTATGGTGTGGTGTTTGATGTCATCAAAGCATCCTTCCGGTGATGGTGATATGCATGATCTTATGGTCGAAGGAATTAGGTTACTATGTATTAGAAAACATATAGCTATTGAACTATTAAAATGACTTGATCTTTATGCTACACTTATCTATAGGAGTATGTCCATCATATAATTCTCCTAACGATATGATCTTGTTGTTAATAACATCTCAATGTTCATGATAGGGAAACCACAATCATTTATTAACCAACAAGCTAGTATTATAAAGAGGCTTTACTAGGGACTCTAATTTAGTTTACAAATCACACAAGTATTAATGTTTCCTTGTTAATACTATTATAGCATGAATGTAAACATTTATCATAAACACAAAGATATAATAATAACTACATTTATTATTGCCTCTAGGGCATATCTCCAATAGAATAACCACAGTGAAAAACATTATTTTGTTCATTAAAATCCTTTTGTTAACAAGGTTGATCAAGTCTTGTTACCAAAACAATCTTATATGAAACAAAACTTTGCATTCCACAAGGTGATTATGTTACCTCATACTTGATAGCAATGGTACCAATCATAATAGTTTCAAAATTTTCTTGTGGAATGGGACAATATATTTCTCCAACCTTGATGCTCTCAATATTTTCAATGGAATTCAGGCAATAGCTCTTAGCAACCTTCTTGGGGAAATAGACAGTATGCTCCTTGTCATTAATATTAAATGTTACTTTTCCTTGATTACAATTAATGACAGCACCTGCAGTATTAAGAAAAGGTCTCCTAAGAATAATAGACATATTATCATCTTCAGGCATCTCAAGCACAACAAAATCAGTCAAAACCAAGCAATTATGAGCTACTTGAACAGGAACATCATCACATATACCAACAGGAATAGTAGTTGACTTATCAGCCATTTGCAAAGATATATCAGTTGGTATCAACTTTTCTAGCTGGAGTCTCTTGTAGAGAGAGAAAGGCATAACACTAACTCCAGCTCCTAAATCACATAAAGCAGTTCTAACATAATTATTCTTAATAGAGCAAGGAATAGTTGGTATACTGGATCACCAAGTTTATTTGGAACCTTACCATTGAAGGAATAATTAGCAAGCAAAGTATAAATCTCCTCATTAGGAATCTTCCTTTTATTAGAGACAATAAGCATCATATACTTTGAATAAGGAGGCAACTTAATAGCATCCGTCAAAGGAATTTGCAAAAATAAAGGTTTTATCCACTCACAAAACTTTTTGTATTGTTCTTCCTCCTTTGACTTGTGTTTCTTACCTAGAAAAGGCATAGGTTTTTGCACCCAAGGTTCTCTCTCTTTACCATGTTTATTAGCAGTAAAATCTTCCTTAGTGTACCTAGTGTTCTTAGTGTGCTTGTTAGGTTCTTCCTCAACTTTCTCCTTATCAGGAGCATCATTATTATCATTACCACTCTCAGTTTCAACATCAGAGATAGATATACTATTAGGATCTACAACAGGTTCAAGTGGTTCCTCAACTACCTTATGTTTATTTTTCTTTATCTTACGAGGACTACCACTACTTTCTGTTGGAATTATGCCCTAGAGGCAATAATAAAGATGTTATTATTATAATTCTTGTTCATGATAAAGTTTATATTCCATGCTAGAATTGTATTAAGCGGAAACTTTAATACTTGTGTGGTTTGTGAACAACACCGTGTCCCTAGTACGCCTCTATGGACTAGCTCATTGATCAATGATGGTTAAGGTTTCCTAACCATAGACATGAGTTATCAATTGATAATGAGATCATATCATTGGAGAATGATATGATGGACAGACCCAAACTAAGCAAAGCAATTAGATCGTATCATCGTGTTCATCTTTGCGAAGCTTTTCCTATGTCAAATATTGTATTCCTTAGACCATGAGATAATACAACTCGGTATCGGAAGAAAGCTTTGAGGTCATCAAGCGTCATCCTATGAGAGGGTGATCATAAAGGTGTCTCTCGGTGATCGGAAAGTCTGTTGGGTTGTATGTATCGAGATGGAATTTGTCCCTCCCAAGTCGGAGAGATATACTTGGGCCCACTCGTGTCGATATCAACACCGCTTGCAAGCATGTGGTTAAGGAGTTAATCACAAAGTGATATCGGATTACGAAGTAAAGTACTTCTTGAGCGAGATTGAACTAGGTATGGCGGCAAACGATCGAATCTCGCAAGTAAAATATCGCGAGACGAAGGGAATATATATATGGGATTGATTGAATCCTGGCATCGTGGTTCATCCGATATGATCATCGATGAATGTGTGGGAGTCAATATGGGTGCCCAGACCCCGCTGTTGATTATTGATAGAAGATCATGTCTGCATATTCTTGAACCCGCAGGGTCACACACTTAACGTGTCTCGACGCTATGATAGATTGGATAATTGGTTTATGAGTTTTTGTTCGGAGTCTCGGATGGGATCCGGGACATCACGAGAGGTTCCGGAGTGGTCCGGAGAATAAGATTCATATAAGGAAGTGCAGTTTTTGGAGTTCGGAATTGTTCCGGGTTAATCGGTATTGTACCGGAAGCTTCTAAAACCTTCCGGAAGGGGAACAACGTGGCCCCACCTTCTGGGAGGGGGCATGGGCCTATGAGGGAGTGTCCTGGCCGCATTGGGCCAGGGGCACAAGGCCCCATAGGGCCTAGCCGCCCCATGAGGGTTTAAACTGGAGATAGGGTTTCTAGAAGGGGGAGAGTCCTCACCCCCCACTCCTCCCTCCCTTGGCCGCCGGCCCAAGGCTTGGAGGAGGGCAGGGGCCGCCCCCTCTATATAAAGAGGGCTGGGCCCTCCCTACACCTTGCCTCCAACCCTAGTTGACTGCTGCCTCCTCTCTCTCCCTCCCATTGTTTGTAGGCGAAGCCCTGCAGAATTCTCCACCATATACACCACGCCGTGTTGTAGATCCAATCTATCTCTCCACCATACTTGCTGGTCCGAGGAGGAGGCGTCGAGGTGCTTCACGTGTGCATCTCACGGAGGCACCGCCACTTGTGGTGCTAGATCGGATCGGATCGCGAGGAGGAGAAGCGATGCGACTACATCACCCACGTTCCGGAGCGTTCCGCTGTCTTGAATCTTCAAGGGTATGAATATCTAATCCAATATCTCGTTGATTGCATCTCCTAGATTAGATCTTGGCTTTCCCTCTGTTCGCATCCGTAAATTTTGATTTACTATGCCGAAACCCTTGGTGGTATCGAGCTAGATCTATGCGTAGATGTGTTTCACGAGTAGAAACAACATGGTTGTTCTTGGCGTTGATGTTTTCTGCAAGCCTCTTGTTTGTGTTCTTCTTATGGCGGGATAGTGAGATTGGGCGGTCCAGGCCAACCTTACGCGACGTCGTTCGCGAGACCGGCTCCGCACTTGACGTGTGGCTTGTTCCACACATGCGGCTGGTGGATGTCAGTTTCTCTCACTATAGTTGTCATGGGATTAACACCGGAGTTTGGCAACCATAATATCACCGTTGTGGCTTTCCGTAGGTAAGAATCGTTCTTAGAATCTACTCCCATAAGCCACGTAAAACATGCAACAACAAAGTAGAGGCGTCTAACTTGTTTTTGCAGGGAGTGTTTTCTGTGATATGGTATGGCCCAATGTCGTGGGAATGACCACGGCAGATGCTGCAATCGGCAGCGAGTAGTAGAACGAAGGGCAAGGGCGGCCAGCCATCTGCGGTGCGAGATGAGGGCGGAGACTCAGGGTTTTACCCAGGTTCGGCCCCGGAGGTAAAAGACCTACTCCTGCTAGATTGTATTATGGAGGTGTTTACAATGGGCGAACTTCGGGCTAGGCGGCGAGTTGCTTGGGTGTATGAGGGCGTATCTCTACTCACCCTTAGGGAGGTTTATATAGGCCTACCTCCCTAGGGTTTACATATCTCAACCGATTGATTTACAACTTTGTCAATCGTTTAACTCGGACCGGTAGGCCTATCTACTTTGGGCCTTGACCTCCGATCGCTGGTACCTGATGGGCCTTGATCCATTCGCGTTCTGCAGGCCACTCGCCCTTTGGGCGATCGGAAGCGTCCCGAGATACCCGGTGGGCATATCCCCATCGGTAGTCCCGAGGCCGTCGTTGATTAGGCGCGGGTGGCTCTGGCGATCGATATCTGACTTCAAGTTGGCATCGATCGAATCGTCGGCGGGCTCTGTACAAAGGAAAAATCCGGCGAACGAGTCGCGTCTCGGCGACTCGAACCAACGGTCGCAACCTCGGAGTAACTTAGCGAGCCGAGTGCCGTGAGGCGGACCGTCGGGCGTGGTCAAACTAGCCGTTAAGGTAACTTAACGGTAACTTTCGGCGTAATCATCGCGGTAACGGCCCCTAATTTGGCGGGCAGCTCTCGCTATATAAGGAATGGTTGGCCATCGGAAAGCCAACCGCCCACCATTTCTTCGAGTGCACATCTTTAGCCCGTTGATCTCGCGACCCGCAATCCTCCGACCTCCAAGCAAATCCTCGGCCATGGCCCTTTCCACGAACCTTGGCAGATCCAAGTGCACCGGTATGGCCTCCTTCGAGGAGGCCGGAATCCTGGGCTCTTTGGCGAATCCCATGGCCGGAGAACGATCCCGAACCCGCGAGAGAGTTCATCTGTTTCACTAGTCACCTCGAGCGGGGTTTAGGGTTTCCCACCTCTCTGTTCTTCCGGCGCTTCTGCGCCTACTACGGGATCCAGCCCTCAGATCTGGGTCCCCATAGTATCGAGCAACTCGCCATCTTTGTGGCGTTCTGCGAGTGCTACTTGGGCTGCCGGCCCTATTTTCCCTTGGCAAGATCATTCCATGGACGGATCAGCGCGAGGAGGCAATGACCCAATGCTAGCCAGGCGGCTTAACCTTCACGCTGAAATCCAAAGCCTCCTTCTTCGACCTTATGCTGCCGGCCAAAGCAGCGAGCGACTGGAAAAAGTCTTGGTTTTACGTGACCGAGGCGACCCCAGAAGACGAGGCGGCGATCCCACGATACTCGGCCGACCGCTCCGAGCCGCGCAATCTCCAGGTCGCCAAGCTACCCGACGACCAGCGGATGGTCGTTGACGAGATGCTCCAGGCCATTCGCGGTCTGAAGAAGAAGGGGCTCCAGACGGTGAACCTGTACAACTGCTGGCTTGGGCGGCGTCTTGTTCCACTCGCCCAACGCGAGCATTATATGTACCAGTACACGGGCCGAGAAGACTCGACGAAGGCCTGCCTCGCCGAGTGGAAGCGAGGACTACCTCTGGCGTGAAGAGGATCACCCAGGCGACATACACGGATGCGCAGGCCGGGCTCCCTCCATACACCCCGAAGCGTCCGGCTCCCGCGGTAATAATCTGATCCCATTCGCAGTCGCAGCATATGCGATCGGTAATTCTTTCTTCCATGTTTAACGCAGTTATTTCAAGTGGTGGAAGGGTGGCTCCCACCCGCCGATGTGAGTTACGGCCATCCGCCCGACAAAGCGAATCGCCTCCGCCCGAAGGCAATGAGGACGACGAGACGAATCCGAAGAGATCGCCCCATCGATCCGAAAGACCCGCGGCAACGTCAACGCGAGCTCGAGGCGCAAGAGCCTCGGCGTCATGATGATGACGAAGAACTTCCGGAGACCACCTCGCTCCGTCAAGCCACTCCCGCAAAGAAGAAGAAGAAAGGAGGCGAGGCCCCACGAGGAGGAGGGCGAAGCCGAGGATGGTCTCACCGCCGCTCGGCAAGCTCCGATGCCCATAGCTCGGCGGCGACGGGTGGCTCCGGCAAGGCCGCTGGATCGCCATCCATGGGCGCCCGGCTTCACTACCTCCGCCCTTGGCGCGGTCTCCGGGCTAGGGGCGGCTCCGGCCGAGGCGGCTTCGCCTCGCAAGGAGGTCCGAGCGTGGCGGTTTCGCCTCGCAATGAGGCTCCTAGCATGGCGGTCTCGCCTCGCAAGGAGGCTCCGGCCGCGGCAGCTCCACTTCACGAGGGGGCCTCCGTCGAAGGTGTTCCGGAGGCACCAACCGCTACCTCAACGTCAAAGAAGCCCTCCGTATCTTGGGCCCCTGGCGTCCTGGAACTGGGGCTTAGTCGCCGACTGGGCCCTGAGCTGGAGAAACCGGCCGGCCTCCGTACTGGGCTGCGCTACATTCCAGTCGCCAAGTAAGTGCACTCGGCCTTCATCTTCCTCTCTTAGTATTTAAATTGTTTTGACTGAGTTGTCTCGATACATAGGACCGGAGTGAAGAAGATGGGCCACCCGACGGTGGCCAAGGTGCCCTCCGCTAGCGAGGACCCTTCTCGTAAGAGGAAGGCGCCAAAGTCGCCGCCGCCACGGAGGGCAACAAGAAGGCCAAGCGGCGACATTGTCGCCGTCTCGATGACACTGACCGCTGCGGCGGGACGCTGTGGAAACAACCGCATCCACGAAGGGGGCATTTCGTTGCCGAGGCGGAGGCGAGCTCCTTGGGCGGGCGCGTCAATCGCTACCTTCCCCGCTTCATGACCAAAGGCCACGGCGAGCGGCGGCTGCGAGCCTACTCCGAGATCGCCGGCCGAGATTGACCAACGTCGCGGACACACACCGGCGCTGCTTGCGTCTGTGGACGCGGCGCAACTGCACAACATGCTTGGCGCGGCCATCCAGGTACCTCCAGTCCCCGAGGATCAGGTCGTTGTTTTGCAACGGCCTGATTCTTTTTAGTTTCCTGTTTTGCGCGTTCGAGTCCAGTCCCCGAGTGCGCACTCGCTAAATTTTAGCGGGTGGGCACTTAGGAATTTTTTTCAACCGTCAGTCCCCGAGTGCACACTCGCTAAATTTTAGCGGGTGGGCACTTAGGAATTTTTTCAACCGCGGTCCCAGTGCGCTCGCTAAATTTTTAGCGGGTGGGCACTTTAGGAATTTTCAACCGGTCCCAGTGCTTTCGCTAAATTTTAGCGGGTGGGCACTTAAGAATTTTCATGTGTGCTGACTTTGAAGATGTACAGGGTCTGCAGCTGGAGTCGGCAGCGATTGGCTGACGGCGTCTGAAAAGGCGCTGCTCTCCGAGCGAACAAGGAACTTCAGGTTGTGGCTGCGCGGCGGAGGTGGCTCGCCAGGCTTGTCCTCTGGAGAGCTAGAAGCGGTCTGCATGCATTGGGCACCGCCGAACAAAAGATCGCCGACCTCGGCGCGAGCTTAAGGAGGCGAAGAAGAAGCGAGTTCGTGACAGGCGGCGAAGGCTGCCGTTGTGGCGCGGAGGACGATCGAAGGCGTCTGAAGCCATCATTGTTGGGCTTGAGCGACCATACATCGCTTCAAGGTTTCATCACGGGGCTCGCCCGCCCTTTGATTGGTGAGTCGTCTTCCTTGCCTTTGCGATTGTCTTGTTTGTGGTTTCCATTGTACTCATAGTTGTCTCCTTCTCAGCCGTATGATTGATAGCCATGAAGAAGCGAGTTCTCTTGATGCGGGAGTGCGTGAGCATGCTAAATCGACTTCGGCGCTGTCGGCGACTTGCATCGCGCCTACCTTCAAGAGATGTCGCCCACGGAGGTTATTCCCAATGACCTCATTGAGGTGTGGGAGTACTTGGAGAAGGCGCCGCTGTCGTGGAGTTCATGACGCGGTCGGCTTTTCGGCGTGGAGCGTCGGCGGCTCTGACGGGACTCGCCCACTTCCCGAAGATTTCGACCTCGACGGCGTGGCAGTGGTTATCCTTCATCGTCCCGCGTGGATCTGTCTCGAGGTTCTTAAGCTGCGAGCGTCGCGCGTACTCGGGCGTGTTTGGGCGATGGGCGACCTTCTTCCGTACCGAAGCGGTCGTCGCGGAAACGACGCCGAGCCGCCGCATCGCGACTTCAGGTCGAGCAGCCCTTCCGCGCGGCGATGGCGGGCGGTGACGACTTATCCATCGAACCCGTATCTTGTTCGTCCGGGCGCCGGGGACTGGTGCATCATCGTCGAAGCCTGCGGAGTAGTGTTAACAATTCTGCCGAGTAGGCATATTTTGTAATGTAAGACAATGCGATATGCGATTGAATGGAGCGTTGTGTTCATTTTGCTATTTGTTTGCGTGTTTTGGATTGATTATGGGTGAGTCCCCGGCGTCCGCCCTTTGCGGGTTTCACCTTAAATATGATGTTTTGTTGTTTATCATGTGTGTTGTTGGTTGAGTCGACTACGCCCGAGCTCGGAGAGCGATCGCAAGCGACTCCCTCGAGTCTCTGTACTTTACCGTTTTCCCGTCTGTGAGCGGTGCGGGTGGCCGAGTCCCGGCGTGGTACTTAGTAGTTCGAGGCGACTCGAGGTGGTTGAGGGCCCAGCGTTTGTGTTAGCGTCGCTCTGCCTGGCCCGGTGGGTCGATCGTGGCGAGTCTGGGCACGCTCTCTTACTTGGCGTTTTCCTGTCGATCGAGGCAATCGGTATCCAGTCCCGGCGTGGTACTTAGCCGTTCGAGTCGCTTGCCTAAGGATGCGGAGGACCAGGTCGCTGTGGGAAGCGAGGACAGATGTCTTGGTTCGTAAAACCAGTCGAGCTAAGCGACTCGATGGGGCTCCGGATTGGCGTTTTAAGTGGGCGATGCAAGACCTGAAATGACTCGGTGCTCTTACATCGCACTTTTCTGCCGTGCGGTCGCTGTACCAAGGTTGACTTACGTATTTTAGCATGACGCTGTTAATTACAGTGCGAGTGGCACAAGGAATGGAGAGTAGCAATTTTTGCGGTAACCGTTTCTTTTATTCATAGCGTTGGAGAGTACACATGTGGGGTTCTAGGTATAGAACTTCCGGAGGAGATTTACATTCCACGGCCTTTTGACGTCGAGTTCACCGTCCTTGGACGTCGGCGAGGTAGTAGTCGTTGCCAGTGCGCCCGATAGCGTGACGGGCCTTCCCATGGAGGGAGAGCTTGTGCATGCCCTTCTTGTCTGGATGAGGCGTAGCACCAAGTCGCCTTCTGGAAGGTGCGGGTTTTCACCGTCGGCTGTGGTAGCGGCGGGCCCCTTGGCGATAGATAGCGGTCTTGCGATCGGGCGAGGTCGCAGCCGTCGAGTTGGTCGAGCCCATCTTGGCGGGCCAGTTCGTTTCTGACCTCCGTATAGTGGACGATCCGCGCGAGTCGTGTTCGAGGTCGGTTGGCATGGCGGCTTCGCGCCGTAGACCATGAAGAAGGGGTGAATCCGTCGACCTGTTGGAGTGCGAATTCCCGGATGACGGAGGAAGCTCTTGACCCGGCACCGGTGCGCTCGAGTGGTACTTGGTCGCGGCCGGGCCGTGGAGGATGCTGGTTGGCTCGTTCCGCTGGCCGTTGGATTCGGTGTCTGGCCAGCGAGGTCGAGCGGATGTGGTGCTCCTCGCAGAACTCGGCCATTGCTCCCTTGGCGAAGTTTGGGCGTTGTCCGTGATGATGCTGTTGGGAAGCCGTGGCGGTATATGAGCTCGTAGGAACTTAGTGGCGATCTTCCGTCGCATTTCGGACTGGCTTGGCCTCTATCCACTTTGTGAATTTGTCGACGGCGACCAGCGGTGGGTGTAGCGAGAGGGCCTTCTTGAAGGACCGACCATGTCCATGCCCCACACGGCGAATGGCGGTGATGGGTATTGTTTTGGCGCCGAACTTGGGCGATGCGTCTGGTTGGCGTGCCGGCACCCGCGCATCGCTGGGCGATATCGGCAGCGTCGGCGTGTCGGTGGGCGATAAAGCCGTGTCGCATGGCTTTGGCGACCGAGGCCGCGGCGTGGTGTATGATCGCTGAGTGGATGTCGTGTAGGATTTTGCGTCCTTCACTGGTTGGGCCGGCGTTGGAACGCCCGGTGACGCTGCGCTTGTGTAGCTTCGCCGCCGTTAGCGATGGTGTAGGACTTGCATCGGCGAACAATCATTCGGCGCTTGTCTCATCTGCGGGCAGGTTGCCCGTCTCGGTAAGCGATGTAGGGCTTGGTCGGTCGTGCGGTTCGGTGACGAAGTGCGACCAAGGTTGCCTCTGGTTGGGCGGGACTCAATGTCGATCTCCTTCGGAGGAGGCGGCGGCGTGAAGATGGTGTCGAGAACACGCGGCGGGTGGTGCGGATCGTGTCGACCCGATGCGAGAGGCGTCGGCCTCCTCGTTTTCCTCTGTCGATCCACTCGACCGAGTAGCGGTGAAGTGGCCGCCCACCTTGTCCACCTCTTGGCGATGCGCCCGCCATGGTAGGAGACGGCGTCGCGGTGCGGCGACTTGACCCGCAACGGTCGGAGTCTCCGTAGCATCGAAGGCGATTGGCGCTCATCTCCTTTGCGGCTCGCATGCCGTGGAGTAGGGCCTCGTATTCAGCCATGTTGTTGGTGCGGCGTGAATTGCGGAGTATGTAGCGGAGCTTGTCGCCTTTTGGAGGTCGGCACTATCCCGCTCTGCGCCGTCGCGTTCTTGGACCCGTCAAGTCTGAGCTCGATAATGGAGAATGCAGCGGCTTCTCGCTCTGGGCCTCCTCCCGATCGGCGAGGAAGTCGGCGGTCTGTGACTTAATCGCCTGCGTGCTCGTACTTAATGTTGTGGACGCCGATCTCGACGGCACTTGGCGACCCGCCCGATCGCCTCGCGATTCGGATGATGTCTTGTAGTGGGCGGAGGAGGCGACCGTGATGGGGTGCTCACGGAAGTAGTGCGGCGGCGCTGAGCTCAAGACCGCATATACCAGCTTTTGGTCTGTGGGTATCGTGGCGCGACTCGGTTAAGACCTCGCTGATGTAGTATACCGGCGGCTGGGCGCTCTTTTCCTTCCTCGGTGGATTCGGCGACCATTACAAATGACGGCGCTCGGACGCCGTGGCGTAAACCAGCATGGGCTCCTTGTCGACGGTGCGGCGAGTAGTGGTCGGCGGTAGCACCTTTTTGGTCGCGGGCGCATCGTCCGCCTCCTTGTCCCGGAAGGTGGGATTCTTGCGCATCAGGCGGTATAGGGGCATCGCCTTTTAAGCGGGGATGAAGCGGCCGAGAGCTACCGCCCGGCCAGCTTACGGGCGTCGCGAGCACTCGGGTTTGCCGAGCCGGGCGATCGTGTCGATCTTCGTTGGGTTTGCCTCGATCCCTCGTTTGGAGGCAGCGTACCTAGTAATTGCCGGCGGGTACAGAAGGTGCACTTACTGGGTTGAGCTTTATCTTGTACCTCCGCAGTTGGCGAAGGTCTCTGCGGTCGTGGTAGGTCGCCTTGGCGGCGGATTTTACGACCATGTCGTCGATGTAGCGTGGATGTTGCGGCCAATTTGGCTCGCTAGGCATTCTTGCATGCACCGTTGATACGTTGCTCCGGCGTTCTTGAGGCCGAAGGTCATGGCGGTGTAGCAGAAGGCTCCGAATGGCGTGATGAGCGCCGTCTTCTCCTCGTCCTCGACAGCCATTTTGATCTGATTATACCCAGAGTAGGCGTCGAGGAAACACAGCGACTCCGAGCCCGCGGAGTCGATGATCTGATCGATCCGCGGGAGGACGAACTGCTCCTTTGGGCAGGCTGTTCAGGTTGTGTAGTCGATACACATTCTCCGGTCCCTTTTCTTTTCGACCAGGACTGGGTTTGCCAGCCACTTGAGTATTTGATTGGCGAATGAAGCGGTGGCAGTACGCTGCACTTCCTCGGCGATTGCCCGGCGTTCTTCGTTGAATGGCCGTAGCGATCGCTTGAGTCGCACTTTGGGGTCGGCGTTTAACTTGTGCTCGCGAGCTCCCTAGGGACACCGGGCATGTCGGAGGGTTTCCATGCGAAGATGTCCCTGTTCTCACGGAGGAACTTCGATGAGCGCCTTCCTATCTTGGGCTCATGCCTGTCGATCGTCACCGTCGCTGGGGTCGCTGGGACCAGCTCGACGGTGCGGGTGTCGTCGTGGCCTCAAAGGTTGAGGTGTTTGTGCCTTGAGTTGGGCTTCTTAAGTATTGTGGGGTCGTCGTTGTTGACCCGCTCGCGTGTTGGCGAGCTCATCGGCGTGACTAGCTTCCGCCGCGATCACGTCGGCGAGTTCGGCTCCTTTGGCCTCGCATTGGCGGCCATGTCGCCGTTGATGGTGATAACGCCCGGCCGGGGAGCTTCATCGCGTTATGCAGCGTGGTGGGGTGCCGCCATGAATTTGGCGAGCGCTGGCGCCCGGGGCGCAATGGTAAGCTGTCGAAGGGCACCAGCTCGAAGGCGATCCGCTCGGTGCGGAAGTTCGCGGAGTGCGAAGGTGACGGTAGCGTGACCTTGCCGATCGGGTACGCCTTCCGACCGGGGCGATGTCGTGGGCGTGGTGTGGGTTGTCTCGATCATCGCGGGAGCGCGATCGCTGAAGGTGTCGAGGTAGAGGATGTTGATGGAGCTGCCGCCGTCCATAGTCTTGGGGAGCCGATGGTCGCCGACCTTGGGCTTGACCACCAGGCGACTTCACGGTACTCGATGCGTGGCGAGTGGTCTTGCGGCTCCGGTGATAGTTGCTCCGACCAGTTCGAGGCGGGGGCGTCTGTCTGGGCCACCGCGTTGGCGGCAGCGGCAGGCGATGACCTTCTTCTCGCGCTTGTTGAAGCGGTGAAGGTGTGGGCGAGCGGCCACTTTGCGAATTTTCCGCCATTTGCGGGTCGTTGTCGGTGTCCTCCCGCGTCCGTGCCTTCTCGATCTCCACGAGGTGTGGCGGTCGGCGGTGGTGTGCGTGGCGGGCTTTCCTTCCCTGCTGTGAAACGCACATGGTTGGTTAAGGAGGGCCGGGGGATCGACCCTTGGCTTATTCTTGTAGTTCCCGCCGTCGCGTCGTTGCCCTCCGTCGCGGCGGTAGCTCTTGGGGTCGCGTTATGCGTGCCCAGCATTGGCGACAAGTCGACTTCTTATCGTTGCGCGCTTGCACCGTGGCGAAAAGCGCTATGCTGCTCGGCGGCCGCCGTCGTTGCCGCCCGTGCGTCGTTGTCCGCCGGACTCGTCGTCGACGTCTTGATTGGGATCTTCCTCGGCGTATCGTTTGGCGATCTCGAGGAGGTCGGGGATGTTGTCGAGTGTGCGGGCGTGTCGCTTGAGCTTGGCGACTAGGGGCTCGTAGCGGCACGAGGTCTTGAAGCAATGGATGGCGGTGTCCGGGTGGATGCCGACCGCGCTGTACCAGAGCTCTTGCCACCGTTGGACCCAGCTGCGGGTCGACTCATGGGTCCTGACGCATCGTTCGGTCCTCGATGGTGGTGGCGCGGGTGTAGGAGCACTCGAAGTGCACGGCGAAGGCGTCTCGCATTTCCTCCCGTGAGTCGATCTTGTCACGGGGGCGTGTTGATCCATTGCCTGCGTCCCTCCATCATCGTGGGAGGTAGCAGGCGGTAGTAGGTCGGTGTGACCCGCGATCCCCATTGCCATGAGGTATGTGTCAAGCCGGATCGGGGTAAATGCGTCGAGTCGTATTTTCGATCTCCTTGGCGCCTTGAAGTTGGGTGGGTACTTTTCCTCGGATCATTGGTCCGGCACTTGGGCCCTAGTCGTGGCGACCCCATAGGCTCGCCATCGCGGCGAGTGGTTAGGTGCCGCAAGTCGTCGGCTGGCGTGCGCGATTAGTTGGCGATGATATGAGTGCGGCGTCGATTGGCTCTCCATTGGTGGCGGCGAGGTTGGTCGCCGGCTGGGATCGTTGTGGAGAGTGCGCATTCGCGGGTCGTCGTTGGAGCTGCGATGGCTCGCGGCGGGCAATTGGGTGTTGCCACTGGGCGGCGCTTGAGGCCGCCCTGCCCGAGGAAGCGAGTACACTCGCCCTGCGGTCGGCGCCTGCTTCTGTTCCACGGCCTTCGCGGTAGGGCCACGGCGTCTTGGATCGTAAGGCACCGTCGCCGGCCGTGATCTTTGTCGGCGCGGCTCGGCCACGAGGTTGTCCATCGGGGTGGAGAACAGTGGAAGGCCGTTCGCGTCCGCTCCCGTGAGGAGACGACTATCGCGGCTGGTCCACAGGAGGTGCGGTTGGGTGGTGGTGGGCGCCCATCGCCGTTGATCTGGCGGGGCGGTTGCTTCCCCGGTGGCGCGTTCGCAGATCGCGCCTTCGGCTATCTGGCGGGTCGTTCTCGTCGTCGAAGTTCGTGGCGCGCCTGAGCGGTGGGTTCAGCGTGACCTGATCCGCTGCTGGTGGTAGCGCGACAGCCTGCTTTGTCACTGCTCGAGGCGAATTTTTCGGCCTGCTCCTAACGTCTTGCCTCCGCCATTTGGTGAGTTCCTCGACCTCCGTCGTGGCGTTAGGAGGGATCGGGTGGAGAAAGGGTCCTCCGGCGGATCGGTGCGGTAGCCATGTAGGCATGGCGTGGCGGTGGCACCGTCGTGGAGGTCGGAGTTCTCCGACCGAGTCGAGTCGAAGATCCCGAGGATGGAGGGTCCTCGAAATCTCCGTTGGAGACTGGCGATGGAGCCCGCGACGAGGTCAGCGGTGATGGATCCGGCGAGTGACGCCGGGGTCGCCGAGTCGGCGTCGTCAGTGAGGGTCGCGTCTTCGCGCCGCTGAATTCGGCCACGTTCGTGGGCGAGTCGTACTCGAGGCGGGCGGTGGATCGTGCGGATCGGCTCTCGGAAAGCCGATCGCGTGGCGGCGACTTCGCGGATGCGAGCCGAGTCCTCGAGGTGATGGCGTCGGTGAAGCCGGCGAAGGAATCGTCGTGGCGGGGATCACGCTGTGCGTGACGGGTCGCGCCCGGGCGTAGCTGCTCGGCAAGATCGGAGCATCTCGCCGATCGCTATCATGCGGCGGTGGCGACCGTCTCGTTGATGGGCAGATTGGATCTCGCCCGCGAACACCGCCAGACCGCCAGGCCCCCACGGTGGGCGCCAGCGTCGTGGGAATGACCACGGCGAATCTTGTCGGCAGTAGTAGAAACGAAGGGCAAGGCGGCCAGCCATCTGCGGTGCGAGATGAGGGCGGAGACTCGAGGTTTTACCGAGTTCGGCCCCGAGGGTAAAGACCTACTCTGCTAGATTGTATTATGGAGGTGTTTACAATGGGCGAACTTCGGCTAGGCGGCGAGTTGCTTGGGTGTATGAGGGCGTCTCTACTCACCCCTTAGGGAGGTTTATATAGGCCTACCTCCCTAGGGTTTACATATCTCAACCGATTCGGTTACAACTTTGTCAATCGTTTAACTCGGACCGACTGGGCCTATCTACTCGCTTTGGGCCTTGACCTCCGATGCTGGTACCCTGATGGGCCTTGATCCATTCGCCGTTCTGCAGGCCCACTCGCCAACCTTTGGGCCAGTCGGAAACGTCCCGCTGAGGATACCCCAGTAGGCATATCCCCATCACCCAAGATGTGATGTGTATATTATATGCGATGATCATGTTTTGTAATGTTTCACGACTTGCATGTCGATGAGTACACAACCGGCAGGAGCCATATGGTTGTCTTTATAATTGTGTATGACCTGCGAGTCAACTTCTTATACGCCATGTAATAGCTTTACTTTATCGCTAAGTAGTTAGCAATAGTTGTAGTTGCTATTCGTGGTGGAGGCAATCATGGTGGAGTGATGGAGATCATGCTTAACGCACAAGATGGAGATCATTGCGAAGATTGGCTATACCATGTCACATAAAGTTATATGCATGTGATGTTTATCCTTTTATGTATCTTATTATGCTTAGATCACGATTGTAGCATTATAAGATGATTCCTCATAAAGATCAAGATAAAAGCGTGTTCTCCCCAAGTATGCACCGTTGCGAAAGTTCGTGTCCAAGCATCACGTGATGATCGGGTGCTATAGACTCTCGCTCACATACAACGGGTGCAAGCCATTTGCACACGCGGAAATACTTGGGTCTAGCTTGACGAGCCTAGCATGTACAGACATGGCCTCGGAACACAAGAACCGAAAGGTTAAGCATGAGTCATATGAATGATATGATCGACACTTTGTTGTCCACCATTGGAACCACATCTCTTCTCGTGATGATCGGATTAGGTGTGGTGAATTCGGATCGTGTTCACTAAACAACTTGAGGGATGTTGAATTTAGTGGGAGTTCATCTAGTAATTTGATTAAGTTGAACTATTTATCATGAACATAGTCTAAATTGTACTTGCAAATACTGTAGATCACATGGCCAAGTCCAACTTCAACTTCAACGTTTTTGCTGAGAAGCAAAAGCTTAGAAACAATGGGTCTAACTTCACCAATTGGTTCCGCAATATAAGAATCATTATGTCTGGCGGACAAAAGGACTATGTCCTTGGTAAAGCGTTAGGTGACCCCTTTGCAGCAATGCGCTTGGTGATGAGAAAGTCTATCGATCGGCGCAAAGATGATTATGGTGTGATTAAGAGCACCATGTTGTTTGCTATGGAACCGGAACTTCAAAATCGTTTTGAAGAGTATCCCGGGCCCTTTGAGATTCTCGAGGAGATGAAAACCATGTTTCAGACTCAGGCCCATTCTGAGAGATATGAGATCTCCGAGAAGTTCTTTAACTGCAAGATGGAGGAAGGGAGTTCCGTTAGTGAGCATGCCATAAAGATGACGGGATACACTCAACGCCTTGAGCAACTGGAATGCACGATTCCAGAGGAGCTCAAGATTGACAGGGTTCTGCAATCACTCCCTCCCAGCTACAAAAGTATTGTAGTGACTCATAATCAGATTGGCTCCACTGATACGATCACCGAGCTCTTCGCAAGTGAAGGCTGCGGTGGACATCAAGAAGGATAATCATGTGTTGATGGTCAACAAGCCCTCCTTTAAGAAAGGTAAGGAGCAAAGAAGCCCTTCAAGAAGGGCGGCAAGCGCAATGCTCCTGAGAGAAGAAGCTCAAGTCTGGTCCTAAGGGACCGAGTGCTTCTATTGCAAGGACAAGGGTCCTTTGGGCGCAACTGTCCAGTACTTAGCGGACAAAAGGCTGGCACCATCAAAGGTATATTTGATATACATGTTATTGATGTTTTCCTTACTAGCCCTCGTTGTAGTGCTGGTATTTGATCCGGTTGATTGCTAATATTTGTAACTCAAAGCAGGAGCTACGGAATAGGCGGCTTGCGAGGATGAGGTGACGATGCGTGGCAGCGGATCAAGAGTTGATGTGATGGCGTTGGCACGCTCTCCTTAGTTTTACCTTGGGATTAGTTTTAAACCTTAATAAATGTTATTATGTACTGCGTTGAGCATGAACATTATTTCTAGATCGTGTTTATTGCAAGACGGTTATTCATTTAAATCGGAGAATAATGGTTGTTCTATTTATATGAGTAACATCTTTTATGGTCATGCACCTCTTGTGAATGGTTTATTTCTTCTAAATCTCGAAGGGATGAAACACACATCCATAACATTGAGGCTAAGAGATGCAAAGTAGATAGTGATAATGCTACTTATTTGTGGCCTTTGTCGTCTAGGTCATATTGGTGTAAAGCGCATGAAGAAACTCCATTCGATGGACTTTTGGAGTCTCTTGATTTTGAATCATTTGACACATGCGAACCATGCCTCATGGGCAAGATGATCAAACCCATTCTTGTATGATGGAGCGAGCAACGGACTTGTTGGAAATCATACATACCGATGTATGCGGACCGATGAGTGTTTGACTGGCGGTGGATATCGCTATTTCCTCACTTTTACCGATGACTTAAGTAGATATGGGTATATCTATTTAATGAAACATAAATCTGAAACATTTGAAAAGTTCAAGGAATTTCAGAATGAAGTGGAGAACCATCGTATGAAAGATTAAGTTTCTACGATCCGATCGTGGAGGTGAATATTTGAGTTATGATTTTCTCACGCATCTTAAAGCAAGTGGAATCGTTTCACAACTCACGCCACGGAATACCACAACAAGAATGGTGTGTACGAGCAGGAATCGAACCCTATTAGATATGGTCCGATCAATGATGTCTCTTCTTGATTTCGTTATCATTTTGGGGTTATGCATTAGAAACCACTGCATTCACTTTAAATAGGGCTCCATCTAAATCCGTTGAGGCGACACCGTATGATCGTGGTTTGGTGCTAAACCTAAGTTGTCGTTTCTTAAAGTTTGGGGATGCGAAGCTTCGTCAAGAAGTTGATGCGGACAAGCTCGAACCCAAAGCGAATGCGACTTCATAGGATACCCTAAGGAAACTATTGGGTATACCTTCTATCACGAACCGAAGGCAAAGTGTTTGTCATAAAACGGTTCCTTTCTTGAGAAGGAGTTTCTCTCAAAAGAAGTGAGTGGGAGGAAAGTAGAGCTTGACGAGGTTATTGAACCTTCTCTTGAATTGGAGAGTAGCGCAGCACCTGAAATTGTTCGATGCACTTTGCACCAACAATAGAGGAAGCTAATGACAAGGATCATGAAGCTTGGACGATGCGACTCTTGAGCGTCGCAGTCGACAAGGTCGCGTGCCCCTCTGAGTGGTGCAGCAACCTGTCTTGTTGTCTTGTTAGTAGAAGACGGTGAACCTCACGAACTATGAGGCGATGATGAGCCGGACTCGAGAAATGGCTAGAAGCCATGAAATCCGAATTGGGATCCATGAGCGAAAACCAAGTATGGACTTTGGTGGACCCTCCTAGCGACCGAAAGGCGTTGAGTGCAAATGGATTTTCAAGAAGAAAGCGGATGCGGATGGTAATGTTACCGTCTATAAAGCGGCTTGTCGCAAAGGTTTCGACAAGTTCAAGGTGTTGTCTACGATGAGACTTTCTCTCCCGTAGCGATGTTTAAGTCCATTCGGATTTTATTAGCAATTGCTGCGTTTCATGATTACGAAATATGGCGGATGGATGTCAAGCTGCGTTCCTCAATGGCAACATTGATGAAGAGTTGTATATGATGCAACCCGAAGGTTTTGTCAATCCTAAGGATCTTGATAAAGTATGCAAACTTCAGCGTTCCATTTATGGTGAAGCAAGCATCTCGGAGTTGGAACCTTCGTTTTGATCAAGTGATCAAGAGTTTTGGATTTGTTCCAAATTGCTCTGAAGCTTGCATCTACAAGAAAGTGAGTGGGAGCTCGGTGACATTTACGGTACTATATGTGGATGACATATTGATTATTGGAAATGACATCAACATGCTTAACGATGTGAAGAGTTATTTGAACAAGTGTTTTCAATGAAAGACCTAGGTGAAGCTGCTTATATATTGGGCATCAAAATCTATAGAGATAGACAAAGATGCCCGATAGCTTTAAGCCGCAGTACATACCTAGACAAAGTTACGAAAAGGTTCGAGAATGGATAAGGCAAAGAAAGGTTCAGTGCCTATGTTGTCGAAAGATATTGAGCAAGGCTCGGTGTCCATTCTGATGAAATGATAGGGAAGCTATGAGCAAAGTGCCCTATGCCTCGGCCATAGGTTCCATAATGTATGCCATCTGTGTACTAGACCGGATGTGTCCAATGCTCTTAGTTTGTGACGGATATCAAAGTGATCCGAGTGGAACCTTTGGACAGCCATGAAGAACATCCTAAAGTACCGAATAGGACTAAAGAAATGTTCTTAGTCTATGGGGTGATGAACGACTTGTCGTAAAGGTTACGTCGACGCTAGTTTTGACACCGACAAGGATGATTCCAAATCTCAGACAGGATACGTTTATATTTTGAATGGAGGAGCTGTGAGCTGGAGAAGCTGCAAGCAAAGCGTGATCGCGGGATCTACAGTGGAAGCGGAATACATGGCTGCTGCAGAAGCATCAAGTGAAGGAGTTTGGATCAGAAACTTCATGTAACACCCTCAGAATCGGACCTATGCAAGTTTGAGCAAAATTCGCCAAACCCGCATAGAAACGATTCAAAGGTGCCTACCAGGCACTTTCGTGCGGGTGGAAAACGAAGTAATAACATTACACAACAGTCCTCGATGGGACCCACAGAACAGATATATATCAACGACTCAAAGAGTCAAGAATACAAATATAATATACAAAGATCCAAATCACCTTGAAAACGATAGAGCGTCCAGCTACGGACAAGATGCAAATGGGGCTAAGAGCCCTGAAGAATAACCAATGGCGTCCATAACCCTGCCCAGGCCAAGCGGAAGGTAACCACCGCTAACGGCCGATCTCAAAACACCGCTTAACAAAGGGGTGCCGACAAAGGCAAAGGAAAAAGAGGCGTCAAGATCGAGGCCGATGCAGCGAGGCTAGATTCCGGTCCTCGCCTACATAGGTATGGTGGATCGAGCGGCGGCAAAGATGCACTAAACAACCTATAGAGACTCGATACAACTGACGGTAATCAGAGAGGGGTAAGAGTGACCTATCCGGATCCAACCTGAAGCTAACACCAAACAAACCCATCCTGGCGTTTCCCCCCTCGAGACCAAATGAGGAAGTCAACCGAGGAACTCACACAGTTGGCAGTTTTACTTATTTGGTTATCATTGCAACAGTTACTAGTCAGGTATAGATAATCGTCCTGATAAAGTAAACAGTGGGCCCTTTTAGTTAATCATTCCGTTGTAGTTGCAGCAATTACTAATCAGATACAGATAGCATGATGTAATCCCGAAACCCAGCAGTTGTTGGTACTTTTATTCCGCCATTCCGTTGTGGTTGCCATACTTACTAGTCATTATACAATTGTCGCAAGCGACAACCAAACAAGCAATTGTGGGCAGTATTAATTAACCATTCCTTTATAGTGAAGCTGATTACTAGTCATTATAAGTCAAATTTATAGCAGTAAACTTTAGTTATGCTTGTCTATGATCGAGATACTGTGCTCCAAGTCGTCCATATCCGCGGACACGGCTTTCAGAAAGTTTTACCCGGCCGGGGTGCACCAATAGCAACACACGCTCGATCAACCTCGGAAAAACCAAAACAAAACCCAACGAGGCTTTCACGACTGAACAATCACAGGATTGAGAAATATTTGGGGCCACCTTGTAGTCTACCATAGCAGTAAGCTAGCTCGAGACGGACCCAAGGTTTGTGGGGCGGCGGTAACGCAAGCAGATCCCCAAACGGGACTATCGATACCACGTAAGCGGGTCACAATTCCTAACAGATGTGCTCCTCGCACAATTTAAATCTGAAAGTAGCATGGCATAAGTACAGGATCGTAAATAAAACCTCAAACTAGTTTGTGGCCCCAAGAAATAAAATGAATCAAGCTCACGTGGGGGTCCCATATACCTCCGGATGTGGATAGCGCGATAAATCAAGGCAGTATCAAGTACTCGGGGTCTTACGGGACACAAGTGGGCGTTCGGAAACCAAATATTATCTATCACCCACCGATGCCTCTGCTTATTTCAATTTTAGTTGTTAAACAGGAATTAAAGTGACGATAAGTAAAACTAGAATCATCTCCAACATCAACATGCGGCAATACATCAGCAACTGTGGCATATGACGACACACATCAGCACTTGAGCAAGCAACTACGACGCGCAAGTCCAACTATCTACCAAACAACAGGGAATAGGATGTGTCCAAGGCGATATAAGGCTGCAAGGGATATCACGGGTACGAAAAACTAGAGCAACGCAACACAGATAGCAATAGATCAACAGGAGGGAAATAAAGATTATAAAAGTAAGATAGGTAGAAAGAGGGAGATGCTCGCCTGAAAAACATTGTCGAAGGTTTTCCCCGAAGATCGGGGCGAAGCTCACATCAACTCAACGGCCTTATCCGCGAAGAAGCAAAACACTAGAAGAAACATCGGATGCAATATTTAATACAACGGCAGAAGATCGGCATGATGCATGTATGATGTATGGCATGGCAAAGATGCGATGCGATTAGGTCATATTAAGTGGAACCGGGGTCCCGACAATTAGTTGGATGGTTCAAGTTGTTTATAACCCCGCAAGTTAAATGTTGTTTAACAATGCAACAGATGGAACCGGTTCGCTACACATGTTTAAATGAGGCCAATATAAGGCTAGATTTGCCCGCATATGGGCCCCATATTCAATTATTAGGTGAATCGGCGTAAGGCCCCCAAACCACATATATGCATGCGAGATGGCAATTAAATATGCAACAATTCTTATAGTTGACCATTTATAAAAATAGGGTTCTCGGAAAAAGGGGTTCACACATTGAGGGGTCTCGACGATCTTGTCCGGGGTTCGGGGCCGGGCCTCGGGGTCCAGGGTCTAGGGTTCGATCTTGGCGTGACATTCTCGACCACCGGGGGTTCGACGGGATCGGTCTCGACGGGATCGTTCTCGGCTAGCGGGGTAGGTCTTGGCGTTCCGGGAAGCCGGACTTGGTTCGGCGTCGGGGCGCAACAGATTCTCTCTGGTCGATGCCGTTCTTGTCGTTGTGAAGCTCTTGTCGGGTTCCACGAGTCGGGTCGGACTTGGCGTCGGGGTGCAGAACTTGGTGTCTGGGCGGAGTTCTCGGTGACGATGTCGGTCTTGGGTTCGGCACCGGCGGATCCGGTGTTTTCAGTTCGGGTCTGGCGTGGCCTTGGTCACGGGATCGGCCCGGCTCGGATCCATGAGGTTGAGCCGAGTTCGAGATGGAGTTCTTGGCGAAAGGTGTAGCAAGATCTTGGCGGTGGTCGTGGTTACTTGTCAACGAGGAGGCATTGTCGCACCCAACTTGCACTGGTTCATCTTTCGAAGATCATGGCGTCTCCCGAAACAGGGCTCGTTTTGGACTTTGACCGCGATATCTTCAGAGTTCCAACACATATTACACCAATTCATCATGGCGCCCGACTGGGTCACTGAAGAACTTGTCGTCCTTGTCTTGCTGCGAGGCGGGCCTGGGCAAAACACTCGACGCCTGAGGACGCGCTGGGTGGACAGAGGGTGCAAGCGGCGACACGCGATGCAGGGACGGCCATGGCGGTGAAGGGCGGAGGTCCGCAGCGACGGCGATGTCGGGCTCGGGGCGGCCTTGAGGCGCTGCCGTGGCGGCCAGGCAGCGGCGTGAGCGGCTGCCCGGCGCAGCGGGCGAGGTTTCTTGCGGCGGGCGGAAGCAGACGGGCGTCCACGGGCAGCGCCCGGCTCACGGCGCGGCCAGCTGGAGGGGCGGGGCACCGGCGGCGGCTAGCTCGATCTCGGGAGGAGGGCGCGAGTCTGGCGGCGGCGGGGCGCGGTCGCGCAAGGAGGCAGGCGGCGGAACTCGGGGCGGAAGACAGCGGGATGCGCGGGGTCGGGGACGGCGAGGGACGGAGGAGCAGGGCCGGCTCGGCGCGTTGTGGCTTCGAAACAGCGGGCGGGCAGCCAGCAGCGGCGACGCGAGGTGGGCTCGAGCGGCGGGCGGAGGAGCTTGCGGGCTGGCGGAGGCGAGGTGGGGTCTGGCGGCGGAGGCGGGCCTGCCAGCGGGCGGGCTCTGCTGGGGAGAGAGGCCCAGCGAGATGGTGCTTGTGGGGCGCCCGAGGCGAGGGAAGAGGGTCGGGGAAGGACGGGGGGGTTGGGGAGGACGCGGTGGGGCCCAGGGGGTTGTGGGGTGACCGCGTGGGCCGCGTCGGTGGGCGCGTGTGCCGTGTGCTGCGCGCGGGTGGGGACGTTGGGTGAGGACAGGCGAGTGGGGTTGGGACAGGGAGAGGAGAGAGAGGGTGACGTGGCCGGTTCTGAGTGGTGGGAGGGGTGAGGGAAGGTGAGGTGGCGCGAGGGGAGTGGCCAGGGTGATGTGGTTGGGTGTGTGGGTAGGTTAGTGGGTGAGTTTAGGAAAAAGGGGTGGGACTGGTTGGACCGTTTTAAAAACAGGGGTGGTCGTTCGGGTCGGGTTGGCCCGTTCGACTGCCCCTACAAAAATAAATATAAATTTTATTTGTTTAAATAACACCGTTTGCAAACCGATAGCGGGCAAAACAAATTAATCCGGTGACCCGGGTTTGCGGGTTTGAATGTAGATGGGCCGTTTGGAAAACAAAACGGGCTTTGCGAAAATAGTTTTATGCGAACAATGCATGATGATGACGATGCAATGCACAAATTCAACGCGATTTTCTAGTAGTGATTTTGCGGGATGCCACACTTCATCACTGAGCTTGGCGTGGTTCCAAGTGCATTGGACCCACTAGAGATATTGTGTGACAACACTGGCGCCATAGCACTCGCTAAGGAACCAAGATATCATCCAAAGTCCAAGCATATCAACCGCAAGTTTCATATAATCCGAGATTATATTGCAGATGGAGATCTGAAGATTAGCAAAGTGCATACAGATCTGAATGTCGCAGATCCATTGACTAAACCTCTTCCACGTGTAAAACATGATCAGCACCTCAGTGCCATGGGTGTGAGATTGTTTCCAAATGTAAACTAGATTATTGACTCTAGTGCAAGTGGGAGACTGTTGGAATTATGCCCTAGAGGCAATAATAAAGATGCTATTATTATAATTCTTGTTCATGATAAAGTTTATATTCCATGCTAGAATTGTATTAAGCGGAAACTTTAATACTTGTGTGGTTTGTGAACAACACCGTGTCCCTAGTACGCCTCTATGGACTAGCTCATTGATCAATGATGGTTAAGGTTTCCTAACCATAGACATGAGTTGTCAATTGATAATGAGATCATATCATTGGAGAATGATATGATGGACATACCCAAACTAAGCAAAGCAATTAGATCGTATCATCGTGTTCATCTTTGCGAAGCTTTTCCTATGTCAAATATTGTATTCCTTAGACCATGAGATAATACAACTCCCTGGTATCGGAAGAAAGCTTTGAGGTCATCAAACGTCATCCTATGAGAGGGTGATCATAAAGGTGTCTCTCAAGTGATCGGAAAGTATCTGTTGGGTTGTATGTATCGAGATGGAATTTGTCCCTCCCAAGTCGGAGAGATATACTTCGGGCCCACTCCGTAATCGATATCAACACCACTTGCAAGCATGTGGTTAAGGAGTTAATCACAAAGTGATATCGGATTACGGAACGAGTAAAGTACTTGCTGAGCGAGATTGAACTAGGTATGGCGGTACCGATCGAATCTCGGGCAAGTAAAGTATCGCGAGCGAAGGGAATATATATATGAGATTGATTGAATCCTGGCATCGTGGTTCATCCGATATGATCATCGATGAATGTGTGAGTCAATATGGGTGCCAGACCCGCTGTTGATTATTGATAGAAGATCATGTCCGCATATTCTCGAACCCGCAAGGTCACACACTTAACGTGTCTCGGCGCTATGATAGATTGGATAATTGGTTTATGAGTTTTTGTTGAGTCTCGGATGGGATCCGGGACATCATGAGGTTCGGAGTGGTCAGGAGAATAATATTCATATAAGCGATGCAGTTTTTGGAGTTGAATTGTTCTGGTTAATCGGTATTGTACAAGCTTCTAGAACCTTCGAAGGGACCAACGTGGCCCCACCTTCCGGGAGGGCATGGGCCTATGAGGGAGTGTCCTGGACGCATTGGGCCAGGGGAACAAGGCCCATAGGGCCCAGCCATGAGGAGGGTTTAAAGCGGAGATAGGGTTTCTAGAAGGGGGAGAGTCCTCACCCCCCACTCCTCCCTCCCTTGGCCGCCGGCCCAAGGCTTGGAGGAGGGGCAAGGGCTGGCTGCCCCCCTCTATATAAAGAGGGCAGGGGCGCCCCCTCCCCCTACACCTTGCCTCCAACCCTAGTTGCCATGCTGCCCTCCTCTCTCCCTCCAGACTGTTTGTAGGCGAAGCCCTGCAGCAGAAATTCTCCACCATATACACCACGCCGTCGTGTTGTAGATCCAATATATCTCTCCACCATACTTGCTGGTCCGAGGAAGGAGGAGACGTCGAGGTGCTGCACGTGTGCATCTCATGGAGGCACCGCCACTTGTGGTGCTAGATCGGATCGGATCGCAAGGAGGAGAAGCGAGTACGACTACATCACCCACGTTAACGCGAGCGTTCACTGTGCGAATCTTCAAGGGTATGAAGATCTAATCCAATCTCTCTCATTGATTGCATCTCCTAGATTAGATCTTGGCTTTCCCTCTGTTCGCATCCGTAGAAAATTTTGATTTACTATGCCGCGAAACCCTTCACTTTCACCTTATTGAGAATCCTGCTCAATTCTTTTAGGGTGTCCTTTAGGATATAAAGGATCTTGAGTAGCTATACCACTCCTAATTCTAATTCCATAAGCATGTTTATCTCCTGAGGCATTAACTAGCATATCCTTTTGTACCTTAGAAAGTTGATCAAGTTGGGTTTGAACCATTTAAAAGTGGTTACAAAGCATTTTAATATCATTATAAGTTCTTTCCACAATATCTTTCAACTCATTGATAGCTCTAGAGTTTTCTAATAAATGATTCTGAACTTGTTTATTAAAATTACCTTGTTTAACAATAGATGTGTCAAGTTACTCTATGCATTGATCAGGAGTCTTACCATAGGGAATATCACCTTCATTAAAGTGGAGAGAGTGTACCTCAATAGTAGATGAGTGGGGAATTGGCTTACATAATTCTTCTATAGGAGGCAGATTCTTCACATCTTCAGCTCTAATACCTTTCTCCTTAAGACATTTTGTGGCATCCCGCAAAACCACTACTAGAAAATCGCGTTGAATTTGTGCATTGCATCGTCATCATCATGCATTGTTTGCCAAAACTATTTTCGCAACACCCGTTTTGTTTTCTAAAACGCCCCATCTTAATTCAAATGCAAAGCCCGGGTCTCCGGATTATTTTTGTTTTGTTGCTACCGGATTGCAAACGGTCCATTTAAAATAAATAACATATTTATTTGTTTTAGCGAGGCGGTCAGGCGTGTCGACGACGACCACCCCATAATTCATCGGCCCACCCTTATTCCTAGTCCCACCTAAAACTCTACCCACCCCTCCCAGCCACATCACTCCCACCACTCAGAGGCCGCCACCTCACCCCTCCCTTTCCCTCTAGCCTATCCCTGCACGCCACCTCAACCAACCCTCTCTCCACTCCACCAACTCCCTCTGCCCTCCACCTCAACCGGACCCACCCACACAGCCTCCACTCACCCACGCGCCTGGGACCCGCGGCCCCACCCTGGCACTCCCCAACCCCCGCGTCCCTGCCGTCCTTCTTCCTCCTCCAACCCCGCGCTCCCCTGCTTCCCTCCTTCCTCCCTCCTCTCCTTCCCCCTCTCCGGCGTTCCCCCGCCGCCAAGCCGCGGCCGCCGCTCGCCTTTCCCAGCCGCTCTCCGCCCCATGAGACCCTCTCGCCTTCTCCCTCCCGTGCGCGCCCGCATCCACCTCTCCTTGACCTCCACCTCTCCTGCTGCAAGCCTGTACCCTCTTGCCGTTCCCGCCCGCTCTAGCCCGCACCCGGCCTCGCCCGCTTCCTCATGGCGCCTCCAGCTCGCCTCGGGCCCCTCTCCTCCGCTGGCACGCCACGCCCGCCGTCGCCTGCACCACCTCCCGGCCCGGCTCACCCCTCGCCCCGCCAACCACCGCACCTCGCCGCCTCGCGTCTCCCACCCCGCGCCGACGACCTGCGAGCCCGCGCCCGGCTCGGCGTCGCGGCCCCTGCCCGTCCACTGCGCGCCAAGCCCGCCGGCAGTGCCGCCGCGCCCGGCCACCTCCAGCTCAGCGCCTCCCGCGCTGCGCCACGCCCGCCACCGTCGCTCGGCCAGAGAACCTCCGCCTCCGCCGTTCGGTCCCGCGCCCCGCACCTTCCTGCCGCCTCGGGCCCGCCATCGCCAGCGTCGACCTCCTCCTGCAGCGCTCCGCCGCGAGGCCTCTCCTCCACTTGAGCTCCGCTTGGCCAGCCCCGCCTCCAGCGTCGACCTCGCCGAGCTCGCCTCGCCGGAGCCGGCCCGGCTCGACCGCGTCATCCGGAGCACCTCGCCGTCGACCCTCGCGGGCCCGTCCTCCCCAGCGCTCCTCCGACCCCGGCGCCGCGCGGCCTCGCCCGACCGCGTCCCGATGAGCTCCGCCGTCCGTCCCGCGCTCGCCACGGCGCCAACCCCGCTGAACCACCGGTGGCCCCGGTCCCGCGGACTCGAGTACCCCGACGCCGAGCACGAAGGACCCCACAAGACCATCGAGGCCGTCCCAATCCCGACATCGACAACCGTCGCGGAACATCTTCGACATGGGACGTCAAGGCCTCCGTTATGAAACTGACAAGATCAGCCACTCGGACCCGATGACCACCAAGAACGCCCCGAGAACGACAAGTACCTCCCTCGAACGCCAAACCCGAACCGGAAGGACGCCAAGATCGCCACCTGTGCCACAAGTACCGCACCCCGGACGCCAAGTACTTCACCCCGAAGCCAAGACCGACTCGATGGCGCGGGCCCGACAAGACCCTCGCAACGGCAAGACCGACCCTGTGGGACCCGACAAGATCTGCATGCGACAAGAACAACCCCGAAGAATCCGATGCAACCCCCGGCACCGAACCGAGTACTCCTTTCCGAGCCGAGACCGCTGAGAACCGGATGCGACAAGATCTACCCGATGTTTGAGAACATACCTTGAGACCGATCCCGTCGAACCCTGGACCCCGAGACCGGACCCTGGACCCTGTCGAACCCCGAACCCCGGAACCCCAAGATCTGCCGAACCCTAATGTGTGACCCTTTTCCTCGAACCCTATTTTATAACATAACAACTTGTTGCATGTTTAATTGACATCTCGCATGCATAATCATGTGGTTGGGGGCCTTCTGCCGATTCACCTAATAATTAAATATGGGGCCCATATGCGGACAAATCTAGCCTTATATTGGCCTCATTTAAATTTGTGTAGCGAACCCGATGCTATCTTTTGCCATGCTAAACAACATTTAAAATGCGGGGTTTCTAAATAACATGAATCACCTAATTAATTGTCAGGACCCCGGTTCCGCTTAATCTTGACCTAATTGCATCGCACCTTGCCATGCCATACATCATACATGCATCATGCCGATCTTCTGCCGTTGTATTAAATAGTGCATCCGGTGTTCTTCTAGTGTTTTGCTTCTTCGCGGATAAGGCCGTTGAGTTGATGTGAGCTTCGACCCGATCTTCGGTTGAACCTTCGACAATGTTTTCAGGCGAGCATCTCCCCCTTTCTACCTATCTTACTTTTATAGTGCTTTATTTCCTCCTGTTGATCTATTGCTATCTGTGTTGCGATGCTTTAGTTTCCGTGCGTGATATTTCCCGCAGCCGTATATTGCCTTGGACACATCCTATGACCTGTTGTTTGGTAGATAGTTGGACTTGGCGTCGTAGTTGCTTGCTCAAGTCTGATGTGTGTCGTCATATGCCACGATTCTTGATGTATTGCCGCATGTTGATGTTGGAGATGATTCTAGTTTTACTTATCGTCACTTTAATTTCTGTTTAACAACTAAAATTGAAATAAGCGAGAGGCATCGGTGGGTGATAGATAATATTTGGTTTCGAGCCCACTTGTGTCCCGTAAGACCCCGAGTACTTGATACTGTTCCTTGATTTATCGCTATCCACATCCGGGAGGTATATGGGACCCCCGAGCGAGCTTGATTCATTCTTATTTCTTGGGGCCACAAACTAGTTTGAGGTGTTTTACTATCCTGTACTTATGCCATGCTACTTTACGTATTTAAATTGTGCGAGGAGCACCTGCATCGTTAGGATCGGGACACGTTACGCGGTATCGACAAGCCCAGCCACACTTTGGGTTCCCGATCGTTTACCGTCCACCCAAACCTTGAGGCCGTCTCGAGTCAGCTAGCCGTTCTTGGAATCTACTTAAGGGTGGCCCCGAAATATTTCTGAATCTGTGATTGTTCATCGTGAAAGCCTCGTTGGGTTTTGATTTGGTTTTCGAGGTTGATCGGCGTGTGTTGCTATTGGTGCACCGGCGGGTAAAACTTTCTAAAAGCCGTGTCCGCGGATATGGACGACTTGGAGCACGATATCTCGATCATAGACAAGCATAACTAAAGTTTCTTGCTATAAATTTGACTTATAATGACTAGTAATCAGCTTCACTATAATGGAATGGCTAATTAATACGCCCACGATTGCTTGTTGGTTGTCGCTAAGCATGTTGTACCTGACTAGTAAATCTTGCAACTACAACGAAATGACTGAATAAAAGTACCAACAACTGCTGGGTTTTATGGGATATCTCACGCTATTCATATCTGATTAGTAATTGTTGCAACTACAATGGAATGATTAACTAAAAGTGCCCACTGCTTACTTATCAGGACGATTATTTAAACCTGACTAGTAATTGCTTCAACAACAACTGAATAAGTAAAACTGCCAACTGTGTGAGTTCCTCGGTTGACTTCCTCGTTTGGTCTCGAGGGGGAAACACCAGGATGGGTTTGTTTGGTGTTAGCTTCAGGTTGGATCCGGATAGGTCATTCTCACCCCTCTCTGATAACCGCCAGAGTATCGAGTCTCTATAGGTTGTTTAGTGCATGATGCCGCTGCCGCTTCAGTCCACCATACCTATGTAGGCGAGGACCGCCGAATTCTAGCCTCGCCGTGTACTGGCCTCAGTACTGACGCTCCTCTTTTTCCTTTGCCCTTTGTCGGCACCCCTTTTGTTTGAGCAGGTTGAGATCGACGTCGTTAGCAGGGTTACCCTTCCGGCTTGGCCAAGGCAGGGTTATGGACGCCATTGGTTATTCTTCAGGGCTCTTAGCCCCATTTGCATCTTGTCCGTAGCTGGACGCTCTATCGTTTTCAAGGTGATTTGGATCTTTGTATATTATATCTGTATTCTTGACTCTTTAAGTCATTTATATATATCTGCTGTGGGTCCCATCGAGGACTGTTGTGTAATGTTATTACCGTTTTCCACCCGCACGAAAGTGCTGGTGGGCACCTTTGAATCGCTTCTATGCGGGTTTGGTGAATTTTGCTCAAACTTGCATAGGTCCGATTCGAGGTGTTCTGAGTGGTATCGAGCTCGGATTGCGATACCCACAAGTCCGACTGTGGGATAACCTAGCTAACGGCCGAAGTAGAGTGTCAAAACTATTTTGCAAAATCGGTTGGATAGTTCTGATTAGGTCTGATTTTATTCCTTACCCCTTTGCTATTCTCCTCTTACCCCTGCGTGTGTTGAACCTACTCTCTTATCTTTTCTTGAGTCCGATTTCGTGGTTGGGTTTCCGTCGTACCTTGAGGTTTCGCTTTCTCCCTTTTGTAACAGTGCTACGATCATCAATGCAATGGTGTTGTGCCTTTCATCCGATCTTTTGTTCTTGAGATCTTTTTCCATCTGTGTTCCTTGCTGGATATCAGTGTCGTGGAAAAACATATGAGAAGGACGAGCTTTGGTGAAGTTGGAGTCGACCTTGAGCATGTGTTGTTCAGGCCAATCGAACCATCGCGAAACCTAATCATTGTGTCTTTCATACGATTTCTGCTGGCAACATTCCTTTGTTCCGGACACCGCCTAAGAAGGTCTTGATCTAAATCTAGAGTTGAGTTGCCTGATTCTCCTACCCATGTATAGAGTTGATAGTTGGTTCCGGGATGGACTGATCACCCTACCCGACTCTTACTGTTCGCTCTGTACATCGAACTGGAGGATCAATGTAACTTTTCCCTCTTCAAATGGAAGTTAGAGGTGGCCTTATTGTTTGATACCTCTACCTTCGTCCTTTGTTCTCCGGAGTGCCCTCTCGTCGATCGGAGATAACGACCCTTTGTTGGTGGTGTCGCCGATTTCAAGATGGCGGATGAACTCTTGTTAGTGGTGTCGCGAGGATCTACAAGCCGAAGGATCGCATCCGACCTTCCTTCCGGTACCATGAGGCGGATCTCGAGGGCGAGATCCCTTGTTAGTGGTGTCGAATTGTGGCATCCCGCAAAACCACTACTAGAAAATCGCGTTGAATTTGTGCATTGCATCGTCATCATCATGCATTGTTTGCCAAAACTATTTTCGCAACACCCGTTTTGTTTTCTAAAACGCCCCATCTTAATTCAAATGCAAAGCCCGGGTCTCCGGATTATTTTTGTTTTGTTGCTACCGGATTGCAAACGGTCCATTTAAAATAAATAAAATATTTATTTGTTTTAGCGGGGGCAGTCGAACGGGCCGTATCGACCCGAACGACCACCCCCATAATTCAGATCGGCCCACCCCTTATTCCTAGTCCCACCTAAAACTCTACCCACCCCTCCCAGCCACATCACTCCCACCACTCAGAGGCCGCCACCTCACCCCTCCCTTTCCCTCTAGCCTATCCCTGCACGCCACCTCAACCAACCCTCTCTCCACTCCACCAACTCCCTCTGCCCTCCACCTCAACCGGACCCACCCACACAGCCTCCACTCACCCACGCGCCTGGCCCCGCCCCTGGGACCCGCGGCCCCACCCTGGCACTCCCCAACCCCCGCGTCCCTGCCGTCCTTCTTCCTCCTCCAACCCCGCGCTCCCCTGCTTCCCTCCTTCCTCCCTCCTCTCCTTCCCCCTCTCCGTTCCCCGCCAAGCCAAGCTGACCGCCGCTGCCTTTCCAGCCGCTTCCCGCCCCTGCTCGCATGGACCCTCTCGCCTTCTCCCTCCCGCGTCCGGCGCCGCCCGCATCCACCTCTCCGCCGACCTCCACCTCTCCCGCGCCGGCACCGTACCCTCTGCGCCGTTCCCGACCCCGCCGCTCCTAGCCCGCACCCCGGCGTCCGCCTCGCCCGCTCCCTCCGCGGCCGCCTCCAGCACCCTCGCCTCAGGCCCCCTCTCCTCCGCCCGGCGCGGCCACGCCCGCCGTCGCCTCTGCACCACCTCCCGGCCCGGCGCTCACCCTCGCCAGCGCCCGCCAACCACAAGACTCGCCGCGCTCGCGTCTCCCACCCCAGCGCGGCGTCCCTGCGAGCCCAGCGCCCGGCTCGGCGTCGCCGGCCTGCCCGTCCACTGCGCGCGCGGCCCGGCGGTGCCGCAGCGCCCGGCCACCTCCAGCTCAGCGCCTCCCGCCGCCTGCGCCCGCCCCGTCGCTCGGCGAGAACCTCCGCCTCCGCCGTTCGGTCCCGCCCGCACCTTCCTGCCGCCTCGGGCCCGCCCTCGCCGGTCGACCTTCGCTGCGGCGCTCGCGCGAGCCTCTCCTCCACGCCCGAGCTCGCTGCCCGAGCCCGCCTCCAGCGTCGACCTCGCCCGAGCTCGCCTCGCGGAGCCGGCCCGGCCCGACCGCGTCGTCCGGAGCACCTCGCCGTCGACCCTCGGCCGTCCTCCCAGCTCCTCCGGCCCGGCGCCGCGGCCTCGCCCGACAGCGTCCGATGAGCTCCGCCGTCCGTCAGCGCTGCGCGGGCGCCAACCCGCTGAACCACCGGTGGCGGTCCGCGGACTCGAGTACCCGGCGAGCACAAAGGACCCCACAAGACCATCGAGGCCGTCCCAATCCCGACATCGACAACCGTCGCGGAACATCTTCGACATGGGACGTCAAGGCCTCCGTTATGAAACTGACAAGATCAGCCACTCGGACCCGATGACCACCAAGAACGCCCCGAGAACGACAAGTACCTCCCTCGAACGCCAAACCCGAACCGGAAGGACGCCAAGATCGCCACCTGTACCACAAGTACCGCACCCCGGACGCCAAGTACTTCACCCCGAAGCCAAGACCGACTCGATGGCGCGGGCCCGACAAGACCCTCACAACGGCAAGACCGACCCTGTGGGACCCGACAAGATCTGCATGCGACAAGAACAACCCCGAAGAATCCGATGCAACCCACGGCACCGAACCGAGTACTCCTTTCCGAACGCCGAGACCGCTGAGAACCCGGATGCGACAAGATCTACCCGATGTTTGAGAACATACCGCCGAGACCGATCCCGTCGAACCCTGGACCCCGAGACCGGACCCTGGACCCTGTCGAACCCCGAACCCCGGAACCCCAAGATCTGCCGAACCCTAATGTGTGACCCTTTTCCTCGAACCCTATTTTATAACATAACAACTTGTTGCATGTTTAATTGACATCTCGCATGCATAATCATGTGGTTGGGGGCCTTCTGCCGATTCACCTAATAATTAAATATGGGGCCCATATGCGGACAAATCTAGCCTTATATTGGCCTCATTTAAATTTGTGTAGCGAACCCGATGCTATCTTTTGCCATGCTAAACAACATTTAAAATGCGGGGTTTCTAAATAACATGAATCACCTAATTAATTGTCGGGACCCCGGTTCCGCTTAATCTTGACCTAATTGCATCGCACCTTGCCATGCCATACATCATACATGCATCATGCCGATCTTCTGTCGTTGTATTAAATAGTGCATCCGGTGTTCTTCTAGTGTTTTGCTTCTTCGCGGATAAGGCCGTTGAGTTGATGTGAGCTTCGACCCGATCTTCGGTTGAACCTTCGACAATGTTTTCAGGCGAGCATCTCCCCCTTTCTACCTATCTTACTTTTATAGTGCTTTATTTCCTCCTGTTGATCTATTGCTATCTGTGTTGCGATGCTTTAGTTTCCGTACCCGTGATATTTCCCTGCAGCCGTATATTGCCTTGGACACATCCTATGACCTGTTGTTTGGTAGATAGTTGGACTTGCGCGTCGTAGTTGCTTGCTCAAGTGCTGATGTGTGTCGTCATATGCCACAGTTGCTGATGTATTGCCGCATGTTGATGTTGGAGATGATTCTAGTTTTACTTATCGTCACTTTAATTTCTGTTTAACAACTAAAATTGAAATAAGCAGAGGCATCGGTGGGTGATAGATAATATTTGGTTTCCGAACGCCCACTTGTGTCCCGTAAGACCCCGAGTACTTGATACCTGTTCCTTGATTTATCGCGCTATCCACATCCGGGAGGTATATGGGATCCCCGAGCCGAGCTTGATTCATTCTTATTTCTTGGGGCCACAAACTAGTTTGAGGTGTTTTACTATCCTGTACTTATGCCATGCTACTTTCAGTATTTAAATTGTGCGAGGAGCACACTGCTGCTTAGGATCGGGACACGTTTTGCGTATCGACAAGCCCAGCCACACTTTCGGGTTCCCAATGCCGCCGTCCACCCAAACCTTGAGGCCGTCTCGAGTCGGCTAGCTTCGCTATGGAATCTACTTAAGGGTGGCCCTGAAATATTTCTGAATCTGATTGTTCACCGTGAAAGCCTCGTTGGGTTTTGATTTGGTTTTTCCGAGGTTGATCGGCGTGTGTTGCTATTGGTGCACCCGGCGGGGAAAACTTTCTGAAAGCCGTGTCCGTGGATATGGACGACTTGGAGCACAGTATCTCGATCATAGACAAGCATAACTAAAGTTTACTGCTATAAATTTGACTTATAATGACTAGTAATCAGCTTCACTATAATGGAATGGCTAATTAATACTGCCCACAGTTGCTTGTTGGTTGTCGCTTGCGACAGTTGTACCTGACTAGTAAATCTTGCAACTACAACGAAATGACTGAATAAAAGTACCAACAACTGCTGGGTTTTATGGGATATCTCACGCTATTCATATCTGATTAGTAATTGTTGCAACTACAATGGAATGATTAACTAAAAGTGCCCACTGCTTACTTATCAGGACGATTATTTAAACCTGACTAGTAATTGCTTCAACAACAACTGAATAAGTAAAACTGCCAACTGTGTGAGTTCCTCGGTTGACTTCCTCGTTTGGTCTCGAGGGGGAAACACCAGGATGGGTTTGTTTGGTGTTAGCTTCAGGTTGGATCCGGATAGGTCATTCTCACCCCTCTCTGATAACCGCCAGAGTATCGAGTCTCTATAGGTTGTTTAGTGCATGCTGCCGCAGCCGCTTCAGTCCACCATACCTATGTAGGCGAGGACCGCCGAATTCTAGCCTCGCCGTGTACTGGCCTCGATCGACGCTCCTCTTTCCTTTGCCCTTTGTCGGCACCCCTTTTGTTTGAGCAGGTTGAGATCGGCGTCGTTAGCGGGGTTACCCTTCCGCTTGGCACAGGCAGGGTTATGGACGCCATTGGTTATTCTTCAGGGCTCTTAGCCCCATTTTCATCTTGTCCGTAGCTGGACGCTCTATCGTTTTCAAGGTGATTTGGATCTTTGTATATTATATCTGTATTCTTGACTCTTTAAGTCGCTGTTATATATATCTGTTCTGTGGGTCCCATCGAGGACTGTTGTGTAATGTTATTACTTTGTTTTCCACCCGCACGAAAGTGCCTGGTGGGCACCTTTGAATCGCTTCTATGCGGGTTTGGTGAATTTTGCTCAAACTTGCATAGGTCCGATTCTGAGGGTGTTACACATTTCTTAGCTTCTTTCATCACTTCATCATTTAATGCAATCACTCCCCTCTTCTTTGGTGTTGGTGTTGGAACTGGTTCAGGCACAATTGGTTCAGGAGTAACAGGCTCAGGTGTATTTTGCTCAGTTGAAGTCCAATCATCATAATTCTTTCTTTTCTTAGCCATTAATTCTTCAGCATCTATAGGAGTTCTTTTCCTGAAAACAAAATCAGCAAAGCTATCTAGGTATGTCCTAGAATCATCATTTAGTCCATTATAATAAATATCAAAAAGCTCATTCTTAGGCAATGGACATCCAGGATGTGCATGAATCAAGGCATAGAACCTTGTCCATGACTCAGGCAATTTCTCTTCTTCTCCCTGTTTAAAATAAAAAAGTCTCTGCAAAGCAGCATGTCTAGCACTAGGAGGAAAATATTTACGGAAGAAAGAAGCAATCAAACAATCAGGGCTATCAATGGAACCAGGAGGTAATCTATTAAACCACGCCCTAGCTTCTCCTTTTAGTGAAAAAAGGAAGATCTTAGGAACAAAGTACTTACGCATCTTAAAATCATCAGAGAATAAAGCACTCATAGTAGAAAGATCATTCATATGAGCCACAACACTCTCATTTTCAGTCTCATAGAAAGGTTCTTTCTCAACAATATCCAAATAGGATAAATCAAGAGAGAAATCATAATCTTTATCTTTAATATCTATGGGAGAGGTGGCAAACTTAGGATCAGAGGACAATTTAGGAACAATGGTACGTCTAGCAAGGAGACTCTTAATAGCACTAGTACCATGTGTGTTTCGGCACTCTTCAAAAAATTCATTAGTGAACTCAATGTAACCATCATTAATATCATAACTCTCTCTAGACTCAGGTGAGCTAACAGGTGTAACAATGTCTTCACTAGGAGATTTGGTATTTTCTAGACTAGCCATAGTAGCATCTAGGAAAGGACCTAATGAACCACTCGCATCAAGCATAGTATAAGTAACATCATGATCATCAAAAGCAGTTTCAGATTCAGCGGTAGTAGTAGTGTGTGTAGCATGAGTATGTGGTGGTGGTGTGACAAGCTTACTTATAACAGACAGTGAATCAAGAGCAACAGAGGTGTTTAGGACGGTACCTCTTCTTGTAGTGGATGGTAAAATAGGAAACTTTTTATCACGAGACTTCCCCATGATGAAAGTAGTAGCAGCGAACAATAATAGATCCAAGTGAACTTACAAGTAAAGCTATGTTCCCCGGCAACGGCGCCAGAATATAGTCTTGATGACCCACAAGTATAGGGGATCGCAACAGTCTTCGCGTGTAGTATTACCCAATTTATTGATTCGATACAAGGGGAGCCAAAGAATACTTGCAAGACTTAACAACTGAGTTGTCAATTTATCTGCACCTAGAAATAGTTCTTGCTCACAGAAGTTTATTAGTAGCAACAACAAAGCAACAACAACAGTAGAACAAGAGCAATAGTAACAGTAGGATACGAGCACGGTTGGTATAGGGATGGATAAACGGGCGTTGCATGGACAAGTCTAAACATGTAACTTCAAAATCTAGGGTATTGCAGATAAATAAGAATAAGCATCCAAGTACTAAACAATCCTAGGCATATGCTCCATATATAGTCACGCGTGCTCGATATGAGAACTTGCACAGCATCTTCTGTCCAGCTAGCCCATTGCAGCGGGGCCTCTAGGGAACTACTGACAATTAAGGTGCTCCTTTTAATAGAGCACCGGAGCAAACCATTAACACTCCGTGAACACATGTGATCCTCACACCACAGCCATCCCCTCCGGTTGTCCCAATTTCTGTCACTTCGGGGCCTTTGGATCTGGACAATCATATGTGTATACAACTTGCATATAAGATCACAAACAATACTATCATAATGATTCAATAATAAGTTTAGATCTGAGATCATGGCACTCGGGCCCTAGTGACAAGCATTAAGCACAACAAGTTGCAACAAAGTCAAATAGCACTAATAGAGATACTAGACACTATGCCCTAACAATCTTACTCGATTACATGATAGAACTCATCCAATCCCTACCATACCCATAGCTTACAGTGGGGGATTACTCACTCATGGATGAGGGAAACATTGATGGTCGATGGAGAGGCGTTGGTGATGACGATGACGATGATCCTCCCCAAATTCCCCGACCGACAGGCTGCCAGAACGGAGTTTCTGGTTCCGAATCGCGGCTTCTGATGGTGGTGGCGCAACGGAACTCTTTCTGAAAAAACGGCGACCCCTCCCCTCGGTTTTTAGGTCAAGGGGTAACTTATAGGCGCATAGGGAGCCCGAGAGGGTGCCTGGGGTGGCCGCACCCCCTAGGCGCGGGCAGGGCCCACCCATGCCTGGCAGGGGTGTGGTCCCCCTAGTCCTCCACTCCGTTTCGTCTTTTGGCTCCGTGGATCTTCTGGCGAAATATATTTTTTGGCATATTTTTCGGGATTTTTCCTGATAGTTGATTTTCTGCACAAAAACTAGACACCAAGTTAATTCTGCTGAAAACAACGTCAGTCCGTGTTAGTTATATCTAAATCACACAAGTTTAGAGGAAAAACAATAGCAAAAGTGTTCGGGAAAGTAGATACGTTTTGGACGTATCACGAATGAATACCATAATAATTATAATGTCCTCACTACATACAAACTTTGCAAACTTTCATGCTTTAAATGGCTACAATATTAAAATTTCTTCTAGTGCTTACAACTATTATGTCAGTGTCTAAGACGATGTAAAGGACTCTAATTTCACTTCTCCAAAATCCAAGAGCCTAGAAATCACCTAATTGTGTTACATAGGAATAATCCAATTGTGTTTGATGTTATTTTGCAATGGAATATCCGTGCAAGGAGAGTAGCGGTAGTCAAAAGATCGCTCGTGAAAAAGAACCTCTGCATCGCCTCCCCTCCTGAGGCGATCGGGGCAGCCCGCCGCCTCCTTCCTCCATCAACCCTCCCTGTTCTCCTTTCCTCCCGCCACCATCGGCAGGTACTGCTGGGCGTTGCCCGTGCGGTTCCGGGGGTCCGGCGGTGGCGGCTCGGCCTTTCCCCGCATGTGGGAGGCGCGACTAGGGCGAGTCGGCCTGGCGGCGGTGCTCCTCGGCCCGCAGAGTTCCGGTGCGATGCCAGGTGGC
This sequence comes from Avena longiglumis, assembly GCA_030063025.1. Classification (NCBI taxonomy): domain Eukaryota; kingdom Viridiplantae; phylum Streptophyta; class Magnoliopsida; order Poales; family Poaceae; genus Avena; species Avena longiglumis. The sequence goes on along the minus strand of CP125974.1, from coordinate 2,104,443 downwards.
TGAACAATGACGCCGCTCCCTCTTCAGCCTTTGGGGTGGCACAATAGCTGGACATGGCATGTGGTGGCTCCCTAGGCTAGATCTGTGCCCTTTGGACCCGATCTAGGTATGAGTGGACTGGGCTAGTCTGGGGGTGGTGGTTACGGCAGTTCGCTTGCTGCAACGCGGCGGCAGGAGCTTCATGGGCCCATCCTAGGCCCGGTCTGGCCCCTCCATGGGCCTGGTGTGTGCTCTCGCTGCTACGTCCGGTCGGCTACCACCAATGGTTGTGGAGGTCGTTCACTCCCGTGCCGCTGTGGTACTATCGCCTCTAGTTCCTGACTTTTCATCTCGGTTTCTCCGGTCGTGTTGTGGTGGCCATAGTGAGACGGCGTTGTTCCTTTCAAAACCACGGTGGTGTGCGCTGGTGGGTGGTAAGATGGGTGGAGCGCTACAATTTGTCAGGGGCATGGTTTGGTGGTCAGAGAAATCCATGTCAGCATAGCCGGCACCAACATGGTGACGCCCGTGTGCGCCGCCATCCTTCCTGAAGGGCGTCGGGTGTACCCCTTCCCACAGCTGCCTTCCGCGTATCGAGAGAAACTACAGGACTAGTCCGGGCAGCAGCGTCATCATCGTCGCTTTCCTTCTTGAAGAGCTTTCTTGATACGCGTCGAGTTGATGCGCTAGGAGAGTGGTGGGACTACTCCGAAGGGCGCAGCGGTTTTGGATCATCTTTGTTTTAGTCAAACTGCCGATATTGGCATTTGTTTCTTTTCCTTTCTTTCCTTTTTTTTTCTTTTGAGCTTGCTTGTGCTGCGGCCCCAACATGTTAGTTGTATCGGGTGATTTGGTATATTAATATAGCGGGTGAAAGACTATTTCGAGAGTGTTATTTTGCAATGCTGCCATCGCGTTTTCTATTGCTGTTATTGCCGCTGTATATGTGTTATAGTATACTAGCAAAATGCCCGTGCGTTGCTACGGGACAATAAAATTTGACAAGAGTCATTGATCTAAGCAATATTGCAATTCACAATCTCAACATCGCCTCCACTCTTCAATTCCGGATGTAAATCTGGCAACACTTTGTCTGATGTTGATGTAGGTACAGTAAATCCCTGTTAAACACAGATTGCTGTGATTATGAAAAAAATTAATAGTAACACAATTCTAAGACGAAACATATTGTATTCCAGAAATAATCCCTTTGTTACATAAATATGACTTTTAGAGTTATGAATAATGAAATTTTTGGGGTATGCGAACAAAAAGATGGTGACATATAACTTTCAGGGTATGTCCAAAAGAAGGAACAAAATATTATATTGATACGCAATGAATTTATGACCCATAGGAACTAAATGCACCCATCAATCTGCATACGCCATTATTAATAAGGTCCATATGAATAGAACAAATGGATGCAAGAGAAAAATTGCATGAAGTCTAATATAATCTAGGCGTTAGAATTTAATTTATATTATTCTACTGATTCCTGGTTGCAATTAATCAGTAGAGGTTGTCAATATATCTGATTGTGGGGAGTAAGACTGTTGGGACTTTTGGAGATTCATGATCAAGAAGATACTGCCTAACATCTTAATCGGAAAGTCTATTCACGAGCAAATCTATGGAAAGATACGGAAAAAAATAACTAATTAAGAACCACAGAAAACGTCTATATTTTTTTTTTCAGAACCTCAATACTGAAACTCAAACAAATGATATGACACGAAGATAACTTTAAAAGTTTAAAATCGTGTTTCCTTCTCTCAAACGATTTGCATCTGAATTATAGAACAACAACAGTAAGTGGATTGACCAAAAAAATCATCACATTGCTGCTGGCAACTCTTTGGGAGAAGGAATCAGAGGGCGCCGTGGTGCACGCCCCTGAAGCATGAGAAGGAATCATAAAAAGATGATGGAATCAGAAGAAGGATACATGCCTCCCTGTGAGGACCCATCGTGTGCACGCTCGGGACGATCTCGCCGTGCACGTCGGGAGCACTGAAGCGCACGTCGTCCATGGCGGTGTAGTGCCCAACCGGGACGACCTCACAGCGCATGCGCCGAGGCCAACGAAGCGCACACCTCGCGCCTACCCGTGCCTGCCGCCGCCAAGCCCCGCCCCGATGTCACACCCCACCCTCTTGCCGGTATGATTGCCGACGTGAGGCTTGATCGATTGCCTGAATTCCGGAACAAAGAGAAGCAGAGAGAGAGAGAGGAGCTCAGGCCGCCGCCCAGCTCGGCACCGCGAGCTCCGCCCGCGGCCTCCTCGGCCTCCCTCGCTGTCGTATGCTCCGCTAACCCCTGCGTCACCCCGCCGCCATGGCGCCGTCCCATCTCGCTGCATCCCCGACCACAGGCCGCCGCCACCGCGGTCGATTCCGCCCCTGGGAGCCTCTACGTGCGCGCCCAACTTAGTAAATTTCAGATCGAAATCGAGAGGAAGGCAGCGCCACAAATTTCCGATCGAAATCGAGCAGAAGTTACAAGTAGAACAGAGAGATTGGGCAGACTGGGTGAGGAATAGGCTTTAGGCAAGATGGAACCTCCGTTCACCTTGGGCCTCCACATCTGACTCCATATCCTCCTTCGAACTCCGCCGGCTCCCCGCTTCCTCCGCCCTGCAACTCGTCACCGGAGCCTCGGCCATTGTGGGGATCTCCGGATCTGGGCACGGGGATTATGTTTTCTTTGGAGAAAACCAGGTATGGAGCAGGGGGTCCATCGGGCGGATTATCGCCGCCTCGCTCTTACTCCTCCGCCTCCGAACGTGGCCAAGCAGCGCTGCTCTGGCCTTGCGATCCAAACACACAACCGAGCCGAACCTTTCAGGATTGTTAGCGGTGGCAGGACAAGTAATTTAGTCAAACAGCCAGGGGAAAAATCGGAAATAAAAAAGCGGACGGAAATTTGTCCACGACGAACCTACCTCAATGTAAATTAGTAGATAGATAGTTGAATGCCCGTGCGTTGCTACGGGCCGTTTAAATTTGATTTACCGTCATATAATTTAATTTAAGTCATGACATAGGATCTCATAAATTATGTATGAATTTCCTATCTAAATCGAGCTCATTTCTTGTTCAACATGTTAGATCGGATGCTTATAGGAGAAAAGCCTAACTCAGCATTCTTTAAAAATATGGTAAGGAGAACCAAGTCAACACGGTACTGGTACCCCCTTCTTACGTCAAAGATTTTACATTTTTTAAAGGAACTGGGACTAAGGTTTCTTTTCAGTATTCAAGAGTTTATATATGTTATCATGAACTATAGTACTTAAAAAACAATCTGATTTTACTTTTCTTAAAATTCAATTCGACAAAAGACTATTATTCAACACCATCTGCATATAAAATCAATATAAACCAATTATATCGTATCTTGGAGATTGCTCATGGAAGGTACTTCGATAATTCTTAGCAGCATATATACTCAGCATGACATGCAAATTAGCATCCCATATGATGTACGTAATGCTTTTGTTCTGAAGATCATCCACCGCAGTATCAAATATTTCACTTGCTGGGCGTTATTGCTAACTTGATCCAGCAAATACAACCACAACATTCCATATTATAACACGTCCTAACATCATCCTGAAAATTTTCCATGGGAATGTCCTAATTCTCATGGAATTATACTGACTGCTTACGATGAAAGTAAATCCAATGAAAGAAACTCACGTAAGCACTATTGGGTACTGAGTAGTGACCCGTTTATCATTACAACCTTACTGGAGAGAAGTGCACATATGCATCATTTTTTCTTCTTAAAAGTCTTGGACGCAAGAAAATAGGACAAATTAACCTTGCTAACATGTTAGCGGCCAACTAAAACTACGGACTGGCGGTACATTTCTTCGACTTTGCACTTGGTTCAGTTCAGAGAGGGTCAATAAAATACTCTCTGTCAGGTAAAAATAACAAGTACGAGCGTTGTGTGTTATAAAGTTACAGACTAAAAGAAGATGAAGAAATAAACTGCACCAGAGATTGTTGAAATGCTCCTGCGATGTACAAAATGTCGCCGTTAGGCCTGCTTCGCCTGGGTCATATTGCTTGATTGTGCCATCATCCGTCCGTCGAAACACGATAGTCTCTTGAAAACAACTTGTCTCAACGCATCCACCTTTGTACATTGCTAATGCTATAGTACCCACAAAATGGTAAAAATATGCTATCAAAAGGTCATTCAATTTCCTTGTAAATGCATTAAATCTAGTAATACACTTGTGATAGTGTGCATATAATTAACATCTTTCTAGAGTCCACATACATCATATGCCATGCATTCAGATTCTCACCGTTGTTGAGAAGCTGATTGCCGTTGCAAGCATTGCATGTCATATACACAAAGAGCAGAAAATCAAAGTTGTTTTACCTTTGATAAAATATCAATCTCCAACTTACAAGAGCATCAACGGACACACAGATACAGGATGCAAGCTAGTCATAGTTGTTTATAATAACACCATTGTCTTTGGTTAATTATAATAACAAACTTAATCGAACCAAAATCTCAAAGTTTACATGTAACCTGAAAAATAAATAGATATAGCTCCGCAATTAAGAATCTTCTATTGACACAAACATGAAACAAAAGTAAAACCACTGGTAACTGCCTTCTCGCCTTCTCTATTCCACTTCCTTCCCCTCTCCATTGCAGTCTACAGTGAGATATGGTCTCTAGTGAGATATGGTGAAGTACATCACATGATCCTTAATGACGCCAGCACCGCTGCATTTCACCTGAGCAATTCTCCTCCTCTCTTCACCTCTTCCTCTCAAATACACCTCTTTTGGCTGGACCACCAACATGTGTTCATCTCATCCTAAATCCAAGGCCTCTTCATATAGATCTCCATTTCCGAGCATGAGGACGTGGATGTGATAAGCAGTAACCACGCCATCCATCGCTCCTCTAAGATCCATATCTTAATCGTATAGTACAAAAACCACAGCCTATTGATCGAGTGAACCTTTGATTAATTCTTGTCAGACATGTTTACATAAATAGATGCAGTGTGTGTATGATCATGGATGTGGTGGTAGTAAGGGTTATACATATGTATATTTCCTTTTCCTATTGCTATTGTTTGTGTCAAACAGAAAGAGAAGGCCTCAATTCTGATAGAATTTCTTTACATTTCTCATATCTTGTTTTCGCCTTCTGACTATAAAATGAAGTGGGAGGCTGATTTAAATTGTTATCTTCTAATCGAATTATGGATTTGGACTGTTGAACCTAAAGCATACAACAATCTGATAACGAAAATGGCACTGTGTGGGAAAGGTGTACTACGCCATGTACTGAAATTGGGGCTTCTACGCAGGAAGTTGTCATAGAATTGAATTGTAGCATATACATATTGTTACCTAGTAATATAAGCAGATAGATAGAAGGGGAGGGGCGGAGATCTGCAGTGACCTGGAACATGGCCTCACCGAACACCCCGGGGAAGATCTGGAGCACGTCAGGCCCGTCATTGGTGAACAGCCATTTGCGGCAGATGTCGAGGCACCGCGCCGCAGCATCTCCAACACGAGGACGTGCGCGCGGGAGGAGAGCAACAAGTAGGCGATCCAACCACCACAAAATGAAGAAGGAATAGACACAATTCAATCCATGCTGATGCAAAGAGGACGTCAATAGCGAACAAACAAAAGAAAGAGAAACAAGAGAAAGACAAAGGGATTGACACACACGGTTGTACTCTGCCATGCCCCTTCCATCGGAAGTCTCCCCCACGCGCGCGCTCATGCCGTCGTCGGGCTCCCCGCCGCGGACCGGTTCCCCTGCGCCCTCGCCCTCCGCCACGGACCAGCTCCTCGCCGGCATCCCGAACCCCGGCCGCGCGGCTGCGCCACAGGCCACAGGCCACAGATCAAGCCCTGCTTTCCGCTTCCCCGACCGGCACCTCGACGTCCGATCTCCGTCCGCAGCAACCTGGCGCCTCTCCGTCAACCGCGGCCTCCCATCCAAGCTTGTGCTCCTCCATGGGCTTGTGCTCCTCCATGGACGGCTCGGTCGTTGACCCAGGAGACCCAGAGCGGCGGTTGAATTTGATAAAGGTTGAAAACGTAGAGTGACGGACGGAAACGTATTGACTAACCTACCTCAAGGAAAATTAGTAGATAGACTAGCATATAACCCGTGCCTTGCTACGGCGACATATCAATCAAATACTCTCTCCGTCCTAAAATAGTTATCTCAGTTTTGTTGAAATTGTAAGAAATCTAAATACTATTTAGTATATAGATTTATCCAAATTCTGACAAATCTAAGACATCTATTTTGAAAGGGGGAATAATTAATATCGGTGCGTTACAACGGAAGAGATTATTGTGAAGTCATACAAATTCTTTCATGCAAAACGCACATGACACTTTTCTTGCCCGTCGCCACACGCATCTACGCACGGACCGGCTCCCAGCTCCGCATCTGGTCAGCACTGGACCACTCGCCCTGTCCCCGACCAGCGCCCTCCTTTAGAACCAAAAACTAAAATAAAACCAAAAAACAATAAAGAAAAATGTTTTTAAAATAAAAATAGTGAGAAGAACCATATATGGATTTGAGCAAAGGAATCGTTGAACAGATGGATTTGAACAAAACAACCAATTTATCTTCTTGATTTAGTACCAAATATTGTTCCATAACTGGTAGCAAGCGCTACGGGGACCTACAGGTTCAATAACATCATAGTGCCTCCTCGTCGGGGCCAACCAAGAAACACACGCTTGATCTTTTCGAGCAGCACAGCAAGCCAGCTCCCCTACTTCGGCGCCGACAGCAGATTCTCCCTTGTGTCATCCATGTGCGGCAGCAGCCGGTTCATCCGCGCGCACCATCGCCTTGAACTCCAACGAGTCGTGCTGCGTGCTCCGCTGCTGCACCACGCTCCGCCTGATGCCCACTGGGTCGTCCCATACACCGGTGCTAGCAGGCAACACTGCTGCCCCACCGCGCCAGCCAGCGTCAGCGGCACCGGCAGCGCGCCACAGTTCTTACGGGAACATGCCCGGGCGTGCCAGCGCCTTGCCGTGGAGGGCGCGTGTCCTCGCCACTGGGCGTCCTCGTCGTGGAGGTTCCGCCTGGTGCCGTCAACCGCCACCATCGCTTGGCCCTCTTCGCCTCCGCGTTAGCCCAGCTGTGCCTGATCCTCCTATCCCACGACGGCTCCACTCCTCTTCTCCGTCGCCGACATCTAGACACCGCGCGCTGCCGTCACGGCGGCTTCCCGGCACTAGAGGAAAAAGGGCTATCCGTTCGCGACCCCAACCGGGACTAATGCTGGCACGCGTCCCGGTTGGAGCGGGCACGGGGCCAGGGGGCATGCGTCCCGGTTGGAGCCACCAACCGGGACTAAAGGTTTGGCCATAGCCACGTGGCGTGGCACGCACCTTTAGTCCCGGTTGCTGGCTCCAACCGGGACTAAAGACCCCTGCCCTCTATAAATGCAACGCCCCAGCCCCCTCTGCCTCCACTCTGTTTTTTCGAATGGTGGAAGGTGTGAGGGGGTGTGTGCTAGTTTTTTCTCATGCATGCATTGAAGGTGTTTGATGAAATGTTTGAGTGAATAATTCCGTTGAATTTCTCATAGAACAAAAATATAGAAGGTGTCCGAGACGCACTTGAGCTTTCTCCTCTTTATTTTCCTCGATCGAGGTTAGCAATCTTATCTTTTCTAGGTCATTGATATAATTCATGTGTCGGTGTGAATTGGTTATTTCACTATTTATGATGTCCTGTTTTTTGATAAACTTACTTATATGATGCAGATGAACGGTCGGGAATGGATGTACGATGACCGGCGCGTAGCCGGGTATATCAAAGGCGTGGATAAATTTATCGATGTGGCTACGACAAACAAAGAGAATGGATTTATACGTTGTCCATGTGTTCAATGTCGGAACAACAAGGAGTACTCTTCCTCGAAAATCATTCGCGGCCACCTGATTATGAAAGGTTTCATGCCCAACTATAATTGCTGGACCAAGCACGGGGAAAGAGGGGTTATGATAGAAGATGGTGAAGAAGAAGAAGATGATAACAACTATCATCATATGTTTCCTGAATACAGTGATACTGCAATGGAAGACAATGGAGAGGAAAGAGGTGAAGAACGGGCATCAGATGAGCCGGCTGATGAACTTGGTAGGGTCATTTCTGATGCAAAGCGAGACTGTGAAACAAAAAATGAGAAGTTGAAGTTAGAGGGCATGTTAGAAGATCACAAGAAATTGTTGTACCCAAATTGTGAAGATGGCAGCACAAAGCTCGGTACCACACTGGAATTGTTTCGATGGAAGGCAGAGTCTGGTCTAACCGACTCCTCATTTGAAAAGATGCTGAAAATAATGAAGCCGAAGTTTCCAAAACATAACGAACTTCCCGAGAGTACCTACGAAGCAAAGAAGACTCTCTGTCCTCTGGGATTAGATGTGCAAAAGATACATGCATGCATTAATGACTGTATCCTCTACCGCGGTAAGGAGTATGAGAATTTAGAAAAATGCCCGGTATGCAACGCGTTGCGGTATAATATCAGACGAGATGACCCTGGTGATGTTGAGGGAGAGCCCCTCCGGAAGAGGGTTCCTGCTAAGGTTATGTGGTATGCTCCTATAATACCAAGGTTGAAACGCATGTTCAGAAACAAAGAGCATGCCAGGTTGTTGCGATGGCACAAAGAAGACCGTAAGAAAGACGGGAAGTTGAGACACCCTGCTGATGGGTCACAGTGGAGAAAAATCGAGAGAGACTTCCCAGACTTTGCAGGTGACGCAAGGAACTTATGGTTTGGTCTAAGTACGGATGGCATGAATCCTTTTGGGAGCAGAGCTGCAGTCAAAGACTGGCCCGTGACTCTATGTATCTACAACCTGCCTCCTTGGTTGTGCATGAAGCGTAAGTTCATTATGATGCCAGTGCTCATCCAAGGCCCGAAGCAACCGGGCAACGACATTGATGTGTACCTTAGGCCATTAGTTGAAGAACTCTTACAGTTGTGGGACAAATCAGGTGTACGTGCGTGGGATGAGAACAAACAGGAGCCATTTAATCTACGAGGGTTGTTATTCGTAACCATCAATGATTGGCCTGCTCTTAGTAACCTTTCAGGACAGACAAACAAAGGATATAAGGCATGCACCCACTGTTTAGATAAGACCGAAGGTACATATTTGCATAAATGCAAGAAGGTTATGTACCTGGCGAATCGACGATTTCTTCCGACCAATCATCCCGTAAGAAAGAAAGGCAAGCATTTCAAAGGTGAGGCAGATCACCGGAAGAAGCCTGAACTCCCTGCTGGTGATAATGTATTTAGTATGGTCAAGAACATAGAAGTAATCTTTGGAAAGGGTCCCGGCGGTCAATCAGTTCCGAACGACGTCGCTACAGGACACACACCCATGTGGAAGAAAAAAACTATATTTTGGGAGCTGCCATATTGGAAAGTCCTGCGTGTCCGCTCTTCAATCGACGTGATGCACGTGACGAAGAATCTCTGCGTGAACCTGCTAGGATTCCTAGGCGTGTATGGGAAGACAAAAGATACACCTGAAGCACGGGAGGACCAACAAATTATGAAAGACCCAAAGAACATGCATACAGATAACAAGACGGATAAAGGGCGTCACTTAAGTCGTGCCAGCTATGCTCTTACCAAAGCAGAGAAGGAAATCTTTTTGAAGTCCTTTACAGTATCAAGGTGCCGTCGGGCTTCTCATCTAATATAAAGGGATAATAAATATGGAAGAAAAAGTTCCAAAACCTGAAGTCTCATGGTATCACGTGATTATGACGTGATTGCTTCCGATTGCATTGAGGGGGCTTCTCTAGGAAAATGTTCGAGTACCCATTGTGAAGGTGTGCATTCCTCAATGCAATATCTCGTAAGGTAATCAATCCAGATATTCCAAGGTTACTGAGAAGGATGTGGTACAATGTCTTGTTAGTTTTGAATTGGTGTTCCCACCATCCTTCTTCAATATTATGACGCATCTCTGGTTCATCTAGTGAAAGAGATTGCCATTCTCGGTCCGGTATTTCTGCACAATATGTTCCCTTTGAGAGGTTCATGGGAGTCTTAAAGAAATATGTTCATAACCATGCTAGACGAAGGAAGCATCTCCAAGGGATATGGAGCAGGAGGTCATTGAGTTTTGTGTTGACTTTATTCCTGACCTTAAGCCGATTGGTGTTTCGACTCATGACATGAGGGAAGACTAAGTAGAAAAGGCACTGGGAAAGAAAGCAATGATATGTAGGGACGATTCTTTCACTAAAGCACACTACAGTTCTACATAATTCCACCTTGGCAGCTCCGTATATCGAGGAACACAAGAATATTTTACGCTCCAAAACCGGGAAGCTTGAATCATGGATTCTGATGAACACATGAAGTCTTTCGATGGTTGGATGCGGACACATCTCTTGAATGACACCACTGTTGGAGATCAGCTATACTTGTTGGCAGCGTCACCATCTTCTCTTGTATTGAATTTCCAAGCGTCTGAAATAAATGGGAATACATTCTACGATCGCCCAAGATAAAAGAGCACCAACCAAAATAGTGGTGTCCGCTTTGATGCAATAGACGAGAATGGACAAAAGGACACATATTATGGTTACATAGAGGAGATATGGGAACTAGACTATGGAGTCTCTTTTAAGGTCCCTTTGTTTCATTGCAAATGGGTCAACTGAATGGGAAGGGTAAAGATAGACCAGGTTATGCGGAATGACAAAGTGGATCTCAACAATCTTGGTTATAGAGATGAACCATTCGTCCTAGCCAATGATGTGTCTCGGGTTTTATATGTGAAGGACATGTCCTCCGCACGAAAAAGAAAAAATATGCAACGAATACATCATATGATGAGCCAAAGCGTCACATAGTTCTTTCAGGAAAAGAAACATCGTGGGAATCGAGGACAAGACAAACATGTCGGAAGATTATAATAAGTTTGATGAAATTCCGCCCTTCACGGTGAAAGGCCCAAGCATTCTGTTAAGTAAAGAAGATGCTCCATGGTTACGTCTGAAGCGGTCATAAGGAATGACATATGCCAAGAAGTTCATGCTCATATTATGTAACTCTAGTTCATGTCTTTCGCGGTTTGTGGCTTGACCGAAGGATATCTTTCACGGTTTGTGTCTTTTAGTCCCGGTTTTGTAGTCTCAGTTTTTAATATTAATAAATGTCTTGAGTGTTAGTCCCGTTTTGTGGCTGGACCGGGAGTGCCTATATGACCAGTTTCTTGGAGATGCCGGAGGACTGGGCTCCGTCGGCATCTCCCTGAAACTGGTCGTAGTGGTGTCCCTGCTCTCGAAAACCATCTTGCAGCTTGTAACTTCACTAACTAGATCAATACGCCTCGAAGCTAAGTAATTTCACATATTAGGGAGTGCCTCTATGACTAGTTTCTCGGAGATGCCGGAGGACTGGTCTCCGTCGGCATCTCCCTGAAACTGGCCGAGGTGGTGTCCCTGCTCTCGAAAACCATCTTGCAGCTTGTAACTTCACTAAGTAGATCAATACGCCTCGGAGCTAACTAATTTCACATATTAGGGAGTGCCTCTATGACCAGTTTCTCGGAGATGCCGGAGGACTGGGCTCCGTCGGCATCTCCCTGAAACTGGCCGCAGTGGTGTCCCTTCTCTCGAAAACCATCTTGCAGCTTGTAACTTCACTAACTATATCAATACGCCTCGGAGCTAACTAATTTCACATATTAGCGAGTGCCTCTATGACCAGTTTCTCGGAGATCTTGGGAGGACTGGGCTCCGTCGGCATCTCCCTGAAACTGGCCGCAGTGGTGTCCCTTCTCTCAAAAACCATCTTGCAGCTTGTAACTTCACTAACTAGATCAATACGCCTCGGAGCTAACTAATTTCACATATTAGGGAGTGCCTCTATGACCAGTTTCTCGGAGATGCCGGAGGACTGGGCTCCGTCGGCATCTCCCCGAATCGGCCGTAGTGGTGTCCCTGCTCTCTAAAACCATCTTGGAGATGCCTCAAACTGGCTGGAGGACTGGACTCACAAGGATGCATATTTATAGTACAAGCAGCTCGGCATAATGTCGACACTCACGACATAATGTCGACACTCACCCCTATTATTAGTGCTGACTCATCTTTAGTCCCGGATGGTGTCTCCAAGGGACTAAAGGTTCATCTTTAGTCCTGGTTGGTGACACCATCCGGGACAAGGTACAAGCCGCACGACATAATGTCGACACTCACCCCTATTATTAGTGTTGCCTGGCCCACTCTGCCGCAATCCCTTCAGTCGCGGTTGGTTTCTCCAACCGGGAATAAATATGAACCCTCTCTTTATATAGGCATTTCCCTCTATTTATTAGGTAACACTTAAGACATTTATTAATATTAAAAACCGGGACAAACCAAGACTAGCTAACACTCAGGACTAAAGCCGCCCCTTTAGTCATAATCATGCCTAGTCCTATAGTACGCAGACCGTGGTCTTCATCGTCGTCATCATCATCGCCGTCACCACCGCCACTGGGATCCTCGGCCCATCCATGGCATATACCAGGGTCATTCCAGCCTCGGATTCACGGCGGGTGGGAGAGGGTCTCTGGAAGACGATGCCTTCACCGGACAGTGGGGCCTGTGGCGGGTGGACTCGTGGGCACCGTAGGCGAGGATGGTCTCCCCCGGCGATGTAGCGCATCACTTCGATGATAGTACGGTTCGCCCACCACAGACGACGGCCGGCTTCGTTGTGGTTCACCGGTGGCGGGCCATCACCCTCGTACCTGGCGAGCTCCCTTTCCCGCCTATTAGCGAAGAAGGCATTCCAGGTGTCGTAGTTGTCGGGATCCCACTGGGGATCCATCCGCTGCTCCGGCGTGAGCTCGTGGTAGAAGTGGTTTGTGATGGCCGCCTGGCGTGCGGAACCTTGAGGGACAGGAGGGACAGGAACCCCTCGGCCAAAGATCCGGCCGGTGCGGTAGCCAATGGACAAGGTTAGTTGAGGCGCACGCCTCGGTCTCCTCGAGGTCGAATGGCCCGATGGCGTGTCCATTGTTCTAAGAGAGGAATGTGTGGATGTGTGGATAGCCATGACACGATCACCCTAAATATAGAGGGAAAGGGCGGGAAAACTTGGCGTGAAGCTTTGGGAAATGGCGGGAAATATCTTTAGTCCCGGTTAGTGACTACATCCGGGACTAAAAGCTCTAGTAGAAAGGAAAGGGCGGGAAAACTTGGCGGGAAGAGGTGGGAAATGGCGGAAAATATTTTTAGTCCCGGTTTGTGACTACATCCGGGACTAAATGTGTGCCGAACAATGATCATGTTTCGAAAAAACCGTCACAAAATGACCTATCATGTTCGAGGTTTCATGGCTTTTTCGGTCCAAATGACCGATGTTATGTGCTGAATCACGGCATAGTTTGTGATGTTGTGCCCATATTATGCATGTGTGTGGACATTGGTATGGAGAACAATGTTGCAGGAGTAAGTTTTCCTTTTTGTCGCACGGAAAAGCCCTTTTCCATTTTCCGAGCGCAAAAAACGGGTCGTTTTGTGAAGTAACCACCAAAATGCCGTTTCACAATGCTACCGTCCCATTTTCCTAAAATACTAGACCACCTTACATGGACTATCTCCCAACCGGTACATCTCAAACCTTTTCGTCCATCCCGGGTAAAAAGGACAAATGTCTGCCGAATCGGTAGGAAGTGGGTCCGGTTTGTACTACAGGTACATGATCTATCGCCCGTGATTTTTTGAAAAAATCATTTTTAGACTCGCAATATGTGGTTTCTTCAGAGATCCAATGCAAGTTCTAACGATGCTCGTCCCCTATCTTCATGCACACCGGTTCAACCATAGTTAGAAATTCAGATAATTCAAAACGGGCATAATTCAAAAAAAATCCGAACAATGAAAATCCTTCGCTTGGTGTCATATTTTGTTACCTAGTTGAAAGAAAAAATACCAGACTTGGTATATTGATCATGTTTCGAAAAAACCTTCACAAAATGACCTATCATGTTCGAGGTTTCATGGCTTTCGATCCAAATGACCGATGTTATGTGCTGAATCACGGCATAGTTTGTGATGTTATGCCCATATTATGCATGTGTCTGGACATTGGTATGGAGAACAATGTTGCAGGAGGAAGTTTTCCTTTTTGTCGCACAGAAAAGCCCTTTTCCATTTTTCGAGCGCAAAAAACGAGTCGTTTTGTGAAGTAACCACCAAAATGCCGTTTCACAATGCTACCGTCCCATTTTCCTAAAATACTAGACCACCTTACATGGACTATCTCCCAACCGGTACATCTCAAACCTTTTCGTCCATCCCGGGTAAAAAGGACAAATGTCTGCCGAATCGGTAGGAAGTGGGTCCGGTTTGTACTACAGGTACATGATCTATCGCCCGTGATTTTTTGAAAAATCATTTTTAGACTCGCAATATGTGGTTTCTTCAGAGATCCAATGCAAGTTCTAACGATGCTCGTCCCCTATCTTCATGCACACCGGTTCAACCATAGTTAGAAATTCAGATAATTCAAAACGGGCATAATAAATTCAAAAAAAATCCGAACAATGAAAATCCTTCGCTTGGTGTCATATTTTGTTACATAGTTGAAAGGAAAAATACCAGACTTGGTATATTGATCATGTTTCGAAAAAAATAGAAAATGGTTTTGGATTATTTATTCAAATCCATACACTTCTTATGTTTAAAGTTTTTCTAAATTCCAAATTAATATTCAAAAATATAAGTTAATTCATTTTAAAAGGTTACATTAATTATTTTTTAGAAATAGAAAATGGTTTTGGATTATTTATTCAAATCCATACACTTCTTATGTTTAAAGTTTTTCTAAATTCCAAATTAATATTCAAAAATATAAGTTAATTCATTTTAAAAGGTTACATTAATTATTTTTTAGAAATAGAAAATGGTTTTGGATTATTTATTCAAATCCATACACTTCTTATGTTTAAAGTTTTCTAAATTCCAAATTAATATTAAAAATATAAGTTAATTCATTTTAATTGTAAATGGTTCATATTTTAAATGGTTACATTAATTGTTTTTAAAGCAGAACATGGTTTTGAATTATTTATTCAAATCCAAACACTTTTATGTTTAAAGTTTTCTAAATTCCAAATTAATTATCATTTAAAAACAATACAAATTTAAACCCCAAAATAAAAATAATAAGGGAACAGAGAGAAAATACCTGAATTTTTTTGAAAGCAGAATATGTCGGTTGGAGCCACCAACCGGGACTAAAGACCCTGCGCATATGGGCTAATGAAAAAAATTGAACTATCGTCCCGGTTGGTGGCTCCAACGGGACGTATGATTCTTTAGTCCCGGTTGGAGCCACCAACCGACAAAAGGTCCTTTAGTTATAACTTGGGTGCCCCTCTTCTTCTTCCCCATCTCCTCCTCTTCTCTTCTCGCCTGCAGCCGTCAGCTGCCCGCCCGTGCACGCCCTACGCCGCCTCGCCCAGCGTGCAGGAAGCTTCGCCTCGTCGCCCCGAGGCTTCTCCCTGAAGGAATCGGCCCCGCTCGCTCCCAATCGTCGCCAACGACCCTCGAGCCCGACGATCGCCGCCGTCAATTCGTCGGCTCCCGACCTCGCCTCCCCGACACCACCACCGCACACCTGGTGAGCTGCTGGTCCTCGTGGACCCTCTCTCTCGCCCCCTCTCGCTCTGGTTCATCCTCCCCGTCGACCACCTGCCACCACCGCCGCTCACCGTCGTCGTGCTCTCTCTCCGGTGACCTTTTGGAGGCGGCGCCGCTACTCTTTGGCTCGCCTCAACCTCCTCTCTCTAACGCGCGCACGCACGCGCCCTAGATCGCCCCCTAACGCCGTTCCCCATCACCGTCCTGCAAGCCACCGCCGGCGTGACGTCACCCGTGCATCAGCGCGACCCAGCCAGGGAGCCACTTTGCCTGCATGGCTTTCCTATGTGGCCTCTGGCCCACAGGTCAGCATCTCTGGCTAGCCCCAGCCCGAGTGAAAAATGCCCCCCTGAACCACTTTTGCTTGTGTGGCTGCTGAGGTGGCTCCGGGCCCCTCTGTCAGTCATTGTGGCTAGATATGCCTGCGGTGTAAAATTTTTAACCAGCTTTTAATAATTTCAGAAATAATTATAATCTTATAAATTCAATAACTTTTAATCTATAAGTCATAAAAATATGAATAATATATCAAAATGTTTAGAAAAATAAAACCTAGCTATCTAAGCTATAATCATGCATTGTTCAACAACTTAAATTACAAGTTTAATTAGAAGAACAAATCCACCCCTCTCATGTGTTCCGGAGTTTCTCCGAGTTAGGGTTTTCACCCCTCTCATGTATAAAGAAGTCCAAACTAATAGAAAGAGTTAGGATATATATTTATATTCTTAATAGACGACTATATATTTGAAGACATTCATCGGAAGAGGACACCATAATTGCCCAAGTTGTAACCATTATATTTAGTCATAAACCCTAGATTCCTATACTCTCGCCGGATCCTGTTATAAACCCGTTGAGATCATCTTGTACCCACATTATACGATCTCTCGATCATGTTATGAAAAAAATCCGAGGCAATCCTTCCCCTTAAACACATATCTTTGTCTTTGAGATCCAAACATGCTGACCCGAGACGATTGCCATAGAAATAAACTCTCTTACGATCTTAGGAAGTGAGGATGTCGTAGGATCATGAAAACTATCCTCCATGGTGCGTGAATCCTCTACAAAATAAGGCACTCGATGAATAGGAAACAAGGAGAGAAGAAAACTCAACTGAACATGAGACACTTGGGCCTGCATAATTGTCACATTCGTATTTTACGCTTGAACTTGAATTCCATATTTTCAGTGTTATTTACCCATTTTCACTGATTTTTTTGAATTACTAATAATACGCTGGAAGACTAGTAAAAACAAGAAATAAGTTCTAGGAATGGGTGAAAAATACTAGCAAAAGTAGGCAAAAAAAAGAGGCCACCGAGCCACCACAAAGAGAAAAGACCGTGCACTTTAAAGGATTTATTATGCACTAGCCAATTATCATAAAAAACCGATTTGATGGAAAGAAACTAGACAACATATTTATATGCAACACTCCCCTCACTTAGGCTATTTTAGTCCTTAACATGGGATATAAGTATGCCGCGGAATTTTTTTATTTTTTTAATACTACGTGAACTGGGTCTTAAACTCAAGATTTGCCTTGATACATAAAGGATTTATGCATTAGCCAATTATCCCGAAAAACCGATCTGATGAAAAATGACTAGGCAGTATATTTATATTCAAACACAGTTAAGCGTAAGAATGAATTTACTAACCTATTGCGAAACACCTATTTATCAAAGGAAAAATGATCACACATAGAAATATAATCAATTAACAAGCATTGGAATGAGATTGCACGTGCATCAACCAACAAAGAGCCTGGAATGATTCTTCTTTTTGGCAGAAAAGCATAAGTCTCTATACCACCCACGCTACAAACTCCGTTTGTCTAATTAATGAGTGCTGTTGTGCGAACATGGCAATGAGACTCATATCTTCTGGAACTCTTCACACCCCTCAGCGCCAATCTCGGTGAAGGCCGCTACAAGACTTGACATCACATTAGCTAGGGCAAGCTTTAACCCCGCTGAGCTAGGTCGCCCCCTACCTGCCATTGTGTCATTGACGTCTTCCACTAGCTTGCCATCAACACATCCTTGTAGGTACGCCTCGCAAGTCCTGAGCACAAATCTCCCCCGACGGTGGAAGTGGTCCCTAACAAACCCCTCGAATTCTTGGGGTGGCCGGCGCAGCAGGTGGAGCATGGTCCGGAGGGTGAGAAGATAAGCGTTTTCGCCATAGGGTAGCGCGTTCCGGCGACCCACTGGTGTCCCTACCTGTCTCTCGTGCCCGGCTTCATTGTAGTATGGTTGGTCGTTGAGAATGAGGCCCTGGATGGATACGAGGACTTGGAGCAGGCTCGACGTTGCCGGTGACCACACCTCGGTGCCCTCACCGTGAAACGTGTTAAGTAGGCTTCATTTTTATTATTGTGTATGTATATATTAGGGTTTCTCTGAATTATGGTTTATATCTCTCAACACCGTACTTAACTTTCTCCTTTAGCCGCTTTGACTTATTCGTTTTTCCACCTATGCAGAAATTATGGACCCACACGTCAGAGACGAAGAAAAGGAAGAGTTGATCCAAGGTGTGATCCGTGGGGAAGATAATTTAGACGTATCAACATTTCTGAACAACTCCGTTGAGGGTGATCCTCTTTTTACCGGAGTAGACAACTTGTTTGAGGTTGAAGGTGTTGCCTTCCGCGAGGGAGAAGGCGATGCCTTGTGTAATCGAGAAGACGACCGCTCCGGCGAGGTGCATGTAATATAAATCAATTCATTAATTAATCATCTGCTATCTATATAGAAATAGTAACGACGATCTTTCTTCTTTTAGCCCTCCGGATCGAAGGAATCTACTTAAAAGAGCAGACGAGGCCCAACCAAAAAGTTGCAAGACCATGAGAGGTTCAGGATCGAAGATGTCGCTGAAGACGGCAGACCGACAGCTCCCGAAGTTGTCGCAACCAAATTTTTGGCACAATGCGGAGTAATCGTTAGGGACTTAATCCCGATCACCATTAGAAATTGGAATAGGCCTGCTAATGCGGATGAAGAGGGAACATGTTTATTTGTCCCTAACCACGCCAAAGATTTACTGTGGAAGAGGCTCATGGTTAATTTCAAACTACCGAAGATAGAGCTGGATCCAAATGCGGAGGATCCAGTTGAGGACGCCTTACAACATGGGAGAGCCATGGAGGCTAAGGTCAGGGAGTGGGCTTTGAAGAAGATGGCCCAGTGTTTCACCAACTGGAAGAAAAGATTGCACCTTGACTATGTCGTGAAAAAGAAGACTCCCGATTTCAAGAATATTCAGTTTGAGAAGATAAAACCATTCTGGGATGAGTTTGTGGAATACAAGAAATCAGAAAAAGCTAAGAAAATGTCTGAAACGAATAAGCTGAATGCTGCTAAGAAGAAGTATCACCATACTATGGGGCAAGGTGGCTACAGGGTTGGCATTCCTAAGTGGGAGAAACTTGAGCAGGAACTGCGTGATAAAAAGATCACCCCAGAGACAGACGATTGGGTAGAACGTGCAAGGAATTGGTTTTACGGGCATGGGGGCACGTTGGACTCGGAAGGGAGGTGTATATATAACATACGACATAAAGAAGACCCCTTGCCAATCGAGAGGATCAGAAAGCAGTAAAGGCTGTTAAAGATGGGGACTTCATTCCCGATAGAGAGAATGATGAGCTCACACTCGCCCTTGGAAATAAGGAACATGATGGACGAACACGAGGCACAATAGGCTCCCAATCATGGAGGACTGGGTTTCCCGAAGAGAGGAAGAAATATCCTGATAGAAGCCGTCAGAGGAGTAAGGACAGGGCGACAGTTGAAGCAGAAAGTCAGAAAGAGCGAATGCGTTTAATTGAAGAACGATTAAAGCAACAACAAGATGAAATTAACACACTTAAAGAGCAAAGTACTACCGGCCCATCTCAGCAGCACACTGCATTCGATGCTACCGGCCTATCGAATAATCGAAAAAGCAGTGTGGCTTCCACCGAGGTCCCGGGTGATGACAATGGCGATGCCGATGATGCACCGACGATGGCTCCTGGCTACCCAAAGGATGATATCACAGATGACACACTGCGAGCTACATGTCAAAGTTGTGAACATATCAATGAAGGTGGCGGTCGGCTATGCCTTACCAATTGGACCCACACCAACTTACCACTGTCGTCCGGTTCCAGAGGGCTACGCTGTTGTTGGCGTGGATGAAATCATGCCCACCTTTGAGGTTTTGGATCTTCACTACCCTGCTGGTGAAGGGGATGTGACTGTGCTGGGTGACGCAAAAAACGTCACCATTCTATGGCCGAAGGATTGTATCGTGCTTCGAAATCACACGCCAAGGCCATCTTCGCCGCCGCGGCAGCCGTCTTCGTCGCCTCACCCGGCTCCGTCGCCTCACCAATCTCCGGTGCAGCCATCGCCGCGGGAGCCATCGCCGGCGCCTCAGGATAAAAAGCGTAAGCGTACCGCTATTGTGCGTCGTAAGCGATCGCCGAAACGTAAACAAGAGCCTCTTCCAAAAGTACCAACGGTTCCTCCCAAGAGAGCTTATGACTGTACTGAAGAGGAGACTGCGGCGATCGTTGATGCGGAAACGACAGCGTTTTTCGCTAAGCTGAGGCGGCCGAAAGAGCCAGAGTTCCCCAGCACCAAAGAAGAAAAAGCCAAAGTGTTGAAAATGCTAAAGAATCTTCATCAACCCGAGCCAAAGCTGTCATCAGACTATGAGCGTTCTATTCTCAAGTCACATGCGGCACAAAAAGCCTCGAAGAGCAGTACTGATGCAAGCGGGAAATCTGTTGCCCAGCTCGGAGAACAAGCAAAACAGACTTGCGCCCCTCTCAAGGTGATTTCTCAAACCAATGTGGGGTCGAGCAAATATGGGGCCGAAGCAGATGATCCAGGTAGTTACTGTCTGGAGAAGCTGCCGCTGCTCAAGGTATGAGTATTGCCCAGTACTTATCCCAGTTAGAGTTCTTCCCCTTGAGTGAAGTAGCATACAAATACCAGTACGGCAAACCTCTCGTCAAACCTGAGGAGGTAAACAATCTTCCAACAAAAATGCGAAGATTGCATAACTGGTACTTGCATGCCACAAAGGCCGGGGCTAACTGGATAGTGCTGAGGGTTACAAAAAAGCATCATGGGAAAGAAAGGGATGACATGATATCCATTGAATTTGATGAACTATTTCAATTATTCAATCAAGACGCCTTAGACAAATCGATCATCAGTGCCTATTGTCTGTAAGTACTAATTATGTAATTAATTTAGTCTCCAGCTATATTATTTTGTTTATTGCATGTATATAATCATACTGTAATATGCAGAATGAAGATTCTCGAATGCAGCAGAGGACAAATCTATGACATTGGCTTCATTGACCCATATTGGGTTCATGAAGCTAATCTCAAAATAAGCCCCCAGGATACGGAGGATAATATAGTACACGCGTTAAGGTTTCAAGAAACCAAAAGGGAAATACTATTTCCTTACAACTTCGAGTGAGTGTTATTGTCTTGAGTGTAGGCAACTTCCCCTTGAGTGTAGGCAAGGCGTTCGAGGAAATGTCGGACAGGGGTATTGAGTCATTGGATCCGCGATGGCCAACGGCTGGGGACCGTGAGGTTGGGCAGCTCGAGCAGCCGTGATTCGTGTCGGTGATTCATCCACCGCGTCACAGTGAGCCGTCACCCACTGCCCTCCTGTCGCGTTCCCGTCCACCGGGCATCATCTTCAGAGAGCATCGCCCCAGCCAAAATCTGTAGGAAGGGGAGATATGAAGCTCACCCCGATAAAAATCGGCAGCGCGAGAGCAACTACGAGAACAGAAGGAGCTCGACCTGACCAAAATTGGTAGAAGGAGCGACATTCCGTCCAGCCGCGCTACCACCACGGGCACCAGCGGGTCGCAACAGTGTTTCCTACAAAGTGAACCTGCACGCACGTTGGGTGTCGCCTTCAGCAAACTACCTCGGCACGGAGAGTGGCAGGCTCAAGGCTAGATGGAGACCAACGCTGGAGTGAAGAGGGAAACGTTGACTGGCATCCAGTGCATGAGCGTACACGACTACACGCAGAAGGCAACCATGAAGGAGAAGGGTGTCCTTGGTCGGCCATGAAGAGGTCCGATTTGTACCTGTGTTGTCTTCTTAGTGATCCTTTGGCCACTAATCTGTGAAACGGTCAAATAAATACAGTTTGTGATGTTGTGAGGATTTTGTTTGCTGATTATTGTATGGGGTGGGAGAACCTTTTCTGATGCTGCTAGAGGCAAGGAAATCAAGCAGATTGACTTGCTTGGACGAGTGTCGCATGAAAAAAGAATGCAATCCTTCTTTTCAATTTGACTGTATTCTTACACCTGTGTCAATGTCCGGTTGTAAATTTGTGAGGCATCTCTTATGTTTAGAAACGAAGTGGTTGCATCCATGATTTATGCCGAAGATTTTGTAACAACACAGTCTTTTACGTTGTTCAGAGATTTTGTTTGTAAGCACAATGTTATTTCCAATATGTGAAGAATTGGTTGTAAATATGAAATCAAGGCTTCTTGCTGTTTGCATGCATAGGCCGATGCGACGATAGAGATGAGGCAGGGCAAGATCACCACGTCTCAGGAAGGAGAGAGTAATTTGGCTGATCCTTTGTGCCAATGCATTGCCTCTCCATGTTGAAGCCACAAGGATTTAATTAGCAGTTTGCTTCCTTGCCCTGCTTGTTGGATTACCACAACTGTTAATTAACAGCGAATTGTTCTTTCCGTTCCTAGCTAAATCATTGGCAAATGGTATGCATAGCATTAGGCCGGTAGACATAGCTCTATAGTAATACAACTTGATCCATAAATTGACACATAATGACCTAATTTTGGTTACTCCCTACACATCTATTTCCCATAGTCTTGATCTCAAAGGATTTCCACTTGAGTAAAGCTATGGTGGGAACCAATTAGGCAATGCGCGTAAACTGAATGCAGCTGTTGAAAATGCAACGGAATGTCTTGAAATGGTGACTGGAAGTTGTGAATTCAGGTGTTATCTGCACAACATAATTTACAAGAAGCTGAAGCAGTAGCTAATATTGCACTGTATGAGGCTGAGAAAGAGGTCTAAATCGACGCCACAGCTGGAAATGTCAGTTTATTCATTCCCAGTTTCCAGTACATGGCAACCAGAAACCCCAGGTGCTCCCTTCCCCACTACTATTGTAGAAAACAACCGCCTGTGGTAAAAGTACGACCATATATTTGACGTGTTAAGATTTAGACATAGTCAGAGGCCCCCACTCGTCAAGACTAATCTTCTTTGCGTGATCCATGAGCTATACTCTGGTATAGACACACAAGATGAACTTATAAATTTTGACCCGTAGCAACGCACGGGCAATGCAGCTGTTGAAAATGCAACGGAATGTCTTGAAATGGTGACTGGAAGTTGTGAATTCAGGTGTTATCTGCACAACATAATTTACAAGAAGCTGAAGCAGTAGCTAATATTGCACTGTATGAGGCTGAGAAAGAGGTCTAAATCGACGCCACAGCTGGAAATGTCAGTTTATTCATTCCCAGTTTCCAGTACATGGCAACCAGAAACCCCAGGTGCTCCCTTCCCCACTACTATTGTAGAAAACAACCGCCTGTGGTAAAAGTACGACCATATATTTGACGTGTTAAGATTTAGACATAGTCAGAGGCCCCCACTCGTCAAGACTAATCTTCTTTGCGTGATCCATGAGCTATACTCTGGTATAGACACACAAGATGAACTTATAAATTTGGACCCGTAGCAACGCACGGGCACTTTGCTAGTCTTTTTAATATAACTAGCACAAAGACCGTGCGTTGCTACGGCACGCCATAATGGTAAAATTAAAAACAATTATATATAGTAAATAGGAAATATACCAGTGTGTTACACCGGGTGATCTATATTTCCACTCATAGAGACGTAAAAAAAAGATCACTTCGGTCTACACAGGCACTAATAGACTCTATAATTCACTATATATGTCGCCAGTCTAGATTTATTAGTTTCTTGTAACTACTAACTCGATACACCACAACAGTCCACTTACACTAAACATAATAAAGTATGCTCCCGATGCAGAAGAATCAAAAGCAATATATATTACACCATTTTTCTTACATATTTTCAAGGAAGTGAGTTGAAACTGGGTGTTCTCTTCCTTCGAGACTAATCACAGGGCAATTTCCAAAGTGTCATGCAAACATGCTTGAGTGAGAGTTCCAATGAAGTTGGTAGAATGGCGAGATGGCGGCAGAGTCGACGACACCGAGAGTTTCGGCGAAGATCGGCAGGATGAAAGAGTGAGAACCAGGTTTCAGATTTTTATCCTTTTACTCCTTCTATTCTGCAATTACATGTTTAGAGCTGTGGCTGCTCCTACGGTTCAGAGTTGCATACATGTTCAGAGTTCTGGCTGCTCATACGGTCCAGTGTTGCACAGAACGAAAGTCGCCCATTGCATCACCATCCCCGTGCGCTCTCTCTGCCTGGAGTCTGTCCCAACTGCCGTTTTCTGTCACTGCGCATCACGCCCTTTACCTGCTTGATCTCCGGCGCCGAGAAAACACTGCAAGGTGGATTCCCCCAGCGACGCCCCCACCTCCTGCCTCCCCCAACCAAAGACGCTCGTCGCCCCTATCCTCACTCCGACTAATTCCTTCCCCAACCTGAGACACTCGTCGCCCCCTCCCCCTCAGGATAGCGGCGACCTAGGAGCTGTGGCGGCAACGAACTAAGGCGGCAACGGCCGACAGACTCTGGCGCGCAGGGTTTGTTCGGGAATCGAGAGGCAGGGGATCCAGAGGACAGGGAGACGTACCCAGATGGAGAACCATGCCGGCCTGGATCTGGCTCCTCGGGACGGTCACCTCGTCCAAGAACGCTTCCAGGCCCCTTTCCTGCTCTCCCTTGCACCAAAGGCGCAGCCCCTCACAGCGGTACGTGCCCACCTCGGTTGCCGAGATCGTGTGGCGCAGATCGGAAGAGTCCGGTGGTGGTGCGGGGCCTAAACCAGGACGACGATGATATCTGTTCCAGGGCGGCGGCGGTCGCTGGGATTGAGCAGGTGGGGCAGAGAAGGAGGTGCGCTCCAGCGTGAGGAAAAAAAGATTGACCAACTTGGCGGTGGCAGGCACGTAATACTTTCAAAGAGTCAGGGGCAAAATCGTCTAACAAAAAATCGGAACGAAAAAACTGGGTCGGACGAACCTACCTGTGTGTAAATTAGTAGATAGATAGATAGATAGATAGATAGATAATGGTGGATATATATATAGACCGAGGGACATATTGATTGATGATAACGCTGGACGCGCGAGACGCCGCGACCTGTGCGCAATAAATGCAGGCATGCCCCAACTCGGCCCCGCCCTCTCCCTCCCTTTCCTTCCTCCCCATGATAAATATTCCCTATTCTACTCTGAAAGCGAACCGAGTCCGGCCTCTCGCAGGTCGGCAGGAGCGTGACGATGCAATCCAGGATGGCGGCGGCCGGCGCGGCAGATGACGACTACCCCTGCGTGAGGCGGCTTCGTCACCGGCGCCTCCTCGCGTACCTCCACAACCATGGCTTCCAAGCTGCCTTCCACTCGTAACTACACCTGAGACCTGACTACACAATGAGCCCCTACCTCGTCTCCTTCCCAGCCTTTTGTTCCTGCAAATTGCTAAACCGCTTGCGCGCGCGCGTGCAGGGCGATCCAGGAGCTGGGCCGGCGTGAGCAGAGGATCTTCAGCGCGGCGCACCTGCGGAAGCTCGTGGCCGGGGGCCGGTGGGGCGAGGCCCTCAGCTACGTCTGCTGCTTCCTGCAATGGCCGCCTGGCGACGTCGAGGCCCGCGCCCTCCTCTTTTTCCTCGCCTCGCTACGGAGCCTGGCCAACATCGCCGCCACCGCCTCAACTGGTGGCATCGCCGCAGAGCAGCGCCGCAGCAATGTCGCCATGTTCTTGTCCATCTGCTTCCGCAACGCCAAGCTCTCCTCCATCACCAATACAATGCTAAACTCGCCGCTATACAGGTATGTACTCGCATATCGCATGTCTGTTGTCTAATGATGTTTGTAATTTCAACAAACATCCGTTACGCTTGAAAGAATGGATGCCTATTTATACAGGGCGTCCCTGAACTGGGAACTTGTGAAGCACGAGGCGTCATCGATCGCCCACGACTTGGCTCTCGAGTCCCCAGAGCTAAGTCGGCGCGAGGTGCCACGACCGCCGCCGGCGCCAGGCGGCCAGCACGACGTGCATCTTCCCATCTTCAGGTGGGTTTAATTCAGATCGATCATGTGTTTTGCATCTACTACATTATTACTTCTTCTATGAAATCTCGCTCTCATCATGTTTTGCACGCATGATCGATGGACAGTCCCTGTCCAAGGCGTGGATACAAGAGGAAACAAGCCAGGCGCCCAACAGCGTCTGCTATCGCCAAGCTCTGTCTCGATCTTAACAAAAAGAGGAGTAACAAGAAAACGAGGTACACTGCTTTAAAGTTGCCCAACTTATTTTATAGTAGTACTTCATATATATCCCCTGGGTTTTGGTGTCCTACCTCTCAGTTATACTCCTTGCTCCTTTAATTTTGCAGCCTTGCTTCTTCTTCAGATCCAATTCCGGGCAAAATGAGACATGTATTTTTTGTAGGAATGGACACTCAGGCGCAAAACCGGGCAGCGGATCTTATCGGTAATTACAGCTACTCTTGTAATCTACTTCTAGTCTATATATATAAGCACATCCTTCAACTTTAGTCTTATAATTGCTACCACTAAAATTTAAGTCATTCTCGATAATGCCAACATTTCTAATTTAACTATCTATATATATACAGAATTAGTAACATGCAAAATATATCAAATCGGTATTGATGGATTTAGCGTGAAATTTATGTACTTTCACAATGTATAGTAGTTTCATGTGAGGCAGCATGTTTGAAAATAAATTGATGTACTATGCTCGACATGCATGTCCGAGTTATATTTTAGATCGGAGTAAGAGGTACATATAGTACCACTCCCGCATAGCATTACTTGAAAACACATTTGATGGCACTGCCTCTCAAATTAATTTGTGACACATACAACTGATTTGTATTTCTCTGACCTTCCTTAATTTTTGTGTGGCTGATGTGTTCCAGACAAATGTTTGAAAGCTGGTACATCCGTGAAGCTTCAACAGGGGCATCTATTACAATCAACTAGAATACAAGGTAACCGAGTCACACGAGTTTTACAATCTCTATTAATTTACTCGTGGAAAGATGAACTTGCTAGAAAATCAGCAATGTAACTGATCTTAGGCAGGTCTTAAGTAACACCATTTGCTTGGTAAAAAGGGCACTATTTCTCATTAACATATTTTCGTGATTAAAATGAATGCCAAAAGAGATGGATGCAAGTTTATTTGTAAGCGGAGGGGGTACACCCTCGGGTATCCATTAGTATAGTCAATTGGCGGCCAAAAAGCCCAACGTGCCAACTGATTAGTCGTTTAGTGCCTCACCACAAGATACACTAAAATAAGCTCAGTGTAAGATTATAAAAAAATATCAGCCCAATGAAAATCTGCCTTTTCTAACTAACCCATTCAGATTATTTTGTGTGCCTTGTAGGACCAAACCAAGAAGGACCAGCTTGCATACTCTACGTACAGAATCATTGTGGTTTAAATCCAAACAGCACTCTCGTTGACATAGGTGGATATCGCTTGAATGCTCAAAATCTGAAGTGCCTCACCATTGACAAAACACATGACGGCAGAGAGAAATTCATACCAACAATTGTGAGTCAGCGAAATTGAACTTACGTTGAAAATTTACATACGGTACTAATTATGAACTGTATTCACATAAAGGGAACTTGCTTTGCAGGTAACGAATGCATACATTAGGATAATTACAAGACGTCGTGCCAAGTGTGTATTGAGTAAAAGATTTCTAGTTTATGACTCGGATTGGGCCCAAGATATTCCAAATATTGTTAATGGAGATGTTTCGAAGATGCGGAGCGTCAATCTTCTTGATCATGCAAAGTTCCTGATTCAGAGTGAGCTGGTAAAAGTGAGAAATATTTATAATTTTAATAATAAGGAAAATAAAATGCTGAACCAGAAATTCGTGCAGGTTTTTCTCCCAATGTTTGTCAACAAGGAACACACTATTGTGTTGGTAGTCAACAACAAGAGCAAACAGTTCCAAGTTTTAGATTCAGTAAGGGAATATTCACGGTACCAGAGCCAAATAAATGACACGGTGACAAATTATTGATAAACATGCTATTCAATATGATCTTTCAAGATGCAGAGCTGATTAAGTTAGATGCTAATGATAATTGTGAACACAGATTAGAGGGATCAAAAACTTGCTAGAACTAGCAAGGAGTCGCGGCCTCCATGAAGTGCCAGATGTTACAACCTGGCCTGTCAACCAAATCTATCACATACCACCACAAGAAGATGGGTATGTTTTGACATTGGTAACTTCATCCCTAACTGTTTTTATGTACTAATAAGAATTTCCCTGCTATATATATCTTTGCAGTTGTTCATGTTCCCTCTTTGCTCTGAAGTATATTGAGCTCTGGGATGGTGAGCGCTTATCGATAAGCTTCAACCAGGTCTGCGTGTTGCGTAAATATCATGTGAGTTTAGTCAGATAGAATTAACATATACCCCTCTTTGATGCAGTCTGACATCCACTACTTCAGAGTGCAAGTTCTCATTGAGCTGTTGTTATCCGAGCTTAATACCATGAATGATGTCAAGAGCGAACTCCGCTGTCGCTTGGATGAAGCAAAGTGACATGAGTCCACGATGGCATGCTGCAATTGTTTTGGTTCAATCACAAGCCGGCCTTTCTCTCCCTTTTTTCGAGCTTGTAGCTCTGAGTTTCTCTTTTTGCTCAATATACTGCAGCCCTGAGTTTCTCCATCAAACTGACTGAATTAAATGAAGCTATATGTAAAAACAGAGTGGTAGTTTCAATTTCTTACTTGAAGTTTTAAGTTGATTATTTACTTGTATATATACAACTTATAAAGTCAGCTCAAAGCTTAACCAAAAGAAATAACCATATAACCGCAATTATTTTGCTTTGTTCTCTCAATTACTTGTGTACACACGCATGCACACACGCAGATATACTGGTGTTGTCGGGCATGGTGAATTCATGATCGATGTGTGATGGCATTGACCGGATACTTCGGACGGTTGGGAGTACGAGGCAAGAGTGTAGTAGAACTTAATTTTCGTGCAAGCGTTTACCGTGATGAACCAAGGAAGGGACTACACTTGTAGGTGTGGTTCATGCATGGCAAATTCAAAATGACGAAGTTATATTTACCAATGTGGAGTTTGTTGAATATATGTACGAGTTTGGTTACAATTAGACTTGTAATTAGTGGAAGGTTCTGTGTCGAAGTCGAACACCTGTGTAACGACCCACTGGGCTGAGATGGGCTCACTAGTGGGCTTGGCCCAACTCACAGCCAGTTACTGATCAAAGATTACAACTACCCAAGGGAAAGCAGCAAAAAGGGCATCCAAGGTGATCGCGGACGGCACGGCGGCCGCTTCCTATTCCCACCCCGGCTCTAGCTTCCTTCTCCTTCATGCTTTGTTCTACTCCCTCCGTTTTAAAATATAAAATATTTTAGGTTTATAAAAAAAATGTATCTAGTCTAATTTTAGTGTGTAGATTCATTTAAAACGTGAGTGAACCTATTTACTAAAACTAGTCTAGATACATTTGCTTCACAAAGCTAAAACATCTTATATTTTGAAACAGATGGAGTAGTAATCAACTCATAATTCTTGTATCTCTAGATTATTGAGTGGATTTAAGCGTATGGACTCTAACATCTGGTATCAGAGCCACCCTTCGCTAGAATTTTTTCCCAATTATTTCTCATCCCACACATGGCCATGGATCCTGAGCTGAAGGAGTACCTTGATGCGTGGTCAGCGAGACGCCGTCAAGAATTCGAAGACATTATGGCTTGCTTTGATGCTCTTGACCGATCTATGCAGGACACTGTTGGCTGCCTTGTCGGGCTAGTGCAGGCGAACTTCGACACGACCGAGCTCGTCACAACATCGGTAAGGTTGGCCGAGTCCCAAGCTACGATACGGCCGCTCCTGCCGTTCCCATCAACACCATAGCTGGAGTGCCCGTGTCCTGTTCGACGGAATGCCCAAACTGCGACACCAACGACACGGCCAGTGCTTTCACCCCAGCAGCAGCGGCGTCGTCGCTCAAAGTTGTCGCTGATGTCATACCCTTGCTCGCTATCGCTGTAGCAAGTGATCAAACTCTTGATGGCCAACCCATCAGTGGTGTTACATCATTGGAATTGTTCTATGCAGCCCTAGCGAGATATATTGCTTGGATGATGTGCTCTCATTTCTTCAATATTGGGGGAGTGCTAATGATTGTGTGCAGTCAGCCCATACATACCACACAACTTTTGTTTTGCTTCCATGCAGTGTCTCTGGGTTCCAATTGCTAGTTATGGACATAAGCCTTGAATTGAAGCTATTGTCAAATGGTTCTACACCCATCACTTTACTGAAAGCTCACTTGGACAGTGACACTTGTGCAGCTTCGAGTTGCGAGTACTTGGGTATGGACACTATTGTTTGCATTGGTTCATGGTTATTTGCGGGTTATTCGGTTGGTGTATGCCAGGAATACTCGGTACCATCTTCAACTAATTACTTCATTGAACTTCTGGTGTACCTAGCACTATGGGTTGGCACCTACTTGATTCCCCTTGCAGATTAGCCATAGCAGTTTGTTTGCCGTCTCTCCAAGAGCCTGACCATAATTTTCGTACTTCTCATCTGAAAGAATCACTGATTCTGAACAAAATGAAGTGGTCAGTTAGCTCATATGGTCAGTTTTCTCGGGCAATTCATGATGCTTCTTATTGGCCTAGGTACTTTGTCACTGGAAGTCATATGAACCTACTGTTTACTGCTGCTAGCACAGGATCACGTTGGCTTGTTTCTTGTGTATGTGGTCCTGCAATTAATTCCTCAATTTCTGTTCTATCAGATGAATGGGTTCTGCCACTATGGGATTCTAGACAACATGGCTCATATGATAAGCTATCTTGTGCAATTCAGAATGCTTCTTATTGGTCTGATAATCTTGTCACTTCACGACAGATGCAAGTGATTACTGATTGTTTGACCTGGCAACTATTTCTTAGTGGTTCTTCACCCATTTTGATTAAGGTGAAGTTTCTTGTGTGGAGAAAGGAACGGTATGGTACACTGTTGTATGTCGCTGAATCGACCGGAGCAAAATTAACTCATATGAGTTTGGTAAGTGGTGGAACTACATGGAGAACTTAGAGTTGCTGATACTACCTCGGACGTTAGAACAGGAGGTAATAAACAATGGTTTTCAGTTACAGCAGTACATGGCTCAATATCTAGCTCAGGGGTTATTTTTCTTTGATGATCCGGTCATGGGGTCAGACATCGTTGTTCTTTCCATGAGTAATATTCTGGACGGTGGCATCATTACCTTGTCTAGATTCACTACAACATTTAGGCCAACACTGGCGTCTGCTCTGCTTGTCACTGTGAAGCAGAACAACAGTAAGCGATCTTCCCGAACTCTGATCCTAGCATTTTTAGAAAATAGTGGTGTGATTGGTGATGAACTTTGGAGTCAATTTGGCACAATGATTATGCTGATATGGTCAAGTCAGTTCATGGCATTAATCAATGGCTGTGAACAAGGCAGTAATTTCCAAGCGCTCTCTCTGGCTCTACTCTTGGTGCCGCAACATGATAAATACACACAGTGGTCATGGGATCCTAGAGGCTGTACTTTTGCACTATACAGTTCTGAGAGAAACTGGATTACTCCTCTGCATTTTGAGGAACAATTCTAGATGTCATCACTGTGGGTTCTATGTGGATTTCTGATTTGGTTAGTCCCATGGATTGTGGATGGTTTGGCGCTCTCCACGTATCACATACAGACTCATTTTCAAGGAAGGAGGGATGTCCGGCAAGCCGACTCCTCGGACCAAAACCATGTTAGTCCCAACTGCTACATCACCTTTGTCAACCAGATTCCGATGGGCTACGACTACTACCTCCACCAGGCAAGCTACTTCTACATGGTCTGCAGCGACATCAACTACGACCATGAAGACTTCTGACTCCAGCAAGACCAAGGAAGGTCACATGCCATGGGATCCGAGCAAGTCAATCCTTCGATATGATCTAAAGCTTCGTCTTGGGGACAAGCGGAGTTTCAAGGAGGAAGGGATGTTAGGACCCTTACCCGTCGATGCCCCCACTGGGCTGAGATGGGCTCACTAGTGGGCTCGGCCCAGCTCACAGCCAGTTACTGATCAAAGGGTACAACTACCTAAGGGAAAGCAGCGGAGAGGGCATCCAAGTTGGATCACAAACGGCATGGCGGCAGCTTCCTCTTCCCACCTCGGCTCTAGCTTCCTTCTCCTTTATGCTTTGTTCTTGTAATCAACTCACAATTCTTGTATCTCTGGATGATTGAGTGGATTTAAGAATCTGGACTCTAACAACCTGTAACATGACCTAATATATAAAGACACCGGGAGTAGCAAAATAGACTTGACGCAAGCTAGGTTAGATACAGGGTCGAGTTTTTATGGACAGTCCGGCGCCCGTGGCAAGGGCGCTGGACCAGTATGACGTTGTAGATTTGATATGTATGTATACCATGACAGGCTTGTCATTGACATTACTATGATGAGTATGTAGAGAGGAGTGTTTGTAAAGTATGCCTAGCAGATGCTTACGTTTATTGCTAAACTGCATTATCAGATCTTGGTGTCGTGATGCGAGTGCTTGTTCTCGATAGATCGTATTCTCACCTCCGACTCTCAACACAAATCAGTCGACAAAACAATGCACATTATATATAGAAAATCGTATAGCAGTGGTAGCTGACATATATGGTGGCTGTGGCCTAGCCCCAATCGCGCCGAGTGCAGTCCCGCGTTGACGATAAAGAGTTCCGGCGAGACGTCACATACGTACAACCGCTTCTATTTCCGCCGAGACAGTACACGCGTGCAACCAACATCAAGCAGCTAATCGATTCTGATCAATTTGAGCTAGCTCCTAGCACACAACACGTACGCACGCAAAACAGATATGATGGCCACAGGAGCTTGTCGTTCCTGCTAGTTTTCGTATTGCTCAACTCACACTTGTTACAGGGTACATGCAAGGGATATAAATACCCGAAAGCAACGCAGTGCCAATGCGAATCGGTTAAGAGAACTAGTCCTACTCAGCTAGGGAACACACACACACATGCACGTGACACCAAACCGGTGTCGTTAGGGATTAAGATTGCTAACAATGGCGGCATCTTTCTTTTTGTTGTAACTAAAGGATCAAGCATGCAGTATATTCATAATGACCACCTTATCAAAATAAAACATGCACTTCAAAATAAGGAAATTTAAGAGTTGTAATGGGCTAGGAGCACGAGAGTGGAAGGAGCAAGAGGGAAGTACCAAACACTTCAGTGGCGGTCATGGCGCTACCGTCGAGCAAAATTATGTAGCTGAAGCAGATATGTTACGGCCACGACCAACAAACTCGAGGACTAGCAGGCTGAGAGGTAGCCTACAAAGCAGAACTTCCTATGAACAACGAGTTCAGAAATTAAGGTGTTGTGGCTCCAACTTATCAAAGCCTAATATCTGCAGGGCCACCCATTGTTGACTTGCGATCGGAGGGGGCTCCCAATTCTGGCGAGCCATCCAGGATATCAAGCACCTCATTCGCCAAGGGGCTTTCTTCGTCGTGGGCAACAGCCAGGAAACCCTCTTTTGGATGGACCCCTGGATAGAGTCTACCCCTCTCTCAGGAATTCCCGTCGTTATCCGCTATTTGTGCAGCCCCCACGATGTCAGTGGCAGAAGCGGAGTAGGGAGGCCTCTGGAATATCCCGTTCCGGAGGACCTTAAGTGACGCTGAAGCCACTTACTTCATGCGGCTGCGAGGCACACTATCTGCGTCCCTTTTGAAGGGAATATACCCTAGAGGAAAATAATAAAAGGTTTATTATTTTCATATTTCAATAAGTTCGTAATAGTTTCATATTGTACTATAACTGTACTCAAGTGGACAACTGTGATATAAAACATAAGTCCCTAGTATCCTCTATTACTAGTTCGTTGGATAACATGATGATCAAGGTTTCCTGATCATGAAGTAAGTGGACACCCCTAAAAGATTGCGACATGATCAAGTCACAAAGTGTTTGGTCGAGTTTGTTGGTCGTGGCATCACGGTCCCGATGTTGATCATTGACGCAAGAGAGTCTAGGTCATGTCTGTAGCTGTTCCCGAGCCATGAGGGGATCCACTTAAGGGTGCGACGAGCTTGAGATCATCCGTAAGTTGGAATCATAGATGAGAAATAGAAAGCCGGAATTGTTCCGTGAAGAGAGATCTGAAGTTGTTTGGAGAAAGAAAGGAAACAGGAAAAGTTTCGGTGAGAGGACCGGAATTGTTTCGGATGTTCGGAAGCTGTTCGGAGGATATATATAAGGGAAACCAAAACGTGTTTCGGGTCGAATCGGATTTGGTAATATGTATTTACATATTAATTAATGTAATTAATACTAAATATAATATTAAAATCTGATTAAATGGTTATTCCACTGATGGGCCGAATCTCATAGGGAAAAAGGGCCCATGAGGGAAACCGGAGGAGGGATGGCCACCCGGATGGGCCCTAAGGGCCCATACGCCTAGGGGAAACCCTTGGGCGCCTAGGGTTAGGGTTTGGGGCACCCCAGGGCTGCCCCCACCCCTGGCCGCCGCCTCCTCCCCCCTTGGCCGCCTATTGGAAGGCTTGGGGGAGGGCCAAGGCTGCCCCTCCCCCCACTATATAAGGAGGCCCCCTCTCCCCTTTGGAGGACACACCAATACGATAGATTCCATGAGTTGGGAGCTCTCATCCTCCTCCTCTACAAGCTCTCTCTCTCTAGTTGTCTTCACGCGTTGGCACGGCCCAGGGATGTTAGCGCAAGAGACGATGCATTCGTAGCACGCCCTTGTGCTGTGGGGATTCCATAGCAAGAGATCTACTTCCGCAACATACTCCCGGCGTGATCGGGGAGGCGGAGGTTCTCGTCGTACACCATATGTGTACAAAGCCACAAGGTGCAACACTTGGGGCACTATGATCGTGAGCCGGACGGCTGCATGGTGTTGGAGCAAGGGTGACCTGCGAGGAGCATCGCGACCTTGAGGTCGGCTACGAGCACGACTACATCAACCACGTTCCCCTCGGAATGTTAACCGCTTTCGGACTATAAGGGTATGTATCCGAAACCTCTTGGTCGTTACTGCATCACTCATAGATAGATCTTGGGCATCGGGGTCTTTCGCGTAGTAAATTTTTTGTTTTTTTTTGCCCTGAACCCCAACAGTGGTATCAGAGACAATCTATGCATAGTAGTGTTGTACGTTTAGTACGCACACGGTGTTGTGCGGGCATTAATACTATAGTTGTTATCCTCCCACGTGTACTTGTTTATATCGCGGGATTGTTTGATGAAGCGGCCTAGACCGACCTTACGCGTAAGCTTACGCGAGACTGGTTCCATGCTCAACATACGACTTGTTCCATATAACTGGCTACCCGGTGTCTGTCTCTCTTACGATAGTTGATATAACATTTCCAACGGAGGGCCCCGAAAGGGGTGCGGTAGAGAAAACTGTATGTATCAATGTTGTGGTTAGAAAGTTTGTAGATTAGAAACAATTCTATTAATAAATCTCTAACAACCACGTAAAACTTGCAATATATAAAGTAGAGGCGTCTAACTTTATGTTGCAGGAGGGGCATGTGATTTGATATGGTCATGATTGTTACGATGGTAAAGTGGTTTACTTTTATGTTACTAAGTTATGTATTAATAGTCATAATTCCAATGGACGACCTTCTGGTGGCGTTGTGGACTTGGCTTCAAAACCGGTGGCATGATGGAGATCATGCCAGTAGCATGATGTAGATTATGCCAGAGCGCTCGATGGATATCAAGGCGCAAGGAGGACCATATCATATCACAATATACATATGATGTTGATACCTGCTTTGCATCTTATTGTGTGCTAGTATTATATACTCAACGGTAGCATAGATAAGATGATCCCTATTAAAACCAATGTTGAATTGACGAGCCTAGCATGTGCAGACATGACCTCTAAATTCCAATGATAGTGTTCCCCTTGTGTGTGCACCGCCAAGAAAGTTCTTCGGTATGAAGCCGGCCGTGACGATCGGGGGTTAGACATACCTACATTCGCATACGGTTGGTGTAAGAAAGGTTACAATGCAATACACACAAGTTTGAGTTGGCGAGTCTAGCATGTGCAGACATGACCTCGGATCACACGAGATCGAAAGATCGAGCATGAGTCACATGGATGATGTGATTGATATTGAAGAATGTCTACCTTTTAAGATATGTTTCTGGTCGTGACGATCGGGGGTTGCATAGTGAATTGGGATCGTGCAATCACTAAAATCGTCTAAGAGATGACTATTTTAGTGCGGTCTTAATTATGAATTGAACTCATTATTATGAACTAAGTCTAGATGTCTGTTTACAAATATCTTAGTAGATCATGGCCTATCCCATTGAGGTACTTTGCGACCATGAGAAATTTCTTGCTAGAAATGAAACTTAGCAGAAGGTTCCAACTTCATAGATTAATACCCACACCCGAGGGATATCTTCGTAATAAGCTGATCTTCTCTTCTTGATACAATAACAATTAGGAATAATCTAATGACTCCACAAAGTTTGTGTTTTCTCCATAAATCATCCAAAAGGGATCATTCTTCATTTGATGGAGAGTTAGACTACAATTTTGCAGTTTGAAAAAATAAGGCACATAATGTATGAGCCATTGGATGAGTTTTCTTCTATGGTGTATGAAAACAAAAGATTTAGGGAATCACTTAGCAATCTTGCGTTAGAGTTGAGAACTCTAAGAAGGGCTTGATTGAGATGGAGGTCATGGATGAAAAGAGTATATGTCAGATATACAAAGTTATAAATATGATTCTTGCAAAAACTCGTTGCAGTTTATAAAGTATTGGATACTTGTCCCGTTTTGTGAAAAACAGGATGGTATGCTTGAGAATTGCTTGAATTGAGGCAATATGGCTTGATGAAGGCAAGCAAACTAGTTGATGGCCGACATCACTCCTTCCCTAGAAGTTTATCATTTGGATTAGTGGACTTGAATACAATTTGGAATCCCTGTTTGTGTGTCTTTCTTTTGGCAAGACGATTATTCATATGAATAAGTTACAATCCAGTTGTACTGTTCTTATGAGTAATACCTTTATGGTCACATTATGATTATAAATAAATTATTATTATCACTATGTTAATGATAATAGTTTAATCATTTATAAAGGATTATAATGCTAAAAGATATCCAAGGTTAAAAAATGACAGGACACTATTGTTTAAGTCAATGTGGTTATTGTATGTTTTTCATCCTAGATGAAGATCGCGGTCTTAGATATTTGATCTAGATACTTTGCAAGACCATGCCTCGTTTGACGAAATGACTAAAACTCCGCATTCTGGTAAAACGGTGATATGCGAAGAATTGTTGAATCTTATACATAGTGATGTATCACATTTTCAAAAAATAGTGGAAACCATTATTTCATTGTGGACTTAAGTGAATAGGTGTATTTAATTAATGAAATGGAAGTATTGCAATGATTTGAATTGTTCAAATGAGTTCAAAAACAAAAAGAAGGATATGGAATTAACATGAATACAAAGTCTCTCGATTTGATCGATATGACTAAAGTATTTAAGTTAAAGTTTGGCATAAAAGGACTTGTGAAAGTTGTTTCACAAATTATAATAATTGTACAAATTTAAGGTGTTGATATGTCTAAATATCATAATTTTTTTATACTAGATACATATGGTCTAATATTATCTCTTATATGGGTTATAGTTATCGTTTAGAGTTAAAGATAGAAATATGCAAACACTCGTTTGAAATACAATGGAACATCTAAGGATTCGTGGAAACAACACCATAAGAGTTATGGCATGTTCGAGTTTCTAGAGGTTTCGATAATTCGAAATCGTGGGGAATAAACAAGTCTTTGTAGTGTATTCTTAGGAAACTATGAATATATGTTTCATAGAGGGCAAACCTATTGTTGTCCTAAGTCTACGTGTCTTGATGAAGATACAGGTGGAAGAAAGTAAAAGTCCAAAACAAGGTATTTGACCTCACCTCCTGATTGTTGAGTGGCGTAGCAAAATTTATTTCGTGAAACCAAACTCTACAAATAGAGGAGAAAGTAATGATAATGATCATTAAGTTTCAGCGAATACTTTTTACAAAAGAAAGTAGGATTCAAGAATATATTCTGCAAGTTAGCGGAATTATATTTTGATTCACTTGTCATGTTATTTGAACAATACATATCTACGAATACAAAGAGGCGTGATGGATCTAAATGCGAGAAATGATTAGGATTCATAAAATCCTATATTAAGTTACATTTAAGATTGAAAAGGAATATGTTACTTGATCTTATTAAGTAAAGATGTTTACCTGATGTTTTTGAAATGACTGCAAAGTCATAAGAAAGAAATGAAACTTAATGGAAAGATATAAAGCTCGATTTGTCACAAAAGGATGTTTGGAAAAATTCAAGAAGTTGACTACAAATATAGTGATGCTTGAGTCTATTGGATTTACACTAGCAATATATGGATATTGGGAACTCGCAGGTAAAATTCTCAATTTGATAATGATCAAAGAATTTTGAAATGTCCAAGATTATTGAGGGGATTTTCATTTGAGTGGAAGCATATTGGCTTGGCTTAACCTTAATATATAAGAGACATATTTTGAGTGGAAGCTTAATGGCTTGGCTAAGACTTATTACGTAGGAGACATATTTTGAGTGGGAGCTAAGTAAAATCCCAAAATCCCTGGATCTCATATATGGATGCTATTTTGAGTGGGAGCTAGTCCCTGGATCTCATATATGGATGCCATGGGCAGTGAAGTAGAATTCAAAATGAAGGCCGTTGAGGCGACGGGCGACGAGCCTGTACGCACTTCGGCGACCTTCTCCGGCGGTCAGTTCTGGGCCCTTTCCTCGAAAGAAGATGAGGACGAATCGTCTTCTCCCCAACCGTCAATTGGAGACCGCTGGGTTGCGTCCTGGCTCTCACCTTCATTCAAAAGGTCGCCCTCGAGCAGAGGGATCAAGAGGGCGGAGAAGAGAACGGCGCAGAGGAAGGCCACCATGGAGCTCCTTCCTTCTTCTACGGAGGTAAGTACGCATCCTCGGTATCAACGTCGTCCATCGACGAGCAAATCGATCAAGGTTCCCGTGCTGCAGCCCTCTATTTTCACGATTGACAATTTTGATGCCTGTGAATGGGTTCGAGTGCAAAGAAACAAAAATTGTGCCATCAGAGGATGTCGCGTCGTTGCTTCATCTCGATTCCCGGCGAGCCGTAGAGGCTGCCGGCGATCAGTACCATTTTTCCCGGATCAAGCTGGGCAGAGCAGCAGATCTCGGTCTGATACCTTTCTTAATTTTGGGCCTAATGGGCATGAGGCCTATAATCCCTCTGAATTTCTGGGCTGGGCAAAAGGCCATGTGGCCACGACGCCTGTTGTTGATCAACGTAATCAGCGGGGTATGCGATCTGCCCCTGTCTACCTAGGGCACCCTCTCGCAAATCCCTGTACTTCTGCTCTTCTACCTACGCTGTCATCGAGTTGTTGTGACTCGCAGGTCATGGCTGGCAGGGGTTTCGGTAACCCTTGTGCTGGCGCTGGCGGAGGTAATTTCCAACAGCATCCACCTCGTCTTCAACAGCCAACTAGACTGGCTGGAAGTGGACAGGGAGATTTCAACTGGGGAGAGAGACATGCTGGCTACATTCCGAGAGGTTTGTAGGGTCTACCTCATCATCAGTTGAGAAATGATGGTGGACATGGCGAGTTTAACTCGCGTGGTGGCCAATGTGATTTCGGTCAGAGGGGAGCTGTGGGGAATGGTTATGAACAGACGGGTTCTCATGGATCATCACAGAATCAACAGCGTGCTGATGGTGGGTCTCGTTTTGAGCATGGATCGAGCTCACACCAAGGTAATATTTCTTACAATGAATGGCAGGGTTTCGATAGACAAGATGCTGTCAATCAGAATTTTAATGGAGATTTTGGGGACTTTGATCAAGGCTACTATGAGGGCGGGCATGGCTATAATCAGCATCAAAGTAATAACCGCCGACGCCCTTATCGTAACCAGAATTATCGACCATACAATGCTAATAGAACCACTTATCATCGGCAAGGTGAAACCCGTCCAATCAACAACTTTCAGAGAGAGCCGATTGGGGCTGTTGGTGTGAATAATTCTGATGGTGTTGCGACACCTGTGCAGCAGGCTGAAGCAGTGGCTTCCGCACCTCAGTCAGATGGTGGAGTGGCGGCAGCTAAATTATCCAAGAAGGATAAGACCGTGTGTTTCCGATGCGATGTTCTGCTATCCTATGTATCTACCGTGAAAAGGACACGCATGACAAACTTGATTCTCCACTGCTCTCTTTGCCTCGGCCAACGGTAGTCACATATGGTCTTTGTAGACCGGAGTTGATCTTTCACGAGATTCAGGGATCTGAAGAGATACGCTTCAAGCATGACAGTGGTAAGATTGGATGGATTTTGGTGTTAGGTGGCGTGATGACTCAACAGGAGATTATAAAGGAACTACAGTGGATCATCCCGGGTGAACATCAGTGGGATTTACGAGCTGCTGGTCAGGGTGCTTTTAAAGCAGTTTTTCCGTCAAAGGCTGATTTAGCAAGGGTACACAAGATGCTGGATATTCCCATTGAAGGAACTAACTGCACGTTGCACTTTGAGGAATGGTCCTCCACCAATTTGGACAGATATGAGCTAGAGGAGACTTGGGTAAAAATTTCATGATGCCTATACAAGCTACGCTGTGATTTTTTGGGGATGTTGGCACTTCAGACTTTACTTGGTAAAACAAGGGAGGTTGACATGGAGTACACAAGGCAACATGGTGAAGTGCGGCTGAGAGTTTGTCACGGCCATCAAATACATCCCGACAGGAACTGATCTTCTATATGACGGTGACGGTTATGGCATTCTTTTTGAGGTTGAAGGCGCGAATGATATCCAAAATGATGTTGAAATGGAGGATAAAGATAATGATTATGATTCTCAACATCAGGATGCTGATCCTGGAAATAAGGGGAATGAAAATGATTTCCAACCGAAAGCCCTAGAAAAATCTTCTTCAGATAGTAATAATCACACATCAACAACATTTAATCATGGAAAGAAAGCAGCATCTGACTTAGTGATCAAGTTTGGGACCTTTGACATGTGCACTCCGTCTTGGAAGTGGGGCGATCGGGTTGAAACTGAACATGAGGGACTACCTCCACCCTTTGCTGGTTCAGCACCTACTTTTGTCAAGGATCATGCTAGGAAGGAGCATTCTGAAGTTGTGTCCGCACCAATGTCTGCACCTTTCTTGCCCAGGCAGAAGGATGGTCGGCAGCCTGCAGCCATAGTGTCTGCCATGCCATCCAGCCATGCTGTTTTTTCTGCCAAGGCTTCGCCACTCGACTTAGATTGCTCTGAGTAGAAGGCTATTGTCGCGGACAGGGATAATTATGATGCAGACAGTTTTACATCACCCATGTCTCCTCTCGGTACCCATGCGCAACTATCAGAGAATAGCTTCCTCCAGTGCCTCGCTATTGTCTCGTCCTCGAAAGGAAAACTGGAGCATTTATCCGTTGAGACACAGCCTGATGTTGCGCCCATGGTCTCCTCGTCTCCGGTTTTTGAGGTTTCACCTGCTCGTGGGTCACCTGTCCTTACCGTCGATGGTCAGATGGCAAAGAAACATTCTGTGGTGGTCCAGGATCAGAAGGATCATGTACGCACTAGCTCACCAAGATCGTCGTTGTCGACTCACGGCTCATCGAGATCCCCAGGAGGGGGAGTAGGCTCGAGCTTTATCTCGCCGGCCGTCTCCCCTTTAGTGTCACAAGGACACCAGATGACGGCTGGAACTGGGGTATTCCTTGGTGGTCGCTTCTCTATGGGTGATGTGGTGTCTTTTGGTGGCATCCCTGCGGCCGTAGCCGACGTTCGATAAGTGATCGGATACGCCGTCAATCAAACGCCGATGCCACTCAACTGGAACAAGCTCAACAGCTGGCGCAGGCCAAAGATGCTGGATCATGCTCAGGTATAAAACTTGCGTCTAAATTTTCTTTAGCTTCTATTTCAGATGAAGTTTTCTTAAATAGAGTTACTATGTTGGGGGTCTCCTTGGGTAATTCCCATAGTAAAGTGTCGGCAACAATAGCTAATATTAAATATGTTGACAACCAGAGGACACTAATTATGCTAAAGAATGATCTGGAGGTGAAGCTTTTCGTGGATGGTCAAAATAATAACAATGTAATAGAACATGCTGAATCGTTATCTACTGATCTAGGGGAAGAGGACCAACTTGAAAAGCTTGAAAGCCTAGAGGCGCCCATAAAGGAATCTAAATCCACAAAAGTTTATAAAAGAAGAGAAAAGGTTGTACCTAAAGTGATACGCAGAAGTATTAGGATCAACAAACAAAAGTGAAATTTTACGGGAAGAAATGAAGGGGAGTTTTTTGAATAGTGGGGGTTTCAAAGACACAGCCAAACATAATTTTGTGAATGAAACAATAAGAAATCGTAAGCTTGATTTCTTTGCGATTCTTGAGTCTGGTAAAAGGAATTTTTCTGCACCTTTCTTACAACACATTTCGGGTGGACTTGATTTCCAGTGGTACTGTACCGCCGATTGGGAGGTCTGGGGGTATGCTAATATGCATAAATGCAGCTACCCTTTCTATTCAAAATATTGTCACCGAGGATAGATGTGTCAAATTCTATGTCACTAATAAAGACGATAACTTTAAATGGGTGTTGATCTCTGTTTATGGGGCTGCTCAAGATGAGAAAAAACCAGTATTCCTGGCTGAGCTAGTACAAATTTGCGAGGACGAGTCTCTGCCTATGTTAGTAGGAGGGGATTTCAACATTATAAGACGAAAAGAAGAGAAGAAGAACGACAATTTTGATACACGTTGGCCTTTCATTTTTAATGCCATCATAGAAAGTCTTGACTTGAGAGAACTAGCTCTCTCGGGCCGGAAATTTACTTGGGCAAATCGAGTCAGGATACACCTACATATGAGAAACTGGACATAATTTTAACTAATGTTGATTGGGAACAAAAATTCCCTCTTGTGTTGGTAAGGGCCTTATCTAGATCTGGATCGGACCATACACCTCTTTTAATTGATTCAGGAGATCAAGCTTTTCTAGGCAATAAAACGAAGTTTTCATTCAAACTCTCTTGGTTTAAGATAGATGGTTTTATGGAGATGATTGCTCAAGAGTGGACATCGATCTCAACAGGGGATAACTCCCTTGAGAATTGGCAAAATAAAATACGTCACATAAGAATGTTTCTCAGAGGTTGGGCTAGAAATTTTAGTGGAGATTTTAAAATTCAAAAGAAAAAACTACTTGATTGTAACTACCTCGGTGAATTACGCTCCTAGTTACAAGCCTGGATGAGCGGAAATGGTTGAAATAGTACGGTGGGGCCCATATGCCACTCACAGGTAGACCTTTCGGCCGTCCCAACCATTTCCAATCATCGAGACAAGAACGGGCGGCGTAATCGGCAGGCGAAGGGATCAACTACATACACAAATGAGTATGTATGCAAGCCACCATACAACAGTACATCAGAGCCATTCTATCTAAAAGAAATAGAAATATTGCAACGCCATATGGCAAGATTCAAATGTCCTAGATAGATATAATATTTTAGGATATCTCCTCATACATCAAACAAACATCGAGTATCGAGCCAAGCGGCAAACAAGATCCGAGTACGGATAAGAAGCAAATCGGCATAAGATGCCCCATAAATAAACACATCCCGCCCACAGATCTCACGGATCCCCGTTCCCGGAATCTCTACACCGAATGATCGTTGCCCATATCGTCCGTCTCTTCCACCCAGTATCCATCTCGTGAGTGTACCTGTTCATCTGAATCAAATAATTT
This sequence comes from Avena longiglumis, assembly GCA_030063025.1. Lineage (NCBI taxonomy): Eukaryota > Viridiplantae > Streptophyta > Magnoliopsida > Poales > Poaceae > Avena > Avena longiglumis. Next base: position 2,060,530 of record CP125974.1, on the reverse strand, counting down.
ACCGTGTGAGACCCTAGGGGTACTCAGCAAGTCTTTATGCCTCTAAAGGGGACACAACCTGGGGTGACGCAATTGCAGCAAAAGATAAACCCTAACAGTTCTATAGATACTCGCTAACCATCCGCCTAACCAAAGATAGACGGATGTCCGTGAATTAATAACAACAGTTATAACAGTAATATCAACAGATCCATCCTCCTCCTCGCTTACCAACGAGGAAGCGGACGAACAACCCCCCATCCGTTGGCAGTTTTATTAACCATTCCATGAGTGTTGCACTATTTACTAATCAGTTACTTAGTCAAATTAAAGCGGTACTTTTAGTTATGCTTGTCTATGATCGAGAAACTGTGCTCCAAGTCGTCCATAACCGCGGACACGGCTTTCAGAAAGTTTTACCCTGCAGGGGTGCACAAATAGCAACACACACTCGATCAACCTCGGAAAAACCAAATCAAAACCCAACGAGGCTTTCACGACAAAGCAATCACAGGATTCAGAAATATTTCAGGGGGCCACCCCATTGAGTACACCCGCAACGAAGTTAGCTGACCCCGAGACGGACTCAAGGTTTGCGCCAGGGTCAGAAACGATCGGGAACCGAAAATGTGATGGGCTTGTCGATACCGAAAAACACTCCGCTTACCTAAGAGACAGTGCTCCTCGCACAATCGTAAATAAAACAGTAAGGCATGGCATAAGTACAGGATAGTAAATAAAACCTCAAACTAGTTTGTGGCCCCAAGAAATAAGAATGAATCAAGCTCTGGCTCAGGAGGGTCCCGTAAGCCTCCCGGATGTGGATAGCGCGAATATTCAAGGAACAGGAATCAAGTACTCGGGGTCCTACGGGACACAAGTGAGCAGGAAAAAGCAAATAACAGATATTGCTCACCGGTGCCACTTTCATTAGTTATCCCATTACTACTCAGGTTAAGTTGTTTAGGTACCTCGTTATCCATCAGACACTCACAAACCCTACACATGCTGTTCTACGACTCGCATGGCTCAAACAACTCCTGTAGTAATGGCTCATGGGATGAAGGAACCAGCTTCGGTGGGGTTTAAAGTAAAGGCTATGCAATACTTGGGATTCAGTTTAATGCAATCGCGACTCAATGATGCAAGAATAAGATAGAGGCAATAGGTACTATATGTATGCAAGCATGTGGTAGTGCTTGCCTGGCAGCTCAGTTGAAGCGAGAGAAGGATCAGGTAGTGCTCACGGGTCTCTTGGTATATCCACCGCTCGTCTATTCGAAGAAGAACCAAACAAACAAGGGCCAATATAAATACAGTGCACAAGCATATGAGTAAAATGCGACAAGCAAACAATCATGCCATGATGAATGATGCACAAGTTGCATGGCAATAATGTAGCATGGCATGGGTGAGGTGTAGAATACAAGAAATAAACATTTTATTGAGTTTTAATCATGTTTTATACTCAATTAAGTTGCTGTATACTTTATATTTATATGATGCATGCTGCAAAACAGAACATGGAATGCATAAACAGAAAGGTCTCGTCGAGCTGATCATTTTAGACATATCATTTGTTAAATTTGGAGTTATAAATCAAAAGTTATTAATTAATTAAGGTGAAGGGCATTTTCTTGTAATTTTAGTCAACTTGAAAATTTAAGTGTTCAAAATATATTTTGGATGGCATATTTGAAATCCTCACATTTTTCTGATTTGAACACATATATTATTTGTATTATTTGGAATTGTGAATTTAAACTTATTTAAAAGTCAAAATTATTAAATAGGGTCAAAGTCAAAGGTTGACTATTTAAATTAATTCTGAAAATATTTGATTAAAGATTTGAATTAACATTCAAAAATAAAACATTTTTCATATTAAGTTTGAATTCAAATTCTAAACCATTTGAAAGTTATGGATTAAATCATATTTAAACAGATTTGAAATTTTGAATTTGAATTAAATTTGAAAGGTTTGAATTTAAAACAGATCTCAGGAAAAACTTTTATTACTCAGAGGGAGCTAGCCACTGTCACTGACAAATGGGCCAGGGGGCTGACTGGGTGACACAGTGGCAGATTAGACTTTTTGCACCGCAGCTAATCTAGCCCCAGCAGATGACAGGTGGGCCAGAGGAGCAACAGGGCCACAAAGACGCTGCTGGCAGCTATCTGGGCGCCGACACGTGGGATCCAGGACTGCGGGTTTAGGCGGAAAACGGCAGGGCCTCTGTGCAAACGCAGCAGCTTTGTCGGAAGCTGACATACGACAGACGCCGGCGACGGATCTGGCCGCCTTCCGGCGACGATGGCGAGCGAACCACGGCGATTCTTTCCAAGCCGCAAAAACCAAAGTTGAAGAGGGCGCTACCGGCTACAAGTTTCGTTCAGGTGGCTAGTACGGAGGAGGGCTGCAGCGCGCGGGCTTCGACGAGGAACAGAGGCAAAAGCTGCAGTAGATGCTGCTGTCGCCAGAGCGCGGCGCGCGGCGACGCACGCGGGGTGTTCGACGGACGGCGGCGACGCTACGGTGCACTAGAGAGGAGGGAACAATGTCTGGGAGGTAGAGGGGCTCACCAGGAGCTCGTCGGTGGGGTTGGTTCGGGCAGAGGAGCCGGCGATCGTCGACGAGGCTGGCGGCCGGAGTGCTCCTGGTGCTCACGGACACGGCGGCGGCGATGCTCCTCCGGCGAGGTCCAGTGGCTCCCAACGGTTCAGGGCGAAGCAGAGGAAGCAGAGGGAGGTCCTGGTGCTCCTGGATAGCCTTGGCGTTCTCGGGAACTCCTAGAGGGCGAGGTGGCCGAGGCTAGGGTTTTGAGCATGGGTGGTGATCATGGTGGGGAGGGAGGAAGAAGAGGGGAGGATGGAGAGGACCTGGGAGCCTCCAGATCTCGATTTGAGGTGGGGAAAGCTGGGGTGGTTGGGGAGATAAGGGAGAGGGGCGAGGCACATGGGAGGTGGTGGCCACCTTTATGCTAAAGAGAGGAGGTGGCTCGGGTTAGGTTAGAGTTTGAAGAGAGAGGGGGAACCAGGGGGTCGTGGGGCCTGTTTGGCGAGAGGAGGAAGCCAAGAGGGAGGGGGAGGGGAACTAGGGTTAGCTAGAGGGGGGTGCTCGGGTTAGGGTTAGATGGGGTGGGGTAGATCATGATCACACTTGATCATGCTTATATGGAGGTGGAAAAGGAAGGGGAAGATGAGGAAAAGAGAGAGATGAGAGGGTGAGGTATATGGTTTTGTCAAGCTCAAGCAAGGTCAAGCAAAGACCAAACAAGAATAGGTGGATGAGGTGGTGAATGGATAAGGCCCCATAAAGAGAAAACCCATTTAAACCAAAAGAAAAACAAATGTCTAAAGGTGATGGTACTCTTGCATGGCCCATGCAAATTAATAAATGCCTTGGTTAAATTCTTGTGAAAACAAAAATAATAGCATGGCATTATTCTTATGCATCCCCAAGAAGTGGAAAAAGGCCAAACAAAAGAATTTAGATTTAGATCCATCCCAAACCACATGAGCTAGAGTAATTGCCAAACTAAAATAAAAGCTCATGGGTAATTAGGGTGGTAGAATTATAGGTGGTGACAAAGAAAGGTGGTGGAGTTGAATAAAAGATATGCCCCCAACTCAACTTGGGCATTTAAACAATATATCAAGAACCAAATACAATATCAAGAGGCAAATACAATTAATAATGCATATGAGATAAGAACCAAAACAAAAAGGGTTTTTGTATGATGTTCAAATGCAAGGTGGCATGATGACATGAGCATGATAGAATGATGATGCAACAATTATATGTAGGAAGTAGCCATTATATTACTAGACCAAGTAGCATTACAGTTGTTAGACAAATGGGATGCTACAACTCTCCCCACTAATGGAATCTCGCCGAGATTCTAGGAAGAAGAAGAAGACTCAAAGAGGGTAGGATAGTTGGCACGGAGTTCATCTTCACGCTCCCAAGTGGCTTCATCAATGTAATGGTGCGACCAACGCACCTTGCGTAACTTGATGGACTTGTTGCAGTCCTTCTTTCTGCGGTCTCAAGGATTTTTGTGGGTGTTCTTGATAAGACAGGTCTTCTTGGAGATTAATTAGCTCATGATCCACGGTCCCGCCGATCCTTGAAGCACTTCTTGAGTTGAGAGATGTGGAAAACATCATGAACCTTGAGTTTTTCCGGGAGCTCAAGAGCATAAGCAACTTCTCCTCTTCTTCCACGAATTTTGAAAGGACCGATGTATCTAGGAGCCAGCTTTCCTTTGATACCAAAACGGTGTGTGCCTTTCATGGGAGTGACACGAAGGTAAACGAGATCACCAGGGACATACACCATGTCCGTGTGCTTTCTGTCATAATTGCTCTTCTGGCGACTTTGAGCAATCTTCAGATTTTCAAGAATGATGTGCACCTTCTCCTCCGCTTGAGTTACAATGTCAGGGCCAAACCATATTCTTTCTCCTGCACCCGACCAACCAATCGGAGTTCTGCATTTGCAGCCATAGAGAGCCTCAAATGGTGCCATCTTCAGAATTTTCTGGAAGCTGTTGTTGTAAGAGAATTCAGCATAAGGAATACATTCCTCCCACTTCATGCCAAAAGAGATGACGCAAGCACGAAGCATATCCTCCAGAATCTGATTGATCCTTTCAACTTGTCCTTGCGACTGAGGGTGGTAAGTCTTTGAAGTTCAATTTTGTTCCCAAAGCATTTTGGAAACTTTCCCAAAACTTGGAAGTGAAGATGCTCCCAGGTCCGAATCGATCTCAAGCGGAACCCCATACAGAGTGACAATTCTGTTGATATAGAGCTCACCAATGAATTCCGTAAATTGTTTCCTTGACGGGAAGAAGTGAGCCACTTTAGAAAGCTGTCGATGACAACAAAGATTGCATTGTTGCTTCTGCGACCTTGGAAAACCAGTGATGAAGTCCATCTCTACTTTCTCCCATTTCCATTCCGGGTTTCAATGGCTGTAGAAGACCGAAAGGTTTCGATGGACAGCTTTCACTCTGGAAGACATCACACCGAGACATACTTGGCACAATATCGTTTCAAACCCGGCCACCAATATTGTGTTTTCAAGTACATGTACATCTTTGTGCCGCCAGGTGGATAGAAAGAACGTAATCGTGGCGCCCTTGAGAACTTGCTCTCTCAAACCCGGGTAGTTCGGAACAAACATCCGGTGTTCAAAGAAAAGCGTGCCTTGATCATCGACGTGGAAGGACTCATACTTCGGAAGCTGAAGTTTTGAGATGATCTTTCTGGTGTGCGGATCACCAAGCTGACGAGAGCGAACCTTTTCTTCCAAGAGAGGGGTTGCTAGGAGGTTCAGGAGATACCCTTGTTCCACAATTTCAAGGTTGAGCTGACGGAATTCCTCGCACAAGAGAGGCTGTTGTTCTTCCACCATGAGGTTATTGACATAAGCTTTGCGGCTGAGAGCATCGGCCATGACATTAGCTTTGCCCGGAGTGTAGTTGATGGTCAAATCAAAATCATTGATTGCTTCAATCCATCTCCTCTGCCGAAGGTTGAGATCAGGCTGTGTGAAGATATACTTCAAACTTTTGTGATCAGAAAAGATTTCACAACGGTTGCCAAGCAAGTAGTGCCTCCATAGCTTCAAAGCAAAGACAACTGCTGCGAGCTCGAGGTCATGTGTAGGATAGTTGATATCATGCGTCTTCAACTATCGAGAGGCATAAGCAACAACTTGTTTTTTTTGCATAAGGACCGCACCCAATCCTTGCAAAGAGGCGTCACAGAATATCTGGAAAGGCTTAGATGTGTCCGGAGGAACCAAGACTGGTGTGGAAGTGAGCTTCTCTTTGAGTGTCTCAAAGCTTGCTTGACATGTAGGAGTCCAAAGGTATTTCTTGCCTTTCTTGAGGAGATCGGTAAGAGGCTTCGCTATCTTCGAAAAGTTCTGAACGAAGCGACGGCAATAACTAGCCAAACCCAGGAAACTCCGCACTTCTTTGACATTAACAGGAGGAAGCCATTCAACAATTGTCTTCACAGTTTCCGGGTTGACTGCAATGTCCTTGGCAGAGATGACATGACCAAGATAGGTTACTTGAGGCAGCCAAAACTCACACTTGGAGAACTTTGCATACAGGCGGTTCTCACGAAGCTTGTTTAGGACACATTGAACGTGTTCTTCATGCTCTTCCTTTGACTTAGAATAGACTAGGATGTCATCCAGATAGACCACAATGAACTTATCAAGATACTCCATGAAAACCGAGTTCACGAGTCTCGAGAAGGTGGCAGGTGCGTTGGTGAGACCGAAAGACATGACTGTGTACTCATACAGGCCATAGCGGGTGGTGAAAGCTATTTTGGGAACATCTTCCTTGCGAATCTTGATTTGGTGATAACCACTTCTCAAGTCAAGCTTAGAGAACACCACAGCTCAAATAGCCGATCAAGAGATCATTAATCCGCGGAAGGGGATATTTGTTCTTGATGGTTTTAGCATTGAGAGCCCGATAGTCAACACAAAGTCTATCAGTCCTGTCTCGCTTCTTCACAAAGATTGTTGGGCTACCCCAAGAAGAAGTACTGTGTTGAATGAAACCCAACTTCTCTTGTTCATAAAGCTGACGTTTGAGTTCGGCCAACTCAGAAGGACCCATTTTATAAGGCCGCTTGGAGATAGGAGCCGTTCCAGGTTCAAGCTCAATTACGAACTCAACCTCACGATCCGGAGGCATACCTGGCAACTCTTCAGGAAAGACATCTGGGAACTCACAGACCACCGGAACACTCTGAATAGCTTCCATAGCATCATCATTCAGAGCCGCCAAAGAGAAAAGATGGATAGCAGGAGTCAGACTTGGAGAATAGACTATATGGCCTTCAGGAATCTTCAGAGAAACCGAGCGTTCAGCACAATCAATCACAGCTGCATTTTCTGTCAACCAATCCATGCCAAAGATGACATCAATGTCAGAATTGTCCAGAACAATTAAGGATGCCGAGAACGAAGAGCCACCAATCTCAATTTGATTGCCATGGCTGATTTTAGAAGCTGCCATATTTGCTCCAGGAGAAAGGACCATTAACCGCTTAAGGAGAGGATCCAACGCTAACCCATTCTCATTTGCAAACTTGATAGAAACAAAGGAATGCGATGCACCAGAATCAAACAAAACTCGTGCAGGGACTGAGTTAACGGGAAGCATACCCATCACAACTCCAGGTGCATGCTCAGCTTGAGTGGCGTTGACACAGTTGGCACGAGCAACAGTAGACCCGGGCTTGGTGTTGATGTTGAGAGCCCGAGGTGGTGGTGCACGAACCATAGGAGAGCTTGCCGCAGATCTTGGAGATGGTGGAGGAAGAGCTTTGTTTTTCAACGGACAGTTCCAGTTTTGATGCACAGTGTCTCCACACGTGAAACAAGCACCAGGTGGACGTGGAGCAACGTAGCCAGGGACTCCGCCAGGCGCTCCAGGGTAGTGGTGGTTGTAGCCCCTGGGAGCAGCAGTGAGGAAGTTTGTTGGCCTTGCCGCGTAGCTTGCAGGTCTTGGTGGAGCCGGGAGCGACGGTGGGGTGTTAGGAACCCAGACACGACGCTTAGAAGGTGCTGACATAGCTGAAGGGCTTGCTGCATCACGGTTGTGTTTCTTTGACTCCTCAAACACTTGCCTACTTGCTTCCTCCTGCAGAGCTGTATGCTGAAGTTCCAGAAAAGACGTCGGCCTTGCATGTGTGATTAAATATTTAATCGATGCATTGAGCCCTTGCCGGAACCTCTTTTGCTTCTTCTTGTCATCAGATATCTCATCACCACCATAACGAGAAAGGTTCATGAAGTTCCTGATGTAGGTATTGACATTGTCATTTCCCTGCTTGAGGTTGAGAAACACTTCCTTCATCCTTTCCATGACAATTTCTCGAGAATCGCTCTTCGAACGGTCCAGTGAACTGTTGCCAAGTAGGCGGAAAACCAATGCAGTTTGCCTTCAGATAATTCTCCCACCAGAGAGCTGCATCTCCCTTCAGAAGGTGAGTAGCACATTTTACCCATTCTTGCTCAGAACATCAGATCTCCAGAGCCTTGACATCTCACGCAACCAATCATCGCATCAAGTGGTTGATCGAAACATCAAATTGGCGTGGGTTGAACTTCGGAAGCTTTTGATGTCTCCTCGCTTGGGAGGCGCGAAGCGAGCAAACTCATTCCTCTGAACACTCTCTTCAAAACGCCGGTTCTCATTGCATTGCTTAAGGCATTGGCGATGTTTGACAACGCGGACCCTTCAGTGGAATATCCTCATCGAACGGCGTGGTGCCATCCCGTGATTGATATAAACACAAGTCGATACTATAATGGAGAATAATAATAATCCAAAATAGTACCAAGATGGAATTAACCAAGATTAAAGGATACAATTTACTAAGATGATATTAAAATATCAACAAAGTTCAAAGCACCTAGAAGATATTAAGCATATCGCACACGACTGAAAAGGAGTGTGGTACACAAATATATCAAAGAAAAATTTTCCGCAAATTTTGGCATTAAAATACCAGTAGATGCGCAAAATCACTTAACGAATCAAGATTAGTGACTCTACCAATTCAATATACAAAAGCGAATGATAAGAGTAGTGGTATGGTCGCGACTCCATCCCGCACTCAAAACATTACTCCGCACATGAATAAGTGGAACACATATCCTAACCCCTTCTTCTCACGATGAACCTAAAGATTAGTAACTACAGAACCGAACACCCCAAACAAGATAACGTCGGATAACAAAGAGTAAGACAGATCGCGGCGGTAAACAACGAATCAGATAGATCGCGTCGGTTTGCAAAAGCCTGTCAGTATGGAATGTACCAACAGTTGATAACCAAAAGGCCGATTGTGATAACAACTTGGATGCAACAGATAGACAAGGAATTACACACACACACACACACACTCAACCTATGGTACTACGGAAACCCAGAACACGTGAATCCTAGTTTGAACTTTTAAGAGGAGGATTGAAAACGTTACACTTCCTTACCAGAAAAGGGTGGGTGGGTGGGTAAGAAGAAAAGTGGAAGCAATCCTACTCTCACGTTTTGTTTTTCCCTAGTATACATAACTACCAAAAATATTTGCTAGACTGACAACGACCATTTGGCTGAGACCCTGAAGGGCGGGATGGCTCTGATACCAATTGTAACTACCTCGGTGAATTACGCTCCTAGTTACAAGCCTGGATGAGCGGAAATGGTTGAAATAGTACGGTGGGGCCCATATGCCACTCACAGGTAGACCTTTCGGCCGTCTCAACCATTTCCAATCATCGAGACAAGAACGGGCGGCGTAATCGGCAGGTGAAGGGATCAACTACATACACAAATGAGTATGTATGCAAGCCACCATACAACAGTACATCAGAGCCATTCCATCTAAAATAAATAGAAATATTGCAACGCCATACGGCAAGATTCAAATGTCCTAGATAGATATAATATTTTAGGATATCTGCTCATACATCAAACATCAGAGTATCAGACGGAAGCGGCAAACAAGATCCGAGTACGGATAAGAAGCAAATCGGCATAAGATGCCCCATAAATAAACACATCCCGCCCACAGATCTCACGGATCCCCGTTCCCGGAATCTCTACATTAAATGATCGTTGCCCACATCGTCCGTCTCTTCCACCCAGTATCCATCTCGTGAGTGTACCTGTTCATCTGAATCAAATAATTTATCGTGTGAGACCCTAGGGGTACTCAGCAAGTCTTTATGCCTCTAAAGGGGACACAACCTGGGGTGACGCAATTGCAGCAAAAGATAAACCCTAATCAGTTCTATAGATACTCGCTAACCATCCGCCTAACCAAAGATAGACGGATGCCCGTGAATTAATAACAACAGGTATAACATTAATATCAACAGATCCATCCTCCTCCTCGCTTACCAACGAGGAAGCGGACGAACAACCCCCTGTAACACCCTCAGAATCGGCCCTATGCAAGTTTTAGCGAAACTCGCCAAACCCGCATAGAAACGATGCAAAGGTGCCCACCAGGCACTTTCGTGCGGGTGGAAAACGAAGTAATAACATTACACAACAGTCCTCGATGGGACCCACAGAACAGATATATATATACAACACGACTCCATGAGTCAAGAATACAGATATACGGTACAAAGATCCAAATCACCTTGAAACGATGGGGCGTCCGACTACGGACAAGATGCAAATGGGGCTAAGAGCCACAAGAATAACCAATGGCGCCCATAACCCTGCCCAGGCCAAGCGGAAGGGTAACCCCGCTAACGACGCCGATCTCAAAACCTGCTTAAACAAAAGGGTGCCGACAAAGGGCAAAGGAAAAGAGGAGTCGATCTTGAGGCCAAGACAGCGAGGCTAGAATGGCGGTCCTCGCCTACATAGGTGTGGTGGATCGGCGGCAAAAGATGCACTAAACAACCTATAGAGACTCGATACAACTTGCGGCTATCAGAGAGGGGCAAGAAGGGCCTATCCGGAACCAACCTGATACTACCATCAAACAAACCCATCCTGGCGTTTCCCCCTCGAGACCAAACGAGGAAGTCAACCGAGGAACTCACACAGTTGGCCGTTTTATTTATTCAGTTATCGTTGCAGCAATTACTAGTCAACTATAGATAATCGTCCTGATATAATAAGCAGTGGGCAATTTTAGTTAACCATTCCGTTGTAGTTGCAACACTTACTAGTCAGATACAATTAGCATGAGATATCCCAAAAACCCAGCAGTTGTTGGTACTTTTATTTAGCCATTCCGTTGTAGTTGCAATACTTACTAGTCAGATACAATGGTCGCAAGCGACACCCAAACAAGCAATTGTTGGCAGTTTTATTTAGCCATTCCATTATCGTGAAGCTGATTACTAGTCATTATAAAGTCAAATTTATAGCACTACTTTAGTTATAGTTGTCTATGATCGAGATACTGTGCTCCAAGTCGTCCATAACCGCGGACACGGCTTTCAGAAAGTTTTACCCGGCCGGGGTGCACAAATAGCAACACACACTCGATCAGCCTCGGAAAAACCAAATCAAAACCCAACGAGGCCTTCACGACAAAGCAATCATAGGATTTAGAAATATTTCAGGGGGCCACCCCTTGGAGTACACCCGCAACGAAGTTAGCTGACTTCGAGACGGACCCGAGGTTTGTGGGGCCGGCTGTAAGTGACTGGGAACCCAAAACTGGGCTTGTCGATACCGCGAAAACGGGTCACAATTCCTAAACAGTACAGTGTGCTCCTCGCACAATCGTAAATAAAGCAGTAGCATGGCATAAGTACAGGATAGTAAATAAAACCTCAAACTAGTTTGTGGCCCCAAGAAATAAAAATGAATCATGCTCTGGCTCAGGAGGGTCCCATAATCCTCCCGGATGTGGATAGCGCGATAAATCAAGGAACAGGTATCAAGCACTCGGGGTCCTACGGGACACAAGTGGACGGTTAACAACCAAATAACATCTATTGCCCACATGTGCCTCTACTTACCTACTTCAATTTTAGTTGTTAAACAGTAATTAAAGTTATGACAAGTAAAGCCATGATCATCTCCAATATCAAACATGCGGCATACTCCAACAAGCTGTAGATTTTGGACGACGCATAGCAGACTTGAGCAAGCGACTACGACGCGCAAGTCCAACTATCTACCAAACAACAGGTAATAGGATGTGTCCAAGGCAATATAAGGCTGCAAGGGATATCACGGGTACGAAAACTAGAGCAACGCAACACAGATAGCAATAGATCAACAGGAGGGAATAAATACTATAAAAGTAAGATAGGTAGAAAAGGGGGATATGCTCGCCTGAAAACATTGTCGAAGGTTCAGCCGAAGATCGGGTCGACACTCGCATCAACTCAACGGCCTTATCCGCGAAGAACCAAAACACTAGAATAAACACCGGATGCAATATTTAATACTACGGCAAAAGATCGGGCATGATGCATGTATGATGCATGACATGGCAAGGGTGCAATGCAATTAGGCCATATTAAGCAGAACCGGGGTCCCGACAATTAATTAAACGGTTCAAGTTACTTATCTATCCCACAAATTAAATGTTGTAATAACAGGGCAAGATAAGTTACCGGTTCGCTACACAAATTTGAATGAGGCCCATATAAGACTAGATTTGCCCGCATATGGGTCCCATATTTAATTATATGGTGAATCGGCATAAGGCCCCCAAACCCACATGAATATGCATGCAAACATGAACAAGTTGATATGCAACAATTTGATATTTCATTTATAAAAATAGGGCTCGAGAAAAGGGGTCACACATTAGGGTTCGGCAGATCTTGGGGTTCCGGTTCGGGTTCGGTCTCGGTTCGTGGTTCGACGGATCAGCCTCGGATAACGGAGTAGATCTTGTCGCGTCGGGAGGGACCCTGGTTTGGTGTCGGCATTGGATTCCCGGTCGATGTCGTTCTTGTCGTTGCGAGGATCTTGTCGGTCCGCGCCATCGCATCGGTCTTGGCGTTCGGTCGCGGTAGATCTTGGCGTTCGAGGAAGTACTTGGCGTATCCGTGGTGAAGTGCTTGTCGTTCGGTGGCGATCTTGGATCGAGAGGAAGAACTAGGCGTCGGGTTGGTCCCGCCGGATCGGTCTTCGTGGCGTGACCTTGATTCCATGTAGACGGTCATGGCGTTCCAAAGAGGCGATCTTGGTGGTCCAAGTCAAAGACCTAGTCCGCAATCCGACGAGTGTCACCAGTCGGTAGGTTCTTGGGCTTCTACATGTATCACCAAACTCATCTTTGTGCATCGTCCTTGGTCCTTAGAGGGTATGGTTTGGCAGCGAATAGCATCGGACAACAAATAAAATGTCCAGAGACCAAAACTCCACCCTGAGGCGTCGAAGACAGAAGGCCGCCGACGACGCATAAGTGCGACAAGGGCGCTGCCTGAGCCCTCTTGAGGCAATGTCGGCATGCATGGGCGCGGCAAAGCGGTGGCGGTGTAGACGGCCGAGGCGCGACTTGCAAAGGGGGTGAGGCGATTGGCGGCGTCCGTGAGGCGGCGGGCGCAATAGCGTTAGGCAGAAGGGACGTCTTGCAGAGAGGCGAGGGAGGTCGGCTCGGCGGCGAAGGAAGGGGCCGTGAGCGGTGGCGAGCTCGACGAGGCTTGTCGAGGAAGGCTCGCCGGCCGGAAGGGAGCTTCGGTGGCGGCGTGGGGCCGGCGGCGGGCGCCTGAGGAGCCTGGCGGGTCGGCCCAGGAGGCGGCGGCGCTTGGTCGAGGAGGAAGGCGGTAGGTGGAGGGAGGCGGCGAGGGCAAGCGGAGGGAACGCAGGAAGGCGAGCTCGGCGGCGACGGGGTCGTCGAAGGCGAAGGAGTCCCGTGGCGTCGCTTGCTCGCAGAGAGAGGAGGCGGCGACAAAGCCACTGGAGGAGCGTCTCGTGGGAGGTGGGGAGGGTCGGTCGTGGGGTTGGTGGGCGAGCGACAGGAGGTGGGAGGTGGGGCCCGGTGGTGTGCTGTGTGGTGTGTGGTGTTGCGTGTGTTGTGTTGTGTGGTTGGGAGGATCGGGTCAGGTGGTGTGCATGTGTCCAGGGTGGCGCGGGTGGTAGGAGAGGGATTAGGGTTAGATGGGTAGTTTAGGTTTAGGGTTTGTAGTGGGGTGGTAGGTGGCTGCCGGTTGGGCCTTCTGGGCCTGGCCGGTGGCTGCCTCCCCCACTAAAATTTATTTACATTTTATTTTAAAAGATTTCTGTAAATTGTTTTTATACAAATAGAGATATCCGGAAACACCAGCGTTTGATTTGAAATAAAAGGGAGGGGATTAATATAGAAAACAAAATAGGGTTTTCTAGAAAAATAGTTTTAAACATATAGATGCATGCCGATGACATGATGATGCACAGCACAAATCAACGCGATTTTCTAGTAGTGGTTTTTGCGGGATGCCACAATTCGACACCACTAACAATGGATCTCGTCCTCGAGATCCGCCTCATGGTACCGGGAAGAAGGGCGGCGATCTGCGTCTTCTCGCTTTGTGTAGATCCTCGCGACACCACTAACAAGAGGTCGTTGTCCGTGATCGTCGAGAGAACACTCCGGGAAACAAAGGCGAAGGTAGAGGTATCAAACAATAAAGCCACCTCTAGCTTCGATAGAAAGAGAGAATCGATGAATTCTCATCCACTTCAATGTACAAAAACAAATAGAAGGGGTACTCGGCATGGGGGCCAATCCATCACGCACCCAAACTATTACTCTGCACAATCCGTAGAAAAGGTTGCAACCATTCTCGGAATCAGACTGAAGATCTCGATAATCGAGATTCGGAAACAAAGGAGTGATGCAGACTCTGCATCGGATCTGGCGTAGATGATGTCGTCGCGTCGGAAAACACCGGAAGGCACAAACAAGGAACAACGAATGTAACACAGTCGACGGATTCCTCAGACAGCATGAAGACCAGATGTAGCAACACCGTTACGAAAGGAGCAAGCGAAACCCTGAAGGTACGACGGAAACCCAACCACGTGAAATCCTGGACTCGAAGAAAAGATAAGAGAGTAGATTCAAAACACGCAGAGGTAAGAGGAGAATAGCAGAGGGGTAAGGAGTAAAAGCAGACCTAACCAGATCTATCCAACCGATTTTTGCAAAATAGTTTTGACACTCTACTTCGGCCGTTAGCTAGGTTATCCTACAGGCTGGACTTGTGGGGTATCGCAACTGCTGAGCTCTGATACCACTCTGTAACACCCTCAGAATCGGCCCTATGCAAGTTTTAGCGAAACTCGCCAAACCCGCATAGAAACGATGCAAAGGTGCCCACCAGGCACTTTCGTGCGGGTGGAAAACGAAGTAATAACATTACACAACAGTCCTCGATGGGACCCACAAAACAGATATATATATATATACAACACGACTCCATGAGTCAAGAATACAGATATACGGTACAAAGATCCAAATCACCTTGAAACGATGGGGCGTCCGACTACGGACAAGATGCAAATGGGGCTAAGAGCCCTAAAGAATAACCAATGGCGTCCATAACCCTGCCCAGGCCAAGCCGGAAGGGTAACCCTGCTAACGACGTCGATCTCAAAACCTGCTTAAACAAAAGGGGTGCCGACAAAGGGCAAAGGAAAAAGAGGAGCGTCGATCGAGGCCAAGACACGGCGAGGCTAGAATTCGGCGGTCCTCGCCTACATAGGTGTGGTGGACTGGCGGCAGCGCAGCATGCACTAAACAACCTATAGAGACTCGATACAACTGGCGGCTATCAGAGAGGGGCAAGAAGGGCCTATCCGGAACCAACCTGATACTACCATCAAACAAACCCATCCTGGTGTTTCCCCCTCGAGACCAAACGAGGAAGTCAATCGAGGAGCTCACACAGTTGGCAGTTTTATTTATTCAGTTATCGTTGCAGCAATTACTAGTCAACTATAGATAATCGTCCTGATATAATAAGCAGTGGGCAATTTTAGTTAACCATTCCGTTGTAGTTGCAACACTTACTAGTCAGATACAATTAGCATGAGATATCCCAAAAACCCAGCAGTTGTTGGTACTTTTATTTAGCCATTCCGTTGTAGTTGCAATACTTACTAGTCAGATACAATGGTATAGCGCAAGTTACACCCAAACAAGCAATTGTTGGCAGTTTATTTAGCCATTCCATTATCGTGAAGCTGATTACTAGTCATTATAAAGTCAAATTTATAGCACTACTTTAGTTATAGTTGTCTATGATCGAGAATCTGTGCTCCAAGTTGTCCATAACCGCGACACGGCTTTGAAAAGTTTTACCCGGCGGTGCACAAATAGCAACACACACTCGATCAACCTCGGAAAAACCAAATCAAAACCCAACGAGGCCTTCACGACAAAGCAATCACAAGATTCAGAAATATTTCAGGGCCACCTTGAGTACACCAAGAACGGTTAGCTGACTTCGAGACGGACCGAGGTTTGTGGGGGCCGGTAGAAGCATCGGGAACCCAAAACTAGGCTTGTCGATACCGCGAAAACGGGTCACAATTCCTAAACAGTACAGTGTGCTCCTCGCACAATCGTAAATAAAGCAGTAGCATGGCATAAGTACAGGATAGTAAATAAAACCTCAAACTAGTTTGTGGCCCCAAGAAATAAGAATGAATCAAGCTCTGGCTCAGGGGGGTCCCATAATCCTCCCGGATGTGGATAGCGCGATAAATCAAGGAACAGGTATCAAGCACTCGGGGTCCTACGGGACACAAGTGGACGGTTAACAACCAAATAACATCTATTGCCCACATGTGCCTCTACTTACCTACTTCAATTTTAGTTGTTAAACAGTAATTAAAGTTATGACAAGTAAAGCCATGATCATCTCCAATATCAAACATGCGGCAATACTCCAACAACTGTGGTACTGGACGACACGCAACAGCACTTGAGCAAGCGACTATGACGCGCAAGTCCAACTATCTACCAAACAACAGGTAATAGGATGTGTCCAAGGCAATATAAGGCTGCAAGGGATATCACGGGTACGAAAACTAGAGCAACGCAACACAGATAGCAATAGATCAACATGAGGGAATAAATACTATAAAAGTAAGATAGGTAGAAAAGGGGGAGATGCTCGCCTGAAAACATTGTCGAAGGTTCAGCCGAAGATCGGGTCGACACTCGCATTAACTCAACGGCCTTATCCGCGAAGAACCAAAACACTAGAAAAAACACCGGATGCAATATTTAATACTACGGCAAAAGATCGGGCATGATGCATGACATGGCAAGGGTGCAATGCAATTAGGCCACATTAAGCGGAACCGGGGTCCCGACAATTAATTGAACGGTTCAAGTTACTTATCTACCCCGCAAATTAAATGTTGTAATAACAGGGCAAGATAAGTTACCGGTTCGCTACACAAATTTGAATGAGGCCCATATAAGACTAGATTTGCCCGCATATGGGTCCCATATTTAATTATATGGTGAATCGGCATAAGGCCCCCAAACCCACATGAATATGCATGCAAACATGAACAAGTTGATATGCAACAATTTGATATTTCATTTATAAAAATAGGGCTCGAGAAAAGGGGTCACACATTAGGGTTCGGCAGATCTTGGGGTTCCGGGGTTCGGGGTTCGGTCTCAGGGTTCAGGGTTCGACGGGATCGGCCTCGGATAACGGAAGTAGATCTTGTCGCGTCCGGGGAGGGGACCCTGGTTTGGTGTCGGGGCGCATTGGATTCCCCCTGGTCGATGTCGTTCTTGTCGTTGCGAGGATCTTGTCGGGTCCGCGCCATCGCATCGGTCTTGGCGTTCGGGTCGCCGGTAGATCTTGGCGTTCCCGAGGAAGTACTTGGCGTATCCGTGGTGAAGTGCTTGTCGTTCCGGTGGCGATCTTGGATCTGAGAGGAAGAACTAGGCGTGCCGGGTTCGTCCCGGGATCGGTCTTCGTGGCAGCGGCCTTCGGATTCCATGTAGACGGTCATGGCGTTCCAGTAGGGCGATCTTGGTGGTCCAAGTCAAAGACCTAGTCCGCAATCCGACGAGTGTCACCAGGTCGGTAGGTTCTTCGGGCTTCTCTACATGTATCACCAAACTCATCTTTGTGCATCGTCCTCGGTCCTTAGAGGGTATGGTTTGGTAGCGAATAGCATCGGGACAACAAATAAAATGTCTAGAGACCAAAACTCCTGGCCCTGAGGCGTCTGAAGACAGAGAAGGCCGCCAATGACGCGGCGGCGACAAGGGCCCTCTTGAGGCAATGTCGGCGAAGGGTGGCCCGAGTGGGTAGACGGCCGAGGCGCGACTTGCAAAGGGTGGTGAGGCGATTAAGCGCGGCAGGCGTCCGGCGAAGCAGGCGGAGGCGAAGTGGCTCAGCGGCGAGGGCATGGCCGTGAGGGCAGTGGCGAAGCTTCGGCGAGGCTTGTCGAGGAAGGCTCGCCCGGCGGAAGGGAGCTCGGTGGCGGCGTGGGGCCAGCGCGGCGCCTGCGAGGAGCTGGCGGTCGGCCCAGGGAGGCGGTGGCTGGTCGACGAGGAGCGGCGGTAGGTGGAGGAGGCGCAAGGCGGGGCAAGCGGAGGAACGCAGGGGGGAAGCGAGCTCGGCGGACGGGGTCGTCGAAGGGGCGGCGAAGGGAGTCCCGGCGGCGTCGCTTGCTCTGCAGGCGGGGAGAGGAGGCCGGCGACAAAGCCACGCGGGAGGAGCGGAGCGTCTCGTGGGAGGTGGGGAGGGTCGGTCGTGGGGTTGGTGGGCGAGCGACAGGAGGTGGGAGGTGGGGCCCGGTGGTGTCCGTCGGGTGTCTTGGTGGTGTGTGTTGTGTGTTGTGTTGTGTGGTTGGGAGGATCGGTCAGGCGGTGGTGTGCATGTGTCCAGGGGTGGCGGCGGGTGGTAGGGAGAGGGGGATTAGGGTTAGATGGGTAGTTTAGGTTTAGGGTTTGTAGTGGGGTGGTAGGTGGCTGCCGGTTGGGCCTTCTGGGCCTGGCCGGTGGCTGCCTCCCCCACTAAAATTTATTTACATTTTATTTTAAAAGATTTCTGTAAATTGTTTTTATACAAATAGAGATATCCGGAAACACCAGCGTTTGATTTGAAATAAAAGGGAGGGGATTAATATAGAAAACAAAATAGGGTTTTCTAGCAAAATAGTTTTAAACATATAGATGCATGCCGATGACATGATGATGCACAGCACAAATCAACGCGATTTTCTAGTAGTGGTTTTTGCGGGATGCCACACCCCCCATCTGTTGGCAGTTTTATTAACCATTCCATGAGTGTTGCACTATTTACTAATCAGTTACTTAGTCAAATTAAAGCGGTACTTTTAGTTATGCTTGTCTATGATCGAGAAACTGTGCTCCAAGTCGTCCATAACCGCGGACACGGCTTTCAGAAAGTTTTACCTAGGGTGCACAAATAGCAACACACACTCGATCAACCTCGGAAAAACCAAATCAAAACCCAACGAGGCTTTCACGATAAAGCAATCACAGGATTCAGAAATATTTCAGGGGGCCACCCCATTGAGTACACCCGCAACGAAGTTAGATGACCCCGAGATGGACTCAAGGTTTGCGCCAGTGGCTGTAAACGACTGGGAACCCGAAAATGTGACTGGGCTTGTCGATACCGCGAAAACACTCCGCTTACCTAAATAGTATAGGTGCTCCTCGCACAATCGTAAATAAAACAGTAAGGCATGGCATAAGTACATGATAGTAAATAAAACCTCAAACTAGTTTGTGGCCCCAAGAAATAAGAATGAATCAAGCTCTGGCTCAGGGGGGTCCCATAAGCCTCCCGGATGTGGATAGCGTGAATATTCAAGGAACAGGAATCAAGTACTCGGGGTCCTCAGGGCCACAAGTGAGCAGGAAAAACCAAATACAGATATTGCTCACGGTGCCACTTTCATTAGTTATCCCATTACTACTCAGGTTAAGTTGTTTAGGTACCTCGTTATCCATCAGACACTCACAAACCCTACACATGCTGTTCTACGACTCGCATGGCTCAAACAACTCCTATAGTAATGGCGCATGGGATGGAGGAACCAGCTTCGGTGGGGTTTAAAGTAAAGGCTATGCAATACTTGGGATTCAGTTTAATGCAATCGCGACTCAATGATGCAAGAATAAGATAGAGGCAATAGGTACTATATGTATGCAAGCATGTGGTAGTGCTTGCCTGGCAGCTCAGTTGAAGCGAGAGAAGGATCTGGGTAGTGCTCCTGGGTCTCTTGGTATATCCCCTGCTCAGCGTCTATTCGAAGAAGAACCAAACAAACAAGGGCCAATATAAATACAGTGCACAAGCATATGAGTAAAATGCGACAAGCAAACAATCATTCCATGATGAATGATGCACAAGTTTCATGGCAATAATGTAGCATGGCATGGGTGAGGTGTAGAATACAAGAAATAAACATTTTATTGAGTTTTAATCATGTTTTATACTCAATTAAGTTGCTGTATACTTTATATTTATATGATGCATGCTGCAAAACAGAACATAGAATGCATAAACAGAAAGGTCTCGTCGAGCTGATCATTTTAGACATATCATTTGTTAAATTTGGAGTTATAAATCAAAAGTTATTAATTAATTAAGGTGAAGGGCATTTTCTTGTAATTTTAGTCAACTTGAAAATTTAAGTGTTCAAAATATATTTTGGATGGCATATTTGAAATCCTCACATTTTTCTGATTTGAACACATATATTATTTGTATTATTTGGAATTGTGAATTTAAATTTATTTAAAAGTCAAAATTATTAAATAGGGTCAAAGTCAAAGGTTGACTATTTAAATTAATTCTGAAAATATTTGATTAAAGATTTGAATTAACATTCAAAATAAAACATTTTTCATATTAAGTTTGAATTCAAATTCTAAACCATTTGAAAGTTATGGATTAAATCATATTTAAACAGATTTGAAATTTTGAATTTGAATTAAATTTGAAAGGTTTGAATTTAAAACAGATCTCAGGAAAAACTTTTATTACTCGAGGAGCTAGCCATCATCGACAAATGGCCAGTGTTGGGTGACACATGGCAGATCGGACTTTTTGCATGACTAATCTAGCCTGAGCAGATGTGGTGGGCAGGAGCAACAGGCCCACAAGACGCTTGTGACTATCTGGCGCCGACGTGTGGATCCAGGGACCGGGTTTAGGCGGGAAAGGCAGGGCCTCAGGCAAACGCAGGCTAGCCGGAATCGACGTTGGCTTGACAGACGCGACAGCCGGCTGACGGATCTGGCCGCCCGGCGATGGCGAAGCGAACCACGACGATTCTTGCCAAGCCGCAAAAACCAAAGTTGAAGAGGGCGCCACTGGCTACAAGTTTCGTTTAGGTGGCTAGTACGGAGGGCTGCTGCAGCTTCGACGAGGAACAGAGGCAAAGCTGCAGAGATGTCGCTGTCGCCAGAGCGCGCCTTGGCGCACGCCGGGTGTTCGACGGACGGCATGACGCTTCGGTGCACTAGAGAGGAGGGAACAATGTCTGGAGGTAGAGGGCTCACCAGAGCTCGTCGGTGGGGTTGGTTCAGGGCAGGAGCCGGCGATCGCCGACGAGGTGGCCGGAGTTCTCCTGGTGCTCACGGACACGGCAGCGGCGATGCTCCTCCGGCGAGGTCCAGTGGCTCCCAACGGTTCAGGGCGAAGCAGAGGAAGCAGAGGGAGGTCCTGGTGCTCCTGGATAGCCTTGGCGTGCTCGGGAACTCCTAGAGGGCGAGGTGGCCGAGGCTAGGGTTTTGAGCATGGGTGGTGATCATGGTGGGGAGGGAGGAAGAAGAGGGGAGGATGGAGAGGACCTGGGAGCCTCCAGATCTCGATCTGAGGTGGGGAAAGCTGGGGTGGTTGGGGAGATAAGGGAGAGGGGAGAGGCACATGGGAGGTGGTGGCCACCTTTATGCTAAAGAGAGGAGGTGGCTCGGGTTAGGTTAGGGTTTGAAGAGAGAGGGGGAACCAGGGGGGGTCAGGTGGGGATTGCTGGCAGGGAGAGGGAGGGAAGCCAAGAGAGAGGGAGAGGTGAACTAGGGTTAGCTAGAGGGGGGTGCTCAGGTTAGGGTTAGATGGGGTGGGGTAGATCATGATCACACTTGATCATGCTTATATGGAGGTGGAAAAGGAAGGGGAAGATGAGGAAAAGAGAGAGATGAGAGGGTGAGGTATATGGTTTTGTCAAGCTCAAGCAAGGTCAAGCAAAGACCAAACAAGAATAGGTGGATGAGGTGGTGAATGGATAAGGCCCCATAAAGAGAAAACCCATTTAAACCAAAAGAAAAATAAATGGCTAAAGGTGATGGTACTCTTGCATGGCCCATGCAAATTAATAAATGCCTTGGTTAAATTCTTGTGAAAACAAAAATAATAGCATGGCATTATTCTTATGCATCCCCAAGAAGTGGAAAAAGGCCAAGCAAAAGAAATTATATTTAGATCCATCCCAAACCACATGAGCTAGAGTAATTGCCAAACTAAAATAAAAGCTCATGGGTAATTAGGGTGGTAGAATTATAGGTGGTGACAAAGAAAGGTGGTGGAGTTGAATAAAAGATATGCCCCCAACTCAACTTGGGCATTTAAACAATATATCAAGAACCAAATACAATATCAAGAGGCAAATACAATTAATAATGCATATGAGATAAGAACCAAAACAAAAAGGGTTTTTGTATGATGTTCAAATGCAAGGTGGCATGATGACATGAGCATGATAGAATGATGATGCAACAATTATATGTAGGAAGTAGCCATTATATTACTAGACCAAGTAGCATTACAGTTGTTAGACAAATGGGATGCTACATTGATATTATTGACAATTTAGATGTACAAGCCGAAACATCTCCTCTAAGTGAGGAAGAAAGAAAAACTTTGCGGCAGGCAAATGATGAACTAGCCAAGTTAAGAAGAAATGAGGAGTCCAAGTGGGCTCAGCGTGCAAAAGTAAAACATGTTCAAGAGGGTGGTGATAACACCAAATACTTCCATCTAATTGCTAATGGAAAGCATAGGAGGAAGAAAAATTTTCATCTAGAGCAAGAGGAAGGAACTATTATAGGACAAGAAAACCTAAAAACATACATTTCAGAATATTATAAAAGTTTATTTGGACCACGCCCTCCTAGTCATTGTGTGGTTAATGAGTTAGTCACACATGACATTAAGCAAATTTCGGTTGTTGAGTATGATATTATTACCGCGGACTTTACTGAGAAAGAGGTATTCGAGGCGGTCATGCAAATGGAAAAAACAAAGCGCTAGGACCGGATGGGTTCCTCGCAGAATTCTACCAAAAGTTTTGGGAAACAATAAAAGTTGATCTTATGGCTATGTTTGCTAGTTTTCAAAGAGGAGAACTACCTTTATTCCATCTTAACTTTGGTTCAATTATTCTTTTACCTAAAAAGGAAAATGCTATTCATATCCAACAATATAGACCTATTTGCCTACTAAATGTAAGCTTCAAGGTGTTTACAAAAGTAGGGACCAATCGGGTCACATCCATAGCTGAAAATGTGATACAACCCACTCAAACGGCGTTCATGTCCGGGAGGCACATTCTGGAGGGAGTAGTTATCCTCCATGAGACCCTTCATGAACTTCATAGAAATAAATTGGATGGTGTTCTATTTAAAATCGATTTTTAAAAGGCCTATGACAAGGTAAATTGGTCTTTTCTACAACAAACTCTTCGTATGAAAGGTTTTGATCCGAAATGGTGTGATTGGATATAAAGGTTTATTGAAAAAGGAAGTGTGGGTATTAGAGTGAATGATGACATAGGTCATTATTTCCAAACTAATAAAGGACTACGGCAAGGAGATCCCCTATCCCCTATCATTTTCAATCTTGTTGCAGACATGCTTGCAATTCTCATTGCAAGGGCTAAAGAAGATGGACAAGTTGATGGGTTTCGCGGCATAGTAAATCAAAATTTTCTACGGATGCGAACAGAGGGAAAGTCAAGATCTAATCTAGGAGATGCAAACAACGAGAGAGATTGGATTAGATCTTCATACCCTTGAAGATTCGCACAGCGGAACGTTCGTCGGAACATGGGTGATGTAGTCGTACTCGCTTCTCCTCCTCGCGATCCGATCCGATCTAGCACCACAAGTGGCGGTGCCTCCGTGAGATGCACACGTGCAGCACCTCGACGTCTCCTCCTTCCTTGGTCCAGCAAGTATGGTGGAGAGATGGGTTGGATCTACAACACGACGGCGCGGTGCAATTGGTGGAGAATTTCTGCAGCAGGGCTTCGCCTACAAGCAGTCGGGAGGGAGAGAGGAGGGCAGCAGGGCGGCTAGGGTTGGAGGGGAAGGTGTAGGGGGTTGGTGTGCCCCTAGCCCTCTATATATAGATGGGTGGGCGCATCCCTATCCTCTCCCCCAAGCCAAGGCCGGCGGCCCCAAGGAGGAAGAGTGGGGGGCAAGGAACCCCCCCCCCCTTCTAGAAGCTCTATCTAGAGTTTAAACCTCTCTTGGCCGGCTGGGCCCTATGGGGCCTTGTTCCCCTGGCCCAATGCGGCCAGGGCACTCCCTCATAGGCCCATGCCCCCTCCCGGAAGGTGGGGCCACGTTGGTCCCCTTCCGGAAGGTTCTAGAAGCTTCCGGTACAATATCGATTAACTTGAACAATTAGAACTCCAAAAACTGCACTGCCTTATATGAATCTTATTCTCCGGACCACTCCGGAACCTCTCGTGATGTTCCGGATCCCATCCGAGACTCCGAACAAAAACTCATAAACCAATTATCCAATCTATCCTAGCGTCGAGATACGTTAAGTGTGTGACCCTGCGGGTTCGAGAATATGCAGACATGATCTTCTATCAATAATCAACATCGGGGTCTGGAAACCCATATTGACTCCCACACATTCATCGATGATCATATCGGATGAACCACGATGCCAGGATTCAATTAATCCCATATATATTCCCTTCGTCTCGCGATATTTTACTTGCCCGAGATTCGATCGTCGGTACCGTCATACCTAGTTCAATCTCATTCACAGCAAGTACTTTACTCGTTCCGTAATCCGATATCACTTTGTGATTAACTCCTTAACCACATGCTTGCAAGCGGTGTTTATATCGATTACTGAGTGGGCCCGAAGTATATCTCTCCGACTTGGGAGGGACAAATCTCATCTCGATACATACAACCCAACAGATACTTTCCGATCACCTGAGAGACACCTTTATGATCACCCTCTCATAGGATGACGTTTGATGACCTCAAAGCTTTCTTCCGATACTAGGGAGTTGCATTATCTCATGGTCTAAGGAATACAATATTTGACATAAGAAAATCTTCGCAAAGACGTACACGATGACACGATCTAATTGCTTCGCTTAGTTTGGGTATGTCCATCATATCATTCTCCCAATGATATGATCTCATTATCAATTGACAACTCATGTCTATGGTTAGGAAACCTTAACCATCATTGATCAATGAGCTAGTCCATAGAGGCGTACTAGGGACACGATGTTGTTCATAAACCACACAAGTATTAAAGTTTCCGCTTAATACAATTCTAGCATGGAATATAAACATTATCATGAACAAGAATTATAATAATAACATCTTTATTATTGCCTCTAGGGCATAATTCCAACACAAGTGAGTGGCCTTATACCCCATTTGGTAGATGGGGGTGTCTCCATCCTACAATATGCGGATGATACGATTCTTTTTATGGATCATGACTTAGAAAAGGCTCTTAACATGAAACTTATTCTATGCATATTTGAACAATTATCTGGGCTCAAAATTAATTTCCATAAGAGTGAGATTTTTTGTTTTGGGAAAGCCAAAGCAGTCGAAGGCGATTATAAAATTTTATTTGGATGCGACATAGGGTCTCTTCCTTTTAAATACCTTGGGATTCCTATTCACTACCGAAAGTTAAAAATGGTGAGTGGAAACCGGTTGAGGACCAGTTTGAGAAAAAATTAGGAAATTGGATTGGTAAGATGCTTTCTTATGAGGATCGTTTAATCCTGATTAATTCAGTACTCACAAGTCTACCCATGTTCATGCTCTCTTTTCTAGAAATACCCATAGGGGTAAGAAAGAGACTTGATTTTTTCAGATCTCGATTTTTTTGGTAAAGTGATGGACATAAAAAGAAATATAGATTAACTAAGTGGAATATGATCTGCAGACCAAAGGACCAAGGGGGTTTAGGAGTGGAGGTTTTAGAGTTAAAGAACAAAAGTCTACTTAGAAAATGGTATATAAGCTTATGAATGAACAAGGGGTTTGGCAAGAACTCCTACATAATAAATATTTGAATAACAAAACTCTTTCTCATGCTTCAGCCAAACCAACTGATTCTCCTTTCTGGAAGGGTCTATTAAATGTTAAAGAAGATTTTTTTAGTAGGGGTTCTTTAGAGATAGGCAATGGCCAAAAAACAAGATTTTGGGAAGACACATGGTTAGGGGATGAGCCCCTAAGTGTTTAGTACCCATCGCTTATATAATATTGTCTGTCACAAAAATGTCATTGTGGCGGATGTGTTGAGATCGGCGCCCTTAAACATAGGTTTTAGGAGAACGCTGGCTGGTAACAAATGGATTCGTTGGCTGCACCTTGTGTCGCATCTGATGTCGGTTCATCTTTCAGATAGTGAGGATACTTTTAAGTGGAACCTAACTGACTCCGGGTGTTATACTGTTAGATCGATGTACCTTGATTTTTTAAATGGTCAAACGGCTTTTAAAAAAGTATATTTGGAAAATAAAAGTGCCTCTTAAAATTCAAATATTCATGTGGTTCCTCCATAGGAAAGAAATTCTCACAAAAGATAACTTGGTGAAAAGAAACGGGCAGGGCTCTACTAAATGTTGCTTTTGTGATCAATAGGAGACAATTCAACATATTTTTATATCATGCCCTTTTGTTAAAATCATATGGAGGATTGATTTTATGACTTTCAATATTTCACCTCCTACCAATATGACTAATCTTTTTGGAAATTGGTTAAATGGGATCCCAAAGAAAGATAAAGGACACATTAGAGTTGGTGTGTGCATTTTATTATGGGTCATTTGGAACGTACGCAATGATTTTATCTTTAACAAAAAAAGTTTTCCATCTTTTCTACAGGTTATCCCTATGGCTACGCATTGGATCCATATGTGGCCCTATCTACAGCCTGTGGAGGACCGCCAGACCTTGGATATTGGGTGCAACCGTTTGGAAATGGTTGGACGGGACTTCTACAGCCAATGCGGCCGGCGGTCTGATCGGAGATTAACATGAAGATGCTTATGCGCCGCTTACTTCTAGATGTGTTTAGCTGGCTTATTTTTGTGGAAACTTTGAGTGATCCTTGATTGTAATAAGGTGTAATACTTTTCTCCAAAAAATGAAATAAAGGTTGTATGCATCGATTGATGCAGAGACCGGGGCATGTCCCCCTTTTTGAAAAAAAAAATATGGATGCCATGTTTGAGTGAGAGCGTGTCCTTATTTTAAAATATGTGAATGACATGATTGATATTAATAATATTTAAGTTAGTAAATATGGAGGAAGTTGAAGAAGTTATTAAACAATGAAATCTATCGAGATAGATTGGAAAGTTTAATAAACATTATTATCGAATGCTTTCTGAATTTGACTCTGAAGATGTTTAGAATGTCCTAGGTAAGATTCCAAAGAAGTTTAGAATAGAACAAGATAAAAAAGAGGTTCTCACTTATATGAAGCATTGAGCTAGTCTCAGTGTTACAACTATGGTTAAAAGAAAGAAAGAGATGCATTATATCTCCTATGCCTCAGTCGTATGTTCTTCCATAGAACCATATTATATACTCGACATAATATGATCCAAAATGGATCTGGTTAAAAGAACATGTCTTGAAATGATTCCGGAGTTAATCACTAAACCAGAGTTAAAGTTCATTCTTGAATGACATACTTTCCAGAATCATGGTCAGAACGCGGGTCGAAAACGTCAGCTAGAATCGCGCTATTTCAGGGCGTCCACCTCGCGTTCAAAAATAATCCATAATAATCCACACCGCCGCTTCGTTCTCCTCCAGAGAACCCCAAATCTAGTGCCTCCTTCCTTCCTTCCCTAGGCGAGTTATGATTCGTTTACCAACACTATACTATAGACGATGTACTAACAACTATACGATGAGAATAAATGTTATATTCGTGTTCTAGTAAAAGACCAGCAGATAATAATTGGAATTTATTTGATGCGTAGCAGATATCCTTGCACGAGCTCTTATTTTGTGCAATAATATGTGGAAAATGATTGCTTTCACCTGGACGACCATCGTCTGGGTCGAGGAGGCGTTAACCGCTCGTACGCATATTAATAGCAGGACCCACCACCTGCGGTGCCTCTTTCTCTTTCTTTTTTCTTCTTCCCTGTATCGACTCCTTTTTCTTCTCCCCGCATCGGCCATGGAGGAGCTCCAATCCCCTCGGAGAAGGTGAGCGGCGGGTGAGCCCCGAGGCGGCCCGGCGGTGGAGGTCGTGCGCGAGGCGGGCGACATAGCCGGGCCCCGGGAGATCGTGGCAGCGGCGCCCGCCGCCAAGACGGGCGCGGAGATGGTGGAACTCCAGCGATGGCGCCCCGCTCCGGTGGTCGCTGCCGCCGGCACCACCCGCGACACCGGCACCACCCTATAGGACATCGCCTCCCTACCTCCCTAGCGCCCTAGCATGTCCTCGTTGGAGATGTCGGCCTCCCGGTAGTCGTGGTTGCTACCAACGGCCGACTGTACGAGGGGCTGCTAGCAACGGCCGATGTTGATGCTACCTGTACGGTGACAGATTTTTGCTACCGACGATCGGTGTCATCTCTACCGACGGTCAATGGATTTGCTACAATAGTATAAATATTTCACTACAATCGTTCTCCTATATTTTGCTATGACATCCCCAATGAGATCTCCTATGAGGTGTCCAAAAAAGCATCCGGCGAGGTCTCCGACGATGTTAGTTTTTGCTACATTAGAAGAACTTTGTTGCTACAATCGTCTCGTGGTTTTGCTACAACAGTGTCAACTTTTTGCTACAAGATCTCCGGCAAGAGTCGCCGGCGAGTTTTTTCCGACGATGTTTCCGGCGAAGTCGGTTTTGCTGCATTAGCACAATTTTTTTGCTGCATGGTCTCCGACGAGACGTTCTATTTCTGAAACAAACCGTTTTTTTTTTGCTTCCGAAGCAAAAGCGGAAACATATATAGCAAAAGCGGGCCGTTTTACAGCAAAAACAGGATTTAGGGACACGTGTCGCGCAGGGGAGGACGATGGGAACAGCCCATCGTCTGTGGGACGCCAGCAGTTTCCATAATATGTTGGAATCCAATCCATTTCCAAGATAGTTGCAGAAAGTTGAGAAGTAAAAAAAAAAGGTACTAGGAAAATTCAATACGAAAAAACAAGTTAAAGAAAATTCAGCGCCTAACGTAGTAGGCAACAAATCTCACAACTCCATTTTGGTATTATTGCTTGTCCTGCTAGATTATTGGGTGCCTTCCGATTCCTACACTTCTCACAGGCTCGAGATGCAACTGTTAGACTCAGACACGGCCGCTCGTGAAGCCGCCGCCGGCATGATAGGTATCTCCGGCACTGGAATCTTGGCGCGCTTCCAGTAATCGATGAAGAGCTTTCCCTTGGCGGCATCCCCGACGCTGCGGCTGAAGGAGACAGTGTCGCCAGTATCGAGGCCTTTCTTCTTGACGAAGCGGCTCCACTTCCTCAATATGACGTATTCCTGGCTGCTGCTCACAAAGGTGTAGCGGAAGCGCCATGACTTCCCTGTGCTGTCGTCGCAATTGAGTATGTGGCCCTTCTTGTTGGCTGCCGAATCGAGCGGGAAGTACTTGTCAGCATACTGCTTGGGCACCAACAGCTGGTGGATGTCGCCCGCCGTCAGCACCATGTCGAACAAGTGCTCCCGCCCTTCATCACCACCTCCTGTAATCTGCACAAGTCTTGGTACAATTTCTGGAAAATAAAAAGGCCGGTTAGTAGTGCACCTTTCTTAGGTAAAGTAACTTTCTGGTAAAACTTCTCTATTGGCACAAGGTTGCAGATAAATATACCTGCAGCATGCACACGCGAAGAGGACTCCCCTGATGTCGAAATCCTGCTTACAACAACAATTTAGCTTCTTACAACATGATGGATTAAATCAGGTTAACTCAAATCGTGAGTCAAAGTAAAAGGAGGGGATGTTTCCTGCTTTTTACAAAGAACATTGGTAGTACCTTTTATTAGCTGGTCTCTTCAATCCCTCGTCGTATTCATCCGGTTGGTCCTTCAAACTGTCGTCCTGATGTTGTTTCCGCTTTCTGCTTCCGGCAACATTAGTACTGTAACCCACCAACTCGATCTTGATTGCAGGATTGCTCGGGTGATTACTAACGGCGGTCCTTAAGGCATACTCTAGGTCAGAAGCTCCACCTCCAAATTTTGCAGAA
Source organism: Avena longiglumis (assembly GCA_030063025.1). Classification (NCBI taxonomy): domain Eukaryota; kingdom Viridiplantae; phylum Streptophyta; class Magnoliopsida; order Poales; family Poaceae; genus Avena; species Avena longiglumis. Next base: position 2,030,576 of record CP125974.1, on the reverse strand, counting down.
ATCTCTCTCAGTCCTGGCATATGCTCGAGGCTGATTACTGCAGTACCACGTTTATGAATTGCTGGCTGGACATGGTTAAAAAAAACGAGATTTTGATCCATCCTGGGGATGGCATTGAAAACTAGCTTGAGATTCCAGAGATTAGGCATTGCATTCTCCTCAAATATTAGCCAAGCTATACCGCTCATGAACCTCAACTTGAAGTACTTGAGAACTGAGAACCCGCGCTTTCTAAAGAAGATCTTGTCAAGGGGCGCCGTTTCCACATACAGCGACATATCAGTGAGGGCACACAATTCTCTGAGAATACGAACACAACTCATCTTAAGTTCCTTCACAACAATCTTTAAGATGCACAGGTTGTTAAGTTCTTTAACCCAAATAGGAATCCGGTTAAATATGATGCAGCTCTGCCGTGAGCATTCAAATCTCTGAAGAAGCTGAGGACATGCTATGCGGTCCCATGAAATAGTTACTTTTGGAGCGCCAGGAACCACAGTATCTCTAGCTGAGGACCCTTGAGCCATTACTACAGTTTTCAGGTTGCCATGTCCTCCGATCAAATAACCCAGAGCTTCCATGCTTCTTTCCAGATGGTAGGAATGATGTATAGAAGAACTGATAAGATGAAGATCCTGTAGGTAGTTCAGCTTGTGAAGGGTACACAAACTGTTGAAGGGGTCACTCATGCTGCCAATCCAATCCTGCAGTGTATCAATTTGAAGAGTCAGGTGCAACAAGTGTGGGAGATTTATAATATCCCATGGAACAGCAGTGAGTCTTGTTGCATCCATAATGTCCAGTGTTTCCAAAAATTTAAGATCTTGCATACGGTTTGGTAGTTTTATGCAGACATCACTTGCAATCTTCAAATATTTCAGCTGAAACAGTTCTGAAATACCAGTGAGGTCTATGGGGTCGTCGTCGTCACGATGACCGGATAGTTGAAGGTTTAGGACATGAAGAAGCTTGAACTCTCCGATACAAGGCATACACTCAAATAATCCAAAAAATCTAAGTGACCGAACTTGTGCCTTTGTGATGTTTGCTGGTGTCTTGGCATATCTTGCTTCACCAAAGAGGAGAGATAGGCGACGGACCTTATGAGAAATTGCTACATTCTTTTGATTATAATCTACTACCGTAACAAAATTCTCTTCTGAAGAACTGTGTGCTATAAGATCACGTACCACGTCATGAACTGTACACGACACCACCTTATTGTTGTAGTTGATATACAGAGGTTGGATGAATCTTCTATCAATAAGTTCATCGAAATAGATTCCTGCGGTATTCTCCATCATTTCTTGATCTTGCTCTTTCCCCTTTAATGTAGCGATAAAGCCTTCAGCCACCCATTGCTTCACCAGATCATCCTTGTAGATTATGGAGCCCTCTTGATACATACTAAAATATAGCAAACATGTCTTCAAATGATCAGGAAGATTATTGTAGCTGAGGTTCAATATTTTTCTTGTTCTTTCTGAAGTAGAATCTGATAACAAATAGGACCTCAAAGAATCACGTGTATATGTCAGCAAATCCATTGATACACCAAGCTGCTGGCTTGCTAAATGACTAGCTATGTTGATTATTGCTAGCGGCAAACCACCACATAAATCAACAATTTCGTCTGAAACTTGTAAGAATTCTTCAGGACAGTCACTTCTAGAACCAAAGAGTCTATTAAAGAATAGCTCTCTTGAGTAATCATCATCGAGAGGTTTCATCTCATAAACATGCTCAGAGTGATCACAGCAACATGTTAACGCAACATCTTCAATCTGTGTAGTTATTATTATTCTGCTACCACGGATACCCTTCGGAAAAGAATATTTGATAATATCCCATACTGATATATCCCATAAATTATCAATAACAATTAGATACCTGCATGCCAAGAATTCACGCAAAACAGATATAATGTGTCAGGCTAATAGTAAAATTGACGTCTGCAGGGTTAACATAAACTAAAAGAGACAGCACAAGAGGGTTAATAGTACCTTTTATCTTGCAGAGAGTTGCTGATAATGTCACTGATGCCAAGGTCATTACGATTGGCAGGTAGTGGCTGCTTCTGGTGGAGTTGTGAGAACAAGTCGCGGAAAACTCTCTTCATATCAGGTCTTTTGGATACTCGAATGAAAGCTCTGCAATCAAATTCCATCCCAATTCTGTTGTACAGCACTTTGGCAAGTGTAGTTTTACCTAGACACCCAGATCCAAGAACAGATACCACCTTGAGCTGCTGCTGATCAGCCGCATCATTAGCGGCAATAAAGTTTATAAAATCATTTGTTCGGCCATCGATGGATATTGCGCCAGCTTCTTCATGGGGCGCTGGAAGCATATTGCCAGTAGACAAGAATTTACGCCTCAACGTGCTGCAACAGTCGAGCTTATATCTGCTGTGCCTTTCAATCGCATCATGAACATAGATCCTGAATTCTGATATCATTTCAGGCACCGAAATGTTCTTGCGAAGACGAGGAGTTATGATGACATGAATGTTTCTGCGGGCCAATCTGGTGTTTCCGTATTCTGGCACTTGAGACAGGGATGTGATTTGCTTGCACCACCTGAGCCTCTTGGGAATCTTAATGCGACCGGTAATCGACCTCTTCTTCTTCCGCTTCTTCTTCTTCTGTTGCTTCTTCCGCTTCTTCTTCTGCTTGTTCCTGAGACGGTCAGGTGGAACGAATAATAAGCTGTCAATGTAATCCTCCATGTCGTAGGACAGGTCGCGTGCCTCATTCATCCAGCACTTGGCCGTTTGGGGAGGGTCTTCCACCTCTGACAGTTCATGAAGGTAAGAGCTTATCTCTTCCACATCATCTTTGAGAAGTTGTATCTTGTCCTTGACACTCCTGGAGGAGCATCCCCGAGGAGGAGCTAGCAGCAGCATGTCCAGCTTCTCAACAAGGGATTTCATGACGCCAGACGAAGCACTCACAGCAAGGGGCCTCATGACCCTGGGAGAACTTGGAGGCATCGGCCAGGACCCAGAAAGCATGGAGGATTCAGCCATCAAGGCCCCTAGAGCCTGAGAGGGAGAGGGAGAGGGAGAGGGAGAGGGAGAGGGAGAGGGAAGAGGGAGAGAGAGAGGGAGAGAGGTTTGATTTTTTTTCTAATATCACGTGAATGAGTGAGGTAAAGATACTAGACGGGAAAGAGAGAGAGAGAGTGAGAGAATCGCCTTTGTGTGGTGGAAAGGAAAAGATCCATAACAAAGATAAATGGAATCATTTCTGTAAAGCCATAGTGGCCAACATAAAGCAACGGTTCCGACCAAGATAAGACCCCACCCCAGACCCCTAAACGTGTAATGCAAACCTCAAGAAAGGTTCTTCAATAATTTGCTATGGAATAATCATGGCATGACTAAAGGTAACGGGTAGCTTTCTGCCCAATACATATGTTCTCCAAAATCTCAGTGGGGAATAATTTGATTACTGGACTTGTTAAAATCAACTTATCACAAGATCAAGATGGATGGAACCTACACCAGAGCCCAAAAGGGTCATTCTCACCGGAGATAATCTTATTATAAAAAATTCCAGGTTGCCTCTAGTCTGTACCAACCATGTAGTGTGCTAAACGTTTGGTTCATACTAGCTGAGAGAGAGAGAGAGAGAGAGAGAGAGAGAGAGATGGAGGCAGCTGTGTCCACCGCAGCCACCGCTTTTGCTGGCAGGATCGCGCCGAAGCTCTTGGAGTTCTTAGCTGCAAATCACAATCTTCTGCATAACCTAGAGCATGACATCACCTACATCCAAAGGGAGTTCGCGTTCATCTCTGCCGCCATTCAGCAAGATGATGACCGTCGCTGGAGGAGCGGCGGCAGTGATGACCACGTGCAGAGGGCCTGGATCAAAATTATACGCGACTTAGCGCACGCCGTCGAGGACTGCATCGATCGCTATATGCATCGTGTGAACAAGTCCAGGACATCGTGGATTCATCGGGCTGTCCACCGGGCGAAGACGATGATGGTCCGCAAGGAGTTTGCCGAGGCAATCCACAAGCTCAAGAAGATATCACAGGAGTCATCCAAGCTGAGAGAAACTTACGGTGTTGGCACCTCCTCCTCAACATCGTCGTCAGTGGCATCGGCATCTGAGGTGAAGACAGAGATGGTGATGGATGACACCCTCTCAACTCGCAGCCCCGTGGGCATGGACGTTCCCCTGGACGAGCTTCTGGGGCTGATGCAGGACCACCACCACCAGCAGCAGCAGCTCAAGGTGATCTCCATTGTTGGCTTCGATGGCATAGGCAAGACTCTCCTTGCCAGGCATGTGTACGATAGTTTGATGAGCCAATATGAAGCACGGGCTTGGGTTTATGCTGCGGAGCAAGGGGGCGCAATGGATGTTCTCAAGGAGATACTCCGGCAACTAGGAATCCCCACCACATCCACCAATGGTGGAAGTAATCTGAACAAGCTCTGTGCAATCCTCAGATTGTGTCTTGGGACCAGGAGGTAATTAATTCAAACTTTGATGATTTTATCTTCGATCTACACAGCCTGCTTCTTTAAAAAGAAAATTGCACTGTCCAGCAATTCTCCTAGCTTGACATCACTCACCATTGACATCTTTGTGGGTACAAAATGAAATTTACTCCGAATTTTAATCTCCACTCAATATCTCTGCATGTTAATTCTGATAATGTACTCCTTGTCTCCTCCTGGTACCTCCACAGGTTCTTCATCGTGATCGATGACATGCAGACTGAATTTTGGCATGATATAAAAGGTGCTTTTGTGGGGTTGAGTGGCAGAGTTCTGGTGACGACGGCCATTCAGTCCGTAGCAAATGCCTGCAGCAGTTCAGCAGCTCATGATCATGTGTATGCAATGAAAAAACTTGCTGATGAACACTCAAGACTGCTCTTCTTCAAGGAAGCTTTCCAAGAAGACGATCTGCCAGTCAATAAGGAGGATCATCTTGGCTCGGAAGCGCTAAAAAAGTGCGATGGTTTACCCCTTGCTCTTGTTACCACAGCCCGGTACTTGCAAAGCACAGGTAATCCGACACGTCAAAACTGGGCAACATTGTGCCACAACCTAGGAGCACACCTGGAAACGAAGGAGATGTTAGCAAGAATGAAGCGTGTGCTTGTCCATAGTTACAGAAGCCTTGTTAAACATGATGTCAAAACATGCTTGCTATATTTAGGTATCTACCCCACTGGTCGTGCAGTCAGGAAAGGAAGCCTGATAAGGAAATGGATAGCTGAAGGGTTTATCCAAGAAGATTATATGTGCTGTGCTCTGGATGTTGCCATCGGCAATTTCAATGAGCTGGTCAACCGGAGTATCATCCAGCTGACAGAAGTGAAAAACAGCGCAGATCAGGTGAAGACATACCATACTCACGGCATGATGCTCGAGTTCATCCTGCACATGTCCAAGTGTGACAACTTCATTACCTTGTTATATGATCAGCTTGCTCCCCCACCCCCACCCAATAAAATCCGTTGGCTCTCCCTCCATGACGCAAGTGCCAGAATAGCCAATGATCTATCTCTTGTCCGGTCTCTGACAATCTTCGGCACGGCGCATGGATCTGTCTTGGATTTTTCCAAATATGAACTGCTGCGAGTTTTGGACCTAGAAGAATGCGGTAACCACTTGGAGGACAGGCATCTTAGAGAGATATGCAGCAACATGTTGCTGCTCAGGTACCTAAGCCTCGGAGCCGCTGTTACGGTTAAGGTGCTCCCCAAAGAGATCAAGAAGCTTCAACATTTGGAGACGCTGGATGTTAGAAGAACCAAGATAGAGATTCTTCCCACACAAGTCATGGAGCTGCCATGCCTGATTCATCTGTTTGGAAAGTTCAAGCTCAAACAAGGTGTAGGAGGCCAGAAAATGCGTAAGCTACAAACTTGGCTCTCAGAGAATAGTGAATTGGAAACGCTAGCAGGGTTTGTTGTGGACGACAACAAGAGCCAAGGATTTGCACAGCTCATGGAGCACATGAAGCACTTGACAAAAGTGAAAATATGGTGCCAGAAGTCCACTAATAATAGCAAGGATCCTATTGCCACCAGCAGTAGCAGTAGCAACAACTACACTCATCTGTCAAATGCCATCAAGGGGTTCATCAAGAGAAGCACCGATGTGAAAAAAGCTCATTCGCTCTCACTGACCTTCAATGAGGAATCGTTCCAGGACTTGCTCGTGAACTTGTCCCTAGAAAAAGAAGAAGCCTCCTCCTGCTATCTTAGATCTCTCAAGCTACAAGGGGACAACATATGCAGCTTGCCTCCATTTGTTACCATGCTGGGTGGTCTCACTAAGGTGTGTCTTTCATCCCCTCATCATCAGCTGACTGGAGATATTCTTGCTGCCCTGAGCAAAGTGCGCTGTTTGGCGTACCTGAAGCTCATTGCCTCTCGACTAGACAAGCTCATCATTATAAAAGGTGCACTTGGAAGCCTGCGACACCTATGCATCATGGTGGAAGTCATGACTGAGCTGGAAGTCCAAGAGGGAGCTCTGCCGCTCCTCGAGTCGCTCCGGATGCTATGTAAGGATCTAGATGGCATTTGCAGCACGATAATCCAGTCACTGCGACGTATTAAGGAGGTCTCACTCCATGACGGAGTGAGCGATCAAATAAAACACAAGTGGAAAGAAGCAGCAAAAAAACACCCCAGGCATCCCAAGCTCTTGTTTGTTAAGATGGCCGAAGAAGTTGGTGTGGGAAGTGAATCTGCGGAAAATTCGGAGAGCCCTGTCGTGCCATATACTGATACAATGTTGTCAGTGGAAGTGCCGTACGATGCCATTTCTATTGGAGAATCTGGTAATCAAGTGGTGTGCATGTTATTTTGCTTAATTGTTGGCACTTTGGTTAATTATTGGTGTTGAGCTATATATACTCCCTCTTCACGCACCCATATGACAATTTTTTATTGTGCAGTGCAAGTTAATGGTGATGGTCTGCAACATGATGATGAGAAAGAAGATACAGATAATATCGATATGCTAGACGATTTTGCTAGCAAAACGTGTCTGGACCCTCTGATGAACAAAGAAAGTTTTGAGCAGGAGATTGAAGGAGTGGTAGGTTTAGAGGACCAGGAGATGGAAGGAGTGGCAGGCTTAGAGGACCAGGAGATGGAAGGAGTGGTAGGTTTAGAGGATCAGAAGATGAAAGACGTCACTAAGACTACTGATCAGGCAGATAAAAATCTTGTACTTTTGGTGGTGGGTGAGAATAGAAGAAAGAGGGCTAGGACTGTTAGTGAAGGAAATTCAATGGACAAGGTTGTTGATAGGGCGAAGCGCAAGAACCCAGAGGATGTCCCAGGTAATTTACACATTCCAACAGTCTTAAATTCTTCCAATACTTCTCTTAATGATAGAACTAGTAAACTTGGGGTGAAGTTCAGAAGTAATATTCTCAAGGTAAATAAATCTGTTCACATGATAAGAGATTTAGAAGCTGCTAGATATAATGTTTTTATAGCTCGGTGGGGAATGCAAGCAGGAAAGTTTTGATTTTTTTTATGCCCTGTTGGTAAATATCTGTGGAGTGTGGTTAGTGCACACCAAATATTCAGGCTGTTCCGGTTTCTTTTCGTGGTCTGTGCAGTTGGCTTCTGAAGTTCAGTTCAGATGTTAGAAATATGATGGCTGTTGGAGATATTGTTTTAGTTTGGACTATATCAGAATCCAGAAATGCTGCTGTCATTAGAATATAGTTTCTACTGATCCTTCTACTATGGTTTTTCCATTGTCACACTAGTTACTTTCATATGCTGGTTTACAGAAACGAGGCCTACACAACAAACAACGTCTGGGCTCACGGTTGTTGTCCCTAATGGAAAATGAAGTTCGTAGAAGTGGATGGGGGCCTTGGTACCTTTGCCACCATGGTGTTTTGGTGTTTTAAATAGTAGTTGCTTCCGCAGCTGGTCTGTCTTTAGATTCCCTTGCATGCTTTACTTGCTAACAGTGAATTCCCATGTGCTGCTGCTTGCTACATGGGCATACCAGACTGATACGGCTATGGACTCGTCTCCTGAAGATGGTGAAGTACTTCCAATAAGCTTCTCATTTTTATTTGTACTTATGCTGCAACATGTCTTTACTCTAGTGCGTGTAGATTTGGCGGTTTTTCCTGCTCTAACAAAGTTCGCCATGTATGTTGTTGGATATATATTTGGGCCCAGTTAACTTTGACATCTGTTTAACAAAACTCTATCATCACCCTTCATTCAGTTAGAGTTACAGTCCCATCTACTTTTTTTATTTTGTTGACAATAATATATATGTTCTTACATTTTGCAGAGGGCTTTCCATTTTTTCTTTCTTTTTAATAGTTTGATTTACCATGGTAGCATAAAGTCATTAGCATGGAATCTGTCCAATTTTCTTCCTTTTTAATAATCTGATTGTCATGCTAGTATATGATAGTGAAAATTAAGGCTAAACAAAAAAACAGTACAAGAAAGAACAGCTTGGTTCTAGTTTTTCTGCTGACCTGCCGGAACCTATGTGCTGGTTGCCCGAGATGGGTAATTCTCTGACAGGAAGTCATCGGCAACCGCCGGACTGGAGTTCTGCCAAGCAGCATCGTCGGAGACATCCATAGGCTTGCATTGAAGTTTCCTCCCGCATACCGTATTCTCCCACCTCACTAACAAGTCTCTCACACACGCCATTAACGGCCTGGCCACCCACATCTTCATGGGAAAAATCCTTTCTCTGAGCTGTTTGAAGTACTTTGGGGACACAAATTTGAAGTAGTAGCTACCATCAAATGAGCTGTTTGGTATGCAAATGACAAGCACAATTAGTAAGCTCAATTAGTGAGCTGTTGAATAAGGAAGAAATTATGTCAAAACTCTGCAGCCAGCACGCTAATTAGTATTAGTACCCATAATAGTTGAACCGTAGATGCAGCACGCTAATTGCTACTCAGTGTGCTGGCATATTGGAAATTACAGGACAATGTTAGTCGCTGAACCTAGTGGAATGAGTATACCGTACACAGCAGGTTCGTACAAGCATTATTGTGGAGTAATAAATACCTAATCATCGGCGGAGGATGAAGAATTCGGGGATCTTTCCAGGGTCGGCATGCTCCGGGTGACCGGCTGGCAGAAGCAGGGGGCAAGTGGAACAGGCCGAGCCGCCGAGGGGACGAGCTCGATTCCGACGGAGACATGTCTACGATCCGCCTGAGACTGATATAGCTGCCGGTGGCGGTGGCGGTGGCGGTGGCGGTGGCGGTGGCGGCGGCGGCAGTGCTTGCGGTGGCTAATGCACATGTGGCCTGCTCCGAAGGAGCGACGCTGGAATCAGCACGTTAGCGCCGCCGCCGGTGGTATGCGGCGCTAATCCCCGGAGGCGCATGCCGCGGCGATACCTGGAAAATGTCCTGAGGAAAATGCGACTTGGGGCCTTTTTTTTTCCAGATCTTGCTTTACAATATCGATCTTGTATGGTCTTAGTTCGTTGTCGACAAGGTTTGTCCTCCCACGTTCTCAACCATGGACAGATCTGGCCAACGGGCCGGCCAGCCCGGCCAACGCGCAACAAGCAATGCGGCACGGCCGTCGCGCCAGCGCGTCTTGCCGCCGCGCCACGCGCCGGCCGGGCCCAGTCTTCTGGCACGGCGTGGCCCGTTTGTCTGTTTTTCTGTTTTTGTCTGTTTTTTTCGATTTGAGTCCGAAAAAATGCTAAAACAGTCAAAAAATGCAAAAATAGTAAAATGACACAAATTTTATATGGGATAAAACTGAGCTTTATTGATGTTGCCTCATTAAAAACCTTACATCCCTAGCAAGGAAAAATAGTACAACCGCCGAAAAGAAAAGAAAAATTACATCAACTAATTAGTTCGCCGAATCGATCTCGATGAAACTCGACATGCTGCATAAGTGACCACATCCGGCTCCCCTTTTCAAGATGAAGAGACGGCCGCATCTTTTGCACCTAACTTGGTGCACTTCGACACCATCTATCATAACAAATTCTTCATCGTAGTCGTCCTCCCAAAGATGGCGTCTTCTTCTTGGTTGATTGGGGTTGGGGGGTATCGGTTGGTTGGGATTTGGTTCAGCAGCCATGAGAGTGGTGGTGTGGAGAATGAGAGTGGTGGTGTGGAGAATGAGAGTGGTGGGTTGGTCTATTTAAAGGAAAATATGGAGGAAAAAGAAAGGGAGGGGCAATATGGGGATATAAGATTTACAAATTCCTACCCTTGCCCTTGCCCTTGCCCTGGCTCCTTCTCCTGCATAACTCTCGGCTTTTTACCGAAGGCATGAAGTCATCATCGCCATCCTCCACCGATGCCTCGCCTTACCCTTCGACGATGCCTCGCCCTTGCCCTTTGATGATGCCTTTTCTTGGCCTTCTTGGCTGCTCCTTCTCCGTGAAGCTCTCGCTTCTTCTCGAAGGCGGCATGAAGATATCATCTTCGTCCTCGCTCTCTTTATCCACAATGAAGGTTGATCAATAAACCTCTCTCTCAAGCTTCACAACCAAATTTCACTTGGTCCACCTTGCATTGATCCCGAGAAGTTCTTGTCGATTTCCTCGATTTCCTTGATGGCCACCCTTTTGTACATAATGCCTCACCCACTCATTGAGAAAAACATCACTACCGATGAGTTCCTCAAATGGAACTTGGATCTTATCGATTCTAAAATTTCTAGCAAAACGCAAAAGGTGTTCAGACATCAGGGGTAAAAAACTACGATCGGATGGAAAACTCGACATGTTTGCATGCTTACTCACCTTAATGGATAGGTGGGTTTTATAGACTCGGAAGGAAAGGCGGAAGGAAAGGGAAGGAAAGGCGGAAGGAAAGCGACAAGTTTGTATGGGGATAAAATTGGCCTTCATTATTAGTGCCTCATTAAAACCTTCCATCCACAGGAAGGGAAAAGAGTACAGCTGGCTCTAAAAAGAAGAGAAAATTACACAAGAGAATAAAAATTACAAAGAGATTAAAAAATCCTACAACTAAGTTTCATCTTGGTCTTCAGTCCACCGCATAGCTTCAAACGCGGCTATCAGTTCTGGGTTCTCGGTGGTGTGTTGGGCTCTTCTTCTGGCTAGTTCTCCATCTTTGTGGACATCGTTGTTTTCACCATATCGAGTGAGACTAGTTCTTCTATCATCAATTATTCTTCCAAAGAAGACCGAAGCAGACTCAATGAGACAGTTGAGACAGTAATCGATAGCACATCCCGTGCTAATATGGAAAGCACCGGATATGTTGACCTTTTCTCCTGCCACCACTGAAGTATGTCAAAGTCGTCGTCGTCATCATCATTAGTAGCAAGTACTGCACTGTTCAGATACTTTGCTAACTCCCCTCCACCTTGAAGCACGGGAGTTTGTGTGGATGAGCTCGGCGTGGCCGTGGAAGTACCAAATATTTTGCCCCACACTTTTTCTTACCTCCGGATGCTTAGATCACGAGGTCTGTGTGCCACAGCTAGGCCATACTTAAGCTCGTACTTAGAATAAACATCCTGCAGCTTGTCCTTGACATCAAGTGAATATTGATCATAGCTAACATTGATCAAGTGTAACACCCTCAGAATCGGACCTATGCAAGTTTGGGCAAAATTCACCAAACCCGCATAGAAACGATTCAAAGGTGCCCACCAAGCACTTTCGTGCGGGTGGAAAACGAAGTAATAACATCACACAACAGTCCTCGATGGGACCCACAGAACAGATATATATATAACAGCGACTCAAGGAGTCAAGAATACAGATATAATATACAAGATCCAAATCACCTTGAAAACGGTAGAGCGTCCGACTACGGACAAGAAGCAAATGGGGCTAAGAGCCCTGAAGAATAACCAATGGCGTCCATAACCCTGTGCCAAGCCGGAAGGTAACCCGCTAACGGCGTCGATCTCAAAACCTGCTAACAAAAGGGTGCCGACAAAGGCAAAGCAGAAAACAAAGAAGGAGCGTCAAGATCGAGGCCAAGACAGCGAGGCTAGAATTCGGTCTCGCCTACATAGGTATGGTGGATCGGCAAAGATGCACTAACAACCTATAGAGACTCGATACAACAAGGCGTCAATCGAGAGGGTGAGAGAGACCTATTCGGATCCAACGATACTATCATCAAACAAACCCATCCTGGTGTTTCCCCCTCGAGACCAAACGAGGAAGTCAACCGAGGAACTCACACGGTTGGCAGTTTTACTTATACAGTTATAGTTGTGGCACTTTACTAGTCAGGTTAGATAAGCGTCCTGATAAAGTAAGCGGTGGGCACTTTTAATTAATCATTCCGTGATAGTTGCAGCAATTACTAATCAGGTACAGATAGCATGAGATAAACCCGAAACCCAACAGTAGTTGTTACTTTTATTCAGCCAAGTCGTTGTAGTTGCATTACTTACTAGTCATATACAATTGTCGCAAGCGACAACCAAACAAGCAATTGTGGGCAGTATTAATTAGCCATTCCGTTATAGTGGAGCTGATTACTAGTCATTATAAGTCAAATTTATAGCAGTAAACTTTAGTTATGCTTGTCTATGATCGAGATACTGTGCTCCAAGTCGTCCATATCCGCGACACGGCTTTGAAAGTTTTACCCGCCGGTGCACCAATAGCAACACACGCCGATCAACCTCGGAAAAACCAAATCAAAACCCAACGAGGCTTTCACGATGAACAATCACAGTGATTCAGAAATATTTGAGGCCACCTTAAGTAGAATCCATAACGGAGTAAGCAAGCTCGAGACGGCCTCAAGGTTTGGGTGGACGGTCAGGAACGATCGGGAACCCCAAACGGGCTTGTCGACACCGCGGAATCGTGTCCGGTCCAAAATAAGATGCAGTGCAAGACCTCGCAATCGTAAATAAAGCAAGAAACATGGCATAAGTACAGATAGTAAAACACCTCAAACTAGTTTGTGGCCCCAAGAAATAAGAATGAATCAAGCTCGCTCGGGGTCCCATATACCTCCGGATGTGGTTAGCGCGCAAAATCAAGGAACAGTATCAAGTACTGGGTCTTACGGACACAAGTGGGCGTTCGAAACCAAATATTATCTATCACCCACCGATGCCTCTGCTTATTCAATTTTAGTTGTTAAACAGAAAGTAAAGTGACGATAAGTAAAACTAGAATCATCTCCAACAAAAACATGCGGCAATACATCAGCAACTGTGGCATATGGCGACACACATCAGCACTTGAGCAAGCAACTACGACGCGCAAGTCCAACTATCCACCAAACAACAGGTAATTGGGTGTGTCCAAGGCAATATAAGGCTGCAAGGGATATCACAGGTACGGAAACTAAAGCATCGCAACTCAGATAGCAATAGATCAACAGGAGGGGAGTAAATACTATAAAAGTAAGATAGGTAGAAAGGGGGAGGTGCTCGCCTGAAAACATTGTCGAAAGGATCATCCGAAGGTCGGGGCGAAGCTCACATCAACTCAACGGTCCAATCCGCGAAGAAGCAAAACACTAGAAGAAACACCGGATGCGCTATTTAATAAAACGACAGAAGATCGGCATGATGCATGTCTGATGGATGACATGGCAAAGGTGCGATGCGATTAGGTCATATTAAGCGGAACCGGGGTCCCGACAATTAATTAGGGGGTTCAAGTTGTTTAGCTCCCCGCAATTTAATTGTTGTTTAGCATGTCAAAAATAGCACCGAGTTCGCTACACAAATTTAAATGAGGCCAATATAAGGCTAGATTTGCCCTCATATGGGCCCCATATTTAATTATTAGGTGAATCGGCATAAGGCCCCCAAACCACATGAATGTATGCGAGATGAACAATTAAATATGCGATCCAGTTGTTATTATGCATTTATAAAATAGGGTTTGCGGGAAGGGGTTCACACATTAGGGTTCTCGACGATCTCGGGGTTTCCGGGGTCCGGGGTTCGACAGGGTCCAGGGTCCAGGGTTCGACGGGGTCCAGGGTCCGACGGAACGTTCTCTGCATCGGGGTAGGTCTTGGCGCATCCGGGTGCGGAACTTGGGGTCATGTCGACGGTCGTGGCGTTCAGGGGAAGCTCTCGGTGTCCGTGAGGTAGACCTTGGCGTTCACGAGGGAGTCCTTGTCGCACATGTGCCCTTCGGGTTCTATGCCGATGATCTTGTCGTCGAGAAGAACTTGCCGGGTCCACGTGTCGGGTCGGTCTCGGCGTTCGGGTGAAACACTTGGTGTCCGGGCGGGGTGCTTGTCATATCCGTGAAGAAGAGCATGTCGGTCCACGGGGTCCGACCTCCGGGGCGATCTTGGCATCGGGTTCCGAACTTGTGTCGGGTTCGGTCTTGGTCCGAGATCGGTCTTGGGCTTTGGCAACTTGGCGTGTCGAGGGTTTTCTCCAGTCCGGATGCGTTATGGTAGATCTTGGGGTACCGCCTCTTGAGTTCGGGCCTTGGCGTTCCACATCCTCGCGAGCTTCTCCACACTTGTAGCCAAAACTCGACACATCGGAGGGGGTTGCGAGGACGGGTACACGCAGCGTGAACTTGGCGACGAGCGGGAGGCCGAGGTAGACGACGGCAATGCGAGGCGCTGCGGACTCGGGCGCTGGGCCAGGCGTGGGCCGGCCGAGGGCGGCCGTGAGCTGCGACGGGCGAGACGGGGACCCGCAGAACGGGCTCGGGGTAGCTGCGGTCGAGGCGGGCTCGGCGAGGCGGGCAGCGGCTCGGGCGGAGGAGGACCGGGCGCCTGCGTTCTGAGGCTGGCGGGCTAGTCCCATGAGCGGAGAGGGTCGACGAGGCGGCGGCCGGGTCGCGTGGGTTGGAGGAGCTCGGTCGCTCCGGCGCCGGCCGGCAGGCGGCTTGCGGCGGAGGCCGCGCAGGCCAGCCGGGCGTCAGGCAGCCAGCGCGCGTGGATGGCTCGGCGCGGGCCGCAGAAGCGCACCAGGCGGAGCGGCGTGCAGGCTGTGGCAGTGGGGACGCGAGGCGGCCAGCCCGTGGCCAGGCGACAGTGGAAGCAGCGTCTGTGGGCCTTGCAGCCAGCGGGCTCATGATCACTGGGGCGAGGGAGAGCTTGCGGAGGAGGCGATGGGGCTGACGGGCGGTGGGGAGTTGAGGCGGGGTTCTGGGAAGATGAGCAGGACCGAGCCATGGAGGAGGAGAGTGCGGTTGGGGCAGGTGGGTCCAGGATGACAGAGGCGGGCACGCGTGGGACCGGGGTGGAAGTGGGTAAGACTGGTCGAGAGGGATGTGGCTGGTGTGTGGCGTGTGGGCTTGTGTGTGTGGCTGGTTGTGGGAGAGAGAGAGAGAGAGGAGGGAAAAGGGGTTGATGGATTGGCCAAGTGGCAGGTTTGAGTGGGTGAGGAGAGGAAGGCGGTGAGGTGGCATGGGGATTGGAGGAGTGAGGTGGCAGGGGTTTGGGTAGGAAAAGGGTAGGTTTAGGAATTAGAGGGCAGGTTTGGGACGGACCGATTTTAGTTTTTGGGGCGGTCGTTCGGGTCGGGTTGGCCCGTTCGGCTGCCCCTACTAAAATAAAATAAAACTTTACTTGTTTAATTGGACCGTTTGCAAACCGCCATGCCAAACAAAACAATCCGTGAACCGGTTTGGCGTTTTAATAAAAGATGGGGCGTTTGGAAAACGAATCGGGGTTTGCAAAATAGTTTTTGACAAACAACATGCGACGATGACGATGCAATGCACAAATTCAACGCGATTTTCTAGTAGTGGTTTTTGCGGGATGCCACAATTCGACACCACTAACAATGGATCTCGCCCACGAGATCCGCCTCATGGTACCGGAAGGAAGGCCGGCGGTCTGCGTCTTCTCGCTTCGTGTAGATCCTCGCGACACCACTAACAAGGGTTGTTGTCCGTGATCGTCGAGAGAACACTCCGGAAAACAAAAGGTCGAAGGTAGAGGTATCAACAAATAAAGCCACCTCTAGCTCCGATGGAAGAGGGGAGCCGACGCATTCTCGTCCACTTCAATGTACAAAAGCGAATAGAAAGGGTAGTCGGCATGGGGGCCAATCCATCACGCACCCAAACTATTACTCCGCACAATCAGTGGAAAAACGTGCAACCATCCTCGGAATTAGACTGAAGATCTCGACAAGCGAGGTTCGGAATAAAGGGGTGATGCAGACTCTGCATCGGATCTGGCATAGATGATGTCGTCACGTCGGAAAACACCGGATAACACGACAAGGAACAAAGAATGGTACCACCGTTGACGGATTCATCAGGCAGCTTGAACACCGGAGGGTGGAACACCGTTATCAAAGAAGGAAGCGAAACCCTGAAGGTACGACGGAACCCAACCACGAGAAATCCTGGACTCGAAGAAAGAGAAGAGAGCGGATTCAAATCACGTAGGGGTAAGAGGAGAACAGCAGAGGGGTAAGGAGTAAAATCAGACCTAATCAGAACTATCCAACCGATTTTCGAAAATAGTTTTGACACTCTACTTCGGCCATTAGCTAGGTTATCCTACATTTGGACTTGTGGGTATCGCAAGCTGAGCTCGATACCACTGTAACACCCTCGATCGGACCTATGCAAGTTTGGGCAAAATTCACCAAACCCGCATAGAAACGATTCAAAGGTGCTCACCAAGCACTTTCGTGCGGGTGGAAACGGCAATAATATCACACAACAGTCCTCGATGGGACCCACGAGCAGATATATATATACTTGACGACTCAAGGAGTCAAGAATACAGATATAATATACAAGATCCAAATCACCTTGAAAGCGGTAGAGCGTCCGACTACGGACAAGAAGCAAATGGGGCTAAGAGCCCAAGAATAACCAATGGCGTCCATAACCCTGCCCAGCCAAGCGGAAGGGTAACCACGCTAACGGCGTCGATCTCAAAACCCTTAACAAAGGGGTGCCGACAAAGGCAAAGCAGAAAACAAAGAAGGAGCGTCGATCGAGGCCGACACGGCGAGGCTAGAATTCGCGGTCCTCGCCTACATAGGTATGGTGGATGGCGGCGCGGCAGCATGCACTAACAACCTATAGAGACTCGATACAACCGGCGTCAATCGAGAGGTGAGAGAGACCTATTCGGATCCAACCGATACTATCATCAAACAAACCCATCTGGCGTTTCCCCTCGAGACCAACGAGGAAGTCAACCGAGGAACTCACACGGTTGGCGCTTTTATACGATTATAGTTGTGGCACTTTACTAGTCGGGTTAGATAATCGTCACGATAAAATAAGCGATGGGCACTTTTAATTAATCATTCCGTGATAGTTGCAGCAATTACTAATCGTGCATGATAGCATGAGATAAACCCAAACCCAAAGTGGTTGTTACTTTTATTCAGCCAATTCGTTGAAGTTGCAATACTTACTAGTCATATACAATTGTCGCAAGCGACAACCAAACAAGCAATTGTGGGCAGTATTAATTAGCCATTCCGTTATAGTGGAGCTGATTACTAGTCATTATAAGTCAAATTTATAGCAGAAACTTTAGTTATGCTTGTCTATGATCGAGATCGTGCTCCAAGTCGTCCATATCCGCGGACACGGCTTTGAAAAGTTTTACCGGCCGGGTGCACCAATAGCAACACACGCCGATCAACCTCGGAAAAACCAAATCAAAACCCAACGAGGCTTTCACGTTGAACAATCACAGATTCAGAAATATTTGAGGCCACCTTAAGTAGAATCCATAGAGTAAGCAAGCTCGAGACGGCCTCAAGGTTTGGGTGGACGGTGTGAAATCGGGAACCCCAAACGGGCTTGTCGACACCGCTGAATCGTGTCCCGGTCCAAAAGCGATGCGATTATGCATACCTCGTAAATAAAGCAAGAAAACATGGCATAAGTACAGGATAGTAAAAACACCTCAAACTAGTTTGTGGCCCCAAGAAATAAGAATGAATCAAGCTCTGGCTCGGGGTCCCATATACCTCCGGATGTGGTTAGCATAAAATCAAGGAACAGTATCAAGTACTCGGGGTCTTACGGGACACAAGTGGGCGTTCGGAAACCAAATATTATCTATCACCCACCGATGCCTCCGCTTATTCAATTTTAGTTGTTAAACAGAAAGTAAAGTGACGATAAAACTAGAATCATCTCCAACAACAACATGCGGCAATACATCAGCAACTGTGGCATATGGCGACACACATCAGCACTTGAGCAAGCAACTACGACGCGCAAGTCCAACTATCCACCAAACAACAGGTAATTGGGTGTGTCCAAGGCAATATAAGGCTGCAAGGGATATCACAGGTACGGAAACTAAAGCATCGCAACTCAGATAGCAATAGATCAACAGGAGGGGAGTAAATACTATAAAAGTAAGATAGGTAGAAAGGGGGAGGTGCTCGCCTGAAAACATTGTCGAAAGGATCATCCGAAGGTCGGGGCGAAGCTCACATCAACTCAACGGTCCAATCCGCGAAGAAGCAAAACACTAGAAGAAACACCGGATGCGCTATTTAATAAAACGACAGAAGATCGGCATGATGCATGTCTGATGGATGACATGGCAAAGGTGCGATGCGATTAGGTCATATTAAGCGGAACCGGGGTCCCGACAATTAATTAGGGGGTTCAAGTTGTTTAGCTCCCCGCAATTTAATTGTTGTTTAGCATGTCAAAAATAGCACCGAGTTCGCTACACAAATTTAAATGAGGCCAATATAAGGCTAGATTTGCCCTCATATGGGCCCCATATTTAATTATTAGGTGAATCGGCATAAGGCCCCCAAACCACATGAATGTATGCGAGATGAACAATTAAATATGCGATCCAGTTGTTATTATGCATTTATAAAATAGGGTTTGCGGGAAGGGGTTCACACATTAGGGTTCTCGACGATCTCGGGGTTTCCGGGGTCCGGGGTTCGACAGGGTCCAGGGTCCAGGGTCCGACGGAACGTTCTCTGCATCGGGGTAGGTCTTGGCGCATCCGGGTGCGGAACTTGGGGTCATGTCGACGGTCGTGGCGTTCAGGGGAAGCTCTCGGTGTCCGTGAGGTAGACCTTGGCGTTCACGAGGGAGTCCTTGTCGCACATGTGCCCTTCGGGTTCTATGCCGATGATCTTGTCGTCGAGAAGAACTTGCCGGGTCCACGTGTCGGGTCGGTCTCGGCGTTCGGGTGAAACACTTGGTGTCCGGGCGGGGTGCTTGTCATATCCGTGAAGAAGAGCATGTCGGTCCACGGGGTCCGACCTCCGGGGCGATCTTGGCGTCGGGTTCCGACGAACTTGTAGTGTCGGGTTCGGTCTTCGGGGTCCGCGGGGATCGGTCTTCGGGGCTTTGGCAACTTGGCGTGTCGAGGGGTTTTCTCCGAGTCCGGGATGCGTTCGTGGTAGATCTTGGGGTACCGGCCTCTTCGAGTTCGGGCCTTGGCGTTCCACATCCTCGCGAGCTTCTCCACACTTGTAGCCAAAACTTCGACACATCGGAGGGGTCGGTTGCAGGGACGGGGTACACGCAGGCAGAAACTTGGCGACGAGCAGCGGGGAGGCCGAGGTAGACGACCGAAGGCTGGGTTCAGGACTCGAGGCCACGAGGCTCAGCCAGCCGGCCGGGGCGAGGCCATGCTGCCAGGCGACGGGAGGGACCCATGAGCAGGCGCGGCTCGGGGTAGCTGCGGTCGAGGCAGGCTCGGCGGCGGTGCGGCCCGGGCGGAGGAGGCCGGGGCAGGCGCCTGGCGTGCGAGGCTGGGGGCTAGTCCCGTGAGCGGAGGAAGAGGTCGACGAGAGGCGGCGGCCGGGTCGCGTGGGTTGGAGGAGCTCGGTCGCTCCGAGCGCCGACCGGGCCGGCCGACTGGCGGGGCTTGGGCGTCGGCTTGCGCGGAAGGAGGCGCCGGCTCGGCGGCGAGGACGAGGCGCGGGCCTGGCAGGCGGAGGCGTCGAGCCGGCGGGCGCAGCGGCGACGTGGATGCGGGGCTCGGGCGGCGCGCGGGTCGCGAGAAGCTGCGGGCGGCACCGCTGCTCGCAGAGGCGGAGGCGGCGTTGAGCTCGGTGCGTGGGGGCAGGCCCGGCCACGATGCGTGGCCGGCGAGTGGAAGCGGCGTCGGGGCCAGCAGCTCCGGGCGGCTCATGATCACTGGGGCGAGGGGGAGAGAGCTTGCGGAGGGAGGCGATGGGGCCTGACGGGCGCGGGGGGGGGTGAGGGTGGAGGCGCGGGGTTCCTGGGGAGGATGAGCAGGACCAAGCTGGAGGAGAGAGGGCGAAGTCGGTTGGGGCCAGTGGGTCAGGGGGCTGACAGGCCAGAGCGTGGGACGGGGTGGAAGTGGGTAAGACTGGGTCGAGGAGGGGATGTGGCTGGTGTGTGGCGTGTGGGCTTGTGTGGCTGGTTGTGGGGAGGAGAGAGGGAGAGAGAGAGAGGAGGGAAAAGGGGGTTGATGGATTGGCCAAGTGGCAGGTTTTGAGTGGGTGAGGGAGAGGAAGGCAGTGAGGTGGCGCATGGGGATTGGAGGGAGTGAGGTGGCCAGGGGTTTGGGTAGGAAAAAGGGTAGGTTTAGGAATTAGAGGGGCAGGTTTGGGACGGACCGATTTTAGTTTTTGGGGCGGTCGTTCGGGTCGGGTTGGCCCGTTCGGCTGCCCCTACTAAAATAAAATAAAACTTTACTTGTTTAATTGGACCGTTTGCAAACCGCTCGCGGCCAAAACAAAACAATCCGGCGAACCGGGGTTTGGCGTTTTAATAAAAGATGGGGCGTTTGGAAAACGAATCGGGGTTTGCAAAATAGTTTTTGACAAACAACATGCGACGATGACGATGCAATGCACAAATTCAACGCGATTTTCTAGTAGTGGTTTTTGCGGGATGCCACATCAAGTGACAGTTGATTCATAAAATGTTGCTAGAAACTTAAAGATTGTTTCAGCAACGTGCCAAGTAGCTTCAACAAGTAAAGGTTCTCCGTCATTTTGAAGAAAATTTGCATTAACAAATGCGGAAAATTGAACTTGGTCACGTAGAACTAACTGAAGCATCAGATATGTAGAGTTCCATCTAACCGGCATGTCTAGATGAAGACCATGGCATGGTACATTAATAACAGCACAATAATTTCTATAGTCTCCAAGTCTAGTATTAGAAGCATTCAACCATGATATTGCCAACCGCAATTTATTAATGTGTGGGTCTAGATCATCTAAAGCACTTTTAGCAATAAGATTAATTATATGACAGGCACAACCTTGATGAAGTAGAAATTTTGATGCATATACTTCAAATATAGGAATTAGAGTATTCATTGCAGTAGTATTTGAAGAAGCATTATCCAAAGTAACTGCAAATATTTTGTCGGTAAGACCAAATTCAGTAACAACTTTAAGTATAGCATTAGCAATATTCACACCATTGTGTGATACATCGATTAACTCAAATCCTATTATTCTTTTATTTAATTCCCATGATGAGCTAACATAATGAGCAACAACAGTAATATAATCTTGCTTAGCACGACCACTCCAAATATCAGAAGTTATGGAGACTGAAAAAGTTGACGATACTAATTGTTCTTTCATAGCGACACGACCTGCTTTGGCTAGCTTTTTCATATCCCTACTTGTAGTTTGTCTAGAGACTGGTGTAAAACTAGGGGTGTGAGCAGTTCTAATATATTCAACAAAACCAGGAGACTCGCCAAACCCTAATGGTAAATCATTAACGGCAATCAATGTTGCAAGAGCCTCTCTTTGACGAGCTGAATCATAGACAAATATACCTCGGGAGGTGCCGTCAGGGTTGAAGTTGATCCTGCTCTGGATCGCCGCAGCCTCTCCATCTGCCCTGGCGTGGGTCTTCGCGTGCCTCGTCATGTGGCCGTTCCCTCCTCCCACCTGCAGAGAAAACTTGCTCGCGCAACCCGGATGCAAGCACCGAGCTCTCATCTTCGTCACACCTTCGGCGTCAATATATTCTTCTTCCTCAAAGTGCTGCCAGATGCTAGAGGTTTTTTTCCGCCGCTTGCTACCGGTAGAGGTGGAAATTTGGCTAGCAGAAGTGGTGGATGTATTAGGAGAACTTGTGTTTGATGGTGTTGGTTGCTCGAAGGGGGTATATGGATATTGCATGGTGTCGATGTTGTCATTGCCGTGGAAGGGAGAAGTATTGAAGTCGGGAGGAATATTGATATCGACCCCCAAATCTTCGGGATTGAAAAGAAACTGGTTGGGATTAGCCATGTGTTGGTGTAGGATATGAGAGAGGGGTTGGATGGTGTGGAGATTGAGAGGGGTGTGCTGCCCTTTTTATAGCAAAAATTTGATCAAATTCGGACCAAAATACCCTTCCCAATGACCTAAAACCCTAAAAAATACAAAAAGGACCAAACTACCTAAACCCTAACCAAACAACAAAAGACTAAAAAGCCCCCCGCTCCCCGGGCCGGCCCCACCCACCGACTCCCCGCCTCCCCGCCTCCCCGAATTTCAAAATTCAAACCCCGCTCCGCTCCCCCGCTCGTGGCGGGCAGTTGCGTGCTGGCGGGCCCGGCGTCTTGTCCGTGCCACAGCCAAGCGCCGTGCTGCAGCGTGCACGCCTGCGCTGCAGACACACGCACCGCGTGCCGCAGGGCAGGCCCGCCCGGCCAGCGTCTTGTCGGGCTTAGGCCGGGCCATTTTTCGCGGGCTGCGGGCCGGCACGCCAAAGCCCGGCCCGATGGCCTGATTTGACCATGGTTATTGTACTATTTACAGCTCTGTTATTTGTTATCTCCTCCCTTCCTTCAAATTAATGGACTTGAAATGTATCTATACACATTTAAAGCTAGATACGTACTTTCTTCGTTTGAGATTATAGGTCACGCACGGTTAACTAGATTATCAATTTGGCCAATAAAATATAAATAAAATAACATAAAAATTATATAAGTAAAAAATTTAGATACTATATTTTCTAATGGTGTAATTTTTATATTATATAACTTATATTTTATTAGTTAAATTAACGATCTAGATATACGCGTAAGACCTATAATCTCAAACAAAGCTACTACCTCCATTCCGGTTTATAAGGTAAACACGACTTTGAGAAAATAGTTTGACCTGAAATTTGATCAACTAAATACAAACTATTTACAAAAATTATACCATTAGATTCATATTCAAATACGCTTCCAATGGTATAATTTTTGTGACATATGATTCATATATTGTTGAACAAATTTACGGTCAAACTATTTTCTTGAAATACCTATTAGCCCTATAATCCGGAATAGAGAGAGTAGTACATATTTAAATAAATATAAGTCAATTAGGAAGTATATATTTTTAGAACGAAGGCCACTAGAAAAGGCACAATTAGGGATGGCAATGGGTACCCATTACCCATGTACCCGGCGGGTAAAAACCCATTAGATGTACGGGCATGGGATGAAAAAATACCCATGGGTATATAAATGAAAAAATATTATACCCATCGGGTAGAACGGGGAAGGGTATGGGATCAAAGAACCCATACCCGTGTACCCACGTACCCGGGAATATGGAACGTGCTTATAGTATTCTAAGTTTAAATCGTATTTAATTTCACATAAACATGCACTTTATATTCACATGACACGATTTGGCTGCCTCTGGGCTGGACGTGGCGTGATTGCCGCATGCAATCAATCATGTGTGGACCTCCTCCTTGACTCCTTGACGTGAATAATACGGCATTAAGGCCTAGAAGCCCTAGACTAGACGTGATCAGGTAAACGTGAGATATCTCGATACCGAGCGTTTTCATCGCGACTCAGCCGCCGCTAGGTTATCGCCAGCCGCCAGTTCGCCGGTGCCTCCAGGTTCGACAACTCGACCACCGCGGCACCGCCTCGCTCAAGCTGGGCCTCCGCCTCCGATGCACTGACTTGCTCGCCTTGAGCTTGCGACTTACGACGGATGCTATGGACGCCGACGGCGACCACCACTCCCGCGAGTCCGGGGACGCGGGAGACGATCTGCAGCTCGCGCAGATCGAGCCGGAGGGCGGCGACCACCATGGCCAGGATTACGGCACGCCGACCCCTAGTACAACACCTACCCCATCGCTAGATGGTACTCTCTCTCTTCGGCCACCGGAAAAGGGCAAGATACCAGGCCAACATCTCGCACCTCGTGCTTCAGGATCCAAGGCGCAGCACGTTCGTGAAGGGAATATGCCCTGAGAGGCAATAATAAATTGTTTATTATGTGTATTCCAAGTATATGATAGATGTTTATTTTGCATGCTATAATTGTATTAATACGGAAACGTTAATACATGTGTGTTTAATAAACAAACAGAAAGTTCCTAGTTAAGCCTCTCTCATAAACTAGCTCGTTGATTAACAAGATGATCAAGGTTTCCTGATCATGGACATTGGATGTTGTTAATAACGGGATCACAACATTAGTGTAATGATGTGATGAACATTCATCCGAAGTATAGCATTACGATCAAAGTCATTGAGTTTATATTGCTATAACAACTTACGAAGTGATCCTAATCCTTAGACCATGAGATCATGTCAATCACTAACATAAGAAGAGTTTCTTGATAACATCAAACGTCACATCGTAACTGGGTGATTATAAAGATGGGTTCAGAAATACTAAAGTGTTATGTTGAAGCCTATGGATCAAGAGTGGAATTTGTTCATCCGGATGAAGGATAGATATGCTCTGGGCCCTCTCGGTGATATCACATTGATTAGCTTGCAAGCAAGTGATTTGATCACTAGAATGTTGTATCACGGGAACGAGAAAAGAGTGCATGTCAGTAACGAGATCAAACTAGGTATGGAGATACCGATGATCGAATCTCGGACATGTAATATATCGTGAGACAAAGGGATTAAGATACTAGCGTAAAAGGTTAAACGATCACAAGAAAGTCATCGTTGAATGTGTGGAGTCGATATGGGTCTCAGATCCGCTTCGATTATTGATCGAGAGGGTCTCGATCATGTCCGCATTATTCACGAACCGTAGGGTGACACACTTAAGAGACACCGACATCCAATTGGAGCAAAAGTTTCATGCCGAAAGAATAAACAAGCGCAGAATTTATTTCACTAGAATCAAAAAGCAGGTTTTGGTGAAATTGCATAAAGTGGTTATGCATGTGAAATAGAATTCTAGCAAGGGGTTATTTGTGAATGTTTGTCATTAAAGTAATTGACAAAATTCTGAATAAAATAAAAGAGTTTTATTTAATGAGAGTTTGCATTAAATTTGGTGGAAATTTAATGGGATTTTTGAGTGGGATTTTGAGTGGACTTTTGAAGGGTCATTTTGTGAGTGGAGTGTCCACCCACATGATGAGGGAGGGCAAGGGGGCAGCCCCCATGCGCTGGCCACCCCCTTGGGGTTCCCTCCCCTCCTCCTATAAAAGGAGCCCCTCCTCTCACTTCTCACTCACACCTCCTCGTGAAGGATCTCTCTCCCCCTCTAGAATTTATTCCCCATGGTCTCGGACTAGCGAGATACATGTTCCGGTGGCTTTCGGCAAGAAAGAGTTGTGCTTCCGCTGCATCGCTGGGCGAGGAGGCGGAGGTTGCTCGGTGCCTCGAACGTGTGTGCGACGGATGCGGCTTGATTTTGGCGCTAGGACTTCCTCTCGATCTTGAGATCGGCAAGAGATCGTCTACATCAACCACGAGTTTGGACTCGTTAAGCTGTCGGTCTTCAAGGGTATGTTCTCTCACGGATATACATCCGCCGTTGTTTGTATCTAGTATAAATAGATCTTGGTATATAGTTCACATCGTAGGAAAATTTTTGTTTTCTATCTGCGAACCCTTGATGGTATCGAGCCGGATCTGCGTAGATACTTTACGGGTAGTACACATATGAGTATGTGGGCGATGATGATCATGTTGTTGCTCCTTTCTTGTGATTTTGGATATTGGTGGCATAGTGGGATGAAGCGGCGGACAAACTTTACATGTCCTCGCACATGAGACCTGTTCCACACTTGACATGCAACTAGTTTGCATAAGTGGCTAGCGGGTGTCTGTCTCTCCTACTATAGTCAATATCTATTTTGCAAGCGAGTTGTCAACAATTTGATTATCCTCGTTGTGGTTCATGTTCGTAGGTAGGAACGGTTCTATCTCGAAAGCCCTCACCACGTAAAACTTGCAATGGATAAATTAGAAGTCTAGTTTAGATTGTTCTGGGCTAGTGTTATGATATGGTAGTGTTGTAAGTAGAAGTATGAGATGATACGCTTACAAAACACATAGCGTGTAAAACCCATAGATTGTGGATTTACACATATAGGTATGATAGTGATCATACCACGATGCACATGATAGAGATCATCTGCGGGAACCATATAATTTCACTATTAAACATATGATGTTTGATTGCATCTTATATTGCTTGTTTAGCGCTTTGTTAAGCATAATAAGATGATCCTCATTTTAAATATCAAGATAAGAATGTGTTCTCCTTTAGTATGCACCGATTATGTTTTCGCTCCAAGACATCACGTGATGATCGGGTGTACTTGGATCCTCGACCATACTTGGTGTAAGAGCAGTTACACGCAAATAAAAATACTAAGGTTCTAACTTGGCGAGCCTAGCATGTACAGACATGGCCTCGAAACCAGACGAAAGGTTAAGCATGAGTCATATAGTTGATATGATGCCCATTTGATGCTCGCCTTTGAAGCTATACCGACTCACGTGATGATCGGACTTGGTGTAGTGGATTTGGTTCATGTAATCACCAAAAGGACACGAGGGATGTCGCTTTTGAGTGGGAGTTCATTCGTAATATAGATTAGTTGAACTCAATCTATCATACACTTAGTCTAAACTTTACAAATTCTGTTGTAGATGGCACCACCTGCTTTTAATTTCAATGCGTTCATGGAGAAAGAGAAACTAGCAACGAACGGTAGCAACTTTACTGAATGGGCCATGAATTTGAGGATTCTCCTCTCTGCTGCACAAAAGCAATATGTGCTAGAAGCGCCATTAGGCCCCCCACCCTTTGACGATGCCCCTGACGAGGAGAAGAATGTCTATCTGACTCGTCAGGAGGACCACAACTTAGTTCATTGCGGCATATTGTATGGGCTAGAGCCGGAACTTCGAAAGCGTTTCGAAAGCGGCAATGCTTTTGATACAATGGGTGAGTTGAAAATGATTTTCGACACACATGTCTGTAGAGAGCTACAATGCTTGAAAAGTTCTTTAGCTGCATGATGGAAGAGAACACTCAGTTAGTGAGCATGTACTCAAGATGTCGGGTTCTGCCGATAAGCTTGTGTCCTTGGGAATAACGATTCCCATTGACTTAGGCATCCATCGTGTTCTGGTCTCGCCACCTAGCTATAAGAGCTTCGTGATGAACTATAATATGCAAGGCATGAAGAAGTCTCTCCCGAGCTTACAATGCTTAAAAGCTGGAAGTGGAGATCAAAAGGAACATCAAGTGTTGATGATCAATAGGAACACTGGTTTCAAGAAAGACAAGAAGGAAAGCGGAAGGAAGTAAGGGCGGCAAGCCTGTTGCGCTGAAAAGAAACCCGAGTTGGACCTAAGTCCGATACGAAAGTGCTACTATTGTAAGGGGATCGCCATCGAAGCGCAATCGCCCCAAGTATCTCGGACAAGAAGGCCGCAAGGCAAACAAAGGTATATATGATATACATGTTATTGATGTGTACTTGACTAGTGCTCGCAGTAGCACCGGGTATTTGATACCGGTTCGGTTGCTAATATTTGTAACTCGAATCGAGAACAAAGCGACCGCTAGCAAGGGTGAGGTCAAGATGCGTGTCGGCAATGGATCAAACGTTGATGTGATCGCCGTTTAACGCTACCTCTCCACTTACCGTCGGGATTAGTTATAAACTTAAATAATCATTATTTGGTGCCTGACCGAGCATGAACATTGTATCTGGATCATGTTTGATGCAAAGTGGTTTTCATTCAAATCGAGAACAATGGTTGTTCCATTTATATGAATGAAATCTTTTATGGTCATGCACCAATGTTGAATGGTTTATTTCGTTGGATCTCGATGATAATGTTACACATATTCATAATATTGATGCTAAAAGGATTAAACTTAGTGATGATATATCCGCATATATGTGGCAATCGCCGTCTAGGTCATATTGGCATTAAGCATGAAGAAGCTCCATTCGGATGGACTTTTGGAATCACTTGATTATGAATCATTTGATACATGTGAGCCATGCCTTATGGGCAAGATGACTAGAACGCCGCTTTTCGGTTCAATGGAGCAGGCGAGATTTATTGGAAATCATACATTCGATGTATGTGGTCCAATGAGTGTGTCGGCCGAGGTGGATATCGTTATTTTGTTACTTTCACGGATGATTTGAGTAGATACGGTTATATCTACTTGATGAAACACAAGTCTGAAACCTTTGAAAAGTTCAAGGAATTTCGTAATGAAGTGGAAAATCATCGTAATAGAAAGATCAAATTTCTGATGCGACCGTGGAGGTGAGTATCTAAGTTACGAGTTTAGCACTCACATGAAAGAGTGTGGAATTGTTTCACAACTCACACTGCCGGAACACCACAATGAAATGGTGTGTCGGAACGTCGTGTCGTACTTTATTAGATATGGTTCGATCTATGATGTCTCTGACGGACTTGCCGTTGTCATTTTGGGGTTATGCACTAGAAAGCTGCATTCACTTTAAATCGGGCACCATCTAAATCCGTTGAAACGACACCGTATGAATTGTGGTTTGGAAACAAACCTAAGCTCATTCTTAAAGTTTGGGGTTGCGATGTTTATGTGAAGAAACTTCAAGGATAAACTCGAACCCAAAGCGGAAAAATGCGTCTTCATAGGATACCCTAAAGAAACTATTGGGTATTCCTTCTATCACGCATCCGAGGCAAGGTTTTTGTTGCCAGAATGGATCCTTTCTAGAGAAAGAGTTTCATGAAAGGTGTGAGTAGTCGGAAGTAGAACTCGAAGAGGTTATGGAACCTTCTCTTCAAAATATGGCGAGTAGCGCAGGCGGGAAGTCGTTAGGAGTTGGCTCCACATTGAAGAAGGAACTAATGATAATGATCATGAAACTCGAAGAGAGTACTACCGAACCTCGCAGTCAAACAGACGCGTCAGACTCCGAACAGACGGAAATCTGTCATAAATTTCATGGTTGATGAAAATAATGACCTGCGACGTATGAAGAAGCGATGATGAGCCCGGATTCCAACAAATGGTTAGAAGCCATGAAATCCGAGATGGAATCCATGTATGAAAATCAAGTTTGGAACTTGGTGGAATTACCTCACGACCGAAGGCCGTGGAGAACAAATGGATTTTCAAAGGAAAAGCGATCTTGATGGTAATGTGACCATCTATAAAGCTCGACTTGTCGCAAAGGGTTTCGACAAATTCAAGGAGTTGACTACGATGAGACTTTCTCTCCGTAGCGATGCTAAAGTCGATTAGGATTATGTTAGCAATTCTGCATATTTCGATTATGAAATATGGCGATGGATGTCAAAACCGCGTTTCTCAATGGTAATATTGAAGAAGAGTTGTATATGATACAACCAAAGGGTTTTGTCGATCCTAAGGATGCTAACAAGGTGTGCAAGCTTAATGATCCATCTATGGATTGAAGCAAGCATCACGTTGGAATCTCCGCTTTGATGAGGTGATCAAAGAGTTTGGATTTGTCCAAACTTATGGAGAAGCTTGTATTTACAAGAAAGTGAGTGGGAGCAATGTGGCATTTCTGATACTATATGTGGATGACATATTATTGATCGGAAATGATATAGAACTTTTAAGCAGTGTTAAAAGTTATCTAAACAAATTTTCAATGAAGGACCTAGGTGAAGCATCTTACATATTAGGCATAAAGATCTATAGAGATAGATCTAGGCGCCTAATAGGGCTATCATAAAGTACATACCTTGATAAGATTTTAAAGAAGTTTAAAATGGAATGAAGTAAGAAGGGTTCTTACCTATGTTGCAAGGCAAGACATTGAGTAAGACTCAAAGTCCGGCTTCGGAAGAAAGAGAGATAATGGACAAAGTCCCTATGCTTGACCATAGGCTCTATAATGTACGCCATGCTATGTACAAGACCGGATGTGGCACGCTATTAGTTTGACTAGTAGGTACCAATCGGATCGAGTTGAACCTTTGGATAGCGGTCAAGAATATCCTTAAGTACTTGAGAAGAACTAAGGATATGTTTCTTGTATCTGAGGTGAAGAAGAGCTCGTCGCTAAGTGTTATGTCGACGCTAGCTTTGACACCGATCCGGATGACTCTAAGTCTCAATCCGGATCGTATTTCTCATGAATGGCGGAGCGGTTAGTTGGAGGAGCTCCAAACAACCTGTGGTAGCGGGATCAACAACGGAGGCGAATATGTTCTTTGCTTGAGCGGCTCGAAGCGCTTTGGATGAAGGAGTTCATATCCGAACTAGGAGTTGTGGCAAGCGTTGGACCCAATGGTGATCTATTGTGACAACAATGGTGCCATTGCCAATGCCAAAGAGCCAAGGTCTCACAAGCATTCCAAGCATATTAAGCGCGGTTTCACTCCATCCATGAGCATGTCAAGGATGGAGATATAAAGATTTAGAAGTACATACGGATCTCAATGTAGCGATCCGTTGACTAAAACTCTCCCTAGAGCAAAACATGATCAACACGAGAACTCAATGGGTGTTAGATATATCACTATGTAACTAGATTATTGTCTCTAGTGCAAGTGGAGAGAAGGAATATGCCCCGAGAGGCAATAATAAATTGTTTATTATGTGTATTCCAAGTATATGATAGATGTTTATTTTGCATGCTATAATTGTATTAATACGGAAACGTTAATACATGTGTGTTTAATAAACAAGCGAAAGTTCCTAGTTAAGCCTCTCTCATAAACTAGCTCGTTGATTAACAAGATGATCAAGGTTTCACGATCATGGACATTGGATGTTGTTAATAACGGATCACAACATTAGTGTAATGATGTGATGAACATTCATCCAAGTATAGCATTACGATCAAAGTCATTGAGTTTATATTGCTATAACAACTTACGAAGTGATCCTAATCCTTAGACCATGAGATCATGTCAATCACTAACACGGAAGAGTTTCTTGATAACATCAAACGTCACACCGTAATGTGGTGATTATAAAGATGGGTTCAGAACTAATAAAGTGTTATGTTGAGGCTCATGGATCAAGAGGAATTTGTTCATCCGATGACGGATAGATATACTCTGGGCCCTCGGTGATATCACATTGATTAGCTTGCAAGCAAGTGATTTGATCACTAGAATGTTATATCACGGGAACGAGAAAAGAGTGCATGTCGATGCGAGATCAAACTAGGTATGGAGATACCGATGATCGAATCTCGGACATGTAATATATCGTGAGACAAAGGGATTAAGATACTAGCGTAAAAGGTTGGACGATCACAAGAAAGTCATCGTTGAATGTGTGGGAGTCGGTATGGGTCTCGGATCCCGCTTCGATTATTGATCGAGAGGGTCTCGATCATGTCCGCATTATTCACGAACCGTAGGGTGACACACTTAAGAGACACCGACATCCAATTGGAGCAAAAGTTTCATGCGAAAGAATAAACAAGCGGGAATTTATTTCACTAGATACCTAAAGCAGGTTTTGGTGAAATTGCATAAAGTGGTTATGCATGTGAAATAGAATTCTAGCAAGGGTTATTGTGAATGTTTGTCATTAAAGTAATTGACAAAATTCTGAATAAAATAAAAGAGTTTTATTTAATGAGAGTTTGCATTAAATTTGGTGGAAATTTAATGGGATTTTTGAGTGGGATTTTGAGTGGACTTTTGAAGGGTCATTTTGTGAGTGGAGTGTCCACCCACATGATGAGGGAGGCAAGGGGCAGCCCCATGCGCCGCCACCCCTTGGGGTTCCCCTCCTCCTATAAAAGGAGCCCTCCTCTCACTTCTCACTCACACCTCCTCGTGAAGGATCTCTCTCCCCTCTAGAATTTATTCCCCATGGTCTCGGACTAGCGAGATACATGTTCCGTGGCTTTTCGGCAAGAAAGAGTTGTGCTTCCGCTGCATCGCTGGAGGAGGCGGAGGTTGCTCGGTGCCTCGAGCGTGTGTGCAGCACGGATGCTTGGCTGATTTGCGGCTAGGACTTCCTCTCGATCTTGAGATCGGCAAGAGATCGTCTACATCAACCACGAGTTTGGACTCGTTAAGCTGTCGGTCTTCAAGGGTATGTTCTCTACGGATATACATCCGCGTTGTTTGTATCTAGTATAAATAGATCTTGGTATATAGTTCACATCGTAGGAAAATTTTTGTTTTCTATGCGAACCCTTGATTCATAGCGATGCATGATGACGTCCGCCTCGAGGCAGCGCCTAGCCGGCTTACCAATGGTGGATCATCATTCAGGCAATAACATGAAGAAGAGGAAGGTTGTTTCGTCTTGGTATGATTGTCTAAATAGAGTCTCAGATACGTAGCTGATTTCATGCTTATTTTGTCATTCTTCTTCTTTCTGTAGTAGATGTGTACGTAGCTTATTTCTCTTCAACGGAATTTGATACTTAACCTATGTCGTTCTTCTTCCTTCTGTCGTAGATGTAAGATGTACTATACATAGCTGATTTCTCTTCAACGGAATTTGATACTTATTTTGTTTGTCGTTTTTGTTCCTTATGTAGTGATGATACATCTGCGCCGATGGATGAAGATGGAGGTAATCTTGTCATTTTAGATGATGAAGATGGACAAGAGCAGGACGTGGTAGAGGTAAACCAAGCAGGCAAACGCAAGAAAACTTCTAAAGTTTGGTTGGAAATGAAGGAGGTGAAGGTCGGTGGAGAATTGAAGGCAAGGTGTAACTACTGTCACAAGGAACTTACAACAGGACCGAATGCAGGAACTTCCCATCTTGCTGATCATCTAAAAGTTTGTACTCTTAAGAAGTTGAAAACCAAGGGGGGGAAAACATTGATTCAATCATCATTAATGATGAATGCTAAGGAGGATGGGAACGTTTCTTTGGAGAACTATACTTTTGACCAAGAGGTTGCTAGAAGAGAGCTTTGTAACATGTTGGTGTTGCATGATTATCCCCTCTCCATAGTGGACCATGTTGGTTTTAGGAAGTTCGTTCATGCGCTTCAGCCATTATTCAAGCTTCATACAAGAAATACTTATAGGTATAACTTGCTATGGTTTTATTTAATTTATTTTATGTTTACTTTATTCTTTAAAACAATTAAGTAACATATGTTATTCTATTTTTTTGTCCTACAGGAATGATATTGTGGAAAATTATAAGAAAGAAAAAAAGAAAGCAATTGATTACATGACCATGAACAATTCAAGGGTTGCTATCACCACAGATATGTGGACATCTGACAGCCAAAAGAAGGGCTACATGGTTATCACGGCTCATTTTATTGATGATTCATGGAAGCTTAGGAGCATTATCATGGGGTAATAATAAGTGTTGTTATATATACAGTATGTGCATAGGGCTGTTTACTATGTGATGATGTTATATGTGTTGCTGTTTGTGTTTACTATGTGCTGCTGTTTAGTATGTGTTGCTGTTTGTGTTTACTATGTGCTGCTGTTTAGTATGTGTTGCTGTTTACTATGTGCTGATGTTCAGTATGTGTTGCTGTTTACTATGTGCTGCTGTTTAGTATGTGTTGCTGATTATGACAATATGATGAATATTGCAGGTTTATATATGTTCCAGCTCCACATTCTGCTGATGTGATATGTGAAGAGCTCTATAACACTCTACTTGAATGGAATATTGATGAAAAATTGATGACGATGCGGTGGATAATTGCACCACCAATGACAAGGCAATTGAGATGATCGTGGGAAGATAGGAAGAAGAATCTCCCTTTGGAAGGTACTTTGTTGCATATGCGTTGTTGTGCGCATATATTAAATCTTATAGTTAAGGATGGCTGGGATGTTATGAAATCAGCTATAATAAACATTAGGAAAGTGTTGCATATTGACGCCACGGAAAAGGATAGAAAAGTTTGAGGAGATGGCCAAATTTAAGAAAGTCAAAATAACTAGAAAGTTGATTCTTGATTGCAAAACTAGGTGGAACTCTACTTTCACAATGCTAGACGTGGCTTTACCATATAGAGCTGTTTTTGAACGTGCAAAGCAAATTGACAAGCAATATGAGCATTTACCTAGTGATAAAGAATGGGAGTTTGCTGTAGATGTGGTAGAGAGACTTAGATTATTCTATGAGATAACTGAGTTATTCTCGGGAACCGATTACGTGACTGCTAATGTTTACTTCCCCAAAATATGTGAGATTAAAATGAAAATGCGACAGTGGGCCACTTCAAGCAATCCAATTATCAAAGAAATGTCAGAGCAAATGATTACCAAATTTGATAAGTATTGGAAGGGCATTCAAGGTCTTATGGGGATGGCTACACTTCTTGATCCTCGGTATAAGAGACAGATGTTGACAGCCTGCTTTGCCATGCTCC
The DNA here is from genome assembly GCA_030063025.1 of Avena longiglumis. Lineage (NCBI taxonomy): Eukaryota > Viridiplantae > Streptophyta > Magnoliopsida > Poales > Poaceae > Avena > Avena longiglumis. Next base: position 1,996,141 of record CP125974.1, on the reverse strand, counting down.
ATGACATTGAGCCATCTTCTTCCGAGTGTATTGAGTTGGTTGACAAATTAGTTGCTAGACTACATGCATTACTAGAGGAGTATGAAGTAGAAGAAAATGAATATCAACCATGTGAAGAATTGATTTCTTCAATGAAAACTCCTGCCATTATGAATGTCTTCAATGATATTGTTGCCAAGCAAAGTCCTGCAACAGCTAGGCTACAAGGTGAAATAGAGATGTACTTGACAGATGCCTTGGTGCCTTACATAGAAAAATTCAATGTGTTGGATTGGTGGAAAGTAGCTGGAACAAGGTATCCAACATTACGGAAGGTCGCAAGAGATATTTTTGCTATTCCAGTGACGACAGTTGCTTCAGAGTCAGCGTTTAGCATAAGTGGCCGAATACTTTGTGAGCATAGGAGCCGCCTAACACCTCATATGGTGGAGGTTTTGATGTGCTCTCAAGATTGGCTAAGAAACAAATACAAAGGTAACGAAATACATTATTATGTTTATACGTTCTCTTTATTTAACTATTGGTAATCATCATCTCATTATGTGCACACGTTATTCGTTGTTGTAGATTCCATTAAGGGAAATGCTAGCTTTTGGACTTGCCTTCAAGAAATTCAAGAGGGGATGCAGGTTAGTAATTACCAACATGAGTATTAGAATCCATCTTATAATGCAAATACTAATAAATAAATGTATTCATGTTTCCCATTAGGACTTGGACCATTGAGTTGTGGAGGCATGGTGTCGTTCAGTCATAGGGAAGATCAAATAAATGTTGCATCGCGGTCTTTGTTCTCCTACCGTCGGAGTGCTCGAGTTTATTTTTTGTTGAATAAATTATTGTACAAACATTATTGTAATGCTTATTTTATGGCCATATGTTATGTATGGTCAAATTATCTTTATACTTTTTCATAAGTTTGTCAACTTAAAGTGTACGACTACGTGATGTGATTTATGACTACGTGTTATTGTTTATGATTTTTATGTGTTGTTTATGGGAAAGTGGTGTTGTCCGCAATATGTTTACAATCTGCTATTGTTTATAAGAAACGGTAATATCATAATATGTTGTTGCTTAAGACATTTTTTTGCTATTGTAAAAAAAACATTTTTTCCTAAATTTGATGTGTTAAAACACGGGTATTTCTACCCACGGGTACCCATTTATCCTGTCGGGTGACGGGTATGGAAAAAAGTTGTACCCGTTCACGGGTATGGGGACGGGTGACGGGTAAGATCTAAGGGGACGGGGACGGGGACGGGGCAGCTCCCCCCGTACCCATACCCTGCGGGTGCCATCCCTAGGCACAATATAGTGTCATGATAGAAAAAGGAAAATTATACCCCTAACCCCGGGGATCCGTGACTTTGGATCCCTCGGGTCACGTCAACCGCTCGTGGGTGGGACCGTGATATACATGATCGATTTAGTTGTGATTTCCATCCTCTCTCGGTAGTCCCAGCGTATGCGGGCCGTGCGCTGCGCCGCCGTAGCTCGCTGCCTGCAGCTGGTCGCGGCTTCTCTTGTCTTGCATCGTCGTGCATCGGCCGCAGCTTGTCGCGCGCCGCTGGAGCTCGTCGCGCACCGGCCACAGCTTGTCGTGCGCCGGCGGAGCTCGACATGCCCTCTCCTTGCCCCGCACTGCCGCGTCGCTGGAGCTCGCCGCCTTCCCATCTTGCGGAAAGAGCTCGCCGTCCTACCGGTGGAGCACCGACGTACCGAGATGGCGAGCACCGGTCCTGGAAGGGGAACGACGACACTTCTCCCTTGCACGGGCTCGTCTTCGACATGGGCATCGCCAGACGTCGCTCCGCTGCTCCGATCTCCAACGAGGAACACTGGTTCGATATGGCGGCCGTGCATGCTACCTACACAGGAAGATTTTCCTACAAATGGTCAGCGCTTTAGCTACCGACGGCCATCGTCGTTGCTACCGACGGCCGACGGATTTGCTACGAAAGGAGCGGCAGATTTTCATGTGGGGATTTTTTGCTATGGCCGCGGGATTTGCTACATATATATTTTTTTGCTCCAACTTTTCTATGTTTTTCTATAATATTGAAAACGTTTTGCTACAAGATGACCGACGATAGTCTTCCGAGAAGTCGTTTTGCTAGGTAGCAATTTTTTTGCTACAAGGTCTCCGGCGAAATCTACCTTTTGCTACATTAGCACATTTTGTTTGCTACCACCTTTTCGTGATTTTTCTACAATAGCGTATATTTTTTGCTACAAGGTCTCCGATGAGGTTTTTTCCGGCGAGTCTCGGGTATTTTCCGGTGAAGTCAGTTTGCTACATTAGTAATTTTATGCTACAAAGTCTCCGGCGAGTTCTCCGGTGAGTTCTTTGGTGAGGTCTGCAGCAAGGGTTATCTTTTTAGTTCTGTTTTTGTGTGAAACTTTTTTGCTATGTTGTAGCAAAACCGGACATTATGTTGCAAATCAGGATTTAATGTAGCATAAGAGAGATTGATGGACACATGTCAACATGAGGTACCGGGGGATCGGAAATTTTTATTCCCCAAAGGACTCGTAGCACTTTGTAGGGTTCGCAACATAGAAAATAAAAAAAATCCTATGATGGGAATATCTAAGTACCAAGATCTATGTACTAGATACAAGCAACGGGTGGATATACATCCATAAAATACATACCCTCGAAGACCGAATAGCGTTAAGAGGTTGTACTCGTGGATGATGTAGACGAACGCTTGCCGATCTCAAGATCGTGATGAAGTCCATCTGGTCCAGCCGGTTCAGCACCATCAAGTCCAGCATCGCAAAGCAGTGGTGCATCCGTGATCGCACACACGTCCGAGTACCCCGACAACCTCCGCGCCCTCGCTCCAGCGAAGCAGCGAAAGCAACAAATCCTTCCAAAAAAGCCACCGGGAACATGTATCTCGCTGATCCGAGACCATGGGGAAATTCTAAAGGGGGGAGAGAGATCCTTCACGAGGAGGTGTGCTTTGAGAGGAGGAGATGGAGGCACCCTAAGGGGCATGGCGCCAGCCATGGTGGCTGTCCCCACCTCTTCCACATTCATGTGGGTGGAGCTTCCACTCAAAATGAAAAGCCTCCACTCCCATTAAAAAGCCTCCACTCAAAAATCCACTCACATGCACCAAATTTAATGCAAGCTCTCATTTAAATAAAACTCTTTTATTTATTTGTTCAAATTTTTTTTAATTATTTTAATTAACAAACATTCACATAAAACCCCTTACAACATTTCAATTTCACATGCAGAATTAGTTTCAACAATTTCAACCAAAACAGTTTCGGTGTCTAGTGAAATAAAAATCCTGCACTTTGCTTTTTCTTTCTCTGGCATATTATTTGCTTCGAATGGTGTCGGTATCCCTTAAGTGTGTCACCCTACGGTTCGCGAATAATGTAGACATGATCGAGACCCTTCTCCGATCAATAATCAGGAGCGGGACCTAGAGATCCGTACTGACTCCCACATATTCAACGATGACTTCTGTGATCGTGTGAACCTTATACGCATGTAACTCAATCCCTTTGTCTCACGATATATTACATGTCCGAGATTCGATCATCGGTATCCCCATACCTAGTTTGATCTCGTTACCGACATGTACTCTTTTCTTGTTCCTGTGATAACACATTCTAGTGATCAAGTCACTTGCTTGCAAGCTAACCAATGTGATATCACCGAGAGGGCCCAGAGTATATCTCTCCATCATCGGGATGGACAAGTTCCACTCTTGATCCATGAGCCTCAACATAACTCCTTCGTAGCACTGAACCCATATTTATAATCACCCTGTTACGGTGTGACGTTTGATGTTATCAAGATACTCTTCCGGTGTTAGTGATTGACATGATCTCATGGGCTAAGGACTAAGATTACTTCGTATGATGTTACATCAATATAAACACAATGACCTTGATCGTAATGCTATACTTCGGATGAATGTTCATCACATCATTACACTAATGGTGTGACCTCGTTATTAACAACATCCAATGTCCATGATCAGGAAACCTTTGATCATCTTGTTAATCAACGAGCTAGTTTATAAGAGAGGCATAACTAGGAACTTCCTTTTTGTTTATTAAACACACATGTATTAACGTTTTCGTATTAATACAATTATAGCATGCAAAATAAACATTTATCATAAATAAGGAATACAATAATAACCACTTTATTATTGCCTCTCGGGCATATTCCCTTCAGTCTCACACTTGCACTAGGGACAATAATCTAGTTTGAAAAACTTTGCGTATTGAACACCTATGGCTTTCTGGTGTTCCATATACGCAATTGCAAGTGGTTAACATAATCTACGGATCTGACACTTTCAGGTCCGTGTGTATTTGCATGTCTTTGCGTCTTCACGCATCACTCATTTTCCAATAAGATGGCATTGTATAAATTTGGTCTTTCGGTGATACCTTTAGTTCCTTGGGGTTAAATCATGTCGATACTATTGTCATACAATATATCTTTAGTGTTAGCCTGTTGCGAACCACACCTTAGTTTGATAACAAACTACTTGACACAAATGCCCTCCTTTGCTGCTACTATAGCAGTCATATACTTAGCCTTTTGTTGTAGTATTCATCACAATGTCTTAACTTTGGAACTCTTCCAAATCCATCATGGAAACTCCTTTCCATTACATTGTGCCACCCATAGTTTAAATTGAGATAAACTTAATTTGTATCTTGTGACAAAACTAGTATCAATGTAACGCTTTACAGTGAACTATTTGTAATTGTTTGTCACCTCTACACAAATATTCTTAGTTCTTCCAAAAGATCATAAGAATATCCTCACTATCGTCCAATGATCATTTTATGATTCATTCTGGTATATGCTCATAACATTTAGAGCATATGACATATCTGGATGTGTACATATCATGGTATGATTGATCAAAAAATTCTTGTGATTACACTCATCAAGTGTCAAAACACTTGAATCTTGTTTCACTTATCAAGTGTTAATACACTTGAATTTTGATTCAATTCCTTTCCATGCAACAAGAACCGCTTCTTGTCGTTTCTATATTGAACTCCTTCAATATCTCATATATGTACGTTTGACACAACCATATTAGCGTCACTGTCTATCCGCTATAGACATTCATGCTAAATATTCTGGTTTTGCCTAAGTATTTTATCAAAATGAAAATTTTAACCTTTGTCAATAAAAGATACATCATTTCCAATCAACAAGATGTCCTCCACATAATATATTAGAAATATGTCTTAGCGCTCCCACTTAATTTTTTGCAAATGCAAGCATCTTCATCGTCTCATAATGAAAAACTCCTTTTTTATTATGGTGAAGATTCCAACTCCGCGATGCTTACTTCAACCATTGAAGTTTGCATGCCCTTTTTAGCATCCTTTGAATTTAACAAAACCCTTTGGATCGTATCATGTACACGTCCTAGGTAATCATTCTATTAGAAGAACTTTGTTTTGTTTATTCATCTACCATATATCAAATTATATGTAGTGGTTGCTACTTTAATCCGTCCAGACTAAATATCGCTATGAAAGATCAAATCTTGTCATAGTCGACTCCTTAAACATTTTTGTAAAATACTTTATCGACATGTCGACTATTTCATAGATGTGAAACATCCATGTCTGTTTCTTTATAGATCCAAATACGACCGATAGGTTTTTACACATTTCCGGAGGGTCTTCCAAGTTCAAAACTTGATTTCTCGTATATGAAACTATCACGGATTTTATGGATTCAAGCCATTTGACGGAGTCAGGGCCCATCATCGCTTCTTTGCATGTAGTCGGTTCATCATTGTCAAACAATAATGATTTACTCTCAAATCTCAGTATTTGATTGTTTATCCGACCGACTTGGTTCAATAAGAACTTAGACCTTCGTGATCACAACCTTTGAGGCACGTGAGCGATGAGCATTATGGCTGCCTCCGAAACATTTTCCGGTGTTGCGCAACTCAGCACATATAGCTAAGGTTCATTAACCTTATCAAAGTTCTATTGTCCTCCCACTTAACATTTACGAAAAATTTCTTCTTTAAGAAACTTCACGTTTCAAGCGACAAACCCTTTTGCCCTTGGTGTTATGGAGGAATAACCAATTGTTATTCGAAATAACCTACAAAGACATGCTCATCCGACTTTGGTTGTAAACATCTTACTTATGTTTAGCATACCAAAATTTAAGAAATGACAACTTGGGTTTTACCCCAAACCATAACTTCCATGGTGTCACTTCAACGGATAAATATGGAGCAGTGTAAAAGCGGTAGTCTCTAAAGCTTTTAATCTTTTAAAACATAATGACAGTTTTATAAATAACACCTTTGATCCAACCATGTCAAACATGGTTTCATTACAAATCTTAAACACTCCATACTCCTATGGTGTTTCGGGAGATGTAAATCTAGGTGTTTTGCTAAACTTGCAACTCAAATAAATCCCTTTATGATAAATCATAATTCATTTATTTTTATTGTTACACTTATAACTCAAATAAATTCCTTATGATAAAATCATAAATCATTTATTTTCTTATTACAATGATTTTCCACTTCATCTTGAAAGTCTTTGAACGTTTTCAAATATTTCATACTTCTTTTTCATTGAGTGAACATTCACTCAAATTTCCGGAGAAAGCATATGAAGTTGAAATCCATCACTTACGACTATACATAATGGACTACATACATCAGTATGTATAAATTCCAATATTTTAGTCGTTCGTTCTTTTTTGGCCTTTGAACGAAGTTTTAATTATCAAGAGGAAACTCACAAGCGTCACTTGATCAAATCAAAGACTCCAAAAATCCATGAATATGGAGATTCTTCATGTTTTCTTTCCAATATAATTTAAACGGCGATGTCACTTCGTAAGTGATCTTTCAATCATTTGTCTTGCGACATTTTAGCATTAGTTTTTATGGATGTGATATCTCCAACTAGATTTGTAAATCATCCATCTTATATGGAATACGGTAATTATTTGAACAACCTTTGTTCTCATAATACCTGATTTAAATAACAATTATTAAAACAAATCTTGAAGTCAAGATTTGATTTCAACGAGAAATACAAACAACGGTTTGTTTGTTTTCGATGAACATCATCACATATTCTCTTGCTAGTTACTTAGGCCATTATAGTTCATGAATTGCATCGTTCTGTATGACATTTCATACCAACCAATTCGGTATCCAATACCCAAGAACCACATTGTCTAACAAGCAAAGAATACAACCATAACATGTATTATCATCCATATACCTAAATTGGATATTTCCAATATTTTCTTTTCTGCCAAATATATTTTATAGATTCTCTTTCAGCATTTCCTTTTCCTTTCAAAACAATCTATCAACATCAAAAGTGGTGCCATATACATGACACAAAGTCCAAAGCGTGTATATTCAAATAATAATACCTTTGGACTTGCACTTTTAAGTAGATCACCATCATCAAAATGATCGGCATTCTTTCAAAATCCATTCTTTAATAATCTTTTAGTGTAGTAAACACTTTACATACATCTTCTATTCATCCTTATCATGATGAATTTCATGATCAAGCTAATGTAGCTTATAAAGACGAATCATGAGTATAACATTACTTTCCAAAACCCTTTTAGATGATTAGGATGTCTAGCATCTCCAACCTTTGTAAATTCTCATCCAATATGAGAACATACATTATACTCTATCATATTGCAACCAAAACATTGTTTTAGATATCGTTATATCTGTCACACATGATGATTTCTGAAACAATTCTTTCAGCTTCTAGATAAACTTGATATTAGAACAATCAAGAATCATGAAGGCAAACATGATACTTAAGATACTAACACTGGAATTGTTACTCTCGATTTAATACCAATTATTAAATTTCACAGAGTAAACAAAGTTTGCTGAAAGTTTGCAATAAGACTTTAAACTTCATATTGACACTCAACCACAATACGATACCAGTTCGTAAAGTAAATATCCAGAATTCTATAGTTCTATTATCTCAATTACAACTAAGCATAAGGTGGTGAACGAATGCCAATGACTACAACAAATTATGCAAATTCACTTTGATTTAATTTATGATAAATTGAGTTCTACTAATCTAAATTAGAAATGAACTCCCACTCAAAAACGACATCCCTCGTGTCTTTTTGGTGATTACATGAACCAAATCCACTACACCAAGTCCGATCATCACGTGAGTCGGTGTAGCTTAAAATGCGAGCATCCATATGGTCATCATATCAAAACATATGAATCATTCTTAACCTTTCGGTCCGTGTTCCGAGGCCATGTCTGTACATGCTAGGGTCACCAAGTAAGAACCTTAGTATTCGTGTGTGTAACTGTATTACACCCGAGATATGCTCGTGGATTCAAGTACACCCGATCATCACGTGATGTCTTGAAGCGACGAAACATTGTCGGTGCATACTTAAGGAAGAACACATTTTTATCTTGATATCTAAAATGAGGGATCATCTTATTATGCTAATAAAATGCCAAACAAGCAATATAAGATGCAACAAACATCTCATGTTAATAAGTGAAATGATATGGTTCTTGCATATGATCTCCATCATGTGCACCGTGGTATGATCTCTATCATACCTCTATGTGTAAGGACAAGGTCTATGGAACCTACACATTATGTGTGTTGTAAGAGTATCATCTCATACTTCTACTTACAACATCACCATATCATAACACTAGCCCAGCAACAATCTAAACTAGACGCCTCTAATTTATCCATTGCAAGTTTTACGTGGCTTAGGGCCTTCGAAGATAGAACCGTTCTTACCTACGAACATGAACCACAACGAGGATAACCAAATTGTTGACAACTCATTGCAAATTAGATATTGACTATAGTAGGAGAGACAGACACCCGCTAGCCACTTATGCAAACTAGTTGCATGTCAAGCATGGAACAGGTCTCATGTGCGAGGACATGTAAAGTTTGTCCGGGCCGCTTCATCCCACTATGCCACCAATATCCAAAGTACAACTAAAAAGCAATAAAATTATCATCATCGCCCACAATACTCATATGTGTACTACCCGTGCAAAGCATCTACGCATAGATCCGGCTCTGATACCACTATAGGGTTCGCAACATAGAAAACAAAAAAATTCCTATGATGGGAACATCTAAGTACCAAGATCTATCTACTAGATACAAGAAACGGGTGGATATACATCCATATAATACATACCCTCGAAGACCGAATATTGTTAACAAGGTTGTACTCGTGGATGATGTAGACGAACGCTTGCCGATCTCAAGATCGTGATGAAGTCCATCTGGTCTAGCCGGTCCAGCACCATCAAGTCCAGCACCGCAAAGCAGTGGTGCATCCGTGATCGCACACACGTCCGGTTACCTCGACAACCTCCGCGCCCTCGCTCCAGCGAAGCAGCGGAAGCAACAAATCCTTTCAGAAAAAGCCACCGGGAACATGTATCTCGCTGATCCGAGACCATGGAGAAATTCTAAAGGGGGGAGAGAGATCCTTCACGAGGAGGTGTGCTTTGAGAGGAGGAGAGGGGGGCACCCCAAGGGGCATGGCGCCAGCCATGGTGGCTGCCCCCACCTCTTCCACATTCATGTGGGTGGAGCTCCCACTCAAAATGAAAAGCTTCCACTCTCATTAAAAAGCCTCCACTCAAAATCCACTCACATGCATTAAATTTCCACCAAATTTAATGCAAGCTCTCATTTAAATAAAACTCTTTTATTTATTTGTTCAGAATTTTGTTAATTACTTTAATTAACAAACATTCACATAAAACCCCTTACAACATTTCAATTTCACATGCAGAACCAATTTCAACCGAAACAGTTTCGGTGTCTAGTGAAATAAATTCCCGCGCTTTCCTTTTTCTTTCTCTGGCATATTATTTGCTCCGAATGGTGTCGGTATCCTTTAAGTGTGTCACCCTACGGTTCACGAATAATGTAGACATGATCGAGACCCTTCTCCGATCAATAATCAGGAGCAGGACCTAGAGATCCGTACTGACTCCCACATATTCAACGATGACTTCTGTGATCGTGTGAACCTTATACGCATGTAACTCTGTAGGGTTCGCAGCATAGAAAACAAAAAATTTCCTACGATGTGAACTATGTACCAAGATCTATCTATTAGATACAAACAACGGGCGGATGTATATCCGTAGAGAACATACCCTTGAAGACCGACAAAGCTTAACGAGTTCGACTCGTGGTTGATGTAGACGATCTCTTGCCGATCTCAAGATCGAGAGGAAGTCCTAGCGCTGCAAATCAGAAGCACATCCGTGCTCGCACACACGTTCGAGGCACCGAGCAACCTCCGCCTCCTCGCTCCAGCGATGCAGCGGAAGCACAACTCTTTCTTGCCGAATAGCCACCGGGAACATGTATCTCGCTAGTCCGAGATCATGGGGGATAAATTCTAGAGGGGGAGAGAGATCCTTCACGAGGAGGTGTGAGTGACAAGTGAGAGGAGGGGCTCCTTTTATAGGAGGAGTGAGGAATCCCAAGGGGGTGGCCGGCGCATGGGCGCTCCCCCCTTGCCCACCCCTCTTCATGTGGGTGGACACTCCACTCACAAAAATCCATTCATATGCCTCCACTCAAAATCCCACTCAAACTTGCCATTAAATTTCCACCAAATTTAATGCAAACTCTCATTAAATAAAACTCTTTTATTTTATTCAGAATTTTGTCAATTACTTTAATGACAAACATTCACAAATAACCCCTTGCTAGAATTCTATTTCACATGCATAACCACTTTATGCAATTTCACCCGAAAACCTGTTTCGGTATCTAGTGAAATAAATTCCTGCGCTTGTTCATTCTTTCGGCATGAAACTTTTGCTCCAATTGGATGTCGGTGTGTCTTAAGTGTGTCACCCTACGGTTCGTGAATAATGCGGACATGATCGAGACCCCTCTCGGATCAATAATCAGAAGCGGGATCTGGAGACCCATACTGACTCCCACACATTCAACGATGACTTTCTTGTGATCGTCGGAACCTTTTATGCTAGTATCTTAACCCCTTTGTTTCACGATATATTACATGTCCAAGATCATCGGTATCTCCATACCTAGTTTGATCTCGTTACCGACATGCACTCTTTTCTCGTTCCCGTGATATAACATTCTAGTGATCAAATCACTTGCTTGCAAGCTAATCGATGTGATATCACCGAGAGGGCCCAGAGTATATCTATCCGTCATCGGGATGAACAAATTCCACTCTTGATCCATGAGCCTCAACATAACACTTTATTAGTTCTGAATCCATCTTTATAATCACCCTGTTATGGTGTGACGTTTGATGTTATCAAGAAACTCTTTCGGTGTTAGTGATTGACATGATCTCATGGTCTAAGGATTAGGATCACTTCGTAAGTTGTTATAGCAATATAAACTCAATGAATTTTATCGTAATGCTATACTTCGGATGAATGTTCATCACACCATTACACTAATGTTGTGATCCCGTTATTAACAACATCCAATGTCCATGATCAGGAAACCTTGATCATCTTGTTAATCAACGAGCTAGTTTATGAGAGAGGCTTAACTAGGAACTTTCTGTTTGTTTATTAAACACACATGTATTAACGTTTCCGTATTAATACAATTATAGCATGCAAAATAAACATCTATCATATACTTGGAATACACATAATAAACAATTTATTATTGCCTCGTGGCATATTCCTTGAGTCTCCCACTTGCACTAGAGACAATAATCTAGTTACATAGTGATATATCTAACACCCATTGAGTTCTCGTGTTGATCATGTTTTGCTCTAGGAGAGTTTTAGTCAACGGATCTGCTACATTGAGATCCGTATGTACTTTACAATCTTTATATCTCCATCCTTGACATGCTCATGGATGGAGTGAAACCGCGCTTAATATGCTTGGAATGCTTGTGAGACCTTGGCTCTTTGGCATTGGCAATGGCACCATTGTTGTCACAATAGATCACCATTGGGTCCAACGCGCTTGCCACAACTCCTAGTTCGGATATGAACTCCTTCATCCAAATCGCTTCCCGAGCCGCAAGCAAAGAACATATTCGCCTCGTTGTTGATCCCGCTACCACAGGTTGTTTGGAGCTCCTCCAACTAACCGCTCGCCATTCATGAGAAATACGATCCGGATTGAGACTTAGAGTCATCCGGATCGGTGTCAAAGCTAGCGTCGACATAACACTTAGCGACGAGCTCTTCTTCACCTCAGATACAAGAAACATATCCTTAGTTCTTCTCAAGTACTTAAGGATATTCTTGACCGCTATCCATGGTTAGAACACGATCCGATTGGTACCTACTAGTCAAACTAATAGCGTGTGCCACATCCGGTCTTGTACATAGCATGGCGTACATTATAGAGCCTATGGTGAAGCATAGGGGACTTTGTCCATTATCTCTTTCTTCCGTGAAATTTGGACTTTGAGTCTTACTCAATGTCTTGCCTTGCAACATAGGTAAGAACCCCTTCTTACTTCCGTCCATTTTAAACTTCTTTAAAATCTTATCAAGGTATGTACTTTGCGATAGCCCTATTACGCGCCTAGATCTATGTCTATAGATCTTTATGCCTAATATGTATGACGCTTCACCTAGGACCTTCATTGAAAATTTGATGTTTAGATAAATTTTAACACTGTTTAAAAGATCTATATCATTTCCGATCAATAATATGTCATCCACATATAATATCAGAAATTCCACATTGCTCCCACTCACTTTCTTGTAAATACAAGCTTCTCCATAAGTTTGGACAAATCTAAACTCTTTGATCACCTCATCAAAGCGGAGATTCCAACTTCGTGATGCTTGATTCAATCCATAGATGGATCGCTGAAGTTTGCACACCTTGTTAGCATCCTTAGGATCGAAAAAACCCTTTGGTTGTATCATATACAACTCTTCTTCAATATTACCATTGAGAAACGCGGTTTTGACATCCATCTGCCATATCTCATAATCAAAATATGCAGTAATTGCTAACATAATCCTAACTGACTTTAGCATCACTACGGGAGAGAATGTCTCATCATAGTCAACTCCTTGAATTTGTCGAAACCCCTTTGCGACAAGTCGAGCTTTATAGACGGTCACATTACCATTAGCATCAGTTTTCCTTTTGAAAATCCATTTGTTCTCCACGGCCTTTCGGTCGTGAGGTAATTACACCAAGTTCCAAACTTTATTTTCATACATGGATTCCATCTCGGATTTCATGGCTTCTAACCATTTGTTAGAATCCGGGCTTATCATCGCTTCTTCATACGTCGCAGGGTCATCATTTTCATCAACCATGAAATTCATGACAGGATTTTCGTACAGCTCGGGAGCTGCACGCGTCCTGCTTGACCTGCGAGGTTCGGTAGTACTCTCTTTCGGAGTTTCATGATCATTATCATTAGTTCCCTCTTCAACAGGTGGAGCCAACTCCGGAACAACTTCCGGCGCTGCGCTACTCGCCATACTTTGAAGAGAAGGATCAATAACCTCTTCGAGTTCTACCTTCCGACTACTCACACCTTTCGCGAGAAACTCTTTTCTAGAAAGGATCCATTCTTGGCAACAAAAACCTTGCCCTCGGATCTGTGATAGAAGGAATACCCAATAGTTTCCTTAGGGTATCCTATGAAGACGCATTTCTCCGCTTTGGGTTCGAGTTTATCCGGTTGAAGTTTCTTCACATAAAAATCGCATCCCCAAACTTTAAGAAATGACAGCTTAGGTTTGTTTCCAAACCATAATTCATACGGTGTCTTTTCAACGGATTTAGATGGTGCCCGATTTAAAGTGAATGCAACAGTTTCTAGTGCATAACCCCAAAATGACAACGGCAAGTCCGTCAGAGACATCATAGATCGAACCATATCTAATAAAGTATGATTACGACGTTCCGACACACCATTTTGCTGTGGTGTTCCGGCAGGCTTGAGTTGTGAAACAATTCCACACTCTTTCATGTGAGTGCTAAACTCGTAACTTAGATACTCACCTCCATGGTCGGACCGTAGAAATTTGATCTTTCTATTACGATGATTTTCCACTTCATTCTGAAATTCCTTGAACTTTTCAAAGGTTTCAGACTTGTGTTTCATCAAGTGGATATAATCTTATCTACTCAAATCATCCGTGAAAGTAACAAAATAACGATATCCACCTCGCACCGACACACTCATTGGACCACATACATCAGAATGTATGATTTCCAATAAATCTGTCGCCCGTTCCATTGAACCGGAAAACGGTGTTCTAGTCATCTTGCCCATAAGGCATGGCTCACATGTATCAAATGATTCAAAATCAAGTGATTCCAAAAGTCCATCCGAATGGAGCTTCTTCACGCGTTTAACGCCAATATGACCTAGACGGCAGTGCCACATATATGCGGATATATCATCATTAAGTTTAATCCTTTTAGCATCAACATTATGAATATGTGTAACATTATCATCAAGATCTAATAGAAATAAACCATTCATCATCGGTGCATGACCATAAAAGATTTCATTCATATAAATGGAACAACCATTGTTCTCGGATTTAAATGAATAACCACTTCGCATCAAACACGATCCAGATACAATGTTCATGCTCAGTGCAGGCACCAGATAAAAATTATTCAAGTTTATAACTAATCCCGACGGCAAATGGAGAGGCAGCGTTCCGACGGCGATCACATCAACGCTTGATCCATTGCCGACACACATCTTGACCTCACCCCTTGCTAGCGGTCGCTTGTTCCGCAGCCGATTCGAGTTACAAATATTAGCAACCGAACCGGTATCAAATACCCGGTGCTCTGCGAGCACTAGTCAAGTACACATCAATAACATGTATATCATATATACCTTTGTTTGCCTTGCACGCCTTCTTGTGCGCCAAATGCTTGGGGCGATTCGCCAAAGGCTGGCCCTTACAATAGTAGCACTTTCGATCGACTTAGGTCCAACTCGGGGTTTCTTTTGACACGCAATGTGCTTGCCACCCTTACTTCCTTCCGCTTTCCTTCTTGTCTTTCTTGAAACCAGTGTTCCTATTGATCATCAACACTTGATATTCCTTTTTGATCTCCACTTCTGCAGTTTTAAGCATTGACAGAAGCTCGGGGAGAGACTTCTTCATGCCTTGCATATTATAGTTCATCACAAAGCTCTTATAGCTAGGTGACAGAGACTACAGAACATGATGGATGCCTAAGTCAATGGGAATCGTTATTCCCAAGGACACAAGCTTATCGACGTAACCCGACATCTTGAGTACATGCTCACTAACGGAGCTGTGCTCTTCCATCATGCAGCTAAAGAACTTTTCTGAAGCGTTGTAGCTCTCTACAACATCATGTGTGTCGAAAATCATTTTCAACTCACCCATTGTATCAAATGCATTGCCGTTTTCGAAATGCTTTCGAAGTTCTGGCTCTAGCCCATACAATATGCCGCAACGAACTAAGTTGTGGTCCTCCTGACGAGTCTGATAGACATTATTCTCCTCGTCAGGGGCATCCTCAAAAGGTGGGGGGCCTAGTGGCGCTTCTAGCACGTATTGCTTTTGTGCAGCAGAGAGGAGAATCCTCAAATTCATGGCCCATTCGGTAAAGTTGCTACCGTTCGTTGCTAGTTTCTCTTTCTCCATGAACACATTGAAATTAAAAGCAGGTGGTGCCATCTACAATAGAATTTGTAAAGTTTATACTAAGTGTATGATATATTGAGTTCAACTAATCCATATTACGAATGAACTCCCACTCAAAAACGACACCCCTCGTGCCTTTTTGGTGATTACATGAACCAAATCCACTATACCAAGTCCGATCATCACGTGAGTCGGTATAACTTCAAAGGCGAGCATCAAATGGGCATCATATCAACTATATGACTCATGCTTAACCTTTCGGTCCGTGTTCCGAGGCCATGTCTGTACATGCTAGGCTCGCCAAGTTAGAACCTTAGTATTCGCGTGTAATCGCTTTTTACACCGAAATATGGTCGTGGATCCAAGAACACCCGATCATCACGTGATGTCTTGGAGCGACGAAACATAATCGGTGCATACTAAAGGAAGAACACATTCTTATCTTGATATTTAAATGAGGGATCATCTTATTATGCTAACAAAGCGCTAAACAAGCAATATAAGATGCTATCAAACATCGCATGTTTATTAGTGAAATGTTATGGTTCCCACAGATGATCTCTATCATGTGCATCGTGGTATGATCACTATCATACCTATATGTGTAAATCCAAGGTCTATGGAGTTTACACTCTATGTGTGTTGTAAGAGTATCATCTCATACTTCTACTTACAACAATACCATATCATAACACTAGCCCAGCAACAATCTAAACTAGACGCCTCTAATTTATCCATTGCAAGTTTTACGTGGCTTAGGGCTTTCGAGATAGAACCGTTCTTACCTACGAACATGAACCACAATGAGGATAACCAAATTGTTGACAACTCGTTGTAAAATAGATATTGACTATAGTAGGAGAGACAGACACCCGCTAGCCACTTATGCAAACTAGTTGCATGTCAAGCATGGAACAGGTCTCATGTGCGAGGACATGTAAAGTTTGTCCGGGCCGCTTCATCCCACTATGCCACCAATATCCAAAATTACAACAAAGGAGAAACAACATGATCATCATCGCCCACATACTCATATGTGTACTACCCGTGTAAAGCATCTACGCATAGATCCGGCTCTGATACCACTCTAGGGTTCGCAGCATAGAAAACAAAAAATTTCCTACGATGTGAACTGTGTACCAAGATCTATCTATTAGATACAAACAACGGGCAGATGTATATCCGTAGAGAACATACCCTTGAAGACCGACAAAGCTTAGCGAGTTCGACTCGTGGTTGATGTAGACGATCTCTTGCCGATCTCAAGATCGAGAGGAAGTCCTAGCGCCGCAAATCAGCAGTGCATCCGTGCTCGCACACACGTTCGAGGCACCGAGCAACCTCCGCCTCCTCGCTCCAGCGATGCAGCGGAAGCACAACTCTTTCTTGCCGAATAGCCATCGGGAACATGTATCTCGCTAGTCCAAGACCATGGGGGATAAATTCTAGAGGGGGAGAGAGATCCTTCACGAGGAGGTGTGAGTGACAAGTGAGAGGAGGGGCTCCTTTTATAGGAGGAGGGGGGAACCCCAAGGGGGTGGCCGACGCATGGGAGCTGCCCCCTTTCCCTCCCCTCTTCTTGTGGGTGGACACTCCACTCACAAAAATCCATTCATATGCCTCCACTCAAAATCCCACTCAAACTTGCCATTAAATTTCCACCAAATTTAATGCAAACTCTCATTAAATAAAACTCTTTTATTTTATTCAGAACACTCACAAATAACCCCTTGCTAGAATTCTATTTCACCTGCATAACCACTTTATGCAATTTCACCCGAAAATCTGTTTCGGTATCTAGTGAAATAAATTCCTGCGCTTGTTCATTCTTTCGGCATGAAACTTTTGCTCCAATTGGATGTCGGTGTCTCTTAAGTGTGTCACCCTATGGTTCGTGAATAATGCGGACATGATCGAGACCCCTCTCGGATCAATAATCAGAAGCGGGATCTGGAGACCCATACTGACTCCCACACATTCAACGATGACTTTCTTGTGATCGTCGGAACCTTTTACGCTAGTATCTTAATCCCTTTGTTTCACGATATATTACATGTCCGAGATTTGATCATCGGTATCTCCATACCTAGTTTGATCTCGTTACCGACATGCACTCTTTTCTCGTTCCCGTGATATAACATTCTAGTGATCAAATCACTTGCTTGCAAGCTAATCGATGTGATATCACCGAGAGGGCCCAGAGTATATCTATCCGTCATCGGGATGAACAAATTCCACTCTCGATCCATGAGCCTCAACATAACACTTTATTAGTTCTGAATCCATCTTTATAATCACCCTGTTACGGTGTGACGTTTGATGTTATCAAAAAACTCTTCCGGTGTTAGTGATTAACATGATCTCATGGTCTAAGGATTAGGATCACTTCGTAAGTTGTTATATCAATATAAACTCAATGACTTTGATCGTAATGCTATACTTTGGATGAATGTTCATCACACCATTACACTAATGTTGTGATCCCGTTATTAACAACATCCAATGTCCATGATCAGGAAACCTTGATCATCTTGTTAATCAACGAGCTAGTTTATGAGAGAGGCATAACTAGGAACTTTCTGTTTGTTTATTAAACACACATGTATTAATGTTTCTGTATTAATACAATTATAGCATGCAAAATAAACATCTATCATATACTTGGAATACACATAATAAACACTTTATTATTTCCTCTCAGGGCATATTCCCTTCAAAATCAATCCCTTTGTCTCGCGATATATTACATGTCCGAGATTTGATCATCGGTATCCCCATACCTAGTTTGATCTCGTTATCGGCATGTACTCTTTTCTCGTTCCCGTGATATAACATTATAGTGATCAAATCACTTGTTTGCAAGCTAACCAATGTGATATCATCGGGAGGGCCCAAAGTATATCTCTCCGTTATCGGGATGGACAAATTCCACTCTTGATCCATGAGCCTCAACATAACTCCTTCGTAGCACTGAACCCATCTTTATAATCACCCTGTTACGGTGTGACGTTTGATGTTATCAAGATACTCTTCCGGTGTTAGTGATTGACATGATCTCATGGTCTAAGGACTAAGATTACTTTGTATGATGTTATAGCAATATAAACACAATGACCTTGATCATAATGCTATACTTCGGATGAATGTTAATCACATCATTACACTAATGTTGTGACCTCGTTATTAACAACATCCAATGTCCATGATCATGAAACCTTTGATCATCTTGTTAATCAACGAGCTAGTTTATAAGAGAGGCATAACTAGGAACTTCCTTTTTGTTTATTAAACACATATGTATTAACGTTTCCGTATTAATACAATTATAGCATGCAAAATAAACATTTATCATAAATAAGGAATACGATAATAACCACTTTATTATTGCCTCTCGGGCATATTCCGTTCACACTTCCCATAGAAAAAAGAGCTTGCGGATCTACATGATTTGATACTTTTTCTGATCCAAATTATTGGATTCTGATTTGTCTAGATTCTAATATATCTAATCATAATTTAGTGTTAGATATATCCGACAAATTTGGATCCATTAATTTGGTTTGAAGGAGTAGTCTATTTTAGATTTTATTTTGTAAAAACTGTAAAAAGCTGAACAGCCGGTAAACCTACCAGGCATCGCTCGCTAGGTCCGATTATTCCCGAGCCTCTAACACGTAAGAGCTCGTGTTAATGGAGACCATGATAGGCAGGAGTCGATACTCTCGGCTGTCAAGCTTCATGCACTAGGCAACGCAATCAAAAGTCCGAACTGATGGAAAGGGCTAGTGCAATCCACTTATACACTTCAACACCCCATCTCACATGTGACGGAGAGAAGTCAACACGTGCAACCGAAAGAGAGCGACAACGCGCGAAACTCACGTATGACCCAGGAGGCCTATACGTGGACACAGAGGGGTCAACAGCAATTTTAGGATAAACTGCGAAAGCCAGGACCCGAACTCGAGACCTTAGGTTCTGATACCATGTCAAGCTGCATGCACTAGCCAACACAACCAAAGTCTGAACTGATAAAAAGGGCTAGTGCAATAATTTCCTTGGCCATGGCCCACCATTTTCTTCTTTTTCTTTTCTTTTGCTCACTTCAAGCAAATGCCGCGCTTGTGGTCACGAATGTGCTCACCGCGGCTTTGGGTGGCCGTGTGTGTATGTACTCCTTGTCATTTTTCTGTGCACGGTTAGTCTTAATTCATGCCGGTTTTGATCACAAGGATGTTCTTATCTCATCGATTTGTGTAGATTCTGTTACGGTCTTTTAGAAGTGAGGATTGGGATTTCCTTCACATTGAAAGTGAGAGTTCAAGACTTAGAGGCCCTTCCTGTTTACATCGATATTTCTTGGAGTAGCAATTAACCAAATTCAGATTTAACCCCTCGTGGCCACTAATCCTCCATGGAGGAAGACCTCCAAACACCCAAGTAATATCAAGACATATTGGCAGACAAAGGAATGGGGTGGCGGATTTGGGATAAGTAATAATCTGCATTTGGTGAATTTATGATTTTGTGTGAATTTAAGACGGTTTGGATTTTGATTCCAACACTGACACAAACATAATTGGTGGTCTCCATATTGCATGCCGGGGTCCAACAACGATAGGCAGGAGTCGATACTCTCGACGACATCCACCAAAACGAGGATGAAGGCAGGGGTGTAGAGGGAATGTAGGTTGACACTCGATAGTAGCAGAGGGTTGAGTGGAACATACTTGGCCATGGCCCACCATTTTCTTCCTTTTCTTTTACTTTGCTCACTTCAAGCAAATGCTATATGCCACCCGCTGCGGCACGGACGCCGGTACCGCGTAGGGGCTTCCCCCGATGGGCTGACCCAAATTGTTTCAGTGATTGTTATGTTCTATTTTCCTTTTTACATTTTTTAAAGTTTAGAGTTTCATAAATTGTTCATGATTTCTAAAAATATTCACATTTCAAAAAGTTGTTCATGTTTTTCGAAATCAGTTCATGATTTTCTAAAAATGTTTACACTTTTTTCAAGAACTTGTTCATGCTTTCTAAAATTGGTTTATGATTTTCAAAAAAAGTTCTTGCTTTTCTAAAAATGATCATGGCTTTGAAAATTTGTTGAAATTTTTTAAACAATCACGGTTTTTCAAATAATGTTCATGTTTTTAAAATCATTATTTTAAAAATAAAAATTGTTTTAAATTTGAAAGTTCGGATTTCAAATTCGATTGTTTGAACATATTCAGATTTGAAAAAAAAGAGAAAGAACCATGCACCAGCACGAATCAGCAGCGTCCGTGAGATAATAGGCCGGCCCATTGTGTGCTTGTTTCAAACGACCCGAGCCGGACGTGCCGCATCAAGCAGCATATAGCACTGCCCCTCCACCACTGCGGGTCGACACAACCAACGCGAGCCCAGCGCTGCGTGCTTTTTTTTTTTTGCCTTCGCGAGCACACTGGATTGCTGAAGGTCTGTCGCGAGCTTGGAGATGGATTTTGTTTTGCGAAAATTTCACTCATCAACAATAGTACAGATGTCCAAAAGTAATACAAATTATAAATAGATCACGAAACTACCTAGCGGAGGACTAGCGCACCATAAACCGACGTCAATCACAACAACCGTAGATCGAAAGATAATGACCAGAAATAGACCAACGAACACGGAAATCGACCGGATCATAGGACATCCGTGGGGCACATGACTCTACACGTCTTCCGTCTACACTAGACACACCACCGGAACGAGGACATGGTAGGAAGGACTTATTCCGACTTCAGCATATAGTCGCCGTCTAACCATTCTAGAAAAGACACCAAAAAATATATACACAAAGAACAAAAACCTTCCTTCTGGCAAGAGGCCGCGGTCCTCCACCCCTCAAAGCCCTAGGGCCACCGGAGATGGAACGGACAATAGCACCGCCAGTTAGATGGATGAAATCCTAGATGAGTTTTAGAGTCGTCTCAATGTAGCCTGTATTGTGACCGAGAAATCTAGAAGCCCGTATTGTGACCGAGAAAATACAACATAATAAAGAGCATTTTGTAGGCTAAAAGAAACCAGAGGAAAAACTCCTAAGTCAATGAACAGATGCAAGAAATTTTTCTTCAAGGAAAATACTTCCTTCAAAGGCAAGAGGAGGTCCTGGGAAAGGGGTTGGGATACCAGCGATCAGTGTGGTTGGCCCTATGAAGCGTAGGTAGTACTCCCTCCGTTTAGAAATATAAGACGTTTTAGGTTTGTGAAGGAGATGTATCTAGACACCTTTTAGTGTATAGGTTCAAATGAATCCAGACACTAAAAGTTGTCTAGATACATCTCATTCACAAACCTAAAACATCTTATATTTCCAAACGGAGGGAGTACTATACATGGTGCTTGGTGAGCGGGTGTCAGATAGAGAAGATTGGGGCTGCGGTCGAGGCAAGCAGCTTCTTATTTTGCATGCCTTATGTAGCGCATCAATCTAGTTCGGTGAGATGCCGAGATCACTATCAGGACGCGCCCAATCCAGGTGCAGTCCACCTTGCTGCAACCAAGCAAGCCACAGACTCAGTCATCCATCGATTTTCATGAGGGACAAACACAAATAAAAAGAGAGCGGTTTTTTTTTGCGAAATTCTACCGATGTATTAATAATCATCAACAACAGTACAAAGAGTCCTAAAAGTAATAAAAATTATAAATAAGCCAATGAACCACCTAGCGACGACTACAAACATAGCATGAGAAGAAGGCGCGCCACTGGCCTCTCCTCTCCATCACCAGAGCTGGGTAAAACTTGTTGTAGTAGAGCTTGTTATAGTAGACGAACGAAAAGTCATCATGCTAAGACCATAAAGGAATGACAAACATAGATCATAAGAGATTGATGTGGCATCCCGCAAAACCACTACTAGAAAATCGCGTTGAATTTGTGCATTGCATCGTCATCATCATGCATTGTTTGCCAAAACTATGTTTGCAAAGCCCGTGTTGTTTTCTAAACGCCCCGTCTTTTATTCAACCGCCAAAACCGGGTCCCCGGAATATTTTGTTTTGGCCGCTATCGGTTTGCCAACGGCCCGTTTAACACAAATAAAAATTATAATTATTTTAGTAGGGGCAGTCGAACGGGCCATCCCGACCGAACGACCGCCCCAGTTTTTTCTAAACGGTCCAACTACACCGCTTCTAAAATCCTAAAGCTACCAGTTATTCTACCCTCACCCCCTGGCCACCTCACCCCCACCTATCCTAGGCCGCCACGTCACTTTTCTTCCCCCCACACCCAATCAGATGTTGCCACATCCCCCACTCTCTCCCTCTCTTCCCCCTCTCTCTAACCTGCCACACACCCAGGCCGCACCCCACGCACGCACACTGGATCCCCCTGGCCACACCCGATCCCACCAACCGCGCCTGGCCATCTCTCCTCCACCCAGCCGCCCCCTACCCTCTCTCTCTGACCGTGGCCCCTACCTCCCCTTGGCCCACCTGTCCGTCCCTCCTCCTCCACCCACACACGCACGCTACACGCACCGCCAGCTGCCCTGGGACCCGCCCCTGCAGGCCCCACCCTGGCCCGCTCTCTCGCCCTGTTCATCCTCTTCCTCTCGCTCAGCCCTCCCTGCCCCGTGTCCTCTTCCTCTCCCCTTTCTCGACCCTCTCCCTCACCGCCGCTTCTCCCGCTCGCTCTCCCCCTCGAGCTCCCTCAACCTTCCCTCTCCGCCTCCAGTCTGCCGCCTTCCTCCAGCGGTGCCCTCGCGCGGGTCTCCTCCAGACAACCGCGTTTCGGCGCGCGCGCCCGCCAAGCCGCAAGCCCGCTGCCGCCTCACACGCCCGGTCCTCCGGCCGCTTAGCTCCTCGCGGCTGCTCGCTGCCGCTTCTCTCGCCACCTTCCGCGGCGCTGCGACCGCTCGCCCGGCCTAAGCGCCATGACCCGCCGCGAGACGCGTTCGCCGCCTTCACCGCTGCCCCGCCGCCGAGCTGGCGCCAGCGGCCCCTCCGTCTCACGCCACCGTCCCGCTGACGGCCTCCGCGCCCGGCCGCCTCCGACGACCGCGGTACCCTGCGAGCCCCTGCCTCCCCGTCGCTCCTCCGTTCGCCACCCACGCCAAGCCACCGCGCGACGCTCCTCGCCGACCCGGGCGCTCCCCACCGCAACGACCCTCCCACCTGGCTGGCCGCGGCGCTCCCAGCTCCGTCCTCGAGCCCCAAGCACCCGGCGCTGGCCCACGCGCCCGTCACCGAAGCGGACCAGATCCGGCGCTGGCCGGCGTCCTGCAGCGCCGTCGCCTGCAGGGGCTTCCCGAGCAACCGTCCACGACCCCGACCCGTTCGCCGTCGCGTGCCCGCGTTCTTTGCCTCTGCGCCGGCTCTCCTCCGGCCCCAAGAGCGCGGCGAGCCCCACTCGGGCTCGGTTCCTTGGAAGCCGTGTTAATGCGCTACTGAGGGATCCTCTCTGTTCTTGTAGTGATGTTTGGCTATTGATGTGTAATGGAGATAATACATAGGGATAACGGTGGCGATCTAGTTGGTGCGGTATCGCCGTCCCGATTTTTGCAAGATCTTCCTCCCGAACCGGTGGCGCTAAACCCTCGCCAAGGCCTCCGGCTGGGAAACCGAACCCCTCGGACGACATGACCAAGACCGACCACGAGGATCCGGAGACCGATCTCGCATCAAGACCGAACCCCGGCGTCAAGCTCTCCTTCCGAACGCCAAGGTCATCGACCGGATCGTAAGTACCGAAGACCGTATCGCTGAAACCCCAAGGTCATCAACGGCACCGAGCTCGACACCAGAACGAAGACGGCCCCACGAGACCGTCGACAAGAAACCGTGAACCCTGAGTTCTCCATCAAGGACGCCAAGTACCCCGCGAGAGTCGACAAGACCGACCCAAGTCCCGCACCCCGATGCGCCAAGATCCACCTCAGTGATCCGAGACCGATTCCGTCGAGCCCCTGGACCCTGAGACCGGCCCCGAACCCCGGAACCCCAAGTTCGTCGAGCCCTAACAAGATCGTCGAGACCCCTCAATGTGTGACCCCTTTTCCCTCGAACCCTATTTTATAACATAACAACTTGATTGCATATTGAATTGTCATACTCGCATGCATATCTGTGGTTTGGGGGCCTTATGCCGATTCACCTGATAATTAAATATGGGGCCCATATGCGGGAAAATCTAGTCTCATATCGGCCTCATTTAAACTTGCGTAGCGAACCAGTGCTATCATCTTGCCCTGTTAATACAACATTTAAATTGCGGGGGTTCTCAACAACTTGCACCATCTAATTAATTGTCGGGACCCCGGTTCCGCTTAATATTGACCTAATTGCACCGCACCTTGCCATGTCATCCACCATGCATGCATCATGCCGATCTTTTGCCTTAGTATTAAATAGTGCATCCGGTGTTTCTTCTAGTGTTTTGCTTCTTCGCGGATAAGGCCGTTGAGTTGATGTGAGCTTCGCCCCGATCTTCCGGGAAAATCTCCGACAATGTTTTCAGGCGAGCATCTCCCCCTTTCTACCTATCTTACTTTTATAGTGTTTTATTCCCTCCTGTTGATCTATTGCTATCTGTGTTGCGATGCTTTAGTTTCCGTACCCGTGATATTTCCCTGCAGCCTCATATTGCCTTGGACACACCCTATTACCTGTTGTTTGGTAGATAGTTGGACTTGCGCGTCGTAGTTGCTTGCTCAAGTCTTGAAGTGTCGCCATATGCCACGATTGCTGATGTATTGCCGCATGTTGATGTTGGAGATGATTCTAGTTTTACTTATCGCTCACTTTATTTTCTGTTTAACAACTAAAATTGAAATAAGCGAGGCATCGGTGGGTGATAGATAATATTTGGTTTCGACGCCCACTTGTGTCCCGTGAGACCCCGAGTACTTGATTCTGTTCCTTGTTTTATCGCTATCCACATCCGGAGGTATATGGGACCCCGAGCGAGCTTGATTCCGTCTTATTTCTTGGGGCCACAAACTAGTTTGAGGTTTTATTTACGATCTGTACTTATGCCATGTTTATCTTTTTATTTATTGTCAGGTACGCATTTGCATCGCTTTTGAAGCGGAGTGTTTACGCGGTGTCGACAAGCCCGCTTTGGGGTTCCCGATCGCTCACGACCAGCGCAGACCTTGAGGCCGTCTCGAGCTTGCTTACTCCGCTATGGATTCTACTTAAGGGGCCCCTGAAATATTTCTGAATCTGTGATTGTTCACCGTG
Source organism: Avena longiglumis (assembly GCA_030063025.1). NCBI lineage: Eukaryota > Viridiplantae > Streptophyta > Magnoliopsida > Poales > Poaceae > Avena > Avena longiglumis. The sequence goes on along the minus strand of CP125974.1, from coordinate 1,970,237 downwards.
AAAGCCTCGTTGGGTTTTGATTTGGTTTTTCCGAGGTTGATCGGCGTGTGTTGCTATTGGTGCACCCGGCCGGTAAAACTTCTGAAAGTCGTGTGCGCGGATATGGACGACTTGGAGCACAGTTTCTTGATCATAGACAAGCATAACTAAAGTTTACTGCTATAAATTTGACTTATAATGACTAGTAACCAGCTTCACTACAATGGAATGACTAATTAATACTGCCCACAATTGCTTGTTGGGTTGTCGCTTGCGACAATTGCATCGACTAGTAAGTATTGCAACTAGCGAATTGGCTGAATAAAAGTACCAACAAGCTGCTGGGTTTGGGTTATCTCATGCTATCTGTACCTGAGTAGTAATTGTTTCAACTATCACGGAATGATTAACTAAAAGTTCCCACTGCTTATTTTATCAGGATGATTATCTATACCTGACTAGTAATTACTGCAACGATAACTGAATAAATAAACGCCAGCGGTGTGAGTTCCTCGGTTGACTTCCTCGTTTGGTCTCGAGGGGGAAACACCAGGATGGGTTTGTTTGGTGATAGCTTCAGGTTGGATCCGGATAGGTCATTCTTACCCCTCTCTGATAACCGCCAGTGTATCGAGTCTCTATAGGTTGTTTAGTGCATCTTTGCCGCTGCCGATCCACTATACCTTTGTAGGCGAGGACCGAATTCTAGCCTCGCTGCAATCGGCCTCGATCGACGCTCCTTCTTTGTTTCTCGCTTTGCCTTTGTCGGCACCCCTTTTGTTTAAGCAGGTTTTGGGATCGACGCCGTTAGCGAGGGTTACCCTTCCGCTTGGCCTGGCGGGTTATGGACGCCATTGGTTATTCTTCGGGCTCTTAGCCCCATTTGCATCTTGTCCGTAGTGGACGCTCTATCGCTTTTCAAGGTGATTTGGATCTTTGTATATTATATCTGTATTCTTGACTCTTTGAGTCATTGTTATATCTCTGCTCGTGGGTCCCATCGAGGACTGTTGTGTAATGTTATTACTTCGTTTTCCACCCGCACGAAAGTGCCTGGTGGACACCTTTGAATCGTTTCTATGCGGGTTTGGTGAATTTTGCCCAAATTTGCATAGGTCCGATTCTGAGGGTGTTACAGAGTGGTATCAGAGCCCAGCAGTTGCGATACCCCACAAGTCCAGCCTGTAGGATAACCTAGCTAACGGCCGAAGTGGAGTGTCAAAACTATTTTGCAAAATCGGTTGGATAGTTCTGATTAGGTCTGATTTTATTCCTTACCCCTCTGCTGTTCTCCTCTTACCTCGACGTGTTTTGAATCTGCTCTCTTATCTTTTCCTCGAGTCCAGGACTTCTCGTGGTGGGTTTTCCGTCGTACCTTGTGGTTTCGCTTCCTCTTTTGGTAACGGTGTTGCTACATCCGGTCTTCATGCTATCCGAGGAATCTGTCTTCCGTGGTACAATTCTTTGTTCCTTGTTTGCTCCTTCCGGTGTTTTCCGACGCGACGACATCATCTGCGCCAGATCTGCTGCAGAGTCCGCATCACTCCTTTGTTTCCGAACCTCGCTTGTCGAGATCTTCAGTCTGATTCCGAGAATGGTTGCACTCTTTTCCACTGATTGTGCGGAGTAATAGTTCGGGTGCGTGATGGATTGGCCCCCATGCCGACTACCCTTTCTATTCGCTTTTGTACATTGAAGTTGATGAGAATGCATCGGTTCCCGCTTTCCAACGAAGATAGCGGTGGCTTTATTGTTGATACCTCTACCTTCGACCTTTTGTTCCAGAGTGTTCCCTGGACAATCACGGACAACAACTCTTGTTAGTGGTGTCGCGGGGATCTACACAAAGCGAGAAGACGGAGTACGCCGACCTTCCTTCTGGTACCATGAGGCGGATCTCGAGGGCGAGATCCATTGTTAGTGGTGTCGAATTGTGGCATCCCGCAAAACCACTACTAGAAAATCGCGTTGAATTTGTGCATTGCATCGTCATCATCATGCATTGTTTGCCAAAACTATGTTTGCAAAGCCCGTGTTGTTTTCTAAACGCCTGTCTTTTATTCAACGCCAAAACCGGGTCCGGAATATTTTGTTTTGCCGCTATCGGTTTGCCAACGGCCCGTTTAACACAAATAAAAATTATAATTATTTTAGTAGGGGCAGTCGAACGGGCCATCCCGACCGAACGACCGCCCCAGTTTTTTCTAAACGGTCCAACTACACCGCTTCTAAAATCCTAAAGCTACCAGTTATTCTACCCTCACCCCCTGGCCACCTCACCCCCACCTATCCTAGGCCGCCACGTCACTTTTCTTCCCCCCACACCCAATCAGATGTTGCCACATCCCCCACTCTCTCCCTCTCTTCCCCCTCTCTCTAACCTGCCACACACCCAGGCCGCACCCCACGCACGCACACTGGATCCCCCTGGCCACACCCGATCCCACCAACCGCGCCTGGCCATCTCTCCTCCACCCAGCCGCCCCCTACCCTCTCTCTCCGACCGTGGCCCTACCTCCCTTGGCCCACTCCCGTCCCCTCCTCCTCCACCCACACACGCACGCTACACGCACTGACCGCCTAGGACCCGCCTGCAGGCCCCACCTGGCCCGCTCTCTCGCCTGCTCATCCTCTTCCTCTCTCGACCTCCCTGCCCCGTGTCCTCTTCCTCTCCCCTTTCTCGACCCTCTCCCTCACCGCCGCTTCTCCCGCTCGCTCTCCCCCTCGAGCTCCCTCAACCTTCCCTCTCCGCCGCCCCGCCTCCAGTCCGTCTGCGCCGCCCTCCTCAGCGCCTGTCTCCTCCAGACAACCGCAGTGCCCGCCGCTTTCGGCATGCCGCAAGCCGCTCCGCCGCGTCGCCACGCCCGGTCCTCCGGCCGCTTAGCTTCCGCGGCCAGGCTCGTTCGCCGCTGCCGCTCGCCACCTTCCGCATGACGCCGCCTCACTTGGCTGAAGCGCCATGACCCGCCATGAGACCGCGTTCGCCGCTTCTTCACCGCCGTCCCGCTGGCCGAAGCTGCCGCCAGCGGTGCCCCCTCCGCGTCTCACGCCACCGTCCCGCTGCGACGGCCTCCACCGCGCCCCGGCCGCCTCCGACGACCCGCCAGTACCCTGCGAGCCCCGGCTCCTCCCCGTCGCTCCTCCCGTTCGCCACCCACGCCCCAAGCCACCGCGACGCCGCTCCTCGCCGACCCCGCGGCGCTCCCCACCGGCAACGACCCTCAAGACCTGGCCGTCGCGGCGCTCCCAGCTGCTCCTCGAGCCCCTGCACCGCCTGGCGCGCCTCCACGCGCCCGTCACCAGCGGACCAGATCCGCGCCGCCCCCGGGCGTCGCCCTGCAGCTCGCTGCCGCTGCAGGGGCTTCCCGAGCAACCGTCCACGACCCCGACCCGTTCGCCGTCGCGTGCCCGCGTTCTTCGCCTCTGCACCATCCGCGGCCGGCTCTCCTCCGCGTCCCAAGAGCCGCAGCGAGCCCCACCGCCTCAGGCTCGGTTCCTTGGAAGCCGTGTTCGTGCGCTACCCTGTAGGGATCCTCTCTCTGTTCTTGTAGTGATGTTTGGCTATTGATGTGTAATGGAGATAATACATAGGGATAACAGTGGCGATCTAGTTGGTGCGGTATCGCCGTCCCCAGTTTTTGCAAGATCTTCCTCCCCGAACCCGGTGACGCTAAACGAACCCTCGCCAAGGCCTCCGGCGCTGGGAAACCGAACCCCTCGGCACGACATGACCCGAAGACCCGACCCTGAGGATCCGGAGACCGATCTCGGCACCGAAGACCGAACCCCGGCGCGTCAAGCTCTCCTTCCCGAACGCCAAGGTCATCGACCCGGATACGCCAAGTACCCCGAAGACCGTACCGCTGAAACCCCAAGGTCATCAACGGCACCCGAGCTCGACACCGGCAACGAAGACGGCCCCACGAGACCGTCGACAAGAAACCGTGAACCCCGGAACCCTGAGTTCTCCATCAAGGACGCCAAGTACCCCGCGAGAGTCGACAAGACCGACCCAAGTCCCGCACCCCGATGCGCCAAGATCCACCTCAGTGATCCGAGACCGATTCCGTCGAGCCCCTGGACCCTGAGACCGGCCCCGAACCCCGGAACCCCAAGTTCGTCGAGCCCTAACAAGATCGTCGAGACCCCTCAATGTGTGACCCCTTTTCCCTCGAACCCTATTTTATAACATAACAACTTGATTGCATATTGAATTGTCATACTCGCATGCATATCTGTGGTTTGGGGGCCTTATGCCGATTCACCTGATAATTAAATATGGGGCCCATATGCGGGCAAATCTAGTCTCATATCGGCCTCATTTAAACTTGCGTAGCGAACCAGTGCTATCATCTTGCCCTGTTAATACAACATTTAAATTGCGGGGGTTCTCAACAACTTGCACCATCTAATTAATTGTCGGGACCCCGGTTCCGCTTAATATTGACCTAATTGCACCGCACCTTGCCATGTCATCCACCATGCATGCATCATGCCGATCTTTTGCCTTAGTATTAAATAGTGCATCCGGTGTTTCTTCTAGTGTTTTGCTTCTTCGCGGATAAGGCCGTTGAGTTGATGTGAGCCGCCCGATCTTCGGAAAATCTCGACAATGTTTTCAAAGAGCATCTCCCCCTTTCTACCTATCTTACTTTTATAGTGTTTTATTCCCTCCTGTTGATCTATTGCTATCTGTGTTGCGATGCTTTAGTTTCCGTACCCGTGATATTTCCCTGCAGCCTCATATTGCCTTGGACACACCCTATTACCTGTTGTTTGGTAGATAGTTGGACTTGCGCGTCGTAGTTGCTTGCTCAAGTGCTGAAGTGTGTCGCCATATGCCACAGTTGCTGATGTATTGCCGCATGTTGATGTTGGAGATGATTCTAGTTTTACTTACTGTTCACTTTATTTTCTGTTTAACAACTAAAATTGAAATAAGCAGAGGCATCGGTGGGTGATAGATAATATTTGGTTTCCGAACGCCCACTTGTGTCCCGTGAGACCCCGAGTACTTGATTCCTGTTCCTTGTTTTATCGCGCTATCCACATCCGGGAGGTATATGGGACCCCACGAGCGAGCTTGATTCCGTCTTATTTCTTGGGGCCACAAACTAGTTTGAGGTTTTATTTACGATCTGTACTTATGCCATGTTTATCGCTTTATTTACGATTGTGCAGGTCTCGCACACTGTTTTGAAGCGGAGTGTTTACGCGTGTCGACAAGCCCGTTTGGGGTTCCCGATCGCTCAGCCACCGACGCAGACCTTGAGGCCGTCTCGGAGCTTGCTTACTGCTATGGATTCTACTTAAGGGTGGCCCCGAAATATTTCTGAATCCTGTGATTGTTCACCGTGAAAGCCTCGTTGGGTTTTGATTTGGTTTTTCCGAGGTTGATCGGCGTGTGTTGCTATTGGTGCACCCGGCCGGTAAAACTTTCAAAGCCGTGTCCATGGATATGGACGACTTGGAGCACAGTTTCTTGATCATAGACAAGCATAACTAAAGTTTACTGCTATAAATTTGACTTATAATGACTAGTAATCAGCTTCACTACAATGGAATGACTAATTAATACTGCCCACAATTGCTTGTTGGGTTGTCGCCATGCAATTGCATCTGACTAGTAAGTATTGCAACTACAACGAATTGGCTGAATAAAAGTACCAACAACTGCTGGGTTTGGGTTATCTCATGCTATCTGTACCTGAGTAGTAATTGTTGCAACTATCACGGAATGGTTAACTAAAAGTGCCCACTGCTTATTTTATCAGGATGATTATCTATACCTGACTAGTAATTACTACAACGATAACTGAACAAATAAAACTGCCAACGGTGTGAGTTCCTCGGTTGACTTCCTCGTTTGGTCTCGAGGGGGAAACACCAGGATGGGTTTGTTTGGTGATAGCTTCAGGTTGGATCCGGATAGGTCATTCTTACCCCTCTCTGATAACCGCCAGTGTATCGAGTCTCTATAGGTTGTTTAGTGCATGCTGCCGCTGCCGCTCAGTCCACTATACCTTTGTAGGCGAGGACCGCCGAATTCTAGCCTCGCCGTGTACTGGCCTCAGTACTGACGCTCCTTCTTTGTTTTCTGCTTTGCCCTTTGTCGGCACCCCTTTTGTTTAAGCAGGTTTTGGGATCGACGCCGTTAGCAGGGTTACCCTTCCGGCTTGGCCTGGGCGGGGTTATGGACGCCATTGGTTATTCTTCAGGGCTCTTAGCCCCATTTGCATCTTGTCCGTAGCTGGACGCTCTATCGTTTTCAAGGTGATTTGGATCTTTGTATATTATATCTGTATTCTTGACTCTTTGAGTCGCTGTTATATATATCTGTTCTGTGGGTCCCATCGAGGACTGTTGTGTAATGTTATTACTTCGTTTTCCACCCGCACGAAAGTGCCTGGTGGACACCTTTGAATCGTTTCTATGCGGGTTTGGTGAATTTTGCCCAAATTTGCATAGGTCCGATTCTGAGGGTGTTACAATTGACCTCAAAGAACACCAACGAATATGAAAAACAATCGGATTCCAAGAGATCCGTCGGGCACACGACTCCACGCTCCCTCCGCCAATGCAAGATGTACCACTAGAACGAGGATAGGACAGATAGGACCTTATTTGAACCGCAGGACGTAACCACCGCCTCAACATCCTGAAGAAGACACTAAAAATAGTCTAGACAAAACATGAGACCTCTCGCCGATGAGGGACCATGGTCCGCCATGCCGCCAAAGCCTTAAGGCCACCGGAGACGGGACATACCGGTAGCATCTCTGACAGAGGGAAGAAACTCTAGATGGGTTTGAGCCGCCGCCTCACGAGTGGGGCTACAACAGAGAGAACATACAGTTACATAGACAATTACATCTTAGGTTCTGCTTTGATGTTTGTATTTACAGGCTTGGCATTACATTTTCTCCAATATCACAATCTTGTGATATTCACATCAAGATTGAATATCAATATTTTTATTTGGATGTTTAGGTATTTGGTACCAAGAATTGAATATCAATATTAAATCCTATTTGGATGGTCAAAGCGATGAATTACATTTGTATGAGTATGATCGTTGCACTATCTAATTTAGATTATTAATATTATTAATGCACTCTTGATTTTCAAACAGGGTACATTGTAAATTCAGATCTTAAATATTTTCTGCAATATATGGATCAGATCAAATATGAGCATCCCATAAATCAAATGGTACAGAAAAAAGAATGTGAGCATATCAAGGTAAAAACTTTTCCTGTACCTGCAGGAAAGATCAAGCCCTTCGATTACTTATCGTTGCCAAGCACCGCCTTCCATCTAACGACAACTTCAGTAGAGAACAACAACGTTTCACAAACCCTCTTTGGTATGTCTTAACCACATTTAAAATTTCCAGTGGACTCTCTAATCCTAGTGATATGTTCATTCCTTAGAACTCTCTCTAGATTTTCATGATGTTCTTAAGGCAATGCGCGCATCAGTATGCGGTTTGACTGGAGGACAAGGGTGAATATCTGCATCGGTGTAGCCGACGATCTCGCTTATCTCCATGAAGAAGTCAGGCCACATATCGTCCACTGATGATTCCAAAATTGGACCATATTTAAGTATATAAATTATTCGTAGTGTCACTCATTACATGCTACATCTAGCTATAACTATGCTATTGTGTATGATTACTAGCTCTCTTTCATTTTCACATGGGCTTTGCACATTAGTAGTTTTATTAGGATTTTATTACATTTTTTTGTCTTTGACTTGTGTAGGTGCTATGAAGAATCATGGATAAAAGGAGTCAAGATGATGCAATATGGAGGAGCTGCAAGCACCAGACTTAGCCATTTGAGGAGAGGAAGAAGTGATTTTCCCCCATCAACTCCAAATGAATACCCAAGGCCATGGTTTTGTATCCCTCCTCCATACGAATTCAACGAGCCAAAGAACACCTCAATCGGACTCCGTATGAAAAAATGGCGACCAAAACACTATGGAGTCTAGTGGGTGTAACGACCACGGGTGGAGCCTGCCCGTATAGTATGGCCGTACCGCCCTCCGACAGCTTCGTTTTGTCAAACGGAACAACAATTGTTAAGGTCCAATGGGCATATTCGGCCCCCAGCTTCGTTGGCTCGCGAAACCGACCTCCATATGCCTATTTAAAAAGGGAAAAAACCTAGATGAAAGGAGGAGAGACCACATACACCATTGGGGCAAAGCCCTGCCGCTCCACCATCTCCATAGCCGCCACACCACCAAGATCCAGATCTCCATCTACACCTCCATACCATTCAAGCAAGAAGAAGAAGAGAAGGAGGCCATCACTGTCACCACCACCACGCATCAGCGCGAACTCCATCACCATCTCCATCTCCATCAACGCCTCCATCTCCCTCTCTCTCGTATCTAGTATTTGTAAGATTGAACATGATGATGATCTCCATAAATTCTTCTTTATGTTATTGTTCATCTATAATTGAGTAATTGATTCTGTTCTAGGTTGAGGTATGATCTAGTATGTAACCCTAGACTTTGTGGCTTGATCTATTATATTACTCTCTCCCTTAGTGACAAGGAGGAGATAGACGAGTTCATGTGATCCTTTGGTCTGTAGTGTATTATTGACTTGCGCGAGTGAAAGCGCCACGAGGCTCTATTGTAGCATCCCAGTTGTCTAACATCTGTAATGCTACTTGATCTAGTAATAAAATGGCCACTTCCTACAAATAATTGTTGCATCATCATCATGTCATGTTCATGTCATCATGCCACCTTGCATTTGAGCATCATACAAAAACCCTTTTGTTTTGGTTCTTATCTCATATGCATTAATATTTGTATTTGCCTCTTGATATTGTATTTGGTTCTTGATATATTGTTAAATGCCCAAGTTGAGTTGGGGGCATATCTCTTATTGACTCCACCACCTTGTCTTTACCACCTTATAATTCCACCATCCAATTAATATGAGCTGGCATTTAATTGAGTTTACCTAGCTCATGTGGGTTGGGTGGATCCATTACTAGTCCCTTTTTGCTTGGCCTTATTCCACCTTTTGGGGAATGCATGGAGTAATGCCATATGATTTTATGTTGTTTTCACAATATGAATACATGGCATTTATTATTTGCATGGGCCATGCAAAACCACCACATCTAGGTCATTTGGATTTTATTTGAAGTTCTTGGAGTGGGTCATACTCTCTCTCTCTCTCTCTCTCTCCCCTTCTTTTGCTTGATCTAGCTAGAGCCATGCAAGTACCACCTTTTACTTGACATTTGAATTTTATTTTGTTTTGCTTGCATGGATCACCCCTTTCCTTTGCTTGATCTTGTTTTGGCTTGTCAAACACTCACCTTCACCCCTCCTCTCTCTATCTCTCTTGCTCACTCTAGAACCTACCTCTAATCACCTTACCCCCATCTAAACCCTAATCACCACCCCCTCTTAGCTAAACCCTACCCATCTCTCATAACCTTCTCCCTAAACCTACCTCTAATCACCTCACCCCCATCTAACCCGAGCCACCACCTCTCTAGCTAACCCTAGTTCCCCATCTGACCCTAGTCCTGCCTCTCTCACCCACCCAACTCGGTTCCCACCTGACCACCTCCATCCCATGTGCTTTCCCTGGCCCTCTCTCTCTCCAAACCCTAGCCAAACCGAGGCCCCCTTTTCCTCCCTTTGTGCATAAAGGTGGCACCCTCCCTTCTCCCCTCTCCTCCCTTATCCCCAACCACCCAGCTCGCCTCCACCCAGATCCACCAGGCAGCCCCAGGTCCTCCCCATCCTCCTTCCTTCCCCCCCTCTCCACCATGATCGCACCTCACCCATCCAAACCCTAGCTACGACCCCCTCTGCTCTCCTTCGCTCCCGAGCGCGCCAAGGCAAGCCAGAGCACCAGTGCCCCCCATCTGCTTCATCTTCGACGCCCAGGACGCGAGGAAGCCGCCGAACCCCGCCGGAGTAGCCCCGTCGCCGCCGCATGAGTACCGAAGCTCCAGAGCTAGCCATTGCCGATCAACAGCCTCCGGCCAAACTCTCACCGCCGGGTCCCCGTGAGCCCTTCTACCTCCTAGACACGCCCCCTTCCCCTCTCGTGTTCCAGAGCGGCGCCGCTAACAGCAACTGCGTCGGCCAAGGCTCTGGCGACAAGAACGGCTGCAGCTCTGGCCGCCTGTTCGTCGCCCCGCCCCGCACGCTGTAGCCTTTCTCCGCGCTAGCCCCCTGAACAAAAGTTGTAGTCGATCCGCCCCGTCACTTTTGTTTTACCTTGTTCGTCTAGTTCGCTAGATGCGTCGCCGTCGTCGATGAACCCGGCCGATCGTCGGTTGCTTTCAGAGCGCCAGCTTCGACAACCGCCATTTTGGCGCTTAGGCCCCCTCAAGATCTCCGCCTTAAACCCGCCGTCCCCGTAGCCCCACCTGGCAGCCTCCCTTTCCATCTTGCGTTTAGGCCCCCGTAGATCCGAGCCTCGCAACCCGCAGTCCTCGGCTTGCCCACGTGTCGCACACCGGGTGGCCGCGAGCGTGTGTGGGCCTGCTGGTTCCTGGGCCCGCCTGTCAGTCTCGCTAGCTAGGTTGGGCCACGGTGTGGAAAGGTCTGGAGCGTGCGTGTCGACCCAGTCAGCATGGTCCCATCTGTCTGCGGCTGTGGCTGGCTCTGCCTGAGTGTAAAAAGTCTGTGATGACTGTTTTAGTCAAATTTAATTCAAATTAATTCAAAATTCAAATTCAAATCTGATTTAAATAATTTTTAATTTATAAATCCAAATAATGCATATAATATATGTTTTTGAATCAGAAAAATGTGAGGATTTCAAATATGCCATTCAAAATACTATTTGTACACTTTAAATTCCAAGTTGAGTAAAATTACAACAAAATTCCCCTGGACCTTAATAAATTAATAACTTTTGTTTTAAAACTCCGAATTTGACAAATGATATGTCTAAAATGATCAGCTCGACGAGACCTTTCTGTTTATGCTATCCATGACTCCAATTGCAGCATGCATCATATAAAAATATAGTGTACAGCAACTATCATGACAATAAAATGTGATCAAAACCCAATAAAAATGTTATTTCTTGTATTCTACACCTCACCCATGCCATGCTACATTATTGCCATGCAACTTGTGCATCATTCATCATGGCATGATTGCTTGCTTGTCGCATTTTTATTCATATACTTGCGCTCTTTATTTATGTTGGCCCTTGTTTGTTTGGTTCTTCTTCGAATAGACGCTGAGCAGGGGATATATCAAGAGAACCAGGAGCACTACCCAGATCCGTCTCTCGCTTCAACTGAGTTGCCAGGCAAGCACTACCACATGCTTGCATACTTACAGTACCTATTGCCCCTATCTTATTCTTGCATCATTGAGTCGCGATTGCATTAAACTGAATCCCAAGTATTGCATAGCCTTTACTTTTAAACCCCACCAAGCTTGTTCCTCCATCCCATGAGCCATTACTACAGGAGTTGTTTGAGCCATGCGAGTCGTAGAACAGCATGTGTAGGGTATGTGAGTGTCTGATGGATAACGAGGTACCTAAACAACTTAACCTGAGTAGTAATGGGATAACTAATGAAAGTGGCACCGGTGAGCAACATCTGCTATTTGGTTTTTCCTGCTCACTTGTGTCCCGTAAGACCCCGAGTACTTGATTCCTGTTCCAAGATTATTCGCGCTATCCACATCCGGGAGGCTTATGGGACCCCCCTGAGCCAGAGCTTGATTCAGTCTTATTTCTTGGGGCCACAAACTAGTTTGAGGTTTTATTTACTATCCTGTACTTATGCCATGTTTTACCGCTTTATTACGTTTGTGCGAGGAGCACCTGTACTGTTTAGGATCGGGACACGATTCCGCGGTGTCGACAAGCCCAGTTTTGGGTTCCCAGTCGTTCACAGCCGTCCACCCAAACCTCGGGTCCGTCTAACTTCGTTGCGGGTGTACTCCAAGGGGTGGCCCCCTGAAATATTTCTGAATCTTGTGATTGCTTTGTCGTGAAGGCCTCGTTGGGTTTTGATTTGGTTTTTCCGAGGTTGATCGAGTGTGTGTTGCTATTTGTGCACCCCTGCAGGGTAAAACTTTCTGAAAGCCATGTCCGCGGATATGGACGACTTGGAGCACAGTTTCTCGATCATAGACAAGCATAACTAAAGTACCGTTTTAATCTGACTAAGAAATTGACTAGTAAATAGTGCAACACTCATGGAATGGTTAATAAAATTGCCAACGGATGGGGGGGTTGTTCGTCCGCTTCCTCGTTGGTAAGCGAGGAGGAGGATGGATCTGTGGATATTACTGTTATAACTGTTGTCATTAATTCACGGACATCCGTCTATCATTGGTTAGGCGGATGGTTAGCGTTTATCTATAGAACTGTTAGGGTTTATCTTTCGCTGCAATTGCGTCACCCCAGGTTGTGTCCCCTTTAGAGGCATAAAGACTTGCTGAGTACCCTTAGGGTCTCACACGATAAATTATTGGTTCAGATGAACAGGTACACTCGCAGGACGGATACTGGGTGGAAGAGGCTGATGATGTGGGCAACGATCGTTCGGTGTAGAGATTCCGGAACGGGATCCATGAGATCTGTGGGCGGATGTGCTTATTTCTGGCATCTTATGCCGATTTGCTTTTATCCGTACGGACTTGTTTTGCCGCCCGCTTGATACTACGATGTGTGATGTATGAGGAACTATCCTAAAATATTATATCTATCTAGGTCATTTGAATCTTGCCGTATGGCGCTATATTTCCTTTCTTTCTAGATGGAATGGCTCGATGTACTTTTGTATGGTGGCTTGCATACATACTCATTTGTGTATGTAGTTGATCCCTTCGCTTGCCGATTCACGCCTGACAGTCCCAATGAATTGGAAGTGGTTGGGACGGCCGAAAGGTCTACCCGTGAGTGGCTTTTGGGCCCCACCGTACTATTTCAACCACTACCGTTCATCCATGCTTGTATCTAGGAGCGTAATTCATCGAGGTAGTTACAATTGGTATCAGAGCCATCCCGACCTTCAGGGTCTCAGCCAAACGGTCGTTGTCAGTCTAGCAAATATTTTGGTAGTTATGTATACTAGGGAAAAACAAAACGCGAGAGTAGGACTTCCATTTTCTTCTTACCCACCCACCCACCCTTTTCGGTAAGGAAGTGCAACTTTTCAGTCCTCTTCTTAAAATTCAAACTAGGATTCACGTGTTCGGGTTTCGTAGTACCATAGGTTGTGTGTGTGTGTGTGTAATTCCTTGTCTATCTGTTGCATCCAAGTTGTTATCTAATCAGCCTTTGGTTATCAACTGTTGGTACATTCCATACCGACATGCTTTTGCAAACCGACGCAATCTGTCTTACTCTTTGTATCCGACGTTATCTTGTTTGGGGTGTTCGTTTCCATAGTTACCAATCTTTAGGTTCGTCGTGAGAAGAAGGGGTTAGGATATGTGTTCCACTTGTTCATGTGCGGAGTAATGATTTGAGTGCGGGATGGAGTCGCGACCATACCACTACTCGTATCATTCGCTTTTGTATATTGAATTGGTAGAGTCACTAATCTTGATTCGTTAAGTAATTTTGCGCATCTATTGGTATTTTAATGCCGGAATTTGTGGAAAAAATTTTCTTTGATATATTTGTGTACCACACTCCTTTTCAGTCGTGTGCGATATGCTTAATATATTCTAGGTGCTTTGAACTTTGTTGATATTTTAATATCATCTTAGTAATTTGTATCCTTTAATCTTGGTTAATTCCATCTTGGTACTATTTTGGATTATTATCATTCTCCATTATAGTACTGACTTGTGTTTTATATCAATCACAGGATGGCTCCACCACGCCGTTATGATGAGGACATACCACCTGAACTGGGCTCCGTGCTGTCAAACATCGCCAATGCTTTGGCAGCAATGCAGCAGAACCAACATCGCTTTGAGGAAAGTGTCAGGAGGAACGAGTTTGCTCCACTACCTCCACCTCCCAAGCGAGGAGACATCAAAAGCTTCCTGAAATTCAACCCTCGCCAATTTGATGTTTCGATCGACTTTGGATGCGGATGATTGGTTGCGTGGGAAGTCAAGGCTGCTCGAGGCCGATGTTCCCGAAAGGAGGTAAAGTGTGCAACTCACCTTCAAGGGAGATGCAGCTCTCGGTGGGAGAATTACCAAGGCAAGCTGACCGGTTTTCAGCCTACTTGGGAAAGGTTCACGGAGGCGTTCAAGGAGCGATGTCTCGAAATTGTTATGGAGAGGATGAAGGAAGCTTTTCTCAACCTTAAGCGGAAACGATAATGTCAACACCTATATCAGGAACTTCATGAATCTTTCGTTATGGTGGCGATGAGATATCGATGACAAGAAGAAGCAAAAGAGGTTCGTGCAAGGGCTCAATGCATCGATCAAGTATGCAATCACACATGCAAGGCCGACATCTTTCCGAACTTCAGACACTCCGCAAGAGGAAGCAAGTAGGCAAGTGTTTGAGGAGTCCAAGAAACACAACCGTGATGCATCAAGCTCTTGACTATGGCAGCTCCTTCTAAGCGGCGTGTCCGGGTTCCCAACACCCCACCGTCGCTCCGGCTCCACCAAGACCGCAAGTTACGCGTCAAGGCCACTAAAATCCATCACCGCTGCTCCTGGGGCTACAACCACCACTACCCTAGGCGCTGGCGGAGTCCTCAGATACGTTGCTCCACGTCCACCGGTGCTTGTTTCACATGTGGAGATCTGGACATCTCAATCGAATCCCTGCTGAAAACAAAGCTCTTCCTCCACCACCGCCAAGATCTGCAGCAAGCTCTCCTTTGGTTCGTGCACCACCACCGGCTCTCAACATCAACACCAAGCCCGGTCTCATTGTTCGTGCCAACTGTGTCAACGCCGCTCAAGCTGAGCATGCACCTGGAGTTGTGATGGATATGCTTTCCGTTAACTCAGTCCCTGCACGAGTTTTGTTTGATTCTGGTGCATCGCATTCATTTGTTTCTCACAAGTTTGCAAATGAGAATGAGTTAGTCTTGGTTCCTCTCCTTAAGCGGTTAATGGTCCTTTCCCCTGGAGCAAACATGAGGGCTGTTCATATCAGCCATGGCAATCAAATTGAGATTGGTGGCTCTTTGTTCTCGGCTTCCTTAATTGTTCTGGGCAATTTCTGACATTGATGTCATCTTGGGCATGGATTGGTTGACAGCAAATGCAGCTGTGATTGATTGTGCTGAACGCTCAGTTTCTCTGAAGATTCCTGAAGGCCATATAGTCTTTTCTCCAAGTCTGACTCCTGCTGTCCAGCTTTTCTCTTTGGCGGCTCTGAATGATGATGCTATGGAAGCTATTCAGAGTGTACCGGTGGTCTGTGAGTTTCCAGATGTCTTTCCTGAAGAGTTGCCAGGTATGCCTCCGGATCGTGAGGTTGAGTTTGTAATTGAGCTTGAACCTGGAACGGCTCCTATCTCCAAGCGGCCTTATAAAATGGGTCCTTCTGAGTTGGCTGAACTCAAACGTCAACTTGATGAACAAGAGAAGCTGGGTTTCATTCAACACAGTACTTGTTCTTGGGGTAGCCCAACAATCTTTGTGAAGAAGCGTGACAGGACTGATAGACTTTGTGTTGACTATCGGGCTCTCAATGCTAAAACCATCAAGAACAAATATCCCCTCCCACGGATTAATGATCTCTTCGATCAGCTAGCTGGAGCTGTGGTATTCTCTAAGCTGGATTTGAGGAGTGGTTATCACCAAATCAAGATTCGCAAGGAAGATGTGCCCAAAACAGCTTTCACCACCCGCTATGGCCTGTATGAGTACACGGTCATGTCTTTCGGTCTCACCAACGCACCGGCTACCTTCTCGAGGCTTATGAACTCGGTTTTCATGGAGTACCTTGATAAGTTCGTTGTGGTCTATCTGGATGACATTCTAGTCTATTCAAAGTCAAAGGAAGAGCATGAGGAACACCTTCGGTGTGTTCTAAACAAGCTTCGTGAGAACCGCTTGTATGCAAAGTTCTCAAAGTGTGAGTTTTGGCTGCCTGAAGTAACCTATCTTGGTCATGTCATCTCTGCCAAGGGCATTGCAGTCAACCCGGAAACTGTGAAGACAATTGTTGAATGGCTTCCTCCTGTTAATGTCAAAGAAGTGCGAAGTTTTCTTGGTTTGGCTAGTTATTGCCGTCGCTTCGTTCAGAACTTCTCGAAGATAGCGAATCCTCTTACCGATCTCCTCAAGAAAGGCAAGAAATACCTTTGGACTCCTGCATGCCAAGCAAGCTTCGAGACACTCAAAGAGAAGCTCACTTCCACACCAGTCTTGGTTCCTCCGGATACATCTAAGCCTTTCCAGATATTCTGTGACGCCTCTTTGCAAGGATTGGGTGCGGTCCTTATGCAAGAGAAACAGGTGGTTGCTTATGCCTCTCGACAATTGAAGACGCATGAGATCAACTATCCCACACATGACCTCGAGCTCGCAGCAGTTGTCTTTGCTTTGAAGCTATGGAGGCACTACTTGCTTGGCAACCGATGTGAGATCTTTTCTGACCACAAGAGTTTGAAGTATATCTTCACTCAGCCTGATCTCAACCTTCGGCAGAGGAGATGGATTGAAGCAATCAATGATTTTGATTTGACCATCAACTACACTCTGGGCAAAGCTAATGTCATGGCCGATGCTCTCAGCCGCAAAGCTTATGTCAACAACCTCATGATGGAAGAACAACAGCCTCTCTTGTGAGAGGAATTCCATCAGCTCAACCTGGAAATTGTGGAACAAGGGCATCTCCTGAACCTTCTGGCTACTCCTCTCTTGGAAGAAAAGATTCGCTCTCGTCAGCTTGGTGATCCGCACACCAAAAAGATCATCTCTAAACTTGAGCTTCCGAAGTATGAGTCCTTCCATGTTGATGATCAAGGCACGCTTTTCTTTGAGCACCGGATGTTTGTTCCAAACTACCCAGGTTTGAGAGAGCAAGTTCTCAAGGAGGCGCATGATTCGGTTCTTTCTATCCATCCTGGCAGCACAAAGATGTACATGGACTTGAAAACACAATATTGGTGGCCTGGTTTGAAATGATATTGTGCCAAGTATGTCTCGGAGTGTGATGTCTGCCGCAGAGTGAAAGCTGTCCATCAGAAACCTTTCGGTCTTCTACAACCATTGAAACCCCCGGAATGGAAATGGGAGAAAGTAGAGATGGACTTCATCACTGGTTTTCCAAGGTCGCAGAAGGGCAACAATGCAATCTTTGTTGTCATCGACATGCTTTCTAAAGTGGCTCATTTCTTCCCCGTCAAGGAAACAATTTCTGGAATTCAGTTGGCTGAGCTCTATATCAATAGAATTGTCTCTCTGTATGGGGTTCCGCTTGAGATCAGTTCAGACCGTGGAAGCATCTTCACTTCAAAGTTCTGGGAAAGTTTCCAAAACGCTTTGGGAACAAAGTTGAACTTCAGCACTGCTTACCACCCTCAGTCGCAAGGAAAAGTTGAAAGGATCAATCAGATTCTGGAGGATATGCTTCGTGCTTGCGTTATCTCTTTTGGCATGAAGTGGGAGGAATGTCTTCCTTATGCTGAATTCTCTTACAACAACGACTTCGGAAGAGTGAAGATGGCACCATTTGAGGCTCTCTATGGTCGCAAGTGCGAACTCCGATTGGTTGGTCGGTCGGGGAAAGAATTTGGTTTGGCCCTGACATTGTAACTCAAGCGGAGGAGAAGGTGCATATCATTCTTGAGAACCTGAAGATTTCTCAAAGTCGTCAGAAGAGCAATTATGACAGGAAGCACACGGACATGGTGTATGCCCCTGGTGATCTCGTCTACCTTCGTGTCACTCCCATGAGAGGCACACACCGCTTTGGCATCAAAGGAAAGCTGGCTCCTAGATACATCGGTCCTTTCAAGATTCGTGGTAGAAGAGGAGAAGTTGCTTATGCCCTTGAGCTCCCGGAAAAACTCAAAGTCCATGATGTTTTCCACCTCTCACTCAAGAAGTGCTTCAAAGATCTGGCAGGACCGTGGATCATGAGCTAATCGATCTCCAAGAAGACTGTCTTATCAAGAACACCCACAAAATCCTTGAGACCGCAGAAGAAGGACTGCAACAAGTCCATCAAGTTACGCAAGGTGCAGTGGTCACACCATTCTGTTGATGAAGCCACTTGGGAACGTGAAGATGAACTCCGTGCCAACTATCCTACCCTCTTTGTGTCTTCTTCTTCTTCCTAGAATCTCGGGGCGAGATTCCTGTTTAGTGGGGGAGAGTTGTAGCATCCCAGTTGTCTAACATCTGTAATGCTACTTGATCTAGTAATAAAATGGCCACTTCCTACAAATAATTGTTGCATCATCATCATGTCATGTTCATGTCATCATGCCACCTTGCATTTGAGCATCATACAAAAACCCTTTTGTTTTGGTTCTTATCTCATATGCATTAATATTTGTATTTTCCTCTTGATATTGTATTTGGTTCTTGATATATTGTTAAATGCCCAAGTTGAGTTGGGGGCATATCTCTTATTGACTCCACCACCTTGTCTTCACCACCTTATAATTCCACCATCCAATTAATATGAGCTGGCATTTAATTGAGTTTACCTAGCTCATGTGGGTTGGGTGGATCCATTACTAGTCCCTTTTTGCTTGGCCTTATTCCACCTTTTGGGGAATGCATGGAGTAATGCCATATGATTTTATGTTGTTTTCACAATATGAATACATGGCATTTATTATTTGCATGGGCCATGCAAAACCACCACATCTAGGTCATTTGGATTTTATTTGAAGTTCTTGGAGTGGGTCATACTCTCTCTCTCTCTCTCCCCTTCTTTTGCTTGATCTAGCTAGAGCCATGCAAGTACCACCTTTTACTTGACATTTGAATTTTATTTTGTTTTGCTTGCATGGATCACCCCTTTCCTTTGCTTGATCTTGTTTTGGCTTGTCAAACACTCACCTTCACCCCTCCTCTCTCTATCTCTCTTGCTCACTCTAGAACCTACCTCTAATCACCTTACCCCCATCTAAACCCTAATCACCACCCCCTCTTAGCTAAACCCTACCCATCTCTCATAACCTTCTCCCTAAACCTACCTCTAATCACCTCACCCCCATCTAACCCGAGCCACCACCTCTCTAGCTAACCCTAGTTCCCCATCTGACCCTAGTCCTGCCTCTCTCACCCACCCAGCTCGGTTCCCACCTGACCACCTCCATCCCATGTGCTTTCCCTGGCCCTCTCTCTCTCCAAACCCTAGCCAAACCGAGGCCCCCTTTTCCTCCCTTTGTGCATAAAGGTGGCACCCTCCCTTCTCCCCTCTCCTCCCTTATCCCCAACCACCCAGCTCGCCTCCACCCAGATCCACCAGGCAGCCCCAGGTCCTCCCCATCCTCCTTCCTTCCCCCCTCTCCACCATGATCGCACCTCGCCCATCCAAACCCTAGCTACGACCCCCCCTCTGCTCTCCTTCGCTCCCGAGCGCGCCAAGGCAAGCCAGAGCACCAGGGCCCCCCATCTGCTTCCTCTTCGACGCCCAGGACGCGAGGAAGCCGCCGAACCCCGCTGGAGTAGCCCCGCCCACACCGCCCAGTACCGAAGCTCAGGCGCCAGCCCATTGTCGATCAACAGCCCCTCCGGCCAAACTCTCACCGCCGTCGGGTCCCTGGTGAGCCCTTCTACCTCCTAGACACGCCCCTTCCCTCGTGTTCAGTGGCGGCGCCGCCCGCGAATAACTGCGTCGTCAGCCAGCGCGCTGGCGGCGACAAAGAACGGCAGCTCTGGCCGCTTTGCCGTCGCCCCATTTGTAGCCTTTCTCCGCGCTAGCCCCCTGAACAAAAGTTGTAGTCCGATCTGCCCCCGTCACTTTTTGTTTTACCTTCTTCGTCTAGTTCGCGCTAGATGCGTCGCCATCGTCGACTGAACCCCGGCCGATCGTCGGTGCTCTGCAGAGCGGGCCTGCCCGATTCCGGTAGCCATTGTTTTGCGCTTAGGCCCTGCAAGATCTCCGCTAAACCCGCCGTAGCCCACCTGGCAGCCTCCCTTTCCATCTTGCGTTTAGGCCCCCGTAGATCCGAGCCTCGCAACCCGCAGTCCTCGGCTTGCCCACGTGTCGCTGCCGGGTGGCAGCGGCAGGGCCTTCTGGTTCTGGGCACTTTGTCGATCTCGCTAGCTAGGTTGGGCCACAGTGTGGAAAGGTCTGGAGCGTGCGTGTCGACCCAGTCAGCATGGTCCCATCTGTCTGCGGCTGTGGCTGGCTCTGCCTGAGTGTAAAAAGTCTGTGATGACTGTTTTAGTTCAAATTTAATTCAAATTAATTCAAAATTCAAATTCAAATCTGATTTAAATAACTTTTAATTTATAAATCCAAATAATGCATATAATATGTTTTTGAATCAGAAAAATGTGAGGATTTCAAATATTCCATTCAAAATACTATTTGTACACTTTAAATTCCAAGTTGAGTAAAATTACAACAAAATGCCCCTGGACCTTAATAAATTAATAACTTTTGTTTTAAAACTCCGAATTTGACAAATGATATGTCTAAAATGATCAGCTCGACGAGACCTTTCTGTTTATGCTATCCATGACTTCAATTGCAGCATGCATCATATAAAAATATAGTGTACAGCAACTATCATGACAATAAAATGTGATCAAAACCCAATAAAAATGTTATTTCTTGTATTCTACACCTCACCCATGCCATGCTACATTATTGCCATGCAACTTGTGCATCATTCATCATGGCATGATTGTTTGCTTGTCGCATTTTTATTCATATACTTGCGCTCTTTATTTATGTTGGCCCTTGTTTGTTTGGTTCTTCTTCGAATAGACGCTGAGCAGGGGATATATCAAGAGAACCAGGAGCACTACCCAGATCCGTCTCTCGCTTCAACTGAGTTGCCAGGCAAGCACTACCACATGCTTGCATACTTAAAGTACCTATTGCCCCTATCTTATTCTTGCATCATTGAGTCGCGATTGCATTAAACTGAATCCCATGTATTGCATAGCCTTTACTTTTAAACCCCACCAAGCTTGTTCCTCCATCCCATGAGCCATTACTACAGGAGTTGTTTGAGCCATGCGAGTCGTAGAACAGCATGTGTAGGGTATGTGAGTGTCTGATGGATAACGAGGTACCTAAACAACTTAACCTGAGTAGTAATGGGATAACTAATGAAAGTGGCACCGGTGAGCAACATCTGCTATTTGGTTTTTCCTGCTCACTTGTGTCCTGTAAGACCCCGAGTACTTGATTCCTGTTCCAAGATTATTCGTGCTATCCACATCCGGGAGGCTTATGGGACCCCCCTGAGCCAGAGCTTGATTCAGTCTTATTTCTTGGGGCCACAAACTAGTTTGAGGTTTTATTTACTATCCTGTACTTATGCCATGTTTTACCGCTTTATTACGTTTGTGCGAGGAGCACCTGTACTGTTTAGGATCGGGACACGATTCCGCGGTGTCGACAAGCCCAGTTTTGGGTTCCCTGTCGTTCACAGCCGTCCACCCAAACCTCGGGTCCATCTCGGAGTCAGCTAAATTTGTTGCGGGTGTACTCCAAGGGGTGGCCCCCTGAAATATTTCTGAATCCTGTGATTGCTTTGTCGTGAAGGCCTCGTTGGGTTTTGATTTGGTTTTTCCGAGGTTGATCGAGTGTGTGTTGCTATTTGTGCACCCTGCGGTAAAACTTTCAAAGCCGTGTCCGCGGATATGGACGACTTGGAGCAGTTTCTCGATCATAGACAAGCATAACTAAAGTACCGTTTAATCGACTAAGAAATTGACTAGTAAATAGTGCAACACTCATGGAATGGTTAATAAAATTGCCAGCGGATGGGGGTTGTTCGTCCTTCCTCGTTGGTAGCGAGGAGGAGGATGGATCTGGATATTCTTTATTATAAGTTGTCATTAATTCACGGACATCCGTCTATCATTGGTTAGGCGGATGGTTAGCGTTATCTATAGAACTGTTAGGGTTTATCTTTCGCAATTCGTCACCCAGGTTGTGTCCCCTTTAGAGGCATAAAGACTTGCCGAGTACCCTTAGGGTCTCACACGATAAATTATTGGTTCGGATGAACAGGTACACTCGCGGAGACGGATCTTTGGGTGGAAGAGGCTGATGATGTGGGCAACGATCGTTCGGTGTAGAGATTCCGGGAACGGGGATCCGTGAGATCTGTGGGCGGGATGTGCTTATTTCTGTGGCATCTTATGCCGATTTGCTTTTTATCCGTACTCGGACTTGTTTTGCCGCTTCCGCTTGATACTCTGATGTGTGATGTATGAGGAACTATCCTAAAATATTATATCTATCTAGGTCATTTGAATCTTGCCGTATGGCGTTGCTATATTTCCTTTCTTTCTAGATGGAATGGCTCTGATGTACTTTTGTATGGTGGCTTGCATACATACTCATTTGTGTATGTAGTTGATCCCTTCGCCGATTCACGCTTCGTACAGGTCCCGATGAATTGGAAGTGGTTGGGACAGCCGAAAGGTCTACCCGTGAATGGCTTTTGGGCCCCACCGTACTATTTCAACCACTACCGTTCATCCAGGCTTGTATCTAGGAGCGTAATTCACCGAGGTAGTTACATCTATGTAGTACACATGTGTGACAACTCGGAATCATTCAGGATCGTTTATTTATCTAAAGATGTATCTTGTGTAATTCTAATAAATGGCTACATAATTGCCCCTCTAGTACTAGTTAAAGCAAAAGCCTAGACACCGCCTTACTCTTGTCAATTCTATATCTACAACCCCCTTGTTTACTTTCAGTATTGCTTTACCTTGTTCTCGTTTAGTTATTTATTATTAGTTACTTTAATCCTCTCTCAATTACCATTATCCTAACAACCTATAGAGTAGACTATTTCCAAACACAATTTTGGGTGTGAACGTGGCCTCACTGACAACGTGATTGTGGGGCTGTGTTGATTGCCATCTGCAAAGCTTCTAAGGGACGAACTGTATAAATAATATTTGCTTCTACAAGTACTACAATAACCCTGTTATTGATCGCAGGAAAACCATGCATCATCCACTATGACATCGATGCAAGCAACATTATGCTTGACAAGGACCCGAACCCCAAGATATCAGATTTCGGGCTAGCAAAGCTCTTCCCAGGCAATATGAAGCATATCAGGACTAGGGTTGCATGGAACACTATAAGCAAAGTGGAACTTCTCTGATTTAATCTTGGATACTTGCCATGTGGTTAAGACAAACTGACACTCATGTTTCTCAGATGTTATCTAGCACTGGAGTACACGATCTAAGGGCAGCTGATGTAGAAGGCTGATGTCTACAACTTCAGAGTTCTCCTCCAAAATATGTTAGTGGCAAGTGGCACATTGACCCTAGATTGCCTATTTAAGATCAGTTCCTATTAGAAACTATAAAGAACACTTTTATAAGAAGAAAAAGTGCTTAATTTTGCATCATGAATGTCCTTTGTGATCTCTCTGGGTCTAGTATCTGAATCTGCAGTAAGTTAAGAAAAAAAATCAGGCCAAACAATTACTTTCTAAAATACATGATTAAAAAGATCAGGAATATAGCTATGAGTGATTTCAGATGATCCCCACGAGACCATCAGAAATCAGGCTAGACATACAGTTGTTCTTTTCACATGATTGATCAATTTAGATAGCCTATCAACCAACCTAACATGTGGTGCTGCAAGACGGCTCTCTGGAGGTTCTCGAAGACTAGACACACGTCCAAGGAAGATTGAAGATCAGTTTAACATGCAACACAAGATGAAGACCTGCCATGACTAGGATAATCTATTACACCACCGACAGTATTGAATTGATGCACTAGCCATCTGAACCAAAATTGCGAACTGATGGAAGAGGCCAGGCCATATATATATATTCTTAACACTCGTCCTCACATCTAGACTATTTTAGTCCTTTGCATGGGTTCAGTGCATGTCGCGGAATATTTTTTAATATGCATGAGCAAGGTCTTAAAGTTGAGACCTCTTTCTTTGATATCATATTTGAATTGATGCACTAGCCATCTAAAAGACGTACAAACTAATAGAAAGAGTTAGGATATATATTTATATTCTTAATAGACGACTATATATTTGAAGACATTCATCAGAAGAGGACACCATAATTGCCCAAGTTGTAACCATTATATTTAGTCATAAACCCTAGATTCCTATACTCTCGTCGGATCCTGTTATAAACCCGTCGAGATCATCTTGTACCCACATTATACGATCTCTCGATCATGTTATGAAAAAAATCTAAGGCAATCCTTCCCCTTAAACACATATCTTTGTCTTTGAGATCCAAATCTGCTGACCCGAGACGATTGCCATAGAAATAGACTCTCTTACGATCTTAGGAAGTGAGGATGTCGTAGGATCATGAAAACTATCCTCCATGGTGCGTGAATCCTCTACAAAATAAGGCACTCGATGAATAGGAAACAAGGAGAGAAGAAAAGTCAACTGAACATGAGACACTTGGGGCTGCATAATTGTCACATTCGTATTTTCCGCTTGAACTTGAATTCCATATTTTCAGTGTTATTTACCCATTTTCACTGATTTTTTTGAATTACTAATAATACGCTGGAAGACTAGTAAAAACAAGAAATAAGTTCTAGAAATGGGTGAAAAATACTAGCAAAAGTAGGCAAAAAAATAGAGGCCACCGAGCCACCACAAAGAGAAAAGACCGTGCACTTTAAAGGATTTATTATGGACTAGCCAATTATCACAAAAAACCGATCTGATGGAAAGGAACTTGACAACATATTTATATGCAACACTCACCTCACGTCTAGGCTATTTTAGTCCTTAACGTGGGATATAAGTATGCCGCGGAATTTTTTCATTTTTTTAATACTACGTGAACAGGGTCTTAAATTCAGGATTTGCCTTGATACATAAATGATTTATACACTAGCCAATTATCCCGAAAAACCGATATGATAAAAAAGGACTAGGCAGTATATTTATAGTCAACACAGATAACAAGCGTAAGAATGAATTTACTAACCTATTGGGAAACACCTATTTATCAAAGGAAAAATGATCACACATAGAAATATAATCAATTAACAAGCATTGGAATGATTATTGCGCGTGCATCAATCAAGAAAGAGCCTGGAATGATTCTTCTTTTTGGCAGAAAAGCATAAGTCTCTATACCACCCACGCTACAAACTCCGTTTGTCTAATTAATGAGTGCTGCTGTGCGAACATGGCAATGAGACTCATATCTTCTGGAACTCTTCACACCCCTCAGCGCCAATCTCGGTGAAGGCCGCTACAAGACTTGACATCATATTAGCTAGGGCAAGCTTTAACCCCACTGAGCTAGGTCGCCCCCTACCTGCCATTGTGTCTTTGACGTCTTCCACTAGCTTGCCATCAACACATCCTTGCAGGTACGCCTCGCAAGTCCTGAGCACAAATCTCCCCCGACGGTGGAAGTGGTCCCTAACAAACCCCTCGAATTCTTGGGGTGGCCGGCTGTTATCGCCATATTTTGGCCAAAGAAGAAGATGGGCCGTGATCAAGATGGGCTTAGAAGATACATATATTCAACGTGTTATTGGATCGGCCTAGTACGTGGATTTGGGCTAAATTGCCCGTGTATCTTGTATCATAGTAGGTTTCGTTTCAGTTTAGGTAAAGATAGAGTTGTAGAGTTATTCCAAAAGTAGAGAGTCTCCGGACTATAAATATGTACCTAAGGTTATCGAAGAAAGGAGGACAATCACGTTCACAACAAACACAATCTCGGCTCATCGCCACCCCTTGTTTTTAGGGTTTCTTTCGGGTAAGTGTCATGCTGCCTAGATCGCATCTTGCGATCTAGGCAGTATTTTTACTTATGCGTTATTTAGTGTTACTCGTACTGAAGCCTTGTTGATGGCGAGTAACACTACTATCATGGATTTGTTGAGGCTAGCATCGGTGCTTTTCGTTATAATTGTTTGATTTATGCTGCCTCTAGTTATCTCGCTACCTTTGCACCTTTTCCCAAGTGCGAGGGTAGCATCTTGCTTGATCTTTATTTAGCTGATTCGATCTGTTATGGTTGTGCCTTGCTCACCAAGGTTTAGTTTGATATCTACGTAGCCAGGCCTTACAAACGGGTTGAACGATCCAGTAGTACGTAAGGACGTAGTTTACTCGCTCTAGAGAAGTTGTTCCGGTAATTGACTTTAAGTTGGTTATTAGGCCTCCTCTAGGATTAGTATTCTTCATCTTTTGTATATACCAGGCTCAATTACGTGTAGGACGTTCCAGTTACGTGGTGAAAACGTTAAACTGTCGTAGATCGATTTAACTTGTAATGATAAAGCAAAACCCCATGTTATCGTAAATCTAATGCAGAACCATGGGATAATCGGCTCTAGGAGCCGATTCACGGGGAAACCTGGGAGCCGGTCACGGCTCGAATTTTACGTATACTTGTTTACCATGCAGGAAATCAATCGGAGCAATCCTTCACCTTCCTGACCAGGTATAGGTCAGGTGGCACGCCCTCGAACCAAGCCAGGACGTGTGCCGGAGTTTTGCGGGCCGTTGCCCGAGGGACCAGGCCCACCAGCGATCCTGGAGCCTCCCAGCTCTTCGTGTTGCTCGTCGCTGCTCGCCGGTGAGTTTTGGCAGGCAACACATTCTGGCACGCCCGATGGGACATTCAAAAACGTCTACGTCAACATCCGATGCTGCAATGGAGAACAGACCAGTCACGTACGACGAGCTGCCTGAGGAGCACAAGGCGAAGTATGACGAGATCAGAAATCTCTTGGCCGATCTCATCGGCTCTTTGAGAGGACCCGTAAGCATGGCATCAAGTGGAGGGTTCTCCCGAGGGTGCTCTTGATGAGGTGGATCTGTCATTCCTTCGGAGGAGCGCAATGAGCTCTGACGGGAAGTCAACTACATGGTGGCTCATTCTCTGCACCGCCATTCTGAGAGCCTGGTGAACGCTTTCGAGCGGGTCGCGGTTCGCGTAGTTCAGGAGATCATGAAACATCAGTACTCTCCGTCGGGGCCTACTTTAGGGACTCACCAGGGAGAAAGACCGCTCCAGACCAGGCCACAGCTGCCATTCACACTTGCAGCTCCGGAGCCGCCAGGAGCAGCGGCGTACGTCGTCTACAAGGCTGGAGGCGACCCAGGCGATTGCCAATTCCTGTTTGAGCCACCTAAGGAAATCCCACACGGATATGTATGCACCTACGTGCCGGACTGCAACAACCTGCCGCGCACCAACCAGATTGCAACCGCAGGGGTTTCTGCGGCAGGGGTTCCTGGGGCAGGAGCTCCAGGAGCAGGCGTTTCTGGAGCAGCGATGTCTGGGATGGACGCCGACAAACAGGCGTGGCTAGCCAAGTATGCCACTGGAACAAATCATGAGAATCTAGCCCCTGCAGCTCAAACAGTGGAGCAAATCCGTACCATCTTGAGAAGAGAAGGACAATCGGCTATTCAAAGCCGTACCCCAACGAGTTTGATCTGATTCCGCTGCCACCCAAGTATCGGCTCCCTGAGTTCTCAAGGTTTAGCGGGTCAGAAGGGTCGAGCTCGATCGAGCACGTAAGCCGATACCTGGCACAGCTAGGCATAATTTCGGCATCGGATCAGATGCGCGTAAGGTTTTTTGCGCAATCTCTGACAGGACCAGCTTTTGGGTGGTACACCTCGCTGCCACCTGATTCAATTCAGACCTGGAAGCAACTGGAAGAGCAGTTCCACATCCAATATCATTCAGAGGCTACCGAGGCTGGCATTGCAGACCTGGCACAGGTGCGGCAGAAGCGGGGAGAAACAGTAGCCGAGTACATCCAGCGCTTCCGGACCGTCAAGAACCGATGTTACTCAGCTCGTTTAACTGAGAAGGAAGCAGTCGAGCTGGCAGTGTTAGGTCTCTCAGCACCCATCAAGGATCTGGCTTTCCAAGTAGAGTACAACTCATTGGCGCACATGGCCCAGAAGCTGACGATGTATGAACAGCGCCACAGGTTATACCAAAGACAAGTTCAAGCGTCCGATAGGCCTGGTCGATACAGAAGAAGATGATCCTGCACAAGACCAGGAGGTGGCCGTGGCTGAATGGGCTCGGGGGGCAGATCCTGTATCCTGCAAATGGGTGAAACAGCAAGGGCCTGCAAAAGGGTTCGACTTCGATGTGAGCAAAGCCGAGCAGATATTTGATTTACTGCTGAAAGAGAAGCAGCTGAGGTTACCCGAAGGCCATAAAATCCCCACGGCTCAGGAAATGAACGGGAGACCATACTGCAAGTGGCATCACTCGTTCACCCACACCACCAATGATTGCAAAGAGCTACGTCGTCAAATCCAAATGGCGATAGAACAAGACCGTCTGATCCTTGGGCAGTTCGCCATGAAAGTGGACACAAACCCATTTTCCGGCGTCAACATGGTAGAACTCAGTCGCTCCGCGAGGCGTCAACTGGATTTTTCGTTCGGTGTTAATATGGCAGGGTCTGGGTACCACCATGACACGTACAAGGAGGAAGGTGGTCGCTCTCGGGGCAAAGAAAGAAAGGAGGCTGGTCCATGCGACCGGCCCATCCACAATGACAGGCGGTACTTAACAGAGGAACAGGTGAGGAGAGTGCGGTATCAGAAGCCACATTCCACGCATCTCCTTAACAAGTATGAGCGTCAGTATGACCAACGGCGCCGGCGCGATAGAGACGATGAGGGATATGAGCACCTCGCTAGGGGACCGTCAGAAGAAAAGGAAGGCGCAGACAAACATTGGGATTGTCCCTTCTTCAAGTATTGCTGGGACGCGGGAATGAGCCGATTACCTACAGTCGACAACTGCCCAGAATGCGGACAGCAGAAGGAGTACACGAGGCCAGTTTCAGTGTTCAAACGTCTAGGGCCTCTCCCACCTCAAAACCGTTACAGGGAGTCCGCTCGAGCAAAGGACCTCGAGAAGCCAAGGGATGACAAGGAAGAAGACAAATATCACCGTCCAAGGTGGTGTCCCGACGGACTCAGACATACCCAAAAGCGTAGAGTGCAGCGGCTGCGTAACTTGGAGGAAGCTGAAGCCTTGATATCTCCGCTTTAAAAGAGAGACCCGATCGGCCGTCAAAATTAGGGACTTGAAACGGGAGACCGCCCGACAAGGAAAGAGTGGCGCCCAAAAGCCGAAGCCGATGCACGTGCATCGGCACAAACATGGTGTTCATACTTCCGAATATTCGCGCGCCAAGAACCAATGAGCTACGGTGGCACGATCGCGCCCACGGCCGGTTATGTTTGAGAAGCCACGTGAGAAGGGTTACAAACATCCGAAAGCCACCTGCCCTACGAGGTTACATCAATGGGCAACCTGCCGGCAAGATGTTGGTGGACACCGAGCGGCGATCAATATCATGCCATACTCCATGCTACGACGTTTGGGACGCTCCACGCAGATCGATCAAAACCAACGCCACGTTAAGCGACTTCAACGGTCGGACTTGAACGCAAGGCGTCTTGAACGTGGATCCGATAAAGGCAGGAAAACCATACCCACGTCATTTTTCGTCGTGGACAGCAAAAGCACCTACGCTGTCTTGCTAGGGAGAGATTGGATTCACGCGAACTGCTGCATTCCGTCCACAATGCACCAATGCCTAATACAATGGGATGGAGATGGAGTGGAGGTCATCCATGCAGATGATTCTATCGAGATCTCCATAGCTGGCATGAGCGTCTGGGAAGCAGAAGACCAAGAGCCAATCTCTGGAATCAGTCTAGACGGCTGTGAGCGCATTGAAGCTACAAAAAACGGGGTGAGGCTGGTCTTATCCACTAGCCTGACAGAGTAGAAAAGACCACAATCATCCGTGGTACGGCCGATCCCCGCGATCGGCCACAAAAAATAAAAAGCACCAATCATACGACAAGCGGATCACGTAGTCGTAGCAGGGAGATGCCCTGCCATTTTAAAACAATAAGGTGTAAACCATCCTTGACTAATGCAATCAAAAAGGGGGCCGATTCAGGCGATCGGCCCAAATTATTTTTGTCACCCTCACCTACTGTTTGCCTTGTGTTTAGCATCGATTTGACAGGTGACGGAAAGCTAGGGTATGGGTTTACATCTGCTGATGAACTAGAAGAGATCGACATTGGTCCTGGGGATAAGCCACGACCAACATTTATCAGCAAAAAATTAGATCCGAGTCTGCGGGGTCCGATGATAGCCCTGTTGAAAAAATATCCAGGCCTTACTGGGACTACAAATGCAGGTTAGACAGAGCATCATTGAGCATCGACTACCGCAAAAAGGATTTCGGCCGTTCCAGAGCGAGCACGACGGATGAAGGCGAAATCGGAAGAAGTCAAAAGGAGGTCGAAAATGTTGATGACCAAGTTAATCAGGCCCTGCAGGTATGCTGAATGGATTTCTAGTATCGTACCTGTAGAGAAAAAGGATGGCCGTTGGCGTGTTGCTATAGATTTTCGGGATCTCAACAGAGCTACCCCAAAGGATGAGTATCCGATGCCAGTGGCAGAAACGTTAATCAACGCAGCGGCTGGTCATAAGATCTTGAGCTTCATGGATGGCAATGCCGGTTACAACCAAATTTTTATGGCTCCGGAAGACATACACAAGACGGCGTTCAGAGTCCCAGGTTCAGTGGGGTTGTTCGAGTATGTAGTCATGACGTTCGGACTGAAGAATGCCGGCGCCACGTACCAAAGGGCCATGAATTACATTTTCCATGATCTGATCGGCAAGTTGGTGGAAATTTACATCGATGACGTGGTGGTCAAGTCTGCTTCAGTGCACGGACACTTGGACGATCTTCAGCGCGTTCTGGACCGAACAAGAAAATTCGGGCTACGGATGAATCCAAAGAAGTGTGCCTTCGGGGTGACGGCCGGTCAGTTCTTGGGTTTTTTGGTCCATGAACGAGGAATTGAGATCGGCCTGAAAAGTCAGGAGGCAGTACGGGCAATGAAGCCACCTACCACAAAGAAAGATCTGCAGTCTCTAATCGGCAAGATCAACTTCCGTCGAAGATTCATCTCAATCTCGGGAAGAATAGAACCGTTCATGGACTGGTGAAAATTAAATGACGAGGAATTTATTGGGGGCGTGAACAACAACGAGCCTTGACGAGATCAAAGAATATCCGAAGCCGCGGTGTTGGTTCCGCCACCGGATGCATCGTTCTACATTTACTTGTCGATGGTGACACGTCCATCGCCTCGGTGGTGGTGCAAGTTTATGATGGGCTGGAGCGAGTCGTATTTTACATAAGAAGGATGCCGGATGCAGACAAGGTATCCGATATCGATAAGTTGTGCCTCACTGTTTTTCACCGCACCAATTAAGCGCCACATTTTGCTATCGGAGATCATCATCATATGCAAATCGGGCGTCATAAAGCACATGTTGTCGGCTCCTATGTTGAAAGGCCGATGGGCAAGTGGATGTTTGCATTATCGAGTTTGACATCCGGTATCAACCATAAAAGCGGTTAAGGACAGGCGTTGGCGACCTTATCGCTGAAAGGATCAACACTAACATAGCAGCACTGTCTATAAGAGCGTGGGCTATGTTTTTCGATGGATCGGTTTGTGACGATGGCTGCGGCATCGGCATTTTACTCGTGTCGCCCCGGGGGGCAATATTTTCCTTCTCCATCAGATTGTCTACCTCCAGCACCAACAATGTCGCTGAGTACGAGGCGATACGCAAGGGAATGGAGTTACTCCTCGAAGCCGGAGCAGAAGCAGTGGAAATTTTTGGAGACTCCAAGTTGGTAATCTCCCAACTCACGGAGGAATACAAGTGTGAGAGCGAGTCCCTCTTCCCATTATGGTTTGCCGTGAGCCGAGCTGATGGCGCTTCGGTACATAAACTTCACCGGATCCCATGTCGCAGAATCTGAGGCAAATGATCTTGCACAAATGGCTTCAGGCTACAAGGATGTAGCAGAGGGAGCCGATATTCAGGTACAGTTCCTGGAAGCTGACGACTGGAGAGCCGATATCTTCAATTACTTGAAGGATTCGGCTCGGGGGGCACCTAAACGGATAAGGTACAAGGCCATGAAGTATGTGCTTATTGGGGATGACATGTTTTACGTAACTCGGAAGGGTTATTGCTCAAATGTCCGGGACAGCCGAGGCCAATCGGCTCCTACACGAGGTACGAAGGCGCTGTGGAACTCACCAATCGGCTCACAAGATGAAATGGTTGATCAGCGATCGGGTTTTATTGGCCCACCATGCTTGAGGACTGTTTCAAGTACTACAAAGGATGTCAAGCATGTCGAAATTTGGGAAAATTCAGATGGTACCACAACAATGAACCCCATCATCAAGCCTTGGCCATTCCGAGGTTGGGTCATGGATATGATCGGCAAAATCAATCCTCCATCAAGCAAAGGCCACATGTGGATTTTGGCCATCACTGATTATTTCACTAAATGGGTGGAGGCTGTCCCGATGAAATCAGTAAACTCAAAGGATGTTATCAACTTTGTGAAAGAACATGTCATCCATAGATTCGGATTCCCCAAACTATCACGACCGATGGAGGTTCGGTCTTTATTTCTCAAGAGTTTAGAAAGTTCTGCGAGGACACGGGATTAAGTCGATCGATCATCTCCATACTATGCTCAGCGAATGGGCAAGTCAAGCATCCAACCAGAGCCTCATCAAGCTGATCAAGAGAAAAGTCGATGAGCACCCTAGGCGTTGGCACGAGGTTTTGTCAGAAGCATTATGGGCTTATCGCATGTCATGCCATGGGGCGATTAAAACCTCGCCATACCATCTAGTATATGGACAAGAGGCCGTATTGCCCTGGGAAATTACGGCTGGATCGAGACGTGTCACCTTTCAGGACAATCTAACAACTGAAGAATATGCAACCCTGATGAGTGACAGTGTTGAGGATTTAACTGAACTCAGGCTGTGGTCGCTTGAGAAAATCAAAGAGAACAAGGCCAAGGTAGCTCGTGCATACAACAAGAAAGTGAGGCCAAAGGAGTTCCACGTTGGTGATCTGGTATGGGAAGCTGTGTTGCCATTAGGGACTAAGGATCCAACATATGGTAAATGGTCTCCAAATTGGCACGGGCCGTACAGGGTCGATCAAGTTTTAAGAGGAAACGCATACATGCTTGAGGAGCTAGACGGCGTGAAATTCCCGGTGGCGGTCAACGGTCAACATCTCAAGAAATATTTCCCAAGCATGTGGGATGATGGACAGTAAAACATGGGGGCCGATACATGAAATCGGCCAAGTAAAAAGCACGTGAGACGTTGGACAGTAAAAATGTGGGGGCCGATACTGAAAATCGGCCGAATAAAAGCAAAAATAAGCCGATGCACGGTCATCGACTCTAGAGGTTCACACATGTTACAAACAGGTGCCAGTCTACACATACGAGCTACTGAAGAAATGCTTCGAAGGCGTGGAGCGCGTCAGCACGGACACGATCCACCTCGGCGATCTCAGCTTCGTCATCTTCATCCTTGCCCGTCACCAGCTGCTTGTTCAGGGCGCGGATTTCTGCCAGATCAGTCTTCAGTTGGGCTTTGAGGCTTTCCGCCTCGTCTTGGGAGCGGGCGATGGATTCTTCCTTGTCACGGATGAGCTGTTTAGTCGCCCGGACCTTCTCTTCAAGATCTTCCAACTCCCTTTTCAACGATGCGAGCTCGGCAGTACTGACAGAGGTGTCAGTTTTGGCATCCAGAGACGCCTTTTTCTCGTTAAGCTGTTGGCATCTGTCTGCGATGTTGGCCTTCAGTGGAAGTTGGGCGTGGCGCAGACTGATCCTCTCACGAGCTAACTTCACCCTTGACCCGTAGAAAGACAGGGTTACAACTGGCCAAAGTTTCACCTGCAATGCTACTGGGAGCTGCTCCTTTATTTCAGCCAGAACGCTCTTCACCTCCTCAGAGCCCGCGATCAATTCTTCGATTGGGGAGGACAGCAGAGCTTTGAGACGCTGGAATTGAGGTGGAACAGCCCTGGCTTGTGGCTCATCATCAGCAACAGAGGGAGTTGGTTCGATGGATTCAGGGTCGAACGTCAGCAATCCTGAAATATCACAACTCTGGCAGCCCGAAAAGGCGTCAGTGTGCATCCAAGCATGTAAGGATGAGCCGAAAGAAGCTAACATACCTCTCCTAGGATCGGGGGGATAGCCGATGAGGAGACGATCGGTTTGTGTATGGTTGCTGGGAGCTTGGCTGGAGTGGTAGCCGTTTCATCTGCACCTTCGGGGATTGCTAGGTCCGGTTTGGCTAAAGGCATCGGCACTGCCCCAGCTTTCCCACTAGAAACATCAGTCGTCTGCGTGGAAGGTGTTTAGCCGATGGAAATAAGGATTAATCGGCAGATCAAAAGAAACAAGTAGTAAGAGCGTAAAGGATGATGACTTTCGAAACCTCCTGGCTCGACGAAGAAGCTTATGGGTCCTTGCAGCCCTCTTAGGACCCACGGTGGCCCGCCTCGCTGCTCGGGCGATGGGTTCAGAAAGACCTTTTCACGAAGCCGATGGTGATGAATCTGGCTGGCTCGGTGTGATGGTCCTCTCGAGAATCTGGGTCCAGGTCTCCTCGATTGGTCTGAGTGTTCTCGCTGGAGGTGTCTTCGACGGAAGCCTGTAAAAAAGGAGAACCAGTGAGCACAAGCAGGTCTGCAAAGATGGAAGAATTAGAAGGATTGACCAAGGCATAAATCACCCCGCATGCGAGCTTACGGAGAAGGCCCGGCGCTCTCAAGGTCTGGCAGCTACCTTCCTCGCTGCCGTTCTTGTTTTAGTTGGAACTCGAGGGCGGTGCTTAGAGGTTGGGTTCTTGGAAGCCGATTGAGGTGATATCGGCTGTTTCGCATTATGACCTTTTAGAGGTGGCGAGTTTTGCGTAAAAGAACCACAAGAGTCTGGCGGAAAGAACTCAAGGGAGAGCCATCAGCATGTGAGGCTCAGGACCATCTTGTTGCTGCAAAGAGAAAGAATGGATTAATAAAAGGATCAATTGCAAGTGCATCAAGAAAATTTGCAAGTGGTGGTACCTTCCACGGGGATGTCATAGCTGTTTCAGTCGCTTTCCAGCACGGTCCCGAGCTCTCTGGCGTGAGTCTTCCACATCGACCACCAGTCTCCAAAACCACGGTTGCTGATGAGGCAAAGATGAGGTCGTTGGGAATTGGGATGGGAGCATCAAAAAGGAATAACACCTTTGGCTGGTAAGAGGATCAGTGCCTCGGCGCTCTCTCAGAAGGTGATGGAGAAAGAAGTGGGGAGCTACTTGTCCAAGGCCAAATTGGCGGGCCACTACGATCGGCCTGGTAGAATTCATATCCGTGTTTGATTATTCGCTGGACGTACTCATGCCAACCGGAAGGAAACAGGACGAATCACGGTGGAAAGAGTGCCGAAAGTGCTAGTGTCATCGCAAAAATTGTCCATCCTCAAGGAGAATGGATTTTCAAAGTGTTCAGATTCCTCCATGTAAGGGAAGAAGGTAGGTTGTTGTGCCTTGGAAGAAAGTCTTGAACCATTTGGATGCCTCCCGAGGGTTTACTTCTCCGATCGATACAAAGCTTGGCCATAGTCGGTGCATCGGATCCTTCCCTTTTACATCGGAAAGGTGCAGCTCGCCAAAAGGGGGAAGTTTGGGATGTGATTTTGAAAATACAGCTGAGCCCATAGCTGAATAAACCACCAAGGACCACCTGTTTTGACTGCTACACCAGAGAACAGCTTGACAGACATCAACTGGAGGTATCGATAGACTTCTCCAAGGAACAGTTTGCCGAGGCCAAGTTGAGTACCTTTGGCCAGTTCATGGGCCAAGGAGAGATAGTTTTTGGTGGGAGCCAGGGAAGGGCCACAAAATATGAAATGCTCCAGCCAGAAGTTGAGAAAGGCTGTGTGTTCTTTTTCTGAGACAGGGCCCTTTGTTTTCATATGGCGTTGGAGGTAGGCACCCCAGTTCGTGCAGTCTGTTTTAGAAGACAGTTTGTAGGGGACTTTGGTCAGTTTAAAGGCAGAAGGGCTGGGTGATGTAACATCCAGACCAGTAATCATCACCACATCCAACAGAGTTGGTGACATGGGGCCATGACCGAACATGAAGCAGTTCAGAGCGTCAGACCAGAAATAGCCGATGGTTTTGAGAAGATTCTCGTGTTTCTCAAGAGGAGACAATGATAGATGCAAGGCATTGGCTATTCCCGTAGTTTCCCATTGGGATTGGTAAGCTCTAGCTACCCTACTGAACCAAGAAACCCAATGTTCAGGGGGATTAGGCCAGGCTCGCAAGCAGTCGGCCCAAGAGTTCAGATCTAGGTCTTGGCTTACGAAGGGGATTCTATTTGCTTCGCAAGAAATCAGATGGGCAGGACTAGAATCTGTACGAGGGCCAAGACAGAGGGAATGTGGGAGAGAAGGATGCGGCAGCAGGATGTCTGAAACCTAGAAAGTTTAATGGTGGAATAAAGGCATTAATTCAGGTGTTCGCCATTAAATTCTAACATCGCGTTCAGACTGCGAGGAGTAGGCGTACCTTCAGACCGGAGACCTCTGGATTGGTGTTGGACGATTCCGCCATCTAGTTTGCCGGCGGAGATGGATCTGTGCAGTTGAGGATCGAGGATTCTTGTTGCTATGAGCTCGATCTGGTCGATGGGCAATTGGAGATCTAGGTCGCCCTTTTGAAGAGGGTCGCAGGTTATCGTTTGAAACTAAGAAGTGGCCGTTTAGGTTTGCCTAAGTATGTGACCAAGTTGGACCTTGTCAACGTTTTTGGGAAAGCCGATATGCATCAGCTCTTTGAGCTGTGACTTGGTTGACTGTGTAAATGTAACAAGGTGAAAGCCGATACGTTGCTATCGGCTTCTGGAGCATCGACCTATTGTGGCTATCGGCAAAATTAGGGGCGAACAAGGCAATCTGGGGAAACAGATTTTCATTCATTCAAAAGATGATTGATTACAAAAGGGAGCTTACTACTACTACTACTACTACTACTACTACTACTACTGCTACTGGTTCCTAATCTAAAGGCCGAGATCGTCGCCGCTGTCGTTGCCGCCGTCTTGTTCGCTGTCTTCGGCGCTGCTGCCAGCGTCGTCTTATTCTTCTTGAAGAAGCCAGAGGCCTCGTCCTCGTCGCCGTCTTGGTGTCCTCGCTGGACCCGGCGCGAGGCGCTTCGTCGTGGGTACTGCCGGAGGAGGTGTCCTCCTCCGATTCCTCCTCTTCGGAGGACTCGACGCCGTCCCAAGACCAGGCGTCGTCGCTGCTCTTCGCCTCCAGTTCCCCGTTAACGAGGAACTATAGGCTCTCCTCGCCGTCAGTCAGGGACGCATCGTCCTCCGACCAGACGGCGAAATCCATCCTTCGTCCCACCAGCGTGGGGGCGAAAATCAGACGCCGTCTTGGTGCTCTGGCGTCGGCTCTCGGTCACTGATGCTGTTGGAAGACTGGGAGGAACGGGCGGACGAGGAAGAGGCCATGGCGAAGGAGGAGGGTTTTTTGGCGGAGGAAGAGGGTTTTCTGGCTACTGGAGGAAGATGGGGACTGCGAACTGCTCAGACGAATTTAAATAAGGGGAATAGTGGAGAGACGGTTCAATGCCATAGCGGTTTCCCAGAATGTGCTGCCAAAATCGTCAAATCATGCACTGCGAAGGAGTTGAGAAGACAGGGCATCATGATGAAGGGGTGGCGTGACGATCCTGTTCTGCAACGCATTCTGTCAACGCGCAGCCCGATACCAAAAAAAAGGAGGAAGAAAAAATATCAGAGTGGTTTTGGAATTATTGCCAAAACCAGGGGGGCATGTGTTATCGCCATATTTTGGCCAAAGAAGAAGATGGGCCGTGATCAAGATGGGCTTGGAAGATACATATATTCAACGTGTTG
Source organism: Avena longiglumis (assembly GCA_030063025.1). Taxonomy (NCBI): domain Eukaryota; kingdom Viridiplantae; phylum Streptophyta; class Magnoliopsida; order Poales; family Poaceae; genus Avena; species Avena longiglumis. The sequence goes on along the minus strand of CP125974.1, from coordinate 1,932,318 downwards.
TTGGATCGGCCTAGTACGTGGATTTGGGCTAAATTGCCCGTGTATCTTGTATCATAGTAGGTTTCGTTTCAGTTTAGGTTTCGTTTCAGTTTAGGTAAAGATAGAGTTGTAGAGTTATTCCAAAAGTAGAGAGTCTCCGGACTATAAATATGTACCTAAGGTTATCGAAGAAAGGAGGACAATCACGTTCACAACAAACACAATCTCGGCGCATCGCCACCCCTTGTTTCTAGGGTTTCTTTCGGGTAAGTGTCATGCTGCCTAGATCGCATCTTGCGATCTAGGCAGTATTTTTACTTATGCGTTATTTAGTGTTACTCGTACTGAAGCCTTGTTGATGGCGAGTAACACTACTATCATGGATTTGTTGAGGCTAGCATCGGTGCTTTTCGTTATAATTGTTTGATTTATGCTGCCTCTAGTTATCTCGCTACCTTTGCACCTTTTCCCAAGTGCGAGGGTAGCATCTTGCTTGATCTTTATTTAGCTGATTCGATCTGTTATGGTTGTGCCTTGCTCACCAAGGTTTAGTTTGATATCTACGTAGCCAGGCCTTACAAACGGGTTGAACGATCCAGTAGTACGTAAGGACGTAGTTTACTCGCTCTAGAGAAGTTGTTCCGGTAATTGACTTTAAGTTGGTTATTAGGCCTCCTCTAGGATTAGTATTCTTCATCTTTTGTATATACCAGGCTCAATTACGTGTAGGACGTTCCAGTTACGTGGTGAAAACGTTAAACTGTCGTAGATCGATTTAACTTGTAATGATAAAGCAAAACCCCATGTTATCGTAAATCTAATGCAGAACCATGGGATAATCGGCTCTAGGAGCCGATTCACAGGGAAACCTGGGAGCCGGTCACGGCTCGAATTTTACGTATACTTGTTTACCATGCAGGAAATCAATCGAAGCAATCCTTCACCTTCCTGACCAGGTATAGGTCAGGTGGCACGCCCTCGAACCAAGCCAGGACGTGTGCCGGAGTTTTGCGGGCCGTTGCCCGAGGGACCATGGCGCACCAGCAGTCCTGGGAGCCTCCCGGCTCTTCGTGTTGCTCGTCGCTGCTCGCCGGTGAGTTTTGGCAGGCAACACCGGCGCAGCAGGTGGAGCATGGTCCGGAGGGTGAGAAGATAAGCGTTTTCGCCATAGGGTAGCGCGTTCCGTCGACCCACTGGTGTCCCTACCTGTCTCTCGTGCCCGGCTTCATTGTAGTATGGTTGGTCGTTGAGAATGAGGCCCTGGATGGATACGAGGACTTGGAGCAGGCTCGACGTTGCCGGTGACCACACCTCGGTGCCCTCACCGTGAAACGTGTTAAGTAGGCTGAGGCACAGCGTGCCAGACTCGTAGAGGTTGGGATTGAGGCGTAGACCGAAGGAGTGGTAGTACACCTGCGGTGGCACGGCCGGATAGGTCGGCGGCAACTGGAGGTCAAAGAAGAAGAGCCCATCCTCGTATGGCGTCCCGGTCGGACCCACCATTGCCACACGGAGCAGGTCCATGCGGTCCTCGAATGATCGCACATAGATTGTCTCTGCGCAAGAAGAAGTTTGTGATTTGTTAGGACGTGGGCACTACATGTGTACATGGTGCAGCCCATGAAAAATACTAGTGACCGGTACCTGGTAAGCAATTTTGTAGAATTTTCCATTCCTTTTGTACCGTCTTGATCCACCTCTTTCCATGATTACTACCGACCTGTATTTTGGTAAATAAACATAGGTAGCGATTGGTCATGCAAGTAAAATAAATAAATAAAGATATAGTAACTAGGCATATGCAATGTATCTAGTGATATGATGTCGGCATTTGGATAGGCCAGTCGATAATGAAGTTCTTTTGGGCAATAATGAAAATCTTCATGTATAGGTGACTATACTATCCAGGTAAAAATCTTTCAATCAAAAATAAAAAATAAAATAAATACCTCGTCTACTGTGTCAAGGTAATGATGATCCCTAGGACTCTGCAACACATCGAAACGAGAGAAACGGAACGATTTCTCATCACTGATAGCATAGATATCATTGTTTCCCGCTCCAGATGCATTTGCTGTGAGTAATTTTGAGCGGAGGCCATATCGTGAGGAACCCTTTACCCCGGGCCAACACTTTGTTGGCCAATCGGATCAAAGACGAGACGAGAGAACTCAAACGGCTTGTAATCGTTGCTACCGGGCCGTCTTTGTTGGTTTCACCACAGTCGCTTTGGTGGATCCGTGGATCATTGTCCTAGAATCAGATAGCCACATCAATTGGTGAATGCTATGCTCCCCCAAAAATTAACTAGTACAAGTACATATATTATGTTGATACTAAGACAGTTGTTTGGTGCCGAGCGGGCCGGTGTTTTTGATAGAAGTTAGTAGAGATATATAGTAGTACCTGACCACTTGGCCGCGCTCGCCGTCGAGCCTGACCACTTGGCCGCGCTCGCCGTCGAGCCTGACCAGGTCAACCGCGGTGCTAGCGCCGGTGACGATGCCGATCTGGCCGCCGATGTCGGACGCCGAGGCCACCACCTGGGCAATGTTGAGGTAGCTCCTGTCGATGACCGTCAGCTCGCTGGCCTTCTTGGTGACCAAGGTGTTGTCGAGACGGAGAATGTCGAACGTGCGGACGTTGTCCACGGCGGTGCCCTCTCCGTCAACTACGCCGCCGTCACAGAGCCCGGGCCCGAAGCTCACGAGGTCGTGCTGGTGGATGTCGTCGGTCGCGAGGTCCATCTTCTTGACCGAGCTTTCCGTCTGAGATCGATCGATTATCTCTCGATCTTGATTGACCTAAGATTCGTTGCTGAAGAAGATCGATCAGGCTCCAATCGTAATTCGGGGGAGCCAAGAGTCCGGCGTATATATTATAGACCGGTTTAAGCTTGGCTAGACGCGTATACAAAAACGTATATGATGATTTTCCTCGGCGTGACCTTTGTCCGGCATCTCTACAAATTAATAAGCTCAACACAAAAGACAAGTTTTTCCTGTGAGTTCATGTTGGACTCTAATAAACAACGTTCGATTCAAAATACAAATACAAAGGACATATATAGCGCATGCAACAGACAGCTCGTTCGGATGTTTTTTTTTTTTGGAGGCTAGCCCTATATATTGGGTTGAATGTCCAATATCCAAGATATTGATGTTGAGCTCAAATGCAATATTCACCACAGGACGCGACGGCTAGGCCGACGGCAAAAAGCCTTCGGCGTAGCCAGTTTCGCCGTCGACGTACGGTATGCCGAGGGCAGCCGTCGGCGTAGCCTCCTCGGCGGAGCAAAAAAAGCCGTCGGCGTAGGCCTTTGCCGACGGCCGTAGCCTGTCCGTCGGCGTACCGGCCGTCGGCGAATGGCGGCGCTGCCGTTATACGGCCGCTAACGGCGCACCGGATACGCCGACGGCCGTACCCTCGGCGTAGGGGCGCCACGTGGCTCGCGCTAGGCCTCCCCAGGAGGGGGCTACGCCGACGGCCGAGCCCTCGGCATAAGTGGACACGTGTCCACCGCCTGGGCCTCTTAGGCTGACGCGAGGCTGGCGCTAGGCCGACGGCATGCCCTCGGCGTAGGGGCAGGTTCTACGCTGACGACAGTGCCCTCGGCGTAGCCCTGACCATATGGCACATGGCAGAGGTCTACGCCGAGGGCATTGTCGTCGGCGTATCACATGCACAGTTTTTTTTTGAATTTTTCACAGCAGCACACTCACAACACCACTTACAGCAACACTAACAACAAATTTCAATGCAATATATATTCCACATCAATTGAAACAAGATCACATATGCCATACATGTATCAACATCATCCATACATCAGTCATACAAGATCATCCATACATCAGTCATACAAGATCATCGACATCATCACACATGCCTACAACTCTGGAAGAGACAGGGTGTACCCGAGATCTCCCCTGGTGAAAAGTGGCGACCTCTGGGGAGGGTTGCGTCCAGTAGAAGCAGCAGAAGAGCCACCTGGCGAGGGAGTAGGAGAAGTGTGAAGCTCGGGAGAACCACCTGCAGAATGGCCAGGAGATGGACCATTGTCATGAAGCGTTGTGATTTGACGCCCATCCGGCGAGGCGTGGCCAAAGTGTCGGTTCCCAGAAGCTCCCGTTCCCTACATGTTGCCTACATGTTAGCAACTTGCGAGGCAAAGTAAAGCGATAACCCAGTGGGTTAGCAAAGAACTTACCGGTGTCGATGCGTAGTAGGTCCTAGCGAAGCTGTCCTTCGATGGCAAAAATGGCGCCGGCCCTAGCATGGGAGGCACGGGCCCTAAATCTCTATTCTGTCCAGTTTGAATATTCACCAACATGGCCTGCAAGATAGTTTAGATGTCAGGCTGTAGTACAACAAACGGGGGAAGTGGGACTTGTATCTTTTGCAAAAATAAAGGTTCGGACTTACATTTATATATTGCATGTAGATCGCATTCGCCTCCTGATGCTTCTGAAAGGCCACCTGATATTCCTCATGAGCGGCATCGTAGGCCGCGTCTAACTCAGGCTACAATTTCAAATACAAGGAATCTCATCAGCGGTTAGCCATGCAGGAACAAAGTCATAAAGATGATGAAAATGATAAAAACTTACATCATCTCTGGATCGATGAGGCTGGCCACGAGGCGGGATAGGGGGGCCGTCGGCGGGGTAGGTAGCCTTGAGACGGCCGAAGCTCGTGCTGAGGGTAGGCTTGACCTTCTTATTCAGAATCTTGAGGCATCCATGCTGCAATCCATGCCCCGACATGACCAACGACTCCTCGTCGATCTCCGCGTGAATGGGGTCATCCACATGGGGGTGACGAGCCTTCACCATAGTGTTGTAGTTCCTCAAGTCGTTATAGGCAGTGCCGAAGTACACGGACAACGAGGGTTGAGGCTCCGAGTAATTGGGCTTCTTTCGCCGCATCATCTCATAGACGGCGACGTCATGAATCACCTCCCCGGGTTGTGCCTCGGCCACCTGCATCGCGAAAAGAAATATTATGCATATGAAGTACAAACATGACGAGAAATACACGCAGTTCGTTCCATGTATATACGTACCACCTTCCCCTTGAAGCGGTCAAAGTTGCGGTTTCCTGCGCAATGTGTTCCACCATCGCCTCGGTTATCCGCGTTCCGCCTCGACAAGGCTGCAAACTCCTCGTCTTCTCTGAGCCACCTCATCCTAACCAGCTCCTCCCATGCGAGTCGATGTGGCTCGGCCCAATCGGGGATAACTTGAAAATGCAATACTCAACTCCAGACAATGCAATGGCAACTTAGCAGCAATGTAGAATCTCATTAACATTTTACTCACCGACATGTACTCTTCTGGCGTCATCGAGTACTCAGGATTAGGGTTCCTACTGACAATGTCTTCCTTCCTGACCCTCACGCCCCTGTCAGCCCAGAAGTGGCTAGCGGCCGTGACCTTCTGGTTGTACCACACCTGGGGGGTCAACTTCACACAAGCCCCAAGCAAAGTCCTCTCCGCCTTCTCCTGGTCCTCCTCAGCCACACGGTAAAAGCACTTCAATCATGCATAAGAGTCATGAGTTAGCACGGTGGGGTCATCAAGTATGAACATAACTTGAGAAATATGCCTTACCCAAAACTTGGTGATGACAGCATCAGCAGCTGTCGGAAAGCCCGGGACACGGGTAGTCTGGTAGTCCGTCCAAGTAGTAGCTAGTTTCCTGTCACCCTCGTGGGTAATGTGATAGCCCGGCCAGAACTTCCTAATCAGAGCTCCAACGAGGATGTTAGGAAGGCGGGCCTTGGTCCCCGGAGGAAATGTCCAATTGCTGCACAATAATAAACATTAGTACACATGCCAAATTATTTATGACCAACATGAAATAAAATATTTTAAATTTCCAAATTAGTACACTTACTCAAGGCCATCTGGAATAATAAGGGCTTTCGCCTCCTGAGTCCTAGGCTCAAACTTCTCCTCAGGGACTCCCGATTCCCCACGATTCCGCAATTTCTTTGGCCCCGCCAACTCGCGGCTAGTGTCCGCCTCTGTATCGGTCCCTGCCTCCCTCTCGGTCCTCGCCTCCCTCTCAGACTCTGCCTCCCTCTCAGACTCTGCCTCCCTCTCGGCCCTGAAAGGCTGCTCTGTCAGGAACAACTCAGGAGCCACGTCGCCAGAAGCAGAGGGTGGTGGGTCAAAGTCCACGCCTCCTCCCGTGGCACCTCGTCCTCCTCAACCTCGGCCTCGACCCCGTCCTCTGCCAGCAGGAGCAAGATCGGGGTAACGCGGATTGGGATTTGGCTGTCTCCCACTCCGTGTAGCTCTTTTCTTGCGCTGCTTCAGCGCATTAAGCAAGGACGAACTGGTTGCCTTGCCGCTGCTCATATTGTTCAATCACCTGCATTAAGTAAGAGAAAACAGTTAAGCACAAAGACATAATAAAATGTATACACAAAGAATAAAGGCATAATGCAATTAAGAAAACAGTTAAGCACAAAGACAAAATAAAATGCATTAAAAAATAAATACTCACTATCATTTTCATTCTCATTCTCATTATCACTATCACTATCTTTTGAGTAGAAATCTGGATTCTCATCGAAGGGTGTAGGCTCATCATCATTGTCATTCTCGGTATGGAGCTTCTCAAGCATACTTATGTCATGTAGATTCACCACTGACTCACCCCGAGTTTCTACATCGTTCCCAAGGTCCTCAAGATCAACTGGTTCTAAATCAAAGTGTCCGAAGTCCTCTTTCTCTTGATAGAAAATTCCCTCATATGTTATAGGGTTAATGTTGTTGTAATCGTCCTCGGAGGGAATCGGTAGGTTACCATGTGGCGATACCTGGAACACGACTTTCCAGCCCTGGAGTTCCGCTTTCTAGCATGGGTAGGGCAAATAATAAACTTGGTTGTCTTGGTGAGCAACAACAAAGACGTCGGCTCCGCTATAGGTGGTTGAAGGCCTAACTTCAACTAACCCAATGGAAGGGGTACTTCTCAGTCCACCCCTTGTGTCAAACCAGTGGCACTTGAACACAACAAGATTGAGTTCGACATTCGTATGATTGAAGGTCAGCTCGTATATATTCCTTAACCTTCCGTAGTAATCAAGGGAATCGACTCCTCTGGTGAACACCCCAATATTTACCCTTTTTGCATTCGGTCGCCCTTTCTGGTGCGTCTCTGTATGGAAGCGAAACCCATTCACATCATACTTCTCATACTTCATGACGACACTATTACAACCTTGGGAAACACATTTCAGCTCATCTGACATCTCAACATTGGGATCAGCTCCCTACAGGTACAGTTCAAATTTGTTGCGTTCAGTAGTTACGTGGAATAAGAGGGACAAGTCACATATTGCAAGGTAAGAGGGATAGGTTAGAAATTACTTTTTCCATAAACCAGGACAAAAAGTTTTTTTATTTCCGGGAGCACCCTCTTTCAGTAGAGTGTCCAACTCCATGGGAGAGGGATCCGTCGGTCCCGACCACTGTTCATCCTGAAATCGCTAAGAAGGATAAAATAAGCATTAGACGGAGACCGAGTTCCTAGCTGCATAGAGCATTATGCATAGAGAAACAGGGTGTTCACCATTTTACCTAATGAAATCGACCACTTCCTTCATGTTCATAAGCACATAGAGCATTATGAAATCCTTCTCTTCCTTCGGCAACCTATATTTTAGTCCTTTACCGGCCTTGCCACCAGGAAATTGGAATAGTTTGAGCTTGGGGTCATTCTTGGGCAGGTCGACATTGTAACGAGAGACCGGGTTATGCATAGTGGGAACATCATCGGGCCAGTAGGTTGTCGCGGCGTCTGCCATCTCCCGAAGGCATGTTGCTTCAGCTATGCATGCTTCAATCTTGGCTTTGTTTCCAGTTATATTTTGAATATACTTAAACTCTCTCTCAATACAAAATTGCCAACGAAATTGCACCGGCCCCCCAAGAGTGCATCGTTCGCGAGGTGCACAATGAGATGTGCCATCGGAGTAAAGAAGCCTGGCGGAAAGATCATCTCCAAATTGCATAGCAACTCCGGCACCTGAACTTGCAGCTTCTCAATAACGAGAGGACATATCTGCTTAGCACAGAGGGTGCGGAAGAAATGGCTCAACTCCGCAAGCACTTGCCATACTTTCTCGGGGACATACCCTCGAACCATCACCGGCATCAGCCGCTCAATCCATATATGATAGTCGTGACTCTTGAGCCCGGTGACTTGTCCCGTCGAAAGATTGACTCCCTTACTTATATTCGAACAATAACCCTCAGGGAACATCACGACGTATTTGAGCCACCTAAATGACTCCTTCTTTTGGACATTATCAAGGCAGTAGTAGGCATGCGGCTTGAACCAATTCTTTCGACGGACAGTAGGAGGCTGCATGTGTAACCTCTTCCTATCACAAAGCTTCTCAACATCGACTCTAGCCTTGACATTATCCTTTGACTTCCCAGGAATGTTCAGGACTGTGTGAAAAAGGGACTCCCCGACATTCTTTTCGGTGTGCATCACATCGATGTTATGGGGAAGTTCGAGGTCCTTGTAATACACGAGATTCGTTAAGGCTGCCACGTGAGTCCAATTATGCGTTACACCATATCCCGCAAATTGATGGCCAGTTCCCGGCGCCACGGGAACGAGAGCACGTAGATCGGCATCAACAGCTGCACCCTCGAACTTTGGTACCTCTTTTACTTCATGCACAACTTTGCCCTTCTTGAAGTTCTTTCTATCTTCTCTGAACGAATGATTTCTTTTGAGGTACTGTCGATTCATGTCAAACGCAACATATTTGCGACCCGACTTTAGCCAAAGGAACTCAAGTCGGTGCCTGCACACTGGGCATGGCCACTTACTAGCTGTACACCATCCGCACGTTAGGGCGTACCCGGGCATGTCATGCATAGTATACTGCAACCAAACTTTCATCAAAAAGTTTCTCTTTGATGCTCGGTCGTATGTCAACGTCCCGTGTATCCAAGAGTGGTTCAAATCATCCACAATCGGCTGCATGTAGACACTCAAGTTCTTCCCCGGATACTTAGGTCCTGGAATTATCAGTGACAAAAACATGGTCTTCCGTTGCATTAATACTCCAGGAGGGAGATTGAGCGGAATAACATACACCGGCCAGCAGCTATACGAGGCCGTCGACATACCATATGGGTTGAAGCCATCTGTTGCTATCGCAATTCTAACATTTCGAGCCTCTTCTGCCCACCGGGGGTATTTGTCATCGAAATTCTTCCATGCCTTACCATCAGATGGATGTCCCATCTTCTTCCGTCCGTGATCGTCCTCGTATCTTTTCCCCTTCTTGTGCCACGTCATCTGTTTGGCAGTCTCCTCGCTCAAGTAAAGCCGCTGGATTCTTTTCATGAATGGGAGATACCGAAGTATCTTCTTAGCGACCTTCGACTGCCTCACCTGACCATCCTTCCCCTTTATCTCTTCATATCTATAGGCCTTACAAATGGAGCAGTACTTGTCACCCTCAAACTATTTCCAAAACAAAAGGCAGCCTTTTAGACAGCAATCTATCTTTTCATAATCCATGTTGAGATCCTTCATGAGTTTCTTTGTTTCGTGAAAGGTTTTAGGCAGACAATGCCCTTCGGGCAACATGTTACCACATGTTCTCAGATTAGCTTCAAAGTGAGAACGGGCGGCGGAGTAATGGCACTTGTCGGCTAGACACTGAGAGATGGCATCGAGCTAAGAAATCTTTGCACCCTCGTACAGAGGCTTCTTAGCCGCGGCCATCATATCAAGGAAGGCCTTCGCGGTTGGCTCCGGTTCCTCCGGTTCTAGCGGTTCCTCCGGTTATGGTGATTCCTCCCGTGGAGGTGGAGAATTCGGCTGGTCGGCATCGATGGGATCATCTATCATGTTTCTAATCCCATCGTGCTCATTGCCATTGATTCGCTGACGCATCACCTCACCTCTGTCATGTTCATACTGAGCAAACTTGACTTGCGTGACATAGTTAGACATGTACCCATATTGCAGAAGATGTTTATACATGTCATCCTTTCCCTGACGATAACGCTTAGTGCAATGAGCGCAGGGACAAAGTGCTCGAACCATTGCCTTTGAACCACGTGCTAACTCATTCACTAACAAATGAGTGTTCCGTACCCAATCGTCTGTTTTATTAGTCGCACTAGTACGACCGCTGTACATCCACCCATTATTAACCATCCTCTTCTGCTTTGTTGGGAGACAAACAATAAATATAACATTTTATATCAAACAGGAGTAAATGCTTCATATTTTTACGCATTCATCAACCTACATGTCTAATAGGAAAAGAGGGTCCTAGCCAGCCGCCGGATCCGTAGATTGGGTAAGTTCTCCCTGTTTCTACCCCGATCCGAGCAGAATTTCGGTAGCACCTCCTGAAAGAACATTTTATAATCCCTAGTGTTTTGTGTGTTAGATAACAATATCAAGGATTATTTAATGTGTGTTGAAGTGTTGCAGCCTCCTATGAGAAAAAGGGAAAGGATTCTGTTTTTGGGAGGCGGATAATCCGCCCCCCAAGTTGGTGCAAGCCCCAGAAGGGGGGCGGAATTTTGGCCGGATTTTCTGGCCCCGCCGGATAATCCGCCCCTCAGGGGGGCCGGATAGTCCGCCCCCCTTCTCATCGCTAAGGCGCAAGCCCCAGAGAGGGGGCGGAGTATTGGCCGGACTTTCCGGCCTAGCCGGATAATCCGCCCCTCAGGGGGGCCGGATTATCCGCCCCCCAAGATCTTCACCAAGTTCTGCAGGCGCCAGCCCTAGAAAGGGGGCGGAGTTTCCCCCGGAGAATCCGCCCTTGGGGAGGAGTTTTCCCAGGGGCGGATAATCCGCCCCAAGTGGGGGGAGGATAATCCGCCCCCAAAGTTGTGCAACGGCCAGATCTGGGGAGGGGGTATTTAAGCCAGCCTTTCCCCTCCTGCCAGAACTCTTGATTCATCTCGAAAAAGACCAGATCAGATCTGAAAGCTTCATCCAAGAGTGCTCCACCTAGATACACCCAAAGGCCCCATCCCTTGGGGAATCGAAGGAGGAGAACTCGATCTTCATCATCAGCAATCAAGCGCTTCATCTCCTCTCCATTCATTTGGAGAACCCCCGATCTAGTATTTCTTGCAAATACCTAGATCCTTGTTTTTGTTTATATTGATAAACTTTGTTCTTGTGGCAGCTTGTTGTCATCTCGGTTGTGGGTGTGTGCCCCGATAGTGTTGTAAAAGGCACCGGTTCCCGCCTCGAATGGATCCAATAGTGGAGAAGGTGGATCAGGCCTCTCGTGGCGAGATCCATTAGAAATAGGGTGAGGCCTATTGTGGCGTGGTGGTCTTAGAACCGCCCACCCCTCCAACGCAGATGTACTTCCCTTAACAAGGAAGGAACTGCGGTAAAACAAATCCCTGTGTCTCCGCGTGCTCCATTACGGTTTCCTCACTCCTCTTTTACGTGCTTAGTAGTTAGGGTTACATATAGGGAAATTCTTATAGTTGCATATCTAGAGAATTTACTTTGTGTCAAGCCTAAAATTGAAAAAGTATTAAGAATTGGTTAGCACCTATTCACCCCCCTCTAGGTGCCCATATGATCCATTTCAATTGGTATCAGAGCCTCGGCTCTTATTTCGAGCTTAATCGCCTAAGAGAAGTATGGGTTCCAAGGTAGATGGGAGTGATGCTCTGGAGGTAGTCACCATGAACGATCTCAAGACGTTGGAAACAACCTTGGTGAGTTCAATGGAGGCAAAGATGGAAGAGATGGGTCAATTGATAATGCGTCTCTCCACATCCGCAGCATCACCTCCATCTAACTCTGAGGATACCACTCCACAATCCAAGGAAACGGGTAAAACTGTTTCCAAAGATAACGAAGTGGTTGGTGATGATACTAGCAAGAGCTCCTCCTCGAAAAAGGATAGCGGTAAGGATGGATACAATGAGGTTTCTCATGTGTATTCCCCTGATCCGCCTATCCCTCACCCACATATACATAATAGGGGTGATCCACCCAAACTTTCTGCATCTACTTTCTCTCAATGACAATTTTTGATGAAATCTCATGTGTGCAGTTCCTCCATAGAGTTGTGGAAGATCATCGAAAATGGTCTTCATGTTGGAAACCCCAAAAATCTCACAAGAAGAGAAGTGGTCGATAGCCAACTCAACGCTACAGCTCTACACATGATACAACTTGGTGTGGGTGACAAAGACATGCCACACATTCAGCATCTTAGCACAGCTAAAGAAGCTTGGGATGCCCTCACTGAGCTCTTCATCGAAAATGAAAGTATGAGAAGGAATAGATATGATGCCTTGAGCAATGAATGAAGGATTCTATATGCTGGATGGAGAAGACCACGAGGACATGTATAGGAGGCTCAAGGCAATAGCCACGGTGCAGCTCATGTTGATGATGCTTGGATCAAGCGCAAGTATGCCAGTGCTCTTATGCCATTTGAGCCCACAGATTTGAAAAGTCTCCAAGGTAGGCATAACTATCACCTCATGTCATCCAATGAGGTAATGCAAGAAATGGCCGCTTTCAAAGTGGTTGCCAAGAATGCCAAAGATGCTCGTGCTCGGGCTATGGGGATGCAAAAGGGGGTCAACATGGCCTTGAAGACTAGTGTGATTGATCATGATGAATATGCGATAGAAGGTCTGGACTGTCCCGAGGTTATAAAAAGGATCCATGGACAATACTTGGCTCTTTATGCAAGAAACTTTTGGAAAGATCCAGCCAAGGCTAAAGCTGAACTAGATCGCAAGAGTGGAGCCTATGGAAGAAAAGAAAATGGTCCCAAGCTGAGAACATGCTTCAATTGTGGTGACCGGCTGCACTTCGTAGCTGAGTGTCCATATCAAAGTAGAGAGGATAATGGAGGAAGACTCATTTTCAAGGACAAATCAAAAGCTCCACGTAAGAAACAGTTTGTAAAGAAGAATGCTCCTTTCAAGAAGCAACCAAAGATTGTTCTAGTGGCTCAAGAAGAATATTCATCGGGGAGTGAAGATGAGGACGAGGACGATAGCTCTCAAGAGGTGGCTGCTATAGCCACCACATCTACATCAACATCTCTCTTCCACTCTCCGAACGAAAACATCATCAACAAGAATGCTACTTTCCTCATGGCGAGAAGCTCCGAGGTAACTTCTTCTAACTCTTCTTTTCCCAAGGCTATGATAGACATGGATGATCCTACTAGTATTAAGGTTAAAGAAGAGATTATTTCTTTGGATTATTTCTACACTAACTTGCAAGGTGAGCACAAAGTTCGTTTTGAAACTCTTATGGATCAGCTGGCCCAAAACGAAGCACTCCTCGAAGAAAAGGGCAGAATTGAAAGGGAGGATGCAATGGAAATTGCATCCCTAAAAAATGCTCTTGAAGAAGAATAAGAAGCTCGGGTCTCTCTTGAAGAGAGGCTCAAGTCTATGGAAGAGTCACATGAATAAATTGTGACTAAACTTGTTAAGGAGCGTGACAATGCTGTCACCAAAGCAAAGAAGTTAAAGAAGGAAAGGATTGACTCTGGGGCTGCTCATGATAGACTCTTCGAGGAATTGGAGAAACTTGACAATGCTCACAAGGCATTGAAAAACGAGTTCTCTATTCTCAATGAGTCACATGATCAGCTTCAAAGTCGATTGGCCAAATATGATACTCCTAGCTCGTCTAACTCAACGTATAGTAACAAGAAAAATGCTAGTGTGGAAAAAGAAGTGATCAAGGACATCACTACCAAGGACAAAGGTGTGCTTGATGAAGTCCTTGGCAAGCAAAGGTCAAATCATGGTAAAGAGGGACTTGGGTATGTCACCAAGTCCAAGAAGAAGAAAACCAAGAAGAACAAGACCAAGAATGTGCAATTAAAGATAAGCACCGCTGAGAAGAATGTCACAAAAGACAAGACTAATTATATTGGTTTTGCAGGGTCTCACAATCCGAATTATTAACTCTTTTGTGATGACTATGGCGATGTTTATGCTTATTATGTTGGTCCTTTTGATGAATATAATGCTTGGTCTATTTGGGTCCCAAAGACCCTTGTTACTAACATGAAAGGACCCATTCAAAAATGGGTACCTAAAACCAAGAAGTAATTTTCTTGCAGGGCTATGCTTCCGGTGGGTCAAAATGGGTGCTGGATAGTGGCTGCACTAGTCATATGACCGGAAGCAAGGAGATCATCACGGAGATGCGTCCAAATCATGATAATATCACAGTCTCCTATGGTGATAAGTCTGAATCTCGGGTATTGGGTCTTGGCAAGGTTGTGGTTGCCCACGATATCTCTCTCGTGCACGTCATGCTTGTTGAGACCCTCGGTTACAACCTTCTTTATGTACGTGCCCTTGGCAAGATGGGTTTTTCTGTTTTTATCGATGATGATTTGGTGGTACTCTTGTGGAGCAAGTCTCTAAAGGTCGCCTTCGTTGGATACGTCGAAAATGACCTGTATGTGGTGGACTTCTCTGGGAAAACTACTTCGGGTCCGATGTGTCTATTCGGAAAGGCCGACGTGGGCTGGCTATGGCATCGCCGTTTTGCCCATGTCAACGTGAGAACTTTGCAAAGTCTCCAGAAGGGTGGCCACATCCTTGGACTAAAAGACAATGTCTCTTTTGCCAAAGATCGTGTTTGCAGGGCTTATGTAGAAGGAAAAATGCATGACTCTCCCCACAAGAGGAAGACTATTGTGTCATCAAAGAGGATCTTGGAATTACTTCATGTGGATTTATTTGGTCCTCCTTCTCATGCAAGTCTTGGTGGGAAGAAATATTGCTTGGTCATTGTCGATGATTACTCAAGATATACATGGGTCTATTTCTTCAAGCTGAAAAGTGAGACTCAACAAATTGTCATCGACTTTGCCAATGAAGTTCAACGTCAACACAATGTTCCTATATTGGCAATTATAAGTGACAACGTCTCCAAATTCAAGAACTACACTTTAAATGAGTTTCTTAGCGAAGAGGGGATTAGACATCAATATTCCGCTGCGTACACCCCTCAACAAAATGGTGTAGCCGAGAGGAAGAACCGGACTTTGATGGATATGGCAAGATCTATGCTAGCTGAATTCAAGTCTCCTTATAATTTTTGGGCTGAAGCCATATCCACTACTTGTCACTCATCAAACCGGCTCTACCTTCGAAAGATTTTGGACAAGACTCCATATGAAATCCTTACCGGTAATAAGCCCAACATCTCATACTTCAGGGTATTCGAGTGTAAGTGTTTCTTTCTTATTAAAGGTGTCCGTTTGTCAAAATTTGAGACCAAGGCTTTAGAAGGTATTTTTGTTGGTTACGGTGCCGAATCCCACACTTATAGAGTCTACAACAAGCTCACTGGGATTGTTGTAGAATCTTGTAGTGTGGAGTTCGATGAAAATAACGGCTCCTTTGTAGGGCAAGTTGATATTTGTGATGCAGATGTTGAAATACCCCAAGATTCCATAAGAATAATGGGCGTGGGATTTTTCCGCCACATTGAGGAACCCCTTGTGGCGGATCGGGAAGGACAATGCTCCACACATGTGGAGCCCTCATCTACACAAGATCAACAAGCTCCTACTGTTGGAGAAAATCCTGCATCAACACCGCAATCTGCTGAAGATCAACTATCCCCTGGACAAGTCGGTAGTCCCAGGCCGGACTATCCGCTCCCTCCAAGGGGCGGACAATCCGCCCCTGGCAATCCAACTCATTCTAGAGGACCCGAAGGACAAGTCAACAACTCTGAAGATCCCAGGCCGGATTCTCCGGCCCCCGAGGGCGGATTATCCGGCCCTGGGTCTCCAACTCCGTCAGGCATTCTCAGGAAGATGGCTCTGGTTCTTCACCTCCCAGGCCGGATAGTCCGGCCCTTCCAAGGGGCGGATTATCCGGGCCTGAAGAAAATGTTCAGCAACAATCTTCTGGCATTAACGGAGACCAAGATCAAGGGCAGGGCAGTAATCAAGACAAGGATACAAATATTGAATCAACTCCTTCTAGAAACAATAAGGACATTGAGGCTCGTCGTAAGGCTCGTGCTGATCGGAACCTTAAACTAAGAGGTCACACTCTTGACAAGGTTGTTGGTGATCTACGACGAAGGGTATCCACTAGAAGAGAACTTGCAAGCTTCTGTGATCATCAAGCTCACATTTCCATGGTTGAACCGAAGAAGGTTTTTGATGCTCTTGAAGACCCCGATTGGGTTGTTGCAATGCATGAAGAATTAAATAACTTCAAACACAACAAAGTTTGGAAGCTCGTAGAAAAACCAAAGGATTGCCGCAATGTTATCGGCACCAAGTGGATCTTCAAGAACAAACAGGATGAAAATGGCATTGTTGTGAGGAATAAGGCACGACTCGTGGCTCAAGGATTCTCTCAAGTGGAAGGAATTGATTTTGGCGAGACTTACGCTCCTGTGGCTCGTCTTGAGTCCATCCGTATCCTTCTTGCATATGCAGCCCATCATAATTTTAAATTACAACAAATGGATGTTAAGAGCGCTTTCCTTGATGGTCCTCTACATGAGTTAGTATACGTCAAGCAGCCCCCGGGGTTTGAGGACCCCAAATTCCCGAACCATGTGTACAAACTCGATAAGGCGCTCTATGGCCTTAAACAAGCCCCACGTGCGTGGTATGAGCACCTTAAAGAGCTTTTGCTAGACCGTGGTTTCGAAGTTGGGCAAATTGATCCCACTCTTTTTACTAAGAAGGTTAATGGGGAGCTTTTTGTATGCCAACTTTATGTAGATGACATTATTTTTGGCTCTACTAACCAAGCTTTTAACGATGAATTCTCGACAGGTTTGAGATGTCCATGATGGGTGAGCTAAGGTTCTTTCTTGGATTTGAGATCAAACAACTTAGAGAGGGAACCTTTATTAATCAATCTAAGTACATCCAAGACATGCTCAAAAGGTTTAAGATGACGGATCTCAATGGCGTTGCTACCCCAATGCAAACAAAGTGTCATCTTGAGATCAATCCCAAGGGTAAAGACGTGGATCAAAAGGTATACCGATCCATGATCGGCTCTCTCCTTTACCTTTGCGCATCTAGGCCCGATATCGTGTTAAGTGTAGGAGTGTGTGCAAGGTACCAAGCCGTTCCTAAAGAAAGCCACTTAGTGGCGATCAATGAATCTTCGATATTTGGTTCATTCCCCAAATTTTGGGTTATGGTATCCCAAGGGTTCAAGTTTCTCTCTATGTGGTTACACTGATTCAGATTGGGCTGGTGACAAAGATGATAGGAAATCAACCTCTGGTGCATGTCAATTATTGGGCAGGTCTCTAGTGTGTTGGTCATCAAAGAAACAGAATTGTGTTTCACTCTCAACCGCCGAAGCTGAATATGTTGCTGCTGCAAGTGCTTGTACACAATTGTTATGGATGAGGCAAACTTTAAAGGAATATGGTGTCAATTGTGACAAAGTGCCTCTATTATGGGACAATGAAAGTGCTATCAAAATTGCTTACAATCCCGTGCAGCATACAAGAACAAAACATATAGAGATTCACAACCACTTTATTCGGGATCATGTTGCTCGTGGTGATATTGCTCTATCGTTTGTGAGCACGAAGAACCAACTTGCTGATATTTTCACGAAGCCCCTTGATGAAGCTAGATTTTGTTATTTGAGGAATGAGCTAAATATCATAGATTCAAGGAGCTTGGCTTGACTACCCTTGCACACTCACTTGCTCTTATTCATGTATTTGGTTTAGATGCGGGCATAGACATAGGGGGAGTGTGGTCCTAATTGATTGGGCCAACCCTCCCCCCATAATGCCGAAAGCAAGTAAAATCATTTCCCTTAATATCATTTTGTGATATGTGGGTCATCGATGAGCATTGGTTTTGAACTCAAGATACATCTTCGCGGTGTCATGCCATGCGCTCCAACATGGTGGCTTCGGCCACCGCCCTCTTCCTTGAGAAGAGTTGGTTTTTCATGGGTCTCGTTAGATTTTCTTGCATATCTCTTGTTCTTATGGAAAACACACTCAAATTTGGATCTTGATTGATTTGATTCTTGCAAATTTGGGTGTGTAGTACCATCTCAGTTTGATGCTCTCAACCCAAGCCTTTCTCTCCCCCCTTGAACCATCTATTCTTGCACACAAGTCCTCTAAAACACCATCGAGAGGTTTGCTAGGTTGCTCTGGACTGATTCTGCATTTTACAGAATTTTTTTTTGTGGGGGGGGGGGGATTATCCGTCCCGAGCGAAATCAGCCCCTTATAGGCTGGGTCGGGGAGGGCAGGCTCAAATAGAGCAGCCAGTCCTCCCCCAACCCTACCTCTGCCCCCCAGCCGCCGCCGGAGCATCCGCCTCTCCCGGAGTCGATTCGACCACCGGATTCTCCGGGCTCTCCCCGGATCTTCTTCACCCCGCCTTCGGGTATCTTCTCCTCCGCGATTTTCCTCCAATGAGTGAGGGTAACTCCCTCATCTCTCTCCTTTTGTATGGGATGTATTTTATTTGGTGTAAATCTCGTTGTAGAAGGTTCTTAGTGTTGTTCCTTACATGCTAGAATCAGTAGACTTACAACCCTAGTACCCGATCTGTTTTTCCATGGTAGATCTGAGCCAATCCAGAAATTTTCTGCGGGGGGCGGATTATCCGCCCCTGCCAAGGCCGGATAATCCGGCCTGGAGAGTAAAATCTGGTCTGTTTTGGTTCTGCTTCTGCAAATGCACATCATTGGTTATGGGGTTGCATTGCTACTCTTTCTCCGTGTTTTTTCTCCTGGACTTGTGTGTATGCTTATCTCCATGCTATCCCTCTAATGCTTTTCACAGGTGGTTCCAAGCCGACCAAGACCTTCGTCCGTCGTTCTCGTGCCCGTTATCTCAAGCCCACTGCAGACGGGAAGTTCATTGATGAGACCGAGGTCAGCAGAGCAGCAAGAGAGGCTGAACGGATGGCAGAGGCAAGTAAGAAAACTAAGAGGACCGCATCTCGCAAGGGCAAACAGTCTCGGCCCAATTTAAGGGCTACGGACAGTCTTCAGTATGCCACCATTCGCCAGACTGATTATTATGATGAGGCTGACAGTGATGGTCCCCCCGAGGACTCTATGTTTTGGAATGTCCACTTTCGGGCTATTCATGATGATGTTTATGCTACTCTCAAGCTTCGCCCCATGCGTCCCATCAATTTGACTGAGGCTCAATCCAAGACAAGGCTCATTGAGGCACTCCATGTGACCAACAAGATGGGGATGCACCACCTCATGACTATCTAATGCAACTATGATTCCTCTATGGTGCGGCAGTTCTTCTCAACTCTGGTGAGTTGCGGTGATGAGCGTCGCACTATGAAGTGGATGACAGGGACCACCATGATTCAGTCGGACTTTCACACCTTTGGGCAGGTTCTTGGTTATGCATTCCATGGCCGTGACACTCCTTCGGGCCACTGTATCATTTCTCCTCTAAAGCCATCCAAGGATACTGCACTTGCTCCTTGCCTTTCCTCTGATGGGGTTGCTGGTACTTTTGCTGGTCTATCTCCCTTGTATTCAGCCCTTGTTGGCATATTCAGGGACTGCATCGCTCCTAGTGGTGGCAACAATGAAAGGATTTGTGGCCACCTGGTTCCACTTCTTGCTTTTGCTCACGAGTGTGCCACTAACTCTGGATCAGCCACACGTTACAAACTGGATGTCATGGAATATATTTATCATGAGATGAAGGATGCTATGATCAACAGGCTCTCTATTCCCTATGCTTCGTTCATAATGATGCTCGTCAAGCATATGTTGCCCCATGAGTATTTTGGCACTGCTCTGGATGGAATTCACAAGCCCAAGAAAATTTACAACAAGGCTCAGAAGACCCATCACCCTTCCACTGCCCCGGAGTCCTTCATGCGTGATGCTCGGGCTAGTGGTCATCGTTCCACGGTGTCCCCAATGGCACACGAGGTTAAGAAGCTTACTGGGTTCCAGCGGAACATTCTTTGCATGGGCATTGACACTCACAAGGGACAATATGAGGCGTACCGCAGGGATCATGAGAGGGATCACACGCAGCAGCTTATTCTCCACCATGTCTCAGGTGCCACTGGCCATCCACCTCCTCCCACTGCTCCGGATCCGTATGCTCAGTGGAACACCTCAGGGATCAACTATGGCAAGCTCGAGAGTTGCCTCTTTACTCCTCCACCGTGGGCACCCACTCCTCCAGCTGATGACGATGATGATGAGTATGATGTAGAGGAAGGGGACGGGAATGACTACGACGAGGATGAGGAGGAGTGATCTCAAGGGGCGTTAGCATCGCTCTTCTTCCTTTTTGGCGTTTCGATGCCAAAGGGGGAGAAGTGGTTCTATTAGGTCTCGTGGATTTGCAAGGGTCGGGCACAAGCTTTTCGATTTTAGTCGTTTTTATTTGCTTGCTTGTGCCTTTTCTAGCGTGAACTCATTTGCTATTTGTGTTTTTATGTAAGACTATGTCGTACTCCACTATGTTTGGTACTATGTTTGGTATTCATGGGACTCTGGATTTATCTATTATGGACCTCATGGAATTCTGGAATTATGGAGCATATTTGATGGCATATGGATCCATGGGATTATCTATGTATGCTTTGTCTATATTCTCATCTCGGTGGTATGACCTTGTTTCCCAAACCACCATGTTTCAATTATCTTGGTTATGTAAGTAGTGTTCTCTCTAGTGTGTGTATTTGTATTCAAATGCAAATCTTAAATATGCACACATCTAGGGGGAGCGTCTTTCATTTTTTAAGGTGGCATTTGCCGGTTTTATTGCAAATCCTAATATTGTCATCTAACACCAAAAAGGGGGAGATTGAAAGAACATTTTATAATCCCTAGTGTTTTGTGTGTTAGATAACAATATCAAGGATTATTTAATGTGTGTTGAAGTGTTGCAACCTCCTATGAGAAAAAGGGAAAGGATTCTGTTTTTGGGGGGCGGATAATCCGCCCCCACCAGGGGCGGATAATCCGCTCCTCCCTCTTCCCAAGTTGGCGCAAGCTCCAGAAGGGGAGCGGAATTTTGGCCGGATTTTCCGGCCCCGCCGGATAATCCGCCCCTCACGGGGGCCCGGATAGTCCGCCCCCCTGCTCATCGCCAAGGCGCAAGCCCTAGAGAGTGTGCGGAGTATTGGCCGGACTTTCCAGACTAGCCGGATAATCCGCCCCTCAGGGGGGCCGGATTATCCGCCCCCCCAAGATCTTCACCAAGTTCTGCAGGCGCTAGCCCCAGAGAGGGGGCGGAGTTTCCCCAGGAGAATCCGCCCTTGGGGAGGAGTTTTCCCAGGGGCGGATAATCCGCGCCCATAGTTGTGCAACGTCCAGATCTGGGGAGGGGGTATTTAAGCCAGCCTTTCCCCTCCTTCCAGAACTCTTGATTCATCTCGAAAAAGACCAGATCAGATCTGGAAGCTTCATCCAAGAGTGCTCCACCTAGATCCACCCAAAGGCCCCATCCCTTGGGGAATCGAAGGAGGAGAACTCGATCTTCATCATCAGCAATCAAGCGCTTCATCTCCTCTCCATTCATTTGGAGAACCCCCGATCTAGTATTTCTTGCAAATACCTAGATCCTTGTTTTTGTTTATATTGATAAACTTTGTTCTTGTGGCAGCTTGTTGTTATCTCGGGAGCCCCCAATTTGGTTGTGGGTGTGTGCCCCGATAGTGTTGTAAAAGGCACCGGTTCCCGCCTCGAAGGGATCCAATAGTGGAGAAGGTGGATCAGGCCTCTCGTGGCGAGATCCATCGGAGAATAGGGTGAGGCCTATTGTGGCGTGGTGGTCTTAGAACCGCCCACCCCTCCAACGCAGATGTACTTCCCTTAACAAGGAAGGAACTGTGGTAAAACAAATCCCTGTGTCTCCACGTGCTCCACTACGGTTTCCTCGCTCCTCTTTTACGTGCTTAGTAGTTAGGTTTACATATAGGGAAATTCTCGTAGTTTTGCATATCTAGAGGATTTACTTTGTGTCAAGCCTAAAATTGAAAAAGTATTAAAAATTGGTTAGCACCTATTCACCCCCCTCTAGGTGCCCATACGATCCATTTCACCTCCCCGCTGCTCTCCCGATACACATCTCGACAAAAGCCAAGAGCATGTGCATCCGGAGAACAACAAGGAGGCGCCACCGAAATCCTGTCTCGAATCGAGGTAGAGCCAGGGAGAAGACCCAACTACGAATCCGCCGACTGCCCGATAAAAGTCGTAAGCATTACGGTTCAAAATATGCGAGACCACTAATGCATATTAAGTCGCGTAACGCTTACGGTCGGGATGACGCCTAGGTGACGCGACAGGCTTGGTGATCTAGACACAAAAATAAAACCTAGGTACAATAGAGGCGAACATATTCTCACCCTCGAAGCGTGATCAAATCGTAGAAGATGATCTGGGACCCGTCGTCGAAACACCCCCCTCCTCACCCTCCGGTAACTGCAAACAACATACCATATACAACATATATTTAGCAAATTTCATCTATTTTACTAAACATGAACTATTGTTTTGCATAGTACAAACTACAAACTACCTCTAGATACTACAACCTACTACTACAAACTACTAGTACATAAGAAAAACTACATACTACAAACTATAAACTACTACTTCAAACTACTAATACAAAATAAAACCACAAACTACAATTAGCACAAACTAAAACTAAAACTAAAACTACAAACTACTACAAACTAAAATAAAAACAAGAACATTTTTAAAAAAAAAACTAAGCAATGGAGGGAGGGTGTGCTTGGTGGAGGGGCGGGGCAGTGGGGGAGGGGTGGGGCAGTGCCGGAGGGGGTGGAGCGGGGGGGGCGGTGGCGGGGCAGTGGGGTTGGGGGGTGGGACGTGGGGAGGTGGGCGGTGGGGTTGTGGTGGCAGTGAGGCGGTGGGGTGGCGGCGGTACTAGGGGAGGCAGTGGGGTGGTGTGGTGGCCAGGGTGGGGTGGGGTGGTAGGGGTGGTGGGGTGGGGAAGTGGGGAGGGGGAGGAGGTGTGGTGGTGGGGAGGGGTGGATCGCGGAAGGGAGAGGGGTGGCGGCCCGAGGCTTCGGGACCCGGCTGGTGTGGCGGGTTGGGGGGTGGGGAGGGGGTTGGGAGGCGGGAGGTGGGGAGGGGGTTGGGGATAGAAGACTGAGGCTAGGAAACGAGTGGCCCGGGGTAGGCTGCGGGTCGAAAAACGGATGAGGCTACGCTGACGTCCACGCATACGCGAGGGCAGCCATCGGCGTAGCTAGGGCGAATTTTTTTATTTTTCCTATTAATAACAAATTATACAAGAAACTTTATTTAGTGTCTAGTAATATAACAAATCATAATATATTATTTTGTGTCTATTATTATAGAAGAAACTATAAAATATTATTACTAAATATAATTTTTTTTATTTCGTCTTGTGCACGGATCATCTACCCCCCTAGACGTTCCTCTGACAGGGGTAGCCGGCGTAGCTCTCTCTTTTTTTGTTTTTGTTTAGGTCATAGGGTGATGTAAAACCATATTGGTTCACAAGTTGGGGCACTATCCTACCCGGTTTCACCTAAACGGGGAGATTCCCCCTTATACGGGTCAGGAACCTTCGCTTCTAGGTTAGAGCACATGCATGCGAGGGAGGACACATGCAAGCACCTATACCAACCTCTCACCACACTCAGACACATATGCTAGGGACACATGCAAGTTTTCATCTGATTCCGATGTTCTCGTGGTCTTCCTCCGGCGAAACCCTGATCTGTGCACACTCGGATCGTCTACCCCCGGCGTAGCTCTCTCTTGTTTTGTGTTTGTTTAGGTCATAGGGTGATGTAAAACCATGTTGGTTCACAAGTTGGGGCACTATCCTACCCGGTTTCACCTAAACGGGGAGATTCCCCCTTATACGGATCCGGAACCTTCGCTTCTAGGTTAGAGCGCATGCACGCAAGGGGGGACACATGCAAGCACCTATACCAACCTCTCACCACACTCACACACATATGCTAGGGACACATGCAAGTTTTCATCTGATTCCGATGTTCTCGTGGTCTTCCTCCGACGAAACCCTGATCTATGCACACTCAGATCGTCTACCGCCCTAGACGTTCCTCTGACAGGGGTAGCCCGGCGTATCTCTCTCTTGTTTTGTGTTTGTTTAGGTCATAGGGTGACGTAAACCCATGTTGGTTCACAAGTTGGGGCACTATCCTACCCGGTTTCACCAAAACAGGGAGATTCCCCCTTATACGGGTTCGGAACCTTTGCTTTTAGGTTAGAGCACATGCATGCGAGGGGGACACATGCAAGCACCTATACCAACCTCTCAACACACTCACACACATATGCTAGGGACACATGCAATTTTTCATCTGATTCCGATGTTCTCGTGGTCTTCCTCCGGCGAAACCCTGATCTGTGCACACTCGGATCATCTACCCCCCTAGACGTTCCTCTAGCAGGGGTAGCCCGGCGTTGCTCTCTCTTGTTTTTTGTTTGTTTAGGTCATAGGGTGATGTAAAACCATGTTGCTTCACAAGTTGGGGCACTATCCTACCCGGTTTCACCTAAACAGGGAGATTCCCCCTTATACGGGTCCGGAACCTTTGCTTCTAGGTTAGAGCGCATGCATGCGAGGGGGGATACGTGCAAGTACCTATACCAACCTCTCACCACACTCACACACATATGCTAGGGACACATGCAAGTTTTCATCTGATTCCGATGTTCTCGTGGTCCACCTCCGGCGAAACCTTGATCTGTGCACACTCGGATTGTCTACCCCCCTAAACGTTCCTCTGACAGGGGTAGCCCGGCGTATCTCTCTCTTGTTTTGTGTTTGTTTAGGTCATAGGGTGATGTAAAACCATGTTGGTTCACAAGTTGGGGCACTATCCTACCCGGTTTCACCAAAACGGGGAGATTCCCCCTTATACGGGTCCGAAACCTTCGCTTCTAGGTTAGAGCGCATGCATGCGAGGGGGGACACATGCAAGCACCTATACCAACCTCTCACCACACTCACACACATATTCTAGGGACACATGCAAGTTTTCATCTGATTCCGATGTTCTCGTGGTCTTCCTCCGTCGAAACCCTGATCTGTGCACACTCGGATCGTCTACCCCCCAAGAAGTTCCTCTGAAAGGGGTAGCCCGGCGTTGCTCTCTCTTGTTTTGTTTTTGTTTAGGTCATAGGGTTATGTAAAACCATGTTGGTTCACAAGTTGGGGCACTATCCTAAACGGTTTCACCTAAACGGGGAGATTCCCCCTTATATGGGTCAGGAACCTTCGCTTCTAGGTTAGAGCGCATACATGCGAGGGGGGACACATGCAAGCACCTATACCAATCTCTCACCACACTCACACACATATGATAGGGACACATGCAATTTTTCATCTGATTCCGGTGTTCTCGTGGTCTTCCTCCGGCGAAACCCTGATCTGTGCACACTCGGATCGTCTACCCCCTTGACGTTCCTCTAACAGGGGTAGCCCGGCGTATCTCTCTCTTTTTTTGTGTTTGTTTATGTCATAGGGTGATGTAAAACCATGTTGTTTCACAAGTTGGGGCACTATCCTACCCGGTTTCACCTAAACGGGGAGATTCCCCCTTATACGGGTCCAGAACCTTCGCTTCTAGGTTAGAGCGCATGCATGCGAGGGGGACACATGCAAGCACCTATACCAACCTCTCACCACACTCACACACATATGCTAGGGACACATGCAAGTTTTCATCTGATTCTGATGTTCTCGTGGTCTTCCTCCGGCGAAACCCTGATCTGTGCACACTCGGATCGTCTACCCCCCTAGACGTTCCTCTGACAGGGGTAGCCCGGCGTAGCTATCTCTTGTTTTGTGTTTGTTTAGGTTATAGGGTGGTGTAAACCCATTTTGGTTCACAAGTTGGGGCACTATCCTACCCGGTTTCATCTAAACGGGGAGATTCCCCCTTATACGGGTCCGGAACCTTCGCTTCTAGGTTAGAGCACATGCATGCGAGGGAGGACACATGCAAGCACCTATACCAACCTCTCACCACACTCAGACACATATTCTAGGGACACATGCAAGTTTTCATCTGATTCCGATGTTCTCTTGGTCTTCCTCCGGCGAAACTCTGATCTGTGCACACTCGGATCGTCTACCCCCATAGACGTTCCTCTGATAGGGGTTGCCCGGCGTAGCTCTCTCTTGTTTTGTGTTTGTTTAGGACATAGGGTGATGTAAAACCATGTTGTTTCACAAGTTGGGGCACTATCCTACCCGGTTTCACCTAAACGGGGAGATTCCCCCTTATACGGATCCGGAACCTTCGCTTCTAGGTTAGAGATCATGCACGCAAGGGGGGACACATGCAAGCACCTATACCAACCTCTCACCACACTCACACACATATGCTAGGGACACATGCAAGTTTTCATCTGATTCCGATGTTCTCGTGGTCTTCCTCCGGCGAAACTCTGATCTGTGCACACTCAGATCGTCTACCTCCCTAGACGTTCCTCTGACAGGGGTAGCCCGGCGTAGCTCTCTCTTATTTTGTGTTTGTTTAGGTCATAGGGTGATGTAAAACCATGTTGGTTGACAATTTGGGGCACTATTCTACCCGGTTTCACCAAACAGGGAGATTCCCCCTTATATGGGTTCGGAACCTTCGCTTCTAAGTTAGAGCACATGCATGCGAGGGGGGACACATGCAAGCACCTATACCAACCTCTCACCACACTCACACACATATGCTAGGGACACATGCAAGTTTTCATCTGATTCCGATGTTCTCGTGGTCTTCCTCCGTGAAACCACGATCTGCACACTCGATCGCCACCCCTAGACGTTCCTCTGACAGGGGTAGCCGGTGTAGCTCTCTCTTGTTTTGTGTTTGTTTAGGTCATAGGGTGATGTAAAACCATGTTGCTTCACAAGTTGGGGCACTATCCTACCCGGTTTCACCTAAACGGGGAGATTCCCCATATCGGGTCCGTAACTTTCGCTTCTAGGTTAGGCGCATGCATGCGAGGGGACACATGCAAGCACCTATACCAACCTCTCACCACACTCACACACATATGATAGGGACACATGCAAGTTTTCATCTGATTAGATGTTCTCGTGGTCTTCCTCGTGAAACCACGATCTGCACACTGGGATCGTCTACCCCCCTAGACGTTCCTCTGAAAGGGGTAGCCCGGCGTAGCTCTCTATTTTTTGTGTTTGTTTAGGTCATAGGGTGATGTAAAACCATGTTGGTTCAAAAGTTGTGGCACTATCCTACCCGGTTTCACCTAAACGGGGAGATTCCCCCTTATACGGGTCCGGAACCTTCGCTTCTAGGTTAGAGCGCATGCATGCGAGGGGGGACACATGCAAGCACCTATACCAACCTCTCACCACACTCACACACATATGATAGGGACACATGCAAGTTTTCATCTGATTCCGATGTTCTCGTGGTCTTCCTCTGGCGAAACCCTGATCTGTGCACACTCGGATCGTCTACCCCCTAGACGTTCATTTGACAGGGGTAGCCCGGCATAGCTCTCTCTTGTTTTTTGTTTGTTTAGGTCATAGGGTGATGTAAAACCATGTTGGTTCACAAGTTGGGGCACTATCCTACCCGGTTTCACCTAAACGGGGAGATTCCGCATTATACGGGTCAGGAACCTTCGCTTCTAGGTTAGAGTGCATGCATACGAGGGGGGACACATGCAAGAACCTATACCAACCTCTCACCACACTCACACACATATGCTAGGGACACATGCAAGTTTTCATCTAATTCCGATGTTCTCGTGGTCTTCCTCCGGCGAAACCCTGATCTGTGCACACTCGGATCGTCTACCCCCCTAGACGTTCCTCTGACAGGGGTAGCCCGGCGTAGCTATCTCTTGTTTTGTGTTTGTTTAGGTCATAGGGTGGTGTAAAACCATTTTGGTTCACAAGTTGGGGCACTATCCTACCCGGTTTCATCTAAACGGGGAGATTCCCCCTTATACGGGTCCGGAACCTTCGCTTCTAGGTTAGAGCACATTCATGCGAGGGAGGACACATGCAAGCACCTATACCAACTTCTCACCACACTCAGACACATATGCTAGGGACACATGCAAGTTTTCATCTGATTCCGATGTTCTCGTGGTCTTCCTCCGGCGAAATCCTGATCTGTGCACACTCGGATCGTCTACCCCCCTAGACGTTCCTCTAATAGGGGTAGCCCGGCGTAGCTCTCTCTTGTTTTGTGTTTGTTTAGGTCATAGGGTGATGTAAAACCATGTTGTTTCACAAGTTGGGGCACTATCCTACCTGGTTTCACCTAAACGGGGAGATTCCCCCTTATACGGATCCGGAACCTTCGCTTCTAGGTTAGAGATCATGCACGCAAGGGGGGACACATGCAAGAACCTATACCAACCTCTCACCACACTCACACACATATGCTAGGGACACATGCAAGTTTTCATCTGATTCCGATGTTCTCGTGGTCTTCCTCCGTGAAACCACGATCATGCACACTCGGATCGTCTACCCCTAGACGTTCCTCACAGGGTAGCTGTAGCTCTCTTGTTTTGTGTTTGTTTAGGTCATAGGGTGATGTAAAACCATGTTGCTTCACAAGTTGGGGTACTATCCTACCCGGTTTCACCTAAACGGGGAGATTCCCCCTTATACGGGTCCAAAACCTTCGCTTCTAGGTTAGAGCGCATGCATGCGAGGGGGGACACATGCAAGCACCTATACCAACCTCTCACCACACTCACACACATATGCTAGGGACACATGCAAGTTTTCATTTGATTCCGATGTTCTCATGGTCTTCCTCCGGCGAAACCCTGATCTGTGCACACTCGGATCGTCTACCCCCCTAGACGTTCCTCTGACAGCGGTAGCCCGGCGTAGTTATCTCTTGTTTTGTGTTTGTTTAGGTCATAGGGTGGTGTAAAACAATGTTGGTTCACAAGTTGGGGCACTATCCTACCCGGTTTCACCTAAACGGGGAGATTCCCCCTTATACGGGTCCAGAACCTTCGCTTCTAGGTTAGAGCGCATGCATGCGAGGGGGGACACGTGCAAGCACCTATACCAACCTCTCACCACACTCACACACATATGCTAGGGACACATGCAAGTTTTCATCTGATTTCGATGTTCTCGTGGTCTTCCTCCGGCGAAACCCTGATCTGTGCACACTCGGATCGTCTACCACCCTAGACGTTCCTCTGACAGGGGTACCCGGCGTAGATATCTCTTGTTTTGTGTTTGTTTAGGTCATAGGGTGGTGTAAAACCATGATGGTTCACAAGTTGGGGCACTATCCTACCCGGTTTCACCTAAACAGGGAGATTCCCCCTTATACGGGTCTGGAACCTTCGCTTCGAGGTTAGAGCGCATGAATGCGAGGGGGGACACATGCAAGAACCTATACCAACCTCTCACCACACTCACACACATATGCTAGGGACACATGCAAGTTTTCATCTTATTCCGATATTCTCGTGGTCTTCCTCCGGCGAAACCCTCATCTGTTCACACTCGGATCATCTACCCCCTAGACGTTCCTCTGACAGGGGTAGCCCGGCGTAGCTATCTCTTGTTTTGTGTTTGTTTAGGTCATAGGGTGATGTAAAACCATGTTGGTTCACAAGTTGGGGCACTATCCTACCTGGTTTCACCTAAACGGGGATATTCCCCTTTATACGGGTCCGGAACCTTCGCTTCCGCATGCATGCAAGGGGGACACGCACATGTGATTGAATCTTTGAACAACTTCACAAAAATTTGTGACATATAAATTTCATGCACATGTGATAATAACACACAAACATGCAAATTTCTCAACTTGTGAGGAGATTCGACATTTCATGTGGGCGTGAAGACTATTATTCGCAGGCTACGAATCCATCCAATTGATAAAATAGAACCTAAATAATTGATACTAATAAATAAATACAAATAATTTGGTAAGGAAAAAAATGTGCATCTGTACGCCGAGGGTCAGCGTCGGCATAGGAAGGACGTACGCCGAGGGTAACCGTCGGCGTAGCCTATCTTGGCTCTCGGCGTAATCTCGACGCCGTTAGGGCCGGCTGGCTTTGTCTAGTGCCACGCAGCCACCCCGTACGCCGACGGCTACGTTTACGCCGACGGTCTCCCTTGGCGTACCTGCCGCTACACCGACAGCTGCGCTACGCCGAGGGCTCGGAAGCTGGGCTGGCCTGGCCCGGTGCTACGCGACGGCCCCGACCTTTGTTCGTTGGCGTAGCGTCCGGCCGTCGGCACACAACGTCATTCCTGTAGTGATTTCTGTTTGGATGTGTTAGATATTGGAAAGATAACTGAATATTGAGGTTGAATGCCAAATCCTGCACTACGGGAACAGCAGACAAAGCCGACGGGCATAGTAATGCCAACCGAGGCCGTCGGTTGTAGCTCTTGCGATGCCCATGGCCAAATTTACATCGTCGGCATAGACAAACCGTCGGTGTAGAACACTCTATGCCGATGGCCACTCCATTGTCTATCGGCATAGATCCCCGCCACGTGGCCTTCCGTCCCCTTCTGATAACGGCGCGTCGACGACGTCCTGGTATAAGGAGCTATGCCAACGATAATCCCGTCGGCTTAGCTATTTTTATTTTTCTTCAAAATTTATTTCCCTTCTAATAAAGCTGGCTATTTTACTGTAGTGTACCACGACGCACACCATAGTAAAGACGACGGCCACCGTTCACTACAGCACGCAACGGCTACGCCGACGGCAAAAAGCCCTCGGCGTAGCCAGCTTTGCCGTCGGCATACGCTACGCCGAGGGCTGCCGTCGGCGTAGCCCCCTCGGCGAAGGTCTCCCTCGGCGGAAGAAAGCGGCCGTCGGGCGAAAACCGTAAACCGGCGTAGCTCGCTCGCCGATGGGCGAGCGGCCCGTCGGTAATAACGCCGTCGGAGAATGGCGGGCGCTGCCGTTAGGCGACGCTAACGCACCTTATACGCCGACGGCCCTACCCTCGGCGTATGGTGGCCATGGCACCCGGCCTCCCGAGAAGGGGCTACGCGCCCGCCCTCGCCGGCGCGTATGTGGACGCGTGTCCACCGCCTCGGTGGCGCTAGGCGGCGACCCTCGGCGTAGTGGCAGGTGCCACGCCGACAGGTGCCCTCGGCGTAGCCCCGACCTTATGGCACATGGCATAGGGCTACGCCGAGGGCATTGTGAAGTAGCACCTTCACAGCTTTTTTTAGCGGCAGCAGACTCACAATTTTTTCCACGGCGGCGGCACTCATAGCAGCACACATGCAGCACTCACAAAGCACATCACCATACAAGATCACATATGGTCATATTAAACATTGTTCATATCACACATGCTCATATTAAACATTGTTTATACATCATCCATACATTGTTCATACATCATCACACATGCCTACAACTCACGGAGGAGGGGTGTTCGAGATCTCCCCGGTGAAAAGTGGCGACCTCGCGAGGGTTGCGTCCAAGAGAAGCAGCGGAAGAGCCACTGGCGAGGAGTAGAAGTGTGAAGCTGGAGAACCACTGCGGAATGGCAGGAGATGGACCATCGTCATGAAGCGGTGTGATCGGACGCCCATCCGGCGTGGCCAAAGTGACGGTTCCCGAAGCTCCGTTCCTACATGTTGCCTACATGTTAGCAACTTGTGAGGCAAAGTAAGCGATAACCATGGGTTAGCAAAGAACTTACGGTGTCGATGCATAGTAGGTCCTAGCGAAGCTTTCCTTCGATTGCAAAATGGCATCGGACACGGCATGGGAGGCACGGGCCCTAAATCTCTATTCTGGCAGTTTGAATATTCGCCATCATGGCCTGCAAGATAGTTTAGAAGTCGGCCGTAGTACAACAAACGGGGAAGTGGGACTTGTATCTTTTGCAAAAATAAAGGTTCGGACTTACATTTACGTATTGCATGTAGATCGCATTCGATCTTCCCGAAAGGCCACCTGATATTCCTCATAAGCGGCATCGTAGGCCGCGTCTAACTCAGGCTACAATTTCAAATACAAGGAATCTCGTCAGCGGTTAGCAATGCAGGAACAAAAGTCATAAAGATGATGAAAACGAGAAAAACTTACATCCTCGGCGGAGCCACGAGGCTGGCCACGAGGCGGGATAGGGGGGCCGTCGGCGGGGTAGGTAGCCTTGAGACGGCTGAAGCTCATGCTGAGGGTAGGCTTGACCTTCTTATTCAGAATCTTGAGGCGTCCATGCTGCAATCCATGCCCCGACAGGACCAACGACTCCTCGTCGATCTCCGCGTGAATGGGGTCATCCACATGGGGGTGACGAGCCTTCACCATCGTGCCGTAGTTCCCCAAGTCGTTCTGGGCAGTGTCGAAGTACACGGGCAACAAGGGTTGAGGCTCCGAGTAATTGGGCTTCTTTCGCCGCATCATCTCATAGACGGCGACGTCAAGAATCACCTCCCCGGGTTGTGCCTCAGCCACCTGTATCGCGAAAAGAAAATATTATGCATATGAATTACAAACATGCAGAAATGCACGCAGGTCGTTCCATGTATATACGTACCACCTTCCCCTTGAAGCGGTCAAAGTTGCGGTTTCCCGCGCAGTGCATTCCACCATCGCCTCGGTTATCCGCGTTCCGCCTCGACAAGGCTGCAAACTCCTCGTCTTCTCTGAGCCACCTTGTCCTAACCAGCTCCTCCCATGCAAGTCGATGGGGCTCGGCCCAATCGGGGATAACCTGAAAATGCAATACTCAACTCCAGACAATGCAATGGCAACTTAGAAGCAATGTACAATCTCATTGACATTTTACTCACCGACATGTACTCTTCTGGCGTCATCGAGTACTCAGGATTAGGGTTCCTACCGACAATGTCTTCCTTCCTGACCCTCACGCCTGTCACCCAGTGGCTAGCGGCCGTGACCTTCTGGTTGTACCACACCTGGGGGGTCAACTTCACACAAGCCCCAATCAAAGTCCTCTGCGCCTTCTCCTTGTCCTCCTCGGCCACACGGTAAAAGAACTTCAATCATGCATAAGATTCATGAGTTAGCACGGTGGGGTCATCAAGTATGAACATAACTCGAGAAATATGCCTTACCCAAAACTTGGTGACGACAGCATCGGTATGTTGAAAGCCGACACGGTAGTCTGGTAGTGCGCCCAAGTGGTAGCTAGCTTCCTCACCCTCGTGGGTAATGTCATAGCCCGCCAGAACTTCCTAATCGAGCTCCAACAAGGCTGTTAGGAAGGCGAGGCTTCTCCCGGAGGAAATGTCCAATTGCTGCACAATAATAAACATTAGTACACAATAATTATTTATGACCAACATGAAATAAAATATTTTAAATTGCCAAATTAGTACACTTACTCAAGGCCATCTGGAATAATAAGGGCTTTCGCCTCCTGAGTCCTAGGCTCAAACTTCTCGTCAGGGACTCCCGATTCCCCACGATTCCGCAATTTCTTTGGCCCCACCAACTCGCGGCTAGTGTCCGCCTCCGTATCGGTCCCCGCCTCCGTATCGATCCCCGCCTCCTTCTCGGTCCTCGCCTCCCTCTCAGACTCTGCCTCCCTCTCGGCCCTGAAAGGCTGCTCTGTCAGGAACAACTCAGCCACGTCGCCAGAAGCAGAGGGTGGTGGGTCAAAGTCCACGCCTCCTCCCGTGGCACCTCGTCCTCCTCGACCTCGGCCTCGACCACGTCCTCCGCCGCCAGAGCAAGATCGGGTAGCGGATTGATTTGGCTGTCTCCCACTCCGTGTAGATCTTTTCTTGCTTACTTCAGCGCATTAAGCAAGGACGAACTGGTTGCCTTGCGCTGCTCATATTGTTCAATCACACGCATTAAGTAAGAGAAAACAGTTAAGCACAAAGACATAATAAAATGTATACACAAAGAATAAAGGCATAATGCAATTAAGAAAACGATTAAGCACAAAGACAAAATAAAATGCATTAAAAATAAATACTCACTATCATTTTCATTCTCATTCTCATTCTCATTCTCATTCTCACTATCACTATCTTTTGAGTAGAAATCTGGATTCTCATCGAAGGGTGTAGGCTCATCATCGTTGTCATTCTCGGTATGGAGCTTCTCGAGCATACTTATGTCATGTAGATTCACTGACTCACCCAGTTTCTACATCATTCCCAAGGTCCTCAAGATCAACGGTTCTAAATCAAAGTGTCCAAGTCCTCTTGCTCTTGATAGAAAATTCCTAAATGCGTTACAGGGTTAATGTTGTTGTAATCGTCCTCGGAGGGAATCGGCAGGTTACCATGTGGCGATACCTGGAACACGACTTCCCAGCCCTGGAGTTCCGCTTTCTGGCATGGGTAGGGCAAATAATAAACTTGGTTGGCTTGGTGAGCAACAACAAAGACGTCGGCTCCGCTATAGGTGGTTGAAGGCCTAACTTCAACTAACCCAATGGAAGGGGTACTTCTCAGTCCACCCCTTGGATCAAACCAATGGCACTTGAACACAACAAGATTGATTTCGACATTCGTACCATTGAAGGTCAGCTCGTATACATTCTCTAACCTTCCGTAGTAATCAAGGGAATCGGCTCCTTTGGTGAACACCCCAGTATTTACCGTTTTAGCATTCGGTCACCCTTTACAGTGCGTCAGTATGGAAGCGAAACCCATTCACATCATACTTCTCATACTTCATGGCGACATCTTTGTACAACCTTGGGAAACACATTTCAGCTCATCTGACATCTCAACGTTGGGATCAGCTCCCTACAGGTACAAGAGGAATTTGTTGCGTTCAGTAGTTACGTGGAATAAGAGCGACAAGTCACATATTGCAAGGTAAGAGGGACAGGTTAGAAATTACTTTTTCCATAAACCAGGACACAAAGTTTTTTTTATTGCATAGCAACTCTGGCACCTAAAATTGCAGCTTCTCAATCACCAGAGGACATATCTGCTTAGCATAGAGGGTGCGGAAGAAATGGCTCAACTCCGCAAGCACTCGCCATACTTTTTCGGGGAGATACCCTCGAACCATCACCGGTATCAGCCGCTCAATCCATATATAATAGTCGTGACTCTTGAGCCCGTTGACTTGTCCCGTCAAAAGATTGACTCCCTTACTTATATTCGAACAATAACCGTCAGGGAACATCACGACGTATTTGAGCCACCTAAATGACTCCTTCTTTTGGACATTATCAAGGCAGTAGTAGGCATGCGGCTTGAACCAATTCTTTTCGGACAGATGGGAGGCTGCATGTGTAATCTCTTCCTATCACAAAGCTTCTCAACATCAACTCTAGCCTTGAAATTATCCTTAGACTTCCAGGAATGTTCGAATTTGTGTGAAAAAGGGACTCCCGACATTCTTTTCGGTGTGCATCACATCGATGTTATGGGAAGTTCGAGGTCCTTGTAATACAAGAGATTCGTTAAGGCTGCCACGTGAGTCCAATTATCGTTACACCATATCCCGCAAATTGATGGCGGTTCCGCCCATGGCACGAGAGCACGTATCTCGGCATCAACAACTGCACCCTCGAACTTTGGTACCTCTTTTATTTCATGCACAACTTTGCCCTTCTTGAAGTTCTTTCTATCTTCTCTGAACGAATGATTTCTTTTGAGGTACTGTCGATTCGTGTCAAACGCAACATATTTGCGACCCGACTTTAGCCAAAGGAACTCAAGTCGGTGCCTGCACACCGGGCATGGCCACTTACCAGCTGTACACCATCCGCACATTAGGGCGTACTCGGGCATGTCATGCATAGTATATTTTAACCAAACTTTCATCAAAAAGTTTCTATTTGATGCTCGGTCGTATGTCAACGTCCCGTGTATCCAAGAGTGGTTCAAATCATCCACAATTGGCTGCATGTAGACACTCAAGTTCTTCCCCGGATACTCAGGTCCTGGAATTATTAGCGACAAAAACATGGTCTTCCGTTGCATTAATACTCCGGGAGGGAGATTGAGCGGAATAACATACACCGGCCAGCAGCTGTACGAGGCCGTCGACATACCATATGGGTTGAAGCCATCTGTTGCTATCGCAATTCTAACATTCCGAGCCTCTTCGCTTGCAACGGGGTATTTGTCATCGAAGTTCTTCCATGCCTTACCATCGGATGGATGTCCCATCTTCTTCCGTCTGGTCCGTCCTCGTATCTTTCCCCTTCTTGTGCCACGTCATCTATTTGGCGTCTCCTCGCTCAAGTAAAGCCGCTGGATTCTTTTTATGAATGGGAGATACGAAGTATCTTCTTAGCGACCTTCATTGCCTCACGACCATCCTTCCCCTTTATCTCTTCATATCTAGAGGCCTTACAAATGGAGCAGTACTTGTCACCCTCAAACTGTTTCCAAAACAAAAGGCAGCCTTTTGGACAACAATCTATCTTTTCATAATCCATGTTGAGCTCCTTCATGAGTTTCTTCGTTTCGTGAAAGGTTTTAGGCAGATAATGCCCTTCGGGCAACATGTTACCACATGTTCTCAGATTAGCTTCAAAGTGAGAACGGGTGGCGGAGTACTGGGACTTGTCGGCTAGACACTGAGAGATGGCATCGATCTGAGAAATCTTTGCACCCTCGTACAGAGGCCTCTTAGCCGCGGCCATCATATCAAGGAAGGCCTTCGCGGTTGGCTCCGGTTCCTCCGGTTCTAGCGGTTCCTCCGGTTCTAGCGGTTCCTCCGGTTCTAGCGGTTCCTCCGGTTCTGGTGATTCCTCCCGTGGAGGTGGAGAATTCGGCTAGTCGGCATCGATAAGATCATCTAGCATGTTTATAATCTCATCGTGCTCATTGCCATTGAGCCGCTGACGCATCACCTCACCTCTGTCACGTTCGTACCGAGCAAAGTCGACTTGCGTGACATAGTTAGACATGTACCCATATTGCAGAAGGTGTTTGTACATGTCATCCTTTCCCTGACGATGACGCTTAGTGCAATGAGCGCAGGGACAAAGTGCCCGAACCATTGCCTTCGAACCACGCGCTAACTCATTCACTAATAAATGAGTGTTCCATACCCAATCGTCTGTTTTATTAGTCGCACTAATACGGCCACTGTACATCCACCCATTATCAGCCATCCTCTTCTGCTTTGTTGGGAGACAAACAACAAATAGGAAAAGAGGGTCCTAACATTTTATATCAAACAGGAGATTAAATGCTTCATATTTTTACGCATTCATCAACCTACATGTCCAATAGGAAAAGAGGGTCCTAACCAGCCGCCGGATCCGTAGATTGGGTAAGTTCTCCCTGGTTCTACCCCGATCCAAGTAGAATTTCGGCAGCACCTCCCCGCTGCTCTCCCGATACACGTCTCGACAAAAAGCCAAGAGGATGTGCATCCAGAGAACAACGAGGAGGCGCCACCGAAATCCTGTCTCGAATCGAGGTAGAGCCAGGGAGAACCAAACCCAACTATGAATCCGCCGACTGCCCGATAAAAGCCATAAGCGTTACGGTCCAAAATATGTGAGACCACTAATGCATATTAAGTCGCGTAACGCTTATGCATATTACGGTCGGGATGACTCCTAGGTGACGCGACAGACTTGGTGATCTAGACACAAAAATAAAACCTAGGTACAAGAGAGGCGAACAGATTCTCACCGTCGGTGGTAGAGGAAGTAGTCGATCAACCGAGTGTCGAGGTCGGTGACGAAACTCGGAGACGGGATAGAGGTGTCACCTACACCATCTCCCGCAACGACAGTCAGTCCGCCAAGGATGGTCACTCCTGAAACACTACAAAGTCTGTACATTGACATAAAGAGAACACCTTAGTAAACATGCAACACACTGACGGCCCTAGTGTGGCTTCTCTCTTCAACGACCAGATGACCAAGCTAGCTTGCCACTAACCAACGGCCTAATCCTAGCAACTCGTGCATGCATATCACTTAACAAATGATATAAACTACTAATAGATGCAACTAATAAATTCTAACAAGATTAACAACAAGATTTAATCTAACAAAATTAAATATTTGCCTCTAGAGGGGAGTGGAGGAGGTACCTGCAGAGGGGGCCGAGCTCGAGGAGGAGGGGAGAGCTTGGGAGGAGGGAGTCGAGCTCGGGGAGGAGGGGGCGAGGTCGGGGAGGAGGGAGCCGAGCGGGGGGAGGAGGGGGCCGATCTCGGGAGGAGGAAGGAGGAGGAGGAAGGCCGGGAGGAGGGAGAGCTTGGGGAGGAGGGCAAGGTCAGGAGGAGGGAGAGCTCGGGAGGAGGGGCCGAGCTGGGAGGAAGGAGGAGGTAGGAAGGTCGAGGAGGAGGGGCCGAGCTCGGGGAGGAGGAAGGGAGGAGGGAGGAAGGCGGTGGCGGGAGGAGGAGGGAGGCGGGGGGGGAGGAGGCGGTGGAGCTGGGACCGGCTCGGGGAGGAAGGAGGCTGGCGGGGAGGAGGCGGCGGGGGGAGGGGGGTCGAGGAGGCGGTGGAGCCTGGGGAGGAGGAGCTGCTGGCAAGGAGGTCGGAGCCAGGCGGCAGGCGGTTGGTGAGAGGAGGAGGGGAGGCGGCGTGGGAGCCAAAGTAGGATAGGGCTACTCCGACGGCCGAGGCAGCCTTCGGCGTAGCTAGGGTTTTTTTTAACTTTTTTTTGAAAGAAGGGTCTTTTGTTTAATATCAAATTTTACGACATACTTTATTTAGTGTCTACTATTATAGAAGAAACTATATATTATTAATATATAATTTTTTATTTCGTCTTGTGCTCGTTTTCCAAGCAAACCCTAGATGTGGGCTAAACGGGGAGATTCCCCCTTATTCCGTCTTGCATGCATGCGAGGGGGGACACATGCAAGCACCTATACCAACCTCTCACCACACTCACACACATATGCTAAGGGCACATGCAAGTTTTCATCTCATTCCAATGTTCTCGTGGTCTTCCTCCGGTGAAACCCTGATCTCTGTGCACACTCGGATCGTCTACCCCCCTAGACGTTCCTCTGACAGGGGTAGACCGGCGTAGCTCTCTCTTGTTTTGTGTTTGTTTAGGTCATAGGGTGATGAAAAACCATGTTGAGTCACAAGTTGGGTCACTATCCTACCCGGTTTCACCTCGACGGGGAGATTCCACCTCATCTGGTCGGAACCTTCGCCTCTAGGTTAGGCGCATGCATGCGAGGGGACACATGCAAGCACCTATACCAACCTCTCACCACACCCACACACATATGCTAGGGGCACATGCAAGTTTTCATCTCATTCCAATGTTACGGTGGTCTTCCTCGTGAAACCACGATCTCTATGCACACTCGGATCGTCTACCCCCTAGGCGTTCCTCCGAGGGTAGCCGGCGTAGCTCTCTCTTGTTTTGTGTTTGTTTAGGTCATAGGGTGATGTAAAACCATGTTGGATCACAAGTTGGGGCACTATCCTACCGGTTTCACCTCGACGGGAGATTCCACCCTCATCTGGTCCTAACCTTCGCCTCTAGGTTAGAGCGCATGCATGCGAGGGGGGACACATGCAAGCACCTATACCAACCTCTCACCACACCCACACACATATTCTAGGGGCACATGCAAGTTTTCATCTCATTCCAACGTTCTCGTGGTGTTCCTCCGGCGAAACCCTGATCTCTGTGCACACTCGGATCGTCTACCCCCCTAGACGTTCCTCGGCGGGTAGCCCGTAGCTCTCTCTTGTTTTGTGTTTGTTTAGGTCATACGGTGATGTAAAACCATGTTGGCTCACAAGTTGGGGCACTATCCTACCGGTTTCACCTCGACGGGAGATTCCACCCTCATCTGGTCGGAACCTTCGCCTCTAGGTTAGGCGCATGCATGCAGGGGACACATGCAAGCACCTATACCAACCTCTCGCCACACCCACACACATATGCTAAGGGCACATGCAAGTTTTCATCTCATTCCAATGTTCTCGTGGTCTTCCTCGTGAAACCACGATCTCTGCACACTCGGATCGTCTACCCCTAGGCGTTCCTCGGCGAGGTAGACCGCGTAGCTCTCTCTTGTTTTGTGTTTGTTTAGGTCATAGGGTTATGTAAAACCATGTTGGGTCACAAGTTGGGTCACTATCCTACCGGTTTCACCTCGTGGGAGATTCCACCTCATCTGGTCGGAACCTTCGCCTCTAGGTTAGGCGCATACATGCGAGGGGGACACATGCAAGCACCTATACCAACCTCTCACCACACCCACACACATATGCTAGGGGCACATGCAAGTTTTCATCTCATGCCAATGTTCGGGTGGGCTTCCTCCGGTGAAACCCTGATCTCTGTGCACACTCGGATCGTCTACCCCCCTAGACGTTCCTCCGAGAGTAGCCAGCGTAGCTCTCTCTTGTTTTGTGTTTGTTTAGGTCATAGGGTGATGTAAAACCATGTTGGATCACAAGTTGGGGCACTATCCTACCCGGTTTCACCTCGACGGGGAGATTCCACCCTCATACGGGTCCGGAACCTTCGCCTCTAGGTTAGAGCGCATGCATGCGAGGGGGGACACATGCAAGCACCTATACCAACCTCTCACCACACCCACACACATATTCTAGGGGCACATGCAAGTTTTCATCTCATTCCAACGTTCTCGTGGTCTTCCTCCGGCGAAACCCTGATCTCTGTGCACACTCGGATCGTCTACCCCCCTAGACGTTCCTCTGACAGGGGTAGCCCGGCGTAGCTCTCTCTTGTTTTGTGTTTGTTTAGGTCATACGGTGATGTAAAACCATGTTGGCTCACAAGTTGGGGCACTATCCTACCCGGTTTCACCTCGACGGGGAGATTCCACCCTCATACGGGTCCGGAACCTTCGCCTCTAGGTTAGAGCGCATGCATGCCAGGGGGACACATGCAAGCACCTATACCAACCTCTCGCCACACCCACACACATATGCTAGGGGCACATGCAAGTTTTCATCTCATTCCAATGTTCTCGTGGTCTTCCTCTGGCGAAACCCTGATCTCTGTGCACACTCGGATCGTCTACCCCCCTAGACGTTCCTCGGCAGGTAGCCCGGCGTAGCTCTCTCTTGTTTTGTGTTTGTTTAGGTCATAGGGTGATGTAAAACCATGTTGGCTCACAAGTTGGGGCACTATCCTACCCGGTTTCACCTCGACGGGGAGATTCCACCCTCATACGGGTCCGGAACCTTCGCCTCTAGGTTAGAGCGCATGCATGCGAGGGGGGACACATGCAAGCACCTATACCAACCTCTCACCACACCCACACACATATGCTAGGGGCACATGCAAGTTTTCATCTCATTCCAATGTTCTCGTGGTGTTCCTCCGGCGAAACCCTGATCTCTGTGCACACTCGGATCGTCTACCCCCCTAGACGTTCCTCTGGCAGGGGTAGCCCGGCGTAGCTCTCTCTTGTTTTCTGTTTGTTTAGGTCATAGGGTGATGTAAAACCATGTTGGCTCACAAGTTGGGGCACTATCCTACCCGGTTTCACCTCGACTGGGAGATTCCACCCTCACACGGGTCCGGAACCTTCGCCTCTAGGTTAGAGCGCATGCATGCGAGGGGGGACACATGCAAGCACCTATACCAACCTCTCACCACACCCGCACACATATGCTAGGGCCACATGCAAGTTTTCATCTCATTCCAATGTTCTCGTGGTCTTCCTCCGGCGAAACCCTGATCTCTATGCACACTCGGATCGTCTACCCCCTAGACGTTCCTCTGACAGGGGTAGCCCGGCGTAGCTCTCTCTTGTTTTGTGTTTGTTTAGGTCATAGGGTGATGTAAAACCATGTTGGCTCACAAGTTGGGGCACTATCCTACCCGGTTTCACCTCATGAGATTCCACCTCACACGGGTCGGAACCTTCGCCTCTAGGTTAGGCGCATGCATGCGAGGGGACACATGCAAGCACCTATACCAACCTCTCACCACACCCGCACACATATGCTAGGGCCACATGCAAGTTTTCATCTCATTCCAATGTTCTCGTGGTCTTCCTCGTGAAACCACGATCTCTATGCACACTCGGATCGTCTACCCCCTAGGCGTTCCTCCCGAGGTAGCCAGCGTAGCTCTCTCTTGTTTTGTGTTTGTTTAGGTCATAGGGTGATGTAAAACCATGTTGGCTCACAAGTTGGGGCACTATCCTACCGGTTTCACCTCGGGGAGATTCCACCTCACACAGTCCTAACCTTCGCCTCTAGGTTAGGCGCATGCAAGCGAGGGGGGACACATGCAAGCACCTATAGCAACCTCTCACCACACGCACACACATATGCTAAGGGCACATGCAAGTTTTCATCTCATTCCAATGTTCTCGTGGTCTTCCTCGTGAAACCACGATCTCTGCACACTCGGATCGTCTACCCCCTAGACGTTCCTCGGCGAGGTAGCCCGCGTAGCTCTCTCTTGTTTTGTGTTTGTTTAGGTCATAGGGTGATGTAAAACAATGTTGGCTCACAAGTTGGGGCACTATCCTACCGGTTTCACCTCGACAGGAGATTCCACCCTCATCGGGTGGAACCTTCGCCTCTAGGTCAGGCGCATGCATGCGAGGGGGGACACATGCAAGCACCTATACCAACCTCTCACCACACCCACACATATATTCTAGGGGCACATGCAAGTTTTCATCTCATTCCAATGTTCTCGTGGTCTTCCTCCGGCGAAACCCTGATCTCTGTGCACACTCGGATCGTCTACCCCCTAGACGTTCCTCGGCGAGGTAGCCAGCGTAGCTCTCTCTTGTTTTGTGTTTGTTTAGGTCATAGGGTGATGTCAAACCATGTTGGTTCACAAGTTGGCGCACTATCCTACCCGGTTTCACCTAAACAGGGAGATTCCCCTTATCTGGCGGAACCTTCGCCTCTAGGTTAGGCGCATGCATGCGAGGGGACACATGCAAGCACCTATACCAACCTCTCACCACACCCTCACACATATGCTAGGGCACATGCAAATTTTCATCTCATTCCAATGTTCTCGTGGTCTTCCTCGTGAAACCACGATCTCTATGCACTCGGATCGTCTACCCCCTAGACGTTCCTCGGCGAGGTAGCCAGCGTAGCTCTCTCTTGTTTTGTGTTTGTTTAGGTCATAGGGTGATGTAAAACCATGTTGGATCACAAGTTGGGGCACTATCCTACAGTTTCACCTCGACGGGAGATTCCACCCTCATCTGGTCGGAACCTTCGCCTCTAGGTTAGAGCGCATGCATGTGAGGGGACACATGCAAGCACCTATACCAACCTCTCACCACACCCACACACATATTCTAGGGGCACATGCAAGTTTTCATCTCATTCCAACGCTCGTGGTATTCCTCGTGAAACCACGATCTCTGTGCACACTCGGATCGTCTACCCCCTAGACGTTCCTCCCGACAGGGTAGCCAGCGTAGCTCTCTCTTGTTTTGTGTTTGTTTAGGTCATATGGTGATGTAAAACCATGTTGGCTCACAAGTTGGGGCACTATCCTACCGGTTTCACCTCGACGGGAGATTCCACCCTCATCTGGTGGAACCTTCGCCTCTAGGTTAGGCGCATGCATGCCAGGGG
Organism: Avena longiglumis; assembly: GCA_030063025.1. NCBI lineage: Eukaryota > Viridiplantae > Streptophyta > Magnoliopsida > Poales > Poaceae > Avena > Avena longiglumis. The sequence continues at coordinate 1,888,852 of CP125974.1, read as the reverse complement.
ACACATGCAAGCACCTATACCAACCTCTCGCCACACCCACACACATATGCTAAGGGCACATGCAAGTTTTCATCTCATTCCAATGTTCTCGTGGTCTTCCTCCGTGAAACCACGATCTGTGCACACTCGGATCGCCTACCCCCTAGACGTTCCTCGGCGAGTAGACCGCGTAGCTCTCTCTTGTTTTGTGTTTGTTTAGGTCATAGGGTGATGTAAAACCATGTTGGGTCACAAGTTGGGTCACTATCCTACCGGTTTCACCTCGACGGGAGATTCCACCTCATCTGGTCCGGAACCTTCGCCTCTAGGTTAGAGAGCATGCATGCGAGGGGGGACACATGCAAGCACCTATACCAACCTCTCACCACACCCACACACATATGCTAGGGGCACATGCAAGTTTTCATCTCATTCCAATGTTCTGGTGGTCTTCCTCCGGTGAAACCCTGATCTCTATGCACACTCGGATCGTCTACCCCCCTAGACGTTCCTCTGACAGGGGTAGCCCGGCGTAGCTCTCTCTTGTTTTGTGTTTGTTTAGGTCATAGGGTGATGTAAAACCATGTTGGATCACAAGTTGGGGCACTATCCTACCCGGTTTCACCTCGACGGGGAGATTCCACCCTCATACGGGTCCGGAACCTTCGCCTCTAGGTTAGAGCGCATGCATGCGAGGGGGGACACATGCAAGCACCTATACCAACCTCTCACCACACCCACACACATATTCTAGGGGCACATGCAAGTTTTCATCTCATTCCAACGTTCTCGTGGTCTTCCTCCGGCGAAACCCTGATCTCTGTGCACACTCGGATCGTCTACCCCCCTAGACGTTCCTCGGCGACAGGTAGCCAGCGTAGCTCTCTCTTGTTTTGTGTTTGTTTAGGTCATACGGTGATGTAAAACCATGTTGGCTCACAAGTTGGGGAACTATCCTACCGGTTTCACCTCGTGGGAGATTCCACCTCACGGGTCCGGAACCTTCGCCTCTAGGTTAGGCGCATGCATGCGAGGGGACACATGCAAGCACCTATACCAACCTCTCACCACACCCGCACACATATGCTAGGGCCACATGCAAGTTTTCATCTCATTCCAATGTTCTCGTGGTCTTCCTCCGGCGAAACCCTGATCTCTATGCACACTCGGATCGTCTACCCCTAGGCGTTCCTCCCATGAGGTAGCCAGCGTAGATCTCTCTTGTTTTGTGTTTGTTTAGGTCATAGGGTGATGTAAAACCATGTTGGCTCACAAGTTGGGGCACTATCCTACCCGGTTTCACCTCGACTGGGAGATTCCACCCTCACACGGGTCCGGAACCTTCGCCTCTAGGTTAGAGCGCATGCAAGCGAGGGGGGACACATGCAAGCACCTATAGCAACCTCTCACCACACGCACACACATATGCTAAGGGCACATGCAAGTTTTCATCTCATTCCAATGTTCTCGTGGTCTTCCTCCGGCGAAACCCTGATCTCTGTGCACACTCGGATCGTCTACCCCCCTAGACGTTCCTCTGACAGGGGTAGCCCGACGTAGCTCTCTCTTGTTTTGTGTTTGTTTAGGTCATAGGGTGATGTAAAACAATGTTGGCTCACAAGTTGGGGCACTATCCTACCCGGTTTCACCTCGACAGGGAGATTCCACCCTCATACGGGTCCGGAACCTTCGCCTCTAGGTCAGAGCGCATGCATGCGAGGGGGGACACATGCAAGCACCTATACCAACCTCTCACCACACCCACACATATATTCTAGGGGCACATGCAAGTTTTCATCTCATTCCAATGTTCTCGTGGTCTTCCTCCGGCGAAACCCTGATCTCTGTGCACACTCGGATCGTCTACCCCCTAGACGTTCCTCTGACAGGGGTAGCCCGGCGTAGCTCTCTCTTGTTTTGTGTTTGTTTAGGTCATAGGGTGATGTCAAACCATGTTGGTTCACAAGTTGGCGCACTATCCTACCCGGTTTCACCTAAACAGGGAGATTCCCCCCCTTATACGGGTACGGAACCTTCGCCTCTAGGTTAGAGCGCATGCATGCGAGGGGGGACACATGCAAGCACCTATACCAACCTCTCACCACACCCTCACACATATGCTAGGGCCACATGCAAATTTTCATCTCATTCCAATGTTCTCGTGGTCTTCCTCCGGCGAAACCCTGATCTCTATGCACACTCGGATCGTCTACCCCCCTAGACGTTCCTCTGACAGGGGTAGCCCGGCGTAGCTCTCTCTTGTTTTGTGTTTGTTTAGGTCATAGGGTGATGTAAAACCATGTTGGATCACAAGTTGGGGCACTATCCTACCCGGTTTCACCTCGACGGGGAGATTCCACCCTCATACGGGTCCGGAACCTTCGCCTCTAGGTTAGAGCGCATGCATGTGAGGGGGGACACATGCAAGCACCTATACCAACCTCTCACCACACCCACACACATATTCTAGGGGCACATGCAAGTTTTCATCTCATTCCAACGTTCTCGTGGTATTCCTCCGGCGAAACCCTGATCTCTGTGCACACTCGGATCGTCTACCCCCCTAGACGTTCCTCGGCGAGGTAGCCCGGCGTCGCTCTCTCTTGTTTTGTGTTTGTTTAGGTCATATGGTGATGTAAAACCATGTTGGCTCACAAGTTGGGGCACTATCCTACCCGGTTTCACCTCGACGGGGAGATTCCACCCTCATACGGGTCCGGAACCTTCGCCTCTAGGTTAGAGCGCATGCATGCCAGGGGGACACATGCAAGCACCTATACCAACCTCTCGCCACACCCACACACATATGCTAAGGGCACATGCAAGTTTTCATCTCATTACAATGTTCTCGTGGTCTTCCTCCGGTGAAACCCTGATCTCTGTGCACACTCGGATCGTCTACCCCCCCTAGACGTTCCTCTGACAGGGGTAGACCGGCGTAGCTCTCTCTTGTTTTGTGTTTGTTTAGGTCATAGGGTGATGTAAAACCATGTTGGGTCACAAGTTGGGTCACTATCCTACCCGGTTTCACCTCGACGGGGAGATTCCACCCTCATACGGGTCCGGAACCTTCGCCTCTAGGTTAGAGAGCATGCATGCGAGGGGGGACACATGCAAGCACCTATACCAACCTCTCACCACACCCACACACATATGCTAGGGGCACATGCAAGTTTTCATCTCATTCCAATGTTCTCGTGGTCTTCCTCCGGCGAAACCCTGATCTCTATGCACACTCGGATCGTCTACCCCCTAGACGTTCCTCCCGACAGGTAGCCCAGCGTAGCTCTCTCTTGTTTTGTGTTTGTTTAGGTCATAGGGTGATGTAAAACCATGTTGGTTCACAAGTTGGGTCACTATCCTACCCGGTTTCACCTCGACGGGGAGATTCCACCCTCATACGGGTCCGGAACCTTCGCCTCTAGGTTAGAGCGCATGCATGCGAGGGGGGACACATGCAAGCACCTATACCAACCTCTGACCACACCCACACACATATTCTAGGGGCACATGCAAGTTTTCATCTCATTCCAACGTTCTCGTGGTCTTCCTCGTGAAACCACGATCTGTGCACACTCGGATCGTCTACCCCCCTAGACGTTCCTCTGACAGGGGTAGCCCGGCGTAGCTCTCTCTTGTTTTGTGTTTGTTTAGGTCATACGGTGATGTAAAACCATGTTGGCTCACAAGTTGTGGCACTATCCTACCCGGTTTCACCTCGACGGGGAGATTCCACCCTCATACAGGTCCGGAACCTTCGCCTCTAGGTTAGAGCGCATGCATGCCAGGGGGACACATGCAAGCACCTATACCAACCTCTCACCACACTCACACACATATGCTAGGGGCACATGCAAGTTTTCATCTCATTCCAATGTTCTCGTGGTCTTCCTCGGCGAAACCCTGATCTGTGCACGCTCGGATCGTCTACCCCCCTAGACGTTCCTCTGACAGGGGTAGCCCGGCGTAGCTCTCTCTTGTTTTGTGTTTGTTTAGGTCATAGGGTGATGTAAAACCATGTTGGCTCACAAGTTGGGGCACTATCCTACCCGGTTTCACCTCGACAGGGAGATTCCACCCTCATACGGGTCCGGAACCTTCGCCTCTAGGTTAGAGCGCATGCATGCCAGGGGGACACATGCAAGCACCTATACCAACCTCTCGCCACACCCACACACATATGCTAAGGGCACATGCAAGTTTTCATCTCATTCCAATGTTCTCGTGGTCTTCCTCCGGTGAAACCCTGATCTCTGTGCACACTCGGATCGTCTACCCCCCCTAGACGTTCCTCTGACAGGGGTAGACCGGCGTAGCTCTCTCTTGTTTTGTGTTTGTTTAGGTCATAGGGTGATGTAAAACCATGTTGGGTCACAAGTTGGGTCACTATCCTACCCGGTTTCACCTCGACGGGGAGATTCCACCCTCATACGGGTCCGGAACCTTCGCCTCTAGGTTAGAGCGCATGCATGCGAGGGGGGACACATGCAAGCACCTATACCAACCTCTCACCACACCCACACACATATGCTAGGGGCACATGCAAGTTTTCATCTCATTCCAATGTTCTGGTGGTCTTCCTCCGGTGAAACCCTGATCTCTATGCACACTCGGATCGTCTACCCCCCTAGACGTTCCTCTGACAGGGGTAGCCCGGCGTAGCTCTCTCTTGTTTTGTGTTTGTTTAGGTCATAGGGTGATGTAAAACCATTTTGGATCACAAGTTGGGGCACTATCCTACCCGGTTTCACCTCGACGGGGAGATTCCACCCTCATACGGGTCCGGAACCTTCGCCTCTAGGTTAGAGCGCATGCATGCGAGGGGGGACACATGCAAGCACCTATACCAACCTCTCACCACACCCACACACATATTCTAGGGGCACATGCAAGTTTTCATCTCATTCCAACGTTCTCGTGGTCTTCCTCCGGCGAAACCCTAATCTCTGTGCACACTCGGATCGTCTACCCCCCTAGACGTTCCTCTGACAGGGGTAGCCCGGCGTAGCTCTCTCTTGTTTTGTGTTTGTTTTGGTCATACGGTGATGTAAAACCATGTTGGCTCACAAGTTGGGGCACTAACCTACCCGGTTTCACCTCGACGGGGAGATTCCACCCTCATACGGGTCCGGAACCTTCGCCTCTAGGTTAGAGCGCATGCATGCCAGGGGGACACATGCAAGCACCTATACCAACCTCTCGCCACACCCACACACATATGCTAGGGGCACATGCAAGTTTTCATCTCATTCCAATGTTCTCGTGGTCTTCCTCTGGCGAAACCCTGATCTCTGTGCACACTCGGATCGTCTACCCCCCTAGACGTTCCTCTGACAGGGGTAGCCCGGCGTAGCTCTCTCTTGTTTTGTGTTTGTTTAGGTCATAGGGTGATGTAAAACCATGTTGGCTCACAAGTTGGGGCACTATCCTACCCGGTTTCACCTCGACAGGGAGATTCCACCCTCATACGGGTCCGGAACCTTCGCCTCTAGGTTAGAGCGCATGCATGCGAGGGGGGACACATGCAAGCACCTATACCAACCTCTCACCACACCCACACACATATGCTAGGGGCACATGCAAGTTTTCATCTCATTCCAATGTTCTCGTGGTCTTCCTCCGGCGAAACCCTGATCTCTGTGCACACTCGGATCGTCTACCCCCCAAGACGTTCCTCTGGCAGGGGTAGCCCGGCGTAGCTCTCTCTTGTTTTGTGTTTGTTTAGGTCATAGGGTGATGTAAAACCATGTTGGCTCACAAGTTGGGGCACTATCCTACCCGGTTTCACTTCGACTGGGAGATTCCACCCTCATACGGGTCCGGAACCTTCGCCTCTAGGTTAGAGCGCATGCATGCGAGGGGGGACACATGCAAGCACCTATACCAACCTCTCACCACACCCGCACACATATGCTAGGGCCACATGCAAGTTTTCATCTCATTCCAATGTTCTCGTGGTCTTCCTCCGGCGAAACCCTGATCTCTATGCACACTCGGATCGTCTACCCCCCTAGACGTTCCTCTGACAGGGGTAGCCCGGCGTAGCTCTCTCTTGTTTTGTGTTTGTTTAGGTCATAGGGTGATGTAAAACCATGTTGGCTCACAAGTTGGGGCACTATCCTACCCGGTTTCACCTCGACGGGGAGATTCCACCCTCATACGGGTCCGGAACCTTCGCCTCTAGGTTAGAGCGCATGCAAGCGAGGGGGGACACATGCAAGCACCTATAGCAACCTCTCACCACACGCACACACATATGCTAAGGGCACATGCAAGTTTTCATCTCATTCCAATGTTCTCGTGGTCTTCCTCCGGCGAAACCCTGATCTCTGTGCACACTCGGATCGTCTACCCCCTAGACGTTCCTCTGACAGGGGTAGCCCGGCGTAGCTCTCTCTTGTTTTGTGTTTGTTTAGGTCATAGGGTGATGTAAAACAATGTTGGCTCACAAGTTGGGGCACTATCCTACCCGGTTTCACCTCGACAGGGAGATTCCACCCTCATACGGGTCCGGAACCTTCGCCTCTAGGTTAGAGCGCATGCATGCGAGGGGGGACACATGCAAGCACCTATACCAACCTCTCACCACACCCACACATATATGCTAGGGGCACATGCAAGTTTTCATCTCATTCCAATGTTCTCGTGGTCTTCCTCCGGCGAAACCCTGATCTCTGTGCACACTCGGATCGTCTACCCTCCTAGACGTTCCTCCCGACAGGTAGCCCGGTAGCTCTCTTGTTTTGTGTTTGTTTAGGTCATAGGGTGATGTCAAACCATGTTGGTTCACAAGTTGGCGCACTATCCTACCGGTTTCACCTAAACAGGGATTCCCCTTATACTGGTGGAACCTTCGCCTCTAGGTTAGGCGCATGCATGCGGGGGACACATGCAAGCACTTCATGTGGTCGTGGTGAGTGCTATTGAGAACCACATGCGATAATAACACTTACAAACATATAGAAATTTCTCGATCGGTGTGAGAAGATTAGCGTGACATTTCTTGTGGACGTAGACGCTATTGAGGGTACGAAATTATCCAATTAATAAAAAATATGTAAATAATTGATGCAAATACAAAATATATGAAAAAGCAGAAGGCTACGAGGGTGACCGTCGGCGTCGTTCTTTATCGTCGAGGGTGGCCGTCGGCGTATGCTATGCCGAGGGTCGCCGTCGGCCTAACCGACGGCACCGTTAGCGCGCCGTTCGTGCTGGCCGGCATGTGCCACGCGTCCGCTTTCTACGCTGAGGGCCGCCACTACGCCGAGGGTGACCGTCGGTGTAGTGTATACTACGCCGACGGCTTGGCTACGCCGAGGGCTGGCCAGTTGGGCTGGCCTGGTGCGGTGCTACACCGACGGCCCCGACGTTTGGCCGTCGGCGTAGCGGACGGCCGTCGGCGCATCTGGCCATTCCTGTAGTGGTTGGCTCCGATGCGTTGTGCCGACGGCCACTGTGGGCATAGATGATTTGTGTCGATGGCCAACTTCGGCATAGGTCACTTGGCCATATTTTCTCTTTACATAGTATCCATTTTTCCCACCAACTTCATCAAATAAATATAATTTTTTTCCAATCTTAAAAGTTCATATGATTACATATGAGCTCACATGCATGCATTGATATACGGGAAATTGCCGCGTCGGGACAACCGGAATATGAATCTTGTGGTACCATGGGTCGATCAATAGAGCCTAAGTGATAGAAAGAAACTAAACATGAGTCTTCCGGAGACCAATCGGCAAAATTGGGTCAAGCCTGGTGCCGATTTCTGCCTTGTAGGTCCCCAAAATATGGAGCCATTCAGTTGGCTAAGATTGTAGGGGTTCGTAGCATGGAAAACAAAAAATTTCTACCGCATGCAAACAAACAAGCCAAGATCTATCTACTAGATTGTAGCAACGAGTCGATAGAGGAACTCACCCTCGAAGATTCCAAAGCGGTTAACGAGAGCGGATTCTCGTGGGTGATGTAGTCGTACTCTTGCCGATCTCAAGATCGTGTAGACGATGACATGGATATGCCCTACGGGTACCCAATGTTAGCCTACCTGGTCCAGCCCGACGGAAGGCCCACTCGACGATCTGCCAGGGTCCATGACGCCTATGACGTTTCGGCTGCTACAAAGCCATATGGACACGGACTCCCAAGCGCACAAGACAAGGAAACCTCAAGACTAGAGTTTGAATCTAACTTGTAACCTACTCGTATCGGTACCCGAGACCTAGCCTCCCCATATATAAAGGCTAGGAGGGTCCAACGAGGAGATTACGACCTACAGACGCCATAACTCCCCAATAGACTAGACCACAATAGATCTGCAGATCTAGCTCGACTCATACTTTGCACACACACCTCCACGCCAGATCGAATCTGCGCACCCTGTAACCTTCGGTTTCGCCGTAATCAAGAGCAGACAAGTAGGAGTAGGGTTTTTCCCGGGCCCGAACACAGGTAAATCTCGTGTCCCCTGGTTGCTTGTCTGTTAACCGTTCCACGATCTCCAGCATCCCCATCTTCTCCAAAACCCAAAGTCCATAACAATGGGCATTGATGAGATTAAACCTCGTCAGACGATCCTTCCGGCAGCGCTTCCGCAATCGGTCACACGTTAGGTACTTTATGAAGACCTTCCTCTCCCTTGTTCCAGCAGGCAGCGGAGGTTGTAGCACTCTCCTCGCGATTCCGGCAGCACGACGGCGTGGTACCGGAAGTAGAGGGGAGATCTCGCAGGGCTTCACCTTAAGCCGGGGCGAGTATGGTGGACTATGAGAGAGGCCTTGGCGATCTAGGGTTTAGAGGGCACCAAGGGAGGAGTCTAGCCGGCGGCTAGGGTTAGGGTTCACCCCAACTCGGCGAGTTGGTGGTGCCCTAGGAGGTGGAAGCAGTAGGGGTGGTGGCGCCGGCGGCTTAGGGTTAGGGTTTCGGGGTGTGAGACGTGTAGGCTAGAGGGGCACCCCTGCCCCTCCTTATATAGGAGGGAGGGCGCCGGCCAGGGGGAGGGAGTCCACCCCCAAGTCGGCCTCCTTGGCCGGCGGTGGAGGGAGGAGGACTTCCTCCCCAAGTAGGTTTCCTACTCTCCCTCCACCAAGCAAAACTGCCGTTTGACTTTTCAAATTGGCGTTTGACTTTTCAAACTAGGATTTGATTTATCCCTTTATTTTGCTCAGCCATGATACCTAGTACATGATGCAACCATTCCACATTGTCATGACACATTCATGTACCCTTCCCCTCCGGAGTGCCGGACCTTCCGGAACCTTCTAGAACATTCCCGATGAAAACACCCACTACAAGGAATCTGGCTATATATGACCCTGTATTTTCATCACAGAATCGTCATAGTAGTCTGTTTATGACGATTCTATGAAGATTTTGAGATCGTCAAAAGCTGGGCGTCGCAAATGACTATAACGACGATTTTGATAAAATCGTCATAACTATCTATGACGATATTGGATCGTCATAACCTCTATGACGATTCAATATCGTCACGAGCAATGAGGCCTAGCCACGTCAGAACATACGTGGCCAATCCGACGTGGCACACAATCAGCCCGTTTGCTTTATCGCTTGTATGGGCCAAGCCCGATAATTCATTTTGTTTGTGTTTTTTCATATCAATTTCGCCAACTATATGGGCAAGGCCCAACATGTAGGCCTTTTTATTTTCCAGTCTTGGCCTTTTAAAGGAACTTCTTTTTTTATTTTTGACATTTCATTTCTTTTTAGTTTCGGCCTTTTATTTTCAACAGGTCCTACTTTTCAATTTTATTTTTCACAGGTGGCACTCGTTAATCTCCGACTATTTGACAGTAGTTCATCAACTAATAATTTATTCAGAAAGGCATGAATATTTTGACATTATCCATACACTTTACAATAGGTTCAAATCACATACTATACAATAACTATTCCAGCACTCACACTCCAAGTCACAAATTATACAATAATATCCCAGCACTCACACACTTCAAATTGCAATAGTTCCATGGTTACAATAATATACTACATTTTTCTTCCTGTTAGGCCCTTCACATTTCACATGAACTTCATAAAAGTATATGAAATCAATATCTGGCCCAGAATTCCTCCCGGTGTACCTACAGGTCAGATCAAAGAGTAAAACACAAAATATAGAAAATTAAGGAAGTTGGTATTTTTAGCAAATGAAAAAAAGAAAAACATATGCCAATAGACAAAGGCTTCAAATTAGATCCGGGAAATGTATTCACAAAAAATCTATAGAACTAGTACTATAGTAACAAAAATATACTCAGCTTTTCAATGTATGATAATGATTTAGGACCACTAGCTTTTCATTACTAACATACAATGCTTCATTAGTATAGCGCAAACAAGTGTAGAATTGAATTATTTTACAGTGTTTTGCATTAGATAAAGATTTTGAATTTCAACAAAAAAGCACCTGCAAAGAACTAAAAGTGCAGAACTAACCTTTAAACTTGATCTTCTCTCGATTCTGATTGATCTTGCTCAAGGGTGTTCCGCTGCAGCCATCCTACACCAACCACAAAGAACCCAGATCACCCGACCAACAGCAAGCATAGATCATCCAACAACCATTTAGTTTCAAGTAAAGAGCAGCATGATCAAACTAGCAAAACACAAACTATTCTATGTAAATATTATGAGTTCACGACCAATATAAAATAAGGTGCAAAAGCAACAGCTATTCTCTCATGGTAAGTACCACAAGCCACATAGATACATTTGCATAACATGGTAATACACTTGTAAGGAACTCTAAAATGTTTGAGCTACGAGTCATGGCTGAACTAAGTATTATAATCAAGAACAATCAGATATAAACATGATAGAACTCAGGGATGGTAAGCCAATAACATTGGCTAGTACACAATAAAACTGGAGCGATTCAAGTTCAGTGAAACATCAAACATTTAGGTTCACACCTAAATGACTAGAGATGGAACCATGAAGTTCACACAATAATTAACTGATCGACATACAAAATACCTGTGACTCAAAATAGAAAAGATAGTCCTGAATAAGTTTAAGGTTGCTTATAAGCTTCCGATGATCCTGAGCAACATCAAGTAAAAGTCAGATGTACACAAAAGATCAACAAACTTGCATTTTGTTTTAAAATAAGGTAAAATAAAATACGATACTCGGTACTTAGTGATCAATAGGCAGGATAGTACAAGATTCAGACATTCGTGTTGGGCATCAACGGTATAGTACAATTAAAATGGGGAAAGTTAAGGTCCCAGTATAATGTCAACGCATATTTTCTTTGAAGGAAGCAAATTTACATGGAACAGTACGCTCCACCATTTGCATATAGGATGCCAATACATGATTCCTTAACTACTAGAACATCTACGACATAGCTTGATACTAGTTGGCATGTAGACATCATGATGCATTCCTCCAAGTTTTCACGAGACTAATTATTTATTATCACCTATAACAACCATGCTTATACTGTATACTTTCACATGATAGTAACCAATATAAAACAAGAAGTTTACTTGTGTATTCAAGATTTTCACGAATACCTGAGGAAGGCAATTATCTCTGAAGGTTCTAGTGTCTATCCATTCCTTAACAATGCCTGAACAAACAACAAAGCAAATCTGAACAAAAGAGAGTGAATATGAACTAACAAAAAAAATCCTCAGGCATGATGTCCTGATCTTGTATGATATCTTCCTTTAGAACACTTACTATGTTTTCAGGTATCCCATTTTCTAATTGCTGTTCAGTTTCCTCTTCTGCAGAGACAGCTGAATTTTCAGTCTCGGTCTTTTTCTCCTTTTTGGAATTATCATCAGCATTTTCCTCATCCATCAGATAAACACTCGGATCCAAATGTATTCCCTGAAGACAAGATGCCAGTCAACATTATAAGTAACTTACGCATGCGGGTCATCCTACCAAAATAAATATGTTACAGATGTTTTGGCTTGCCTCCCACCCCATCCCAAACAAAACTCAGTCTGCTTGTTTACTACTAGTCACACATCATTAACTAGTGTCCAATGCAACAAGTGCTAGATATTAAAAGTGGCAGTGTAGAGCTATGCATGTTTCATTGCTTCCCATCTAGTAAGCCACGACATACCTCTATAATAATTGGCTTCCCATCTTTCATTACTTTCTTCAAATCAGCAGCCAAACCTAGTATGAAAATAATAAGAAGAAAAACCAAATAAGTGTCCGCGACTAATTTATCTCGAAAGCAAGCAGCTTCCACGCGTGTAGTACAAAACACTTTTTGCCACAAAATATTGCACACCTTTCCGAACAACTCTGCAATCTCTGCAAAACTCGGTGAAGTTCTTCAGGTGAATTAAAATACGAGGTTGACTTGGCCCTCGGTACCGTGTTCTCGTCATTCTGCTTCCTGCCGCTTGGCGTCTACAGCTTGGCAGTCTTCTTGGGCCGCTCCGACACTATGGCCAGCAGCGTGTTGTTGAGCGCGGAGAGCCATGGATTATGATATTACCCCCCAGCAAAAATATCCTAAATATCACACAAAGGGGGTAATAAGCACATGTATTATTCTTTCTAGGAAAAAATCACCCATACGGTTGATACATATAGCTATTAACCAATGTGGAATAAAGTAACGGCAGAGAAATCCAGACCGAAGATCATGATAGATTGAAGAACTTATCTAATCCAGATAAATCCAGAGAAGACAATATTGATTTGGTTGCAGCAGGGTGACACTAAGCATCCGGTGCAATGGCCAGGGTTGATGCACTCCATCAGGCATGTGAGAAGAACCAAGTGAAGTAGGTGTCAGTAAGCATCAAGGATGTTGATTCTTAAGGTCAAACCAAGTAAAATAAGGGCCAACTAATTACACCATGATGAAGGAAAGTACAGATTGATATTATTACACTATTGTCAATGATCACAACAGATTTTACTCAACTTATGCAAATGAGCACTAGTTTCCACGAGAAAGAATAAACTCTAGTAGGTACTATAACCAGCAAGGCCAAACATTTATCCAAAAAATTGTCGAAATAGTTAAAATATTACTGCAAAATAGTTTCATTGCATCAATGCTTATCTGTTCAAGTATGTATAACTCATTTTGTAGAGCAATAGGTGATATAATTTCCCCCATTTAATTTGGTAAGAGAAACATTAAGCTCTGTAGTCTTCCATGTTGTTTAATTAATTTTTTTGAATGAATGAAGAAACCTAGAAAGAAAAGAGTAGCATTTGAATGAATGAATTAGAACAACATTTAAGAGACCAGTCAAAACACTTGGATTCAGCATATTAATCAGAGCAAACTCATAGAGAGAAAAGCGCATACACAAGATCTCCTCAAATGCAAGACATAGACTAACTTAAAATTCAAACAAGCATGTGGTTATTTAGCAGATTACAGTACTGCATTCATCATCAATTCAACAGCAAGAGAAACTAACAGGAATTTGGGTACTGGTTATTTAGCAGATTACAATGCTCCCTAAAAAAGGAACGGAAAGGGGTCACTTCTACCTTTCACGGTGATGTTAATGATGCACGGTGGCCAAGGTGATGACCTGCAGCTCCCACGGATCCGTCCCCTGGCATCCCTAGTCGTCGGGCGTGCAAAGACAACCCCAGCTCCCCAGGTCCGACGCAATGTGTCCACCTTCCAGTGAGGTCGATCCCCAGATTCCGCACGAGCTCGCCGGCCGCCACCGCACCTGAAAAACCAGAAGACAAAAAATTTCAGATCCGTATCTTTGCTGCTGTATGAGATAGGTTGTGGCAGATGCGCAGGTCACAAAAATGGGAACCAATAATGGAGGGATATGGGAGTTGCAAGTCAACCTCGACTAGCGCCGCGAACTCGGCGAGGCTAATGAAACCGTTGCCGTCCGCCTCGTCCATCATTCGACTTGTCGTCGGTGGGATTGTGGGGCGGCAGTGGTGCAATCGGGGCTGGAGCAAGTGGGGAATGAGGGAAGCGGCTGGAGCAAGCGGGGAAGAGGCTCTTGAACAAAGGGTGGCGGCGGTGCAATCGGGGCTGGAACAAAGGGCGACGGCGGTGCAATCTAGGGTGACGAACAAAGGATATGTGGATGTCACTAGAGAATGATCGAACCAGTTGGAGAAAGCGGGGAAGAGGCTCTCGAACAGAGGGCGGCGGCGGCATGCGTGGATCTCGCTGGAGAAGGAGGGGATCTCGCTGGAGAAGAAGGGGATCTCGCACGGATCTCGCTTGTGTGTGGCAGCGGGAGGTAGGATTAGGGTTGGGAAGCCAAGAAAGAAGGTGAGAGGCGTTCGCTGGGAGGGTGCGGGCGTGGCGATTTTGGCTGGCACGCGTGCGATGGGTACCATGCCACGTCATTTATCCTTGCCAAGTTCCCACGGATCAACATCCTATCCGTCCATTCTATTCACATCCAATGGCCCATCTTTTTATCCTTCGTATTTAGAACTTTCTAACTATTATGACGATTTCAGTGAAAGAAATTATGACGTTTTTGAGCGAAATCGTCATAGTTTATTGAGGTTTTGGCTCTCCCAAGAAGCTTCAGACCACCTGGTGCGGAATCTTCATAAATCTAAGACGATTTTGTAGATGGTCACTACCAAAACGTCATAAGTTAACACATTTCTTGTAGTGACCGGAATCATTCCCCAACTCCGAAACAGGACTTTCCTTATATGAATCTTATTCTCCGGACCATTCCGGATCTCCTCGTGATATCCCGGATCCTATTCGAGACTCTGAACAACATTCAGTCTCTTACTCATCATTCCATAACTACGCAACAACTTCGAATCCTTAAGTGTGTCTCCCTACGGTTCGTGAATTATGCGGACATGACCGAGACACTTTCCGATCAATAACCAATAGAGGAATCTGGAAATTCATATGGATCCCACATATTTCTACGATTACTTTGCGATCGAATGAACCACTTACATTAGATACCAATTTCCCTTTGTCTCACGATAGTTTACTTATCCGAGGTTTTGATCGTCGGTATCTCTGCATACCTAGTTCAACCTCGTTACCGATAAGTACTCTTTTTTTGTTCCCGTGATATGTGATCCCTTGTGAGCCAGTCACATGCTTGCAAGATAATTGGATGGCATTCCACCAAGAGGGCCCAGAGTATATCTATCCGTCATATGGATGGACAAATCCCACTCTTGATCCATGTGTCTCAACCCATACTTTCCGAACACTCAATGCCACCTTTATAGCCACCCAGTTACGGTGTGGTGTTTGATGTCATCAAAGCATCCTTCCGCTGATGGTGATTAAACCTTAGCATCCCGTGATTAAACCTTTATAGCCACCCAGTTACGGTGTGGTGTTTCATATCATCTATACGACTCATTGTCTGTACATGATAGGCTCGTCAAGATCAAACCTTAGCATCCGCATGAGCAAATCTGGCTTGCTCATGTTGTATACACTCGTAGAATCTAAGACACCCGATCATCACATGGTGCTTTCGAAACAATGAGCTTTAGCAACGGTGCTTACTAAGGATGAACACTTTAAAACTTGAAATTGTGTGCTTGAGGGATCATCTTATAATGCTACCGTCGTGAACTAAGCAATACAAGATTCATAAAATATTAACATCACATGCAATTCATAATATGTGATATGATATGGCCTTTCTTCTTGTGCTTCCGATCTCCATCTTCAAGCACGAACATGATCTCCATCATCACCTGTGTGGCGTCAAGGTCAGTGGCGCCGCTTCATGGTTGTCGTCCACTAGCATCAACTATTACAACTTCTTTGAATAGACAGGCAGGTCTTAACAGAATTTAAAATACAACCATATGGCTCCTGCCGGTTGCCAACTTACAATAAGGGACATTGCATACATCATATATAATCACAATCATGGCCATATCACATCACAGCACACCCCTGCAAAACAAAGTTAGACGCCTCTAATTTTCTTTGCATGTTTTACGTGGTTTGGGGCTTTCAATAAGTGTCGTTCTAACTTACAAACAAGAACCACAACATTGATACTAGTATTGTCAATCACCTGTTGTAAATTGAATCTTAACTATGTTGGGAGAAACAGGAACCCGCAAAGCCACTTATACAATAAAAGTTGCATGTCAAGCGTGGAGCAAGTCTCATGAACGATGTGATGTAAGGTTAGCCCGGGCCGCTTCATCCCACCATACCACAAGATGCATAGTACACAAGAAGCAATCGACAACAAAAGCATCAACGCCCATAATGACCATTGTGTTCTACTCGTGCAACAGATCTACATATAGACACGGCTCTGATACCACTGTAGGGGTTCGTAGCATGGAAAACAAAATTTTTCTACCGCATGCAAACAAACAAGCCAAGATCTATCTACTAGATTGTAGCAACGAGTCGATAGAGGAACTCACCCTAGAAGATTCCAAATCGGTTAACGAGAGCGGATTCTCGTGGGTGATGTAGTCGTACTCTTGCCGATCTCAAGATCGTGTAGACGATCCTTCCGGCGCTGCATTCCGGCAGCGCTTCCGCAGTCGGTCACACGTTCGATACTCGATGAAGACCTTCCTCTCCCTTGTTCCAGCAGGCAGCGGAGGTTGTAGCACTCTCCTTGCGATTCCGGCAACACGATGGCGTGGGCACCGGAAGTAGAGGGGAGATCTCGCAGGGCTTCGCCTTAAGCCGGAGCGACTATGGTGGACTATGAGAGAGGCCTTGGCGATCTAGGGTTTAGAGGGCACCAAGGGAGGAGTCTAGCCGGTGGCTAGGGTTAGGGTTCACCCCAATTCAGCGAGTTGGTGGTGCCCTAGGCGACGGCAGCAGCAGGGGTGGTGGCGCCGGCGGCTTAGGGTTAGGGTTTCGGGGTGTGAGAGGTGTAGGCTAGAGGGGCACCCCTGCCCCTCCTTATATAGGAGGGAGGGCGCCGGATGTAGCACCCCGCGTAAATCCACTACTAGAAAATCGCCGTGTTTTTGTTTTATGCATCATCATGACATCATCATGCGTGCCTTGTCATAAAAGTATAATACAAAATCCTATTTTGTTTTTTTATAGTACTCCCCTTCTTTATTTCAAAATACAAACCCCAGATCTATCTGGATATTTTATCTGTCTAAAAACTAATTACAAACATATTTTAAATATTAAATAAAAAAAATATATTATTTTTGGAAGGCAGCCAGCCAGGCCCAAAAGCCCAGCCGGCCACCTCCAACCAAACCCTAAACCTAACCCTAGCAAAAACCTAGATCTAATACCACCCTCAACCCACTCCCGCCGCCGCCGCCACTCTCTGAAAAAAAACACGCACGCACCCCACCTCCACCCGCTGGCCCACCCACAACCCCACTTCCTGCACGCAACACACCCACACAACCAAACCCACCCCTGTTCCATCGCGATTCCCGGCCCCACCGCCTTCCCACGCACGCGACCCGCTCGCCCCGCACCTCTCCTTCCTCTTGCTTGACTTCTCCCTGTCGCCGCCATCTCCCCCCTCAGAGCTTCTTCGCCGCCGCCCGCAGGACCCCGTGGCCACGCCTCGCTGTAGCCACGCCGAACGGCCTACCTTGCCTTCCCCTCTCCGCAACCACCGCCTTGTGCGCCCGCGGGCTCTCCTCCGCCCCGGAGCCCTCCCCGAGGCCGCCCCTGCTGCCGTCCTCACCTCCGCCCCGCCGCCATCAAGCCCTGCGCCAGCGGCCGCCGTCCTCTACACTCGCCATGCCGGCCGCCGGACGTCGCTCGCCTCAGCCGGCAGTGTGCGCCGCTCGATGCTGCCATCTACAGAGCACCTCCCTGGCCGTGCCACCGCCGCATACGGCGTATCCCGCACCTTCCGGTGGACGCCGTCCATTTCCTGCGTGCCACGCCGTCCTCCGTCTGCCCGTTTTCCCCAACGCTGGACGCCTCGTATCTGTTGTCTCCAGTGCGTGCCTGATGCAAATGCTTCCACTCAAGCACATGTGAGTGCTAAGCGCTGCCACTACATGTGTGTTCTTCCTTCGGCACTTGTGGTGTTTGACGCTGCTTGTGTGTTTGTGTGTTTAGGATGCTCACGGTCCGTGAGACCGCCCCAGAATTCCAGACCGACCCCGGTCCCTGTTCCCCAACAAGAACAACTACCCAAAGGACACCAAAAAAACAAGTTCTCCTCGTCGACGGACCGACTTGATGCCAAAGATCCTGACATCAGTCCAAGATCATCGTCGTGGATCTTCATGGACACCAAGTTCGCCTTCCCGAGAACCGACGCCACGGAACGAGCCCCAAGACCTAGAACCGAAGATCCAAAGACCAAGACCGAACCTCTCCGAACCCCAAGAACCAAGTGCGCCGAAACCCTAATGTGTGAACCTTTTCGAGACCCATATTTTTATAATATGATATATATCTGTTGCATATATTTGTACATGCTTGCATTCATCTCATCTTGTGTGGTTTGGGGGCCTTATACTGATTCACCTAATAAGTAAATATGGAGGCCATATATAGGCGAAGCTAGTCTAATATTTGCCGCATTTAAATTTGTGTAGCGAACCGGTGCTATCTTTTGCCTTGTTATTGCAACATTTAAATTGCGGGGTATTTAAACAATATGAACCTTCTAAATAATTGTCGGGACCCCGGTTCCGCTTAATATGGTCTAGTTTCATCGCATCTTTGCCATGTCATACATCATGCATGCATCATGCCCGATCTTTTGTCGTAGTATTAAATAGTGCATCCGGTGTTTCTTCTAGTGCTTTGTTTCTTCACGGATTAGGCCGACGAGTTGATGCGAGTGTCGACCCGATCTTCGGATGAACCTCCAGCAATGTTTTCAGGCGAGCATTCTTCCCTTTGTACCTATTTTACTTTTTATTTCCTCCTTTTGATCTATTGCTATCCGTGTTGCAATGCTTTAGTTTCTGTACCCCTTTTATAATACTTGCAACCTCTATATTGCCTTGGACACCTCCTATTGCCTGTTGATTGATAGACAGTCGGCCTTGCGAGTCGTAGTTGCTTGCTCAGGTGCTGCTTCGCGTCGTCGATATTCCACCGTTGTTGGGTGGTTGGCACATGCTTAATGGTGGATATGATCATGGATTTAATTACTGTTTAATAACTAAAATTGAAAGTAGGTAAATGCAGAGGCACCGGTGGGTAATAGACAATGGTTTTTAACCGCTCACTGGTGTCCCGTAGGACCCCGAGTTTGACACCTGTTCCGAGATCGAGCGCGCTAACCACAGGTGGGGTGTGTGGGCACCCCCATCGATTAGTACCTGATTTCAAAGTACTGTACCGGGGGCCACAAAGTAGTTTGGGGTTTTATTACTATCCTGTACTTATGCCATGATTTACTGCTTTATTTACTATTGCGCGTGGAGCGCTTGTACTGTTTTGGAACCCCGTGCGACGTTTTCGCGGTATCGACAAGCCCAGTCACACTTTCGGGTTCCCCAGTCGTTTACAACCGTCGTCACAAACACTGGGTCCGTCTCGGAGACCGGCCGACTTCGTTACGGGTAGCTTAGTGGGGTGGCCCCATGTGCTTGCTTTGGGTCTGGGAAACGTCGTGTCCGAAACCCCGTCGACATACCGTTGGGTGTATGTTTTGTGATCTTGTACCTACCTGATCTGACAACAAGGGTGTAGGTGCGTGTGGAAACTTTGGTGCACCCCTGCAGGGTTAAATCTTTTCGAGAAGCCGTGTCCACGGTTATGGACGACATGGAGCACAGTTTTCGATCATAGACAACTATAACTAAAGTTTACTGTTATAATTTGACTTGTATTAGATATGACTAGTAATCAGCTTCACTACAACGGAATGGCTAAATAAAAGTACCAACAACTGCTGGGTTTGGAATATCTCATGCTAATTGTATCTGACTAGTAAGTGTTGCAACTACAACGGAATGGTTAACTAAAAGTGCCCACTGCTTATTATATCAGGACGACTATCTATACCTGACTAGTAATTGCTGCAACGATAATTGAATAAATAAAACTATCAACTGTGTGAGTTTCTCGGATGACTTCCTCGTTTGGTCTCAAGGGGGGGGAATACCAGGATGGGTATGTTTGGTGGTAGTATCAGGATGGTTTCGAATAGGTCTTTCTTATCTCTCTCTGATAGCCAACAGTTGTATCGAGTCTCTATAGGTTGTTTAGTGCATGTTGCGCTGCCATCCACCATACCTATGTAGGCGAGACCGCCAATTCTAGTCTCGCTGCGTGTCTTGGCCTCGATCTTGCTCTCTTTTTCCTTTGCCCTTTGTCGGCACCCCTTTTGTTTAAGCAGGTTTTGAGATCGACGTTGTTAGCAGGGTTACCCTTCCGGCTTGGCCTGGGCAGGGTTATGGACGCCATTGGTTATTCTTCAGGGCTCTTAGCCCCATTTGCATTTTGTCCGTAGTTGGACATTGTATCGTTTTCAGGGTGATTTGGGTCTTTGTATTGTATATATGTATTCTTGACTCTTTGAGTCATTGTTGTATATATCTGTTATGTGGGTTCCATCGTGGACTATTGTGTAATGGTATTACTTCGTTTTCCACCCGCACGAAAGTGCCTGGTGGGCACCTTTGAATCGTTTTTATGCGGGTTTGGCGGGAATCGCTAAGACTTGCATAGGGTCGATTCCTGAGGGTGTTACACCGGCCAGGGGGAGGACTCCTCCCCCAAGTCGGCCTCCTTGGCCGGTGGTGTAGGGAGGAGGACTTCCTCCCCAAGTAGGTTTCCTACTCTCCCTCCACCAAGCAAAACTGCAGTTTGACTTTTCAAATTGGCGTTTGACTTTTCAAACTAGGATTTGATTTATCCCTTTATTTTGCTCAGCCATGATACCTAGTACATGATGAAACCATTCCACATTGTCATGAAACATTCATGTACCCTTCCCCTCCGGGGTGCCGGACCTTCCGGAACCTTCTAGAACATTCCCGATGAAAACACCGGAATCATTCCCCAACTCCGAAACAGGACTTTCCTTATATGAATCTTATTCTCCGGACCAATCCGGATCTCCTCGTGATATCCCGGATCCTATTCGAGACTCCGAACAACATTCAGTCTCTTACTCATCATTCCATAACTACTCAACAACATCGAATCCTTAAGTGTGTCTCCCTACGGTTCGTGAATTATGCGGACATGATCGAGACACTTCTCCGATCAATAACCAATAGAGGAATCTAGAAATTCATATGGCTCCCACATATTTCTACGATTACTTTGCGATCGAATGGACCACTTACATACGATACCAATTTCCCTTTGTCTCACGATAGTTTACTTATCCGAGGTTTTGATCGTCTGTATCTCTACATACCTAGTTCAACCTTGTTACCGATAAGTACTCTTTTCTCATTCCCGTGATATGTGATCCCTTGTGAGCCAGTCACATGCTTGCAAGCTAATTGGATGACATTCCACCGAGAGGTCCCAGAGTATATCTATCCATCATATGGATGGACAAATACCACTCTTGATCCATGTGTCTCAACCCATACTTTCCGAACACTTAATGTCACCTTTATAGCCACCCAGTTACGGTGTGGTGTTTGATGTCATCAAAGCATCCTTCCGGTGATGGTGATTAACATGATCTCATGGTCGAAGGAATTAGGTTACTATGTATCACAAAGCTTATAGCAAATGAAATATATTAAATGACTTGATCTTTATGCTACGCTTAACTATAGGAGTATGTCCATCACATCATTCTCCTAATGATATGACTCTGTTGTTAATAACATCTCTATGTTCATGATCAAGAAACCATGATCATATATTAACCAACAAGCTAGTTTAACAAGAGGCTTTGCTAGGGACTCTTTTATGTTTACAAATCACACAAGTATTAATGTTTCCTGTTAATACAATTATAGCATGGTATGTAAACATTTATCATAAGTATGAAGATATGATAATAACCACTTTATTATTGCCTCTTGGGAATATCTCCAACAAAGATACATCGTGAGGTTCTAAGATGGTTATTAGTAGGATATCAATAACGGAGTCAATATTTCAACATGCCGAGTCCACGGGCTTAAGAGTCATGACTATCACATATGAATTCAGAGGCTAATGCCGGTGATGGTTCGAGGCTATATCCCTGAGCGTGTCTGGCGGCCGCTTGCGGAGCTGAGCCATTCTTCTGCATGCTCTATGATAAATAAATATGTAAGGACATGATGAAACGATTGAGTATGAAAATTTCGGAGTTGATATGCAAATTAGAGATTATATTTCCTCCGAGCTTCTTTACTCCGATGATACATCTCATTTTGCATCTATCTAACGACGCTGTTATGGAGGACTAGTCCAGTTCCATTGGTAGTTCTGTATTGAGAGAAAATTTAAGCGTATTCGAACGAAATGTGGAAACAAAAATTGGACTGAAGCATGCATACCCGAGGCATATATCATCGAGGAGGTGTCAGATGCCACAACAACATACTATCCCGATGATGTTCCCACTCTGCATAATAAGCTCTCTCGGTACAATGTCGACGAGCCCAGCTATAAACCCAAGCTCCTTCTCTTCCAAGGGCAAGGTGGCAAATTCGGTGGTAAAAAAAGGTATAACATGACGATGCAAGAGTGGGAGGACATCATGCTCTATGTGTTGATGAACATTAAGGAAGTAGAGGTTCCTTTCATGTGGCATCCCGCAAAACCACTACTAGAAAATCGCGTTGTTTTTGTGCATTGCATCGCCATCATCTTGCATTGTTTGTCTGAACTATTTCGAAAAGCCTAGTTTTGCTTTGTACAAACACCCCTCTTTATTTCAAAGGCAAAACCCCGATCGTATCGGATATTTTATTTCCCTAAAAACTAATTGCAAAGTGGCCTTGTTTTAAAATAAACAAAACCAAACAAACACATCTTTACAAAACCTAGACTCAAAATCCTATTCCCACCCGAATCTATCCTACCCACCAACCGCAGTGTGCCACCTCACTCTCTCCCCAATCCATACCCACCCCGCCACATCATCAATCCACCAGCCCCACTTCCCCCTCTCCCTCTTTCTCACACAGTCCCACCTTACCCCTCTCACTTACAGTCTGGCCCCACCCCAACCCGCTGCCACCTCACCCCTTTTCCCCTCCTCTCTCTCTTCTTTACACCGCATCCACCCAGCCACCTCTCCCCGACACCTGGGCCCCCTCCATCTCCCTGGACCCGCTCCCCTCTCCCCACTCTCTCACACCCTCCCGCGGGCCCGCTCCCCATGGCCCACCCCGGGCCCCACCCCGACCGAACCGCCCCCACCCACCGCGTCTTCCCCGCGTCGTTCCCACCTCTCTCTGCCTCCCCCGTTCTCTCTCATCTGCCTGCTGAGCCTGCCTCACGCCTCCCTCTCTCCTCTCCCCTCCCCGGCGCCCTGCTCGACCTCGCCTTCTCCGCCCGTCGTCGGCGCTCGCCTTGCTCCGCCTTCCACCTCTCCCTCCGCGCACGCTCCCTCCTCCCGCCTCCTCTTCTGTCACCGACGGGCCCCCTCGCCGCCGGCGCCCCCACCCTCCGCTCGCCAACCCCGACACCGCCAGCTCTCCCTCCGGCCCCAGCGCCCTCGCCACCGCAGCCTCATCTCCCTCCCCACCCTCTTCCTCCTCTCGCTTCTGCCTCCTCCCTCTGGCGGCTCACCCGCCTCCGCCTCAGCCATGCACCTTCCGCCCTAGCATCTCCACCTCCAGCTGGCTCCGCCTCTCTCCTCGGCCGCTCTCTTCCCCCGACCAGCCGACCTCCGCCCGTGCTCGCTTGAGCCCCGAGCCTCGGCGCTGGCTCCTCCTCCTGCCGGGTCGCTGGCGCCAGCGTCCTGCTGCCGCCGCCGTCGCCTCGCTCCCGCCCGCCCACTGCCGCTGGCGGGCCCCTCGGCCAGCGCCCGCTGGAGCTCGCCTCCACCTCCTCGAGGCCGCCCCTCCCCGAGCCGTGAGGCCCTCCGCGTCGACCTCCGTGTCGGGCCCCTTCTTGTCTGGACGCCGTCGTCGTGCGAAGCCGGGGCAGAGGCGTCCTCGGCCTCACCTGCGAGGCAACGCGCGGCCTCAGCCTTCCTGCAGTGCCAGAGCCGCGTGTGCTGTCCCGCGCCAAGCCCCCTCCGCGCCATGGCGTCGTCGCGAGCCGCATGTCCTCTGGCACGGTGTGTGCTCGTGGGGCGTGTTTGTGCAAGAGCTAGCGTTATCCGAGAGGTGCAAGCCAAGATCGGCCCGAAGACCATGTGCTACTACAAGACCGTTGATGACCACGGAACCAAAACCCCCAAGATCTTCACAATCGGTGCCGCATCCATGTACCTAGAAACTATCAAAATCTTGGGGACGACAAGATCGACGCCGTCTCAAGTACGTCCTCGACATTGGAGTCGGAATGCCAAGATCACCCACACGGACCGAAGGCGATCCGTGCGGTGCCGCACCAAGATCTCCGAAAAACCCCGGTACCGGACAAGTTCGCCATCGACCTCGAGAACGCCTACACGGAACAACAAGATCGCCACACGGACGCGAACCCCAAGACCCTGAGGCCCCGAACCGAAGACCGATCCGAAGCGCTAGGACTCGAAGCCGAAGAACGCCAAGATCGCCGATGCGAATACGCCAAGTTCGTCTACCCCGGTACCCGAACCACTCAAGTTCGCCATCGACGACAAGATCGGCACCGACCAGGGCGAGACCGATGCGCCCCCGACGCCGAACCAAGTCCGGCTTCCCGGATGCGACAATACCTACCTCCGTTATCCGAGACCGAGCCCATCGAACCCCGAACCCTGAGACCGACCCCGAACCCCCGGAACCCCAAGTTCGTCGAGGCCCTCTAATGTGTGAACCCTTCCCAAACCCTATTTTATAATATAATATCAAATTGTTGCATATTAAATTATCATACTTGCATGCATATTGTCGTGTGGTTTGGGGGCCTTATGCCGATTCATCTCATAATTAAATATGGGGCCCATATGCGGGCAAATCCAGTCTCATATTGGCCTCATTTAAATTTGTGTAGCGAACCGATACTATGTTTTGCCTTGTTAAGACAATATTTAAATTGCGGGTTATCTAAACAACTTGAACATATTAATTAATTGTCGGGACCTCGGTTCCGCTTAATATGACCTAATTGCATCCCAGCTTTGCCATGTCATCCATCATACATGCATCATGCCCTATCTTTTGCCGTAGTATTAAATATAGCATCCGGTGTTTATTCTAGTGTTTTGCTTCTTCGCGGATAAGGCCGTTGAGTTGATGTGAGCTTCGCCCCGATCTTCGGATGAACCTTCGGCAATGTTTTCAGGCGAGCATCTCCCCCTTTCTACCTATCTTACTTTTATAGTATTTATTCCCTCCTGTTGATCTATTGCTATCTGTGTTGCGATGCTCTAGTTTTCGTACCCGTGATATCCCTCGCAGCCTTATATTGCCTTGGACACATCCTATTACCTGTTGTTTGGTAGATAGTTGGACTTGCGCGTCGTAGTCGCTTGCTCAAGTGCTGTTGCGTGTCGTCTAGTACCACAGTTGTTGGAGTATTGCCGCCTGTTTGATGTTGGAGATGATCATGGCTTTACTTATCGTTCACTTTAATTACTGTTTAACAACTAAAATTGAAGTAAGTAAGCAGAGGCATCGGTGGGTGATAGATAATATTTGGTTTCCGACCGCCCACTTGTGTCCCGTAGGACCCCGAGTACTTGATACCTGTTCCTTGATTTATCGCGCTATCCACATCCGGGAGGATTATGGGACCCCAGGCGAGCTTGATTCGGTCTTATTTCTTGGGGCCACAAACTAGTTTGAGGTTTTATTTACTATCCTGTACTTATGCCATGCTACTACTATATTTACGATTGTGCGAGGAGCACCTTGTCTTGTCTGTTAGGGTCGGGACACGATTTGCGGTGTCGACAAGCCCGTTTGGGTTCCCGATCGTTCACCGTCCACCCAAACCTCGGGTCCGTCTCGAGTCACTAACCGTTGGTGTACTCCAAGGGTGGCCCTGAAATATTTCTGAATCCTGTGATTGCTTTGTCGTGAAGGCCTCGTTGGGTTTTGATTTGGTTTTTCCGAGGTTGATCGAGTGTGTGTTGCTATTTGTGCACCCCGGCCGGGTTAAAACTTTCTGAAAGCCGTGTCCGCGGTTATGGACGACTTGGAGCACAGTATCTCGATCATAGACAACTATAACTAAAGTAGTGCTATAAATTTGACTTTATAATGACTAGTAATCAGCTTCAACTACAACGGAATGGCTAAATAATTCTGCCCACAATTGCTTGTTTGGGTCGTCGCTTACGACCATTGTACCTGACTAGTAAGTATTGCAACTACAACGGAATGGATAAATAAAGGTACCAACAACTGCTGGGTTTTGGGTTATCTCATGCTAATTGTATTTGACTAGTAAGTGTCGCAACTACAACGGAATGGTTAACTAAAAACGACCCACTGCTTATTTTATCAGGATAATTATCTACATCTGACTAGTAATTGCTGCAACGATAACTGAATAAATAAAACTGCCAACGGTGTGAGTTCCTCGGTTGACTTCCTCGTTTGGTCTCGAGGGGAAAACACCGGGCGGGTTTGTCGATGGTAGAATCAGGTTGGTTCGAATAGGTCTATCTTACCCCTCTCGATAGTCGCCGGTTGTACGAGTCTCTATAGGTTGTTTAGTGCATCTTTGCTGCGCTTGATCCACCATACCTATGTGGCGAGGACCGCGATTCTAGCCTCGTGTCTTGGCCTCGATCGACGCTCCTCTTTTCCTTTGCCCTTTGTCGGCACCCTTTTGTTTAAGCAGGTTATGAGATCGGCGTCGTTAGCGAGGTTACCCTTCCGGCTGGGCAGTTATGGGCATATGGTTATTCTTGGGCTCTTAGCCCCATTTGCATCTTGTCCGTAGCTGGACGCTCTCTCGTTTTCAAGGTGATTTGGATCTTTGTATATTATATCTGTATTCTTGACTCGTTGAGTCGCTGTTGTATATATCTGTTCTGTGGGTCCCATCGAAGACTGTTGTGTAATGTTATTACTTCGTTTTCCACCCGCACGAGAGTGCCTGGTGGGCACCTTTGAATCGTTTCTATGCGGTTTTGGCGGGTTTCGCTAAAACTTGCATAGGGCCGATTCTGAGGGTGTTACAGAGTGGTATCAGAGCTCAGCAGTTGCGATACCCCACAAGTCCAGCCTGTAGGATAACCTAGCTAACGGCCGAAGTAGAGTGTCAAAACTATTTTTGCAAAATCGGTTGGATAGTTCTGGTTAGGTCTGCTTTTACTCCTTACCCCTCTGCTATTCTCCTCTTATCTCTACGCGTTTTGAATCCGCTCTCTTCTCTTTCTTCGAGTCCAGGAATTCTCGTGGTTGGGTTTCCGTCGTACCTTCAGGGTTTCGCTTCCTCCTCTGATAACGGTGTTCTACCATCCGGTGTTCAAGCTGCCTGAGGAATCCGTCTACTGCGGTACCATTCTTTGTTCCTTGTTTGTGCCTTCCGGTGTTTTCCGACGCGACGACATCATCTACGCCAGATCCGATGCAGAGTCTGCATCACTCCTTTGTTTCCGAACCTCGCTTGTCGAGATCTTCAGTCTAATTCCGAGAGTTGGTTGCATAATTCGCCTATTCGTGTGCAGAGTAATGGTTTGGGTGCGCGATGGACTGATCACCATCCGACTACTCTTATCATTCGCTCTTGTACATCGAATCAGTGGATCCAGCAATTTTACTCCGTCCACGGAAGTTAGAGGTGGCTTTATTTGTTGATGCCTCTACCTTCGACCTTTTGTTTCCGGAGTGTTCTCTCGACGATCACGGACAACGACCTCTTGTTAGTGTTGTCGCGAGGATCTACACGAAGCGAGAAGACGCAGATCGCCGACCTTCTTTCCGGTACCATGAGGCGGATCTCGAGGGCGAGATCCATTGTTAGTGGTGTCGAATTGTGGCATCCCGCAAAACCACTACTATAAAATCGCGTTGTTTTTGTGCATTGCATCGCCATCATCTTGCATTGTTTGTCTGAACTATTTCGAAAAGCCTAGTTTTGCTTTGTACAAACACCCCTATTTATTTCAAAGGCAAAACCCTGATCGTATCGGATATTTTATTTCCCTAAAAACTAATTGCAAAGTGGCCTTGTTTTAAAATAAACAAAACCAAACAAACACATCTTTACAAAACCTAGACTCAAAATCCTATTCCCACCCGAATCTATCCTACCCACCAACCGCAGTGTGCCACCTCACTCTCTCCCCAATCCATACCCACCCCGCCACATCATCAATCCACCAGCCCCACTTCCCCCTCTCCCTCTTTCTCACACAGTCCCACCTTACCCCTCTCACTTACAGTCTGGCCCCACCCCAACCCGCTGCCACCTCACCCCCTTTCCCCTCCTCTCTCTCTTCTTTACACCGCATCCACCCAGCCACCTCTCCCCGACACCTGGGCCCCCCATCTCCCTGGACCCGCTCCCCTCTCCCCACTCTCTCACACCCTCCCGCGGGCCCGCTCCCCCTGGCCCACCCCGGGCCCCACCCCGACCGAACCGCCCCCACCCACCGCGTCTTCCCCGCGTCGTTCCCACCTCTCTCTGCCTCCCCCGTTCTCTCTCTCATCTGCCCCGCCGAGCTCGCCCGCTGCCGCTCCCTCTCTCTCCTCTCCCCTCCCCGGCGCCCTGCTCGACCTCGCCTTCTCCGCCCGTCGTCGGCGCTCGCCTTGCTCCGCCTTCCACCTCTCCCTCCGCGCACGCTCCCGCCTCCTCTTCTCTCCCCTCGCCCTTGGCGCCCACCTCCGCTCGCCAACCCCGACACCGCCAGCTCTCCCTCCGGCCCCAGCGCCCTCGCCACCGCAGCCTCATCTCCCTCCCCACCCTCTTCCTCCTCTCGCTGCCCCCCGTCTCTCCTCCCCTCTGGCCGGCTCTGCCGCCCGCCTCCTCGCCGGCAGCCGCGGCACCCTTCCGCCGCCTAGCATCTCCACCTCCGGCGCCGGCTCCCGCCTCTCTCCCCTCCCGCTCTCTTCCCGACCGGCGCTGACCTCCGCCAGCGCTCGCCGTCCGAGCCTCGCGCGTGGGCTCCCTCCTCTCGGCCGCGGCTGGCGCCTCTGCGGCCGCCGCTGCCCGCCGTCCGCCTCGCTCGGGCCGCCACCGTGGCGGCGCCCTGCCTGTGGCGCGCCCCTGCCGGAGCTCGCCTCCACCTCCTCGAGGCCGCCCCTCCCCGAGCCGTGAGGCCCTCCGTGTCGACCTCCGTGCCGGGCCCCTTCTCGTCTGGACGCCGTCGTCGTGTGAAGCCAGGGCAGAGGCGCCCTCGGCCTCACCTGCGAGGCAACGCGCGGCCTCAGCCTTCCTGCAGTGCCAGAGCCGCGTGTGCTGTCCCGTGCCAAGCCCCCTCCGCGCCATGGCGTCGTCGCGAGCCGCATGTCCTCTGGCACGGTGTGTGCTCGTGGGGCGTGTTTGTGCAAGAGCTAGCGTTATCCGAGAGGTGCAAGCCAAGATCAGCCCGAAGACCATGTGCTACTACAAGTCCGTTGATGACCATGGAACCAAAACCCCCAAGATCTTCACAATCGGTGCCGCATCCATGTACCTAGAAACTATCAAAATCTTGGGGACGACAAGATCGACGCCGTGTCAAGTACGTCCTCGACATTGGAGTCGGAATGCCAAGATCACCCACACGGACCCGAAGGGCGATCCCGTACCCGGTGCCGCACCAAGATCTCCGAAAAACCCCGGTACCGGACAAGTTCGCCATCGACCTCGAGAACGCCTACACGGAACAACAAGATCGCCACACGGACGCGAACCCCAAGACCCTGAGGCCCCGAACCGAAGACCGATCCGAAGCGCCAGGACTCGAAGCCGAAGAACGCCAAGATCGCCGATGCGAATACGCCAAGTTCGTCTACCCCGGTACCCGAACCACTCAAGTTCGCCATCGACGACAAGATCGGCACCGACCAGGGCGAGACCGATGCGCCCCCGACGCCGAACCAAGTCCGGCTTCCCGGATGCGACAAGACCTACCTCCGTTATCCGAGACCGAGCCCATCGAACCCCGAACCCTGAGACCGACCCCGAACCCCCGGAACCCCAAGTTCGTCGAGGCCCTCTAATGTGTGAACCCTTCCCGAAACCCTATTTTATAATATAATATCAAATTGTTGCATATTAAATTATCATACTTGCATGCATATTGTCGTGTGGTTTGGGGGCCTTATGCCGATTCATCTCATAATTAAATATGGGGCCCATATGCGGGCAAATCCAGTCTCATATTGGCCTCATTTAAATTTGTGTAGCGAACCGATACTATGTTTTGCCTTGTTAAGACAACATTTAAATTGCGGGTTATCTAAACAACTTGAACATATTAATTAATTGTCGGGACCTCGGTTCCGCTTAATATGACCTAATTGCATCGCAGCTTTGCCATGTCATACATCATACATGCATCATGCCCGATCTTTTGCCGTAGTATTAAATATTGCATCCGGTGTTTATTCTAGTGTTTTGCTTCTTCGCGGATAAGGCCGTTGAGTTGATGTGAGCTTCGCCCCGATCTTCGGATGAACCTTCGGCAATGTTTTCAGGCGAGCATCTCCCCCTTTCTACCTATCTTACTTTTATAGTATTTATTCCCTCCTGTTGATCTATTGCTATCTGTGTTGCGATGCTCTAGTTTTCGTACCCGTGATATCCCTCGCAGCCTTATATTGCCTTGGACACATCCTATTACCTGTTGTTTGGTAGATAGATGGACTTGCGCGTCGTAGTCGCTTGCTCAAGTGCTGTTGCGTGACGTCTAGTACCACAGTTGTTGGAGTATTGCCGCCTGTTTGATGTTGGAGATGATCATGGCTTTACTTATCGTTCACTTTAATTACTGTTTAACAACTAAAATTGAAGTAAGTAAGCAGAGGCATCGGTGGGTGATAGATAATATTTGGTTTCCGACCGCCCACTTGTGTCCCGTAGGACCCCGAGTACTTGATACCTGTTCCTTGATTTATCGCGCTATCCACATCCGGGAGGATTATGGGACCCCCCTGAGCCAGAGCTTGATTCAGTCTTATTTCTTGGGGCCACAAACTAGTTTGAGGTTTTATTTACTATCCTGTACTTATGCCATGCTACTACTGTATTTACGATTGTGCGAGGAGCACACTGTACTGTTTAGGATCGGGACACGATTCCGCGGTGTCGACAAGCCCAGTTTTGGGTTCCCAGTCGTTCACAGCCGTCCACCCAAACCTCGGGTCCGTCTCGGAGTCAGCTAACTTCGTTGCGGGTGTACTCCAAGGGGTGGCCCCTGAAATATTTCTGAATCCTGTGATTGCTTTGTCGTGAAGGCCTCGTTGGGTTTTGATTTGGTTTTTCCGAGGTTGATCGAGTGTGTGTTGCTATTTGTGCACCCCGGCCGGGTTAAAACTTTCTGAAAGCCGTGTCCGCGGTTATGGACGACTTGGAGCACAGTATCTCGATCATAGACAACTATAACTAAAGTAGTGCTATAAATTTGACTTTATAATGACTAGTAATCAGCTTCAACTACAACGGAATGGCTAAATAATTCTGCCCACAATTGCTTGTTTGGGTCGTCGCTTGCGACCATTGTACCTGACTAGTAAGTATTGCAACTACAACGGAATGGCTAAATAAAGGTACCAACAACTGCTGGGTTTTGGGTTATCTCATGCTAATTGTATTTGACTAGTAAGTGTCGCAACTACAACGGAATGGTTAACTAAAAACGGCCCACTGCTTATTTTATCAGGATAATTATCTACATCTGACTAGTAATTGCTGCAACGATAACTGAATAAATAAAACTGCCAACGGTGTGAGTTCCTCGGTTGACTTCCTCGTTTGGTCTCGAGGGGGAAACACCAGGACGGGTTTGTCTGATGGTAGAATCAGGTTGGTTCCGAATAGGTCTATCTTACCCCTCTCTGATAGTCGCCAGTTGTACCGAGTCTCTATAGGTTGTTTAGTGCATGCTGCCGCTGCCGCTTCAGTCCACCATACCTATGTAGGCGAGGACCGCCGAATTCTAGCCTCGCCGTGTACTGGCCTCAGTACTGACGCTCCTCTTTTTCCTTTGCCCTTTGTCGGCACCCCTTTTGTTTAAGCAGGTTATGAGATCGACGTCGTTAGCAGGGTTACCCTTCCGGCTTGGCCTGGGCAGGGTTATGGACGCCATTGGTTATTCTTCAGGGCTCTTAGCCCCATTTGCATCTTGTCCGTAGCTGGACGCTCTCTCGTTTTCAAGGTGATTTGGATCTTTGTATATTATATCTGTATTCTTGACTCGTTGAGTCGCTGTTGTATATATCTGTTCTGTGGGTCCCATCGAGGACTGTTGTGTAATGTTATTACTTCGTTTTCCACCCGCACGAGAGTGCCTGGTGGGCACCTTTGAATCGTTTCTATGCTGTTTTGGCGGGTTTCGCTAAAACTTGCATAGGGCCGATTCTGAGGGTGTTACATTTCATGAGGTAAAATGATGAACATTTTACTTTGTAACTAGTAACTCGTTTTAGGTGTAACACGTTTTTTTTCTTTTAGTCAATTCCTGGAAGAAGAGTAGCAAGAAATGTGAGATCCTAGTGAAATGGAGTATGATACTCTTCTAAGAAAGGGTGCCTAGGGAAGAAAAATATTCCGTGACTTGGCTCATGGAAAAAAGTAATTTAAAGAGTAAATATAAGTAACTTAACCAAAGAAATACAATTGAAAGGACAAAATGGAGAAGAAAATAAAAAAATAGAAAAGCGCACGGCAAAGCTGAGATACACGGCATAGGGAACACTTTGCCGTGTGTCTGCACACATGGCAAAGCCCCTCCATTGCCCGCTTCATTAACTGCGGCTGGTGGGCCCTGTCTGCAGGGGAATATTCCCATGAAAGCGCCGAATATGATGTGGTGTCGTCAGCCCTGTATTTGTCGTGTGCTGTGGGTGCCCTTTGCCATGACACTTTTCTTTGCCGTGTGTTCGTCTTGTTCTTTGCCGTGCATAGTATCTTTGCTATGCGCTTTGGTCGCTGTGTGCCGTGCAGCCATTCTTTGCCGTACGTCTCCTTGCCGGTGTATGACAAAGGCCTCTTTGCCGTGTCATGATGCACGGCAAAGGCCGGTCTCACCGGCAGCGAATATTTTTCCGATAGTGTATGATATGATCAATACACACAATTACATACGACTCTTGATGAGCTCCTTTTTAATCAAAATAAAAAACGCTAACTGTTCTAGAACTAAATATGCGATTAATTAATTACAAGAGCAAGCAACTAGGCCATAGCCGTGACATATGTCTACTGTGTGGTGCCGACATACATCTGCTTCTGGAACTCTTCGCACCCTTGGGCACCGATCTCTGTGAAGGCTGCCACGAGTTTGGGCATCATGTTGGCGAGTGCAAGCTTCAACCCGGTTGAGCACGTCTGCTCCCTACCCATTTCAATGGCATGGGCATCACCGACAAAGGATCCCTGCAACCACGCGTCGCATGTGCTAAGCACAGACCTTCCCTGACGACGGAAGTGCTCCTTGACAAATTCCTCAAATCCCCGAGGCGGCCGACGCAATAGATGGAGCATGGTCTGGAGGGTGAGCAGGTGAACATTCTCACTGTACGGCAGCGCGTTGCGGCGGCCTTCTGGTTTGCCGACTAGGGTCTCGTATCCTGCTTCGTTGTAGTATGGTTGGTCGTTGAGGACGAGACCCTGGATGGAGACAACAACTTGGAGGAGGCTTGATGTCACCGGCGACCAAACCTCGGTGCCCTCACCGCCGAATGTGTTTAGGAGACTGAGGCACACGGTCCCAGATTCATAGAGGTTGGGATTAAGGCGTAGGCCGAATGAGTGGTAGTACACTTGGGGTGGCGCAGCCGGGTAGGAGGGCGGTAGTTGCAAGTCGAAGAAAAATAGTCCGTGATGGTATGGCGTCCCGCTTGCGCCCACCATGACTACCCGGAGTAGGTCCATGCGGTCCTCGAACACTCGTACATAGATGGTTTCTGCACAATAAAATTGTTATAGGTATTCATTTGGAACCATGGACTGTGCATTTAGTTGTGTACTCTCATACCTGGTAAGTCGTTCTCCAGAATTTTCCATTCCTTTTGTACTGCCTTGGCCCAACTCTTCTGACGACTGCCGCCCTGCATTTTCTTAAAAAGAGCGTTTGTTAAGGTTCTATTATTATTTGTACAAATGAACGGTTTTGCAAAACAGAAAGAATCGTCATAGTTAAGCATTTGGTTTATAGCGATAGCCTAATGTACCTAGTGTGCTTGTAAACTTTTTTGCTCCAATCTTAAAAATACTTGTTCATTTTCCAAGAAGCAGAATTTTACCTGGTCTGGGTTATCAAGGTAATGGTGATCCTCCGAGGTGATCTGCAGTACATCGAAACGTGGGAAGCTGAACGATTCGATTTCGTCACAGGAGCAAGTGGTATCCGAGGCCTTCGTTCCATCCTTGGCAATATCGTGGCAGTTCACATCCACAACATTCCTTGTCAACACGGCAGCGATGGTCTCTGTTGCTGGCGCTGGTGCCTCTGAGCTTTGCAACAAGGACGGCGATGGAGGCTGCCGGTTGGTCAGGTATCCCTTTCCTCGAGCCACCATGTCTCCAGTTAGTTGGAGCAAAGACCGGAATGCAGATCCTAAGAGGCTTGTCCTCTTCGCTGCCGGGTTGTCGTTTTCGACATCGCTATCGTCAGCTAGGTTGCGGAGATCAGTGTCCTAAAAATACATGTAAAATTAGACTTTAACACACGTAGCCACACCAGTTATTTGCTGAAGTGGACAGTGTTAGAAGGATATATAGATACCGTGTTGGCAGCAGCCGGTTCTTCAGTTGCATCATCGACGCCGTCGTCCTCCACCCAGTCGCCCATTTCAGCCCACAGCTCCGTGTAGTCCTCTTCTTGGACGACAACGATCTCATCGGGTGACACCTGTGGCACGCTCAATCATATCAACAACATGAAAGTTGTAGATCAACAAAAAAAAAGTAACAAAAAATGTATCCACGTACTGTTGATATGCTGCCATCACCCCATTTGACTTGCACTATGTGTCCACCAGGAAGGTCAACAACACGGCCCACCCACGAAAGATCAGCAGAAACAATACTCTTCTTCTTTTTGTCATGTAACACCACGCTACTCCGGTGGTCCGTTGATCCTGGCTGTTGGAGACGAACGACAATATCTCCGTAGTAAGCAGAGTACTTCATTTTGAGATCATATGCACTGACGACGGTATCAGTGCACTCGGCCTCCCTAGCCGCCTCGTCAGGGCACATCCCCGCCTGCTTGAACCATGACACTCGAACCGTCTGGTCCTTATAGTCCAGGCTCCTAACAATGCCCACACGCCTTGTCGCACCATCCTGTTGGTCGCCCTTATTAGTTTCAAGAGGAATCATCAGGTTCTCGACGACGTGTTGTCCCGGGAAGAACTCCTGTTCATTTAGGATATCAAAGGGGACGAGGGTCGCTGAAGGTATTCCATGCTGCAGTGTGCCGTCCTGCCATAGCACATCGACAGAGGTGCTGGTGCTGGCGACGACCATGGGGAACTCCACCTCCACATGCCTCCTGAGTTGTGGGCGTCGCATGTGCCTGTGCCCGCCAAAGAAGACCTTCCTCAGTTGCTTCTTGTAAAGATTTACATCGTCCTGCTTCGTGATTGGTGATTCATGGTCTTTCACGTCATGACTGGTTATTTCAGAGCATGAGTCATCGTACTGCTCCTCTTCCTCTTCCTCCTGATCATGAGCACAACAAGCTGCATCATCAGTTTTTGTGGAACAACTAGGTTCTCGAAAGTAGCAGCGGTCAGCTACCCCCCAGCTGCAGCCGGACGCAGGGCAGAAGAATGTGAGGTCATCGGCGTTCTGGTATGCTGGAGGAGCTGTTGCCTCGACAAGCGCCTTGTCCGTGCCACAATGCGCCGACGCAATCCAGTAGACGAGGGCGCCGGATGTCTCCACCTCGATGGCGGTGCCTCCGACGCGACAAGGATTCCAGTAGCCGTTAAGCCAGCGTGCCGCCTTGAAGAGGGAAGGGGGGTTTTCGTGGGCTGACGTGACGATCTGTCCCGGGTAGACGTCACAGTTCATTTGTTTGCGGAAAACATGGGCATCCATTGCCTGTAGCGTCTTAGACTTTGCGTCGGTAACTCTGCAGACGGCCCCGTCGGGGAAGAGGACATCGACATCGATGACCACCTCGACGACCCGGCCGAGCCACGGCCCGGACTTGGACACGACGAAGTCGCCGAGGTTGAGGCTGCTGGCACGCCGCACGCTGGACGGGGACACGCCTTTGATGATCCTGGTCGCCACGCCACAGTCGTTGAACTCGACCAGGTCAAGCAGGGTGGTGACCCCGGTGACGACGCCGATCTGGCCGGCCATGTGGGACGCCGACCCGACCACCTGGCCGGGGTGCAGGTGGCTCCTGTCGAGCACCCTGATGCTGCTGGCCTTCTTACGCACGAGGGAGTTGTCAATGAGGAGGATCTCGAGCGTGTCGGCGGGGAGAGAGCTGTTCTCCACCGTGCCGTCGTCGAGAAGTATCCCCTGGCGGAGGACCCCGCGACCGAAACTCACATGGTCTTGCAAGGAGTAGTACTTATTATTTGGCGATGCGGCGGCGGCGGCGACGGCAGCCATCTTAATCTTAACTATACTGACTTATAAGAGATCTTGCATTGGTTGTTGATCGCACTATGTACACGAGGGAAACTGCAGATATATATATAGCTAAATAAGATGGAGAAGGAGGAGTCCGTGTCTGTGTGGCATACGAATACGAGTCTCCCCCGGCTCGGCAGTCGGCACGTGTTCTAATTAAGTTTGGGTACGACTTGGGATTGGACTCGTACGTATATAACCGACGATCGGCCGTGTGCTATATATATAACAATAATCTCACCAAGGTCGACTACCCAATATACATACATATCGGCAGCCGTGGCTCGAAAGTAGTACACACTAAATCCGCTCATCCATTAATTAGGAGGATTTAGCAGCGGTCCTAATCGATCTGCTTAGCAGCGGTCTAAATGGACAAGAAACGAGACGTCAGGTATGTATGTGTATCTTCTTTTTAACATGGCCTAACTTTATTTATTTGCGAGGAAAGATGGCTTCATGATGTACGTACGCTCGTGTTCTTTATCAGATTTTACAAAGATTGTTGTTAAAAAAACGGCTTTCATGAAGAATTCTGCTTTTTTTCTCATATGGACTTATACTACGAAACAAGTCCACGAATCTTCAAAAAACTTGATAAATACACCGTTCCGTACTCCGTCCTTCATTATATTGAATACTCATATTATTTTCTTGAGATGAAAATACTCGCATCTGATTGGATTAGTGCAAAATTAGTTCACTCGGATCTTTATTTTCCATGTCAATGGATAAGGCTAGTCCTAATGGGAGTATATCATGCATATGATACTTTGCATATGATGCACTAACTAGCGGTATTATTTTACATGCTTGAGCTTTGAGCTCACTATATCTTCCATTGCTCTAATACCACTCCTTCTATTTTTGTATTTCGCAGCCACAGCCATCCGCGGAGCAGTAAAATCAAGATTCCAAGAAAAAGTTTTCGACTCTGCATCCGTGACGAGACCGGTACTTTCTCATATGGTGACCGTTTGCGTGGGCTCAGGACCACATCGTTGTACCGTGAAAGATGCACGCGTGCTTTCCTTAGATTGGCACTTGGCGAGTACAATGAACTCATGAGGAGTGGTATGCCTACGTGGGAAGCTTACAAGGAGCATCGCCTCACCATTGACAACTCATTGCAAACCATCAGAGACAGCATCCGAAGGTACAAAGAGCGTCGCTTGCAGGCGGGACTATTTTACTTGGTGCCACATCCAGATGGACGGATAGAAATCCGGTCACACTTGTACCACATGCCTCTTGGGGAAGCTCTAAGGAAACGGCGACAAGAAATCAGAAAGAGGAAACAACTACTGGATTCCTATAACAATTCCAAGATATCAAGCTTTTGGGGCTCCACTATGTGGAGATCGTATGCGGAAAGGCTTCTTATGAATACCTGCTCTTCCATAATCTTAGGTTGTGCGTTGGCATTTACTTTGAAAGGTCATGCATAGGTTGGAGAGTACTGGTTGTTTCATAGTAGTACTACTTTTTTTGCAGAGTTAAGAGAGAGAAAGACTTCCCATCATATTCCGTGAGATGGTGTCGTAAACCTTCATCGTGTCTTTTAAGTTTTATAGTGCAACAAGTGTTTGTGAAATACACGGCCGGATATAATTTGCTAATAGTTAGTAAAAGAAGTTGTGCAACACATTGTTATTTTTGTAACAAGGAAAGTGACCTTTTGTTAGCTTCAGCAGTGCGTTTACTCTTTACCTTTCTTAGCTCTTTACTTTTGTGTCCTTTTTTTTTTACAAAATAAGTACACGTCCGATCTCCTCTTTAAAAGGCTCACAAGGAAAATCATGCAAATCCAATTGGCCTGCTTGGAATTTACCAAAAATAAGGCCTACTCGGTTATTAGGTCAGAGGGTCGGAGGCGTGGGAGTCATGCACGGTGGATGCTCAGAGAGGAAAAAACTACTGGATTCCAATAACAATTCCAAGATACCAAGCATTCCCGACACTACCATGTTGAGATCGTATACGGGAAGGCTGTTTATGAATACCTTCTCTTCCATAATCTTAGGTTGTGCGTTGATATTTACTTTGAAAGGTGGTGCATAGGACAGAGTATTGGTTGATGCCTCTAAGTTAAGAGGGAGATCTACTATCTCACCGTCACTGAGAGATGGTCTCTTATTAACATGTAATGGATAGCATTTTTTCTTTATTATTGTACCGAATTTTAATCCTTCATCACATATTTGTGGTTAACTTTTAATCGTTGCATGTTCTTAGAAGTTCTCTGAATATCAATTTCTATCGAGAATAAAAAACTGTTGTGACACATAAACAAATTCAGAGTAGGGGTATTGTGGAACCGTGCGGCTAAACGCCGGGTCCTCTGTATTTATATTAGAGTGAAACTAGCTAGCTGAATACTGTGCGATGCTATGGCTTCTTAAAAAAACCATATATCGCACGTGCAAATATAAAATACGCCAAATGTATATCACACGTGCAAATATAAAATGTACATACATATTCGAGCTTCTTATGAAATATGTCACTCTAGTTGTTCTCCCCTTTGTGGCCGCCACCTTAAATAGACCGTCTTTTCTGTAGCATCCCAACACAAAGCACCCTTGTTCCACCAAGTTGGACACCCATCCCATCGGCGTTGCTCCTAGTCTGATCTCTCATGATGATGCCGATCTCGAACACCGAGGATCAAGCAAATTGTCTAGCATTATTAATGAAACTTTTGTTGTTACACTAAACTGTTGTCTACTGCGCCATGCGCCAGTTTATCCGGTTCGCAGATTCTACATGCTTTTTTTTGGGATCTCGAAGGATCCCGAGCTGCAACTCATATATTAGTCGGTGGGAATAGATTACAGACAGGACACTGAAATAAAATAAAAATTACAACATCGTTCTGGCTTTTTTCACAAAGGACCCGGAAAAGAGAGAGGAAAAAAGCAATCCGATCCAGGGTCTTCTCCACCGTCAGAGAGCTCCCGTCGCCGGCCGCCTGGGCGCCACCGGGGACGAACCACTTGGCAGCACACAGGGGGAACTCCGGCGAGGTGCTCAAAACTTGGCCTCCGCCTTGGAGGTTGAAGAAAGCACAATCTTGGCGCTTCAGCTGGCCGCTTTGTCGGCCGAAGAACACAGCGGCAATCCAGGACACCGCGTGATGTGCTCGATGTTGCAGCGAATGAACACCACCCCTCATCCAGGAAGTGTCCCAAAGCTCACCAGGTCGCCTCCTCCCCTCGCCTCCACGGCCGGCCAGAGAGGGTAACGGTGGTGAGCAAGCCCACATCCACTGGTAGAAAAGGGCCCATGCGTCCCGGTTGGTAAGGGCCATTAGTCTCGGTTGCCCAACCGGGACGGGGCAATCGGGACTAAAGCTCTAACCATTAGTCCCGGTTCCCCCACCAACCGGGACAAATGGTACGAACCGGGACTAATAACCTGCTGCCGCGGCAGAGATTTGGCCCATTTCTCTGCCGCGGCAGAGAATTCATTTTGGCACATTTTGTTGCCGCGGCAGCATTTTCGCCACTTTTTGTGCCGCGGCAGAGAATTCATTTAGGTTGTTTTATTGTTTATTTAGTGTTTTGTACTTATCAACGAAGGAACCTTATATTACACAAGATCATCATGACAATATTATATTCAATACACGGATCGAGTTCATGCACTACATACAAAAGTTGCTATTCGATGCTACCAGCCAATTTTTTGAAAATTGCTATTTTTACAATTCCTATTGTCTATACACAGCCGAGTAGTATTCCCCTTGTGTGTTTAGGACTTCTGCATCCAAGAATCCCGCCAATTCCTCCTGAATTGCTCGTATGCGATCCTTTGGCAGAAGACCGTCCCGTAGACGTTCTATCTGATTTAAAAAAGGAGTCAGCCTATATGAATATGAAACTAAACACAATTTGATTGTAATAAAAAACTATAGAAATTGTTTACGTACGTGAAGTTGCTCTAAATTTCTGCCCTTCTCATCGCACGTCTGCCAGATGAACTCGCATACATAGTATCCACATAGATTGTTACCTGGTCCCTGCGTCAGGCACTTTACGAGAACAGAGTTCAATCAAAATAATAATCAAGCATGATAATAACTATATCAAAACTAGAATCAAAGAGATGCGCGGATATAGCTAGTGGTGCTTACATCTAGTGGTTGAAATGTAAGCTCCTCTTTCCAAACACCCCTAGCCTTCTTGGTGAACCGTTTCCAAGCGCTGCGAGAAAACGAATAAAATAAGTTATTAAGTACTTGATATCATAAAATTCACGAACGTTGCCGATATAGTGTCGTAATGATCAGAATTACCGCTGGAGAAGTATCTGCATGTCCTTCCACGTCTCAAGGGGTTTATGTTTCGAGTCCATGACTAGTACACGCCCTTTTGTCAATTTGAATGATTAATAGAATATAGTGGTACCTGCGAATGCAGAACTAATCAATTATATCCTTAACATCGAGTAAGCGAAATAGAAAGTGTATACAAGACAATAACGGTTGATCCATAATCTTAGGTTGTGCGTTGATATTTACTTTAAAAGGTGGTGCATAGGACAGAGTATTGGTTGATGCCTCTAAGTTAAGAGAGAGATCTACTATCTCACCGTCACTGAGAGATGGTCTCTTATTAACATGTAATGGACGGCATTTTTCTTTAATATTGTATCGAATTTTAATCCTTCATCACATATTTGTGGTTAACTTTTAATCGTTGCATGTTCTTAGAAGTTCTCTGAATATCCATTTCTATAGAGAATAAAAAACTGTTGTGACACGAAAACAAATTCAGAGTAGGGGTATTGTGGAACCGTGCGGCTAAACGTCGGGTCCTCTGTATTTATATTAGGGTGAAACTAGCTAGCTGAATATCGTGTGATGCTATGGCTTCTTAAAAAATGTATATCACACGTGCAAATATAAAATACGCCAAATGTATATCACACGTGCAAATATAAAATATGCCAAATGTATATCACACGTGCAAATATAAAATGCGCATACATATCCGAGCTTCTTATGAAATATGCCACTCTAGTTGTTCTCCTCTTTGTGGCCGCCACCTTGACATACCGTCTTTTCTGTAGCATCCTAACCCAAAGCACCCTTGTTCCATCACGTTGGACAGCCATCCCATCGGCGTTGCTCCTAGTCTATCTCTCATGATGATGCCGATCTCGAACACTGAGGATCAAGCAAATTGTCTAGCATTATTAATGAAACTTTTGTTGTTACACACTAAACTGTGGTCTACTGCGCCATGCGCCAGTTTATCTGATTCTCAGATTCTACATGCTTAGTTATTCGCAACAAAATCAAAGCGTTAACTAGCAGTATTAATTTACCCACTTGAGGAAGGAATTGTGTAAAAGACTTGTGTCCCTTGAGCTTAGTATCTTCAGTTGCTCTAATTCCAACCCTCGTATTATGATATTGCGCAGCGACATCAATCAGAGCAATCAAATCAAGATTCCAAGAAGTTTCGAACTCTGCCACCGTGACGAGTATGGTACTTTGTCATATGGTGACCGTTATCATAAGCTCACGACCACACCGTTGTACCATGAAATATGCCGGCGTTATTTTTGTAGATCAGCACTTTGTAGGAATCTGTAGCTTGCAATATTTCATGGAAATCACTGGTGGAAAAAGGGCCTCCGGTACCGGGCCGCAACTGGCTCTAGTCTCGGCTTTGGGTCCGGGACTGCCAAAACGGGACTAGCGCCCCCCCCCCCCACCCCCCTAGTCCCGGCTCGCTACGGCCTGCGACTGATAACAGCCACGTGGTTGTTTCAACGCCGCGGGGGACGGAAACCCTCTAGTCCGAGCCGTAACACCACCCGGGACTATAAGGTTTCCTGCCGCGATAGAGAATTGTGTGTTTCTCTGCCACGGCAGAGATTGTGTATTTCCTTTTTTTGCCATTTCATTCCTTTTGTTTTGTGTTTCACTATAACTTCAAATATATATTTCAGTACAATATTCTCCGCTAGTACATACACAATACACGTTGATGCATCTATATAATTAATCGATCCCTTGCAAGCATACATTGATGATATATATATATCAAAAGGAAGAAATGTTTTGAAATTACATGGTCATTGATGATATATATATCATGTCAATTACATGGAGATCACTAAGGCAAATCGAGTTCCACGTCATCCGCATAATGCTTTCCATGTACATCAAGGACCTCCTTCATCATATCCGTCAACTTCTCTTAAATTGCTCGTATGCGCTGGTCTGGCTCTAGTTTCTCCTGCAAACCATAAATATAATGTGAGTCAACTTTTCGCTCACTGGTCAACTCGCGGATGTACTCGCAGACGTAGTATCCACATAAATGAGTTCCCGGTGGCTGCTGTAAACTCTTCGCCATTTTATAAGTTAGCTCCTTTTCGAATGGACCTGGTATTTTTTCCGAACCGTGTCCAACACCTGCTCGGCAAAGAAAATGAACAAAGAAGTTATTAGTTACTTGATATCAGGAAATGAACGAAAGAGGCTGATATAATGCAATAATGATTGAAATTACTTATGGAGCATTGCTTTCATGTCGCTCCACTGCTCTTGGTCCCAACTTAATGGGTCGTGAACTTCAACTAGGGACTTGTCAACTTGAATGTTTAGCAAGATCCAGTGGAATCTGCGGACGTTTACATAAGCATACATGCATAGCTCATCGAGTAAACAAAAATAAAATGTGTACAAGATAGAAACACTCACTTAAAGTTGTAAGAAAATAGTATTTCCTTAACAAAATTATTCTCGGTTAAGAACCTGCACAGGTCTGCCTCCACGTTCTTGGGGTGATTCTTTAACGTATATTCATTAACGATATATGGGTCAATGAACCCAACGTCATATCTTCTAGATCTTTTGCATTCATGCATCTTCATTCTGTAGAATATAATATC
Source organism: Avena longiglumis (assembly GCA_030063025.1). Lineage (NCBI taxonomy): Eukaryota > Viridiplantae > Streptophyta > Magnoliopsida > Poales > Poaceae > Avena > Avena longiglumis. Next base: position 1,845,279 of record CP125974.1, on the reverse strand, counting down.
ATACAAAAGGATATATAGTTAGGATAATATATTAAATGCAATGAACGAGTTGAGCTATAAACTTAATTATAGAAATAAATCACTTACAGACAGTATCAACCAATGATAGATTTGTCGAGGGCGCGCTGTTTGTATAACTGAAACAGTTCGGTCATTTGAACATGTATCGAGTATGGTTTGAAGTGATCCTCCTTTCTAACGTCCACCGGAAACCAATCTTTCTGATGCTTTTTTCTGCTTGCGACATGTACCATTCGTGCAGATTCGCATATGTGTGGATAGACGCGCGAGCTCCTCATTACTGACTAGAGGCTCCCTCGGACATACTTCTATACTATCTGACCCACTGGCGTATCTTCATAGCCTAAATATTGACCAAGAGACATATTTACTTCGGTAGCAAGTGCTTTGGCCTGCGATACAGTCATTCCCATTAGTGCAACATTAGTATGGGCTCTGGGGTCCATTATTTGCATGTACATATCCATTTCAGCTCTGAAGGCTATGTCGAGGTCTGAAATGACTTTGAGCGGGGCGACCGATTGATTCTTCTATGCTCCGAGCTGGGCAACTTGCTTCCCGCTTTTTGCACTTGTGTTTTTTTCTTCTTTGCTTGCTTAATAATCTCCCGGACATAGTCTGATTCCAGATTTATCGATATCTGGCATGGTTGCTCAAGAAAGGACGTAGCCCACTTTTTGGTTTTTTCATCATATACTGTCTTTGGCCCAGGCTTTTTAGGTGCAAAATGCGCCTTAACTTGGGCAGCCACATCCGTGTTAGTTTTCTCATCGGTCTTGACATAAGGTCTCTTTGAAAGAGCCGGCGGGATGTCGACTATCTTCGCCGTTTGACCTTTCTTCGATGTGGGGTGCGGGGGAGCGTCGTCCTTCTGTTTCTTCGACGAGGTAATAGTATTGCACAGAGACGGAGGCGGAGATCAAGCATTGAGCGGAGACGGAGATCGAGTTGATGTACTCCTGTTGCAGCGATCGTCAGCGGGGCGGGGTGGAGTTGGAGGTTGACGATAATCGGGTTGGGGAGGACTTGGAGGTTGACGATATTCTATGCGGGGTGGACTTGGATTCCTCGGAGTCGGTGGCCTTGACGCCGAGCCTGGAAACTTGATGTACTTCTTCTTCTATAGAATGATGTTGCGATTGACATCTCCTGGTTTCGTAAGGCCTTCAGGCGTAGCGATGTCAATCTCTAGGTCCGCAAAATCCTCCACTATGTCATCCACCATGACACGAGCATAGCCAGGTGGAATCGGAAGTGAATGATGGAGTGCTCCAGTAGACAAGGTAAAGCAGTGTCGATCGCCACCTTGAAGGACAGGTTGTTCATTTGCTGATGTAGCTCACATTGTGCCATCTCTCTGACATCATCCACGGGGTAGCGAGGAGCCGGTGCATCATCCAGCAGTTCTTGATCATCAGCCCTGACCTCCGATGAAGCCACACTGCTTCTCCGCTGGCTAAGATCCAATGCAGGATCATCAGCCTGCGGGTGAGTTGACGACGACGGCCTTTGGCTAATTTCTTGCATGAGGTTCTTCGGATCAGCTAGGTACTGCTCTACCTTGGACATCTGGTCTGCCTCCCGATCCTTCTTTCTCTAACGGTTTCTGTAACTGTCATCGTACTGAGGAAACCCTTTCTTCCACGAGACACGAGCGCCTTTGCCTTGTGTTCGTCCACCCTTTTCAGAATTCCCTAGGGAGCGTGTCAGCTCGTCGTTCTCTCTCTCTCGGGACGGAACAATTTCAATTGAGCATCGTTCATTGCTTGAACAAGGTCTTCGGAGGGTTTTAGAATTTTTCATCAAATAATCTCTTCCCTTTTTTGGGTCCAACGATCCCCCGTGCCCGTACCACCAATGCTTTGACCTCTCGAGCCATCCATCTGTACCAGGAGTGACGCCTCTAGCCCTCATGTACTTCTCCATAGTTTCCCACCTAGGGACGGCACTCTTATAGCCACCTGTCCCCATTTTATGATGGTATTTCTTTTGGGTAACATTTAACGCATTCTTTGTCGACTTTGCGTTTGTTTTATCAGATTGCTTGTACATTACAAAATCGGGCCACTGTTCTCTCAACTTCTTGTTTGCTCCTTTTAAGTCTGGAGTTTTCTTTTTTGTGACATATTTCGCGTATAAACTTTTCTTGTGGTTTCGGTATAGTTCGGTCATCTTGTTTAGAGCCCACTCCTTGACTTTCGCTCTATTTTCAAGCCCACCCGGCCTTGGGGTAATACCATCTGCCTCAAATTCTTCATACTCTGGAGGTAGTATGAAATGTGCTATGATCTTCCGCCAAAGGTCATCTTTGGCATCATCGGTGACATAGTTGTTGGATTCTTCACTGGATTTCTTTGACTTATTCCATTCTTGGATGGTGATCGGCAGGTTGTCCCTAACAAGCACCTGCATTGATTTGTAAACATCCTCCGGTGCTTCTCTGGAGCAATCGGTTTACCATCATCATCTATTTCTTCGATGATGGACCTCTGATTACCATCCAACTTTTTGTTCGGCCCTCGTTTCGTTCGATCTGTCGATTGCTTCGATCTGATGGGCTAAAAGAAGAAGAGAGGGTGATTAATATATATAAATTGATATATCTAGATCAATTAATGAATAGAGGTAACACGAGGCTTTATATATATGTACCTCGCCGGATCATGTCGAGGGGCCATCATTATTTTTGTTATTTGTTTGCCCTTCGTCAATCCGGTCCTCCCCTTGGTACATCAGGTTTTCCTCTAGTCCATCACCGGATGGATTCAGATATGAGGATATCTCTTCCTCGAGCAAGATATCTTCACTGTTAGTAATATTAAGAGGAATTTCACCTCTTATCATGCCCTGAAGAAAACCTTCACCAATGCGACCAGGATCATCGGATGGATCCATGACTTAACTATAACAAAAAGAGAGTAGGTTAGAAAAAATTTAATAATATACTATACTAACAATATACTACTAACAATAACTAATAATATAATATTACCACAAAATGTGATATTTACTAAAATAATATTAATAATAGCATTCATATATTAATAACAACTAAAAACAATTAATATTCCTAATAAACCTAATAAACAATTATATATTCCTAAAAACAATTATATATTCCTAAAAAACAACTAAAAACAATTATATATTCCTAAAAAATTATATAAAAAATTATATATTCCTAAAAACAACTAAAAACAATTATATAAACAATTATATATTCCTAAAAAACAACTAAAAACAATTAATATACCTAATAAACAATTATATATTCCTCAAAAACAATTATATATTCCTAAAAAAACAACTAAAAACATTTATATAAACAATTATATATTCCTAAAAAATTATATAAACAATTATATATTCCTAAAAATAACTAAAACAATTATATATTCCTAAGAATAACTAAAAACAATTTTATAAACAATTATATATTCCAAAAAACAACTAAAAACAATTATATATTCCTAAAAACAACTAAAAACAGGTATATAAACAATTATATATTCCTTAAAAAACAATACCCCTCCTCCTATAATGCATTAATTAACTGGCACGCAAGCAAAGAAGACGGTGGCACGGCGCGGCGGGCGGCGGCATGGCGAGGCGCACGGCAACATGGTACTATAGGGGTTCGTAGCATGGAAAACAAAAATTTTCTATCGCATACAAACAAACAAGCCAAGATCTATCTACTAGATTGTAGCAACGAGTCGATGGAATAACTTACCCTCGAAGATTCCAAAGTGTTTAACGAGAGCGGATTCTCGGGTGATGTAGTCGCATTCTTCCGATCTCAAGATCGTGTAGACGATCCTTCCGCTTGCGTTCGGCGCTTCCGCAATCGGTCACACGTTCGGATTTCGACGAAGACCTTCCTCTCCCTTGTTCCAAAGAAAATGGAGGTTGTAGCACTCTCCTCGCGATTCGGCAAAGACAACGCGTGGTACCTAAGTAGAGGGAAATCCCAGGCTTCGCCTTAAGCCGAGCGAGTATGGTGGAGTATGAGAGAGGGATATTAGTGGTCTAGAGATTAGACACACCAATTAGAAGGCTCTAAACCGCAGGCTAAAGCAATTAGAAGCTCTAAACCAAAACGGCTCTAAACCGGAGATTAGAGGATAGGAACTTGTGTGTCTAGGAGGAGGCCCCGCCTCCTTTATAGGTGGAGGGGCTGCTGGCCAGAAGGGAGGGACTCCTCCCAACTCGCCTAGGGTCACGCTTGGAGGAGAGGGACTCCTCCTCCAAGTTGGTTTCAACCTCCTCTTGCTTGTTTCCCACAGTTTCTGCTTTCCACAGCTTCGCTTTCCACAGTTTCTGTTTAGCCGTTTGACTTTCAAACCGCGCTTTGACTTTCAAGTTTTGGAACAGCAAGAACACTTAGTACATGATGCAATCATTCAATGACACATTCATGTACCCTCCCCGGAGTGCGGGACAATCCGAACCTTCTAGAACATTCCCGATGAAAACACCTAATCATTCCCGAACTCAAACGGACTTTCCTTATATGAATCTTATTCTCCGGACCATTCCGGATCACCTCGTGATATCCGGATCCCATCCGAGACTCGAACAACATTCGGTCTCTTTCTCATAATACCATAACTACTCAAAACAACGTCGAATCCTTATGTGTCTCCTCACGGTTCGTGAATTATGCGACATGATCGAGACACTTCTCCGAACAATAACCAATAGAGGAATCTGGAAATTCATATGGCTCCCACATATTTCTACGATTACTTTGCGATCGAATGAACCACTTACATACGATACCAATTTCCCTTTGTCTCACGATAGTTTACTTATCCGAGGTTATGATCGTCGGTATCTCTGCATACCTAGTTCAACCTCGTTACCGATAAGTACTCTTTTCTCGTTCCCGTGATATGTGATCCCTTGTGACCTAGTCACATGCTTGCAAGCTAATTGGATGACATTCCACCGAGAGGGCCCAGAGTATATCTATCCGTCATATGGATGGACAAATCCCACTCTTGATCCATGTGTTTCAACCAATACTTTCCGAACACTCAATGCCACCTTTATAGCCACCCAGTTACGGTGTGGTGTTTGATGTCATCAAAGCATCCATCCGGTAAAGGTGATATGCATGATCTCATGGTCGAAGGAATTAGGTTACTATGTATCAGAAAGCATATAGCAATTGAACTATTGAAATGACTTGATCTTTATGCTATGCTTATCTATAGGAGTATGTCCACCATATCATTCTCCTAACGATATGATCTTGTTGTCAATAACATCTCAATGTTCATGATAGGGAAACCACAATCATTAATCAACCAACAAGTTAGTGAAGTATAGAGGCTATACTAGGGACTTCAAATTAAGTTTACAAATCACACAAGTATTAATGTTTCCTTGTTAATACTATTATAGCATGAATGTAAACATTTATCATAAACACAAAGATATAATAATAACTATATTTATTATTGCCTCTAGGGCATATCTCCAACAGTCTCCCACTTGCACTAGAGTCATCTAATCTAGATTACATGGTAATATACCGAACACCCATGGCAGTTTGGTGTTGGTCATGTTTTGCCCTCGGAGAGGTTTAGTCAACGGATCCGCCACATTCGGATCTGTGTACTTTGCAAATCTTTATATCCCCATCCTAGATATGTTCTCGAATAGCGTGAAAACGCAGCTTGATGTGCTTCAGCTTCTTGTGTGACCTTGGTTCTTGCGCATTGGCTATGGCGCCCATGTTATCACAGTAGATAGACATTGGGTCCAGCGCACTAGGAACCACACCCAGCTCTGTAATGAACTCTTTCATCCATATCGCTTCTTGTGAAGCCTCCGAAGCAGCCATGTATTCCGATTCAGTTGAAGATCTCGCCACAACGCTTTGCTTTGCACTCCTCCAGCTAACTGCTGCACCATTCAAAATAAATACGTAACCAGATTGTGATTTAGAATCATCCGGATTGGTGTTCCAACTAGTATCGGTGTAACCATTAACAACGAGATGTTCATCACCTCCATAAGAAAGAACCATATCCTTAGTTCTTCTCAAGTACTTAAGGATGTTTTTGACCGCTGTCCAATGATCCACTCCTGGATCACTTTGATATCTGCTAGTTAAACTAACAGCATATGCAATGTCGGGTCTAGTACATAGCATGGCATACATTAGAGATCCTATGGCTGAGGCATAGGGAGTCTTACTCATCCTTTCTCTATCTTCTGCCGATGTCGGACTTTGAGTTTTACTCAAGGTCGTATTGAGCAACATGGGCAAGAACCCTTTCTTGCTTTCTTCCATTCCAAACTTCTTTAGAACTTTGTCCAAATATGTACTCTGTGAAAATGATATTTGGCGTTTCGATCTATCTCTATAAATCTTTATGCCTAATATGTAAGCTTCGCCAAGATCCTTCATTGAAAAACTATTATTCAAATATTCATTGACACTATTAAGAAGGTCTACATCATTCTCAATCAACAATATGTCATCCACATATAGTATTAAGAATGCTCTGAGCTCCCTCACTTTCTTGTAAATACAAGCTTCTCCATAAGTTTGTATAAAACCAAAATTTTGATTACCTTATCAAAACGTTGATTCCAACTTTTGGATGCTTGCTTCAATCCATAGATGGACCGTTGAAGTTTGCATACCTTGTTAGCATCTTTAGGATCGACAAAACCTTTGGGTTGCATCATATACAACTCTTCATCAATATCTCCATTGAGGAATCTTTGTTTGACATCCATCCGTCATATCTCATAATCATAATATGCAGCGATTGCTAACATAATCCTCACAGACTTTAGCTTCGCTACCGGTGAGAAAGTCTCATCGTAGTCAACTCCTTGAATTTGTCGAAACCCTTTTGCGACAAGTCGAGCTTTATAGACAGTAACATTACCATCAGCATCTGTTTTCTTCTTGAAAATCCATTTGTTCTCGATAGCCTTCCGGCCATCCGGTAAGTCCACCAAAGTCCATACTTGGTTTTCGTACATGGATCCAATCTCGGATTTCATGGCTTCTTGCCATTTATTGGAATCTGGGCTCATCATCGCTTCCTCATATGTCTCGGGGTCATCGGTGTTGTCCACCAACATGACACTCATAACGGATCATACCAACTGAGGTGGTACGAGTTCTCGTTGACCTCCGAGGCTCTGTAGCAACTTCAACCAAAGTTTCATGATCATCATCATTAGCTTCCTCTCTAATTGGTGCACCACAGAACTTCTTCCGTGCTGCGCTACTCGCAATTCGAGAGAAGGTTCGACAACCTCGTCGAGTTCTACTTTCCTTCAGTCACTTCTTTCGAGAAATTCCTTCTCTAGAAAGGATCCATTCTTGGCAACGAAGATTTTGCCTTGGATCTATGATATAAGGTATACCCAATAGTTTCCTTGTATCCTATGAAGACGCATTTTTCGCTTTGGGTTCAAGCTTGTCCCATTGTAACTTCTTTACATAGGCCGCAGATCCCCAAACTTTAAGGAACGACAATTTAGGTTTCTTCCCAAACCATAATTCATACGGTGTCGTTTCAGCATTTAGACGGTGCCCTATTTAAAGTGAATGCGGCTGTTTCTAATGCATAACCCCAAAATGATAGCGGTAAATCTGTAAGTGACATCATAGAACGAACCATATCTAAGAGAGTTCGATTACGACGTTCGGACACACCATTACGCTGTGGTGTTCCCGGCGGTGTCAACTGTGAAAGTATTCCGCATTTCTTCAAATGCTCGCCAAACTCGTAACTTAGATATTCACCTCCACGATCAGAACACAGAAATTTAATCTTCTTGTTACGTTGATTCTCTACCTCACTTTGAAACTCCTTAAACTTCTCGAAAGTTTCGGACTTATGTTTCATGAAATAGATATACCCATATCTACTCAAGTCATTCGTGAAGGTAAGAACATAACGATAACCACCGCGCGATGCTACACTCATTGGACCACACACATCGGTATGTATGATTTTCAATAAGTCCGTAGCTCGCTCCATCATACCAGAAAATGGAGTCTTAGTCATTTTTCCCATCAGACATGCTTCGCATCTTTCAAGTGATTCAAAATCAAGTGATTCAAGAAGTCCATCGGAATGGAGTTTCTTCATACGCTTCACTCCAATGTGACCAAGGCAAATTGCCACATATAGGTCGAATTATCGCTTGATTTCAAACGTTTAGCCTCAATGTTGTTGATATGTGTATTTCCACTATCGAGATTCAATTAGAATAGACCATCTATCAAAGGTGCATGTGCATAAAACATATTACTCATATAAATCGAACAACCATTATTCTCTGATTTAAACAAGTAACCGTCTCGCAATAAACAAGATCCCGATATAATGTTCATGCTCAACACAGGCACTAAATAACAATTATTTAAGTATAAAACTAATCCCGATGGTAGATGAAGGGGTAGCATGTCGACCGCGATCACATCAACCTTTGATCCGTTTCCCACGCGCATCGTCACCTCGTTCTTCGCTAGCATCTGTTTATTCTGCAGCACCTGTTTCGAGTTACAAATATGAGCAACCGAACAAGATTATCAAATACCTGTGCACTACTACGAGTACTAGTGAGATACACATCAATAACATGTATATCGATATACCTTTCTTCTTGATGTTGCCGTTCTTGATCCGCCAAGTACTTTGGGAAAATCCGCTTCAAAGGACCTTCTCCCTGCGGTAAAAGCACTCGGTTTGGCTTGGTCCAGCCTTGGTCTTCTTCCATGGCGTGGTAACTTTCTTACCACCCTTCTTGAAGTGTCCCCTTTGCTTAGACTTGCCTTTCTTGAGTTTGGTGGTCTTATTGACCAACAACACTTGGTGCTCTTTCTTTATCTCCACTTCTGCAGATTTTAACATAGCAAACAGTTCTGGCAACTCTTTGTTCATGTTCTGCATGTTGTAGTTCATCACAAAGTTCACCAGAACTTGGTGGCGTGGAGGACGCAGCGGTAAATCCCCAAAGCATTAGGAATCACTATACCCAAGCTTTGAAGTTTGTTTATGCGTGCCCGGACATCTTAAGCACATGCTCACCGACGGAGCTGCCCTCTTCCATCTTGCTTAAAGAACTTTTCAAGCCTCATAGCTTTCAATTGCCGCATGAGTCTCAAAATCAATTTGAGATCCTCGACAATATCATATGGGTCGACTCTTCAAACCTTTTACAAGCTCGATTCTAAACCATACAAGATAGCACATCGAACTATGGAGTCTTGATTCTTAGGCGAGGTAAACATTTTTTACTTCATCGGAAGCATCAGTTGCAGGTGGGTCACCCAGCGGTGCATCCAGCACATAGGTCAAATTACCATCTGTGAGGACAATCCTCAAATTGCGGAACCAATCCATGAAGTTGCTTCCATTGTTTTTTAACTTTTCTTTCTCTAGGAACGCATTAAAATTGATGGTAGGGGCTGCCATTGATCTACAACATATTTGCAATAGTTTAGACTAAGTTTATGACAAATTGAGTTCAAATTAATTAATGAAATTAAACTAGGTGAACTCCCACTCAAAACAACATCCCTCACATTGTTTTAGTGATCACACGAACCAAATCCACTACATCAACACCGATCATCACGAGAGTTGATACAGTTTAAATGGCGAACAATCGTCATGTTCATCATATCTACTATATGATTCATGCTTTACCTTTCGGTGATCCGTGTTCCGAGACCATGTATGTACATGCTAGGCTCGTCAAGATCAAACCTTAGTTTCTGCATGAGCAAATCTGGCTTGCTCACGTTGTATACACTTGCAGAATCTAACACACCCGATCATCACGTGGTGCTTCGAAACAACAAGCTTTAGCAACGGTGCTAACTAAGGGCGAACACTTTATGACTTGAAATTGATGTGCATGAGGGATCATCTTATAATACTACCGTCGTCTACCAAGCAATACAAGATGCATAAAGGATTAACATCACATGCAATTCAATAATATGTGATATGATATGGCCTTTCTTCTTTGTGCTTCCGATCTCCATCTTCAAGCACGAACATGATCTCCATCATCACCGGCATTGCATCAAGGTCAATGACGCTTCACCATGGTTGTCGTCCACCGGCTTCAACTATTACAACTACTTTGAATAGACACGGGTCTTAACATAAATTAAAGACAACCATATGGCTCTGCCGGTTGCCAACTTACAATAAGGAACATTGCATACATCAAATATAATCACAATCATGGCCATATCACATCATCGACACCCTGCAAAACAAAGTTAGACGCCTCTACTTTCTTTGCATATTTTACGTGGTTTGGGCCTTTCAATAAGTGTCGTTCTAACTTACGAACAAGAACCACAACATTGATACTAGCATTGTTGATCACCCGTTGTAAATTGGATCTTAACTATGCTAGGAGAAACAGGCACCCGCAAAGCCACTTATGCAATACAAGTTGCATGTCAAGCGTGGAGCAAGTCTCATGAACGATGTCATGTAAGGTTAGCCCGGGCCGCTTCATCCCAACATACCGCAAGATGCAAAGTACACAAAAAGCAATCGACAATAAAAGCATCAACGCCCACAATGACCATTGTGTTCTACTCATGCAACAGATCTACATATAGACACGGCTCGATACCCTTTGTAGGGGTTCGTAGCATGGAAAACAAAAATTTTCTATCGCATACAAACAAACAAGGCAAGATCTATCTACTATATTGTAGCAACGAGCCGATGGAATAACTTACCCTCGAAGATTCCAAAGTGTTTAACGAGGCGGATTCTCGTGGGTGATGTAGTCGTACTCTTCCGATCTCAAGATCGTAGACGATCCTTCCGGCGCTTAGCGCTTCCGCAATCGGTCACATCGTTCGGTACTCGGCGAAGACCTTCCTCTCCTTGTTCCAGCGGCGGAGGTTGTAGCACTCTCCTCGCGATTCGGCAAAGACAACGACGTGGTACCGAAGTAGAGGGAAATCCCAGGCTTCGCTTAAGCCGAGGCAGTATGGTGGAGTATGAGAGAGGGCTATTAGTGGTCTAGAGATTAGACACACCAATTAGAAGGCTCTAAACCGCAGGCTAAAGCAATTAGAAGCTCTAAACCAAAACGGCTCTAACGGAGATTAGAGGATAGGAACTTGTGTGTCTAGGAGGAGGCCCGACCTCCTTTTATAGGTGGAGGGTTGGCCAGCGAGGAGGGAGGAGTCCTCCCAACTCGGCCTAGGCTTGGCCCGGCTTGGAGGAGAGGACTCCTCCTCCAAGTTGGTTTCAACCTCCTCTTGCTTGTTTCCCAGTTCTGTTTCCCACAGTTTCCTGTTTTACCGTTTGACTTTCAAACTGGCAGTTTGACTTTCAAGTTTTGGAACAGCAAAAACACTTAGTACATGATGCAATCATTCAATGACACATTCATGTACCTCCCCCGGAGTGCCGGGACAATCGGAACCTTCTAGAACATTCGATGAAAACAGAATCATTCCCGAACTCAAACGGGACTTTCCTTATATGAATCTTATTCTCCGGACCATTCCGGATCACCTCGTGATATCCCGGATCCCATCCGAGACTCCGAACAACATTCGGTCTCTTTCTCATAATACCATAACTACTCAAAACAACGTCGAATCCTTAAGTGTGTCTCCCTACGGTTCGTGAATTATGCGAACATGATCTCATGGTCGAAGGAATTAGGTTACTATGTATCAGAAAGCATATAGCAATTGAACTATTGAAATGACTTGATCTTTATGCTATGCTTATCTATAGGAGTATGTCCACCATATCATTCTCCTAACGATATGATCTTGTTGTCAATAACATCTCAATGTTCATGATAGGGAAACCACAATCATTAATCAACCAACAAGCTAGTGAAGTATAGAGGCTATACTAGGGACTTCAAATTAAGTTTACAAATCACACAAGTATTAATGTTTCCTTGTTAATACTATTATAGCATGAATGTAAACATTTATCATAAACACAAAGATATAATAATAACTATATTTATTATTGCCTCTAGGGCATATCTCCAACAGTCTCCCACTTGCACTAGAGTCATCTAATCTAGATTACATGGTAATATACCGAACACCCATGGCAGTTTGGTGTTGGTCATGTTTTGCCCTCGGGAGAGGTTTAGTCAACGGATCCGCCACATTCAGATCGTGTGTACTTTGCAAATCTTTATATCCCCATCCCGGATATGTTCTCGAATAGCGTGAAAACGCAGCTTGATGTGCTTCTTCTTGTGTGACCTTGGTTCTTGCGCATTGGCTATGGCGCCCATGTTATCACAGAGATAGACATTGGGTCCAGCACTAGGAACCACACCCAGCTCATAATGAACTCTTTCATCCATATCGCTTCTTGTGAAGCCTCAAGCAGGCGACCATGTATTCCGATTCATTGAAGATCTCGCCACAACGCTTTGCTTTGCACTCCTCCATTAAGATGCACCATTCAAAATAAATATGTATCCAGATTGTGATTTAGAATCATCCGGATCGGTGTTCCAACTAGCATCGGTGTAACCATTAACAACGAGTTGTTCATCACCTCCATAAGAAAGAACCATATCCTTAGTTCTTCTCAAGTACTTAAGGATGTTTTTGACCGCTGTCCAATGATCCACTCCTGGATCACTTTGATATCTGCTAGTTAAACTAACAGCATATGCAATACCGTGTCTAGTACATAGCATGGCATACATTAGAGATCCTATGACTGAGGCATAGGGAGTCTTACTCATCCTTTCTCTATCTTCTGCCGATGTCGGACTTTGAGTTTTACTCAAGGTCGTATTGGGCAACATGGGCAAGAACCCTTTCTTGGGCGCGGTGTACTTATACCCCGCCTTTAGTCCCGGGCTAAGCCACCGCCCGTGACTAGAGGGTTTCTAGTCCCGGGCCGTGGCTTAACCCACGACTAAAGACCCACCCTTTAGTCGCAGGTTAAGCCACGACCCGGGACTAGAGGGTTTTTTTGTCCGCTTCGTTTTCGCGTGCGCAGGCACCCTCTAGTCCCGGGTCCAGCCACGACCCGCGAGTAGTGTAGTTTTATAAATTTCTTTTATTTAATTCAAATCAAATATATACTTTAGAAAATCATATATCCTATTATAAAAATCCAAATAAAACAAATAATATATCTATTATTATCAGAAAAATATAAAAAATCTTAATATAATATCCATACATATGTTTGCATCATTTATAAATTATGTCATTTGTAAATTTCTTTTATTTAATTCAAATCAAATATAAACTTTAGAAAATCATATCTCCTATTATAAAAATCCAAATAAAACAAACAATATGTCTATTATTATCAGAAAAATATAAAGAATCTTAATATAATATCTATACATCTGTATGCATCATTTATAAATTATGTCATTTGTAAATTTTCTTTTATTTAATTCAAATCAAATATAAACTTTATAAAATCATATCTCCTATTATAATAATCCAAAAAAAAACAAATAATATGTCTATTATTATCAGAAAAATATAAAGAATCTTAATATAATATCCATACATCTGTTTGCAGCATTTATAAATTATGTCATTTGTAAATTTTCTTTTATTTAATTCAAATCAAATATAAACTTTGGAAAATCATATCTCCTATTATAAAATCTAAATAAAACAAATAATATGTCTATTATTATCAGAAAAATATAAAGAATCTTAATATAATATCCATACATCTGTTTGCATCATTTATAAATTATGTCATTTGTAAATTTTCTTTTTTTAATTCAAATCAAATATAAAACTTTGGAAAATCATATCTCGACCTTAAACTCACCAACATCGTCGCTTTGTGTACATTGACACGTGGCCTGCAAAACAGAGACACATGACATCGCCAAAACGAGGACAACAACACTTTAGCCCGCGGGAGGAATCCACCTCCACTGTTGGGAGGCAGTCATAGACTGACAGAGTACCATGGGCACACCAGGCCCAGATAGGCCCGGTCGGGCCCAAGTGGGCTCATAAAGCCCTAGCCGTTGTTGCTGCAATGGACAAGCTATAGCGTCGCATCCCAGTTCAGCTAGCCATCGTCGCCACCTATAGAGTGCCTGTCGAGGCAAAGCCCTAGCCCATCGAAGCCCATCTGGGGCCGAGACGTCCAGATCTGCCCAGGGACGGCCGCCGGAGGCTCTCCCTACCATGGCGCCTGCCATCGAAGCTAGCACCACCTCCAGGGACACCTGGTCGCGCCGGACCTAGGCCTTGCAAAGCGCACCGTCGTCGCCAAGATTTGGGCCCTGACCCGAAGCTCCCAAGGCCGCCACCGCCGGCGCCACCAGGGCTTTGTCCTGCGACCTAGGCCGGCGGTGGCGAAAGGGAGAGGGAGATGAGGGGGTGGGGGTGGCTGCGTCACATCGCCCTGGGGAGGAGAGAGAGAGAGAGAGAGAGAGAGAGAGAGAGAGAGAGAGAGAGAGAGAGAGAGAGAGAGAGAGAGAGAACGGTTCATTATCACCTTGGCTCGTCTCTATTAGATTAGGGCCAAGTTTGCAGATTATGCAGATTTAGCGTAATTTCCAACAGCCACGGTCAGTGGGAAGTCGATCCAGGGACGGCCCAGTTCTTTTGGCGGCTTAAAAAATAAGCTGCCCCCTCGCCAGCTTTTCTCATAAGACGCTCGGCTTATTAGTTGGGGCTTTCAAACTAATTATCTTATAACTAATTAAGAATTTTCGACTAATAAGCCATGAGGCCTATGAGAGAAGCTGGGGAGGGGCAGCTTATTTTTTAAGCTGCCAAAAGAACTGGCCTGAGTGAGTCGAACAACTATTTTGCCGGCGCCGATGGGTCCTTGGTGAGATTTTTATATAGGGAGGATGTCTGATATATATGTGGCATAAGCACGTAGTCGTACGGGAGGAGTCCGTGTCTGTCTGGTTGGTCGTGTATCCCGGCCGGAGAGGTTCCTCGTGTCCGAGTCTATATGCTACCCGAACGTGCTGGCACAGGCTGAGCTATATATCTACAGCTTCCTAGTATAGCTAGCTAGACTATATCAATAGACAGATCGATCGATCGATCGATCTAGTCTAGCTAGCTAGCTAGCTAGATCAACCAACAAGAGTAGTTACGACGATGGACGTCGTCGCGGCGGCACCCTCACCACCAAACGTTTACTTGCAAGACCAGGTGAGTTTTGGGCGCGGGGTCCTCCGCCAGGGGATAGTTCTCGACAACGGCACGGTGAATAACAGCTCTCTCCCTGCCGACACGCTCGAGATCCTCCTCATTGACAACTCTCTCGTGCATAAGAAGGCCGGCGATATCAGGGTGCTCGACAGGAGCCACCTGCACCCCGGCCAGGTGGTCGGGTCGGCGTCCCACATCGCCGGCCAGATCGGCATCGTCACCGGCGTCACCACCCTGCTCGACCTGGCCGAGTTCGACGACAGAGGCGTGGCGACCAGGATCATCAAAGGCGTGTCCCCGTCCAGCGTGCGGCGCGTCAGGAACCTCAGCCTTGGCGACTTCGTCGTGTCCGGGCCGTGGCTCGGACGGGTTGTCGAGTTGTCCGTCGACGTCGACGTCCTATTCCACGACGGAGCTGTCTGCAAGGTTTCCAACGCAGACTCCAATGTTCTACCGGAAGTGGGTGAGGCCGGCAGAATCCAGTATCGCCGCTTTCAAATGAACTGCAACTTCTACCAGGAGCAGACCGTCGCCGGGCAAAACCGGTGTTCCCTCTTTAAGGCGGCGCGGTGGCTTAACGGCTACTGGAATCCTCGTCGTTACATAGGAACTGTCATCAAGGTGGAGACGTCAGGCGTGCTCGTCTACTGGATTGCGTCAATGCATTGTGGCACAGACCGGGCGCTCGTCGAGGCGTCCTCTCCGCCGGCGTACCAGCACCCTCGTGACCTGACCTTCTTCTGCGCGGCGTCCAATTGCAGCTGGGGGATAGCTGACCGTTGCTTTTTTCACGAACCTACTAGTTCTGCCGAAACCGATGATGACAATGGGGATTCGGCTTGTGCTCACGACCAGGAGGAAGAGGAAGATGATGATGATGATGAGGAGGAGGAGGAGGAGGAGCAAGGCCCCTATTCTGAAAACAATCAGGAAGTGAGTGATGATGACCATGATGAAGTATCAATTGCTCATGTGGTACCACCCACGGAGCAGAATAAGGTGAATCCTTATCGGAAGCAACTGAAGAAGGTCTTCTTCGAGGGGCACAGACATGAGCGGCGCCCACAAGTCAGGAGGCATGTGGAGGTGAAGTTTTCCATGGTTGTCGCCAGCACCAGCACCTCCGTCGACGTGCTATGGCAGGACGGCACGCTGCAGCATGGCATACCTTCAGCGACCCTCGTCCCCTTTGATATCCTAAATGAGCAGGAGTTCTTCCCGGGACAACACGTTGTCGACAATGTTCTTCCTTTTGATACTGATGATGGTGACCACGATGTCGTGACAAGAAGGCGTGTGGGCGTCGTCAAGAGGTTGGACTGCAAGGATCAGACGGTTTGTGTGTCATGGTTCAAGGCGGCTAAGGAGGCCGAGTGCACGGATACCGTCGTCAGTGCATATGATCTCAAAATAAAGCACTCTGCTTACTACGGAGATATTGTCATTCGCCTCCTACAGTCATCAGGATCAACCAACGACGATGCTAGTGTAGCGTTACAAGGCAAAGGGAAGAAAAAGAGTGTTGTTTCTACTGATCTCTCGTGGGTAGGGCGTGTTGTTGACCTTCCTCATGGACACGTCCAAGTCAAGTGGGGCGATGGCAGCATATCAACGGTATGGGCATATTTTTTTTTCTGTTACAAATATACACTCTCTAGTCTCTACTCAACCCATGCATGCATTTGCTTGTTTTTTATTCGATTGAGCGTGCCACAGGTGTTGACCGATGAGATCGTTGTCGTCCAAGAAGAGGACTACACGGAGCTGTGGGCTGAAATGGGCGACTGGGTGGAGGACGACGGCATCGATGATGCACCTCAAGAACCGACTGCTGCTAACACGGTATCTATCCTTCTAACATTGTCCAGTTCAGCAAACAACTTGTGTGTCTACGTTTGTTAAAGTGTATAAACTTACATATAATTTTAGGACAATGATCTAGTTGCCGACGATGGCAATGTCGAAAACAACGACCCGGCAGCGACGGGGAAAAGCCTTTTGGTTACCGCAGTCCGATCATTGCTCCGACTGACTGGCGACATGGTGGCTCGAGGTAAGGGATACCTGACCAACCGGCAGCCTCCAGCGTCGTCCTTGTTACAAAGCTCAGAGGCACCTGCGCCAGCAACGGAGACCATAGCTGCTGATGACCATAACTGCCATGATTCTGCCAAAGATGGGACGAAGGCCTCAGATACCACCTGTAACAAATCGTTTAGCTTCCCATGTTTCGATGTATTGCAGATCACCCCTGAGGATCACCATTACCTTGGCAACCCAGACCAGGTAATATTCTACTTTTTACAAGCACATTATGGTTCGTCTATCGATAGAACCATCTGCTTAACTATGCCGATCATTTTTCTTTTGCAAAACCATTCACTTGTACAGATAATATATATAATATTAACTAACGCTCTTTTTAAGGAAATGCAGGGCGGCAGTCGTCAGAAGAGTTGGGCCAAGGCAGTACAAAAGGAATGGAAAATTCTAGAGAACGACTTGCCAGGTATGAGAGTACCCAAGTAAATACATAGTACATGGTGGTTGCAAATGAATACATGTAACCATTTTATGTGCAGAAACCATCTACATACGAGGGTTCGAGGACCGCATGGACCTGCTCCGGGTGGTGATGGTGGGCGCGAGCGGGACGCCGTACCATCACGGACTCTTTTTCTTCGACTTGCAACTACCACCATCTTATCCAGCCGCGCCGCCCCAAGTGTACTACCACTCCTTCGGCCTACGCCTTAATCCCAACCTCTACGAGTCCGGGACCGTGTGCCTCAGTCTCCTAAACACATTTGGCGGTGAGGGCACCGAGCTTTGGTCGCCGGTGACATCAAGCCTCCTCCAAGTTGTTGTCTCCATCCAGGGTCTCGTCCTCAACGACCAACCATACTACAACGAGGCCGGATACGAGACCTTAGTTGGCAAACCAGAGGGCCGCCGCAACGCGCTTCCCTACAGTGAGAATGCTTACCTCCTCACCCTCCGGACCATACTCCAGCTGTTGCGCCGACCGCCTCAGGGATTTGAGGAATTTGTCAAAGACCACTTCCGCCGTCAGGGAAGATTTGTGCTCAGGACATGTGACACGTGGCTGCAGGGATGCGTTGTTGGAGATGCCCATGACACTGAAGCCGGTAGGGAACAACCGTGCTCAGCCGGGTTAAAGCTTGCGCTTGCCAACGTGGTGCCCAACCTTGTGGCAGCCTTCATAGAGATTGGTGCCGAGGGGTGCGTAGAGTTCAAAGAAGCATATGGGTCTCGGCACCACACACTAGACTTATGAACTGGCTATGGCTAAGTCGGTCGATCTAAATCATGTAATTGGTTTGATCTTTTAATTACTCATATGTTTAGTTCTACAACAGTCAGTATTTTCTTTTCTTTTTTCTGATTAAAAAGGAGTTCATCAAGAGTTGTAATTACTACGTAATGTTGTGGAATAGATCATATTTATATATCCAAATCTATAAAAGACAGGAGTATTTTGTATCACCGTGATGCATTGATACAGTCACTACGGGGAAAGTCTCAATTTAAGGCAACTTAGAAGGGCCCCGAATTATTTTTAGAGGTGCTTTAAGAAGGGTCAAATTAAATAGTGTTGCCGAAAATATTAGCCGCACTCCAAAAAAAGTGCCCCTTAAAATGGTTTTTTTTGCCGCGCTTTGCAAAGTGCATGTAACCATTTTTAGGAGCACTTTGCAAACTGCCCGTAACTATTTATAGGAGCACTATGTAATGTCCAACCAAATAAATGCAGTTATGAAATGTCCCTATGGCGAATTTGAGTCAGTTTCCAAAAATCACATCAATACATTCTCATACCAAAATAATGTTAACACAATAAAGAGCTATGCATTCTTTCACTTTTGGACAACTTCATTTTTCCAGTACCTAAACGTATTCAAGACTACATTCTCATACATAGTTGTCCCTCTCTGACATTCTAATACATAGTTGTCCCAGATACAAGTCAACACATCATAGGGTTGTTAACAAACTAACCTGTCAAGTGCTTTGGCCTTCTTGAGGCCAGAATTAGCATGCTTTGACAGAGCATATTGTTGCCGCTTCTTCTCCACTAGCCATGTCCTCACTGTCGAGCACTCATTAACAACCTGTGTAACATATACATGTTAGCAATTGACAGTAGATCCAGTACATTTTGTTCATCAATCAGAACATATTCAAAAAGAACGCCTCAATAACCTAAATGTGTACACCTCTATGCAATCAGAACAGGAACTTGCATGAGAAACAGATAGAATTTTATCCATTGCAAATATATATCATACAAGCAAGTTGCCTGGTTGCTAGACATCCTACCCAGAACTAAGATCCTGCCAGGTGGCTAGAGAAGCAATTGGCCTATGATTAACATATAATTGTTTCGACATAACCATAATCACCAACGATCATGCGTTCAATAGCATACTGTGTATACTTAAAACGCAAAACACATGCTAGTTCATTCACAGGCTAAGAAGAGAAAGGGATATTTTAAGAATACATGATTGCAAGGTATAGATGTTGGATATATAAGTGATCTGCGGTTTTCTGTAGTCAAATAAGTCAAGATTATGGCTTTTAGGGGTTGTTTAATTACAACCTTTGGATGCCCTGATCAGGGGCATCCTGACCATCCATCCTTTGTGTGTGGTTCCCCTGGTGCAGGTCCTATATAAAGGGGGCCCTAGGGTTTGAGAAGAAAACTAAGACAGTTTCTCTCTCTCTCACTCACTCCCCTGCTCACTTGATCTCTCACTCACTCCCCTGCTCACTGATCAAGCAAGGATTGAAAGCACCAGGAAGAACCACTCACTGCTGAAAATCAAGAACAGGAGTGGAAGCACATCAAGAGGAGGCCATGGCTGGACCTCCAGATCAAGGTACACACCTTTATCTCATCTTTTGTGGCTTAATCTTGAGTTAGATGATCCTAAGGAATTCTATCAATGGTATCAGAGCACCTAGCTTCAAGATTGAGCTCTCTATGTTAAGTGATTATGCTTTAGTGTGGTTGTTCTTCCTGGTCTGATCATGTTTTGGTTGCTAAAGGTTTCGTTCAGATCATGTTCTTGCTTAAGAACAACATAATTTTGATGTTTTAGCCCTAAAATTACTATGTTTAAGTTCTATCTGATCAAGAACAGGTGCTAGGGTTGCTTTTATACAATTTTTATGTGGGGATTTGGGTTGTTGGTGCAAACCCTAACCCTAATCCCCAATTTCTGACGAACCCTAACCCTAGTTCATCGAATCGAAGAACCCTAACCCTAAATTCCCCATTTTTTAAGGAACCCTAATCCTAATTCCCCAATTACCGACAAACCCTAACCCTAATTCCCAAATTGAGGAACCCTAACCCTAATTCTGATGAGATTAAAGGCAGTGGTACTTACCTAAGGGCTCTGCCGTCGTCGTTGGCCACGGCGGCGTCGGGGTTGCCACCTAAGAAGGGCAGGCCTGCTCGGGCTCGTCCCGAGCGGTCTCGCCGTCTGCTACACTGGGCCATGGTGATGCTTCCTCGTGCGCTCGTCGCCGTTGAGGCTCGCCGTGGTGCCGGACTTGGCGATGGCGGTCGACGTGGATGCAGGGACGCCTGCACGCACCGTCCCCATGCATAGGGTGTCGTCCAGGGCCGCTCGACAGAGGTGCGCGTCGGCTAAGGCCGCACGTAGCTCCGGCGAGGGGGCCTGGTCGACGTCGTCTCTCCTTCTCTGGCGCTGTTGCTCGTCGCCGCCGCTGGTTCTCTCGCTCGCGCCGCTTGCGTCGGGAGGCAGAGAGGAAAATGAGGGAGGGAGGAAATGGGGGCTAGGGCTGGGGGGGCTGTCTCACGTCAGCCTCGTGCTGACCGGGCGCCACCTCGACCATTGGATTTCATCCAACGGCCCGCAGTGTTGGCTGCCTAACGGGCCGAGCATGCCACTAAGGGGAGACGGGTTGGGCTATTTTTGGCCCAGTCCGAAAGTTTTGTTTTAGTTTTTCCCTTATTAATAAAGAAAAGGGGACTAGGCCAAATCTTTTATGGGCTCAGTTTGACTGTTTGAAACTAATGTTTCTTTTTTTCTTTAAAAACTAAGATATAAGAGTTAGGGTTTATATATAAATAGTTTTTGGGGCTAAATTTTTGGCATATTTTATTATGTCAATTATGGAACATAATTATTTGTCATGCAATTATGTACCTCACTTAAGCAAGTTTAATGTATTTTTTCATGCTTAGTTGATTCTTTTGTGGTTTTATTCAAATAAATTGTGATAATAATGTTTTGCTGCAAAATAAAGTTGGTAAATCCTCAAATTAAGCATGGCTTATGTCCATCATTCTGGCCAAAGCTAGTTGATGGACATTTTGACCATGAAATTTTTTATTGGTCTTCTGGCCAAAGCTGATGTGTTTTAGAATGATGAAAGAATTCTATATGATTAGAGGATCTAATTAAGTGTGGCTTATATCTATCATTCTGGCCAAAGCTGATTAGCAGATATTTTGATCACAAAATTTTATTGATCATGTCTATTTCTGGCCAAAGCGGATGTAGACTAGATTGATGAAAGGAGTATAAAATTATGATGCTTATTCAAAGCATTTGTTTTCTTTTGCAACATCTAATGCCTCTCAAATTGTCGGTATTATAAATGGCATAGAACAGTTGACTGGTAGCGATTTTGGTACTTGGAAGGAGAAGCTTGAGATCACCTTAGCTTTGCTGAATATAGATTATGCCCTTCTTAAGGATCCTCCTATAGCACCTATGTGGCATCCCGCAAAACCACTACTAGAAAATCGCGTTGTTTTTGTGCATTGCATCATCATGACCGCATGCTCATGTCATCATGCCACATTGCATTTGAGCATCGTCATCATCATGCATATTATTTTGCCTAAAAACTAATTGCGAAAGACTATGTTATTTTCTAAACTAGCCCTCCTCTATTTTCAAATCCAAATCGTCGGTTCAGCCGGATCTTTCATTTATCTAAAACCAATTACAAATCAATTGTTAAAATAAAAGAAACCCTAGTCTAAAATTTCTAGTCCTAAATTCACCCAAACCTATCCTACCCACCTATCCTAGCCTGCCACCTCACTTTCCCTCCACCTCATCACACCCACCGCCACCTCACCAATCCCCCTCTTTTCCTCCACTCCCTCTCTCACACTCCCCACTCCTACCCCCTCTCCCTTCCACCCTGGCCCCACGCCACCGGTCCCCCTGGCCCACCCGCAGCAACCCACCCCCACCAACTCCTCACCCGAGCCAGCCCCACCCCCACTCACCCCCGCCTGGACCCCACCTGACCCCACGCCCCGGCCCCACCCCCACGGACCCCCCGCGTCTCCCTCTTCCTCCATCATCTCCTCGACCCCGAGCGCCACCTGTCCGCTCCCTCCTCCACATGGACCTTCCCCAGTCGCCCTCCGCCTCCGACCTCCTCCGTTCCCTCCGTCGCCATGGCCCTCCTCCTTCCCCCGACGGCTTCCTCCCCTCGCAGAGCCCCTCGTCGGCCTTCCCCTTTTCCCTCTCGGAGCCACCGCCGGTCCTCCCCCCTCTGCAACCTCGTGCCCTTCCCAGGCGCCACCGCCAGGGGCTTCCCTCCGCCAAGGTCCCCTCCGGCTCACTGTCCCATGAGCCCGCTCACCACCTCCGGCCGCCGCAGAGCCGCCTCCACCGCCCGTTCCTCTGCCCCATCGTCGTCGGCCCGCTGAGCCTGCCCACCACCTCGTCGGGCTCCGCTCCTCCGCGCCCGTCGCCACCCTCTTCCTCCCAGCGGTCCCTGCCGGCGGTTCCTCTCGCGGCCTTGCCCGCCCTCGGCGCGAACAGCCCGCCAGTGTGCTCCCTCCCTCCCGTCGCCAAGCCCGGCCCCGGCGTCTTCATGCGCTCCTCCGCCGCGTGCCTCTCTCGTCGGCCTCCTCGCCTCGTCCCCGAGCTCTGCCCTGACCCGGGCCCCCGCTCCCTCCTCCGCGTCCGCGACGCCCTCTGCAAGCGCCTCCGGCCCCATCGCCGTCGGCCTCCTGGCTCCTCGGGCGCGTCCCCGACCGTCTTCCTCCCTCCGTCCCCCTCGCCTGACGCCGCCGTCGCCGGCGGGCCCGCTTCGTCGGCCTCCTCCGGTCCCGCTGGCCTCAACCTCATGCCACCAAGATCCCCGTCCTCTACCCGAGCTGTGCTGCCTGAGTTCAAGCCCGACCCTAGCGTGTGGCGTGGTGGTCTCTGTCCGCGCTAGAGGTTCTTCCTTCCGTTTGCCTGGCGCCTGGATGGTACCGTGTCCAAGTCGGTGTACAGATGGTTCACCACAGACAGCAGACCATTTAGGTCCTTGTCGTTCTGGAGTTTTGTTAGGATGTTTGAGCCCACCAGATCGTACCCGTCAAGTGTGTCGCTACCGCAAGATCTTCCGTCGGGGTTGTCGTCGAGGGCCACGAAGTCCTACCTCATGGAACTCAAGTTCGACATCGAAGAGGATACGGACGACAAGGCCGCCTACATGGAACATCAAGACCCCGATCCCATATCTGAGGACTCGAAGACCGATCTTCAAACCCTCCGAAGCCGCCAAGATCGCCATGGAACGACAAGTTCTTCATCCCGGAACGCCCAGTTCTCCACTTTGAACGCCATGACCGTCTACGCGGACCCGAAGACCACGAATGCGACAAGATCGACACCGTCCAGGGCGAGACCGATGCGCCCCGACGCCACGCCAAGTTCTTCTTCCCGAACGCCAAGATCTACTCTGCCATCCGAGAACGATCCCGCCGAGACCGTTTCCGTCGAACCCTGAACCCTGAGACCGGACCCCGAACCCCGGAACCCCAAGATCGTCGAACCCTAATGTGTGACCCCTTTTCCGAGCCCCTATTTTATAAATTGCCAACTATATAAATTGTTGCATATTAATTAAGCATGCTCGCATACATCTCATGTGGTTTGGGGGCCTTATGCCGATTCACCTTATAAATAAATATGGGGCCCATATGCGGGCAAATCTAATCTCATATTGGCCTCATTTAAATTTGTGTAGTGAACCGGTGCTATCTTTTGTCTTGATAATGCAACATTTAATTTGCGGGGTAGTTAAACAACTTGAACCGTTTAACTAAATGCCGGGACCCCGGTTCCGCTTAATATTGCCCAATTGCATCGCATCCTTGCCATGCCATACATCATACATGCATCATGCCCGATCTTCTGCTGTAGTATTAAATAGTGCATCCGGTGTTTATTCTAGTGTTTTGCTTCTTCGCGGATAAGGCCGTTGAGTTGATGCGAGTGTCGACCCGATCTTCGGATGAACCTTCGGCAATGTTTTCAGGCGAGCATCTCCCCCTTTCTACCTATCTTACTTCTATAGTATTTATTCCCTCCTGTTGATCTATTGCTATCTGTGTTGCGATGCTCTAGTTTTCGTACCCGTGATATCCCTTGCAGCCTTATATTGCCTTGGACACCTCCTATTACCTGTTGTTTGGTAGATAGTTGGACTTGCGCTTCGTAGTCGCTTGCTCAAGTGCTGTTGCGTGTCGCCATGTACCACAGTTGTTGGAGTATTGCCACATGTTTGATGTTGGAGATGATCATGGCTTTACTTATCGTTCACTTTAATTACTGCTTAACAACTAAAATTGAAGTAGGTAAGCAGAGGCACAGGTGGGCAATAGATGTTATTTGGTTGTTAACCGTCCACTTGTGTCCCGTAGGACCCCGAGTACTTGATACCTGTTCCTTGAATTTTCGCGCTATCCACATCCGGGAGGATTATGGGACCCCCCTGAGCCAGAGCTTGATTCATTCTTATTTCTTGGGGCCACAAACTAGTTTGAGGTTTTATTTACTATCATGTACTTATGCCATGCTTTATTGCTTTATTACGATTGTGCGAGGAGCACACTGTACTGTTTAGGTAAGCGGAATGTTTTCGCGGTATCGACAAGCCCAGTCACACATTCGGGTTCCCGGTCGTTTACAGCCATTGTCGCAAACCTTGAGTCCGTCTCGGAGTCAGCTAACTTCGTTGCGGGTCTACTCAATGGGGTGGCCCCCGGAAATATTTCTGAATCCTGTGATTGCTTTGTCGTGAAGGCCTCGTTGGGTTTTGATTTGATTTTTCCGAGGTTGATCGAGTGTGTGTTGCTATTTGTGCACCCCTGCAGGGTAAAACTTTCTGAAAGCCGTGTCCGCGGTTATGGACGACTTGGAGCACAGTATCTCGATCATAGACAACTATAACTAAAGTAGTGCTATAAATTTGACTTTATAATGACTAGTAATCAGCTTCACTATAAAGGAATGGCTAAATAAAACTGCCAACAATTGCTTGTTTGGTTTGTCGCTTGCGACAATTGTATCTGACTAGTAAGTATTGCAACTACAACGGAATGGCTAAATAAAAGTACCAACAACTGCTGGGTTTTGGGATATCTCATGCTAATTGTATTTGACTAGTAAGTGTCGCAACTACAACGGAATGGTTAACTAAACGCCCATCGCTTATTTTATCGGATGATTATCTATACCGACTAGTAATTGCAGCAACGATAACTGAATAAATAAAACTGCCAACTGTGCGAGTTCCTCGGTGGACTTCCTCGTTTGGTCTCGAGGGGAAATACCAGGATGGGATTGTTTGGTGTAAGATTTAGGTTGGATCCGAATAGCTCTTTCTTATCCCTCTCTGATAGCCGACAGTTGTATCGACTCTCTATAGGTTGTTTAGTGCATGTCACGCCTTGATCCACCATACCTATGTAGGCGAGGACCGCCAATTCTAGCCTCGCTGTCTTGGCCTCGATCGACGCTCCTCTTTTCCTTTGCCCTTTGTCGGCACCCTTTGTTTAAGCAGGTTTTGAGATCGGCGTCGTTAGCGGGTTACCCTTCCGCTTGGCTCAGGCAGGGTTATGGACGCCATTGGTTATTCTTCAGGGCTCTTAGCCCCATTTGCATCTTGTCCGTAGTCGGACGCCCTATCATTTTCAAGGTGATTTGGATCTTTGTATATTATATTTGTATTCTTGACTCTTTGAGTCACTGTTGTATATATATATCTGTTCTGTGGGTCCCATCGAGGACTGTTGTGTAATGTTATTACTTCGTTTTCCACCCGAACGAAAGTGCCTGGTGGGCACCTTTGAATCGTTTCTATGCGGGTTTGGCGGGTTTCGCTAAAACTTGCATAGGGCCGATTCTGAGGGTGTTACAACCTACTGAACGTGACGAGAATTATAATGCCCTGAAAAGGGCTTATGATGATGAGAAAACTAAGTGGGAGGATTCAAATCATAAGTGCCTCATGATTATTAAGGGCTCCATTACTCAAAGTATGAGGGGAGCAGTTCCAGACTCTCAGACTGCCAAGGGTTACCTTGGAAAGATTGAGGACCAGTTTAAGGGATCATCCAAAATTTATGCAACAAGCCTCATTAGAAGGCTTATTGATAAAAGGTATGATCCAACTGGGAGTCTAAGAGAACATATCATGAGGAAAATTAACATGGCCACTAAACTTAAACAATGGAAATGGAAATCTCTAAAGGTTTCCTTGTCCATTTTATTATGTCATCCTTGCCCACGGAGTTCTCTCCGTTCACCATCAATTATAATGCGATGGATTCTAAATGGGGCATGGATGAAATGATGGCTAGATGTGTACAAGAGGAGGAAAGGCTTAAAGCTGGACGAGTTGATCATGTCAATCAGTTCAAGCATTCTCAGAACAAGAAAAAGTTTATAAAGCCCAAGTCTGCTCAGTTTAAAGATAAAGGGCAATCTTCAAAGTTCTTTCAGCAAAAGAACCCTAATAGAGCTCCTAATGCAGATGCACCCCCTAATGCTGATGGTAAAGATCCTAATGGATGTCGCTTTTGTGGAAAAAGCGGACATGTCCAGAGGGATTGTATTGGGTTCATGAAACGGCTTAATAAGAAAGGTACTAATGTTATAACTTTTGTTGACGAATCCCTTTATGTTGATTATGCCACCAATACATGGTGGGTTGACTCAGGTGCAACAATTCATGTTGCAAACTCCTTACAGGGATTCGATACGAAGAGGACCCTAAGAAGAGGGGAAAGAACCATTAGAGTTGCTAATGGTGTTGAGGCTGAGGCTGAGGCTATTGGAGAGTTCTCACTTATGCTCCATAGCGGCTTTATGCTTCGTTTATGTAATGTACTTTATGTACCCTCTATGAGATGAAACCTTGTGTCTGTCTCATGCTTAGATGATGATGGTTTTCACTGTGACTTTGGGAACAAGAGATGTATAATTATGTTTGACAATAAGGATGTTGGTCTTGCCTTCCGACAAGACAAACTTTATCTTATTTCCTTAAGTGATTCCATAAGTGAAGTTGATGCTTTATCTAATGTGAATGTTAGTACCAAGCGTAAGCGCGATGATGATGAGACTTCTTCGAAACTATGGCACTATCATCTAGGCCATATTTCAAGGGGGAGAATCGATCGTCTCATTAAGGAGCAAGTTCTTTAGCCTTTAAATTTCTCAGATGCGGATCTGGATCATTGTATTGATTGCATCAAAGAGAAATATGCTAAGAGAATTAAGAAAGGTGCAAATCGAAGCACATGAGTTTTGGAAATTGTTCACACGGATATCTGTGGTCCGTTTAATGTGAAATCAGTGGATGGTTTTGATTCCTTCATAACACTCACTGATGACTTCTCCCGCTTTGGATACATCTATCCTATCAAAGAAACATCTGGGGCATTAGAAAAGTTCAAGATATTTAAAGCTGAAGTTGAGAATCAGGTTGGTCAAAAGATCAAAGTTGTAAGGTATGACCATGGTGGTGAGTACTACGGAAGACACACTTCTTATGGCCAAATTCCTGGACCTTTTGCTAAGTTCCTACTAGAAAATGGTATTGTTGCTCAGTATTCAGCACCGGTCGAACCTGAGCAAAATGGAGTCGCTGAAAGGCGGAATCGTACTCTTATGGATATGGTAAGGAGTATGTTAAGTCACTCCACTTTGCCGCTTGGTTTATGGATAGAAGCTCTAAAGACAGCTGCACATATTATTAATAAGGTCCCTAGTAAATCGGTGCTGAAAACACCGTATGAATTATGGACTAGGAGAAAACCTACCCTGAGTTACTTGCATGTGTGGGGCTGCCCTGCCGAGGCAAGAGTTTTCAATCCAATTATGGGAAAGTTAGACCCCAAGACTGTCAGCTGCCATTTCATTGGTTATCGTGACAAATCTAAGGCATATCGTTTCTATTGTCCAAAGCAATTCACTAAGTTTGTTGAAACAAGACATGTTGTGTTCTTGGAAAGTGATATGTTGAGGGGGAGTATGACTCCCAGGGAAATAACCTTAGAGGAGAAACGGGAATATGTCCCGGTACCTATGATCCAAGAACCAGTGTTTCCTATTCATGCTAAGTTTTCACCTCCAGTTGAGAGGACTGCTAATCCTGTCCCTACTGAGATACCTATGACTCCGGTAGAGTCCATATCTAATGATACTTCTACGGAAGATGCTCAGCAGCCTGAAGTTATGATTGAGGTACCAAATAATGCACCTCTCAGAAGGTCAAAGCAGGCTAGAAAGTCTGCTATTCCTGATGATTATGTGACTTATATGAGTGAGGATATAAATGAGTCGATGTTGGATGATGATCCCGCATCGTTTCAGGAAGCCATACAAAGTGATCATTCATCAGAATGGCTTGATGCTATGAAAGATGGAATGAAGTCCATGAGCATTAATGATGTATGGGACTTAGTAGAGATTCCTAAAGGAGCCAAAACTATGGGCAGCAGATGGGTCTATAAGACCAAACGTTACTCCAAGGGTGATATCGAAAGGTTCAAAGCAAGGCTTGTGGCTAAGGGCTTCACTCAAAGAGAAGGTATTGATTATAATGAGACTTTTTCACTTGTCTCTTCTAAGGACTCATTCAGAATTATAATGGCACTTGTGGCTCATTATGATCTAGAGTTGCATCAGATGGATGTCAAAACGACATTTCTAAATGGTGACTTACATGAGGATGTTTACATGGCTCAACCGGAAGGTTTTGTTATGGAAGGAAAAGAACATTTAGGATGTCGTCTTAAGAAGTCCATTTATGGATTGAAGCAAGCCTCAAGGCAATGGTACTTCAAGTTTAATCAAGTCATAGAGAATTTTGGTTTTAAGGAGAATGAAGTGGACAATTGCATTTATGTGAAGTTCAGGGGGAGCAATTTTGTCTTCCTGATACTGTATGTTGATGACATACTCTTAGCCAGTAGCCATAAGAATATGCTACTGAAAACTAAAAGGTTTCTCTCTTCAAAGTTTGACATGAAAGATCTTGGTGAAGCCGCTTATGTCTTAGGCATTCAAATTCACCGAGATAGATCCAGAGGAATCTTGGGGCTATCACAAAGAGCGTATATTGAGAAGGTACTCAAAAAGTTCAATATGCATAAGTGCTCAGCCTCTCCTTCTCCTATTGTCAAGGACGATAAGTTTGGGACTTTCCAGTGCCCAAGTAATGATTATGAATCTGCGCAGATGAAGTCAGTTCCTTATTCATCAATCATTGGAAGTATGATGTATGCATAAGTATGCACTCGCCCTGACTTAGCATTCATAACCGGGATGCTTGGCAGATATCAGTGTAATCCAGGGTTGGATCACTAGAAGGCTGCTAAGAAAGCTTTGCATTATTTGCAAGGTACTAAAGGCCTCATGCTCACATATAAGAGAGCTGATAACCTCGAGGTGGTGGGTTATTCAAATGCTGATTTTGCAGGGTGTGTTGATACTAAGAAATCCACATCGGGTTACATATTCACCCTTGCAGAAGGTGCTATTTCTTGGAAAAGCACCAAGCAAAGTGTTACTACATCGTCAACAATGCAGGCAGAGTTTGTGGCATGTTATGAGGCAACCGGGCAGGCAGTATGGCTAAAGAATTTCATTCCGGGCTTAAGGGTGATTGACAGTATATCTGGGCCACTCACTCTTTTCTGCGATAATCAACCCGCAGTGATCTATTCGAGTAACAACAAGTCAAGTGGTGCTGCCAAAAACATTGACATCAAGTATCATATTGTGAAAGATTGAATCAATGACCAGACAATAAGTATTAAGCATATAAGGACTAATGCAATGTTAGCGGATCCACTCACAAAGGGCCTACCACCTAGTGTACTTATAAAGAGCATGTTGCTGGCATGGTTTGGGCAGAAAGCTTTTGATCATGGAATTAGGACCGTTATGACACCATATCCCTGTAAGTCTAAGAAGGGTACTTCTTTTCGATAAAATGATGTACTGTAGTCAATTAGTTCAATTGTACTTAAATGACCATTGTAATTTATTGTCTGTATATAAGTTTCAACAAAGATCTGAGCTCATAAGTTTGTAATAAGTATAAGTTTATGGACCTCCTAAGTTAAATAAGTTCTACTTTAAAATAAAGTGGTGTATTGTAGTAACTGGGTTCTGCGGTACTCTATGACCATTGTAATTCTGTTGTCTCATATGCTGTTTTGTTGAGAAATGGGCTTATAAGTTTATCCTTACGATCAAATGGGAGGATGTTGGATATATAAGTGATCTGCAATTTTCTGTAGTCAAATAAGTCAAGATTATGGCTTTTAGGGGTTATTTAATTACAACCATTGGATGCCCTGATCAGGGGCATCCTGACCATCCATCCTTTGTGTGTGGTTCCCCTGGTGCAGGTCCTATATAAAGGGGGGCCTAGGGTTTGAGAAGAAAACTAAGACAGTTTCTCTCTCTCACTCACTCCCCTGCTCACTGATCAAGCAAGGACTGAAAGCACCAGGAAGAACCACTCACTGCTGAAAATCAAGAACAAGAATGGAAGCACATCAAGAGGAGGCCATGGCTGGACCTCCAGATCAAGGTACACACCTCTAACCTCATCTTTTGTGGCTTAATCTTGAGCTAGATGATCCTAAGGGATTCTATCAATAGATCCTTATGACCAAATGTGATTTTAACTATTCACAATGCATCTTAAGTTATCCAAGACAAATAATACAACTTAGGGCTCTAGAGTCAATGGAGGAAGAAAGCTATGGGCATGACATGTATACCTGAGTTTGCTAAGGAATAATGGAACACTGAAACATAGTTGCACAGCTTCTTGAATGTTAAACAGTATAAATATCTCAAATTGTTTGCCTTACAATATCAGAGGTTTACACTTTCATGTCCCATAGTACCTGTAACCTGTGTTATCAAAAGAGTATGTAATAAGCTTAAAATTTAAGAGATGATCTAAACTGAGACTGATCTAACATATGTAATTAAAATTTACACACTGAAAGTACATTCACGTTTTTTAATGAAAAGGCACACTCACAAGTTCAGTGTGTCCCAGTTTTCCAAAAAAAAAGTTCAGAGTGTCCCTTCCAATGCAATAAAATATTTATACGTGTTCTGTGGCGTTCCTTCTATGTTTAGAAAGCATGAAAGGGCATACACTCCTTACTTCGAACAGTTAACCAGAAATAGATGAATCCTGATGAGTTGACCTCAAACATGATATATAATTTCCTTTTGGCAAGATCCATATGGTATTTTTCATATCCTGTCCAATTTTCTTGATATGGCGCTCTAAGAATAAACCAATGGCATACACTTAAGATATACTACCTCCATTCCGGTTTATAAGGCAAATACGTACTTCGAGGAAATAGTTTGACCGAAAATTTGGTCAACAAAATATAAACTATATTTAACAAAAATTATACCATTAGATTCATATTCATAATACGCTTACAATAGTACAATTTTTATGACATATAATTCATATATTGTTAACCAAATTTGCGGTCAAACTATTTTCTTGGAATACGTATTTGCGGGCACCACGTATTTTGCTATCCCTCGGTGGAAGACTGGTACTCATTAATTCTGTACTCACCAACATGGTACTGTATATGATCTCATTCTTCCAGTTACCAAAAGGTGTCTTATCAAAAGTGGACTATTTCCGCTCTAGATTCTTTTGGCAGGGGGATAGTGAGAAAAAGAAATATCGACTGGCCAAATGGAATGTCGTTTGCCGACCCAAAGAATATGGTGGATTGGGCATACATGATTTAAAAGTCAAAAACATCGCATTACTGGGTAAATGGTTATTCAAACTTCTTACAGAAGAAGGGGTCTGGCAAACCATTCTATGGAGCAAATATGTTGGCTCAAAAGCAGTGTCTAAACTGGTTTGGAAACCAGGTGATTCACACTTTTGGGCTGGGCTAATGGCTTCCAAAAAGCATTTCTTCCGGTTTGGAAATTTTAATATTAAGGATGGTTCACAGATTAGGTTCTGGGAAGATAAATGGCTTGGCCAAAATTCTCTTCGTGAACAATATCCAGCTCTATATTCGATAGTTAGGCACAAAGGGGATACTCTCGCTGAGGTAATGGAAACCAATCCTCCTAACGTGTCTTTCAGAAGAAGCCTCTTAGGTCCTAGACTAGTGTCTTGGAATAATCTTTTAGTAAGATTATCTAGGATACAACTTTCTGAGGGCATGGACGAATTCAAATAGAAATTATTACATAGTGATAAATTTTCCGTTGATTCATTTTATAGAGCTTTGATCCAACCTAATATTCCAGTCGATGATAATAGTAAAATTTGGAAGATGAGGATACCCCTTAAAACGAAGATATTCGCTTGGTATTTCCGTAAAGGGGTGATTCTCACAAAAGATAATCTTGTTAGGAGGAATTGGCATGGTAGCACTGAATACGTACTTTGTACCAAAATGAGACAATACGACATTTATTCTTCCATTGTAAATTTGCTCGTGCTATATGGTCAATCATCCAAATAGCCTCTGGTTTATCTCCTCCTAGATCGGTAGTCGATGTATTTGGCAACTGGTTGAATGGAATTGAGGATAAATCTGGGACTTTATTTAGGGTGGGAGCGCTTGCCATTATTTGGTCGCTTTGGCTATGTAGAAATGACAAGATTTTTAATAACGTTGTATCTTCTCCCTTGCAGGTTATCTATCGAGCCACGGAGATCCTCCGATCATGGACTTCTCTACAACGTATGGAGTTCCGCGACTTGTTTACGGAGGGCTATAGGCGGTTGGAGGATACGGCGCGGGATTTCTTCTCCCGGCATGGATGACAGCGACCACTGCGGATAGATCTTCCTTAGCTAGTTTGAAGAACTGTGTTTTTGATTTACATTATTTTGTAGTGCCATTTTTATTGCTTTCGTCCGAGACTGTGTGGTTGATCGGCTGTGTGCATCATAGCTATGCAGAGGCCGGGTGTAAACTTACTGTTAAGTAATAAAGCGCCCATTTCCAAAAAAACGTATTTGCCCTATAATCTGGAATGGAGGGAGTATGTGACTATCAAGGATGAAAGTGCAGCAAAAACTTATACCAAAATGTCCTGTATGACTATCTCATAGCACCAGATGGCCATATATTTTATTAGATACAACAGTAAGAGTAAAGCTAAAAGACTAATGCCAAAGCAGCTTGTTTTAACCAAGTTTATCTCTGATAATGCCAAGCTGATCTGATTGCAAGATAACCAGATTCAACAAAGCTGTAGAAGAGTCAAACAATTTGTATGCATCCTTGAAAAGTGAAAAAAAAAAACTACAGAAGAGTAAGGTGTCAAAATCAGATGATATGCATGAACACAATGACCGAGCAGCAACATTCAGGTAAGCCGACACTGGCACACTTCAGTAAATATAATCTGATTTCGGACTGTAAATTATAATAGGGATTGGGTAGCTGACAACTGTGGCATGTAACAACTGAAGATCCTTAGTTGTAGCATAAGAATATGACCTTTCCATCAATGTGAAATGTGAAATTGAGCTCATTCAGGTCTCTATAACAAAACTGCGCTCTAGAAGGGTTATTAATACCAGCGGTAATGGTCAAGTGCCAACATTGTTTCAGTTCCATTAATGTAATCATACCAACATGAGCTCAAACTTCAGAAAAGTAAACACGAAACAACAAAACACAATAAAGGACAATTGGGTTAGACATGGTTCAAGTTTTCGAGAGATACATTTAGTATGCATCCTAGCATATTTCTAGGTCCAGTATGAAACTAAAAGCATTATAGGCAATCTATTTCCTGTCAATCCTAAATCTAACTTGATAAGTCTGACATTAAACACAATTGTGGAAAATCAAATGTGGGTGCAAGACATGATCGCAGCCAACTAGTCTGCAATCACAAACCACTATCAACTAGGTGGTCGTTTCTAGTCACATGAAAAGCACAATACCAAGAGCCAGAATTGCAGTTACCTCTGAAGCAACTCCCTGGTGTATGATCTTCAAAAGTTCTGAAGCCTTCTACCTACACTCTTCCCAAAAGCACTCCGAACTGCCATGCTCTAGCGCATCGTTGATCAGCTCGGCAATTTTAGAGACAGAGAGCTTCTGGTACTTCTCCCTTGGCTAATTTAGATTATTTCCATCCACAAGCACACGTGCACATAGCAACAATTCACATTCTCCTCTTGTAGTTGCCAGCCCACATCTGCCTACCAAAGTGCGAAACACGAAGAACAGGGTTAATTATCAACCCTTGTAAGTGGATAGAGATAGGATTCGCGCAGTCCAAGGATGATGAGCATGAGGTAAAAGAGAGGCCCTCATGGGTGAGCTGATGTAGGCTTTGAAGGCGAGCACGACGGCAAGGTAGAGGTGGAAGTGAGGTTGCGGCTGCTCCTCGTCCCTGACGAACCCCTCCCTTGCGCTCTCTGAACCGGGCTTCAAGAATAGCTGGCCGACGTACCTAGACCAGTAATACCAAGCCATTGGATAAATATAAAGATTAAACATTAAACATGATGTTCTTTCTCTCGCTTAGGCAATAGCACAAACACCTGGTGAGCGCATGTCTCACCAAATGAAAGATCAATCAAACACAGGAAAGCGTGTAGAATAAGGTCCGGTTATCAACACAGACATCCATATGCAAGTGGGCATCGAATCGAACCAGATATCTCGAGAGTGCAGGCAAATGAGCAACTGGAAGGGGAACTCACCAGAGGCATGCGGGTCGTTGTAGATAGGAGGAAAGGAATGGAACTCGTGGGCGGCAGAGGAATGAGCTCGCGGGTCGTTGCTCACCGTCGGGGGCGCCACCGCCTTCCCCACCGTCGCCGCCTAGGCAGCGGCCGCGGCGACAGCAGCCACCTCGCCCTGGCCCCCAACTCGCCGCGATCCGTACGGTCCCTCGGAGCTCAAACCCGCCGCGTGGAGGCAACGACGTCAGTGCAGGGTACAGCATCGCCGTCAGGAACTAGTAGGCCACGTCTAGTAGGGAGGCGGCTCTGCGGAAACGGAGGCGTGGCGTCGGGAGGAGGTGGTGCGGGAGTGGGGAGGAGGTGGTGCAGTGTGGCACTGTAGGAGGTGACTTGGGAGCGACGAGTGGGGCGATATGGGCGGAGGACCGCGGCAGCGGGGAGGGGGTGCGGTGAGGGAGGGGAGACGCGCCGGTGATAGGCTCGTCACTGTGGGAAACGGGAAACATATCCGCTCGAGAATCGAGGAATCGGGACATGAGATCCACCAAAGTAGTACGACCTGCACTTCATTTCGTAAATTAGTACTCCCTCACTACTAAAATAGATGTTTTAAATTTAATAAAATTTGGATGAATCTATATATCAAATAGTTTTAAATTTATTAAAAATTTGATAAATCTGAGACATTTATTTTGAGACGGAGGGAGTAGTACTCTCTACTTTGGAGCGGTTCATTTCGTAAATTAGTACTCTCTATGTTTGAAAATATAAATTGTTTTAATTAGTGAACGAAGAAAGTATGTACTAATAACTGTGAAACCCGTGATTTAGATTTCTTTCGATTATAATGTATATAAACACTAGAATGCTATATGCGAATACAGATAAATTTAAGTCACTTAGTTGGAGAGTGTGTTAGAGAAATTAACACACTCAAATATTTTATTAACTTGGAACTCACAACATCTTGAACCTAATAATATTCCATATCAATGTGCTTGGTTCGCCAGTGAAACTTTTGATTTTTTACAAGATGGATAACACTCTGGCTATAGCAAAACAAATTATAATTCTCTTTCTTCATGCCAAAGTCTTGCAGAAAGTTCTTCATCCACAACACTTTCTTGCAAGACTCAACTACTGATATATACTCAACATATGTGGTTGATAGTGAAATGCATTTCCCCAACCTCGATTGCCATGTGACGCTGCTTCCTGTATAGGTTATCAAGTATCCAGAAGTAGACTTGCTAGAATTTGTGTCACCAGCATAATCTGCATCTTATAGCCTTACAATACAAGATCATCGGTTCCAAAGTATAAGCATGATCTATAAGGGTTCCAAAGTATAAGCATGTTCTATAAGTACCTTTAAGATACCTGAGAATACACTTCACTGCATTCCAATGAGCTTCCCTTGGATTTGTCATGAACTGGCTAACAGCTCCAACTGCATAGGCAATATCATGCCTAGTGCACACCATGGCATACATCAAACTGCCCATGGCAGATTGGTAAGGTACTTTACTCATTTCTTCTTTCTCCTTCTTGCTACTAGAACATTGTTCTGAACTTAGTTTGTGATGGCCTACAAGTTGAGAGGTAACAGACCTTGCATCTTTCATGTTGAACCTTTCAAGTACATTCTCAATGTATCGTTCATGTGAGAGCTCAAGCAGCTTCTTTGATCTATCACGAGAGATTTTCATGCTAAGTATTTGTTTAGCTGGTCCTAAACCCTTCATGGCAAATGATTTACTCAATGCCTTGTTGAGAAGAGCAATCCTATTTGTGTCATTTCCAACAATCAACATGTGATTGACGTATAGAAAAAGAGTAATGAAGTCACCATCGGCATACCTCTTCATATAGACACAATGAACAAGTTGTGCTTTATGGTATCCAAGATCAATCATAAATGACTCGAACTTCTTATACCACTGCCGAGGATCTTGCTTTAATCCATACAAGATCTTCTTCAATCTGCACACTTGGTGCTCCTTGCCTGCAACTACGAATCCTTCTGGGTGCTCCATGTATATATCCTACTCTAGGTCACCATGTAAGAATGTTGTCTTCATGTCGAGTTGCTCAATTTCCAAGTCCATGGTGGCAGCCATGCCTAGCGCAACTCGGATCAAAGACATATTGACCACCGGGGAGAATATCTCACCAAAGTCAATACTCTTTTTCTGACTAAAACCTTTCACGACCAATCTGGCCTTATACCTTGGATGTGAGATATGCTCTTTAGTATTCACTCTGTACACCCACTTGTTCTTGAGCATTTTCTTGCCATTTGGCAAAGACACCAACTCAAAGGTGTCATTCTCATACAGGGATTTCATCTCATCTTGCATGGCTTCTGACAATTCTTTCTTATGCTCATTAGACACTGCCTCCTCATAGCATGAGGGCTCACCTGCATCAGTCATCAACACATATTGATGTGGTGGATACCTTGTGGAAGGTGCTAGATCTCTTCCACTTCTCCTTAACTTCTGCATTGGTGGTGGGGAATCAGGTGGATTAACATCACCTTGATCATCATCTTCTTCTTCATTTTATGGATGTTCATGTACCTCACTTGTACTGCCTTGTTCAGTTGCATCATCATCGTCTTCAACATCATCATCTCCCCCGTGACTGTGATGCACGAGGGGAGGGTTTACTGGATACAAGTCAGCCTAAGGTGTGGTGTCCTTCAGCTTCTGCAGTTTTCCAATATCTTGTATTGTTTCATCTTCAATGAAAATCACATCTCGGCTTCTACATGTCTTATTCTTGATTGGATTCCACAATCTATATCCAAATTCATCACTTTGACTACTAAGATAGATGCATGTTTTGTCTTTCTATCAAGCTTGGATATATCATCCCTCGGGATGTGCACGAATGCCTTGCACCCAAAGACCTTCAATTGCTTGTACGACACTTCCTTCTTTGACCAAACTCTCTGAGAGATATCAACTGCAAGAGGAACTGAGGGGGACATGTTTAGTACATACATAGCATGATTCAAAGCTTCAGCCCAATAATAATTAGGTAACTTTGCATGAGAGAGCATAGCTGTGACCCTCTCGGTAAGAGTCCTATTCATTCTCTTTGCAAGTCCATTGAGCTGGGGTGTCTTTGGTGGAGACTTCTCAAGCCTGATGCCAAGCTTCCTGCAATACCTCTCAAAGGGACCGCGGTATTCACCACCATTTTCTGATCTCATGCACTTTCCAAGATCGAATACTAAAACCATGGACCAAACTTTCCAAGGAACAAGTTTTGACTTGACAAGGAACAAAAATTTAGTCTATAGGAAAGAAAACTATAGCGAAAAAGAACAAAATCAAGTCTACATGTGGAACAAAACAGTATAATATGGGGAATCAAAATTTAGAAACAATGAAACAAAACTCTCTGACAAACAAGTTTTCCCTTGACAAGGAACAAAATTTTAGTTTAGGTAAGAAAACTGTAGCTAAAAGGGACAAAATTGAATCTCCACGTGGAAAAAAGTAGAATATGGAAAATAAAACAAAGTTGAAACCAAAAAGTGGGAAATAGAAAAACATTGTTTGGAACAAAATTTAGTGGTCTAAGAAAAGAAAAAGGAAAGTATGTAAGAAAGAAAATACATACAATAAAGGAACCAAAATCAAGTGAACGGGAAAGGAAAACCTGGTCTAAAAAAGGAAACTAGAAAATATTGAAAAAATAGAAAATAAGAAAAGAACGAAGTAAGAAAAAACGTACTCCCTCCAATCCATATTAGTTGACTTGGATTTGTCAAAATTTGAAAATATAAATTGTTTTAATTAGTGAACGAAGAAAGTATGTACTAATAACCGTGAAACCCGTGATTTAGATTTCTTTCGATTATAATGTATATAAACACTAGAATGCTATATGCGAATCCAGATAAATTTAAGTCACTTAGTTGGAGAGCGTGTTAGAGAAATTAACACACTCAAATATTTTATTAACTTGGAACTCACAACATCTTGAACCTAATAATATTCCATATCAATGTGCTTGGTTCGCCAATGAAAATTTTGATTTTTTACAAGATGGATAACACTCTGGCTATAGCAAAACAAATTATAATTCTCTTTCTTCATGCCAAAGTCTTGCAAAAAGTTCTTCATCCACAACACTTTCTTGCAAGACTCAACTACTGATATATACTCAGCATATGTGGTTGATAGTGAAATGCATTTCCCCAACCTCGATTGCCATGTGACGCTGCTTCCTGTATAGGTTATCAAGTATCCAGAAGTAGACTTGCTAGAATCTGTGTCACCAGCATAATCTGCATCTTATAGCCTTACAGTACAAGATCATTGGTTCCAAAGCATAAGCATGATCTATAAGTACCTTTAAGACACCTGAGAATCCACTTCAATGCATTCCAATGAGCTTCCCTTGTATTTGTCATGAACTGGCTAACAGCTCCAACTGCATAGGCAATATCATGCCTAGTGCACACCATGGCATACATCAAACTGCCCATGGCAGATTGGTAAGGTACTTTACTCATTTCTTCTTTCTCCTTCTTGCTGCTAGAACATTGTTCTGAACTTAGTTTGTGATGGCCTACAAGTTGAGAGGTAACAGACCTTACATCTTTCATGTTGAACCTTTCAAGTACATTCTCAATGTATCGTTCATGTGAGAGCCAAAGCAGCTTCTTTGATCTATCACGGGAGATTTTCATGCCAAGTATTTGTTTAGCTGGTCCTAAATCCTTCATGGCAAATGATTTACTCAATGCCTTCTAGAGAAGAGCAATCCTATTTGTGTCATTTCCAACAATCAACATGTGATTGACATATAGAAAAAGAGTAATGAAGTCACCATCGGCGTACCTCTTCATATAGACACAATGATCAGGTTGTGCTTTATGGTATCCAAGATTAGTCATAAATGACTCAAACTTCTTATACCACTGCCGAGGAGCTTGCTTTAATCCATACAAGCTCTTCTTCAATCTGCACACTTGGTGCTCCTTGCCTTCAACTACGAATCCTCCTGGGTGCTCCATGTATATATCCTACTCTAGGTCACCATGTAAGAATGTTGTCTTCACGTCGAGTTGCTCAATTTCCAAGTCCATGGTGGCAGCCATGCCTAGCGCAACTCGGATCAAAGACATATTGACCACCGGGGAGAATATCTCATCAAAGTCAATACTCTTTTTCTGACTAAAACCTTTCACGACCAATCTGGCCTTATACCTTGGATGTGAGCTATGCTCTTTAGTATTCACTCTGTACACCCACTTGTTCTTGAGCATTTTCTGTTGGAATTATGCCCTAGAGGCAATAATAAATATGTTATTATTATAATTATTGTTCATGATAAAGTTTATATTCCATGCTAGAATTGTATTAAGTGGATACTTTGATACTTGTGAGCTTTATGAACACTGTGTACCTAGTACGCCTCTATGGACTAGCTCATTGATTAATGATGGTTAAGGTTTCCTAACCATAGACATGGGTTGTCGATTAATAATGAGATCATATCATTGGGAGAATGATATGATGGACATACCCAAATCAAGCAGAGCAACTAGATCATGTCATCGTGTTCATCTTTGCGAAGATTTTTCTTATGTCAAATATTGTATTCCTTAGACCATGAGATAATGCAACTCCCTGGTATCAGAAGAAAGCTTTGAGGTCATCAAACATCATCCTATGAGAGGGTGATCATAAAGGTGTCTCTCGGGTGATCGGAAAGTACTTGTTGGGTTGTATGTATCGAGATGGGATTTGTCCCTCCCAAGTCGAAGAGATATACTTCGGGCCCACTTGGTAATCGATACCAACACCGCTTGCAAGCACGTGGTTAAGGAGTTAATCACAAAGTGATATCGGATTACGGAACGAGTAAAGTACTTGCTATGAACGAGATTGAACTAGGTATGCCGATACCAACGATCGAATCTCAGGCAAGTAAAATATCGCGTGACGAAGGGAATATATATATGAGATTAATTGAATCATGGCATCGTGGTTCATCCGATATGATCATCGATGAATATGTGGGAGTCAATATGGGTTTCCAGACCCCGCTGTTGATTATTGATAGAAGATCATGTCTGCATATTCTCGAACCCGTAGGGTCACACACTTAACGTGCCTCGACGCTAGGATAGAATGGATAATTGGTTTGTGAGTTTTGTTCAGAGTCTCGGATGAGATCCAGGACATCATGAGAGGTTCCGGAATGGTCCGGAGAATAAGATTCATATAAAGGAAAGCAGTTTTTTGGATTTCGGTATTGTTTCGGAATGTTCGGTATTGTACCAGAAGGTTCTAGAAGCTTCCGGAGTGGGACCAACGTGGCCCCACTTGTCGGAGGGGGGCGTGGGCCTACGAGGGAGTGCCCTGGCCGCATTGGGCCAGGGGCACAAGGCCCCATAGGCCCAGCCGGCCAAAACCCTAGGGGAAACCCTAGGGGATCTTCTAGAAGGGGGGGAAGACTTGCCCCCCACTCCACCCATGTGGCCACCGGCCCTAGGGCTTGGAAGAGGGGCAAGGGGGCCGGCCAGCCCCCTATATAAGGTGGGCAGGGGGCGCACCCTCCCTCCACCGCAAACCCTAGCCGCCGGCTGCTGCCCTACCTCTCTCTCTCTCCTGACTGCGCGTAGGCGAAGCCCTGCCATAGAAACTCCCCACCATTGCACCATGTCGTCGTGCTGTAGATCCAATCTATCTCTCCACCCCACTTGCTGGACCTAGGAAAGGAGGAGACGTCGTGGTGCCGTACGTGTGCATCTCTCGGAGGCGTCGCCACTTGCGGCGTTGGATCGGATCGGATCGCGAGGAGGAGAAGGCTAGTTCGACTACATCACCCACGTTCTGTTGAACGTTTCCGCTATGCGATTTCTTCAACGGTATGAAGATCTCATCTATCCCTCTCGTTGATTGCATCTCCTAGATTAGATCTTGGCTTTCCCGTTCGCATCCGTAGAAAATTTTGATTTACTATGCTGCGAAACCCTTCAGTGGTATCAGAGATAGATCTATGCGTAGATATGTTTCACGAGTAGAACGCAACATGCTTGTTGCGCGCGTTGATGTTTTCTGTTGCAAGCCTCTTGTTGTGTACTTCTTATGACGTGGGATAGTGAGATCGAAGCGGTCCAGGACAACTTTACGCGAC
This sequence comes from Avena longiglumis, assembly GCA_030063025.1. Lineage (NCBI taxonomy): Eukaryota > Viridiplantae > Streptophyta > Magnoliopsida > Poales > Poaceae > Avena > Avena longiglumis. The sequence goes on along the minus strand of CP125974.1, from coordinate 1,802,885 downwards.
CTCGTTCGCGAGACCGGCTCCGCACTTGACGTGTGGCTTGTTCCACACATGCGGCTGGTGGATGCCAGTTTCTCTCACTATAGTTGTCATGGGATTTACACCGGATGTTGGCAACCATAATATCACCGTTGTGGCTTTCCGTAGGTAAGAATCATTCTTAGCTTGTTACTCCCATAAGCCACGTAAAGCATGCAACAACAAAGTAGAGGCGTCTAACTTGTTTTTGCAGGGAGTGTTTCTGTGATATGGTATGGCCCAAGATATGATGTGTATGTTGTATGTAATGATCATGTTTTGTAATATTTCACGACTTGCGTGTCGATGAGTACACAACCGGCAGGAGCCATATGGTTGTCTTTATAATTGTGTATGACCTGTGTGTCAACTTCTTATACGCCATGTAATAGCTTTACTTTATCGCTAAGTAGTTAGCAATAGTTGTAGTTGCTATTCGTGATGAAGGCAATCATGGTGGAGTGATGGAGATCATGCTGGCACGCACAAGATGGAGATCATTGCACGGAGATTGGCTATACCATGTCACATAAAATTATATGCATGTGATGTTTATCCTTTTATGTATCTTATTATGCTTAGATCGCGACGGTAGCATTATAAGATGATTCCTCACTAAAAGATCAAGATAAAATTGTGTTCTCCCCATGTATGCACCGTTGTGAAAGTTCGTCGTGTTCAATCATCTCATGATGATCGGGTGCTATAAACTCTACGTTCACATACAACGGGTGCAAGCTAGTTTTGCACACGCGTAAATACTTGGGTTTGACTTGACGATCCTAGCATGTACAGACATGGCCTCGGAACACACGAACCGAAAGGTTAAGCATGAGTCATATGAATGATATGATCGACACTTTGTTGTCCACCATTGAAACCACATCTCTTCTTGTAAAGATCGGATTAGGTGTGGTGAATTTGGATCATGTTCACTAAACAACTTGAGGGATGTTGAATTTAGTGGGAGTTCATATAGTAATTTGATTAAGTTGAACTAGTTATCATGAACACAGTCTAAATTATACTTGCAAATTTTGTAGATCAAATGGCTAAGTCCAACTTCAACTTCAACGTTTTTGCTGAGAAATAAAAGCTTAAGAACAATGGGTCTAACTTCACCAACTGGTTCCGCAATCTGAGAATCATTCTCGCTGGCGGATAAAAGGACTATGTCCTTGAGAAAGCGCTAGGTGACGCCCCTGCTGTAGATGCGCCGACTGATGAAAAAGTTGTTTATCAGTCGCGCAAAGATGATTATGGTGTGATTAAGAGCACCATGTTGTTTGTTATGGAATCGGACCTTCAAAATCTTTTTGAGGAGTTCGCCGGGCCCTTTGAGATTCTTGAGGAACTGAAAACCATGTTTCAGACTCAGGCCCATTCTAAGATATATGAGATCTCTGAGAAATTCTTTAACTACAAGATGGAGGAAGGGAGTTCCGTTAGTGAGCACGCCATTAAGATGTCGGGCTACACTCAACGTCTTGAGCAACTGGACTGCAAGATTCCAGAAGAGCTCAAGATTGGCAGAGTTCTGCAATCACTCCCTCCTAGCTACAAAGGTTTTGTAGTTACTCACAATCAAATTGGTTCCACTGAGCTCTTCGCTAAGCTGAAAGCTACGGAGGTGGACATCAAGAAAGATAATCATGTGTTGATGGTCAACAAGCCCCCCAGCTTTAAGAAAGGTAAGGATGCAAAGAAGTCCTTCAAGAAAGGCAGCGGCAAGCGCGTTGCCCCTGCTGAGAAGAAGCTCAAGTCTGGACCTAAGCCGGACACTGAGTGCTTCTATTGCAAGGACAAGGGTCACTGGAAGTGCAACTGTCCGAAGTACTTAGCGGACAAGAAGGCTCGAACCATTAAAGGTATATTTGATATACATGTTATTAATGTTTACCTTACTAGCGCTTGTTGTAGTGCCTGGGTATTTGATACTGGTTCAGTTGCTAATATTTGTAACTCGAAATAGGAGCTACAAAATATACGGCGGCTAGCGAGGGATGAGGTGACGATGCGCGTTGGCTACGGATCAAGAGTTGATGTGATGGCCGTCGGCACGCTCTCCTTAGTTTTACCTTCGGGATTAGTTTTAAACCTTAATTATGTGTCTGCGTTGAGCATGAACATCATATCTTCGTGTTTGTTGCAAGAAGGTTATTCATTTAAATCGGAGAATAATGGTTGTTCTATTTATATGACTAACATCTTTTATGGTCATGCACCTGCTATGAATGGTTTATTTCTTCGGAATCTCGAAAGAAATGAAACACACATCCATAACATTAAGGCTAAGAGATGCAAAGTAGATAGTGATAATTCAACTTATTTGTGGCACTGCCGTCTAGGTCATATTGGTGTAAAACGCATGAAGAAACTCCATTCTGATGGACTTTTGGAGTCTCTTGATTTTGAATCATTTGACACGTGCGAGCCGTGCCTCATGGGCAAGATGATCAAAACCCCGTTCTCCGGAATAATGGAGCGAGCAACGGACTTGTTGGAAATCATACATACCGATGTATGCGGACCAATGAGTGTTTCGACGCGTGGTGGATATCGCTATTTTCTCACTTTTACTGATGACTTAAGTAGATATGGGTATATCTATTTAATGAAACATAAATCTGAAACATTTGAAAAGTTTAAAGAATTTCAGAACGAAGTGGAAAACCATCGTAACAGGAAAATTAAATTTCTACGATCCGATCGTGGAGGTGAATATTTGAGTTATGATTTTCTCACGCATATTAAAGCAAGCGGAATCGTTTTGCAACTCACGCCACCCGGAACACCACAGCGCAATGGTGTGTTTGAACGCCGGAATCAAACTCTATTGGATATGGTGCGATCGATGATGTCTCTGAAGGGTTCGCAACATAGAAAACAAAAATTTTCCTACGATGTGAACTATATACCAAGATCTATTTATACTAGATACAAACAACGGGCGGATGTATATCCGTAGAGAACATACCCTTGAAGACCGACAAAGTTTAACGAGTCCCACTCGTGGTTGATGTAGACGATCTCTTGCCGATCTCAAGATCGAGAGGAAGTCCTAGCGCCGCAAATCAGCAGCGCATCCGTGCTCGCACACACGTTCGAGGCACCGAGCAACCTCCGCCTCCTCGCTCCAGCGATGCAGCGGAAGCACAACTCTTTCTTGCCGAATAGCCACCGGGAACATGTATCTCGCTAGTCCGAGACCATGGGGAATAAATTCTAGAGGGGGAGAGAGATCCTTCACGAGGAGGTGTGAGTGAGAAGTGAGAGGAGGGGCTCCTTTTATAGGAGGAGGGGGGGAAACCCCAAGGGGGTGGCCGGCGCATGGGGGCTGCCCCTTTGCCCTCCCCTCTTCATGTGGGTGGACACTCCACTCACAAAACCACTCCAAATTCCTCCACTCAAAATCCCACTCAAAGATCCCATTAAATTTCCACCAAATTTAATGCAAACTCTCATTAAATAAAACTCTTTTATTTTATTCAGAATTTTGTCAATTACTTTAATGACAAACATTCACAAATAACCCCTTGCTAGAATTCTATTTCACATGCATAACCACTTTATAATTTCACCCAAAACCTGTTTCGGTATCTAGTGAAATAAATTCGCGCTTGTTTATTCTTTCGGCATGAAACTTTTGCTCCAATTGGATGTCGGTGTCTCTTATGTGTCACCCTACGGTTCGTGAATAATGCGGACATGATCGAGACCCTCTCGATCAATAATCGAAGCGGATCTGAGACCCATGACTCCCACACATTCAACGATGACTTTCTTGTGATCGTCGGAACCTTTACGCTAGTATCTTAATCCCTTTGTTTCACGATATATTACATGTCCGAGATTCGATCATCGGTATCTCCATACCTAGTTTGATCTCGTTATCGACATGCACTCTTTTCTCGTTCTGTGATATAACATTCTAGTGATCAAATCACTTGCTTGCAAGCTAATCAATGTGATATCACCGAGAGGCCCAGAGTATATCTATCCGTCATCGGGATGAACAAATTCCACTCTCGATCCATGAGCCTCTACATAACACTTTATTAGTTCTCGAACCCATCTTTATAATCACCCATGTTACGGTGTGACGTTTGATGTTATCAAGAAACTCTTCGGTGTTAGTGATTGACATGATCTCATGGTCTAAGGATTAGGATCACTTCGTAAGTTGTTATAGCAATATAAACTCAATGACTTTGATCGTAATGCTATACTTGATGAATGTTCATCACATCATTACACTAATGTTGTGATCCCGTATTAACAACATCCAATGTCCATGATCGGAAACCTTGATCATCTTGTTAATCAACGAGCTAGTTTATGAGAGAGGCTTAACTAGGAACTTTTCTGCTTGTTTATTAAACACACATGTATTAACGCTTCCGTATTAATACAATTACAGCATGCAAAATAAACATCTATCATATACTTGGAATACACATAATAAACAATTTATTATTGCCTCTCGGGGCATATTCCTTCGCCTCCCACTTGCACTAGAGACAATAATCTAGTTACATAGTGATATATCTAACACCCATTGAGTTCGTGTTGATCATGTTTTGCTCTAGGGAGAGTTTTAGTCAACGGATCTGCTACATTGAGATCCGTATGTACTTTACAATCTTTATATCTCCATCCTTGACATGCTCATGGATGGAGTGAAACTGGCGCTTAATATGCTTGGAATGCTTGTGAGACCTTGGCTCTTTGGCATTGGCAATGGCACCATTGTTGTCACAATAGATCACCATTGGGTCCAACGCGCTTGCCACAACTCCTAGTTCGGATATGAACTCCTTCATCCAAAGCGCTTCGAGCCGCTTCAAGCAAAGCAACATATTCGGCCTCCGTTGTTGATCCCGCTACCACAGGTTGTTTGGAGCTCCTCCAACTAACCGCTACGCCATTCATGAGAAATACGTATCCGGATTGAGACTTAGAGTCATCCGGATCGGTGTCAAAGCTAGCGTCGATATAACACTTAGCGACGAGCTCTTCTTCACCTCCGTATACAAGAAACATATCCTTAGTTCTTCGTAAGTACTTAAGGATATTCTTGACCGCTATCCAAAGGTTCAACCTGGATCCGATTGGTACCTACTAGTCAAACTAATAGCGTGTGCCACATCCGGTCTTGTACATAGCATGGCGTACATAATAGAGCCTATGGTCAAGCATAGGGATTTTGTCCATTATCTCTCTTTCTTCCGAAGCCGGACTTTGAGTCTTACTCAATGTCTTGCCTTGCAACATAGGTAAGAACCCTTCTTACTTCCTTCCATTTTAAACTTCTTTAAAATCTTATCAAGGTATGTACTTTATGATAGCCCTATTAGGCGCCTAGATCTATCTCTATAGATCTTTATGCCTAATATGTATGACGCTCACCTAGGTCCTTCATTGAAAATTTGTTGTTTAGATAACTTTTAACACTGTTTAAAGTTCTATATCATTTCGATCAATAATATGTCATCCACATATAATATCGAAATGCCACATTGCTCCCACTCACTTTCTTGTAAATACAAGCTTCTCCATAAGTTTGGACAAATCCAAACTCTTTGATCACCTCATCAAAGCGGAGATTCCAACTCGTGATGCTTGCTTCAATCCATAGATGGATCGTTGAAGCTTGCACACCTTGTTAGCATCCTTAGGATCGACAAAACCCTTTGGTTGTATCATATACAACTCTTCTTCAATATTACCATTGAGAAACGCGGTTTTGACATCCATCCGCCATATTTCATAATCGAAATATGCAGAATTGCTAACATAATCCTAATCGACTTTAGCATCGCTACGGAGAGAAAGTCTCATCGTAGTCAACTCCTTGAATTTGTCGAAACCCCTTTGCGATAAGTCGAGCTTTATAGATGGTCACATTACCATCGACATCGCTTTTCCTTTGAAAATCCATTTGTTCTCTACGGCCTTTCGGTCGTGAGGTAATTCCACCAAGTTCCAAACTTGATTTTCATACATGGATTCCATCTCGGATTTCATGGCTTCTAACCATTTGTTGGAACGGGCTCATCATCGCTTCTTCATACGTCGCAGTTCATTATATTCATCAACCATGAAATTTATGACAGATTTCCGTGACTCGGAGCCGACGTGTCTGCTTTGACTGCGAGGTTCGGTAGTACTCTCTTCGAGTTTCATGATCATTATCATTAGTTCCCTCTTCAACAGTGGAGCCAACTCCTAGCGACTTCCTGCGCGCTACTCGCCATACTTTGAAGAGAAGGTTCCACAACCTCTTGAGTTCTACCTTCCGACTACTCACACCTTTCGTGAGAAACTCTTTCTCTAGAAAGGATCCATTCTTGGCAACAAAAACCTTGCCCTCGGATCTGTGATAGAAGGAATACCCAATAGTTTCTTTAGGGTATCCTATGAAGACGCATTTTCCTCTTTGGGTTCGAGTTTATCCGTTGAAGTTTCTTCACATAAACATCGCAACCCCAAACTTTAAGAATGACAGCTTAGGTTTGTTTCAAACCACAATTCATACGGTGTCGTTTCAACGGATTTAGATGGTGCCCGATTTAAAGTGAATGCAGCAGTTTCTAGTGCATAACCCCAAAATGACAACGGCAAGTCCGCGGAGACATCATAGATCGAACCATATCTAATAAAGTACGACACGACGTTCCGACACACCATTTCATTGTGGTGTTCGGCAGTGTGAGTTGTGAAACAATTCCACACTCTTTCATGTGAGTGCTAAACTCAGAACTTAGATACTCACCTCCACGGTCGCATCAGTAGAAATTTGATCTTTCTATTACGATGATTTTCAACTTCATTCTGAAATTCCTTGAACTTTTCAAAGGTTTCAGACTTGTGTTTCATCAAGTAGATATAACCGTATCTACTCAAATCATCCGTGAAAGTAACAAAATAACGATATCCACCTCGCGCCGACACACTCATTGGACCACATACATCAGAATGTATGATTTCCAATAAATCCGCCTGCTCCATTGAACCGAAAACGGCGTTCTAGTCATCTTGCCCATAAGGCATGGCTCACATGTATCAAATGATTCATAATCAAGTGATTCCAAAAGTCCATCCGAATGGAGCTTCTTCATGCTTAATGCCAATATGACCTAGACGGCAGTGCCACATATATGGATATATCATCATCAAGTTTAATCCTTTAGAATCAACATTATGAATATGTGTAACATTATCATCGAGATCCAACGAAATAAACCATTCAACATTGGTGCATGACCATAAAAGATTTCATTCATATAAATGGAACAACCATTGTTCTCGATTTGAATGAAAAACCACTTTGCATCAAACATGATCCAGATACAATGTTCATGCTCGGTCAGGCACCAAATAATGATTATTTAAGTTTATAACTAATCCGACGGTAAGTGGAGAGGTAGCGTTCGACGGCGATCACATCAACGTTTGATCCATTGCCGACACGCATCTTGACCTCACCCCTTGCTAGCGGTCACTGACCCTTGATTCGAGTTACAAATATTAGCAACCGAACCGGTATCAAATACCCGGTGCTCTGCGAGCACTAGTCAAGTACACATCAATAACATGTATATCATATATACCTTTGTTTGCCTTGCCGGCCTTCTTGTCCGCCAGATACTTGGGGCGATTGCCCGATGGCGATCCCTTACAATAGTAGCACTCGGTATCGACTTAGGTCCAACTCGGTTTCTTTTCAGCGCTGCAACAGCTTGCCGCCTTACTTCCCTTCCGTTTTCCTTCTTGTCTTTCTTGAAACCAGTGTTCCTATTGATCATCAACACTTGATGTTCCTTTTCGATCTCCACTTCGCAGCTTTTAAGCATTGGCGAAGCTCGGGAGAGACTTCTTCATGCCTTGCATATTATAGTTCATCAAAGCTCTTATAGCTAGGTGGTAGAGACTGAGAACACGATGGATGCCTAAGTCAATGGGAATCGTTATTCCCAAGGACACAAGCTTATCGGCGTAACCCGACATCTTGAGTACATGCTCACTTACGAGCTGTTTTCCATCATCATGCAGCTAAAGAACTTTTCGAAGCATTGTAGCTCTCACTGAAAGATGTGTGTCGAAAATCATTTTCAACTCACCCATTGTATCAAAAGCATTGCCGTTGAAACGCTTCAAGTTCCGCTCTAGCCCATACAATATGCCGCAATGAACTAAGTTGTGGTCCTCCTGACGAGTCAGATAGACATTCTTCTCCTCGTCAGGGGCATCGTCAAAAGGTGGGGGGCCTAACGGCGCTTCTAGCACATATTGCTTTTGTGCAGCAGAGAGGAGAATCCTCAAATTCATGGCCCATTCAGTAAAGTTGCTACCGTTGCTAGTTTCTCTTTCTCCATGAACGCATTGAAATTAAAAACAGGTGGTGCCATCTACAACAGAATTTGTAAAGTTTAGACTAAGTGTATGATAGATTGAGTTCAACTAATCTATATTACGAATGAACTCCCACTCAAAAGCGACATCCCTCGTGTCCTTTTGGTGATTACATGAACCAAATCCACTACACCAAGTCCGATCATCACGTGAGTCGGTATAGCTTCAAAGGCGAGCATCAAATGGGCATCATATCAACTATATGACTCATGCTTAACCTTTCGGTCTGTGTTCCGAGGCCATGTCTGTACATGCTAGGCTCGCCAAGTTAGAACCTTAGTATTTTGTGTGTGTAACTGTTTTACACCCGAAGTATGGTCGAGGATCCAAGTACACCCGATCATCACGTGATGTCTTGGAGCATTTAAAACATAATCAGTGCATACTAAAGGAAGAACACATTCTTATCTTGATATTTAAATGAGGGATCATCTTATTATGCTTAACAAAGCGCTAAGCAAGCAATATAAGATGCAATCAAACATCATATGTTTATTAGTGAAATTATATGGTTCCCGCAGATGATCTCTATCATGTGCATCGTGGTATGATCACTATCATACCTATATGTGTAAATCCACAGTCTATGGATTTTACACGCTATGTGTGTTGTAAGAGTATCATCTCATACTTCTACTTACAACACTACCATATTATAACACTAGCCCAGAACAATCTAAACTAGACGCCTAATTTATCCATTGCAAGTTTTACGTGGTGAGGGCTTTCGAGATAGAACCGTTCTTACCTACGAACATGAACCACAACGAGGATAATCAAATTGTTGACAACTCGCTTGCAAAATAGATATTGACTATAGTAGGAGAGACAGACACCGCTAGCCACTTATGCAAACTAGTTGCATGTCAAGCGTGGAACAGGTCTCATGTGAGGACATGTAAAGTTTGTCCAGGCCGCTTCATCCCACTATGCCACCAATATCCAAAATCACAAGAAAGGAGCAACAACATGATCATCATCGCCCACATACTCATATGTGTACTACCCGTGTAAAGTATCTACGCATAGATCCGGCTCTGATACCACTGAAGGGTTCGCAGCATAGAAAACAAAAATTTTCCTACGATGTGAACTATATACCAAGATCTATTTATACTAGATACAAACAACGGGCGGATGTATATCCGTAGAGAACATACCCTTGAAGACCGACAAAGTTTAACGAGTCCCACTCGTGGTTGATGTAGACGATCTCTTGCCGATCTCAAGATCGAGAGGAAGTCCTAGCGCCGCAAATCAGCAGCGCATCCGTGCTCGCACACGCGTTCGAGGCACCGAGCAACCTCCGCCTCCTCGCCGGCGATGCGGAAGCACAACTCTTTCTTGCCGAATAGCCACCGGGAACATGTATCTCGCTAGTCCGAGACCATGGGGAATAAATTCTAGAGGGGGAGAGAGATCCTTCACGAGGAGGTGTGAGTGAGAAGTGAGAGGAGGGGCTCCTTTTATAGGAGGAGGGGGGAACCCCAAGGGGGTGGCCGGCGCATGGGGGCTGCCCCCTTGCCCTCCCCTCTTCATGTGGGTGGACACTCCACTCACAAAACTCCTCCAAATTCCTCCACTCAAAATCCCACTCAAAGATCCCATTAAATTTCCACCAAATTTAATGCAAACTCTCATTAAATAAAACTCTTTTATTTTTATTCAGAATTTTGTCAATTACTTTAATGACAAACATTCACAAATAACCCCTTGCTAGAATTCTATTTCACATGCATAACCACTTTACGCAATTTCACCCGAAAACCTGTTTCGGTATCTAGTGAAATAAATTCCTGCGCTTGTTTATTCTTTCGGCATGAAACTTTTGCTCCAATTGGATGTCGGTGTCTCTTAAGTGTGTCACCCTACGGTTCGTGAATAATGCGGACATGATCGAGACCCCTCTCAGATCAATAATCAGAAGCGGGATCTGGAGACCCATACTGACTCCCACACATTCAACGATGACTTTCTTGTGATCGTCGGAACCTTTTACACTAGTATCTTAATCCCTTTGTTTCACGATATATTACATGTCCGAGATTCGATCATCGGTATCTCCATACCTAGTTTGATCTCGTTCGACATGCACTCTTTTCTCGTTCTGTGATATAACATTCTAGTGATCAAATCACTTGCTTGCAAGCTAATCAATGTGATATCACCGAGAGGGCCCAGTATATCTATCCGTCATCGGGATGAACAAATTCCACTCTCGATCCATGAGCCTCTACATAACACTTTATTAGTTACGAACCCATCTTTATAATCACCACATTACGGTGTGACGTTTGATGTTATCAAGAAACTCTTCCGGTGTTAGTGATTGACATGATCTCATGGTCTAAGGATTAGGATCACTTCGTAAGTTGTTATAGCAATATAAACTCAATGACTTTGATCGTAATGCTATACTTCGGATGAATGTTCATCACATCATTACACTAATGTTGTGATCCCGTTATTAACAACATCCAATGTCCATGATCAGGAAACCTTGATCATCTTGTTAATCAACGAGCTAGTTTATGAGAGAGGCTTAACTAGGAACTTTTCTGTTTGTTTATTAAACACACATGTATTAACGTTTCCGTATTAATACAATTATAGCATGCAAAATAAACATCTATCATATACTTGGAATACACATAATAAACAATTTATTATTGCCTCTCAGGGCATATTCCCTTCAGTCTCTTACAGATTTGTCGTTATCATTTTGGGGTTATGCATTAGAAACCGCTGCATTCACTTTAAATAGGGCACCATCTAAATCCGTTGAGACGACACCGTATGAACTGTGGTTTGGTGCTAAACCTAAGTTGTCGTTTCTTAAAGTTTGGGGATGTGAAGCTTACGTCAAGAAGTTGATGCCGGACAAGCTCGAAACCAAAGTGGAGAAATGCGTCTTCATAGGATACCCTAAGGAAACGATTGGGTATACCTTCTACCACAGATCCGAAGGCAAAGTGTTTGTCGTAAAGAACAGATCCTTTCTTGAGAAGGAGTTTCTCTCGAAAGAAGTGAGTGGGAGGAAAGTAGAGCTAGACGAAGTTATAGAACCTTCTCTTGAGTTGGAGAGTAGCGCAGCACCTGAAATTATTCCAGTGTCGTCTGCACCAACAATAGAGGAAGCTAATGAAGAGGATCATGAAGCTTCGGAGATGCTACTACTGAACGTCGCAGGTCGACAAGGTCACGTGCCCCTCCTGAGTGGTACGGTAACCCTGTCTTAACTGTCTTGTTGGTAGACAACAGTGAACCTGCGAACTATGAGGAAGCAATGATGAGCCTAGACTCTGAGAAATGGCTAGAGGCCATGAAATCCGAATTGGGATCCATGAGCGAAAACCAAGTATGGACTTTGGTGGACCCTCCTAGCGACCGAAAGGCCGTTGAGTGCAAATGGATTTTCAAAAGGAAAACAGACGCAGATGGTAATGTTACTGTCTATAAAGCACGGCTTGTCGCGAAAGGTTTTCGATAAGTTCAAAGTGCTGACTACGATGAGACTTTCTCTCTCGTAGCGATGTTTAAGTCCATTCGGATTTTATTAGCAATTGATGCGTTTCATGATTATGAAATATGGTAGATGGATGTCAAGACTGCGTTCCTCAATGGCAACATTGATGAAGAGTTGTATATGATGCAACCCGAAGGTTTTGTCGATCCTAAGGATGTTGATAAGGTGTGCAAACTTCAGCATTCCATTTATGGACTGAAGCAAGCATCTCGGAGTTGGAACCTTCGTTTTGATCAAGTGATCAAGAGCTTTGGATTTGTTCCAAATTGCTATGAAGCTTGTATCTACAAGAAAGTGAGTGGGAGCTCAGTGAAATTTTTAGTACTATATGTGGATGACATATTGATTATTGGAAATGACATTGATATGCTTAACGATGTGAAGAGTTATTTGAACAAATGTTTTTCAATGAAAGACCTAGGAGAAGCTGCTTATATATTAGGCATCAAAATCTATAGAGATGGACAAAGACGCCTAATAGCTTTAAGCCAAAGTACATATCTTGACAAAGTTCTGAAAAGGTTCAGAATGGATAAGGCAAAGAAAGGTTCAGTTCCCATGTTGTCAGGTAAGATATTGAGCAAGGCTCAGTGTCCAGCTACGATAAACGATAGAGAAACCATGAGCAAAGTGCCTTATGCCTCGGCCATAGGTTCTATCATGTATGCCATGTTGTGTACTAGACCGGATGTGTACAATGCTCTTAGTTTGATGAGCAGATACCAAAGTGATCCAGGATTGGAACACTGTACATCCGTAAAGAATATCCTAAAGTATTTAAATAGGACTAAAGAAATGTTCTTGGTCTATGGAGGTGATGAGCAGCTCGTCGTAAAAGGTTACGCCGACGCTAGTTTCGACACCGACCCGGATGATTCTAAATCTTAGACAGGATACGTTTATTTTTTGAATGGAGGAGCTGTGAGCTAGAAAAGCTGCAAGCAAAGCGTGATCACGGGATCTACAGTAGAATCGGAATACATGGCTGCTGCAGAAGCGTCAAGTGAAGGAGTTTGGGTCAGGAACTTCATCACTGAGCTTGGCGTGGTTCCAAGTGCATTGGACCCACTGGAGATATTGTGTGACAACACTGGCGCCATAGCACTGGCTAAGGAACCAAGATATCATTCAAATACCAAGCACATCAACCGCCGATTTCATATTATTCGAGATTATATAACAGATGGAGATCTGAAGATTAGCAAAGTAAATACGGATCTGAATGTCGCAGATCCGTTGACTAAACCTCTTCCACGAGCAAAACATGATCAGCACCTTAATGCCATGGGTGTTAGATTGTTACCAGATGTAAACTAGATTATTGACTCTAGTGCAAGTGGGAGACTGTTGGAATTATGCCCTAGAGGCAATAATAAAGATGTTATTATTATAATTCTTGTTCATGATAAAGTTTATATTCCATGCTAGAATTGTATTAAGCGGAAACTTTGATACTTGTATGGTTTATGAACAACACTGTGTCCCTAGTACGCCTCTATGTACTAGCTCATTGATTAATGATGGTTAAGGTTTCCTAACCATAGACATGGGTTGTCGATTAATAATGAGATCATATCATTGGGAGAATGATATGATGGACATACCCAAATCAAGCAGAGCAACTAGATCATGTCATCGTGTTCATCTTTGCGAAGATTTTTCTTATGTCAAATATTGTATTCCTTAGACCATGAGATAATGCAACTCCCTGGTATCGGAAGAAAGCTTTGAGGTCATCAAACATCATCCTATGAGAGGGTGATCATAAAGGTGTCTCTCGGGTGATCGGAAAGTACTTGTTGGGTTGTATGTATCGAGATGGGATTTTTCCCTCCCAAGTCGGAGAGATATACTTCGGGCCCACTTGGTAATCTATACCAACACCGCTTGCAAGCACGTGGTTAAGGAGTTAATCACAAAGTGATATCGGATTACGGAACGAGTAAAGTACTTGCTATGAACGAGATTGAACTAGGTATGCCGATACCAACGATCGAATCTCAGGCAAGTAAAATATCGCGTGACGAAGGGAATATATATATGAGATTAATTGAATCATGGCATCGTGGTTCATCTGATATGATCATCGATGAATATGTGGGAGTCAATATGAGTTTCCAGATCCGCTGTTGATTATTGATAGAAGATCATGTCTGCATATTCTCGAACCCGTAGGGTCACACACTTAACGTGCCTCGACGCTAGGATAGAATGGATAATTGGTTTGTGAGTTTTTGTTCGGAGTCTCAGATGAGTTCCAGGACATCACGAGAGGTTCCGGAATGGTCCGGAGAATACGATTCATATAAAGGAAAGCAGTTGTTTGGATTTCGGAATTGTTTCGGAATGTTCGGTATTGTACCGGAAGGTTCTAGAAGCTTCCAGAGTGGGACCAACGTGGCCCCACTTTTCGGAGGGGGGCGTGGGCCTACGAGGGAGTGCCCTGGCCGCATTGGGCCAGGGGCACAAGGCCCCATAGGCCCAGCCGGCCAAAACCCTAGGGGATCTTCTAGAAGGGGGGAAGACTTGCCCCCCACTCCACCCTTGTGGCCGCCGGCCCTAGGGCTTGGAGGAGGGGCAAGGGGGCCGACCAACCCCCTATATAAGGTGGGAAGGGGGCGCACCCTCCCTCCACCCCAAACCCTAGCCGCCGACTGCTGCCCTACCTCTCTCTCTCTCTCTCTCTCTCTCTCTCTCTCTCTCTCTCTCTCTCTCTCTCTCTCCCGACTGCGCGTAGGCAAAGCCCTGCCACAGAAACTCTTCACCATTGCACCACGCCGTCATGTTGTAGATCTAATCTATATCTCCACCCCACTTGCTGGACCGAGGAAGGAGGAGACGTCGCGGTGCCGTACGTGTGCATCTCTCGAAGGCGTCGCCACTTGCGATGTTGGATCGGATCGGATCGCGAGGAGGAGAAGGCTAGTTCGACTACATCACCCATGTTCTGTTGACCGTTTCCGCTGTGCGATTTCTTCAAGGGTATGAAGATCTCATCTATCCCTCTCGTTGATTGCATCTCCTAGATTAGATCTTGGCTTTCCCGTTCGCATCCGTAGAAAATTTTGATTTACTATGCTGCGAAACCCTTCATTTTCTTGCCCTTTTGCAAAGACACCAACTCAAAGGTGTCATTCTCATACAGGGATTTCATCTCATCTTGCATGGGTTCTGACCATTCTTTCTTATGCTCATTGGACACTACCTCCTCATAGCATGAGGGCTCACCTGCATCAGTCATCAACACATATTGATGTGGTGGATACCTTGTAGAAGGTGTTGGATCTCTTACACTTCTCCTTAACTTCTGCATTGGTGGTGGGGAATCAGGTGGATTAACATCACCTTGATCATCATCATCTTCTTCATTTTATGGATGTTCATGTACCTCACTTGAACTGCCTTGTTCAGTTGCATCATCATCATCATCTTCAACATCATCATCTCCCTCGTGATTGTGATGCACGAGGGGAGGGTTTACTGGATACAAGTCAGCCTAAGGTGTGGTGTCCTTAAGCTTCTGTGGTTTCCCAATATCTTGTATTGTTTCATCTTCAATGAAAATCACATCTCGGCTTCTACATGTCTTCTTCTTGATTGGATCCCACAATATATATCCAAATTCATCACTTGGACTGCTAAGATAGATGCATAATTGAACCTTGAAGGCTGAGTACGCGTGGGCTGGACTTGAGGGTAGCGCAGTCGGGGGTTAGAGTCGGCGGCAGTGTCATAGGCCATGACGCTCTGGAGAGTCCGACCGCGCCACCATAGCCGACGGCCGGCCTCGCTGAAGTTCGGAGGAGGTGGGCCGTCCTCCTCGTGCCTGGCGAGCGCCCTCTCACGCCGATCCACGAAGAAGGCTTCCCAAGTAGGGAAATAGTCGGGATGCCATCTGGGATTCCTCCGCTGCTCCGGCGTGAGCTCGAAGTAGTAGTGGTTCGTGATGGCCATCCGACGCGCCACACCTAGAGGGACAGGAGGAACCGGCACTCCTCCAGCGCTCAGCATCCAGCCAACGGGGACACAGCAGCCCGGCGGGCAGGGGTAGTTCGAGGCGCAAAGCGCCTCCGCCTCCCTGGGGGTTAGTGCTACGGTGGAAGCCATGAGAAAGAGTGATGAGGTTGCAGATATGAGTCTAGAGATTTCTAATGACAATGGAGGCCAACCCTACATATATATAGTGAAGAACTGGCGGGAAGAAAAATGGCGGGAAAAAATGGCGGGAAGAAAAATGACGGGAAAAATGGAGGGAAGAAATAGAAGGAAGAAAAATGGCTCATTTAATACATATACTGTTAACAGAAGAAATATGACATTGATTTCCATGTTGAGATACATATGTGTGCCAAAAATGGCTCAATTAATACATATAGTCAATCTTATGATCGCGTCGGCCATAACCATGGAGTATCAACACTGTTTAACATGATGGTTGGGTCAGTCTTCACTCTGAAGGGCGGAATTTCATCAAACTTATTATAATCTCCTGACATGTCTGTCTTGTCCTCTACTCCCACGATGTTTCTTTTCCTTGAAAGAACTATGTGACGCTTTGGCTCATCGTGTGATGTATCTGTTTGCTTATTTTTTCTTTTTTTCGGTTTGGTAGACATGTCCTTCACATAGAAAACCTGAGCCACATCATTGGCTAAGACGAATGGTTCGTCTAAGTTCTTGTCTACCTTCATAAGATTGTTGAGATCCACTGTTGTCATTCCGTACTTCTTGTCTACCTCAACCCCTCCTCCTGTTAGCTTGACCCATTTGCATCGAAACAAGGGGACCTTAAAATTAGGTCCATAGTCAAGTTCCCATATCTCCTCTATGAACCCATAATACGTGGTCTTTTGCCCATTGTCTTCTGCTGCATCGAAGCGGACACCACTATTTTGGTTGGTGCTCTTTTTATCTTGGCCTATCGTGTAAAATGTATTCCCATTTATCTCGTACCCTTGGAAAGTACATACAGTCGAAGATGGTGTCCTGGCCAACAAGTACAGCTGATCCCCAACAGTGGTGTTATTCGTGAGAAGTCTTTGCAGCCGCCAAAACTCGCCATGTGTTCACTTATAATCCATTCATCGAGCCCGGGTGTTTGAGGCGTATTAAATTCTTGTGTTCATTGATATACGGGGCAACCAAGATAGATCTTTGTAAAACCGTGTAGTGTGCTTGATTGAGAGAATGCCCGTCCCTACATATCATTGCTTTACATCCTAGGGTGCCTTTTCCACGCAGTCTCCCCTCATGTCGTGATTCTGGAACACCAATCTCCTTAAGGTCAGGAATAAAATCAACACATAACTCAATGACCTCCTCTGTTACATAGCCCTTGGAGATGCTTCCTTCTGGCCTAGCACGGTTATGAACATATTTCTTTAAGACTGCATGTAGCTCTCAAAGGGGAACATAATGTGTAGAAATATAGGATCGAGAATGGCAATCTCTTCTACTAGGTGAACCAGAGATGCGTCATAATATTGAAGAAGGATGGTGGGAACACCAACTCAAAGTGACAAGACATTGGGCCACATCATGCAGTAACCTGGTAGGCTTTCTGGATCGATTACCTTCTGAGATATTGCATTGAGGAATGCACATAGCTTCACAATGGGTACTCGAACATTTTCAGGTAGAAGCCCCCTCAATGCAATCGGAAGCAATTGTGTCATAATCACGTGGCAGTCATGAGACTTCAGGTTTTGGAATTTTTTCTCTGCCATATTTATTATTCCCTTTATATTCGACGAGAAGCCAGACGGGACCTTGATACTGCTCAGGCATTCAAAAAAGATTTCCTTCTCTGCTTTGGTAAGAGCGTAGCTGGCAGGAGTTAAGTGGCATCGTTTACCCTTCTCGTTCTCAGGATGCATAGGCGTATCAGGGTCTTTCAGACGTTGCTGGTCCTGCCGTGCTTCCGGTGTATCTTTTGTCTTCCCATACACTCCTAGGAAGCCTAGCAGGTTCACGCAAACATTCTTCGTCACGTGCATCACGTCGATTGAAGAGCGGACCTCTAAGACTTTCCAATAGGGTAGGTCCCAAAATATAGATTGCTTCTTCCACATGGGCGCGTGTCCGGCATCGTCATTCGGAACAGATAGACTGCCAGGACCTTTTACAAAGATTACTTCTAGGTCCTTGACCATACCAAATACCTCCTCACCGGTATGGAGGACAGGCTTCCTCCGGGGTTCTGCCAGACGTTTGAAATGCTTGCCTTTCTTTCTTACTGGATGTAGGTTCGGAAGAAATCGACGATACCCTAGGTACACAACCTTCTTACATTTATCCAAATATACACTTTCAATCTCATCTAAACAGTGTGTGGATGCATTGTATCCCTTGTTTGGCTGCCCTGAAATGTTACTAAGAGAAGGCCAATCATTGATGGTTACGAAAAGCAATGCTCGTAGGTCAAATGGCTCCCCTTTGTGCTCATCCCACATACGTACACCTGGTTTGGCCCACAGCTGTAGAAGTTCTTCAAATGGCCTTAGGTACACATCAATGTCGTTGCCGGGTTGCCTCGGCCTTGGATGAGCATTGGCATCATAATGAACTTCCTCTTCATACACAACCAAGGAGGAAGGTTATAGATACATAGAGTCACAGGCCAGGTGCTGTGACTGCAGCTCTGCTCACCAAAAGGATTCATGCCATCTGTACTTAGACCAAACCTTAAGTTCCTTGCGTCACGTACAAAGTCCGGGTACTCTCGCTCGACTTTTCTCCACTGTGACCCATCAGCGAGGTGTCTCAATATCGCGTCTTTCTTACGGTCTTCCATGTGCCATCGCAACAACTTGGCATGCTCTTTATTTCTAAAGAGACGTTTTAACCGTGGTATTATAGGAGCATACCACATAACCTTGGTAGGAACCTTCTTCCTAGGGGCCTCGCCCTCAACATCGCCAGGATCGTCTCGTCTGATCTTATACCGCATGATCAGTGCATCGGGCATGCATCCAAATTCTCGTACTTCTCACCGCGGTAGAGGATGCAATCATTAATGCAGGCATGTATCTTCTGCACGTCTAATCCTAGAGGGCAGACAACCTTCTTTGCTTGGTATGTACTGTCGGGCAACTCATTATTTCTTGGAAGAAGATTCTTCATATTTACCAACAACTTTGAAAATGCGCTGTCAGTCACACCGTTCTCTGCCTTCCATTGCAGAAAATCCAGTGTGGTACCTAGCTTTTTGTGGCCATCTTCGCAAGTTGGGTACACCAATGTTTTGTGATCCTTTAACATCTGCTCCAGCTTCTCCTTCTCCTTCTCAGTTTCACATTCTTCCTTTGCATCAGTAATGGCCCGACCAAGATCGTCATCAGCGGGCCCATCTGCTGCCTCTTGATCTCCATTATCAACCCCCGTTGCAGTATCCTCATATTCAGATTACATATTATGATAGTTGTCATCATCCTCTTCTTCTTCGTTGTCTTCCATCACAACCCCTTTTTCTCCGTGCTTGGTCCAACAATTATAGCTGGGCATGAAACCGGATCGAAGCAGGTGGGCGTGAATGGTTCTGGTATTTGAGTAGTCTTTCTTGTTCTGACAGTGAACACACGGACAGCACATAAAACCATTATGACCACGGTTTGCATTAGCCACAACGATGAAATTTTGGAGGCCCGTAATGTACTCGGAAGTTCGGCGGTCACCGTACATCCATTGCCGGTTCATCTGCATTAATATATAGTATATATCAAAAATTAATAGGGAGATGACCATTTATATATATAGTACATCAATGACACATGAAAGGATAGTTGCCGACCTCGACCGAGAAGGAAAGAGCAACGAGAAAACTTATTTTGAGCTCTCGGGCATTTCACCGAACACCTCTTGTGCATACGAAAAAAACACAAACTAGCACACTTCACACCCTCTTGCTAGGCTCCAAAATGAGATAGTGAAAAAATGGAAGAGTGGGGTGTGGGCTGCGGTGTCTTATATAGCCCCCCCTCGAACCGGTGTTAAAGGGGGGCTGCGCGGGCCACTGGTGCATGGGCCTTTAACACCGGTTCGTGCCACGAACCGGTGTTAAAGGGGGGGCTCCTTTTTGCTGCACCGGCCACGCTGGTACGAGCCCCCCTTTAACACCGGTTCGTAGAAGAACCGGTGTTAAAGCCCATTTTCAGGCTCAACCAAAGGCCTCGTTTCCACTAGTGTCCCCGGCCAATTCCCTTGAAACCGAACAAGGCCTTAGAGGTCGAGACACCGCGCACCGCACACACCCCAGGCACGGGTATATGAGTCTATCCATTTGCTGTATGGCATCTTTTTTTTTCCTTTCTGTTTCTTCTTCTGTTCTTTATTTCTGTTTTCTTCTTATAGAGATGCCTCTCTTTACCCGTAATATAGAGGATTTTTGGTCCTGGAATTTTGAGAAGAAGGGCTATTTGACAGTTCGCTCCTGCTATAGAATGTTGGCTGAAACAAAGCAGAGAAGAGATGGTGCATGCATATGCTTTGGAAAGTAAAGGTACCTTCTAAGATTAGGGTGTTCTTATGGCGTCTAGCAAAACAATCACTCCCGATAGCAGATTTGCTCCACCATCATAAACATGGCAGCTACTAACTTCTGTTCTCTATGTGGTGCAGAAGATTCATGGCGCCACTCATTGATCGAGTGCAGAATGGCAAGGTGTGTCTTCGCACTTTCGAATGAGGAAGTTATGGAGCATATGTGTGCCACAACCGAACCTAGTGCAAAGAGGTGGATTTTCACTATGATGGAATCATTGCCCCCATCAAGATTTTGTTAGGGTTCTGGTGACTTTGTGGGCCATATGGACAGCCAGACGGAAAGCAATTCATGAAGGCGAGTTTCAAAGCCCGTTGTCCACCCATGGTTTTGTGCAGAGCTATCTGTCGGAACTGTTGTTGATACCTAAACTGTCTCCACGGGTGAGGTCTGCTAGTCCAGAGTGTAGCTCTAATCAGAAATGGATACCCCCTCAAACACAGAATGGTGAATGATATTGCGGAAGATACTAGCGGATGCTATGCTTCTGTTGTTAAGGAGATTATCAGTCATAGTTCAGATTTTGAGAGTATTTCTTTTGTCCATGAGGGAAGAACCTCGAACACAGAAGCTCATAACTTGGCTCGATATGATCTTAGTTTAGGCCCGGGGCGCCATCTGTGCTTCTTAAATCCCCATGATACTATGTTAATCTCTGTACATTTGGCCATTGATTAATAAAGCGAGTAAGTTTCCCTCAAAATAAGTTCCTACGTTCTTTTTTCTTTCATTTGCTAGCCGTGGAAGTGACTGACAGGTTGGGTTCCAATCCGTTCGTTCGTTCGTTTAGAGTGCTCTTCTTTTCTTCTGTTTCTATGTAGTACGTTTTTTCTTACTTCGTTCTTTTCTTATTTTCTATTTTTCAATCCTTTCTAGTTTCCTTTTTTGGACCAGGTTTTACTTTCCCGTTCACTTGATTTTGGTTCCTTTGTTGTATTTTGTTTCTTACATACTTTTCTTTTTCTTTTCTTAGAACGCTAAATTTTGTTCCAAACAATGTTTTTCTATTTCCCACTTTTTGGTTTCAACTTTGTTTTATTTCCCATATTCTACTTTTTTTCCACGTGGAGATTCAATTTTGTCCCTTTTTAGCTATAGTTTTCTTACCTAAACTAAAATTTTGTTCCTTGTCAAGGAAAAACTTGTTTGTCAGAGAGTTTTGTTTCATTGTTTCTAAATTTTGGTTCCCCATATTATACTGTTTTGTTCCACATGTAGACTTGATTTTGTTCTTTTTCGCTATAGTTTTCTTTCCTATAGACTAAATTTTTGTTCCTTGTCAAGTCAAAACTTGTTCCTTGGAAAGTTTGGTCCATGGTTTTAGTATTCGATCTTGGAAAGTGCATGAGATCAGACAATGGTGGTGAATACCGCGGTCCCTTTGAGAGGTATTGTAGGAAGCTTGGCATCAGGCTTGAGAAGTCTCCACCAAAGACACCCCAGCTCAATGGACTTGCAAAGAGAATGAACAGGACTCTTACCGAGAGGGTCACAGCTTTTATGTATCTTAATTTTCAGTCGTGCTTTATGTAACTTACTATTAGTTGCATTCTGTATTTTAATTCCAGTTCTATCTCCTTCACAAAATGACCTATCTCATTCGAGGTTTCTTGGCTTTCAGTTCAAATAACCAATGTTATGGCTAGAATTAAGGCATAGTTTGTGATAATATGGTCATATTGTGCATACAACATCATGGCATGGCAAACAATGTCGCAAGAGGAAGTTTTCCTTTTTATCGCACCAAAAAGGCATTTTCTATTTTCCGAGCATAAAAAATGGACGGTTTTGTGAAGCAACCACCAAATGGCTAATTCAAAAACCACCAAAACATTTTACAAAAATACTAGACCACCTTATATGGACAATGTACCAACAGGGGGATCTGAAACCTTTCCGTCCACCTCTGGTGAAAAAGAGAAATTCCTGCCGAATCGGTAGGAAGTGGGTCAGATATGAACTACAGGTACATGATACGATGCTCATGATTTTTTCCAAAAATCATTTTTAGGTTCACAATATGCTATTTTATAAAAAATCCAATGCAAGTTGAGCGAGGCTTGGCCCCGAGTTAAGAATCTTCATGCCCGTTGTTTGTCAAAGTTTGACGATAGTTTAAAACGGGGATAAAAAATAAAAAAATATCGAAACAGTGCAAAACCTTCGCGTGGTGTTATATTATGTGACATAGTTAGAAGGAAAAATCTCAAACTTGGTATATTGATTATGTCTCAAAAAAACCTTCACAAAATGACCTATCTCATTCGAGGTTTCTTGGCTTTCGGGTCAAATGTCCAATGTTATGGCTAGAATTAAGGCATAGTTTGTGATAATATGGCCATATTGTGCATACATGTGCATCATGGCATGGCAAACAATGTTGCTAGAGGAAGATTTCCTTTTTATCGCACCAAAAAGGCATTTTCCATTTTCCGATCATAAAAAACAGACGGTTTTGTGAAGCAACCACCAAATGGCTAATTCAAAAACCACTGACACATTTTACAAAAATACTAGACCACCTTATATGGACAATGTACCAACAGGGGGATCTGAAACCTTTCCGTCCACCTCTGGTGAAAAAGACAAATTCCTGCCGAATCGGTAGGAAGTCGGTCAGATATGAACTACAGGTACATGATACGATGCTCATGATTTTTTACAAAAATCATTTTTAGGTTCACAATATGCTATTTTATAAAAAAATCCAATGCAAGTTGAGCGAGGCTTGGCCCCGAGCTAAGAATCTTCATGCCCGTTGTTCGACAAAGTTTGACAATAGTTTAAAATGGGGATAAAAAAATAAAAAAAGATCGAAACAGTGCAAAACCTTCGCGTGGTGTTATATTATGTGACATGGTTAGAAGGAAAAATCTCAAACTTGGTATATTGATTATGTCTCAAAAAAACCTTCACAAAATGACCTATCTCATTCGAGGTTTCTTGGTTTTCGGGTCAAATGACCAATGTTATGGCTAGAATCAAGGCATAGTTTGTGATAATATGGCCATATTGTGCATACATGTGCATTATGGCATGGCAAACAATGTTGCAAGAGGAAGTTTTCCTTTTTATCGCACCAAAAAGGCATTTTCCATTTTCCGAGCATAAAAAACGGACGGTTTTGTGAAGCAACCACCAAATGGCTAATTCAAAAAACCACCAACACATTTTACAAAAATACTAAACCACCTTATATGGACAATGTACCAACAGGGGGATCTGAAACCTTTCCGTCCACCTCTGGTGAAAAGACAAATTCCTACCGAATTGGCAGGAAGTAGGTCAGATATGAACTACAGGTACATGATTCGATGCTCATGATTTTTTACAAAAATCATTTTTAGGTTCACAATATGCAATTTTATCAAAAATCCAATGCAAGTTGAGCGAGGCTTGGCCCCGAGCTAAGAATCTTCATGGCTGTTGTTCGACAAAGTTTGACGATAGTTTAAAACGGGGTTAAAAAAATAAAAAAAGATCGAAACAGTGTGAAACCTTCGCGTGGTGTTATATTATGTGACATAGTTAGAAGGAAAAATCTCAAACTTGGTATATTGATTATGTCTCAGAAAAACCTTCAGAAAATGACCTATCTCATTCGAGGTTTCTTGGCTTTCGGGTCAAATGACCAATGTTATGGCTAGAATCAAGGCATAGTTTGTGATAATATGGCCATATTGTGTATACATGTGCATCATGGCATGGCAAACAATGTCGCAAGAGGAAGTTTTCCTTTTTATCGCACCAAAAAGGCATTTTCCATTTTCCGAGCATAAAAAATGGACGGTTTTGTGAAGCAACCACCAAATGGCTAATTCAAAAACCACCGAAACATTTTACAAAAATACTAGACCACCTTATATGGACAATGTACCAACAGGGGGATCTGAAACCTTTCCATACACCTCTGGTGAAAAAGACAAATTCATGCCGAATCGGCAGGAGGTGGGTCAGATATGAACTACAGGTACATGATGCGATGCTCATGATTTTTTACAAAAATCATTTTTAGGTTCACAATATGCTATTTTATCAAAAATCCAATGCAAGTTGAGCGAGGCTTTGTCAAATTCAAGTGTATACAAAAGATGCGGCATTTAAATATCCAATCAATTCAAAAATGTTAATACAAAATAAAATATGATTTGCTCTAATAAAATAGGTTTAGATTCCTTTTTAGATGCTTAATATTTCTTATGTTCAAAGTTTTAGGATTTGACAATTTATTTTTGTTTGAATTGAATAATCAAAATTTATATGTAAGTGTTTTAATCATTTTCAAAATTTTCATCTAAATTAAATATAAAATGTTTTTACATGAATGGATAGATATTATTTTTCTGAAAATTATGATATATTATTCATATTTTTTTGAGTTGAAATGAATAAGATATGAATTTTCTAAATTCATATCCTATTTTTTGAATTATAAATGCCCCCACCCCTTTAATGCATGAAATAAATGCCCCCCTTTAACACCGGTTCTAGCCACAAACCGGTGTTAAAGGGCGCATTATTCGTTTAATCTTTCCCGCTAACACCGGGCGTGGTGGGAACCGATGTTAAAGGGAGAAGCGGCAGCAATCAATCTTTAACACCGGTTCGTGGATGGAACCGTGTTAAAGGAGGGTTATAACGCGCCTTCCTTCCTTCTTCCTCCAGCCAGATCGAAGCGCGAGCAGAGGAAGCGTCGTCCAGCCCTCGCCCTCGCCATCGCCATCCCATGAGCGCCGCCTCGCCCAAGCCGCCGGCCGCGTCGCCGTCAGCGCCGCCAAAGCCTGCCGTTCGCCACCGCGTCGGCCTCCACCCCCGTCACCGCCGCTCGGATCCGCCGTGCGCCAACACCGAAGCCTCCGCCAACTCGGAGCCGCTGCCGCCAACCCCACGTCCACGACCGCTACCGCCGACCCCGTTCGCGAGTTGCCGCCACCGGCGGTGAGCTCTCTTTTTGTGTTTTGGAGATATTGGATATTGGTGATAAATGTTATTTGTGTGTATATTGGATAAATGTTGCATATATGTATATATATTGTTGTGTATGAATAATTTTATTTGTGTGTAATTGTATATATATATTGTTGCATATATGTTGTATATATTGTTGCATATATGTATATAATTAGTTATTAGTATTTTATAAGTGTGTAGTTTAGTGTGTATTATTAGTAGTTTAGTGTTAGTATTAGTTTAGGGTTTATTTAGTTTAGGGTTATTAGTTTAGGGTTTATTTAGTTTAGGGTTATTAGTTTAGGGTTATTTAGTTTAGGGTTATTTAGTTTAGTGTAGTTTAGTGTATTTAGTTTAGGGTTATTTAGTGTAGTTTATAGTTAGTATTAGTTTAGGGTCGTCACCTCGCTACTCTGCAAGCGCCGCCGCTGGCCGTCGTTGTTAACGTCGCTCCGATGACCCCTAGGTAGTGGCGCCGCCCGTTTTAGGTAGGCTGCATCACGCTGAGCCGAACCCGCTACCTCGCGCGCCCTAGGTCGCTCTCCAGCGCCGCCAGCCGTCGCTTTATTCTGGAGCATCCTCCAGTCAGCCACTGTAGCTAGCCCCTCTCATATGCATCCGGGATTTCTCCGAATTAGGGTTTGGACCCCTCGGAACTCGTTTAAAATGATCAAGCATCCTTAGGGTTTTAATTTCATTTGTGTATTTATTTGTGTATTTTTGTATGAATAATATGTATATTTGTGTATGAATCCAAGTCCTCTTGAATGTTTACTCTCTTACTCTAGATAATATTATTGTTTTAGAAACTATGGATCCACTCAGTAGAAACCTTGAAGATGAAGAAATAATGGAGAACATGATCCACGAGGACACCTCACAATATCTGAACTTGGAGGGACATGACGACATCTCAAGTAGTCATGGAGAAGATGACGACTCCGGTGAACGCACTTTACTGATTACAAAGTCTGTCGAGGTATATGCATGGATTAAGCCTCCCTGACTTGCACCAATTGATTTGTATATATGTAAATGTATTAATTAAGGCTTCTTTCTTCTTTTAGCCCTCTGGATCGACCAGCCAGCAACAATCTTCTTCTACGAAAAAGAGCAAGCGAGGCGTGAGCCATCGGTTGAAAGATCGTGCAAAGTTCACGATCGAAGCAGTCCGTGTTGATGGCAGGCCGATGGAGCCCAAGAAGGCCGCAGACAAATTTGTACGTCAGGCTGGAGTTCTTGTTAGGGACCAAATCCCAATCATAATTGAATATTGGAATAAGCCAAAGAAGGGCGACGATACCTTTGTCGATGAAAGATCCAAAAACGCTTTGGAATTCGTTGTTGGTAAATTTCACCCTTCCGCCAGAGGAGGATGAAAACAAACTGGTTATAAAGGAAAAGGTCAAAGAGTGGACTTTAAAGAAGATGGCTGACGCTTTCCGCAACTGGAAGACAAAATTGAACAAATTTGTCAAAGCTCGCGAGACTCCAGATTTCGAAGACGCATATTATGCGAAGATAAGACCTCACTGGCCCGAATTTGTGGCATACAAGGAAGGTGCTATAGCTAAAAAGAGGTCAGAAACCAATACGCTAAATGCCCAGAAGAAGGAATATCACCAGAGGACGGGGTTAGGTGGCTACATATCTCAGAGGCCTAAGTGGGAGGAAGCTGAGAAGGCCCTGCGCGCTAGAGGGATCACACCCCAGACAGATGGGTGGGACCTATGTGCAAAGACTTGGTTCTACGGAATCGGGGCAAGGTTGGACCCAGAAACGGGATTGTGTATCTTCCCAACCCTCCTTGCCAAACCCGTCACTGAACTCATCACGGCATACGAGGAAACAGCCGTCTGGACCTTCCATCCCGACAGAGAGAATGACCAGCTCACACGCGCCATCGGTAAAAAAGAACACCCTGGACATGCATGAGGCACAGGGGGTATGACGTGGAAGGATGGGTTTGCCGAGTGGGGCGACTCTTACAGATGGCGCGGCAGAAAAGAAAAAGAGCGTACAGAGCGGATGACACAGATAGAACATGCACTTGTGGCGCTGCAGGCGCAAGTGAATGCACAACAGAGCCAACAAGCTACCGGCCCATCTCAGCGGCACGAAGAGCCTGCATTGGAAGCTGTCGACGGCCCAGACTCTGCGCGGAAAATCAGCATGGCTTCCACGGAGAACGTGCAACCCACGCTTGAAATGGCGGGTCCTTGATACCCCGTGGATGAGATCACGGAGAGCGAGCACGCTGAGCTGCATGTGAGATTAATGGGCTTATCCATTAAGGTGGCTGTCGGCTATGCCTTACCTCCTGTAGCTGGTGGAACTTACCACTACCGACCGATTCCATATGGCTATGCTATTGTCGGGGTGGATGAGATAGTGAAGGAATATGAGGAAGCAGAACTTGACCATGCTACAGGTGAAGGGGAAACTCAACTCAAATTTGCAGTGAAAACAACCATTCTTTGGAAGAAGGAACACATCGTGCTTCCAAATTGGAGGCCACTGGCACCCCCGCCGTCTCCGCAGCGTCAGCAGTCTGAGCCGCTTCAGCCATCTCCTGCGCGGCAGCCATCTCCGGCGCGCCAGCCATCTCCGGCGCGCCAGCCATCTCCGGCGCTTCAGCCATCTCCTCAGCGTAAGCGGAAGAGCACTGCCACGAAGAGCATCACTAGCACTGCCACAAAGAAATCCGCAGGAAACCGTACGCCAAAGAGTTCAAAAAACTACGTCCCGCAGCCTTCCGCCAAGCCATTGCCGGTTTTACCGTGGAATCGCAGCGACGAGGAGACCAATAGGATCTCGGAAGAAGAGGTCAAGAAATTCTTTGCACCTAGACGGACGAGCCAAAGGACAAAATAGATCCGACGGTGGTGGAGAAGTTTTACAAAAATCTTTTGAAACCTGAAACCCCACTTGTGCCGGACTACGAGCGCCAGATTTTGAAGGGGGATGCAAGGCGCCGTAGGGAGACTGAAAGTAGCAGTCGTGCGGCACCCCAGAAAACAGTTCCCATGCTCGGAGAGCAGGAAAACCAATCATGCTCCCCGCTCCAAGTGTTCGACACACGGGACGCTCCTCCCGTAAATGATTACGAGGGAGAGCTACAAAGAAAGGCCAATGAGATGGGGATGACTTACATTGCATACTTGAACATCATGGGATACAACTTGCCCAAAGGCGATGCCAACCCCATACAGCCATGGAAGTATGGGAACAATCTCGTCAAGAAAGAGGAGCTCAAGAATCTACCAACAAAGATGCGAAGATTGCACAAGTGGTACCTTGATTTCCAAAAGACGAGAAAGGAAGAATGGATCACGACGCATATAAGAGATCAGATTTTCTTGTGCGGAGACGACGCGATCACCTTCAACATTCAAGACTTGCATTTTCTATTCAATCAGAAGGAACTCGACAAAGCTGCCATCAGCCTTTATTGTGTGTAAGTACTATTTCTTTAATTTCTATCTCATCTCATTCAATTTATTAATTGCATGTATATATATGCTCACCATATATTTATATATATACTATTATGCAGGAAAAAGGTTATGAAATGCATGAAAGGAGGCCCTTTTGACATTGGGTTCGTTGACCCAAATAGAGTTCATGAACAAGTGGTAAGAGACAAACCCGGGCTAACAGAAGATTCATTGCTAAGGTCTTTACTGAGACAACAAACCAAAAGGGAAATACTATTGCATTACAACTTCTCGTGAGTACTGTTACCCTCTCTTGTACATATTCTGTTTCGGCTTACTCGATGTTAAGTTTAACTGATGATGAGTTATGCGTGCGTAGGTTCCACTTTATTCTGCTAGTCATTCAACCTGACTCAGGAAAAGTCCTTGTCATGGACTCGTTACGAAAAGAAAAGGAGCTATGGACAGACTTTAGAGAGATGCTCCAGAGGTAATTTCAATCATATTATTGCACTAGATCGGCAACTTTCGTGACAACAAGTAATTAATTACTCCTTTATCCATTTTCTTTGCCGGACAGGGTTTGGAAAAGGTTCATGGGCAGGGCCGTGGGTGAATGGTCAGAAGAACTAAAATTTGTAGACCAAAATGTAAGTAATACTAGCTAGCTAGGTTTGCGTATCTCTTTGATTCTGCTTCCAATTCCATTATATCATGCTTTATTGATTATTATTTTAATTGAACTCTCTATTCTCGTAAAGTGTGCGCATCAGGGACACGACAATATCTTATGTGGGTACTATGTTTGCGAGTTCATTCGCAACACGATATGTGCGACGAGCCAAGCCGCACTAGAACAACTTAGAGTAAGTAAACAAAGTGCATAACATTATGTTATTAGCATCAATTGTGTTGAGTTTTATTTTTATATATATATTGACCCCATTCTTCATATATATTCAGATCGAACGGATGCGGGACCAACTCCTATCATTTGACCGCATACAAGCCATTCAAGAGGAATTGGCGGGGTTCATACTTGATGAGGTCGTCATGCCTGGCGGAGAACTCTTTAGATATCCACCAAAATAAACATGGACGGAGATGTTATATTGTATATATGCATGCTTGAACGGAGAATACTACAATGACGATGTTTGTGTATAATAATAGTTGTTTAATTATGCATGTACTCGTATATACCGAAGATGTATGTGTATACCTCTCCTGATCGATTCCCCTCCCCTCCCGTCCCGCTTGGCCGCCAGAAATACGCCTAGCAGGCGGGCGGTAGAACTTTGCCGCGGCAGATATTTATGTCGTTTTCCTGCCACGGCAGAGAACCTTTAACACCGGTTCGTGTTACGAACCAGTGTTAAAGGGGGGCTGAGCGCTGTGACAGCCCCACGTGCGTCACCCTTTAACAACGGTTCGTATAAGAACCGTTGTTAAGGGGGGGGGGGGGGGGGCTCTAACACCGAACCCCCAACATCGGTTCTGGAACCGCCGTTAGAGACCTCTACGAACCGGTGTTAGAGGTCTCGTTTCCACTAGTGGGATGGCAGGAATTGATGGGTATTAATTCCCTTTTAGATCAAAATCTCCTTGATTTCCATCCGTTTCACCCCAATCCACTTAGGGAGTAGAATAACCGAACAAGCCCTAAGTCCAGTTGCCCGGCGCCCAGGGATGCTGGCCCGTCCCACTTTTAGAAAACAAAAACAACACCAAATTCTACCGCCGGTAGGGCAGGGCATCACCTCCGCCGCGGCGGATTACAATTTACAAATTCGTATGCGCGCGTACGTACTCCAAAGCAGTATTTGGGCTGCATGGGTACGAAAATCCATATTGCATGTCGCCGGCGTTTATTTGTTTGGCAAATACTGTATATAGTAAATAAAAGTTTTTAACCTTTATAGTAAGTAGTTCCATGCATGCGGCTGTCCAGTAATTAACTTTTTATTATGTTCTCTCTTTGTGTAGCGGCGTACAAGTCGGAGACAATTTCGGAGAAAATTTCTGCAGATGATCCACGGGACACACCGTTGTGCCGTTGTATGCGTGGTGCTGCACGTGCACGTGTATGCATCACTTTCCTTTGGATGCAACCGAGTAGTACTAGTAGAAAAGGTAGTATCTCTCATAGTAGCGCTTCCTTTTGAAAAGTAACCAGCCTTTCTAATTCAGATTTAATACTGTCTAATTCAAATTGATAAACTTAGATTTATCTAGATTTAGATGTATTTAGTCATAAGTATATTTGAATCTAGACAACTTTGTGTCCATTAATTTAGATAAAAAGAGTACCTGTAAGAAGAAGTTAATACGACCTCCCGCCCTCCGATATATGACGTGTCACATATCACCTAGAACCAACCGCGAAAAGCGGCTAGGAGGGAAAAATCCTTTGCGACCAACCGTCTCAAGAATTCCCTCTAGCAAGCGGCCAGAGAACAAGGACGGGTAGTCAACACTCATGTCTCTGACTATCCAATGTTATACCCGAGTGACCTTGCCCCTACTTCGACTAATTACCGCAACGTTGACTTCCCTGAAATTGCGCTCATTTGAGGAACCCTAAAACCCATATGGGTTCGGGCCAAGGCCGCCGACGGGTAAACTTTCAACACGCATCCCACATTTTCTGGAACCAATGTTATCTCATGATGGAACAATTTTCTGGAACCAACGCCTCCAAGACTTTGAGGGAAGGACAAGCCGATACACAAGGAGTGGCAAGTTAGGTCGGCTCCCTCGGGGGTCCGCCTAGTCCAGGTTCCCTCCACCAAAGGGCCATAGGCAAATAAGGGTTGAACTCTCAAGGGGTTCTTTTGACCCGCCAAGCCACCACCACCCGGGAAGCCGACTCACACACCTTGAAGACATCCTTCGGGCGCCAAGATGAGATGCCCGCCTTGGGGTTCCAAAGATACAACGGAACCCTTCGAGCACCATAGGTGGGATGACCGTCTTCAGGTTCTAGGGATATGAAGACATCCTTCAGGAAGCAAACGTTAGATGCCCTCCTTGTGTTCCAAAGATGCGAAGACTGCCTTCGGGCACCAAAGACGGGATGTCGGCCTTTCGATTCTTTAAGGGAAGTTCACAACCATGTGCCGATTCCTTGAGATTTACCTTCGTGTACTTGAGTAACGAGGTTCATCCTCACGGATTATAGGTTTGAGACTCATTGTCGAGTTGTATCCGTTCATCCAAAGACCCACACTATTCAATATAACCATAGGGAGCACATCCTGAAACCTCCGATATTGGTACTTTGTTACGGCACATCCTAGCGAAGGTCATGAAAGGAAGTCATCGATTCCGATGCATAAACCACCCATTACCAATGACACTTCATGATCATGCGCTAAGCGCGCATATAAAAAGGTTACATACGCAATGTTAGATCCGCTAGTCCCCCTCCCCCCGGCTCTCCTGGATCCTCCTTCAGAAGACAGGTACTCACGTGTTACTCCATTGTATCATGTGTGTCCCCTCTCCGTATTGCCCATTCTATAGCGGTCGGTTGGAGGACGGCTTGCACTTGTTCGTCCATTTTCCCTGTCGCCATGTGTGGGGCATCACTACCCCTACACTAAATCTCCCTACAAGTGTGGACATTGCTAGTATCCTCGCAATCCTCTATCACTACAAAATACCTCCATACCGGCGGATTTTTAGGGCATAAGTAGAAGGAACCGGCAAAAGTTGGTAATGCGGCGGATGGGTTGTCGTGGTACCATTTTTTCACGACGGCCACTTATACGCTATGGCACATTTGATGCCGGCAGATTATGGTGTTGTGGTACGTGACTGGCAAGCTTGGCGCCACCGAATGCCATGGTAGCTCGATGGAGGCTGTTACGATTGTGTCGTGGATGGTAAGTGCCATGCTGACTGGTCAAACGCATCACAATAAGTGGCGAGACCCACCACTACCAAGCTCTTGCCTGTTAGACTCGGATGTTTATATTTTTTTTTATCATAGACCTGGAATGAATGTCTTCCTTTTCCTCTCCCGCAATTTTTTTGGGGGATCCTCCTTGCAATTAAATAAGACCGTCCATCTTCTCCAATCATTCTCGTCCTTTTGTTTTTAGATTACTCCAAACATCGCCACCATCATGCTTCCTGACCAACCGGGTATGCCACACCCTGGGTCGCTCGGAGGAGTCCGTGTTCTAGGGCATGTCCAACACATCGTTGAGCTCCACGACATGCGCCTCAAAGTCGCCAGCACCCACGCTAGATGTGGGATCGACCCGGAGCACACAACTATGAGCAAAAGGCCGGGAATTGGGACGGTTGGGGTGCGGCGCGAGCATGAGTTGGGAAGCGTATGGAGAGGATCTTGGCCGGTGGTGAGGAGGCGTGCGTTGTACGACCGACGGAAGGGAGAACGCAGTAGCCATCGGCAGTGATTGCATTTGTGGGTGGTTTTTTTTTCTTTCAGGGAGGAGCAAACGTTTCATGAAAGTTTACGGAAAAAAGCCCACAACCTAGAATATTATGTCCGCTTTAACCATTTTTCTTGCCACGTCACCCTTAACAACAGTGGGTCTGCGTTGTCAGAGTCGTCGTTAGAATGGACAAATGCCAGCATAATCAGTGCATATTGCAAGCAATACATGTTTTTGCAAATTTTAAGAAAAGTGGTGAATTTTCGAACTTCCCATGTAATTATGGTGGTTTTTACTCATGAGAGATCAAGAACAAGAAAATAAAATGATGGCTAATAAGAAAATCTAGAGTTGAGACTCAAGAAAGAACAATTATCGGGTCAAAATGAAAAAAATACGAGAAGAAGAAAGTAAAAAAATAAAGAAAAAGCTAAAGAGTGAAAAATGGTAAGCGACTTTGAGTGACACAAAATGGTAAAAAAAGAATCATAATGAAAATTTGAAGACATTGCTAACTGAAGAAACAAGAGAAGGGGAATAATAGTAGTACGTAATAATAATATAAAGAAATGAAGAAAGATATGAACAACTACTAGCGTCATTAACCCACACACAAAAAAAAAAGTAACTGGTGGCTCTCTCTCCCAGCACCGAGGCAGCCGCCGCTTTGTCCCGTCCGTGGAGAAAAACAATCAGGACAGGACGTGTCACGCCGATATCGGGTATGGTCAGGTAAACGGGCTGAAAGGAAAAGATCCAATAAAGGTTGTGGGTCCAAGACGACAGCCAGACCGACCAGCGCAAAAACCGCGCGACTTGCTGCGCAAGAAGATTGTGCGACGAGTGACTCCTGCCGCCACGCGAGTGTACGCCTGTTGCCGCATTAATCAACCCAAACCCAACGGAGGAAACGCCGTTAAACGGCCGTCAGTGTACACCTGCGGCCATGCGACTGTGCACGCATTTATTAAGGACCCCTTCTCTCTCGCATTTCCCACGCAGCAACCCGACGATTTGAGATGTACTTCCTCTGTTTCAAAATATAAGATGTCTTAGATTTGTGAAGAGAATGTATCTAGACTTTTTTTAGTGTGTAGATTTACTCCAAATCTCAGCAAATATACACACTAAAACAAGTCTAGATATTTTTTTTTCATAAACCTAAAACATCTTATATTTTAAAACGGAGGGAGTAGTCGTTTCATCAACTCATCATGCTCAACTCATTTTAGCTTTACCTTTCTATAATTTACTCGTTGACATTGTTAGCTGCCATTGTAGCCGGGGAGGGATTCTTGGTTTAGATAGTGCCGTGAGGGTTAAATGCCCATTAGAAAGTGCTTTCTTTTTCTGCCAATATACATTCTTATAATTGCTTAGTGCTTAGTCCGTTCTTGCATTTTTTCTGGTGTATTAAGGTAGTATAGTAACTTGTAGTATAATTGTGATCACTCTATGCAGGAACCAGCGATGTCTGCTTGTATAAACACACTTTTCAAGCTGAACCAACTGGTAGTGTTTTCCATGCACACTATTTCTCGTTTTATGAATGCAGGGTTGTTCATGGAACAAACTTGGTTGTTTTTGTGTGTGTTAAAAGCTGCTATTATTCCAACGTAGAATTTTCTAGAAGTTTCAATATAGTTTTCTCTAATTCTAAACATAAATAAGGACATGTATTTTAAATGAAGGAATAAAATATTATATTGATGCATCTTTACTTTATGACCCTAGGTAGTACTAAAATGCACATAGAAATCTGCATACACGATTATTTATGTGGTCCATATGAATACCAGAGGGCAAATGGATCCTAGGAAAAATTTCTTGAAGTCTAATATCATTGCTAGGTGCAAGACTTTGATTTTATCTCTAAAAAGAAGATTCCACTGGTGGTTCTGGTTGCAATTAATTAGTAGAGATTGTCACTATAGTTGATTATGGGATATATTGTTGGGATTTTTGGAGATGGCTGATCTATAAGATACTCTGGATGATACAATTATTAGAACAAACATACTCCCTCTGTCCAGAAATAAGTGACTTGGTTTTTTCTAGATTCGCGTGTATTTAGACATATTTTAGTGTTTAGATACATGCGAATCTAGACAAACCCAAGTCACTTATTTCTGTATGGAGGGAGTAATATATATCAAAGTATTTTTTTAGCATACCAATGTTTTAACAGCGTAGTTATTTAACTAGGCCTTTTTGTACTTACCGCTTACTACTGTCCCATTGGCATCTTTGTATCTATGTAGGTTTGACTGAATAACCGTTGATTTGCTAGCTAGTTTGGCCAAGGTGGTTTGAGTTGGTGATCATTGATCTAAACACCTACTTCAACCTTAAGATCAATTTTCTGTGATAGTATAGAGTATGAGCAATAAAATTGGCAAGTGTCTCAACAATGAAATATTTAAGTTGGCAAGTGTCTCAGCAAGTGTCTTAGTTGTTCGGTACTCATCTCGAGTCCAATCCATTTGACCGGAAGAAAGAGTTTACATGCATCCAAGGCATTTTTGCAGAAATCATCAACATAGAGGTTGTCTCAGAATCTTGGGTTTTCTATGGCGATGATGACTCATCAGAGGTTCATGATTCACGCACAAAGGTGGCTCCAACCCAATTGATCAAGCATGCATGATCCCAGAATGAGGTATGTGGCATTTTATTCTGTATATTTGGTTTCTTTGATTCTTTGTGTCTGCAAATTGTTAATCTGAGTTTATACTGGGCTGATATGATGATATGCTACTCACTGGATGGCTGATATGCTGCTCGTTGGCTGTTCCCTGGTACTGCCGGCTGCTTGTTGTTCTCTGGTACATATGGCTTCTTGCTACTAGGACTAAATAGAGAATTAAACTTTTAGCATAACATATATGCCAAACTAATGAGATAAAACTAAAAAGGAGCACACAAACATGGATAACAAATTGTGATGATCCCAACACGCTCGTGCAATCAGAAAACATGACACAATCTAGTATCCTAGGAGGATAGAATTGTGTGACAAAAACAAAAAACAAGAGGAGGGTACATTCAAGTTTCTGATCATTTTGCAGCAACATGAGAAAGTGTGAGGAGCTGAAAAATAGAGTACCCGAGAAAACAAGAACCAGAGCAACAATGCTAAACATTGAGACCTTACCCATGTTCCCTTAGAAAGTCCAGTGCAACGAGAACAGTAAAAATAACGTTTCTTTAACTTCAGTAGCTTCAGTACATGACCTTATTATCAAGTATTCTCATACGTGAAGTATTCTGTAAAGTAACAACCTTAGCTTCATGCCACAACCTTAGTCCCAGCTATGGCAATACTCGAAAAATCGAGTCCCAGCTAAGGCATACTTGAATAAAATGGGTGTCTCGTGATCATTCCCCCGTTGGAAATGTTTTAGAATGGTCTAGGAAGCAGTAAAACCAGTAGGCAACACCAGTGTTTTCTCTTTCTAATCATAGTCTTTCCAAAGAAAATATAAGAGGGGTATAATGGTCTTTTTATGTCGAAAACGGACATCATACATTGACAGTTGGCAGTCCAACGAAAAAAAAGGAATTAAGGGCTGCACTTAGAGACAATAATGAAAGTTTGCGCAATTTTAGTCGTATGCCTTCAAGCTAGTTAATTTTGAAGACAGCTGGCAACTTGAGCTTCTGTTTGTCCAACATATTTTACTTCTTCCATTGAGTAAATGCGCTTAAGGACTAGTTCTCCATTGAGTAACCTATTTAGTTATGGAAAAATTTACCAATTTCTGTAGGATTTTATTGTTATATTTGTAAAAAAGATGGTCTTAAGTAGCTAGTATATCCAAAACAGACAGTTTTCTCACAAATGGCACAGGCCCACCGCCATATGAAATCTAGAAAACTAATGTGGCTCCATACAAAAGGCCAAGTATCTATGCCATGCGTGGACATCACTCACACTAAAGTATAGTTGCAGTATTCACTACACAATAGTTTTTCTGCACGCAACATTGTATGTTACCTGGATTGCTTGTTTATTAATGATAAATCTAGGATGGGTGATTTTCTATGATACTGTTTGTAATTTTGGCTGTTATAATAAGTGAGATCACATTTGCTCCTGTTATTTCATTATTAGGTGGTACCAGTCCAGAATCTTCTTTGAAGCATTTGGACCAACTAGAATCCCTCGAATTAAGCACTGAAAGATTAGATGTCTTGTAATCTATGACTATTCTTACCCGCACCATGCATAATTATACTAGAGTATTTAGAATGTTCAAAATTTAGTTCATCTTCTTTCCAGGAGAGGGCCAGTACTAATAAATTTTAACAACTTGCAGGTTTTTTATCTTAAGACCCTTAGAATGTTCAACGAGGAGGAGATGGAATACATATTTTGTGATGAACATGATGCTTGATTCACGTATCGCAACATCGGTCTAGCTAATTGTTTGTCTTCTGTATGTCGATTGAGAGGTCTTGTTTAATGTTTAGTGTAGGTATATTGTTATTTGGCCGTTTGGGGGTTACATGATGTGACCGTTAGGGTTTGCATGCCTTTGTTGCGATAGTGATTGTACGTATGTGTTTAATAAGTGCAATAATTATGTCATATTCTGTTACCTGAATGTATTATTGGTACATATTATTGTTCTATCTAAAATATTAAGGAAAATACACTTTTTATAATAGCTTATTATGCTATCAGGAATATTCATGTAAAACGAATTTATTTTTTATTACCAAAATTCAAACTAGTGACAGGCAAGATAATGGGCATGTCACTACAAAACATGAGGAGTTTCGGCCATTGATCGCAACTAGTGACATGCATATTTTTTGCCGGTCACTAGTATACACATACCGGTGACAGGTATCCGTAAATGCCTGTCACTGGAACACATACTAGTGACAGGCACACATACCCACGAAGACCGAATAGCATTAACGCGGTTGTACTCGTGGATGATGTCACTACTGCAGAATAGGCCATCAGTGACAAGCTCAAAAGGTACATTGGTGACAGGTTGCCTGTCACCGATAACTAGTCACTGATACAAGGTTACTAGTCACTGATACAAGGTAACTAGTCACTGATCATTGAGGATGAGAGAAAGGACCCAGTGAGTTTTTTCGAGCAGAACGAGCCATACTACAGACACGGACCTCTTGCCGAGCCTGATCACCAGATGCCTCTAACCTGGGCTGCCTTCATCGCCATGCCTCAGAAGATTCGAGATCCGGTAGTGCATCAACAGCTGCAGGATGATCTGGTTGAGCACCTATGGATATGCAGGGGCAACACGTAGATGCCGAGCATGAACTAGCCGAACTAGACCAAAATATGTTGTATTTTCATTGTACGCCAAACTTTGTTTAATTTTACGCCGAACTGTGGTAAATTTTCTGCCGAACAATGCTCTGTATTCATATTATACCGAAATATGCTAAAACCTGGATGAATTTGAGCCGAATTTAGGTGAAAAAAACCATCCCGGAAACCCGGCCTGAAAACGCGAGTGAAAAACTCGGCATTCGCAGGCCGAAAACGTGTTTCGTCCGGCCATATTTAGGTCTGGATTCGGCCTGGAATGGCCAACGAGTAGGGATGCTCTAATGGTGCACAAGTTTAGACAGATTCAAAACAATCTATATGAGTAATTGATTTTTTACGAGTACATCACTTCTGTGAACTCTAGCCTTCTCCTATATTGATATTTCTGGTGGTACCCCGATTTGTAAGGAAAAACCGGAGACCAAATTCTGGTTGAACAATGGTAGCGAGTGATAGCGACGTGGAGAGAGAACGTCAGCCACATGAACAACACCCATCTTTTCGAATCAGAAGTTAAGAGCATCTCGGGGCCTCCAAATTGGGGTGCTAAATTGATGCCCAACGCGTCCCTATATCCTTTTTTGACGCCGCCATGGCCGATTTATTTATCCGGAGTCCTCAACCGAACTCAACCCTAGTGAGGGGTAGCGGGGGCGCCGGATGGGCGTGCTTTGATGGGAAAGAGGGCGGGAGGAAGAGGCACGAAGCGACTATTTATCGTGGGGCAGCCCTGTCAGCGACAACAGCCGACGTGTTCGGTCCGTCTTTCTCCTCGCCTGCCGTGCCGTGTAAGTACACTGCTCGCCTACCAGCCTTTGCAGGCGAGTAGCTAACATCGTCCTGTGCGCCATGCATTCCTCCTCCGATGTCGTGCCCTCGCATTAATGGCCACCGCTCGCCCGCATCTAGAAGCCTTCTCTACCATCAACAGTCGCTATAAGAAATCCTCGTCGCCGCCGTCACATCGCCTCATCTCCTTCCCCTTGCCGTTGACCCATCGCCTCTTATACCAACTAGATTTAGGGGTGCGTCTTGGCGCACGACCCCATGGGTTTCTTACTGATTTTTATTTTGTATAACACTAATAAAAAGCAGGTAGAGAAAATATAATATGTATGAACATCTTTGGAACTGGTAAAACACAACATGAGGAATTTTTACAAACCGATGATGAGTATCACGCTCGTAAAAAGCCGGTAAAACATGACTCTAAGCATTTATACAAATCTATGATAAGTAGTCAACAATTAAGTAGATACAAAGAATGTAAGTAATATATTACGCATATAAAATTGAGTTTAAGTATAGAACAAAGTATGTTGCTCTTCCATATGTCAGGTCTATATTAAGTGTACCTTAAACATGAGTCCCATAGAGCATAGCAGAGTATACAAAACACATAGAGTAAATGATGGTATTGCATGACTACTGGGCTAGCCTATACACATGCTAGTCTATACACGGCAGCCACCTGTTTTTTTGTTTGTCGGTTGGTAAACCTTCGTGTATAGCAGAGGGTAGAACATGTCTTGATACTAATAAGATGAGAAATAAAGCCCAAAGGGACATATGAATAGGCCCGACGTGGGAAATATATTACACATAACATATTTTATTCGATTCAAGAGGAGCACCTCGAACTCACACACATAAGGCTAAGCAAAACGATGTCGCCAACCATAGATCATGTTGCAAACGATTTGATCTGCGAACAAAGGGGAATGGAAAGCAGCCTAATAAAAAGCAATTACGAGGTAAAACTATAGTGTAAAACAACAGCAACCTAATAAAGAGCATTTTTTTACCTTAGGTAGATCGGTAAAATAGCAATCCCCAACAGTTTGTAAATGATACAAAGTATTGTTATTTCTACCGGTAGTGCAGTACATTTTACACTTCAAGCTACAAGTAGAATAAAATGAATCTCAAAGATAAGATCTAGCATAACTTATATCCACCATTTAGTTGAGTTCTTGTTGGAGATACAATGAATCTTAAAGATAAGTATCTGTAATGATCAATTCTTTAAAACAAGCGGTTTTTGTGCAGTTTTGGTTTCACATCTCCAAAGTTGCCATTGAATAGAATGTCCACAATTATACACAACCAGCTAAAATAGATAAACATATAATGACACTGAGAACACAAGTTCTGATACATAGAGGTATGCCATTTAGGTTCACAATTGAGTTGCTTGTTACTTATCACATATAGTGAATCACAACATAACAAGCTAAAACAGGTAAACATACTACAACACTAACAAATACATGGTCTGATATGTAGAGTGGCACCATTCAGGATAGCACGCCCCTCATACATAGGATACATAAGATCTAGCTTCCTGATCATAGCTTCCACAATGATGTTGATCGAGACCTTGATGGTCTGCATGATGCTACAAGAAATGTAAGAAATAAAAATTATCCATTGGATCAAGGGAGATGAAAACATAATGAATAATAAAGACTGGAAATAACTCAATAGCAGGTCTCCTTGTAACTTTGTAAGAATACAAGTAGAACACCTTACCCAAAAACAAAATGAACAAATTAGATGTCAATAATAATTAACAAAGACTGACATTAACCACTCAATAGCAGGTATTGTCCTTGTAAGAATACAAGTAGAACAACTTACCCAAAAACAAAATGAACAAATAAGATTTCAAAAGCAATTGTTGTAAGTCAACGCATTATGGAAAGAAATAGCAGATCCATTTAGTTTTTCCTAACATTTTTATCTACTTTAAACCAAGCACAGTTGTATGAATCCTCATATACGCTCTTAGTATGTCTAATATTGAGAGAGCCAACTAAATTATCTAGCTAACTATTAAGAATAGGGCTTCGGAATTTATCGTGATAGGCTAGATGGATCTTCTTATCCATCTGGCACCTAACTAAACTGAGGTAAATAATATACTGAATAGAAAAATTTACCAATTTTTTTTACTACGGAGCTCAACTTGTTCAATAAAATCTTTCTGACATTGTTTTGAGAAAAAATGCATCATGTGAGAATCAAGGTTTGGGAAGATCATAATAGCTTCATACTGAAATAAGTTGTGTGCTCTACTTAGCATTACTGATATTTCTTTAGATATTGTTAACTATGTTTTATAAATCAGTCCTAACCACGCCACTCTAATTCAGTGTTGTTGGGAACAGTCCAAAAAAAATGTTTTCTGAGCCAATAGATAGGTTTGCAACCCTTCATACAAAGTTGTGAAAATAAATGCCTATTAATAAACTTAGATAAGCAAACCCGCGTAGAAATGGAAGGTTAAATGAAAACAGAGTATGCAGAGTACGACACCGTTATGATCACCATTTCACTGAATGACATTAAGTGCCATCAAAGTAACCTTAGGAGACAGTGATTTGATATGGTCTCACGATCTAAGGAGAAGGAGACTTCATTTCTAACTATTGCAACGATGAAATTTGTGACTTTATCGGGTCTCAATCTTTGAGGAATGTGCATCACATCATTTACAGATGATATGACCTCATTGTCAACCAGCCCTATCACTCATGATCAGGAAACCTTGATCATTAGTTGCCCAACGAACTAGTATCAATAGAAGCTACTAGGGACTTATGTTTTGGTATAGATCA
This sequence comes from Avena longiglumis, assembly GCA_030063025.1. Classification (NCBI taxonomy): domain Eukaryota; kingdom Viridiplantae; phylum Streptophyta; class Magnoliopsida; order Poales; family Poaceae; genus Avena; species Avena longiglumis. The sequence continues at coordinate 1,760,663 of CP125974.1, read as the reverse complement.
TATTTTCTGGTGCTTGATCCTCTAACAGAGTAACATAAAAAGTTTAATAAACCATCCACAACAGGTAATGGTTTGTCATGTGTGGCTTCATTCCGAGAATGCCAAAAATCCTCCGACAGAGTAACATTAGAGTATCGATCATATTTTCTGGTATAGAGAGAATAACTGACTGGAACGAGGACACTATCGGAACCTAGATGTCTGCATGCATCAGTTGGAAGTAACCCAAAGTTTACGCATAGCATACCATATGTACTTAGCATGGGGGCTTTTGTATAGAACTAATTATTGTCGATCTAGTAGATAGTCATATGAAACACATAGTACTACCCCGTTCCTTTTTATAAGGCAAATACATACTTCTAGAAAATGGTTTAACCGTAAATTTGGTCAATAAAATTTAAACTATATTTAACAAAAATTATACCATTAGATTCATATTAAAATACTTTTCCAATGGTATAATTTTTACGACATACAATTTATATATTGTTGATCAAATTTAATTATAGTTAAACTATTTTCTCAAAATATGTATATTGCTAGGCAGCATCCGGTGCTGGTTAGTACATCCCAGCATCCAGGTGCTGGTTTGTGTGACCCGGCATCTGGACGCTGGTTTGACTTATTCAGTACTCCACTAGGAAAAGGGAGATTGCACACGAGTGAAAAAGCACCAGACGCTGGGTGCTGGTTTGACTAATTCGACACCCAATCAGAAAAAAAGAAAGGTTACACGTAAGGGAAAAAATTAGCAGACAATATCACACGAGATGCACTTGGCGAACTACTCCAGCTCTTCTTCCTCCTCCACATACTTGTTCTACAAGACAAACTACTACACCAGTTCTTCTTCCTCTTCCAGATCTCCATGGAGATATGTTGACTACCGCGACTTCTGTAGATCATAAAACTAAACATGATCTCCACCTGCAGGAAAACCAACTTAGCATTAATGTTAAGGCAACTTCAATATTACCTAGAAAGCAACTTAGCCTCAATATTTAGCAAAAAGTTAAACATTACCAGAAATGAACTCAACAAGGTAGCAGTGAGTAACTTCATTAAAATTGGCGATCAACTTACATACTCAGGGGCCACAGAGGACTTGCACTCGCGCTAGGCATCGTGGGTGCTGCCACCTGCTCCAACTAGGCGTCATGGCCTCCTCCACCACCACACTCCAAATGGTACTAGCTACGTCGCCCAGGAACCACCGCTTCGCGGCACAACTTAGCAATATCACAAATAAGCACCTTAAGCATGTTGACAAGTAAACTTAATTAAACCAGTGATCATCTTATCCATGTTGCTCAAAAACAAAAACAAGATAGATTGTAGATACCCACACAACTTAAGCATACCAAAAAGAATAACTTAGTTAATTTTTAGTTTCAACTTAAGCATGTTGACAAGGCAATTAATTAAACTAGGAAACAACTTATGCATGTTGCTCAAAAGGAATACATAGATAGATTGTAGAGATACCCAACAACTAGCATGCTAGATGAATCACCTTGATTAATTTCAGTATACTCAACTTAAGTATGTTGACAAAGCAACTAGTTAAACCAATAGACAACTTATGCACATTACCTAAAAGAAAGACCTAGCTAGATTGCATCAATACTCAACAGCTTTAGCATACTCGAGGAAATCAACTTAATTTATTTCAATACACAACTTAAGCATAGTAATAAAACAACTTAATTAAATTCGCCAGACAAATTATCCATATAGCTCATAAAGAAATTAGAACAACTAAAACTACCCCATTTAAGTATCTACAAACTGTCGAGTTTGCCTGTTTGCCTATTACAATCAGAATTATTAGGTAGTGGTGAGTAACTTCCAGAGCTGAGCCACTATTCCATACTCTTGATTCATAAATTCAATGGCTACAGTTTACCACATCGCAACAATAGTTTCCCCGTAACTGTCGCTCATCCTTAAACACGTACCTGCTGATAAGTTTTTGAACGAGGTGGACGGTTCCCTGCTGTTGCAACAACTTCTAGTAAACGCATGTACATTTCACCATTTTCGTGTTATCAGACTTCACGTTTGGCTGCTAGAAAAAGCAAGTTTCTAATTAAATTTATTATTAAGCTAATAAACACCATTGGTTGTTTAACCAAAAATTAAATGCATGGCGGAAAGCAACTTAGTTAGGTTACGTAAAACAACTTATATAGTCCAAGAAAACAACTTGGTGGGCTGCAAGCTACAACTTTAGATAAAGCATAAAACAACTTAATCTAAAGTGGATAAATCAACTTAATGAAACATGATAAGCAACTTAGTAGCATCATTCACAAGAAGAAAATCCAAATGGATACTACATCTAGATTACAAAGCAACTAAGTGTGTGTTGCGGAACAACAAATGTAATGTATCCAACAACTTATTCAACATTGAGAAGCTAACTTACCTAAATTTAGACAATAACTTAACTAATGTTGGAAAGCCAACTTACATAGATTCAAAAAAAGAAATTTAATTAGAAATTGAGAATCCTAGTTACTTTGATTCAAGAAACAACTTCAGTAACCAACTAACTAGAAAATAAAACACAAATAAACCTCAATTTCTAGGTTGGTAAACCAACTTAGTTAGATTAGTCATGTTCAGATTGATGATGACAACAAGGAAGGTAAAGAAGATGGACCAAGTAAGAAGCCAAGTGCAAAAAATTAGGATGCAACTTTGGCAAATCAACTTAGTTCTATGTAGGAAGCAACTTAACTATGGTGACAAGAAAACTTAGTAGCATAAAACCACAGTACAAAAGCAAACAAAAGGGGAGATCCAACAACAAAACTCAGATTCTTCTGTGTGTGTTCCATGCTGGTGGTCGCACCTCTGTGCGTTGGTTCTTTTCTTATAGCAAGACGTAACCTGATAAGAAACAAAAACAAAAAGGAGGGAAACCATATTAGTAGATCGCAGTGTGTGTAGAAACACAACTTAGTTGAATTTAGAAATCAATTTAACCATGTTGAAGAACCAACTTAACTATGATGAAGAAACAACTTAATCAAATATGTATCGATCTTGATCATTGAAATACAACTTAAAGTTGATTTCGGAACCGATTTAACCATGTTGGAAAACAACTTAACTATGATGGGAAAAACAACTTAATGAAACCAGTATCAAAACTTAACCATTAAAAACCAACTTAGTTGAATTTAGAAATCAACTTAACCATATTGAATAACCAACTTAACTATGATGAAGAAACAACTTAATCAAATCTTTATCGGACTTAACCATTGAAAAAAACAAGTTAGTTGATTTTGGAGCCAATGTAACCATGTTGGAAAGCAACTTAACTATAATGAACAAAACAACTTAATGAAATCAGTATCAAAACTTAACCATTGAAAAGCAACTTAGTTGAATTTAGAATCGACTTAACCATGTTGAAAGAAGCAACTTAACTATGATGAAGAAACAACTTAATCAAATCTGTATCGGACTATGATGAAGAAACTAACTAGACTATAAAACAAAACTTAAACATGTTGGTGGGACTAACTTAATTCATTTCTGTACCTAACTTAGGCATATAGACAATACAACTTAATTAACCTGAGTAACCAAGTTGTTTATGTTGCTACAAAAAAGAAAGGAAAACTAACTAGATAATAAACACAAATTAAGCATGTTGGTAAAACCAATTTAATTTATTTTGGTAGCCAAGTTAGGCACGTTAACGATACAACTTAATTAACCCAAAGTAGCCAACTTATGCATGTTGGTACTAAAAGAAAAAAAGGAAAAGATTATAAACACACAACTTAAACATGTTATGTACTATAAAAAAAACTTAAACATGTTATGCTGGAACCAACTTAATTTATTGCGGTACACGAATTATGCATATTGAAAATACAACTTGATTAACACAAAGTAGTCAACTTATCGATGTCACTATAATAAAGACAAATGAAACAAAATAGATTATATAACACAACTTAAGCATGCTTGTGGAACTAACTTAAATAATTTTAGTACCTAGCTTAGGCATATAGACTACAACTTAATCAACACAAGTAGCTAGCTTGGTAAAAACATGCTTAAGCAACTTTGAAAAATGTTGATGCAACTTAATTTTGGATACCCAATGCAAGTCGGAAGCCAAGGCGCTAAACTCGATTTTTTTCCTACGCGTCTATGGTGTCTGGAAAACCGTTTACTTCAGTAGAACAAGCGGAGCACCCGGCGCATCCTGATGCATCAATGCAAGATTAATTCCCTGGACAGGCCGGAGGTCGAGCTCGAAGGTCATCTTGGTGCCCACGCATATTGTAATTGCCCCTAAGTCCCAATGAGTGAACTTGATTTGGCTGTGAGATATTCTCTTAAAAGATCGGAGGAAGCAAGCAATGCAAAAACAACTTATAAAAAAAAATCTACGACTCGACATTATGTGTAAGCTATGTACAGGAGCAACTTAGCAAAAAGTGCATTCAACCGTTCATTATGTGTAAGCTACTTAGCATATATATAAGTCAGTAAAGTATTATATTCAGACACAACTTTGCAAAAAAAAAGCACTGTATGCGAATTGCAGCAATGGTTTACCACGGATCTACCTGAATACTCAGGAATGCCCGTGATCGACCCACATTGCTCACCAGTGTGCTGTCACAAACATGCAATGGACACACAACAGCAGAGGGATGGTGTGGTTCAACAAGACATGGGAACCGCCAGATTAGATTAAATCAACATGAGATTGTGTTCAAAAAAATCAACACGAGATGAGCACTATGAGATGCCACAGGTTGCTTCTTACTGGGAAATAAGCAGTAGGGCACACAGGAACAAAAAATCAAGCAGGGATGGCACCGCGAGATGAATCCCCACAATCTAGACATGGGATTGCAGGTTCGCGTTACAAAAACCGCACGGTATTTGGGGGATTTGTGTGCATACCTCGGGTTGCTAGATGTAGATATCGCGTCCTCCGCTGACGAGTTCCTAGCCCTCTCGACATCGCAGATCCCGCCTACCGCGCGCCTCGTCCTCCGCCGACGAGCTCATCCCAGCCGCCTTGGGCATGCTCGCTCCCCGCCGACGAGCTCATCGCGACTGCCTTGGGCACGCTCGCCCTCCACCCGCGACCTCGTCGCAGCCGCCTTGCACGCTCTCTCCATACGCCGACGACCTCGTCGCCTTTCCGCGCGCCCTCGCCGACCGCCGACGAGCTCAGAGTCCTTGGCCACCACCGATGATTTGGGAAGAAAATGGGGAACGTGGCGCGGCTCCGGGAGCGTCAAATGGTTACCTCCGAGGCAGGTGGGCCAGGTGGGAACCGGTCGTGCAATCGCATGCTCGATTTGATCGGACGGCACACAAACGAGTGCTGAAACGTGTCAACCAGCATCTGGATGTTTTTCAGCATTTGGGTAAACCGGAACGGAGATTGTAAGACTTTTGCATCTCAGCTCTCCAATTTAGTGAAACAAGAAATCCCGTATTTATGCGCTGTTTTTCCCTAAGAGCTTGTTCGGTTCATCCACTTCCTAAGTGGAATGGAGTGGATTTGCAGGGATTTTGACTTACATGGGATTTAATCCCCCCCAAACCATGTCAATCCACTCCAATCCATAGCAAACCGAACAAGGCATAAAGGATGAGCTCCGTTAGTTTATGCGGACGTGGCCTGGTTGTAATCTCGCTCGTCCAAACGGAGCTAACGGAGAGTAAACGTCTAACTGCCGAGATCTGTTAGTGATGGGCCCGTTGAATGTTCCGGAACCCAACCCCTGGTGCTTTATATACGTGCCGCTTCCCCTCTCTCTCTCTCTCCCCAGCAGCAGGTCCCTGTAGTAGTAGTATTTTCACCCCCGCTCCGCTCCGCCCCGCCCCGCCGAGGCAAACGCCGACGCCGAGCCCCCCACCCCTGCGACCGATGGCGTCCCCCGCTCCGCCGTCCGCCCCGGCCAAGCACGACACCGGCGCGAGGTCCCTCGCCGAGGCCGCAGCGAAAGTCACCACCCCCCGCAAGTTTCTGGCCGAGGCGCAGCAGGGCGGAGGCACCGTCGACGTCCCCGTGATGAAGACGGCGCGTGGCATCTCAGGCCCCGTAAACAGGTACGGGCTGCTGGCGGACCTGGATCCGGAGGACGCAGCGGAGGAGGGCGAGGCGCCGGCGCCGGCGCTCGCCTAGCCATCTTCTTCTTCACCGACCCACCCAAGCCGAGCCGGAGCACGCCGACGACCCCGCCATGTTCCTCAGCTCCGGCGGCGGCGGCGAGTTCCAGAGTATTTTTGTTGTTGTTGTTGCTGCTTCGATTTGGGGTTTTCCGGTAGTTGGTTTCGATGTGAGTAGTCAAATTTCATGCGGGTTTAGCAAATGATTCTCTCTGTAGTAGTGTTATCTCGAATCGGAATCTGCAGTATAGTAGTTGAACGACTGTGAAGTTCGTGCTGTGCTGTTGTTTCTCGTCGATTTGGCGACGGTCTAGCGCGCACCCCTGTTCGGCGTTGTATGTGGTAAATCCAGACGGACGACAAGAAATAGATCTCCGCTCGCTTGCTGATTCTATATGACGCTAGCTGATTCCGAATCCTCCTTTTTCTAGTAGGTACATTATCGGCCGGTGACGGAAATTTATCTCCTACGAATCCAAAAAAAATGCATGGAACTGATCGATGCTGTGTTGTAGACGACGATGATCACATGGTCGATACTTGTCTAAATTACTTCGATCTCGTTGCTGTGATTTCGGGGTGGTTTAATTTAAAGTCGCGTCACAGATAAGTAGATCGCAAGAGCTTGGAGGAGCGCCCCTCATCAGATGGCCATTTTCTTCATTGACCCATTGATGATGCGACGCTAAAAGGGAGGGAGAGAGAGGTGAGAGCGACGTGGGATGAGACAGCGACGTGGAGAGAGAATGGTGGCACGCCTGAAACAACACCCATCCTTTTCGAATCCGAAGCTACCTTTACTTTTTGGCACCCTTTTCTCTCACCTAGCTAGGCTATCCCTAAGAGCATCTCTCCTCTCTCCTCAACATTTAACTAAAATTAGCTGACTTCAAATTTTCGTTGTACTTTACAAATTTGAATGTAACTAAATCAAGCACACACCTCGACGTCGTCGGTCGCCATGCCACCGAGTTGCACCATTATCGAAGATTTCACCGTAGTTGCACACCATGGTCCGCTACGCACACAGAACGCCACGCTAGCCTCGCAAACGGTGTCCCTACTCGAAACTTCCCGAACGAGCCCCGACCCACCGCCAATCGACATCCTCCGGCGGTGGCATGGGGTAGAGAGGAGGTGCGGGGTGGCTGGTAGGGTTTCGTCGCCTGAGTCACCTGTGGGAGCAACGCTTTGGGCAGGGCAAAAAAATCAGATGATAGAGTACTGATTTTATATTTATAAAAATAATATACTACACGATACACTCATTTCGTTCACGGATAACTGCCTTGGATTTATCTAAATTTAAATGCATCTATAGACTAAAATACGTCTAGATGCATTCAAATTTAGGAAAACTTAAATCAGTTTTTTCTAAATAGAAGGAATAGGATATACCGCTAGCCATCCACAACAAGACAAATCCAAACACCCGCCGTCATAAATGTTTCGTTTCGTACGATCGCACAGGTCAGTGTTCCCTTGCTGTCGGCTACGAGCTCGTGTACGCGTGGTCCAGTGCGTAGGGAAGATGGTCAAGCGCCACCTTTTTGCCCTTGACCACGAAGAAACAAGTCGCAGACCATCACGTGATACTACTTGTTCACCAATCCCGGAGGATTTTTTGTCGTAACTGAACACGTGGCAACCACAAACGCCTGCTAGGAGTAGGAGTAGGCCCCGTCTGCTGCGCAAAGGGTGAGATGTTTTCAGATTAGGCGATTTTGATTTGTCTAGCACTCTATAACTAGTACTAGTACTCCGATGTTAGAAAGCACAGTGAGGGATAGCGACCAACCATCACATCGAGCACAATGACCTATTTTGTTGATCCAAAGTTAGAAAGCTCACATCCTTTTTGGCACCTTTTCATCAACTAGGACGTCTATCTATAAGGTCCACTAGAATCTGTCCTTAACATTTCATCACATGTGCAAGAATCTGTCCTTAAATAATTAGCAACAAGTCTTATTAAAATACACTTACGATTATGGTATCTTGAATCAGTACGGAAAAAAATGTCGCTGCCGTGTAGACATGTCTTTGCCGTGTGCCAAACGCATCGGAACACGGCAAAGACAATCTTTGTCGTGTGTAACTTAGAAAATACACGGCAAAGTACGTGAACACGGCAAATTTCTAAAAAAAAACACGACAAAGAAATATACACGGCAAAGACCCATAAAGGAACACGGCAAAGTTGACAACGGCACACGGCATAGGTGTTATCACGGCAACGAGGTGGGACCCGTGCCCACAAGTCCATTTAACGGGAGGAGCTAACAGCCGCAGACGGTGGTCTCTTTGCCGTGTGCCCTTCGCTGCCGTATATTCTGAAGATATACGGCAAAGGCCCTTTGCCGTGTGTATTCCGTAGTACACACGACAAAGGGCCTTTGCCGTGAGTATTTCGCAGTACACACGGCAAAGTTTTTTTTTGCCTTTTATCACATTACTCTTAGGAAAATCATAAAAAAATCATTCTAATTCAGAAAAATACAAATAATATATCAAAATTTGCAGAAAAAATAAGATCTATCTATGTACACTCAAAAATTAGATATTTATATTGAATAAGAATCTTCATGCTCGCCGTTTTGACCATAGTTTTAAACATGCATAAAAAATTCAAAAACGATCGAAACAATACGAAACCTTCGTGTGGTGTCATATTATGTGACATGGTTGCAAGGAAAAATATCAAATTTGTTATATTGAATATGTCTCAAAAAAACCTTCACAAAATGACCTATCTCATTCGAGGTTTTCTGGCTTTCGGGTCAAATGACCAATGTTATGGCTAGAATCAAGGAATAGTTTGTGATAATCTATCCATATTGTGCATGCATGTGCATTATGGAATGGCGAATAATGTTGCAGGAGGAAGTTTTCCTTTTCGTCGCACCAAAAAGCCATTTTTCATTTTACGAGCGTAAAAAACAGGGAATTTTATGAAGCAACCACCAAATGGCTAATTCAAAATTTTACCACCCCATTTTTCAAAAATACTAGACCATCTTAAATGTACAATGTCCCAACGGGGGGATCTCAAACCTTTCCGTCTACTCTAGGTGAAAAGGAAAAATTCCTGCCGAATCGGTAGGAAGTGGATCAGATATGAACTACAGGTACATGATCGGATGGGCATAATTTTTTACAAAAATCATATTTAGATTCACAATATGCTATTTCATCAGAGATCCAGTGAAAGTTTAGAGAGGCTCAGCTCCGAGCTAAGAATCTTCATACCCGTCATTCGACAAAGTTTGTCGATAGTTTAAAAGAGTCATAAAAAATTTAAAAACGAGAGAAACAATGCGAAACCTTAGCGTGGTGTCATATTATGTGACATGGTTGCAAGGAAAAATATCAAACTTGTTATATTGAATATGTCTCAAAAAATCCTTCATCAAATGACCTATCCCATTCGAGGTTTCTTGGCTTTCAGGTCAAATGACCAATGTTATGGCTAGAATCAAGGCATAGTTTATGATAATCTGCCCATATTGTGCATGCATGTGCATTATGAAATGGCGAATAATGTTGCAGGAGGAAATTTTCCTTTTCGTCACACCAAAAAGCCATTTTCCATTTTACGAGCGTAAAAAACAGGGAATTTTATGAAACAACCACCAAATGGCTTATTCAAAATTCTACCACCCCATTTTTCAAAAATACTAGACCACCTTAAATGTACAATCTCCCAACGGGGGGATCTCAAACCTTTCCGTCCACTCCAGGTGAAAAAGTCAAATTCCTGCCGAATCGGTAGGAAGTGGGTTAGATATGAACTACAGGTACATGACCGGATGGGCATGATTTTCATTTTTAGATTCACAATATGATATTTCATCAGAGATCCACTGAAAGTTTAGAGAGGCTCAGCTCCGAGCTAAGAATCTTCATACCCGTCGTTCGACAAAGTTTGTCGATAGTTTTAAAGAGTCATAAAAAAATTCAAAAACGATAGAAACAATGCGGAACCTTCGCGTGGTACCATATTATGTGACATGGTTGCAAGGAAAAATATCAAACTTGTTATATTGAATATGTCTAAAAAAACCTTTACAAAATGACCTATCTCATTCGAGGTTTCCTAGCTTTCGGGTCAAATGACCAATGTTATGGCTAGAATCAAGGCATAGTTTATGATAATCTGCCCATATTGTGAATACATGTGCCTCATGTAATGGTGAACAATGTTGCAGGAGGAAGTTTTTCTTTTCGTCGCACCAAAAAGCCATTTTCCATTTTCTGAGCTAAAAAAACGAGAGATTTTATGAAGCAACCACAAAATGGCTAATTTAAAATGCTACCACCCTATTTTTCAAAAATACTATACCACCTTAAATGGACAATGTCCCAACGGGGGGATCTCAAACCTTTCTGTCCACTCCAGGTGAAAAGACAAATTCCTGCCGAAACGGTAGGAAGTGGGTCAAATATGAATTACGGGTACATGATCTGATGGGCATGATTTTTTACAAAAATAATTTTTAGGTTCACAATATGCTATTTTATCAGATATCCATTGAAAGTTTAGAGAGGATCAGCTCCGAGCTAAGAATCTTCATATCTGTCGTTCGACAAAGTTTGTCGATAGTTTAAAAGAGTCATAAAAAATTCAAAAACGATCGAAACAATGCGAAACCTTCGCGTGGTGTCATATTGTGAAATGGTTGGAAGTAAAAATATCAAACTTGTTATATTGAATATGTCTCAAAAAAACCTTCACAAAATGGCTTATCTCATTCGAGGTTTTCTGGCTTTCGGGTCAAATGATCAATATTATGGCTAGAATCAAGGCATAGTTTGTGATAATGTGCCCATATCGTGCATGCATGTGCATTATGGAATGGCGAATAATATTGCTGGAGAAAGTTTTCCTTTTTCTCGCATCAAAAAGGCATTTTCCATTTTCCGGGCACAAAAACGGGGGGTTTTATGAAGCAACCACCAAATGGATAATTCAAAATGATATCACCCCATTTTCACAACATTATATGGATGTCATATTTGGATTCCTCACATTTTTCTGATCGATTTAGACATTTTATTTGTCAAATTCTGATTTACGAATTTAAATTTATGAATTATTCCATATTAAATAGAAAAAGGAAATAAAATAAAATCATTTTATTTTTTATTTGGATTCAAGATTATTATTACTTTCCATTATTGTTTATTTAAATAATTGGAATCTAAAACTGAGATGTGTGACATCATGGCCCTAGAGTTAATAGCATTGATATGAAAGTATTAGCAACAAGGTATGATTTCTTTCTTGGTAGCTTATTCGGAAGGAATGAATAAGTTAAGCGTGCTAGGCCTAGAGTAGTGTTAGGATGGGTGACCACAGGGGAAGTTTGATTATGAGTGTAATTTGATATAATATTTAACATACAAAGAGTTAATATATTCTATATGAGATTATCAAGTAAATAATATTCAAAAAAGTTTGAATCAATTTTTTTATTTTTTTGAAAAAAGGTAGTTTCTTTGCCATGTACTTTTTCCACGAGACACACGGCAAAGACAGCTTCTTTGCCGTGTACTTTTCAAGGAAACACACGGCAAAGACAACTTCTTTGTCGTGTACTTTTCGATAAGACACACGGCAAAGAATAGACACCGTCATCTCCGTGGGAACCGTTGTCTTACTTTACTTTGCCGTGTCTACGCATGAGACACACGACAAAGCCTTTGTCATGTCTTATTTAGAGAACACACGGCAAGGGGCCTTTGCCGTGGCGAACGTTGCCGTGTGTATTACATACGGCAAAGCCTTTGCCGTGTTCCGAAAGGCCTTTGCCGTGTCTTTTGCCCACACGGCAAAGAGTCTGTGTGCCGTAGTGAATGTTGGCATGCATAGATCTCATCAACCAGTAGTACTACTACTTAAGCATTTTATAATCTGCACATGTCAATCAATATAGTCTTGTTTTAATACTAGTATTTAACTCACCCCAGTCACAACCATACCCAAACATCGATATTTAAATGCTCACGTGCACCCACACGTCCATATGCGCAAGTGCATGGGCTAATCACCTAACTAGGTCAAATTCATCCGTATGGCATTTATTTAACAGTGACAGCCCGTAGGGATTTTTTTCAAAAAGGGGATGACGCCTTTGCATCAATAGATACACACAACCTTTTATTAAAAATTTAACACCTATAGAAAAGCTAAATACATCAGGGGTCCCAATAGTTCACTAGTGCAGCCCCCCCCCTTTAACTCCGGTTGGGAGGGCCCTCTAACAGCGGTTTCCCAACCGCTGTTGAGGGTTCGGTGTTAGAGGGGGGGCCCTTTAACACCGGTTCTTGTACGAACCGGTGTTAAAGGGTGGCGCCGCGCTGCCGCCTCACTGCCTTAACACCGGTTCGTGTCTGGAACGGTGTTAGATTATGCCGTTTCTGCGCGGCAGAAAACGACCATCTGCGCGGCGGAACCCGCCTCTGCCCCGTTCTGGGTGTATTTCTGCGGGAGGGGGGGGGAGGGGGGGAGCGAGGGGGAATCGATCGGGAGCGGTATACACATAAATCGTCATCGGTACATACGAGTACATGAATAATTAAGCAACTATTATTATACACAAACATCGTCATCGGCACATACATCGTCATCGGCTCATACATCTGTAGGGTTTCGTAGCATGGAAAACAAAATTTTTCTATCGCATACAAACAAACAAGCCAAGATCTATCTACTAGATTATAGCAACGAGTCGATGGAATAACTTACCCTCGAAGATTCCAAAGTGTTTAACGAGAGCGGATTCTCGTGGGTGATGTAGTCGTACTCTTCCCGATCTCAAGATCGCGTAGACGATCCTTCCGACGCTGCGTTCCGGCAGCGCTCCCGCAGTCGGTCACACGTTCGGTACTCGACGAAGACCTTCCTCTCCCTTGTTCCAAAGAAAATGAGGTTGTAGCACTCTCCTCGTGATTCCGGCAGCACAACGGCGTGGTACCGGAAGTAGAGGGGAGATCTCGCAGGGCTTCGCCTTAAGCCGGAGCGAGTATGGTGGAGTATGAGAGAGCTCCTCGGCGATCTAGGATTTAGACACACCAAGGAGGGGATGCTAGAGCCGGCGGCTAGGGTTCCGGGGACTCCCAAGTCGGCGGCTAGGGCAAAACCCTAGGGGTGGGCGGCGGCTATGGTGGGCTGCAGCTTCTAGGGTTTGAGGTGAGGGACTTGTGTGCTCTAGGAGGGAGCCCTGCCCCTCCTTATATAGGTGGAGGGGCCGGCGGCCAAGGGGAGGGAGGGGAGTCCCTCCCCAACCCGTCTTGGGTGGTGCGCCGGCTTGGGGAGGAGGACTCCCTCCCCAACTCGGTTTCACCCCCTCCTCCTCTTTTCCACTTTCCAAATTTAGCCGTTTGACTTTTCAATTTAGCTATTTGACTTTTCAAACTAGGATTCGATTAATCCTTTATTTGGAACAGCGATGACACTTAGTACATGATGCAATCATACCAACTTTGATACAACACATTCATGTACCCTTCCCCTCCGGAGTGCCGGACATTCCGGAACCTTCTAGAACATTCCCGATGAAAACACCGGAATCATTCTCCAACTCCGAAACGGGACTTTCCTTATATGAATCTTATTCTCCGGACCATTCCGGATCACCTCGTGATATCCCGGATCCCATCAGAGACTCCGAACAACATTCGGTCTCTTTCTCATTCATTCCATAACTACTCAAACAACGTCGAATCCTTAAGTGTGTCTCCCTACGGTTCGTGAATTATGCGGACATGATCGAGACACTTCTCCGAACAATAACCAATAGAGGAATCTGGAAATTCATATGGCTCCCACATATTTCTACGATTACTTTGCGATCGAATGAACCACTTACATACGATACCAATTTCCCTTTGTCTCACGATAGTTTACTCATCCGAGGTTACGATCGTCGGTATCTCTGCATACCTAGTTCAACCTCGTTACCGATAAGTACTCTTTTCTCGTTCCCGTGATATGTGATCCCTTGTGAGCCAGTCACATGCTTGCAAGTTAATTGGATGACATTCCACCGAGAGGGCCCAGAGTATATCTATCCGTCATATGGATGGACAAATCCCACTCTTGATCCATGTGTTTCAACCAATGCTTTCCGAACACTCAATGCCACCTTTATAGCCACCCAGTTACGGTGTGGTGTTTGATGTCATCAAAGCATCCATCCGGTAAAGGTGATATGCATGATCTCATGGTCGAAGGAATTAGGTTACTATGTATCAGAAAGCATATAGCAATTGAACTATTGAAATGACTTGATCTTTATGCTACGCTTATCTATAGGAGTATGTCCACCATATCATTATCCTAACAATATGATCTTGTTGTTGATAACATCTCAATGTTCATGATAGGGAAACCACAATCATTTATCAACCAACAAGCTAGTGATGTATAGAGGCTATACTAGGGACTTCAATTTAAGTTTACAAATCACACAAGTATCAATGTTTCCTTGTTAATACTATTATAGCATGAATGTAAACATTTATCATAAACACAAAGATATAATAATAACCACTTTTATTATTGCCTCTGCGGCATATCTCCAACAGTCTCCCACTTGCACTAGAGTCATCTAATCTAGATTACATGTTAATATACCGAACACCCATGGCAGTTTGGTGCTGGTCATGTTTTGCCCTCGGGAGAGGTTTAGTCAACGGATCCGCCACATTCAGATCTGTGTGTACTTTGCAAATCTTTATATCCCCATCTTGGATATGTTCTCGAATGGCGTGAAAACGTATCTTGATGTGCTTCAGCTTCTTGTGTGACCTTGGTTCTTGCTCATTGGCTATGGCGCCCATGTTATCACAGTAGATAGACATTGGGTCCAGCGCACTAGGAACCACACCCAGCTCTGTAATGAACTCTTTCATCCATATCGCTTCTTGTGAAGCCTCCGAAGCAGCCATGTATTCCGATTCAGTTGAAGATCTCGCCACAATGCTTTGCTTTGCACTCCTCCAGCTAACTGCTGCGCCATTCAAAATAAATACGTATCCAGATTGTGATTTAGAATCATCCGGATCGGTGTTCCAACTAGCATCGGTGTAACCATTAACAACGAGTTGTTCATCACCTCCATAAGAAAGAACCATATCCTTAGTTCTTCT
Organism: Avena longiglumis; assembly: GCA_030063025.1. Taxonomy (NCBI): domain Eukaryota; kingdom Viridiplantae; phylum Streptophyta; class Magnoliopsida; order Poales; family Poaceae; genus Avena; species Avena longiglumis. The sequence goes on along the minus strand of CP125974.1, from coordinate 1,745,345 downwards.
CAAGTACTTAAGGATGTTTTTGACCGCTGTCCAATGATCCACTCCTGGATCACTTTGATATCTGCTAGCTAAACTAACAGCATATGCAATATCTGGTCTAGTACATAGCATGTCATACATTAGAGATCCTATGGCTGAGGCATAGGGAGTCTTACTCATCTTTTCTCTATCTTCTGCCGATGTCGGACTTTGAGTTTTACTCAAGGTCGTATTGGGCAACATGGGCAAGAACCCTTTCTTGCTATCTTCCATTCCAAACCTCTTTAGAACTTTGTCCAAATATGTACTCTGTGACAATGATATTTGGCATTTCGATCTATCTCTATAAATCTTTATGCCTAATATGTAAGCTGCTTCGCCAAGATCCTTCATTGAAAAACTATTATTCAAATATTCCTTGACACTATTAAGAAGGTCTACATCATTCCCAATCAACAATATGTCATCCACATATAGTATTAAGAATGCTCTGAGCTCCCACTCACTTTCTTGTAAATACAAGCTTCTCCATAAGTTTGTATAAAACCAAAACTTTTGATCACCTTATCAAACGTTGATTCCAACTTCGGATGCTTGCTTCAATCCAAAGATGGACCGTTGAAGTTTGCATACCTTGTTAGCATCTTTAGGATCGACAAAACCTTTGGGTTGCATCATATACAACTCTTCATCAATGTCTCCATTGAGGAATGCTTTGACATCCATCCGCCATATCTCATAATCGTAATATGGCGATTGCTAACATAATCCTCACAGACTTTAGCTTCGCCATCGGTGAGAAAGTCTCATCGTAGTCAACTCCTTGAATTTGTCGAAACCCTTTTGCGACAAGTCAAGCTTTAGACGATATTACCATCGATCTGTTTCCTTCTTGAAGATCCATTTGTTCTCGACAGCCTTCCAGCCATCCGGTAAGTCCACCAAAGTCCATACTTGGTTTTCGTACATGGATCCAACCTCGGATTTCATGGCTTCTTGCCATTTATTGGAATCTGGGCTCATCATTGCTTCCTCATATGTCTCAGGGTCATCGGTGTTGTCCACCAACATGACACTCATAACGGGATCATACCAATCTGGAGTGGTACGAGTTCTCGTTGACCTCCGAGGCTCCGTAGCAACTTCAACCGAAGTTTCATGATCACCATCATTAGCTTCCTCTCTAATTTGTGCAGGCACCACAGGAACTTCTTCCGGTGCTGCGCTACTCGCAATTTCGAGAGAAGGTTCGACAACCTCGTCGAGTTCTACTTTCCTTCCAGTCACTTCTTTCGAGAGAAATTCCTTCTCTAGAAAGGATCCATTCTTGGCAACAAAGATTTTGCCTTCGGATCTATGATAGAAGGTATACCCAATAGTTTCCTTCGGGTACCCAATAGTTTCCTTCGGGTATCCTATGAAGACGCATTTTTCCGCTTTGGGTTCTGTTGCCTGTCAAAACCCACCGGCGAGCAGCGACGAGCAACACGAAGAGCCGGGAGGCTCCCAGAACTGCTGGTGGGCCCTGGTCCCTCGGGCAACGGCCCGCAAAACTCGACACGCCCCGGCTGATGCAGGCGTGCCAACCTATACCTGGTCGAAGGTGATGGATTGCTTCGATTAGTTTCTGCATGGCAAACAAGTATCAGAAAATTCGAGCCGACCGCTCCTGTTTCTTCGTGAATCGGCTCCGGAGCCGATTGTCCCATGGTTCTCGCATTAGATCTACGATAACATGGGGTTTTGCTTCATCAATACAAGTTAAATCGACCACGGCGGTTTAACGTTTTCACCACATAATTGGAACGTCCTACACGAATCGAGCACGGTAGATGCAAAGATGATAGAAAACTAACCCTAGAGAAGGCCTAACAACCGACGAAAGTCAATTCCCGAACAACTCCTCTCGAATTGGCAAACCATATCCTTACATACTCTTGGATCGTTCAACCCGCTTTGCAAGGCCCGACTATGTGGATATCAAACTAAACCTTGGAAAACAAGGCAAAACTATAACAGATCGAATCAACTGAATAAAGATCAGAAGATGCTGCCCTTACACCGAAAAAGGTGCAAAGGCGCGAGATAACTAAAGGCAACATAACTAAGCAATCATAACAAAAAAGGTACCGATGCTAGCCCAAACAAATCTATGATAATTGATTACTCGCCATCAACAAGGCTTCAAGATGCAGTAACACTAAATAACGATAGTAGATATCGCAGACCGCAAGATGCGATCTAGGCAGCATGACACTTACCCGAAAGAAACCCTAGAAACAAGGGGTGGCGATGCGCCGAGATTGTGTTTGTTGCGAACGTGATCGTCCTCCTTTCTCAATAACCTTAGGTACATATTTATAGTCCGGAGACTTTCTATCTTTGGAATAACCCTAACAACTCTATCTCTTACTTAAACCGAAACGTAACCTACCATAATATACAGATACACGGGCAATTTAGCCCAAATCCACGCACAAGGCCGATCCAGCAATACGTTGCGTATATGTATCCTCCAAGCCCATCTTGATTACGGCCCATCTCCTCCTTTGGCCAAAATGTGGCGATAACACATGCCCCCCTGGTTTTGGCAATAATAATTCCAAAACCACTCTGTTTTTTTTCTTTTTTTTATCGGGTTACGCGTTGCAGAGCAGAATCGTCACGCCGCCCCCTCATCATGACGCCCTGTCTTCTCAACTTCTCCGCAGTGCATGATTTGACAATTTTGGCACCACATTCTGGGAAACCGCTATGGCATTGAACCACCTCCCACTATTCCCCTTATTTAAATTCATCTGAGCAGTCTGCACCCCCATCTTCTTCCATCAGCCAAAAAACCCTCTTCCTCCGCCAAAAAACCCTCTTCCTCCGCCATGGCCTCCTCTTCTTCCTCCAAATCATCCGGCCTTTCCTCCCAATCCTCCAACACAATGAGCGACCGGGAGCCGACGCCGGAGCACCCGCCAATGGCGGCGTACGAGGCTCTCGCCCCACAATGGTGGGACGAGAGGGACTGGGACTTCGCCGCCTGGTCAGAGGACGACGAGTCCCTGACCGACGGCGAGGAGGGCCTCCAGTTCCTTGTCGACGAGGAACTGGAGGTGGAGAGCGCCGACGACGCCGTGTCCTGGGACGAGGACGTCGAATCCTCCGACGAGGAGGAGGAAGCGGAGGAGGACACCTCCTCCGACGAATACCCGCCGGTGAAGCGCTTCCGCGCCGGGTCCAGCGAGGACACCGAAGACGACGAGGAAGAGGAGGCCCCCGCTGACAACTTCAGCAGCAGCGGCGAAGACTACGCCGGCAGCAGCGCTGATGACAGCGAATACGACGACGGCGAAGACAGCGGCGACGACACCGGCCTCTAGATTAGGAACTAGTAGTAGTAGTACTAGTAGTAGATTTCCTTTTGTAAGCAATCGGCTCCATTGTAAACAATCATCTTTTGAATCAACAAAGATTGCTTTTCCAATTAGATTTTGCCGATAGTCAAAATAGGTCAACGTTCCAGAAGCCGATAGTAATGTATCGGCTTTCACCATACTACGCTCATATGGTCAACCCAGTCAAAGCCCAAAGAGCCGATGGTAACACATCAACTTCCCCCACAAACGTTGACAAGGTCAAATCTGGTCGCATATTTAGATAAATCTGAGCGGCCACTCTCCAATTTCAAACGGTAGCCTGCGACCCTCTTCAAAAAGGCTAACCCAGATCTCCAATTGCCTCACCGAATAGATCGAGCTTACAGCGACAAGAACCCTCGATCCCCAATCGCATAGATCCATCTCCGCCGGCAAACTAGATGGCGGAATCGTCCAATACCAACACAGGTCTCGGTTCAAGGTACGCTCCTCGCAGTCTAAACACGGTGCTAGAATTAATAGCAAACACCTGAATTAATGCTTTATTCCACCATTAAATTTTTAGGTTTCAGACATTCTGCTGCCGCATCCTTCTCTCCCAAATTCTCTCTGTCTTGGCCCCAGATGAATCTAGTCCTGCCCATCGATCTCTTGCGAGGCAAACAATCCCTTCGTAAGCCAAAACCTAGATTTGAATTCTTGGGCCGGCCATGCAGCCTGGCCTAATCCTCTGAACATTGGGTCTCTTGGTACATCGGGTAGCCAAAACTTACCAATCCCAATGGGAAACCACGGAATAGCCGATGCCTTGTATTTTCATTGTCTCCCTTGAGAAACATGAAAATCTTCTAAAACCATCGGCTATTTCGGTCCGATGCTCGAATCGCTTCATGTTCGGTCATGGCCCCATGACACCAACTCGTTAGACGTGGTGATGATCACCGGTCCGACGTTACATCACCCACCCTCCGCTTTTAAGGTGACAAAGGTCCCCTACAAGATTTCTTCCAAAACAGATCGCATTTAACCGGGTGCCTATCTTCAAAGCCACATGAAAACTAAAGGCCCATCACGGAGAAAGAACACACGGCTTTCCTCAACTTGGCCGGAACATTTCATATTCGTGGCCCTTCCCTTGCTCCAACCAAGAATTATCTCTCCTTGGCCTTTAACTTGCCACAGTCACTCAACTTGGCAGCGGCAAACTGTTCCTTGTAGAAGCCTATCGATACCTCCATTTGATGTCTGTCAAACTATTCTCCGGCATAGCAGTCAAAACAGGAGGTCCTTGGTGGTTCATTCAGCTATGGGCTTAGTATTTTCAAAACCATGTCCCAAACTTCCCCTTTTGGCGAGTTGCACCTTTCCAGATGCCAAAGGAAGCAGATCCGATGCACCGCTACGGCCAAGCTCAGATAGACTGCGGTAGTAACCGATCCCTCAGAAGCATCCAAGTGGTTCAGCATTTTCTTCCAAGGCTGGACAATCCTATCTTCTTTCCTTACATGGAAGAATCGGAACATTTTGAAAATCCAATCTCCTTCAGTAGACAACTTTGCCGATGACACCAAAGACTGGCAGCCTATTTTCCATCGTGATCCGCCTGCTTTCCTTCCGGTTGTCATGAGCACATCCAAGAATAATCAAGCTCGGATACGAATTCTACCATTCGTCGAGTGGCTCGGCAATTTGGCCTTGGACAAGTACCTCCCCATTTCTTTCTCCACCATCTTATAGAGAGCAGAGCTGACCTGCCCGATCCTCTCACCAGTCAAAGGTGTTATTCCTTCTTCGGTGCTCTGACCATCCCAATTCCTAACAACCTCACCTTCGCTTCATCAACCGATGGTTTTGAGAACTGGTGGTCGATGTGGAAGACTCATGCCTTCAGGAGAGCTCTGGGACCGTTGCTGGAACAGCTCGATGCTGAATATGATATCCCCGTAGAACAGGTACCACTACTTGTAAATTTTCTTGATGCAGCTCACAAATGATTCTTCTAATAACCCACTCTGTCTCCTTGCAGCAACAAGATGGTCCTGAACCTACGCACGGTGATGGCTCCCCCTTCGAATTCTTCCCACCAGCTCCTGTGGTCCTTTTCTGCAAAAACTCGCCACCTTTGAAAAAGGTCGTGATGCAGAACCAGCCGATATCACCACAATCGGCTTCCAAGAACCAAGCAACTTCTAGGTCAGCCGCCTCTCGAGTTCCAACTAAAACAAGAACGGTGGTGAGGAAGGTAGATGCCAGGAAGACTTTGAGGCCGAGCCCTTCTCCGGAAAATTCGCATGTACGGCGATCCATGCCTTGGTTGATCTCTTTCATCCTTGCAAACATGCTCGTGCTTACTAGCTCTCCTTTTCTTACAAAGCTTCCGTCAAGACACCTCCAGTGAGGACACACAATCCAATCGAGGAGAATCGGGCCCAAGACTCGAGAGAGGACCATTACACCGAGCCACCAGATTTGCCACCATCGGCTCCCGTGAAAAGGCCGTTCTGAACCTCATCGCCCGAGCATCGGGCCGAGGGGCTATGTGAGCCCCAAGAGGGCTCGCAAGGGACTGCAAACTTCTTCGTCGAGCCAGGAGGTTTCGAAAGTCATCACCCTCCATGCTCTCACCAATTGTTTTTTTTATCTGCCGATTCATCACTATTTACATCGGCTAAGCACCTTCCATGCAGACGACTGACACTTCTAGTGGGAAAGCCGGGGCAGTGCCGATGCCTCTCGCAAGGCTGGATCTAGTAATCCCTGAAGGCGTAGATGAAACGGTTACCACTTTGGCCAAGCCCCCAGCAACAACACACAAGTCGATTGTCTCGTCATCTGCTATCCCCTTGATCTTAGGAGAGGTACGTTCGCTTCGTTCGGCTCATCCTTCCATGTTGGACGCATACTGATGCCATTTCGGCCTGCCAGGGTTGTGATATCTCAGGCCTGCTGACGTTCGACCCTGAATCCATCGAACCAACTCCCTCTATCGCCAACGATGAACCACGAGCAAGGGCTATTCTACCTCAATTCCAGCATCTCAAAGCCTTGCTGTCCTCCCCGATCGAGAAGTTGATCGAGGGTTCTGAAGAGGTGAAGAGTGTTCTTGCCGAAATCAAGGACCAACTCCCAGTAGCATTGCAGGTGAAGCTTTGGCCAGTTGTAACTCTGTATTTCTACAGGTCAAGGGTGAAGTTGGCTCGTGAGAGGATTAATCTGCGCCGCGCCCAACTCCCGCTGAAGGCCAATATTGCAGACAAATGTCAGCAGCTCAACGAGAAAAAGGCGTCTCTGGATGCCAAACCGACACCTCACAAGATCACGAGCTTGCATCCTTGAAAAGGAATTGGGAGATCTTGAAGAGAAGGTCCCGACTAAACAGCTCATTCGTGACAAGGAAGCATTCATCGCCCGCTCCCAAGACGGGCGAAGGCCTCAAAGCTCAACTGAAGACTGATCTGGCGGAAATACGTGCCCTGAACAAGCAGCTAGTGATGGGCAAGGACGAAGATGACGAAGCCGAGATCGCCGAGGTGGATCGTGTCCGTGCTGACGCCCTCCACGCCTTCGAGGCATTCCTTCAGTAGCTCATTCATGTAAACTGACACCTGCTCGTAACAGTTTGAACCTCTAGAGTCGATGGCTGTGCATCGGCTATATTTAATTTTTTTTATTGGCCGATTTCATGTATCGGCCCCCATATTTCACTGTCCATCATCCCACATGCTTGGGAAATATTTCTTGAGATGCTGACCGTTGACAGCCACTGGGAATTTCACGCCGTCCAGCTCCTCAAGCATGTACGCGTTCCCCCTTAAAACTTGATCGACCCTGTATGGCCCGTGCCAATTTGGAGACCATTTACCATATGCTGCATCCTTAGTCCCCAATGGCAATACAGCTTCCCATACCAGATCGCCAACGTGGAACTCCTTTGGTCTCACCTTCTTATTATATGCACGAGCTACCTTGGCCTTATTCTCTTTGATTTTCTCAAGCGACCACAGCCTAAGCTCAGTTAAATCCTCAACACTGTCACTCATCAGGGTCGCATATTCTTGATTGTTAGATCGCTCGAAAAGTGACACGTCTCGATCCAGCCGTAATCTCCTGTGCAATACGGCTTCTTGTCCATAGACTAGATGGTATGGCGAGGTTTTATCGCTCCATGACATGACATGCGATAAGCCCATAAAGCCTCGACAAAACCTCGTACAACGCCTAGGGTGCTCGTCGACTTTCCTCTTGATCAGCTTGATAAGGCTCGTTGGACGCTCACTTGCCCATTTGCTTGAGCATAGTATGGAGATGATCGGATCAGCTTAATTCCGTGTCCTCAGAATTTTCTAAACTCATGAGAAATGAAGACCGAACCTCCATCGGTCGTGATAGTTTGGGGAATCCCGAATCTATGAATGACATGTTCTTTCACAAAATTGATAACATCCTTCGAGTTCACTGACTTCATAGGGACGGCTTCCACCCATTTAGTGAAATAATCCGTAATGGCCAAAATCCACATGTGGCCTTTGCTTGATGGAGGATTGATCTTGCCAATCATATCCATGCCCCAACCTCGGAATGGCCAAGGCTTGATGATGGGGTTCATTTCTGACGCGGGTACCGTATGAATTTTTCCAAATTTCTGACATGGTTGACACCCTTTGTAGTACTTAAAACAGTCCTCAAGCATGGTGGGCCAATAAAACCCTGATCGCCTGATCAACCATTTCATCTTGTGAGACGATTGGTGAGTTCCACAGGCGCCTTCGTGTACCTCGTGTAGGAGCCGATTGGCCTCGGTTGGCCCCAGACATTTGAGCAGTAACCCTTCCAGTCCTCAGAAACATGTCCCCAATAAGCACATACTTCATGGCCTTGTACCTTATCCGTTTAGGTGCCCCCGAGCAATCTTTCAAGTAATTGAAGATATCGGCTCTCCCGTCCGCCTGTGAACGGACTTGAACATCAGCTCCTCGCTACGCCCTTGTAGCTCGAAGCCATTTGTGCGAGATCATTCGCCTCGGTATTCTGCGATCGCGATCGATTAAAGTTTATGTACCGAACTGCCATCAGCTCACGACATTGCAACCATAATGGGAAGAGCGACTCGCTCTCACACTTGTATTCCTCCGTGAGTTGGGAAATCACCAATTTGGAGTCTCCAAAATTTCCACCGCTACGCTCCAGCTCGATGAGCAACTCCATTCCCTTGCGATCGCCTCATACTCAGCCGACGTTGTTGGTGCGAGGGTAGATAACCTGATTGAGAAGGAATATGTTGCCCCCCGGGGCGACACGAGTAGAATGCCGATGCCGCAACCATCATCACAAACCGATCCATCGAAAAACATAGCCCACGCTCGTATAGACAGCGCTGCTATATCAGTGTTGATTCTTTCAGCAATAAGGTCGGCCAACGCCTGACCCTTAACCGCTTTCGCGGGTTGATACCGGATATCAAATTCCGATAATGCAAACATCCATTTGCCGAGTCGGCCTTTCAACATAGGAGCCGACAGCATATGTTTTATGACATCTGATTTGCATATAATGATAAGCTCCGCTGAGAGCAAGATGTGGCGCAACTTGGTGCAGGTGAAAAACAGGCAGAGGCACAACTTATCGATCTCAGGATACCTTGTCTCTGCATCCAGCATCCTTCTGCTCATGTAAAACACAACTCGCTCCAGACCATAATAAACTTGCACCACCACCGAGGCGATGGACGTGTCAGCTACCGACAAGTAAATGTAGAACGGCCTATCCGGCTGGGGCGGAACCAACACTGGCGGCTTCGTTAGATATTCTTTGATCTCGTCGAAGGCTCGTCGTTGTTCTGTCCCCCAGCGGAACTCCTCATCAGATTTAATTTTCACCAGTCCCATGAACGGCTCTATTCTTCCTGACAGATTGGAGATGAATCTTCTGACGAAGTTGATCTTGCCGATGAGAGACTGCAGTTCTTTCTTCGTGGTAGGTGGCTTCATTGTTCAGACTTGCCTCGACTTTTCAGCCGATCTCAATTCGCGTTCATGGACCAAGAAACCCAAGAACCGACCGTCACACTGAAGGCACACTTCTTTGGATTCATCCGTAGCCCGAATTTTCTTGTTCGGTCCAGGACGCGTTGCAGATCGTCCAAGTGTCCTTGTACTGAAGCAGACTTGACCACCACGTCATCGATATAAATTTCCACCAGCTTGCCGATCAGATCATGGAAAATGTAATTCATGGCTCTTTGGTATGTGGCGCCGGCATTCTTCAGTCCAAACGTCATGACTACATATTCAAACAACCCCACCGAACCTGGGACTCTGAATGCAGTCTTGTGTATATCTTCCGGAGCCATAAAAATTTGGTTGTAACCGGCATTGCCATCCATGAAGCTCAAGACCTTATGACCAGCAGCTGCGTTGATTAATGTCTCTGCTACCGGCATCGGATACTCATCCTTTGGAGTGGCTCTATTGAGATCCCGAAAATCTATGGCAACACGCCAGCGGCCATCCTTTTTCTCTACAGGTACGATACTAGAAATCCACTCAGCATACCTGCATGGCCTGATTAACCTAGCTGTCAACATTTTCTCGATCTCTTTCTTGACTTCTACCAAAATTTCGGCCTTCATCTGTCGTGCTCGCTGCTGGAATGGCCGAAACCCTTTTTTAAGCGGGAGTCGATGCTCAATGATGCTCCTGTCTAACCCGGGCATCTCTGTATAGTCGAGCAAAGCGATGCGGATATTCTTTCAACAAAGCTATCATCGGACCCGCAGATTCGGATCTAACTTCTTGCGATAAATGTTGGCGCGGCTTATCCCTAGGACCGATGTCAATCTCCTCTAGCTCATCCGGAGGTAAACCCATACCCTAGCTTTCCGTCTGCTAAATCGATGCTAAACACAGGGCAAAGCAGTTGGTGAGGATAACAAAGATAATTTGGGCGATTGCGAATCAGCCCTTTTCGATTGCATTAGTCAAGGAAGGTTTACAACTTATTTGTGCTCTACAATGGCAGGAATCTCCCTACTACATCGCATGACCTGGTTGTAAGCTTCGCTTTTTATTTTTTGTGGCCGATCGCAGGGATCGGCCATACCACTGATCGTGGACTTTGCTACTCTGTCAGGCCAGTGGATAAGACCAGCCTCACCCCGTTTTTTGTAGCTTCAATGCGCTCACAGCCGTCTAGACTGATTCCAGAGATCGGCTCTTGGTCTTCTGCCTCCCAGATGTTCATGCCAGCTATGGAGATCTCGATCGAATCATCTGCATGAATGACCTCCACTTCATCTCCATCCCACTGTATTAGGCACTGGTGCATCGTGGATGGAATGCAGCAGTTAGCGTGAATCCAATCCCTCCCCAGCAAGACAGCGTAGGTGCTTTTGCTGTCAACGATGAAGAATGACGTAGGGATGGTTTTTCTGCCCACGGTCAGATCCACGTTCAGAACGCCTTGCGTTTCTGAAGTTTGGCCGTTGAAGTCGCTTAACGTGACGTTGGTTTTGATCAGATCTGCAGTGGAGCGTCCCAAACGCCGTAGCATGGAGTATGGCATTATGTTGACTGCCGCTCCGGTGTCAACCAAAATCTTGCGGACAGGCTGCCCATTGATATAACCTCGCAGGTACAGGGCTTTCAGATGTTTGTAGCCCTTCTCTCGTGGATTTTCAAAAATAACCGGCCGTGGGCGCGGTCAGCATGCCCGGTAGTTCTTTGGTTCTTGGGCGCAAAACTCGGCGGAAGTATGAACACCATGTTTGTGCCGGCGATGCCTTCGCATCGGCTTTTACTGGTTTGGGGCGCCACTCTTTCTTTTTCGGACGAGCCTCCGTTTCCAAGGTTTGCCGAACTTTCACGGCCAGATCGGGCCGTGCTTTCCTTAAAGCGTGGAGGTACTGCGCTTCGGCTTCCTCCAAGCTACGCAGTCGCTGAACTTTACGCTTTTGGGTGTGTCTGAGTCCATCGGGACACCACCTTGGCCGGTGATATCTGTCTTCTTCTTCTTCACCCATTGGCTCCTCGAGATCTTTTGCTCGAGATGACCCTCTTATGCGCTCGAGGCGGAGGCCCTAGGCGCTTGAACACTGGCCGGACTGTGTCATCCTTCTGCATCCACATTCCGGCAGTTGTCGATTGTAGGCAATCGGCTCATTCCGCGTCCCAAAGAATACTTGAAGAAAGGACAATCCCAATGTTTATCTACGCCTTCCTTTTCCTTTGACTTTCCCTAGCGAGGTGCTCATATCCTTCATCATCTCTATCGTGCGACGCGTCGGTCATCTTGGCGCTCATACTTGTTAAGGAGATGCGTGGAGTGTGGCTTCCGATATCGCACGCTTCTCACTTGCTCCTCGGTTAAATACCGCTTTGTCATCATAACGGGCGGTCCGTGGACCAGCCTCCTCTTTCTTTCTTGCCCCGAGACCGCCTTCCTCCTTATATGTGCCATGGTGGTACACAGGTCCTGCCATATTAACATCGAGCGAGAAGTCTAGCGGCGCCTCGTGGAGTGGTGTGTTCTACCATGTTGGCCGGGAAGCGGGTTTGTGTCTACTTTCATGGCGAATTGCCCAAGGATCGACGGCCTGTTCTATCGCCGTTTGGATCTAGCGACGTAGCTCTTTGCAATCATTGGTGGTGTGGGTGAGCAGTGATGCCACTTGCGGATGGTCTCCGTTCATCTCTTGAGCCGTAGGGATTTTATGGCCTTGGGTAACTTCACCGCTTTTCTTCAAGAGTAAATCGAATATCTGCCGCTTTGCTCACATCAGTCGAACCCTTTGCAGGCCCTTCTTTGTTTTACCCATTTGCAGGACACGAGATCGCCCCGAGCCCATTCAGCCACGGCCACCTCCTGGTCTTGTACGGATCCTCTTCTTCTGTATCGACCAGGCCTATCAGACGTTTGAACTTGTCTTGGTACAACTCAGGGTGGCGCTGTTCATACATTGTCAGTTTCTGGGCCATATGCGCCAATGAATTGTATTCTACTTGGAAAGCCAGATCCTTGATTGGTGCTGAGAGACCCAACACTGCCCGCTCGCTTCTTTCTCGATTAAGCGAGCGAATAACATCGGTTCTTGTGATCTGAAATCTGAATGTACTCGCTACCGTTTCTCCCGCTTTGCCGCACTGCCAGATCTGCAATGCCAGCCTCGGTAGCCACGAATCTTGAATGTGGAACTGCTCCTCCGGTTGCTTCCAGTCGGATCGAATCGGTGGCATCGAGGTGTACCACCCAAAAGCTGGTCTGTCGTAGATTGCGCAAAGAACCTTACGCCAGAATCGATCCGATGCTGAAATCATGCCTAATCGTGCGGTATTGGCTCACATGCTCGATCGAGTCGACCCTCGATCCGCTAAACCTTGAGAACTCGAGCCAATACTTGGGTGGTAGCGGAATCGATCAAACTTCGTTGGGATACGGCTTGGAATAGCCGATTGTCCTTCTCTTGACGGCGAACCGGTCTCTCAAGATGGTACGGATTTGCTCCACCGTTTGAGCTGCGGGGCTGAATTCTCATGACTCGTTCGGTGGCGTGCCAGCTAGCCATGCCTGTTTATCGGCGTCCATCCTGGACATCCTGCTCCATAAATACCGCTCCCGAAGCCCTGCTCCGAAACTCCTGTAAATCCTGCGGTTGCAATCTGGTTCGTGTCGAGCTATTGCGATCCGACGCGTAGGTGCGAACATATCCATGTGGGATTTCTTTAGGTGGTTCAAACAGGAATTGGCAATCGCCGAGGTCACCTCCAACCTTGTAGCGACGACGCCGGTGCCTGGTGGCTCGGGCTGCAAGCGTGAATGGCACCGTGGCACGGTGCAGGCGATCTTTCTCCTGGTGAGTCCCTAGAGTAGGCCCCACGGAGAGTACTGATGTTTCATGATCTCTGAACTACGCGAACCGATGCGCTCGAGCGTTCACTAGGCTCTCGGAATGGCGGTGAAGAGAATGAGCCACCATGTAGTTGACTTCTGTCGCAGAGCTCAGTGCGCTCCTGCGAAGAGCAGCAGATCCACCTCATCAAGGGCACCTTGGTGAGAACCCTTTCCACCGATGCCATGCTTACGGGTCCTCTCAAAAGAGCCGATGAGATCGGCTTGAAGAGCTTTGATATCATCATGCCGCCTTGTGCTCCTCGGGCAGATCGTCAGACGTGGGGTCTGTCCCCCATCGCGTCGGATGTTGATGCGAGATGTTGTTGAATGTCCCACCGGCGTGCGAATGTGTTGCTGTCAAAACCCACGGCGAGCAGCGACGAGCAACACGAAGAGCCGGAGGCTCCAGGAACTGCTGGTGGGCCTGGTCCCTCGCAACGGCCCGAAAAAACTCCGGCTGCGTCTGATGCAGGCGTGCCACCTATACCTGGTCGGAAGGTGATGGATTTCTTCGATTAGTTTCTGCATGGCAAACAAGTATCGTAAAATTCGAGCCGACCGGCTCCTGTTTCCACTGAATCGGCTCCTGGAGCCGATTGTCCCATGGTTCTGCATTAGATCTACGATAACATGGGGTTTTGCTTCATCAATACAAGTTAAATCTACCTACGGCAGTTTAACATTTTCACCACATAATTGGAACGTCCTACACGTAATTGAGCCTGGTAGATGCAAAAGATGATAGAAAACTAACCCTAGAGAAGGCCTAACAACCGACGTAAAGTCAATTCCCGGAACAACTCCTCTCGAATTGGCAAACCATATCCTTACATACTACTGGATCGTTCAACCCGTTTGCAAGGCCTGACTATGTGGATATCAAACTAAACCTTGGAAAACAAGGCAAAACTATAACAGATCGAATCAACTGAATAAAGATCAAGCAAGATGCTGCCCTTACACCCGAAAAAGGTGCAAAGGCAGCGAGATAACTAAAGGCAACATAACTAAGCAATCATAACAAAAAAGATACCGATGCTAGCCCAAACAAATCTATGATAACAGTATTACTCGCCATCAACAAGGCTTCAGTACGAGTAACACTAAATAACGCATAAGTAGATACTGCCTAGACCGCAAGATGCGATCTAGGCAGCATGACACTTACCCGAAAGAAACCCTAGAAACAAGGGGTGGCGATGCGCCGAGATTGTGTTTGTTGTGAACGTGATCGTCCTCCTTTCTCAATAACCTTAGGTACATATTTATAGTCCGGAGACTTTCTATCTTTGGAATAACCCTAACAACTCTATCTCTTACTTAAACCGAAACGCAACCTACCATAATATACAGATACACGGGCAATTTAGCCCAAATCCACGCACAAGGCCGATCCAGCAATACGTTGCGTATATGTATCCTCCAAGCCCATCTTGATTACGGCCCATCTCCTCCTTTGGCCAAAATGTGGCGATAACAGGTTCAAGCTTGTCCGGCTGTAACTTCTTTACATAGGCTTCGCATCCCCAAACTTTAAGGAACGACAATCTAGGTTTCTTCCCAAATCATAATTTATACGGTGTCGTTTCAACGGATTTAGACGGTGCCCTATTTAAAGTGAATGCGGCTGTTTCTAATGCATAACCCCAAAATGATAGCGGTAAATCTGTAAGTGACATCATAGAACGAACCATATCTAAGAGAGTTTGATTACGACATTCAGACACACCATTACGCTGTGGTGTTCCCGGCGGTGTCAACTGTGAAAGTATTCCGCATTTCTTTAAATGCTCGCCAAACTCGTAACTTAGATATTCACCTCCACGATCAGAACGTAGAAATTTAATCTTCTTGTTACGTTGATTCTCTACCTCACTTTGAAACTCCTTAAACTTCTCGAAAGTTTCGGACTTATGTTTCATGAAATAGATATACCCATATCTACTCAAATCATCCGTGAAGGTAAGAACATAACGATAACCACCGTGCGATGCTACACTCATTTGACCACACACATCGGTATGTATGATTTCTAATAAGTCCATAGCTCGCTCCATCATACCAGAAAATGGAGTCTTAGTCATTTTACCCATTAGACATGCTTCGCATCTTTCAAGTGATTCAAAATCAAGTGATTCAAGAAGTCCATCGGAATGGAGTTTCTTCATACGTTTCACTCCAATGTGACCAAGACGACAGTGCCACATATAGGTCGAATTATCGCTTGATTTCAAACGTTTAGCCTCAATGTTGTTGATATGTGTATTTCCACTATCGAGATTCAATAAGAATAGACCATCTAACAAAGGTGCATGTGCATAAAACATATTACTCATATAAATCGAACAACCATTATTCTCGGACTTAAACAAGTAACCATCTCGCAATAAACAAGATCCCGATATAATGTTCATGCTCAACGCAGGCACCAAATAACAATTATTTAAGTATAAAACTGATTCCGATGGTAGATGAAGGGGTAGCATGCCGACCGCGATCACATCAACCTTTGATCCGTTTCCCACACACATCGTCACCTCGTTCTTCGCTAGCTTCCGTTTATTCTGCATTTTGTTTGAGTTACAAATATGAGCAACTAACCAAGATTAAATACCCATGCACTACTACGAGTACTAGTGAGATACACATCAATAACATGTATATCAGATATAACTTTCTTCTTGATGTTGCCGTTCTTCAAATCCGCCAAGTAATTTGGGCAATTCCGCTTCCAGTGACCTTCTCCCTTGCAGTAAAAGCACTTAGTATCAGGCTTGGGTCCAGCCTTGGTCTTCTTCGCCGGCGTGGTAACTTTCTTACCATCCTTCTTGAAGTGTCCCTTCTGCTTAGACTTGCCTTTCTTGAATTTGGTGGTCTTATTGACCAATAACACTTGGTGCTCTTTCTTGATCTCCACTTCTGCAGACTTTAACATAGCAAACAGTTCTGGCAACTGCTTGTTCATGTTCTGCATGTTGTAGTTCATCACAAAGTTCTTGTAACTTGGTGGTAGTGAATGGAGGACACGGTAAATCCCCAAAGCATTAGGAATCACTATACCCAAGCTTTGAAGTTTGTTTGCGTGCCCAGACATCTTAAGCACATGCTCACTGACGGAGCTGCCCTCTTCCATCTTGCAGTTAAAGAACTTTTCAGAAGCCTCATAGCTTTCAATTGCCGCATGAGTCTCAAAGATCAATTTGAGATCCTCGACAATATCATATGGGTCTGAATTCTCAAACCTTTTAAGCTCCGATTCCAAACCATACAAGATAGCACTTGAACTATGGAGTACGATTCTTCCGAGCGAGGTAAACATTCTTTACTTCATCGGAAGCATCACCGCAGTGGGTCACCCAATGTGCATCCAGCACATAGGTCAAATTACCACCGTGAGGACAATCCTCAAATTATGGAACCAATCATGAAGTTGCTTCCATTGTTTTTCAACTTTTCTTTCTCTAGGAACGCATTAAAATTGATGGTAGGGTCTGCCATTGATCTACAACATATTTGCAATAGTTTAGACTAAGTTTATGACAAATTGAGTTCAAATTAATAATAAAGTTAATCTGGGTGAACTCCCACTCAAAACAATATCCCTCACATTGTTTTAGTGATCACACGAACCAAATCCACCACATCAACACCGATCATCACGAGAGTTGATATAGTTTCAATGGCGAACAATCGTCATGTTCATCATATCTACTATATGATTCATGCTTTACCTTTCAGTGATCCGTGTTCCGAGACCATGTCTGTACATGCTAGGCTCGTCAAGATCAAACCTTAGTTTCCGCATGAGAAAATCTGGCTTGCTCACGCTGTATACACTTGCAGAATCTAACACACCCGATCATCACGTGGTGCTTCGAAACAACAAGCTTTAGCAACGGTGCTAACTAAGGGTGAACACTTTATGACTTGAAATTCATGTGCATGAGGGATCATCTTATAATGCTACCGTCGTCTACTAAGCAATACAAGATGCATAAAGGATTAACATCACATGCAATTCATAATATGTGATATGATATGGCCTTTCTTCTTTGTGCTTCCGATCTCCATCTTCAAGCACGAACATGATCTCCATCATCACCGGAATTGCATCAAGGTCAATGACGCTTCTCCATGGTTGTCGTCCACCGGCTTCAACTATTACAACTACTTTGAATAGACACGCGGGTCTTAACATAAATTAAAGACAACCATATGGCTCCTGCCGGTTGCCAACTTACAATAAGGAACATTGCATACATCAAATATAATCACAATCATGGCCATATCACATCACTGCACACCCCTGCAAAACAAAGTTAGACGCCTCTACTTTCTTTGCATGTTTTACGTGGCTTGGGGCTTTCAATAAGTGTCGTTCTAACTTACGAACATGAACCACAACATTGATACTAGTATTGTTAATCACCGTTGTAAATTGGATCTTAACTATGCTAGGAGAAACAGGCACCCGCAAAGCCACTTATGCAATACAAGTTGCATGTCAAGCGTGGAGCAAGTCTCATGAACGATGTCATGTAAGGTTAGCCCGGGCCGCTTCATCCCAACATATCGCAAGATGCAAAGTACACAAGAAGCAATCGACAATAAAAGCATCAACGCCCCCAATGACCATTGTGTTCTACTCGTGCAACAGATCTACATATAGACACAGCTCTGATATCACTATAGGGTTTCGTAGCATGGAAAACAAAATTTTTCTATCGCATACAAACAAACAAGCCAAGATCTATCTACTAGATTGTAGCAACGAGTCGATGGAATAACTTACCCTCGAAGATTCCAAAGTGTTTAACGAGAGCGGATTCTCGTGGGTGATGTAGTCGTACTCTTCCCGATCTCAAGATCGCGTAGACGATCCTTCCGGCGGCGCTTCCGCAGTCGGTCACACGTTCGGTACTCGACAAAGATCTTCCTATCCCTTGTTCCAGCAGGCAGTGGAGGTTGTAGCACTCTCCTCGAGATTCCGGCAGCACGACGGCGTGGTACCGGAAGTAGAGGGGAGATCTCGAGGCTTCATGCCGAGCGAGTATGGTGGAGTATGAGAGAGCTCCTCGGCGATCTAGGATTTAGACACACCAAGGAGGGGATGCTAGAGCCGGCGGCTAGGGTTCCAGGGACCCCTAAGTCGGCGGCTAGGGCAAAACCCTAGGGGTGGGCAGCGGCAATGGTGGGATGCAGCTTCTAGGGTTTGAGGTGAGGGACTTGTGTGCTCTAGGAGGGAGCCCTGCCCCTCCTTATATAGGTGGAGGGGCCGGCGGCCAAGGGGAGGGAGGGGAGTCCCTCCCCAACCCGGCTTGCAGGCGCTTGGGAGGAGGACTCCCTCCCCAACTCGGTTTCACCCCCTCCTCCTCTTCTCCACTTTCCAAATTTAGCCGTTTGACTTTTCAATTTAGCTATTTGACTTTTCAAACTAGGATTCGATTAATCCTTTATTTGGAACAGCGATGACACTTAGTACATGATGCATTCATACCAACTTTGATACAACACATTCATGTACCCTTCCCCTCCGGAGTGCCGGACATTCCGGAACCTTCTAGAACATTCCCGATGAAAACACCGGAATCATTCTCCAACTCCGAAACGGGACTTTCCTTATACGAATCTTATTCTCCGGACCATTCCGGATCACCTCGTGATATCCCGGATCCCATCCGAGACTCCGAACAACATTTGGTCTCTTTCTCATTCATTCCATAACTACTCAAACAACGTCGAATCCTTAAGTGTGTCTCCCTACGGTTCGTGAATTATGCGGACATGATCGAGACACTTCTCCGAACAATAACCAATAGAGGAATCTGGAAATTCATATGGCTCCCACATATTTCTACGATTACTTTGCGATCGAATGAACCACTTACATACGATACCAATTTCCCTTTGTCTCACGATAGTTTACTCATCCGAGGTTATGATCGTCGGTATCTCTACATACCTAGTTCAACTTGGTTACCGATCAAGACTTTTTCGCTCGTGATATGTGATCCCTTGTGAGCCAGTCACATGCTTGCAAGCTAATTGGATGAAATTCCACCGAGAGGGCCCAGAGTATATCTATCCGTCATTTGGATGGACAAATCCCACTCTTTATCCATGTGTTTCAACCAATGCTTTCCGAACACTCAATGCCACCTTTATAGCCACCCAGTTACGGTGTGGTGTTTGATGTCATCAAAGCATCCATCCGGTAAAGGTGATATGCATGATCTCATGGTCAAAGGAATTAGGTTACTATGTATCAGAAAGCATATAGCAATTGAACTATTGAAATGACTTGATCTTTATGCTACGCTTATCTATAGGAGTATGTCCACCATATCATTCTCCTAACAATATGATCTTGTTGTTGATAACATCTCAATGTTCATGATAGGGAAACCACAATTATTTAGCAACCAACAAGCTAGTGATGTATAGAGGCTATACTAGGGACTTCAATTTAAGTTTACAAATCACACAAGTATCAATGTTTCCTTGTTAATACTATTATAGCATGAATGTAAACATTTATCATAAACACAAAGATATAATAATAACCACTTTTATTATTGCCTCTAGGGCATATCTCTAACAACATCGTCATCGTTCATTTTGGTGGATATCTAAAGAGTTCTCTGCCAGGCGTGACGACCTCATCAAGTATGAACCCCGCCAATTCCTCTTGAATGGCTCGTATGCGTTCAAATGGTAGGAGTTGGTCCCGCATCCGTTCGATCTGAATATATATGAAGAATGGGCCTTCAATATATATATATATATAAGAATAAAACTCAACACAATTGATGGTAATAAAATAATGTTGTGGACTTTGTTTACTTACTCTAAGTTTTTCTAGTGCGGCTTGGCCCGTCGCACATATCGTGTTACGAATGAATTCGTAAACATAGTACCCACATAAGTTATTGCCGTGTCCCTGATGCGCGCACTTTACGAGAATAGAGAGTTCAATCAAAATAATAATCAATAAAGCATGATATAATGGAATTGGAAGCTGGCTAGTATTACTTACATTTTGGTCTACAAATTTTAGTTCTTCTGACCATTCACCCACGGCCCTGCCCGTGAACCTTTTCCAAACCCTGTCCGACAAATAAAATGGATAAAGGAGTAACTAATTACTTATTGTCACGAAAGTTGCCGATCTAGTGCGATAATATGATTGAAATTACCTCTGGAGCATCTCTCTAAAGTTTGCCCATATCTCTTTTTCTTTTCGTAACGAGTCCATGACAAGGACTTTTCCTGAGTCGGGTTGAATGACTAGCAGAATAAAGTGGAACTTACGCACGCATAACTCATCATCAGTTACACTTAACATCGAGTAAGCTGAAATAGAATGTGTACAAGAGAGAGGGTAACAGTACTCACGAGAAGTTGTAAGGCAATAGTATTTCCCTTTTGGTTTGTTGTCTCAGTAAAGACGTTAGCAAGTAATCTTCTGTTTGCCTGGGTTTGGTTTCTACCACTTCTTCATGAACTCTATTTGGGTCAACGAACCCAATGTCAAAAGGGCCTCCTTTCCTGCATTCCATAACCTTTTTCCTGCATAATAGTATATACATATATGGTGAGCATATATATATACATGCAATTAATAAAGTGAATGAGATGAGATATAAATTATAGAAATAGTACTTACACATAATAAAGGCTGATGGCAGCTTTGTCGCGTGTCCGGCATCGTCATTCGGAACAGATAGACTGCCAGGACCTTTTCCAAAGATTACTTCTAGGTCCTTGACCATACCAAATACCTCCTCACCGGTACGGAGGACAGGCTTCCTCCGGGTTACGCCAGACGCTTGAAATGCTTGCCTTTCTTTCATCTTGGATGCGAGTTCGGAAGAAATCGGCGATACCCTAGGTACACAACCTTCTTACATTTATCCAAATATACACTTTCAGTATCATCTAAACAGTGTGTGCATGCATTATATCCCTTGTTTGTCTGCCCTGAAATGTTACTAAGAGCAGGCCAATCATTGATGGTTATGAAAAGCAATGCTCGTAGGTCAAATGGCTCCCCTTTGTGCTCATCCCACATACGTACACCTGGTTTGGCCCACAGCTGTAAAAGTTCTTCAACTAATGGCCTTAGGTACACATCAATGTCATTGCCGGGTTGCCTCAGGCCTTGGATGAGCACTGACATCATAATGAACTTCCTCTTCATACACAACCAAGGAGGAAGGTTATAGATACATAGGGTCACAGGCCAGGTGTTGTGACTACAGCTCTGCTCACCAAAAGGATTCATGCTCTGCATTTAGACCAAACCTTAAGTTCCTTGCGCCACGGCGAAGTCCGGTACTCGCCGACTTTTCTCCACCGTGACCCATCAGCGGGTGTCTCAACATCGTGTCTTTATTACGGTCTTCCATGTGCCATCTCAACAACTTGGCATGCTCTTTATTTCTGAAGAGACGTTTTAACCGTGGTATTATAGGAGCATACCGCATAACCTTTGCGGGAACCCTCTCCCTAGGGGCCTCGCCCTCACCATCGCCAGATCGTCTCGTCGATCTTATACCGCAGATGCAGGCATACCGGGCATGCATCCAAATTCTCGTACTTCTCACCGCGGTAGAGGATGCATCATTAATGCAGCATGTATCTTCGCACGCCTAATCCTAGAGGGCGACAACCTTCTTTGCTTGGTATGTACCGTCGGCAACTCATTATTTTTGGAATAATATTCTTCATTTTACCAACAACTTTGAAAATGCTACTGTCAGTCACACCATTCTCTGCCTTCCATTGCAGCAAATCCAGTGTGGCACCTAGCTTTTTGTGGCCATCTTCGCAAGTTGGATACAACAATGTTTTGTGATCCTTTAACATCTGCTCCAGCTTCTCCTTCTCCTTTTCAGTTTCACATTCTTCCTTTGCATCAGTAATGGCCCGAATAAGATCGTCATCAGCGGGCCCATCTGCTCCCTCTTGATCTTCATTATCTACCTCCGTTGCATTATCATCATATTCAGGATACATATTATGATAGTTTTCATCATCCTCTTCTTCTTCGTTGTCTTCCATCACAACCCCTTTTTCTCCGTGCTTGGTCCAACAATTATAGCTGGGCATGAAACCGAATCGAAGCAGGTGGGCGTGAATGGTTCTGGTATTTGAGTAGTCTTTCTTGTTCTGACAGTGAACACACGGACATCACATAAAACCATTGTGACCACGGTTTGCATTAGCCACAACGATGAAATTTTGGAGGTCCGTAATGTACTCGGAAGTGCAGCGGTCACCGTACATCCATTGCCGATTCATCTGCATTAATATGTAGTATATATCTAAAAATAATAGGGAGATGACCATTTATATATATAGTACATCAATGACACATGAAACTATAGTTGCCAACCTCGACCGAGACGGAAAGAGCAACAAGAAAGCTTATTTTGAGCTCTCGGGCATTTCACCGAACACCTCTAGTGCATATGAAAAAAACACAAACTAGCACTCTTCACACCCTCTTGCTAGGCTCCAAAATGTGAAAGAATGGAAGAGTGGGGTGTGTGGGCTGGGGTGGTGTCTTATAGCCTTCTTTAACACCGGTTCATGCCACGAACCGGTGTTAAAGAAATCTTGGGCCATCTGCAGGGACCTTTAACACCGGTTCGTGCCACGAACCGGTGTTAAAGGGGGGGCTCCTTTTTTGCCACAGGGGCCACGCTGGTACGGACCCCCTTTAACACCGGTTCGTAGAAGAACCGGTGTTAAAGCCCCTTTTCGGGATCAACAAAATACCTCGTTTCCACTAGTGGTTGTCTATTAGGTGCAAATTTAAATTTAGTCCTAGTCTCTCAGAGCAGGACATCTGACAACCACGTCGTCTCCTGGTTGTCCAGCTAATGTGCAAACAACCCCTTGAAAGTTTGTATTATATGGAACGTGAGCCTCTCCATGAAAACACAGAGAGGAGACCTTCCCAGGTCGCTCAGTTTCCCTTGGGAAAAAATAATCGCTAATTCCCTAACCTATTCTACCGACACCGGTGGCGGCACGGTCAGAGCAAGAGGCGGCGTTGTGCTCGCCCGCTGATGCACCTCTGGTTCTCTCCTTCATCCCCTGTTCTCAAAGACAAGACTGGGACTAAATTTGCACCTAATGTACAACTATTAGGACTAGTTCACCCGATTGTACAACTAGTGGGACTAAAATGCACCTAATATATAACTATTGGGAACTCCGGTGTATTTAGCTCCCCCAAAAAAGTACAAAGTTCAATCAAACCCAAGGATCGCTGAGAGTTGATACATGAACCAACCAGTGAAAAATAAAAAAAAACATGCTGCGATTAAGAATCGTGTAGTCGACTAATATGCCTATCAGTCATCCTGGTTGAATCCGAGCGACCATCAGGAGACTGTTGCATTCAATATCCATCGCATCTCGCTAATTGTGGGGCTATAGGAAAGCCCATAGCTGCACCAGCGTGCCACCATATGAATAACCTGCGTAAGATTAAAGGATCTTGTTTTGTTAAAAATTATATTATTCCGGCATTTCCAAATAGACCAACATAAGGCCAAAAACACCTATGCAAATTCTAGCCTTAGATGCCCTATCAACTCCATTTAAGAAGCGTAAGTATGTTTATGAAAATAATCTGTACATGTCAATCAATATAGTATTGTTTTAATAAGCGTAAGTATCCCCCTTTGCGCAGTCTATTTGACTAGGGTATGTACAGTTTAATAATCATAAGTATCAATATAGTATTGTATAATGCTACCTTGTAGGAGTAGCATCTGATTTTCGTTGTCCCTGTCTGTGTAGTCTATTTGACTAGGGCATGGAAAGTTATACAAGTCGCATCTTGATAAATGCGAATCGCGTAAGTTTGCCCCATCGACCCAAGGTCAGCGCAGCGCGCATCGACTTTGATCTCATTCCCCTTTCTTTCTCTCTTCTCGAAAGCTACTGCTCGTCGCTGCTCGTCGCCGTCCGATT
This sequence comes from Avena longiglumis, assembly GCA_030063025.1. Classification (NCBI taxonomy): domain Eukaryota; kingdom Viridiplantae; phylum Streptophyta; class Magnoliopsida; order Poales; family Poaceae; genus Avena; species Avena longiglumis. The sequence goes on along the minus strand of CP125974.1, from coordinate 1,721,124 downwards.
TGCAAAGGAGGAGCTAGAAGAAGGTTCGCCCATCCGCCGCTTCTCTGTATCAAAAAAGAAGGAGCGTTCGCCCGCCCATCACTTCTCTATATTGAAGAAGGAGGAGCCGTCCATCGCCGAACTATGCACGCCATCGAGTCCGCAGATGAGCCTCCCCTCTCCCTCCCCTACTATTTTAGGTTTAGGATTTGGTTTAGTTTAGGTTGAATTGCTAGTTGTAGCTCCTAGACAGGAGAAAACCTTGTTGTCTACTCTGTATCATGAGTATCCCTGTGTTGGTAAAACAAGAATGGATGCTTGAGCTTATGATTTGGATGCAGAAAACCTTGTAGCTCTCTGTTCAACTGATATATGCATATTGAATAAGAATGTTCATATCCAGTGCTTGAGATTATGATTTGGTTTACCCTTTTGTGTGGTAGCATTTGCTACGAAGATGATCTAGAATTGTTTTTAATTCTTTGCATCAAAAGAAAAGAGGTGCTTGACCAAATGGCTAACTATTTGGGTGTAACTGAAGGTCTTTTACACCTTGGGTTCTTATATTGCCTGGAATATAGAGACTGAAGCATGGATCTATTCTTTTCAGTGTTAACATTTGAGCTTAAATTACTGAGTTGGTAATGGATGCTTCTTGGATATGTTCTGTCCACTATGATAGATAATCAAACACAAGGCTTTTACTGCTATGTTCTTCATTATGGTGCCTCTTTTAAGAGTATGCATAGAGGGGAACACTATATTGTTGTCTTTGACTGCTTGATTAGCTAAAAGTAAAAACTTATATGTGGATGCCAATGATGCATGGTCTGAGGCTTAATTATTTTTGTATATAAGAATAGATATTGTCTTTTGTTCCCCTTTTAGCTCAATAATGAGATTTTCAAGTGGAGTAATCCCTTGCCAGTGATGTAAAGGCTGAGGCACTAAATTTTGATAATAACTATGGTCACTATTGTAATATGTAACGGCTTCTACTGTTGTGGATATACTACTGTGGTGCCTCACTAGAGTGTGCAGCACAGTATGCTCCATATTGGTAAGATCTGCTGTTAGTTGGGCTAGTTTGACAAGAACAGATGCTTTGGTGGGATTAACATAAACCCAAGGATGAAATATGTATACCACATGTATACACTACTAAGGGTTTCCCCTTTTCCAAAAGAAAATGTTTTTCTTAATGAATGGATAAAAACTAGATATTCGTGTGGGTCTAGTGATCAACCTACTATTTGCAGAGTAGAGCAGATGAGTTTGGTGATGTTGTGGAGGGTCTGGTATCTCTGATCGATCAACTCTCGGATATTTTGTATACATCAATTGAGTACAGTTAGCTCCCAACAATAGAAAACCTTGCTGTAATGGAGTACAGATATTTGGTGAAGAGGGCTGCTGCTGGATATGACTGCCTAAGTCTATGTTTGTGTTGCTTAAGACTCTATTTGTGTGTTGCTTGATGTTTGCAGACATGGATGTCGAGAATGTGCAAAATTTCCAAGTCATCGACAATAGTTCTGATGATGAAGCGACTGCCCGTGAAGCTGCGGCTGCTATGCAGCGCACTCTTCGTGAAGTTGCGGCTGCTAGGAAGCGCGCTGCTCGTGAAGCCGTTGCAGCTAAGCGGCATGTTGCTTCTCATGAAGCTAGAGCTATTGCCATTCGAGGTCATCTTCTATGTATATGCCGCTGTATGCTAAATATGTCTCTTCTATGTATATGTCTCTTGCATGCTAAGTATGTCTCTTCTATGTATATTGTCGTGGGAATGACCACGGCAGGTGCTGCAATCGGCAGCGAGTAGTAGAACATGGGGCAAGGGCGGCCAGCCATCTGCGGTGCGAGATGAGGGAAGAGACACAAGGATTTACCCAGGTTCGGCCCCCCGGAGGGTAAAGACCTACTCCTGCTAGATTGTATTATGGTGAGAGTACAATGTGGCAAGCTCGGCGGCTAGGCAGCGAGTCTCTTGGGTGTATGATGGAATGTATCCTCTATGCGTCCTCTAGGGAGGTTTATATAGACTCACCCCCCCTAGGGTTTACATATCTCAACCGAATCAGCTAAGGTTTCAGCGATCGTTTAACCTAATCCGACTGGGCCTATCTACGCTTCTGGGCCTTCAGCTTCCAGTTGCTTGAGTCCACGCCAGGATCTTGATCCAGTCGCCGTCCCGCAGGCCCACTCGTTGGCACCTGGGCCAGTCGGAAACGTCCTGCTGGGTATACCCCGGTAGGCATATCCCCATCAGTAGTCCCCGAGGCCGTCGTCGATTGGTCGCAGTTGTTGCTGGAAGTCGGTGTATACGGGTCCAATGCGGACGCCCAGTCGAATCGGCGGCGGACTCCTGAATAAAGGAAAAACTAGTTATTCTAGTCACACTAACGGCGACCGATCGGGTCGCAGCTCGGCGAACAGGTCGGTGAATATTTAATCACTGTTGTAGTGATCGGGTCGGTGAATCGTCAAGTCGCGCGGAGCGACGAGTCGAGTGGATGAAGTTGGACCGTTAAGTGGGGTCAAAACTAGCCGTTGGGGTAATCCAACGGTAACTTTTGGCGTAATCACCGCGTAGTAACGGCTCCCGAAATTGGCGGGTAACAACCGCTATATAAGGAGAATGACAGGCGAGTGGGGAAACACTCCTTCATCTTTCATCCGATCTCGCCCATCTTCGTTTCCACTCCGCATCGCAATCCAACTGATCCAGAGAGCCCCGACCTCCACAAATCTTCCAACCAATGGCCCCCTCCACCGAACCATGGGGCAGATCCAAGTGCACCAGGGCGCTACTGGCGTCCATCGAGGAGGCCGGGATCCTGCGCGCCGGCAGATGGCGCATCCCCGCGGCCGGAGAAGTGACTCCGGACCCGCGCGAGGGAGAGTTCGTCTGCTTTATCAGCCACCTGGAGCGGGGGCTGGAGTTTCCCACTTCTCTCTTCTTCCGGTGTTTCTGCGCCTACTACGGGATCCAGCCGTCGGACCTGGGCCCGCATAGCATCGAGCAGCTCGCCATTTTCGTGGCGTTCTGCGAGTGCTATCTGGGCTGCAGGCCCTACTTCCCCTTGTGGCAAGATCTGTTCCATGGGAGGATCAGTCACGAAGAATCAGGCGGCCCGATGCTGGCTGCGGGTGGCCTGACATTTTAACTGAAGTCAAAGGCGTCGTTCTTCGACCTGATGCTGCCCGCCAAGGCGACAAACGAATGGAAGAAATCCTGGTTCTACGTCACTGAGTCGACTCCAGACGGCGAGTTGGCGCTTCCAAGGTACTTCGCCGACCGGCCCGAAACGCGTCGGCTCCAGGTCGGCAAGCTCCCGCTGGATCAGCGGATGGTTGTCGACGAAATGTTGCAAACCATCCGCAGTCTGAAGAAGAAGGGCCTCCAAACCATCAACCTCTACAACTGCTGGCTCGGGCGGCGGATCGTGCCTTTGGCTCGCCGCGACCATTACAAGTACGAGTATACGGGTAGGGACGACCTGACAAAATCCTGCCTCGTCGAGTGGAAACTCGAAGACTACATCCTGGTCCTGAAGAAGATCACCCAGGCGGCGTACCTGGACGCGAAGGCCGAGGTCGCCCCCTATACCGCAAGGCGCCCAGCTCCGACGGTAAGTCGCCATTTTCGCCAGCATTCGCAGTCGCAGATGATGCATTCGCAGTTATGTTAACGTTGTCTCATGCTTATTGTAGTTGTTCCAAGTGGTGGAAGGATGGCTCCCACCCGCAGACGACGAGAACTCGAGCTCGTCCGTCCAGGACGGGAGCGAGTCACCACCCGCCAAAGGAGACGACGGGAGAGACGCGGGTGATGATGACGAAGACGAGCCCGTGGAAGACGCCGCCCCGATGGTCCACAAAACTCGCGGGCAACATCAGCGCGAGCTCGAGGCGAGTAGGAGCCTCGAAACTCACGATGATGATGACGACGAGCTCCCCGAGAACACCTCACGTCGTGAGGCCACGCCGTCGAAGAAGAAGAAGGAGGTGAAGGCTCCGCCGAGGAGGAAGACGAAGCCGGCGAAGCAGGCGTCTCTGCCCCGTTCTGCGACTAGTTCCGACGCCACCAGCTCGGCTAAGGGCGAAGCGGAACGCACGACAGTATCACCGGATGCTGCCGCTCCCCTGGATGCGGTACCTCTGGCATCGCTTCCACCCCTGTTCTCCCTGGTATATGGGTTGGGGGCTACTCCAGCCGCAGCAGATTCGCCTCCCAGGAAAGCTCCCGCAGATGTCATCATGGAGGCTCCTGCCGCGGCCTCGTCTTCGAAGAGGCCCTCTGTGTCTTGGGCACACGATGTGTTCGAGATGGGCCTCAGTCGGAAGTTGGGTCCCGAGCTGGAGAAGCCGGCCAGCATCCGCACGGGTCTGCGGTTCATACCAGTCGCCAAGTAAGTCTTGTTCATCTGCTTGCCTTCTGTTGTAATCGGATAGTTTTACTCATATCGTTGTTTCATAGTACTGGAGTTAAAAAGATCGGCCATCCTTCCGTGGCCAAGGTTCTGCCAGTCGTCACCGAGGAGGACCCCTCGCGGAAGAGGAAAGCTGACGAAGTCGCTGCTCCTGCAGACAGCGCTAAGAGGGTGAAAGGCGACGACGTCGTCACGGTCTCTGACGACACGGGAGTTGCTCCAAGCGATCCTCCAACTGCGGCGGAAGTGGCCTCGAAGACCAAGGAGGTTGTTTCCTCGCCCGGAGTGGCCGAGCCGGCTCCTAGTGGCGCTGGGGCGTCCGCTGCGACTTTCCCCCGCTTCATGGCCAAAGCGGCCACAGCGAGTGGCGCGGCGCCAACGAGCCAGACGCCTGGGGTCGCCGAGACGGAGGTCGAGCAGCGTCGCGGACACACTCCGGTCCTGCTTGCGTCTGTGGACGCGCTGCAGCTCCACGGCATGCTGGGCGCAACCATCCAGGTATATCCAGTCCCCGAGGATCGGGCCACTGAATTTCAGTGGTCGGATTCTTTAGTGTTTTTGTAGCGTCCAGTCCCCGAGTGCCTAGTCGCTGAATTTCAGCGGGTGGGCACTTAGGATTTTTGATCTCCAGTCCCCGAGTGCCTAGTCGCTGAATTTCAGCGGGTGGATACTTAGGATTTTTGATGTTGTTGACGGTTTAATTTGTGCGCAGGGCCTGCAGCGCGAATCGTTCGACCGGCTTGCATCAAAGTGTCGCATGGAGAAGGAACTTGTTGCCGTCAAGGAGACGAACAAGGGGCTGCAAGCCGTTGCATCCGAGGCAGAGGAAGTCTGCCGGGGCCTTGTCCCGGTCGGTGACCTGACGGCGGCTCAATCTTCGTCGAGTGCGACCGAGAAACGGATCGCTAACCTGGAGCGCGAGCTCAAGGAAGCGAAGGCGGAGGCGAGCTCGGCGGAGGGACGAGCGAAAGTCATCATCTTGCCATTGAAGAACGGAAGGTGTCGGACGCACTCGTTGTTGGGCTGCAGAACGACTTCTCCTCTCTTCAAAGCTTCACCACGGGCCTCTGCCGTCCGCTTATTGGTAAACTTTTCTTCCTCTGCCTGGAGTCGTTGGTACTCACCGCCGCTTCGCCCACAGCCGGATTATTGACAGCTCGGAGGAGGCGCAGTCATACGACGCGCGGCAGTGTGTGACCACTCTGGTCGACTCGGCCGCATTGTCCGCGGCTTGCATTCGAGCGTATCTTCAGGAGATATCACCCACGGAAGTGATTCCTAGCGACCTCGTCGAGGTATGGCATTATCTGGAGAAGGCTCCGGCAGTCGTCGAATTCATGGCGTGGTCGGCCTTCCGGCGCGGGGCAGCGACGGCTCTGAGCCTGGGGATTGCCCATTTCCCGGAGGATTTCGACCTTGATGATGTGACGAGTGGCTACCCCTCGTCGACGGGCTCTGTGGAGATTGCCGAGGTGCTGAAGCTGACGGACCGAGCCGCGGTGTATGCTGATCGCGTTTGGGCGATGGGCGACCTCCTCCCCTACCAGGAGACGACTGTCGTCCCCAACGATCCTGAACCGAAGCATCAGGACTTCAAGGTCGAGCAGCCGTTCCGTGCGGCGATGGCGAGTGAGTTGACGACGTACCCGTCGAACCCATACGTGCCCTTCATTCGCAACCGCAGGGGTGGCGACAAGTCGGCGTCGGAACCTGTAGAGTAAAAGCATTGTGCCCTGGGGCGTTAGTAGTAAATAGTCATTGGACTTATCTTGTATTTTGGAACGACTTTGTTCTGCCGTAACGCGAATTCGTGTTATTTTGTGGATTGTTTTGTGACTTTGATTGTTGATTGGACGAGTCCCCGAGCGCGTCCGCCCTTTTTATGGGGTTTACCTTGTTTGTTATGTGTTTGCGATTTTGAATGTTTTTCGATTGTTTAGTTATTGAGGTCGACTCGCCAGAGCTTGGAGAGCCAGTCGCAGGGCGACTCCCGTGGGTGCTCTGTACTTGACCGTTTTCCCGTGCGCGAACGAGGTCGGGTTAGCCGAGTCCCCGAGCGTGGTACTTCGTGGTTCTAGTCGCAACTCCAAGGTAGGCGAGGACTAAGCGCGTTAGAGTGAGAGCGTTGCTCCTGCCTGACCCGAAGGATCAGTCGCATGGAGAGTCCTGGGCATGCTCTCATACTGGGCATTTTTTCCCAGCCGCTCATATTTCACTGGACGTCAGTCCCCGAGCGTGGTACTTGGCCGTTCGAGTTGCTATGCCGAGGATGCGGAGGACTTGGTCGCTGTATGAAGCGAATGCAGTTGTCTTGGATCGGTGAGCCAGTCGGGCTAGGCGACTCCAATGGGGCTCCGGGTTGGCGTTTTTCGTGGACGTTACGAGGCATGGAGTTTCCACTAAAAGGATGGTGAAGTATCATGTAGTCAACGTTCACATGACATCACTAAAAGAATAGCAGCACAACTTAAGTACTAAACCATTGAATAATAACTCATCACAGATTCACTACTAATAACATGACTTCTTCCATGTCCTCAAGAACTAAACGAACTACTCACAAGACATCATATGGATCAAGATCAAAGATGGTATGGTAATGGATAACAATCTAAACATAAATAATAATCCAATGGTTCCACTCACAAGCATCAACTACAATTGTAATCAACACTGAGAAAGTTTTCCCTGAGAACTAAAGAAATATCCAACACAATTGTTACAGCGGGACGGAGTGGTGGTGATGGTGCTGGTGGAGATGATGGTGTGGATGATGATGATACCGATGAAGCCTAGCTTGATGGCGGTTTTAATGGCAATGGTCTCCCCTCTCCGGAAGGAATTCCCCAGGCAGAAATCTGTCTGCCGGAGAGATCTTTCTCTCTCGGTGTTTTCCGCCCCCAGAGGCGGCGTAAATCTATTTGTGGTCGCTCCACGATCCTTAGGGTTTCGAAGGGAAGATATAGGCGAAGGGGCGAAGTCGGAGGCCGGTCAGGTGGGCCACACCTGCCCTAGGCGCGGGGTCAGGTGGGCCCGCGCCTAGGGGTGTGGGCCCCCTGAGGCCCCTCTTCGTCCTTCCTTCTGGCTTCCTTCGTCTTCTGGTAAAATAATATGTTTCCATATTTTTCTGGTATTTTTCTGATCTTCGCGAAATTGTACCGAAACGCCTTCTTTTCCATCAGAATCCAGACTCCGGCAGTCCATCCTGCAAGAATCATCCAACATGCAAAAACATATGAAAAGCCATAAGTAATACCTCATAATAAGATAAATGTCACTAAACAAAGGTAAATTATGATATAGAATGGTGATGCAAATTGGGCGTATCAACTCCCCCAAGCTTAGACTTCGCTTGTCCCCAAGCGAAAACTGAGCTCAGTAAACATGTCCACAGGTTTATGGAGTGAAGTGTCGATAAAATAATACGAACAAGAAGCATCACACTTACCATTGCACAACTCATAGAAGAGAGCAACTCACCATTATATAACTTAGCTTGCAACCAAGTACATCAGTTACAATAGAGATGCATACAGATAAATCATAATTGGAATTGGAAAACTTTTGTTCTTGGTCAGAGAACACCTGGTAAACAGTTTATCAAAATCTTTTTGTAGAAGTTTCAAAATAGGAACACTCTTTGCTCAAAATGGTTTTTCACAAGTGAAGGCTTTCAAAGTAATACTCAATAGATAAGAGTTTTGTGCAAACAAGGAATATAGAGAACATGATTGAATAAATCACCATATGAATGCTTGAAACACAACAACTCAAAAGCTTGCTGGAGATAGAGAGGAAGTAGGTTTACTGAATCATCTTGGAAGTGGGAGAAAGGTCCCTTCTTAGAGGGTAGCAGGGATTACAAGTCATAAAGAGCTTCCAAAATATTATGGTACTTACTAGCTTTGAGCCCTCATTGCCCCTATCATAACCATCTTGAGATGATTAAGGTTAAAGTGAACAAAGATGGAGTATATGCTTGATGAAATATAAGTTGGCAATCTCATGTCCCTTGAATATGAGGGCCACTCCTCATGCATACTCAACTTTGGGCCTAGGTAAGTTCTTGTCATTGTAAGTATTTGCATACCATTGAGAACCGCCAATGGGGTACCCCTTGCACATGGTACAAGAGCTTTCCCATAACCAAAATGACAAGGCAAGCAGACAATGAGCATCTCAGCGATCTTTTTATTTACTATGTGTATAGCTTTTTATTGAGGATGCTTCATAGATGACTTACTGTGGTGATGCTGCAAGTTTCCACCATGATTAGGCATGGCTTAGGCTAGTGGCCCAGGTTTTTCTCTAACACAGGATACAAACTCCATGGACTTACAAGTTCCCTCTTTATTTCACACCATCGACAACCATAGACAAAAGAGCACGATATCAACTGTGTACAGAGTACAAGCGCAATGTTGAAAACGTTCCCCATGACAGCACGGTTCTGATAATTCCACCGTATAGATGCAAACATATACAACTTTATGTTCACAATGGTTCAAGTCTATTAGGGGCAAGTAAATAAGGTGTGCCATCAAGTTCATGAGAGCTTTACTAACTAGTTTTCTCATAACAATTTTTTTTTTAATTCGAAAGGTAGATGAAGCTTGAGAATTTGCTTGGAATAGCAAAATCTACTAGGTAGATATGGTGGACACAAGTGGCAAAAGTTTTGGTTCAAAGGGTTTTGGAAACATGAGAAGTATGCCTTCTCAAAAAAGGTTTTTGGCTAGCAAGGCTGGGTAGCAAGCAAGAGATTTGAAAGAAGCAAGAAAACATACAAGTAATAAAGCCAAACATGCAATATTCCTTGAAGACACAAAAGAATCTTAATTTATTTTTAAAAAGAATACTAAGCTTATGAGCCAACAAGAAAGAAAACAAATGATACCAAATACCTGTAAGCTTTTTCTTTCAAACTAATGCCACTGACCAGAACTCGGTTTGCCAAAACCAATTTAGATCCACTTGATGATCCCAAAGTGGTGCCAATATTGATCAACAAGATCCATCATATAATAGAGATTGCAAACTAGAATAAGAAGTGCAAAAAGTAAAAGATGAGACTTCTCGTTAATATTCAGTAAAGGCACTCACACCAAGGGATACATAGATAATCAACTAAAGGAGAGATACTTTCACATGCAAACCAAACTATAAGATAACCTCTCTACCACATATATGAATCCATTAAAAAGGTAAAAGATAAAAGATAATGGTGGCGATACCGCGACACTCCCCCAAGCTTGGAACAAGCCAAGGGGATGCCAAACCTGATGATGAATTACTCCATCGGTGGTGGTGGTGTTCTCTTGATAAGCTCCTCAATAATTTTCCTCAAATCCTCCATATCGAAGGTCAGAGTACGAATTAACTCCGAATTATGCTCAATGCAGCCCATGATCAACTCAGACCGAGGATCCCAGTCCTTGTTATTCTTTCTCCATTCTTCCAAATTAGAGTGTTTCTTTCCTGCACGGTTAGAACAAGGGGTACTAGGAGGAAGTGTGTGTGGAGCGAGGATATGACGTGGAGTTCTCCCTCCTGTAGACATCCGTGCTGTCCTCCTAAGCTGGGTAGGTTGTGCCACCAAACTAATACTTGCGACGGTAGCGCGAGTGTCTGGTTTCTTGTCCTCCTCCATGTCACCTTCATACCCTACTGAAATCTCCTCCTCCTTGGGGACTTGAGGTTCTTCTTCCTCGGGCTTGTTGCCTTTGTCGTTGGCGGAGGCCATGGTGCTCTAAACTTGAGAAGATTTCCTAACAAAAATAGATTGAAACGAAAACATGACGAGAAAACAATGCACGAACCTCGGGGGATCTAGGGGGTTATATATTACAAAGTTTCAATGCATAAGGAAGGTTTTGACACGGAAACAAGGCAGAGACGGAGTTTGAGGAGGGAACACCCCCTCAGGGCGGCTAGGCTGGGCCCGCGCCTGGGGTGGGTTTGTCCACCCCGGGCTCCGTTTCTTCCCCAGTTTCTTCTCGTAGCTTCCCTTATGTATTAAAAACATCAAAAATATAAAAAGGTTGGGGTTTCACGAACCTTCTGTTTTCACCACTTTTACCTATTCAAAGACGAACTCTGCAGATTCCTTCTCTCTTCCTCCTGAGAACTTCCTTCATACAAAACTTTTGCACAAACTCAATGACAACATTAGTGTAGAAAAAACAATAAACCTTTGGTAAACACTTCAACTGAAAACCCATCAAAACAAAAGCATCCGTAAGAGGAAAAATGCAAATGATGGCAGAAATCTGTCAAAACAGACCAATAGGTAAAGATTGATTTTTCCGAAGACCTTCTGCTGCTCAAATAAAAAAGTCCAGAACTGATGAAAGTTGGGTAACAACTTGGATAACAAGATCACGAAAATTCAGCTCCAGCCGAAGTACTGAGCTTCCTCACGAATTTTTACAATGCAGCACAAAAATCTGTCCCAGGACAGCCACTTTTCACAACTCCTCTACTTCACAAAAGTAGTTGAACTTGAGACAAAAACCAAAACAAAAAGGATAAGGAGCAGTTATTACTGAGGTAATAACTTCCAAGACTCATCCAAACTCTTGGGTTATCACCCAACAAGTACTTTTCTGTAATTCCTTTAAGTTAGGCTTGAAACTTCCAAATATGCTCACAAAGGAGATATATATCTAAAATGAAAGAGAGAATCAAGAAGCAAGTAACCAACATACTTGAGCCTAACCCACTTACTATGCATGGGGGTATCATGAGAAAACGAATTGTTGAAACAAAAGGCCACAAGCATAGGAAGACAAAACAGATGCAACTTTAAAGATTTCAACATAAAACGGGGAAACTTAACATCATTGAGATGCATAAAACCATGTTTCCCTCTCTCAAAATAAATTTTAGTAGCACTTTGAATAAAGTTGACAATATAACTGTCACTAGAAACAACTTTATCATCAGAATAAGCATACTTATAGTCATCAAAAAGAGGTCCAAGGTCATAAACCGGATCAATAGAAGCAAGTTGTTCCATCGTAAAATCTTTATTAGGCAAGCTATTTTCACAAGGAGCTTTAGCAAATTTGGAAAAGTTAAACTCATAAGAGTCTCCATCAAACTTAGTTAAAACTTTTCCCTTCTTACAATCAATAATAGCTCCACAAGTGTTCAAGAAAGGTCTACCAAAAATGATAGGACAAGTTTTGCTAGCTGCTGAATTAAGCACTAGAAAATCAGTAGGATACTTAATCTTGCCACAGAGAACCTCCACATCTCTTATAATGCCAATGGGGCAAATCGTATCCTTGTTAGCAAGGTGAATAACCACATCAATGTCCTCAAGCTCACACTAGTGGAAACGAGGCCTTTGGTTGAGCCTGGAAATGGGCTTTAACACCGGTTCTTCTACGAACCGGTGTTAAAGGGGGGGCCCGTACCAGCGTGGCCCGTGCAGCAAAAAGGAGCCCCCCTTTAGCACCGGTTCGTGGCACGAACCGGTGTTAAAGGCCCCTGCACCCAGTGGCCCTCACAGCCCCCCCTTTAACACCGGTTCGTGGCTTGAACCGGTGTTAAAGGGGGGCTATATAAGACACCGCAGCCCACACCCCACTCTTCCATTTTTTCTCTCATTTTGGAGCCTAGCAAGAGGGTGTGAAGTGTGCTAGTTTGTGTTTTTTTCGTATGCACAAGAGGTGTTCGGTGAAATGCCCGAGAGCTCAAAATAAGTTTTCGCGTTGCTCTTTCCTTCTCGGTCGAGGTCGGCAACTATCCTTTCATGTATCATTGATGTACTATATATATAAATGGTCATATCCCTATTAATTTTTGATATACAGTATATATTAATGCAGATGAACCGACAATGGATGTACGGTGACCGCCGCACTTCCGAGTACATTACGGGCCTCCAAAATTTCATCGTTGTGGCTAATGCAAACCGTGGTCACAATGGTTTTATGTGATGTCCGTGTGTTCACTGTCAGAACAAGAAAGACTACTCAAATACCAGAACCATTCACGCCCACCTGCTTCGATCCGGTTTCATGCCCAGCTATAATTGTTGGACCAAGCACGGAGAAAAAGGGGTTGTGATGGAAGACAACGAAGAAGAAGAGGATGATGAAAACTATCATAATATGTATCCAATATGATGATATCGCAACGGGGTAGATAATGAAGATCAAGAGGCAGCAGATGGGCCCATTGATGACGATCTTGGTCGTGCCATTCTTGATGCAAAGGAAGAATGTGAAACTGAAAAGGAGAAGGAGAAGATGGAGCATATGTTAAAGGATCACAAAACATTGTTGTACCCAACTTGCGAAGATGGCCACAAAAGCTAGGTACCACTCGGATTTGCTGCAATGGAAGGCAGAACGGTGTGACGACGCATTTTCAAAGTTGTTGGTAAAATGAAGAATCTTCTTCCAAGAAATAATGAGTTGCGACAAGACATACCAAGCAAAGAAGGTTGTCTGCCCTCTAGGATTAGACGTGCAGAAGATACATGCGTGCATTAATGACTGCATCCTCTACCGCGGTGAGAAGTACGAGAATTTGGATGCACTGCACTGCGGTATAAGATCAGACGAGACGACCCCGGCGATGTTGAGGGCGAGGCCCCTAGGAAGAAGGTTCCTGCCAAGGTTATGAGGTATGCTCCTATAATACCACAGTTAAAACGTCTCTTCGGAAATAAAGAGCATGCCAAGTTGTTGCGATGGCACATGGAAGACCGTAAGAAAGACGCGATGTTGAGACACCCCGCTGATGGGTCACAGTGGAGAAAAGTCGAGCGAGAGTACCCGGACTTCGCACGTGACGCAAGGAACTTTGGTCTAAGTACAGATGGCTTGAATCCTTTTGGTGAGCAGAGCTGCAGCAACAGCACCTGGCATGTGACTCTATGTATCTATAACCTTCCTCCTTGGTTGTGTGTGAAGAGGAAGTTCATTATGATGCCAGTGCTCATCCAAGGACCGAGGCAACCCGGCAACGACATTGATGTGTACCTAAGGCCATTAGTTGAAGAACTTTTACAGCTGTGGGCCAAACCAGGTGTATGTATGTGGGATGAGCACAAAGGGGAGCCATTTGACCTATGAGCATTGCTTTTCGTAACCATCAATGATTGGCCTGCTCTTAGTAACATTTCAGGGCAGACAAACAAGGGATACAATGCATGCACACACTGTTTAGATGAGACTGAAAGTGTATATTTGGATAAATGTAAGAAGGTTGCGTACCTAGGGTATCGTCGATTTATTCGAACCCGCATCCGAAGAAAGAAAGGCAAGCATTTCAAACGTCTGCGTAACCCCGGAGGAAGCCCGTCCCTCCGCATCGAGGAGGTATTTGGTATGGTCAAGGACCTAGAAGTAATCTTTGGAAAAGGTCCCGCGATCTATCTGCTCGAATGACGATGCCGGACACGCGCCCATGTGGAAGAAGCAATCTATATTTTGGGACCTACCCTATTGGAAAGTCTTACAGTGCGCTCTTCAATCGACGTGATGCACGTGATTTAAGAATGTTTGCGTGAACCTGCTAGGTTTCCTAGGAGTATGGGAAGACAAAAGATACACGAAGTACGGGACCAGAACGTCGAAAGACCTCAAGAGCCTATGCATCCTGAGAACAAGAAGGGTAAACGATGCCACTTAACTCCTGCCAACTACGCTCTTACGAAAGCAGAGAAGGAAATCTTTTTTGAATGCCTGAGCAGTATCAAGGTCCCGTCTGGCTTCTCGTCGAATATAAAGGGAATAATAAATATGGCAGAGAAAAAATTCCAAAACCTAAAGTCTCATGACTGCCACGTGATTATGACACAATTGCTTCCGATTGCATTGAGGGGGCTTCTACCTGAAAATGTTCGAGTACCCATTGTGAAGCTATGTGCATTCCTCAATGCAATATCTCAGAAGGTAATCGATCCAGAAAGCCTACCAGGGTTACGGACAGATGTGTTCCCACCATCTCCTTCTTCAATATTATGACGCATCTCATGGTTCACCTAGTAGAAGAGATTGCCATTCTCGGTCCTGTATTTCTACACAATATGTTCCCCTTTGAGAGGTACATGGGAGTCTTAAAGAAATATGTTCATAATCATGCTAGGCCAGAAGGAAGCATCTCCAAGGGCTATGTAACAGAGGAGGTCATTGAGTTCTGTGTTGATTTTATTCCTGACCTTAAGGCGATTGGTGTTCCAGAATCACGACATGAGGGGAGACTGCGTGGAAAAGGCACCCTAGGATGTAAAGCAATGATATGTAGGGACGGGCATTCTCTCAATCAAGCACACTACACGGTTTTACAAAGATCTATCTTGGTTGCCCCGTATATCAATGAACACAAGAATTTAATACGCCTCAAACACCTGGGGCAGTCTGATGAATGGATTATAAGTGAACACATGGCGAGTTTTGGCGGCTGGCTGCAAAGACTTCTCACGAATAACACCACTGTTGGGGATCAGCTGTACTTGTTGGCCAGGACACCATCTTCGACTGTATGTACTTTCCAAGGGTACGAGATAAATGGGAATACATTTTACACGATAGGCCAAGATAAAAAGAGCACCAACCAAAATAGTGGTGTCCGCTTCGATGCATTGCGTAAGACAATGGGCAAAAGACCACGTATTATGGGTTCATAGAGGAGATATGGGAACTTGACTATGGACCTAATTTTAAGGTCCCCTTGTTTCGATGCAAATGGGTCAAGCTAACAAGAGGAGGGGTTGAGGTAGACAAGAAGTACGGAATGACAACAGTGGATATCAACAAACTTATGAAGGTAGACAAGAACTTAGATGAACCATTCGTCTTAGCCAATGATGTGGCTCAGGTTTTCTATGTGAAGGACATGTCTACCAAACTGAAAAAAATAAAAAATAAGCAAACAGATACATCACACGATGATCCAAAGCGTCACATAGTTCTTTCAGGGAAAAGAAACATCATGGGAGTGGAGGACAAGACAGACATTTCAGAATATTATAATAAGTTTGATGAAATTCCGCCCTTCAGAGTGAAGACTGACCCAACCATCCTGTTAAACGGTGTTGATACTCCATGGTTACGGCCGACGCGATCATAAGATTGACTATATGTATTAATTGAGCCATTTTTGGCACACATATGTATTTCAACATGGAAATCAATGTCATATTTCTTTTGTTAACAGTATATGTATTAAATGAGCCATTTTTCTTCCTTCTATTTCTTCCCTCCATTTTTCTTCCCGCCATTTTTTCTCGCCATTTTCTTCCCGCCATATTTTCCCGCCATTTTTCTTCCCGCCATTTTTTCCCGCCAGTTCTTCCCGCCAGTTCTTCCTGCCAGTTCTTCCCTCCAGTTCTTCCCGCCAGTTCTTCACTATATATATATATGTAGGGTTGGCCTCCATTGTCATTGCACATCTCTAGACTCATATCTGCAACCTCATCACTCTTCACCATGGCTTCCACCGTAGCACTAACCCCCAGGGATTCTGAGGCGCTTTGCGCCTCGAACTACCCCCGCCACTGCTACCGTGTCCCCGGCTGGATGTCGAGCGCGAGGCGCGGTTCCTCCTGTCCCTCTAGGTGTGGTGCGTCGGATGGCCATCACGAACCACTACTACTTCGAGCTCACGCCGGAGCAGCGGAGGAATCCCAGATGGCATCCCGACTATTTCCCTACTTGCGAAGCCTTCTTCGTGGATCGGCGTGAGAGGGAGCTCGCCAGGCACGAGGAGGACATCCCACCTACTCCGAACTTCAACGAGGCCGGCCGTCGGCTATGGTGGCGCGGTCAGACTCTCCAGAGCGTCATGGCCTATGACACTGCTGCCGACTCTAACCCCCGTCTGCGCTACCCTCAAGTCCAGCCCACGCGTACTCAGCCTTCAAGGTTCAATTACTAATTCCCGACGACAACGATGACGGCGGCAGCGAGTACGACGACTATAGTGGCGAGTATTACAGGTGTAGGCAGGAGCATGACTGAATCACTCCAACATTCCGAAACAAGTTCGGTCGATTGTTACTTAATCTGGCCATATATCTTAATTTTCAGTTCTTTTATGTATCTTAATTTTTAGTCATGCTTTATGTAACTTACTATTAGTTGCATTCTGTATTTTAATTCCAGTTCTATCTCCTTCACAAAATGACCTATCTCATTCGAGGTTTCTTGGATTTCGGGTGAAAAGACAAATTCCTGCCGAATCGGCAGGAAGTGGGTCAGATATGAACTACAGGTACATGATACGATGCTCATGATTTTTTACAAAAATTATTTTTAGGTTCACAATATGCTATTTTATCAAAAATCCAATGCAAGTTGAGCGAGGCTTGGCCCCGAGCTAAGAATCTTCATGCCCGTTCTTCGACAAACTTTGACGATAGTTTAAAACGGGGTAAAAAATAAAAAAAGATCGAAACAGTGTGAAACCTTCACGTGGTGTTATATTATGTGATATAGTTAGAAGGAAAAATCTCAAACTTGGTATATTGATTATGTCTCAAAAAAAACCTTCACAAAATGACCTATCTCATTCGAGGTTTCTTGGCTTTCGGGTCAAATAACCAATGTTTTGGCTAGAATCAAGGCATATTTTGTGATAATATGGCCATATTGTGCATACATATGCATCATGGCATGGCAAACAATGTTGCAAGAGGAAGTTTTCCTTTTTATCGCACCAAAAAGGCATTTTCCATTTTCCGAGCATAAAAAACGGACGGTTTTGTGAAGCAACCACCAAATGGCTAATTCAAAAAACCACCACCTCATTTTACAAAAATACTAGACCACCTTATATGGACAATGTACCAACAGGGGGATCTGAAACCTTTCCGTCCACCTCTGGTGAAAAAGACAAATTCCTGCCGAATCGGTAGAAAGTGGGTCAGATATGAACTACAGGTACATGATATGATGCTCATGATTTTTTACAAAAATCATTTTTAGGTTCACAATATGCTATTTTATCAGAAATCCAATGCAAGTTGAGCGAGGATTGGCCCCGAGCAAAGAATCTTCATGCCCGTTGTTCGACAAAGTTTGACCATAGTTTAAAACGGGGATAAAATATAAAAAAAAGATCGAAACAGTGTGAAACCTTCGCGTGGTGTTATATTATGTGACAGAGTTAGAAGGAAAAATATCAAACTTGGTATTTTGATTATGTCTCAAAAAAACCTTCACAAAATGACCAATCTCATTCGAGGTTTCTTGGTTTTCGGGTCAAATGACCAATGTTATGGCTAGAATCAAGGCATAGTTTGTGATAATATGGCCATATTGTGCATACATGTGCATCATGGCATGGCAAACAATGTTGCAAGAGGAAGTTTTCCTTTTTATCGCACCAACAAGGTATTTTCCATTTTCCGAGCATAAAAATGGATGGTTTTGTGAAGCAACCACCAAATGGCTAATTCAAAAAACCACAACCACATTTTACAAAAATACTAGACCACCTTATATGGACAATGTACCAATAGGGGGATCTGAAACCTTTCCGTCCACCTCTGGTGAAAAAGACAAATTCCTGCCGAATCGGTAGGAAGTGGGTCAGATATGAACTACATGTACATGGTACGATGCTCATGATTTTTTATAAAAATCATTTTTAGGTTCACAATATGCTATTTTATCAAAAATCCAATGCAAGTTGAGCGAGGCTTTGTAAGATTCAAGTGTATACAAAAGATGCGGCATTTAAATATCCAAACAATTCAAAAATGTTAATACAAAATAAAATATGATTTTCTCTAATAAAATAGGGTTAGATTCCTTTTTAGATGCTTAATATTTCTTATGTTCAAAGTTTTAGGATTTGACAATTTATTTTTGTTTGAATTGAATAATCAAAAATTATATGTAAGTGTTTTAATCATTTTGAAAATTTTCATCTAAAGTAAATATAAAATGTTTTTACATGAATGGGTAGATATTATTTTTTTGAAAATTATGATATATTATTCATATTTTTCTGAGTTGAATGAATAAGATATGAATTTTCTAAATTCATATCCTATTTTTTGAATTATAAATGCCCCACCCCTTTAATGCATGAAATAAATGCCCCCGCTTTAACACCGGTTCCAGCCTCGAACCGGTGTTAAAGAAGATTATTTCGTTACAAGACTTCTTTAACAGCGGTTCGTGGTCGGAACCGTGTTAAGGGGCGCGAACGACTCCCTTTAACCCCGGTTCCTGGATGGAACCGGTGTTAAAGGGGGGGTATAAATGCGGGCGCGTTCCTCTCCCTCCCCCCAGCCAGATTGATCGAGCACAAAGAGGAGCGCCACAGAGCAGAGAGCCGCGAGGAGCAGCAGAGTCGCCACCGCTGACCTTCGCCGTCTGCCGCCACTGCCACCGCCACTGCTGCCCGCCGCCGCCTCAGACACTCATGAGCCACCACCTGTCTTGCGCGCCAATAACTCTCGGGCGGCGCCTCCGCCTGTCCACTGTGGCGAGCCTCGCCAAGGCCACCACCACTCGGCCGACCTCTGCCTCGCCCGGTTGCCAAGGCCACTCCCCACCTAATTCGTGGCCGACCCCACCGGTAGTAGTTATTAATTAGTTATAATTAAGTGTGTAGTTATTATTAGAATTTTGTTATTGTATTAAGTTTAGGGTTAGTATTAGTTTAGGGTTATTATATGTGGATTCGCAATAGATTTCTACTTGTTATTAGTAGTTTAGTGTTACTATTAGTTTAGGGTTTATTTAGTTTAGGGTTATTAGTTTAGGGTTATTTAGTTTAGGGTTATTTCGTTTAGGGTTATTTATTTAGTGTAGTTTAGTGTATTTAGTTTAGGGT
Organism: Avena longiglumis; assembly: GCA_030063025.1. NCBI lineage: Eukaryota > Viridiplantae > Streptophyta > Magnoliopsida > Poales > Poaceae > Avena > Avena longiglumis. The sequence continues at coordinate 1,701,907 of CP125974.1, read as the reverse complement.
TATTTAGTGTATTTTATAGTTAGTATTAGTTTAGGGTCGTCACCTCGCTGCTCTGCAAGCGCCGCCGCTGGCCGTTGTCGTTAACGTCGCTCCGGTGACCCCTAGGTAGTGGCGCCACTGCTTTAGGTAGGCGCATCACGCTAAGGCGAACCCGCCACTGCGCCCTAGGGTTTGGGCCCCTCTCATATGCATCCGGGATTTCTTCGAATTAGGGTTTGGACCCCTTGGAACTCGTTTAAAATGATCAAGCATCCTTAGGGTTTTAATTTCATTTGTGTATTTATTTGTGTATTTTTGTATGAATAATATGTATATTTGTGTATGAATCCAAGTCCACCTGAATGTTTACTCTCTTACTCTAGATATATTATGCCGTCGACCCTGACCTCCTCTGTCCTCGGCGAGCCCACGTCGTGTTGGTTCGAACGCACACCCCCTCGCATCCCGGCCCCGCTCTCGCCCTAGCGCCGCCACCTCTCATTGTAAATATAGCATTATAATAACCATGCTATGTTAATCAACTTTCATGACAAGTTAATTAGAAGAAGTAAATGTACCCTCTCATATGAATTGGGGGTTTCTCCGAATTAGGGTTTGGAATGACCAAGCATGTATTTGGGTTACATTTCAATACTTTTAACCTGTCATATCATCATCTTTGCTTGAGCATTTCAATAGATGTATTACTGATATTTGTGTGATCATATTTTGTTTTAAAAACTATGGATCCACTCAGTAGAAACCTTGAAGATGAAGAAATAATGGAGAACATGATCCACGAGGACAACTCACAATATCTGAACTTGGAGGGACATGATGACAACTCAAGTAGTGGAGAAGATGACGACTCCGGTGAATGCACTTTAGTGATTACAAAGTCTGTCGAGGTATATGCATGGATTAAGCCTCTGCTTACTTGCACCAATTGATTTGTATATATGTAAATGTATTAATTAATGCTTCTTTCTTCTTTTAGCCCTCTGGATCAACCATCCAGTAACAATCTTCTTCCACGAAAAATAGCAAGCGAGGCGCGAGCCATCGGTTGAAAGATCGTGCAAAGTTCACGATCGAAGCAGTCCGTGTTGATGGCAGGCCGATGGAGCCCAAGAAGGCCGCAGACAAATTTGTACGTCAGGCTGGAGTTCTTGTTAGGGACCAAATCCCAATCATAAATGAAAATTGAAATAAGCCAAAGAAGGGCGACGGTACCTTTGTTGATGAAAGATCCAAAGAAACGCTTTGGAATTTGCTGTTGGTAAATTTCACCCTTCCGCCAGAGGAGGATGAAAACAAACCGGTTATAAAGGAAAAGGTCAAAGAGTGGACTCTAAAGAAGATGGCTGACGCTTTCCACAATTGGAAGACAAAATTGAACAAATTTGTCAAAACTCGCGAGACTCCAGATTTCGAAGACGCATATTATGCGAAGATAAGACCTCACTGGCGCGAATGTGTGGCATACAAGGAAGGTGCTATAGCTACAAAGAGGTCAGAAACCAATATGCTAAATGCCCAGAAGAAGGAATATCACCAGATGACGGGGTCAGGTGGCTACATATCTCAGAGGCCTAAGTGGGAGGAAGCTGAGAAGGCCCTGCGCGAGAGAGGGATCACACCCCAGACACATGGGTGGGACCTAAGTGCAAAGACTTGGTTCTACGGAATCAGGGCAAGGTTGGACCCAGAAACAGGATTGTGTATCTTCCCAACCCTCCTTGCCAAACCCGTCACTGAACTCATCACGACATATGAGGAAACAGCCGCCAGGACCTTCCATCCCGACAGAGAGAATGACCAGCTCACACGCGCCATCGGTAAAAAAGAACACCCTGGACATGCACGAGGCACCAGGGGTATGACGTAGAAGGATGGGTTTGCCGAGTGGGGTGACTCTTACAGATGGTGCGACAGAAAAGAAAAAGAGCGTACAGAGCGGATGACACAGATAGAACATGCACTTGTGGCTCTGGAGGCGCAAGTGAATGCACAACAGAGCCATCAAGCTACTGGCCCATCTCAGCCGCACGAAGAGCCTGCATTGGAAGCTGCCGGCGGCCCAGACTCTGCATGGAAAAGCAGCGTGACTTCCATGGAGAACGTGCAGCCCACGCTTGAAATGGCGGGTCCTCGATACCCCGTGGATGAGATCACGGAGAGCGAACACGCTGAGCTGCATGTGAGATTAATGGGCTTATCCATTAAGGTGGCTGTCGGCTATGCCTTACCTCCTGTAGCTGGTGGAACTTACCACTGCCGACCGATTCTAGATGGCTATGCTATTGTCGGGGTGGATGAGGTTGTGAAGGAATATGAGGAAGCACAGCTTGACCATGCTACAGGTGAAGGGGAAACTCAACTCAAATTTGCAGTGAAAACAACCATTCTTTGGAAGAAGGAACACATCGCTACCAAATTGAGGCCACTGCACCCCCCGCCTCCAGAAGCGTGCTAGCCCGAGCCGCTTCAGCCATCTCTCGTGGCAGCCATCTCCGGTGCTTCACCCATCTCTGCTTGGCAGCCATCTCTCAAGGCCAGCCATCTCTGCGCCGGCCATCTCCGGCGCTTCAGCCATCTCCTCAGCGTAAGCGGAAGAGCACTTCCACGAAGAGCATCACTAGCACTGCCACAAAGAAATCTGCAGGAAACCGTATGCCAAAGAGTTCAAAAAACTACGTCCCCGCAGCCTTCCGCCAAGCCATTGCCGGTTTTACCGTGGAATCGCAACGACGAGGAGACCAATAGGATCTCGGAAGAAGAGGTCAAGAAATTCTTTGCACCTAGACGGGCCGAGCCAAAGGAGAAAATAGATCCGACGATGGTGGAGAAGTTTTACAAAAATATTTTGAAACCTGAAACCCCACTTGTGCCGGACTACGAGCGCCAGATTTTGAAGAGGGATGCAAGGCGCCGTAGGGAGACTGAAAGTAGAAGTCGTGCGGCACCCCAGAAAACAGTTTCCATGCTCGGAGAGCAGGAAAACCAATCATGCGCCCCGCTCCAAGTGTTCGACACACGGGACGCTCCTCCCGTAAATGATTACGAGGCAGAGCTACAAAGAAAGGCCAATGAGATGGGGATGACTTACATTGCATACTTGAACATCATGGGAGACAACTTGCCCAAAGGCGATGCCAACCCCATACAGCCATGGAAGTATGGGAAGAATCTCGTCAAGAAAGAGGATCTCAAGAATCTACCAACAAAGATGCGAAGATTGCACAAGTGGTACCTTGATTTCTGCAAGACGAGAAATGAAGAATGGATCATGGCGCATATAAGAGATTAGATTTTCTTGTGCGGAGACGACACGATCACCTTCAACATTCAAGACTTGCATTTTCTATTCAATCAGAAGGAACTCGACAAAGCTACCATCAGCCTTTATTGTGTGTAAGTACTATTTCTTTAATTTCTATCTCATCTCATTCAATTCATTAATTGCATGTATATATATGCTCACCATATATTTATATATATACTATTATGCAGGAAAAAGGTTATGGAATGCATGAAAGGAGGCCCTTTTGATATTGGGTTTGTTGACCCAAATAGAGTTCATAAACAAGTGGTAAGTGACAAACCCGGGCAAACAGAAGATTTTTTGCTAAGATCTTTACTGAGACAACAAACCAAAAAGGAAATACTATTGTCTTACAACTTCTCGTGAGTACTGTTACCCTCTCTTGTACACATTCTGTTTCGGCTTACTCGATGTTAAGTTTAACTGATGATGAGTTATGCATGCGTAGGTTCCACTTTATTCTGCTAGTCATTCAACCTGACTCAGAAAAAGTCCTTGTCATGGACTCGTTACGAAAATAAAAAGAGCTATGGGCAGACTTTAGAGAGATGCTCGAGAGGTAATTTCAATCATATTATCGCACTAGATCGGCAACTTTCGTGACAACAAGTAATTAATTACTCCTTTATCCATTTTCTTTGTTGGAAAGGTTTTGGAAAAGGTTCACGGGCAGGGCCGTGGGTGAATGGTCAGAAGAACTAAAATTTATAGACCAAAATGTAAGTAATACTAGCTAGCTAGGTCTATGTATCTCTTTGATTCTGCTTCCAATTCCATTGTATCATGCTTTATTGATTGTTATTTTGATTGAACTCTCTATTCTCGTAAAGTGCGCGCATCAGGGACACGGCAATAACTTATGTGGGTACTATGTTTGCGAGTTCATTCGCAACACGATATGTGCGACGGGCCAAGCCGCACTAGAACAACTTAGAGTAAGTAAACAAAGTACACAACATTATTTTATTACCATCAATTGTGTTGAGTTTTATTCTTATATATATATTGACCCCATTCTTCATATATATTCAGATCGAACGGATGCGGGACCAACTCCTACCATTTGACCGCATACGAGCCATTCAAGAGGAATTGGCGGGGTTCATACTTGATGAGGTCGTCACGCCTGGCGGAGAACTCTTTAGATATCCACCAAAATGAACGTTGTATATATGCTTGAACGTGTTTGTCTTGTACTTGATGCTTCAACGTTTACGGAGAATACCACACAATGACGATGTTGTGTATAATAATAGTTGCTTAATTATTCATGTACTCGTATGTACCGATGACGATGTATGTGTATACCGCTCCCGATCGATTACCCTCCCTCCCCCGGCCTTAAAATCGCCCAGGGACGGGCAGAACTTCTGCATGGCAGAGATTTAGGCGTTTTCCGCCAGAACTAACCTTTAACACCGGTTCGTGTTACGAAACGGTGTTAAAGGGGGGGCTGAGCGCTGCGGCAGCCCCACGTGCGCCACCCTTTAACACCGGTTCGTATAAGAACCGGTGTTAAAGGGGGGCTCTAACACTGAAACCGCAATAGTGGTTCTATAACCGGTGTTAGAGGGTCCTCCAAACCGGTGTTAGAGGGGTACGTGTGCACTAGTGTCACAAGGACCAATCTCATGCATAATTTCCCTATAAAGCTCATAAGGAATAGCACTGGAACTAGCACCAATATCACATAAACCATAGTAGCAATGATCACCAGTTTTAACAGAAAGCACATGAAAACTAGCTTTTCTAGCCTTACTAGGATAAGATATAATATTAGAAGCGTCTTCACAGAAGACAATGTGCTCATCCTCTATATTTTTAGTGACAGTGTCTTTCACAATAGTTACCACGGGTTCATCACTCAAATGCTTACCAGGCTCCACATTTTTCATTGTACCTTTGTTATTTGCATTAATAATCATAGAATACTCCTTTACCCTAGCTGGAAAAGGCATTTTCTCAACATGAGGTTCAAGCACAATATGATTAGTAGTACAAACTTGAGTACTTCTAACTGGAACATGATTAACAACATCTTTATAAGGAGCATGGTACTTGTTCCACTTCTTCTTGTGAATTTCAATGTAAGAGACAAAGGCTTTAAAACAGTTAGCAATACTTTGGGAATCAAGACAAAACTCATTACTAATATCACGGAAGTCATCAGTTCCCATAAAAAATTTAATGCATTCATAATCATAGTTTATACCTGACTTTCTTCCTTTGTCATTCTCCTAAGCTTCAGTTTTCTCTTGAATATGGTCTAGAAGATCCTATTTAGCTTCTTCCTTCATACGTGTGAATGATCCAGCACAAGAAGCATCTAGTAAATCTTTATCATGAAGAGAAAGCCTAGCATAAAAGTTATTGAGAATAATATTGTTAGGGAGTTCATGAATAGGACATGTAAGCATTAGTAACTTCAATCTCCCCCAAGCTTGAGCTGTACTCTCTCCATCAAGAGGCCAAAAGTTATATATAAGATTTCTATCCTTATGAATCTCACTGGGAGGATAAAATTTAGAGTAAAAGAGAGATGTCATCTCCTCCCATTCCATGGATTGTCCATTCTTCAGCAGCTTATACCATTCTTTAGCCCTCCCTTTCAAGGATATGGAGAGTAGCTTCTTCTTCACATGTTCAGTTGTGATACCTGCACAATTAAATAACCCGCATAATTCATGGATAAAAAGCAAGTGATCACCGGGATGGACAGTTCCATCCCCAAAATAATAATTATCCATAACACGATTAACAATACTTGTAGATATCTTAAAAGGATTTATCTCAACAGGTTGTGGTTCATCTACTATCCTAGCAGAGGTAGTAGTTTTCCCAAACAGAAAACCAAGTGGGTTATCCATACTGGAAACAAAGTAACAAGCAGTAACAAGAGCAATACTCACAATGAAAGTTTCCCTTACCATTTTCACTCTTCAATAGCGCTTCACTCCCTGGCAACAGCGCCCGAAAATAGTCTTGATGACCCACAAGTATAGGGGGTGTATCGTAGTACTTTTGATAAATAGGACTGTCGATCCCAAAGAGGAGCAGAAGGTGCTGAACAGTGGTATGGATCAGGAAATCCCTGTGAATACTTAGCAAACGGATTTTTAGTGGTTTTCTGACAAGGCAAAAAAACAAAGAGGAAGTAACAGAAGTAATGAACAAACGGAGAAAGTGGCCCAATCCTTTATTAGCAAAGGACAAGCCGGTGGAAATACTTATAAGGACCAAACGTTCTCGAGGACACATGGGAATTCTGTCAAGTGTTTTCGCTTCAAATAGCTGAGTACTCTTCTTTGGTGTTTGTAAGTGTTGTATGGGTGAACCTGTGCTAACATACCGCCCTTCCTAGGACTAATACATACTTGTGATTAAATCCCCTGCAAACATTCGTAACTACAGAAAAGTAATTAAGATATAAATCTAACCACAACTTTAAACTCTGAGATCCTACGCTCCCTTGTGCAAAGGTGTCCTAATAGGGGTTCAGGTTTCTGTCACTCCGGCAACCCCATAATTAGTAGCCAAATACACAATGCATTCCCCTAGGCCCATAAATGGTGAAGTATCATGTAGTCGATGTTCACATGACACCACTAGAAGAATAGCACCACAACTTAAATACTAAACCATTGAATAATAACTCATCACAGATTCACTACTAACAACATGACTTCTCCCATGTCCTCAAGAACTAAACGAACTACTCACAATACATCATATGGATCAAGATCAAAGATGGTATGGTAATGGATAACAATCTGAACATAAACAATAATCCAATGGTTCCACTCACAAGCATCAACTACAATAGTAATCTACACCGGGAAAGTTTCCCCTAAGAACTAAAGCATTATCCAACACAATTGTTACAGCAGGACGGAGTGCTGGTGATGGTGCTGGTGGAGATGATGGTGTCGATGATGATGATCCCGATGAAGCCTAGCTTGATGACGGTGTTGATGGCGACGGTCTCCCCTCTCCGGGAAGGAATTCCCCTGGCAGAAATCTGTCTGCCGGAGAGATCTTTCTCTCTCTCGGTGTTTTCCGCCCCTAGAGGCGGCGGAAATCTATCTGTGGTCGCTCCCCGAGCCTTAGGGTTTCGAAGGGAAGATATAGGCGAAGGGGCGGAGTCGGAGGCCGAGCAGGTGGGCCACACCTGCCCTAGGCACGAGGTCAGGTAGGCCCGCGCCTAGGGGGGTGTAGGCCCCCTAAGGCCCCTCTTCGTCCCTCCTTCTGGCTTCCTTGGTATTCTGGTAAAATAATATGTTTCCATTTTCTGGTATTTTTCTGATCTTCGTGAAATTGCACCGAAACACCTTCTTTTCCATCAGAATCCAGACTCCGGCAGTCCATCCTCCAAGAATCATCCAACATGCAAAAACAGATGAAAAGCCAGAAGTAATACCTCATAATAAGATAAATATCAATAAATAGAGGTAAAATTATGATATAGAATGGTGATGCAAATTGGGCGTATCAGATCCCCAACAATTGTATCATCATAAGTCTTTGGTACAAATGTAATCATGCAGTACACTTGTTACCAACAAGTACTCTCTTGAAACCAATGTTTAGCGCTACTTGTCCCATCACATGTGCAACGGTAAAAATTCACGTTGAAAAATATTATAAAGAGATGGGTATTGGTGTGATACGTTGCATTTCCCGTCCATATATCCTCCAAAAACCTTGTGCTAGAACCGTCTAGTTGTGAAATGAACTCTAGGAAAGAACTAAGTCTTTACGCGCATAAGAACTTTCCGAAAGGGAGAGTCGGTCAGTTTCGCTTGGACTTCAGAGACTATTTTTTTGGCTAAGGTATTTATTGGGTAACAATTCTTTCAATACCCTTCCATTGTTAATAAGTTTAAAAATCAATTTTCTATGTAATCATTTGTTTTTAATCTCAAGTAAGTCAATACAAGACCCTCTTGTTCTTTAGGTTGACATATTATATTTCACTTTTTTAATCTATACCTCATTTTATTTTTGTCACTTTGCCAAAAAAAGAGAGACCTAAAGAAATACATCCGCTTCCTTATCCCTATAGGTATTTCCAGAAATGACAACATAAAAATAGGTAAACTTGTTAAAACAGAATTGATTAAAACCAAGTGATCTCCATATGATGAAAGCTTGCCCTTCCAGCAACCCAACTTCACTTCGAATCGAGTTTTCACTAGATAGCAATATGAATTTCTGAGTTTCCTATGGTGGATAGGCACTCCATGGTAACAAAAAAGCAAAGATCTAGCCTCACATAAAAAATTTCACGATTGCACGACTGGCGCATACCAACGGTTTCACGACGGCGAGGCGACCACGTCTGTGCGCTCCACGAGGCCGGGCTCGACTCAGGGGGCGGCGACAGCTTCCACCTGTAGCAGTGGTGAGGGAAAGAGAAGGGGAGAGAAAGAGGTAACACAAAGAGGGGAACAGCGGTTCGGAACTGCGAGGTGATAAGAAGGACGCGAGGTCACGAGCAACGCGTGCTTCTAACGTGACAAACAGAAAGCTGGAGGGCTACCTGCTCCGTCTGTCAAGGTGTTGTGAGAGAGAGGATTGGAGGCAATGGCGTCGTGCCAGCCAGGGAGAAGAGGAACATGGGAGAGAAAAGTGGGCTAGGTGGTCCGGTGGTGTGGAGGAGAGTGGACCCCGGGTGACCAGATTCCGGAGCAGGCCAAAAACTTTCCGGGAAGCCCAGGCGGCTGTTGCTGCCTCTTCTATTTTTCTTTTTTTGTTTTATATTTTTATTTAGTTTTGTTTCTTTTTTTTGTTCTCTTTGCAAGCAAACATCTATTTAATTTCAAACATGCAAGATCAAAATGAGGTAGAGGTGGTACTAGGGATATATAGATTGATACTTGCCATCATTATGCCATCTTGGTCAACAAGCAAAAGTAATCCCAAATAGAGAGGTAGGGAATAGCCTTGCATGGGCCATGCATGAATAGAAGCTTGGCCTAGTTTCGAAAACAACTAGTCTCAAGTGGTAATTAGATCATACTCAAAAGAAACCAAGCATCCCATTCCATGTTTTCATTTAATAATGATAGCATTTGAATTATGAGGCATATATAGTGTGGATGTTCCACTATGGAATACATGGCCTCATCAAGTCAAATAACTTCACAAATTGAATAAAGCCATGAGTTGAGAAAGGGTAAGGCTCCTAATATTACATATCATGCAAAGGTGTCCATGTAGGCTGCCATAGGAATATTGTGAAAATAACATATATCACATAAGGGAGCATGTAGAGATAGAAGTAGATCCATCCTAATACAAATGAGCTAGACATAAAACAGGAAAAGCAAATGCTCATACATAGTTTGGATGGTAGAATTATAAGGTGGTGACAAGAAAGGTGGTGGAGTTGCAAAACATATTCCCCCAACTCAACTGGGCATCAAGTAATATATTAAGAGCCAACTACAATATATCAAGAGGAAAATACTAGTGATACAATATACACTGCATATGGGATAAGAACCAAATAGAGGGGTTTTTATATGATGCTCAAATGCAAGGTGGCATAGTGACCTGAGCATGATATAATGATGATGCAATTATGATATGTAGGAAGTAGCACTATAAATATAAACAAGTAGCATTACAATTGTTAGACAATTGGGATGCTACAAAACCGTAGTGGAGCACGGGGAGACATAGGTATTTGTTTGACCATAGTTCCTTCCTTGTTAAAGTAAGTACGTCTGCATTGGAGGGGTGGGCGGTTCTAATACCACCACAACACAAAAGGCCTCACCCTATTATCCGATGGATCTCACCATCAAAGGCCTGATCCACCTTTCCACTATAGGTACCCTTCAAGGCGGGAACCGTTTCCTTTTACAACACTAGCGGGGCACACATCCACAAATGATTGGAGGCTCCCGTGATGACAACAATCTTCCACAAGAACAAGGACTATCAAATAATCAAAACTGTGATCTAGATATTTACAACAAATACTAGATCAAGGATCCCCCAAATGAATGGAGGGGAAATGTAGCGCTTGATTGGTGTTGATGAAGATCGAGGCCTCCTCCTTCGATTTCCCAAAGATCGGAGTCTTCGAGTGGTTGATGATGGAGATCTCGGTTTTGAGTTTAAAGAACCAGGTCTGCACTTTTTCAAATGAATCAAGAGTTCTGGCGTGAGGGGTTGATGGGGAATATATACCCCCTGCCAAAACTCGTCTGTTGGAGAAAAAAGGGTCGGATTATCCGGCCTAAGTGGGGCCGAATTATTCGGCCTGGGGCAAAATTCCGCCCCGGAATCGGAATTTCCAGGGAAATTACGCCCCATACCGAGTGTTGCACCTTGGCTCCCTTTGCAAAACACCCAGGGGAGGATTAATCTGCCCCTCGAGGTGAAATAACCGGCCCGGGCAAAAACTCCGGCATTGGACGGACAATCCGAGAGAAAGTCCGCCCCCATAGCGTGTGACGCGTCTTGGCCGGCTTTGTCGATTGAGCCAGGGGAGAATAATCTGGCCCTTGGCAGTGGCAGATAATCCACCCCCAAACTTTAGTTCATCTGCTTTTGAACGGACAATAATCTGCAGCACTTCAACATACATTAAATATTCCTTAGTATTATTATCTAACACATAAAATACTAGAGATCATGAAATGTTCTTTCAAAGGTGAGTAGAGCAGTGACCGTGCTAGTGTGATGTTTATTTGCTTCAGTTTATGCTCAAGGTATGATTCTGTATGTAGACATTCAGTTGTCTTGCACTGCTATCAGCTTTCTTAAATCTTGGTACCCATGTTCTGAATCTGATTGTTTCCTGATTAATGCATTTAAAAGTGTTGGTTGCATATTTTTTTGTGCATTTAAATTTACACGCTCAGCTTTTCTACAGATTTTTTGCCTGGCGGATTTCCCCTGTAGTGGCGGACGTGGGTTTCTTCTCTGACGCCATCCGCTCCCTCTCCCTTTCTTCTCTAACGCCATTAGTCGTCTTTGTTGATTGTTCTGCTTCTGTAGTTGTCTGATTTACGCCGTTTTGGGTTATTTCTTTTTCTGCAGATGCTGATCTGTTGTGAGTGATAGTGAAAAAGGAGGACTATGGCATTGTTGTTTTTCTCCATTCAGGTACTGTGATTTTATCCCGTATTCTGTACTTTTTCTTTTATTGTACATATGTTTGAAGTCTTTCTCTTTTTTGCATCTTTTTTTAGTTCAGTTATAGTATGAATTGTCGAATCACAAAAGATGGCCCCTTATCATACTCTGTTTGTGCCGTACGACAATTTTTCATAGTCCCTGTATCACTGGCAGGGTTAAGTATTTAAACTTCCTGATCCATTTCAGTTGTTGATTTTTCTTGGCTAGAGAGTTTGTACTTTGTACCTGCATAGAAAGGAAATAAAGGATTTTTTCACTTAATTTTTCTACTATTTAATTTTTCCACTATATAGGTTCATGTTTGCTAGGAGAAAGGTGCGTGTGTATGTTACCTGCTACTTTTTCCCTATAGTTTGCTAGGAGAAGAATATGTAAGGAGAAAGGTGCGTGTGTGGGCCTCTTGGGGAAGCTCTAAGGAGTGGCACGTTTTATAAGAAGCTCAAATGTGTATGGGCATTTTATATTTGCACGTGTGATATGCATTTTTTTAATAAGCCGTAGCATCGCACCAACATTCGGCTAGTTTCACCCTAATATAAATACAGAGGACCCGGCATTTAGCCACACGGTTCCGCAATGCCCCTACTCTGAATTCTTTTACGTGTCACATTTTTTCATTCACTATTGAAATTGATATTCTGAGAACTTCTAAGAGCATGCAACGATTAAAAGTTAACCACAAGCCATGTGATGAAGGATTAAAATTCGGTACAATATTGAAGAAAAATGTCGTCCGTCACACGATAAGGGACCATCTCTCAATGACAGGAAGATGGTAGATCCCTCTCCTAGCTTAGAGGCATCAACCAATACTCTGTCCTATGCACCACCTTTCAAAGTAAATATCAATGCAAAACCTAAGATTATGGAAGAGAAGGTATTCATGAACATCCTTCCGGTATACGATTTCAACATGGTATTGTCTGGAATGCTTGATATCTTGGAATCCAGTAGTTGTTTCCTCTTTTTGATTTCTTGTTGCCGTTTCCTTAGAGCTTCCCCAAGAGGCATCTGGTACAAGTGTGACCGGGTATCTATCTTTCCATCTGGTCGTGGCACCAAGTAAAATAGTCCCGCCTGCAAGCGGCGCTCTTTGTACTTTCGGATGTTGTCTCTGATGGTTTGCAATGAGTTTTCAATGGTGAGGCGATGCTCCTTATAAGCTTCCCACGTAGGCATACCACTCCTCATGAGTTCATTGTACTTGTTAAGTACCAATCTAAGAAAAATACGCTGGGAACTTTCACGGTACAACGGTGTAGTCTTGAACCTACGCAAACGGTCACCATATGAGAAAGTACCATGCTCGTCACGGTGGCAGAGTCTAAAACTTTTTCTTGGAATCTTGATTTTACTGCTCCGTGGATGGCTGTGGCTGCGCAATATCAAAATACCGAGGAGTGGCATTAAAGCAATGGAAGATATAGTAATAAGCTCAAAGCACACAAGTGTTTACACAATTCCTCAAGCGGGTAAAATAATACACTCCTAGTTAGTGTGTCGCTTATGTTGCGCACAGTAATGCTACATCTACGGAAGGAATCTTACGGACTCGCGCGTACGGACATAAGCATGCGAGAAAGATGGCTCGCTGAGGACTGATTGATCTGTTTTTTTTTTTTGAAGATTCGTGGACTTCTTTCGTAGTATATATGTGTACGGAAAAAAATGTTCATGAAAACCGTTTTTTAACAAGAATCTTTTGTAAAGTCTGATAATTGATAAAGAACACGAGCGTACGTACATCATGAAGCCATCTTTCCTGGCAAATAAATAAAGTTAGGCCATGTTAAAAAGAAGATACATATACATACATACCTGACGTCTCGTTTCTTGTCCATTAGGCCGCTTCTAATCAGATCGATTAGGGCCGGCCGGCGCCTCCTCCCTCCTCCTAATTGATATATATCAGCGGATTTAGTGTGTACACGGCTGCCGATATATGTATTATTAGGTCGACCCTGGTGAGATTGTTATATAGCACACGGCCGATCGTCGGTTATATACGAGTCCAATCCCAAACTTCGGCCCTGACACTGACCAAAGGAACATCAGAAGTACTACAAAGGGAGGAGGAATCCGTCTCTGTGTGGTATAGGAGCTATATGTCTAGATCGTGTCCGAGTCTATGTCTTACACGAACGTGCCAGCAACAACGATCGATCGAGCTAGCTAGCTATATATATATCTACACAGGTTAGTTTCGGGCGCGGGGTCCTCCGCCAGGGTCTACTTCTCGACGACGGCACGGTGAAGAACAGCTCTCTCCCTGCCGACACGCTCGAGATACTCCTCATTGACAACTCTCTCGTGCTCAAGAAGGCCCGCGACATCTGCAGGGTGCTTGACAGGAGCCACACTAGTGCAGAACGGTCCATTGGTCTCGATTGGTAAGGCGATTTAGTCCCGATTACCCAACCAGGACAGGGCAATCATCGGGACTAAAGCCCGAACATTTAGTCCCGGTTGCCCCACCAACCGGGACAAAGAGCGTACACGTGGCCGCTACTCTGTGCGATGGGGGAGGAGCAACCGTCCCGGTTCGTAATACGAACAGGGACAAATAAGCTTCTGTCGCGGCAGAGAATTCATTTTGGCAACTTTTGTTGCCGCGGCGGCATTTTGGCCACTTTTTGTGCCGCGACAGAGAATTCATTTATGTTGTTTTATTGTTTATTTAGTGTTGTGCACTTATCAATGAAGGAACCATTATATTACACAATATCATCATGACAATATTATATTCGATACACGGATCGAGTTCATGCACTACCAAGTTCATCAGCCGGCTCATCTGATGCCCGTTCTTCACCTCCTTCCTCTCCATTGTCTTCCATTGCGGTATCACTGTATTCAAGAAACATATGATGATAGTTGTTATCATCATCTTCTTCTTCACCATCTTCCATCATAACCCCTCTTTTCCCGTGCTTGGTCCAGCAATTATAGTTGGGCATGAAACCTTTCATAATTAGGTGGCCGCGAATGATTTTCGAGGAAGAGTACTCCTTGTTGTTCCGACATTGAACACATGGACAACATATAAAATCATTCTCTTTGTTTGCTGTAGCCACATCGATAAATTTATCCACGCCTTTCATATACCCGGGTACGCGCCGGTCATCGTACATCCATTTCCTACCATTCATCTGCATCATATAAGTAAGTTTATCAAAAAAAAGGACATCATAAATAGTGAAATGACCAATTCACATCGACACATGCATTGTATCAATGACAGAGAAAAGATAAGATTGCTAACCTCGATCGAGGAAAATAAAGAGGAGAAAGCTCAAGTGCGTCTCGGACACCTTCTATATTTTTGTTCTATGAGAAATTGAACGGGATCATTCACTCAAACATTTCATCTTACACCTTGAATGCATGCATAGGGGAAAAAAACTAGCACACCCCTCACACCTTCCACCAAGAAAAAACAGAGTGGAGGCGGAGGGCTGGGGCGTTGCATTTATAGAGGGCGGGAGCATACGACTAAAGGTGTGTGCCACGCCACGTGGCTGATGCCCAACCTTTAGTCCCGGTCTGTGTTACAAACCGGGACGTATGCCCCCCTACCAACCGGGATGCATGCCTCCTGGCCCCGTGCTCGATCGAACCGGGACGCGTGCCAGCATTAGTCCCGGTTCGTGGCGGAACCGGGACTAATGCTGTTAGGAGGCACGAATGGATAGCCTTTTTTCTACTAGTGCCACCTGAAACCCAGCCAGGTGGTCGCGTCGGCGTCCCACATCGCCGGCCAGATCGGCGTTGTCACCGGCGTCGACACCTTGCTCGACCTGGCGGAGCTCGACAACCATGGCGTAGCGACCCGGCTCATCAAGGGTGTGTCCACGTCCAGCGTGCGACGCGTCAGGAGCCTCAACCTCGGCGGCTCGTCGTGTCCAAGTATGGCCCATGGCTCGGCCGGGTTGTCGAGGTATCCATCGATGTCGACGTCCTGTTCGACGACGGAGCCATGTGCAGGATTACCCGCAAAGTCCAAGATGCTACATGGAGTATATCTCCAGCTTTACCGCCATCAAATGAACTGTGACATCTACCTGGGGTTGATCGTCACCGGGGAAAACCCATCTTCCCTCTTCAAGGCGGGACAGTGGCTTAGTGGCTACTGGAATCCTGGTCGTAAGGTAGGCACCGCCATCAAGATGGAGACGTCGGGCATCCTCGTCTACTGGATTGCGTCAATGCATTGTGGCATGGATAAGGCGCTTGTCGAGGCATCCGCTCCTCCGGCGTACCAGCACACTGATGACTTGGCATTCTTCTGCCCTGCATCCAGATGCAGCTGGGGGGTAGCTGATCGCTGCTTCTTTCGAGAACCTAGTTGTTCCGCCAAAACCAACAATGGGGATGGTGCTTGTTCTCATGATCAGGAGGAAGATGAGGATGAGGAGGACGACGACTCATCCTCCGAAAACAATCATGACGTGATTGATGATGACCAAGAAGCACCAATTACGAAGCAAGACGGTGTAAATTTTTACCAGAAGCAACAGAGGAAGGTCTTCTTCGAGAGACACATACACAGGCACATGCGACGCCCGCAAGCCAGGAGGCATGTGGAGGTGGAGTTCCCCATGGTCGTCGCCGGCACTAGCACCTCCGTCGATGTGCTATGGCAGGACGGCACACTGCAGCATGGCATACCTTCGGCGACCCTCGTCCCCTTTGATATCTTGAATGAACAAGAGTTCCTACCTGGACAATACGTCGTCGATAACCTGATTCCTCTTTACATGACAATACGTCGTCGATAACCTGATTCCTCTTTGTTCGGCTCCAACAACTAGGATCAATGGATGACCGGAGTAGCGTGGCGTTACATGACAAAAAGAAGAATATTGCTGATCTTTCGTGGGTGGGCCGTGTTGTTGACCTTCCTGGTGAACACGTGGTCCAAGTCAAGTGGGGTGATGGCAGCATATCAACAGTATGTGGATATATTCTTTTGTCTAACTTACTAAGTTATAAGTACACTCTGTAGTCTCTACTTAGCCCATGCATTAGCTGTTTTTGACTTGATTGAGCGTGTCCCAGGTGTCGCCCGATGAGATCGTTGTCGTCCATGAGGAGCACTTCATGGATTTGTGGACTGAAATGGGAGACTGGATGGAGGACGATGGCGTCGATGATGCACCTGAAGAACCGGTGGCTGCAAACACGGTATCTATCCTTCTAACCTTGTCCACTTGGCAAACAACTCGTGTGGCTACGTGTGTTGAAGAGTTAACTTACAT
Organism: Avena longiglumis; assembly: GCA_030063025.1. Classification (NCBI taxonomy): domain Eukaryota; kingdom Viridiplantae; phylum Streptophyta; class Magnoliopsida; order Poales; family Poaceae; genus Avena; species Avena longiglumis. The sequence continues at coordinate 1,685,194 of CP125974.1, read as the reverse complement.
GTAATTTTAGGAGAATGATCTACACAATCTAGCAGATGACAACATTGTCGCAAACGAAGATCCGACGTCGAAAAGGACAAGCCTTTTGGGTTCTGTAGTCTGGTCTTTGCTCCGACTGTCTGGCGACATGGTGGCTCGAGCTAAGGGATTCCTGCCCAACCGGCAGGTGCCGTCACCGTCCTTGTTACCATGCTCAGAGGCACCTGCACCAGCAACGGAGACCATCGCTGCTGTGGTGACAAGGAACGTTGTGGATGTGAACTACCACAATTTGGCCAAGGATGGAACGAAGGCCTTAGATACCACCGGCTCCAGTGACGAATCGTTCAGCTTCCCACGTTTCGATGTATTGCAGAACACCCCCGAGGATCACCATTACCTTGACAACCCAGACCAGGTAATATTCTATTTTTTAGAAAATGAACAAGTATGTAAGATTAGGGTGAAAAAAAATTATAGCCACACTAGGTACATTAGGATATCGTTATAAACCACATGCTAAACTATGACGATTCTTTCTGTTTTGCAAAGCCGTTAATTTGTACTGATAATAATAGAACCTTAACTAACGCTATTTTTAAGGAAATGCAGGGCGGCAGTCGTCGGTGTCAAGCTTCATGCACTAGCCAACACAACCAGAAGTCCAAACTGATGGAAAGGGCTAGTGCAATCCACTTATACACTTCAACACCCCCTCTCACGTGTGACGGGGAGAAGTCAGCACGTGCAACCGGAAGAAAGCGATGGCGCGCGAAACTCACGTATGACTCAAGGGGCCTATACGTGAACACAGACGGGTCAACAGCAATACCGGAAGAGAGCGACGGCGCGCGAAACTCACGTATGACTCAAGAGGCCTATACGTGGACATAGAGGGGTCAACAACAATTTTTAGGATAAATTGCGAAAGCCAGGACTCGAACTCGAGACCTTAGGCTCTGATACCATGTCAAGCTTCATGCACTAACCAACGCAACCAGAAGTCCGAACTGATGGAAAGGGCTAGTGCAATCCACTTATACACTTCAACAGTCGGAAGAGTTGGGCCAAGGCAGTACAGAAGGAATGGAAAATTTTAGAGAACGACTTACCAGTTTATGAGGTACACAACTAAATGCATGGTCCATGGTTGCAAATGAATACCTATAACAATTTTATGTGCAGAATGTTGGATTTGATGCTGGGAACTACACTCTTCCTGGGTTCGGTTGCATGTTAAATAGATCGGTAACAGCCGATCGTGGCAGGTATAAGAGTCCTAGACGGTATCGTGTTGGAGTACTACTCCATACACGACCCGTATGTATACATAAAATGTTACATCTAATACCCCCCCTTAATCGAAACCTGAGAGAAGTTGAGATTACGTTTAAACTCATCTAGTTTCTTATTACATAAAGTCTTGGTGAACCCATCTGCAATCTGATCCTTGCTAGAAATAAACCTGACATCAAGTTGCCGAGCAGCAACCCTTTCTCGAACAAAGAAGAAATCAATCTCAATATGCTTCGTCCTAGCATGAAAAACTGGATTAGCAGACAGGAAAGTGGCACCAAGATTATCACACTATAGACACGGTTTTTCTGATAGGGAGACACCAAGATCACGAGCAAGAGCCTCAACCCAAATTAGTTCAGCTGTAGCATTAGCGATAGATTTGTATTCAGCCTCTGTACTGGAGCGAGATACAGTTTCCTGTTTCCTAGCACTCCAAGAAATAAGATTATGACCAAAAAATATAGCAAAACCACTTGTAGAGTGTCTATCATCAAGATCACCTGCCTAATCAGCATCAGAGTATGCACTGAGAAGAGTGGAGTTGGATGGCTGAAAAGTAATTCCAAGTTGTTTAGTGTCATTTATGTACCTCAAGATCCTTTTTACAGCAGTCTAGTGAGCATTAGTAGGAGCATGAAAGTATTGACAAACTTTATTGACAGAGAAACATAAGTCTGGTCTTGTCAAAGTAAGATACTGAAGAGCTCCAACAACACTTTTGTACTGAGTGCTATCCTCAGAACCAAGAAGAGTACCCTCAGTTAAAGACAACTTGTCATTTACTGCAAGCGGTGTAGGGCATGATGAACAATGTGTCATACCTACTCGCTGAATTATGTCATTGGCATATTTTTTTGATTCAACAAGATCCCATTGGAGTGTTTATGAACCTCAAGACCCAAGAAATAATGTAAGTCTCCAAGATCTTTGAGAGCAAAATATGTACTAAGAGTGCGGAGTAAATCTGATATAGCGGAGTCAGAGGAGCTGGCCACAATAATGTCATCAACATATATGAGAAGAAACATAGTAATACCTTCCTTTCTAAACAGAAACAAGGATGTATCAGCCTTGGATGGTGGGAAACCCATAATACGAAGCTTGGAACTAAGACGAGAGTACCATGCTCTTGGTGCCTGTTTCAATCCATATAAAGCCTTATCAAGTTTACATATGTAGTTTGGAGTAGCGGAAGACTGGAACCCTGGTGGTTGTTTCATATAAACCTCCTCTTCCAGAACACCATGTAAGAACGCGTTCTTTACATCTAGCTGCCTTAAATACCATCCTTTTGATACTGCTACACAGAGAACAAGCCTAATAGTGGCAACTTTGACAACATGATTAAATGTGTCTTCATAGTCAATACCATAACGTTGTTTAAATCCTTTTGCAACTAGTCTTGCCTTATACCTGTCAATACTGCCTTCAGCAAGCCTTTTAATACGGTACACCCACTTACAGTCAATCACATTTTTCTTGGAGCTGGGTGGTACAAGATGCCAAGTATGATTTGAAATAAGAGCATCATATTCCTCCTGCATGGTCTGCTTCCAATTGTTATGAGACAGAGAATCTTTTAAATTTTGTGGTTCTCCTGTTGTCAACAACATAGCATACCTGATAGTACCATCAGTATATTTTTTCGGCTGTCTAATATCTTTTTGCAGACGTGTCTGAACACCAGTGGCAGGAGGTTGCGTAGACACAGGCGGCGCAGAAGATCCGGGCACCTGCATCTGCATAAGAGCGGGAGAATCCTTATAATTATTGCTCATGTTGCTGTCCAACGTAGTGTTCCTGGCACTGTCCGCGTCGCTGTCCGCAGCGCGGTAGCTGTCTGCGGCGCTGTCAGAGGAAGACAGCAATGAAGCAGAGCCAGGCGACCCAGGCGGCGTAGGCGTGTGCTGTTGGCGCGGAGGAGGAGAGCGGGCAGAGCCAGGGGACCCGGGCGACGTGGACGTGTGCTGTTGGCGCGGAGGAGGCGAGCGGCCCCGGCTCGGGCAGGTAGACGCATCCCGCGTCGCGTTGGTCCGTGCATCAGGGGAAAACGGGAGGGAGTCGGACAGTCCTTGCAGAGGCGTGTCAGGCATGGAGTCCCGCGCAGAACCAGGCGCACGGAGGTTGTCAGGCAGGCGATCCGAGGGAGATTCCTGGCGCAGATAGTCCTCAGGGTCGCTCCGGTCGGTCCCTGTTGCTGTGTCTTCTTGTGAACCATTATTTGATGTGCTAAAAGCACTATTTTCCTCAGAATTTTGTCCCAAATTTGGAGACAAAGGTGGCGCGACGACAGGAGGAACCTGTAGTGGAAGAACAACAGGAACAATTGGCAAGTATTGATCATTAGTTTTCACACCCCCATCTTGGGAGACCGGGTTGGGTGTGTCAGTTGGAAGGAGAAGAATTTCCTCACGGAGCCGCCGGCCGGCATTAGGATGTAACTCAGAAAAAGGGAAGATGTTTTCATCAAACACAACATCACGGGAGACATAGACACGGCCAGTAGTAACATCTAGACATTTGACTCCTTTATTTCTAAAACTATAACCGAGGAAAACACACCGTTTGGAGCGAAAGGAAAGCTTGTGTTTGTTGTAAGGACGAAGGTTAGGCCAACATGCACAGCCAAAAACACGGAGAGACTCATAGTTTGGTTTTGCATGAAGAAGTTTTTCCATAGGAGACTCAAGATTAAGAACCTTTGTAGACAACAGATTTATAAGAAACGTAGCAGCAATAAAAGCATCATCCCAATACTTGAGTGGCATGGAAGAGTTGGTAAGTAAAGCAAGTCCAACTTCAACAATGTGACGGTGTTTGTGTTCAGCAGAACCGTTTTGCTGATGAGCATGAGGGCAGGATACATGATGAACAATGCCTACACGTTAGAAAAACTTATTCAACTTTTCATACTCACCACCCCAATCAGTTTGCATGGTCAGAATTTTGGTACCAAACTGGCATTCAACATATTGTTGGAAATCAAGAAAAACTTGATACACATTAGAACGTTTCTTAAGAAAATAAATCCAAGTATATTTGCTAAAATCATCAATAAAGCTTACATAATATGCATGTTTGCCTATAGATAGAGGAGCAGGACCCCATACATCAGAGAAAAATTGTTCCAAAGGAACTTTAGAAACACTAGTGGAAACAGGATAGGGAAGCTGATGACTCTTAGCCAGTTGGCATGAATCACATATGTAAGAATTTATTTCTGGAGTATAAGACAAATTATTCTTCTTAAGGACTTGATGAACAATAAAGGATGGCGGATGCCCTAGACGACGATGCCATGTAGAGGATGAAGGCTTGATGGTGACAAGAGCATGCTTGGAGGATGACCCCATGGAGACTGGAATAAGAGGATAGAGACCACCTTCACACGGACCTCTAAACATTATTTGTTGTGTGGCCTTGTCCTTAATCAAGAAAAAGAAAGGGTGAATTTCAATATAGGCATTGTTTTCTAGGGTAATTTTATGTGCAAAAAGCAAGCTCATAGTTGCATCAGGAACATGAAGAATATTTTTGAGTTTGAGGGAACATTGTCGGGTGTGCAAAACTGAATGACCAATGTTAGCAATGTCCATACCTTGTCCACTAGCATTGTGAACCTGATCACATCCATGATAGGTTTCATGAGTATGAAGCTTGTTGAGTTGTCCTGTGGTGTGGTTGGTAGCTCCTGTATCAATCACCCAATTGGAGTCCACTCCATAAGCACCTTTAGTGTCCTTAGGAGTGTCATCATCATCACTAAAACGCCACCAACAATCCCCTGCCGCATGTCCTTCATTTTTGCAAATCTGACAGATAACGCCTTCCTGCCATGGTGTGGCAACACGGCCACGGTCCTTGCGCCCTCCTTTGCGGTGCCCCTGATTGTTAGGGCGCGAGTTATCTTGGCGCGCCGGCTGAGGAGGTGGGCGCGCTGGAGGAGATGGAGGTGGGCGATAGAAGTGTTGGGTGGGTGAGATATATTCTTGTGGAGGGGTTGGGAAGGGTAACAGTGGTGGTTGATAGGGCATGATAGGAGGGTGATAGGGATTGTATGGGATTGTTGGAGGGGTGGTGTATGGGGGCTGATACGGTTGGTAAGGGGGCTGATAAGGGGTATAGGATGGGGGCGGTGGACCATAGGTATATGGCGTGGGTGTAGGTGGTGGTGTGGGACGGGAAGGAGCATCATAGGGGCGACGAGAGGCAGCATTTACCGAGGATGTAAAGGAACCAGGGGCCTGGACAGAAGAAAGGAGCATGTTGTCACGATTTTCACAAGCCAAGAGTTGGGAGCACATGTCCTGAAGAGTCGTCGATGGAACGGCATTGATAGCTGAAACAAGATGGTTGAACGATCCATCCAATCCGTTGAGGATGTAGTCCTTGAGTCCATCATCATCCACGGGCTTGCCGACAGCAGCAAGCTCAGAAGCAAACCCCTTCATCTTGGTGATATACTGCTGAGCGGTGAGATCAAATTTCTTGGTGTTTGTAAGGGCTCCACGCAGACTAGAGACCTTTGATTTGGACTACGATGAGTACAGGGAGAATAGGGCAGCCCACACATCTGCGGCGTGATGAAGACCAAAAACATGGAGAAGAATATCTTCGGACAGAGAATTGACAAGAAAGCTGACAACCTGCTGATCACGCGTGATCCATGCGTCATAGGCAGGATTAGGTATGGTGATCTTCTTCTGGTGTTCATCCTCAACGTCGAGAGTCTCGGGAGGAGCTTTGGAAGTGCCCTCAAGATAACCCATGACACGAGCTCCACGGAGGGTAGGCAGGGCTTGAGTCTGCCAAGACAGAAAGTTGTCGCGGGTGAGCTTCATGGCTGGAGGGGTGCCAACGGAACTGACAGTCGAGGAAGATGAAGATGGCGTGGAATAGGTAGGGGAAAAGGAGATCTAGGTGTAGAAATCTTTGTTTGGAGGAAGATTGTCGAGGTGAAGCAGCGGCGGCGGTGGAGAGCACCACGGCGGCGGCGGCAGCTAGGAGAGGGAAGGGAGGGGGCTCTGATACCATGTTGGATTTGATGCTGGAACGATACACTCTTCCTGGGTTCGGTTGCATGTTAAATAGATCGGTAACATCCGATCGTAGCAAGTACAAGAGTCCTAGACGGTATCGTGTTGGAGTACTACTCCATACACGACCCATATGTATACATAAAATGTTACATGTAATACAGAAACCATCTACGTACAAGAGTTTGAGGACCGAATGGACCTGCTCCGGGTAGTGATGGTGGGCGCGAGCGGGACGCCATACCATCATGGACTATTTTTCTTTGACTTGCAACTACCGCACTCCTACCCAGTCGTGCCACCCCAAGTGTACTACCACTCCTTCGGCCTACGCCTTAATCCCAACCTCTACGAATCTGGGACCGTGTGCCTCGGTCTCCTAAACACATTTGGCGGTGAGGGCACCGAGGTTTGGTCACTGGTGACATCAAGCTTCCTCCAAGTTGTTGTCTCAATCCAGGGTCTTGTCCTCAATGACCAACCATACTACAACGAGGCGGGATACGAGACCCTAGTCGGAAAACCAGAGGGACGCTGCAACGCTCTGCCCTACAGTGAGAATGTTTACCTGCTCACCCTCCGGACCATACTCCATCTGTTGCGTCGTCCGCCTCAAGGATTTGAGGAATTTGTCAAGGATCACTTCCGCCGTCAGCGAAGGTCTGTGCTCAGGACATGCGACTCGTGGCTGCAAGGATGTGTTGTCGGTGATTCTCATGCCATTAAAGCGGGTAGGGAGCAGCCGTGCTCAACCGGGTTGAAGCTTGCACTCGCCAATGTGGTGCCCAAACTCGTCGAAGCCTTCATAGAGATCGGTACCGAGGGGTGTGAAGAGTTCCAGAAGCATATGGCACTCGGCACCACACACTAGATGTATGTCACGGCTATGGCCAAGTCGCTTTATCTTGTAATTATTCACATGAGCATGGCAAATATTGCACTCATAGTCATTTTAACTGATTATTATAGTCATTTTTTCTACCTCCTCCTGGCATTTCAAAAAAAATCCAGTATCTATTTGTTCTTTCATGCGTCTCAACTCTCCCTTTCTCTTTGTTGTCTCCGAATATCTTGGGTCTGTCTACGCTCGGCAACATACAGCAGCAGGGCATCCAAGTCACGGTTTACTCTGCCAGTGGCTACTCGTTGGGTTCCGACCAACTACCTGCTAGTTACTATTGCTACCACATACGTACATAGGTACTGCAAAGGGACGGTGATGGGTTTGTGCCCCTTGATGAAGAAAGCACTGTCCGCACGGACCTTAGCCATGTCTGCATGGACCTCATCCCCGTCCGCATGGACCTTATTAGCCATGTTGCACCTTTGGTGGACATAAATGCCATCTTTCCGATGAAACTGAGCAAGAGATTGAGCAAGCCATAACTCTTGTACTGTTTTTTATTACTCTTGCATTTGCTTCATTAGCATTTAAAAAAATTCCTAGTATAGCAGCAGCTGATGCATATCTGAACCTGTTCAATATACACTACAATTTCTTCTCCTAAATGGCTTGCGGGTCATTATGAATATTTACATAACATCGGTACTGTTTGATAAAGAATGTGAAATGTTTGGTCCTAATCAAAGTTTGTGCCCTATTCAGGCAATGCAATTGTGGTTGTCAAGCGTACAAGAAAAGGTGCAAGGCTAGAAAGGATGACTAAGTTGCTGGGTACCAAGGTGACGGTCGAAATTGCTGAAGGGGTGAAGGGTCCTAAGAAGCCTTTGCTGGCTGCAAAGTTTGCTTCAGAGTGTGGATTCACTGCAAGAACCCATACACCAGTTATTCCCCACTTCAAGGAATCCATACACCAACCAGATTAAGGACTACATCGGCAAAGTTAATGCAAGTTACTTGCTTCTTTGTTGAATGTTTTTTCTTTCTTTCTGTTACAACTTTCATATGATCGGTCATCATGTCTTTTCCTTGTTTGCTTTCTTTGTAGGTAAATTTTTTATATGGACACCAACTCGCGGAGTATTCACGAAGCATGCACTGATAAGCTGCAGAAAATAACAAAGAATAGGCGGCACCAGATCAAGAAGCTGACAATGTAAATGCTAATGAAGTTAGCATCAAGTCTCCTATGAAAGGCATGTCGGATGATGAATGGCAAATGCTGGTGAAGTGGTGGTCCATATGAGGACATGTTATGTCTCTACATGTGCTCTTGGTCTCATTACGTGTATCGTCTTTGATGAATCTGCTGATATTTGCATGTACATGCTCTCAGCTTTTGTTCACATGCATGTGATCATCTGTTCTTCATTGATGTATATGTGTGGCATCTTTTTAACATGTAGTTGTTGGTCTATATTTTGCACCTGTTATGTAGTGCTAGCACATGGTAATAGTCTATTTTTGTAGAAAATTTGTGAATCAAACAAGGAGAATAGAATGAAGGTGAAGTTTCAGCAGAAGACATATTCAAGATCCTACGCAGCTCATATTTATGCCACTGTAAAAACAAAGCATGTTTTCTCTTTATTAGGCCCAAGTAACTTTTGTCTCAAAAGCTTGCGGTTCAATTCTCGTTGAATGACATTTTAGAAGGAGGAACGCAATGGTGAGGAGCTGAACGCGGTTGACTTGTTCAAGGCCACACAACAACACCAAGAATGGCTTTTCAGAGTCCGCTAAGATCGCTATTGTAAGTCATTTGAAGTGTTGTGTTCTCTTCTAATAGAATACCTTTGTTGTTTGATTCGTCTTAATTGTATCTTATATCTATTCATGGAAGGCTGAGATGGAGAGGAGGATGGATGCCCCAGTACCTGAAGGTCAATATCCAATGTTCGATGTCCAAGTTGTTGTTGAAGTGTTGACGGAGAAATGCTTGTTAAGCATGTTCTTGATGAATGTTGGGTTGTAGTCAAGGTCATCGGGCACCAAGTCTACTGCTGTAGCTGCCCATGTTCGTGACCTCAAGGAGCAACTAGCAAGGTCCGAACTGCAAGGTAAAGCTATGCGAGAAGAAGTTCGAAGAATCAAAAGCCGCACAAGCTGCCCGAGACGAGAAGTATGAACTGCTGTTGAAGAAGCATCAAGAACAAGATGAGAAGTTTGCTCACTTGATGGCACCGTTTGGAGCTAAGGCTACTTTTGGTATGATGACGAGTTATGCGAACAAGTTCTAGGATCCAGGTGTTGCTTCAGTTTTGGACTAGTTTTGCACTTGATGGCACTGTTTTGAACTTATCTATCGGTTGTGTGTTGGATGCCATGTGTTGGCTATCATTTTTTGGTCCTGGAATATCTTTGGCTATTGTTTTGGATGCCATGTGGAGTATCTTGTTTCCTGTTGAATTGTGAAACAATTGATGCGAGTTATATTAATTATGTGCTGAAATATTATCTTATGTGTTATGTTGTGCTATTATCTGCTTTTATTATTATTGATATTTGTTAAAATCATTATTTGAATTTATAATCTTTGCCCAAATACTATAGAAGTGAAACGGCTCAAATACTGGAAAAATAATTGGGTTGTGAATAGTCCATGGTCCAAAAAATAATGGACATATTTCGAAGAAAAAATTATATAAATTCGGAAATTATAAATGAATTGGGTAGTACAAGGGCCAAGATTCAAAAACAATCGAGTTGTAAAAAGGCCAAGGCCCAAAAAGAGTTTGACGAGTGTTGATTTCGTCAATGCCTAATGTTATGGACTTGGGTTTTGGAGAAGATGGGGATGCTGGAGATCGCGGAACGGTTAAAAGACAAGCAACACGGGACACGAGGCTTACCCAGGTTCAGGCCCCCGGAGGGAAAACCCTACTCATGCTTGTCTGCTCTTGATTATAGCGAAACCGAAGGTTATAGGGATACGCAGATGCAATCTAGCATGAAGGTGTGTATGCGATGGTGGAAGAGATCCTTCTCGCCATATCCTCCTGACCTTTATATATATAGGCAGGTCCCGGGCTTAGGTCAAGTCGGTTACAAATTAGGGTTTGTACCCTTTGAAATTCTATCTAATCTAGACTTGTCCTCCAAGGAGTCGAAAACGTCATGGGGTTGGGCCACTCGAATTCTTCATGGGCTGCGTGTCTTGACGTGGGCCTTCCTTGGAACGGACCGGGTATACCAATGTTATGTACCCGTGGAGTTTATCCATGTCAGTAGCCCCCGAGTGTTCAGACGAATCGTAGATTCGGCTGAGAATTCTTCAGTCTTTCGGGTGCAGTTTCAGCCTGTTATTTTAAAGAGCAACTGTTTTTAGTTCATAGGGATTGTTCATGCGTGTGTATGGCTCCCCCGACGGATCAGGGCCAATTAACTGTCATAGGACAAAACAACACGATCTTCATCAAACTCGAGTCCCCGGACTCGAATTCGGAACAATCACTAGTGTGATTTGACTCAGACCGTTGTGGACTTACAGGAGTCGAATCCCAGTGATTTTCAAGTGATGTACCCAATGCGTTCGTCAGGATTTTTTATCGTGCCTGTTGACACGGGAGTTTACTGGCAGAGCGCAGTCAGGTGCGTTACTAGGCCATCAGATGATATCTGTAGGGCTTATCTTTGTGTCGCAGGCACATTATCTGAAATTTTATCACCACGGAGGTGTTTCGGGTGGCCAAGGAGATTGCTTCTCACTTAGCGTTTGTTTGGCCAAAGTTGCCAAAAATATTTTGTCATATTTGATCCGAAAAGACGCAGTTGAATAATTCATAGGGTGCGCGGCCAGCGCTCCCTATAGGAGTATCCCCCGAGTGTCTGTTCGAGTCATAGACTCGAGCAGAGACTTTAGTTTAGTTGTTTTTAGCTGAGGTCCGAAGGACACAATTTTTTCGGATGCTCAACCAATCCTCCCTATGGGAGTAGCTCCTGAGTCCGTAGTGGAGTCGCAGACTCGACGTAGGACTCGAAGATATTTGCGAAGTGTAGTTACCTTAGTCATTTCTTAGGTGCACGGCCAGCGCTCCTGATAGGAGTAGCCCCGGAGTAGTTTCTCGAATCGTAAATTCGAGTAAGTACTTGATTGATCAGCCGAAAACTTCCAGCCGTTGTTGGCTTAGCCTTGATGACGACACTGCTGACGATTGGTGATCTCAACCGTATGCGGCAGCAGAGATGATGCGACGAGACGATTGTGGGTCCCACCGCCTGACTTGAAGTTGACTAGTCATGCGCGGACGTGGCGAAAATTACGGCGTCTCCTCAATTTCCGTGCGTAGTGGATGGCGTGCTGGCGACGGTTCGGTGTAGTGTTGACACGTGTAGGGTTATATTTGCGGTGCGCGCTAGGGCTTCTGGATCAACAGCTCATGTGCGTCGTCTTCGTCCTTTTATACTGTAGGTAAACATTATTTTCTTTTACCCTGTGTCATTTTTCCATCTCTATTGCCTCCATTTTCGCGAGCTTCGCTGCGCTTCACTCTGCTCTGGATATTCTTCGTTGTTTTCCCTCTTCCTTCTTGCACGCGCACCGTCACCGTCACCGCTACAAGATGGGCAAGACCAAGAAGACCGCTGCCGGAGATGGGTCGAGCACCGCCGGCGGCGGCAAGAAGATCGCCACAATATCCCGCGCCACTGACGGCGGGTGGAAGCGCATAGAGATGCGCGACGGGGCTTGCGCAAGCTGCGCAATTCTGGGCTGATTCCCTAGAACAAGGAGGACGCAATCCTCCCCGGCAACGAGGTAATCCCGCGCCCACTCGAAGGGTTTCAGCTCATGTTTTACGCCTTTTTCATCTCTGGTATCTCTCTTAATGTTCATGATTTTCTTCGTGGACTCCTCTTATTTTACGGGATTCAGTTGCATCATCTGTCTCCCAATTCTCTCCTCCATATCGTCTGCTTCATCACTCTTTGCGAGTGCTGGCTCGGTATCGAGCCGCACTTTGACCTCTTTCGGAAGCTCTATTCCGCGAAAAGGTAGTCCGGCACTAGCGGAGTCTATCCGCTCGGCGGCTGCATCATCTCTATTCTATCCTCTATTCTTTTCTTCTCCTTTTCTATGTGCGAGTTCGTCCAGTATTGGCGGAAGAAGTGGTTTTACATCCGCGATGCCAAGTTGTACGGACAAGATTCTGGCCTCGCCCCTTTCGACTCCTCTCCGAAGATTACCCCGAAGAGATCATGGAAAAACCACGTCTTGGAGGGTGAAATGGCGGAGGTGGAGGAGCTCTACCGTCGCGTGGAGGCGCTCCAGATGGTGGCTCGGAAAGAGGTCAATGGTGTGGACATCATCCGCACCTTCCTCAAGCGTCGGGTGCAGCCGCTCTAGGCGAGGGTGCATCCGATGTTTCTCTATGCTGGCCGCAACGACCTGACAAGGGTCTCATCCGAGGAGTTGTCCCAGGGTGATCTTAATAGAGCCATTCGGCCTCTACTGAAGAACAAGGCCGACGAGGACCTCCCAGGGAAATCCTTGACCGTCCCCTTCAGTGCTGCAAATGCAGTTCCTCAGGTGTAGACTTGTGTCCTGCGCGTTGTGTTTTTTCAAGTGCTTTTTGCAACCTATAGCGTTAATAATCTTCTGTCTTTGATTTGCAGGATTTCAAGGTAGTGGGAATGATGCCCCCTCTGCCTGAGAAGTTACTGTTTGCGCCGGATAACGTAGTTGTGGACTCTAAGTCCGAATTTCCTCCGGCTTAGTCGCCTACTGCAGATGCTCCCGAGGCGAGTGAATGACGGACCCGAAAGCGCACCCGGAGCGAGTCTTCGGATGCGCCTACCCCTCCAACTCCAAGAGGTCCGCCGTTCCTCGAGCATCATGGTGAGGATGAGGATGCGTCGTCTGCACCTTTTCCTGCCGTGCCTCTTCAGGCGGTGGATCCGCAGCCGCCGGCCAAGAAGAAGAAGCAGAAGGAGGCTCCCGTCTTCAACTTGTCGGACATTGAGTCGTAAGTTTCTTCGTCTGGCCTTTTTATATTGTTTGTCTATGTAGTCTCGATGTGATGTGAATCTGATATTTGTCTGCAGCAACTCTTCGGAGGAGTCCCTTAACGGGGACACTCAAGAGATTATGGTGGAGTCGAAGCCAACGGCTTCTATTCCCCAGGTGGTGGCCGACTCTAAGGATGGTGTCCCGAACTCCTCTAAGTGAGAGGCTCGGGTGGTCGTGACTCAGAAGGCAGCTCACAAACCTTCGGAGTCCTCACCTGAACACGTAAGTGTTATTTTATGTACTCCATGGGGGAGCCCACGGGACCTTTTAGTTTTGACTTTGGTGATCGCTTTGGGGGGAGCCCCTGAGCCCTTTGTTTATCAACTTGTGTTTATGTTTTCGCTGTAGACCTTTGTGCACGGCGCCAACCTCCTTATCCAACAGTATCTGGCGCTGGAGGCTAACCTGCGGCAGCTTCAAGGTGTGTGACTTTTCCCCCTGTTTTTTGTTCGTCTGCTCCATGGCTTTCTTGTATTGATCCTATATTGCTTCATTTTGCAGATGAAAACAATGATGCGCTCCGAAGGATGAACACTCTCGAAAAGAGCATCGGCCTGGCGGAGAAGAGGGCAGCTGATGCTGCTGATGCCAAGGAGAGCCTGCAGAAGGAGGCTGTCGATCGCGAGCAGTAGCTCGTGGCCGCAGCGGCCGCCCGCGAGAAGGAGATGGCGAAATAGCTTATGGTTGCAGCCAAAGCTATTTCTGGTGAGTTTCCCTTGCCTTGTTGGGTATTGTGTTCTTTTGACTATGGCTTGTCCTTTCTCATTCGGGTCTTTCTCCTTGTGTATTTCAGATGCTTCAGGCATCACGTTTGATCGTGATGCGCTGGAGCATGGAGATGCTTTAGGTGATGCTGCTGCAGTCGAAGGTCGTTGTGCCACCGCCGCGGCCTCCTTGGAGAAATCCAGGAAAGTGCTCGTGTGTTTCTACAAGGAGTTCGTCCCCAAGGGCGTTGTCCTTGACGAAGTCGACGCCCTTGCGGATGCTCTTTCAGAGGAGGCCTCGGCGGAGTACAAGTGCAAGTAGAAGGGCCTTGGCGCTTCCATGGGGCTGGCCATGGCGATGGCGTCTAGAGCTGAGCTGGACCTGTCGCACATCATGTCCCGGATGCCGACGGCTACAGATGGCTCGGAGGTAGCTTTCGCCCTCTTTGCCTCTCGCTATAAGCGCTATGGGCCTAAGCTCATCGATCTCCTGGCTGACTACGCGGTGAAGCAGCAGCAGGAGGTCAAGAGCAGGCAGTCTAGCTCCAAGGTCACACCCGACTATGCCACGAGGTGGCTTTAATGTATATAAGTTATATTTCGAGCTGCTGCCAGAAATGCTTGTAATGTTCATGCTTGGTTTATTTGCCTTCAGGGTCCTTTGGGTGAGGTTCCTATTGTCAGTCTGACTGCTCCTGAGCCGCGACCATCTTTGGATGATGTGCCATAGTTGGATTTTCTTCGCGGTCGTGTATGAAGCTTGGAGAAGGACATCCTTAGCATTCACGGCCACCGGATGTGTGGAAGTCCAAGGCTGAGCAAGCCACGGCCAGGGAGGAGTTCTTTCTTGGGGAGTTGTGGCAGATGAGTGAACAACTTCAATGTGAGTTTTTGGCAGCCGATTGGTCTTGCGGGTGCACCCTCTTTGTATGTTATCTTATTCCGTGCTTGGTGCAGATGTCAATCTCGTTCTGAGGGAAGAGAAAGAGCGCGTCGTGATTTGGATGAATTGCCTGACACAATAGGACCTGGAGGCTGGTGGCTTCTTCTGGATGCACCGCAATCGGGCCATCGTCCTTGAGACGGTGCAAGACAGGCGAGGTCTTCTCTGGTGGCCATCGTCTCCAGGTTCTTCGGGTCCTTAGACAGGCGAGGTCTTCTCTGGTGGCCATCTGGGCTGTCATGTTCCCTTTGGATGTTTCTCCTTCCACCTTTTGGGGCCTTCTTGCGAAATTTCGGGACGTAGGCCACGTCAAAGAGTTGGTGCGGCATAAGCTGATTGCTGGGGTGAAGGCTGCCTTGTCGCTCGTTTGGCTGCATCACCATGATGTCAATCTCGTGGAGGTGGCGACTGGGCGGCCCCTTCGACCGGATGGAACCCTATGGGATATGCTCCCGCATTATGCGGCTGTGGCGCAGCATGCTGAAGATATCGTAGATCTGTTCGAGCAGCGGGCGAATGTAATGCTCCAGAATAGGTAGATCCTGTAAAGAAAAACTTAATGTAAAATTTGTATTTATTTGAGTGGGCTTGTAGTGCCCTTTGTAAAGTGTTATGTGTATATTGGCACGTGGTGCTCTGTAGATTGCATGTCCCTTTCGTTAGCCTGACGTAGTCAGCTACTCGGGTTGTATGCGTTTGTTTTCAGTTGACATAGTCGTCTGGTGAGGCGTAGCCCCCGAGCGTGTTTCAGTGATAAGTAATGTAAAGAAAAAAGATATTTGGGCCAAGTAACTTAGCTTTTATTCATAGCAAACGAGGAGGTACATTGTTCGGCTGAGTAGCCTTGGCTGAATAGCCTTATTGAAAGTAAATGGTAACTAGGGGTAGAAGCGTCATAGTTGTGCGAAGTTCCAGGGGTTGGAGTATTCGAATCCTGATGCGACGTTCATAAGGCGATAGGCGCCACATGGGATGATTTCGGTGACGACGTAGGGTCCTTCCCAGGGTGACTTGAGCTTTTTGGGACGTTCTTGCTTGAGTTGCATGACGAGGTATCCTTCGACGAAGGACCTTGAAGCATGGCCGGCATGGTAGTTCGGAGGCTGCTGGTAGACCGTTGAGCGAGCCGTGGCGATGTCGCGTGCCTCATCGAGTGTGTCGACGGCGTCTTCGGTGACGACGTAGGGTCCTTCCCAGGGTGACTTGAGCTTTTTGGGACGTTCTTGCTTGAGTTGCATGACGAGGTATCCTTCGACGAAGGACCTTGGGCGCAGCCGGCGACTGTGGTAGTTGCGGAGGCTCTGCTGGTAGACCGTTGAGCGAGCCGTGGCGATGTCGCGTGCCTCATCGAGTGTGTCGACGGCGTCTTCGCGTGTGGCTGATGATTCGGCTTCGCTGTAGGCGACGACCCATGGGGCCTTATGGCGTACCTCGGCAGGCAGCACGGCTTCGACTCCGTGCACCATGAAGAAGGGCGTGTAGCAGGTTGAGATGTTTGGCATTATACGCAGGCTCCAGAGAATGGAGGGTAGATCATCTGCCCAGGCTCCCGCAATCCTTTCGAGTGGGCACAGTAGGCGCTTTTTGATGTTGTTCCCTATGAGGCCGTTAGCCTTTTCGACCTGTCAGTTGGCCTGCGGGTGCGCCACCGAGGCGTAGGATATGTTGATACCGAGGTTCTCGCAGAAGGATTGAAATTCCTTTGAGATGAAGTTCGGGCCGTTGTCCGTGATGATGTTGTGAGGCATGCCAAATCTATAGACAATGGATTCGAAGAATATGACGACAGTTTTGCCTCTTTGGTTGGTGATGGGCATGGCCTCGATCCACTTGGTAAATTTGTCGACTGCGACCAGGAGGAAGACGTGACCTCCTAGTGAGGACTTTGGTAGTTTGTCGATCATGTCGAGGCCCCATTGGGCGAAGGGCCAGGCCAGTGGTACGGGCCTCAGCTCGGATCCTGGCGCGTGCGGCTTGTCCGCGTATCTCTGACATGCGTTGCACCTCTGGACGATGTTCTTGGCTTCGTTCATGGCGGTTTGCCAGTAGAACCCAGCTCGAAGATCTCTGGTGACTAGGGCGCGGTTGCCTGTGTGGTGGCCGCAGATACCCTCATGTATGTCCTAGAGGATGCTTTTGCCGTCACCGATAGTGACGCACCGTTGGAGTGCACCCGAAATGCTGCGCTTGTACAGCTCCCCGTTGATTATAGTGAAGGCTTTTGATCAGCGAGATATGCGTCGGGCATCTGTCGGGTCATCGAGAAGTTCATTGTTTATCAGGTACTAAAGGTACAACTGCGTCCATGTCTCTTCAACCGCCATGACCTGGATCAGGCTGACCATCTCGGCCTCAGTGTCGACCTTTTCGGTTCCCTCTTGTCCTTCGGGTGGCGCAGCCCCCGAGTGCTCTGTTTCTTCGGTTGAACCCTTTGTGAATTTTCTTTTGATAGAGGGTATGCAGATTTGTTCAAGGAACACACCTGGTGGCACCCGTGCGCAGGTGGTGCCGATGTTGGAAAGTCTATCGGCTTCTTCTTTGCGTTCCCTTCCGACCTGCCGAAGCTCGCAACCATCAAAGTCCCCTTCGAGAGAGTTGTAGAGAGCGCAGTATGCGATCGTGATGGCGCTAT
This sequence comes from Avena longiglumis, assembly GCA_030063025.1. NCBI lineage: Eukaryota > Viridiplantae > Streptophyta > Magnoliopsida > Poales > Poaceae > Avena > Avena longiglumis. Next base: position 1,667,693 of record CP125974.1, on the reverse strand, counting down.
GAGCGTCACACTCGTTCATCGTCTGTTGGACAACAAGGTTCGAGTCACCATAGATGACGAAGCGCTTTGCACCGCAGATCTTGGCCATCTTCATGCCATGGATGAGGGCCTCGTATTCGGCCTCGTTGTTGGAGGCGCGAAATTTCATATGAAGGACATATTTCATCTTGTCGCCTTGAGGGGACGTCAGTATGACACCTGCCCCTGCTCCAGCCTCGCGCTTGGAGCCGTCGAAGTTCATCGTCCATGATTGAGTCATGTCCGGAGTGTCCGGCAGTTGGAGTTCCATCCAGTGGATGAGAAAGTCAAGGAGGACCTGAGATTTGATGGCCTTGCACCGCTCGTAGATTATGTCCATAGGAGACAGCTTGATCCCCCACAGGGCTACGCGTCCCATGGCTTCGGGGTTATTCAAGATGTTGGACAGTGGGGCGTCATTGACGACCATGATCTGATGCTCCCGGAAGTAGTGGCTCAGCCGACAAGCCGTCATGAATATGCCGTAGGCGAGCTTCTGGTAGTGAGGGTACCTCTGCTTTGTTGGAGTCAGTACCTCGCTGAGGTAGTAGATTGAGCATTGGACTCGATGGGTCTTGCCATCTTCGGGTCGTTCTACCACGAGTACGGTGCTTACCAACTGATGCGTAGCTGCGATGTATAGCAGCAAATGCTCTCGTTCCTTTGGTGTGACCAGGCGGGTGAGGTGGAGAGCAGCCGCTTGAGGTCCTCGAATGCGTTGTCTGCTTCGGGTGTCCACTCGAACTTATGCCTTCTTGATGCTGGTAAAAGGGTAGGGCCTTCTCGCCCATGCGGCTGATGAATCTGCTCAGTGCCGCGATCCGCCCGGCCAGCTGCTAGACACCTTTGAGGTTGTTCGGCTTCTCCATGGCCAGTTTGGCCCTGATTTTCTTCGGATTCGCCTCGATCCCCTATTGGGAGATGAAGTAGCCGAGTAGTATAGGGTTCGCATCATAGAAAACAAAAAAAAATCATACGATGGGAACAACTATGTACCAAGATCTATCTACTTGATACAAACAACGGGCGGATGTATATCCATAGAGAACATACCCTTGAAGACTGACAAAGCTTAACGAGTTAAACTCGTGGTTGATGTAGACTATCTCTTGCAGATCTCAAGATCGAGAGGAAGTCCTTAGCACCGCAACTTAGCGGTGCATCCGTGCTCGCACACACGTCCGAGGCACCGAGCAACCTCCGCCTCCTCGCTCTAGCGATGCAGCGGAAGCACAACTCCTTCTTGCCGAATAGCCACCGGGAACATGTATCTCGCTAGTCCGAGACCATGGGGTATAAATACCATGGGGATGAAGAAATTCCACTCTCGATCCATGGGCCTCAACATAACACTTTAGTAGTTCTGAACCCATCTTTATAATCACCCTGTTACGGTGTGACGTTTGATGTTATCAAGAAACTCTTCCGGTGTTAGTGATTGACATGATCTCATGGTCTAAGGATTAGGATCACTTCATATGTTTTTATAGAAATATAAACTCAATGACTTTGATCGTAATGTATACTTCGGATGAATGTTCATCACATCATTATATTAATGTTGTGACCTCGTTATTAACAACATCCAATTTCCATGATCAGGAAACCTTCATCATCTTGTTCATCAACGAGCTAGTTTATGAGAGAGGCATAACTAGGAACTTTCTGTTTGTTTATTAAACACACATGTATTAACGTTTCCGTATTAATACAATTATAGCATGCAAAATAAACAGCTATCATATACTTGTAATATACATAATAAACACTTTATTATTGCCTCTCAGGGCATATTCCCTTCAAGTAGTTGGCCAGACGGGACGCCGAAGGCGCACTTGTATAGGTTTAGCTTGATCTTGTAATGATCAAGGTTATCAAACGTCTCGCGGAGATCGTCGATTAGCGTCTTGGCCTCCCTGGTCTTGATTACTATGTCATCGACATAGACTTGAATGTTGCGACCAATCTGGTTTTTCAGGCACGCCTGCATGCATGTCTGATACGTGGCACCTGCATTCTTCATCCCGAAGGGCATGGTGTTGTAGCAGAACACGCTGAACGGCGTGATGAACGTCGTTTTCTCCTGGTCTTCGACCTTCAGCCGAATCTGGTTGTAGCCTAAGTAGGTGTCGAGGAAGGAGAGTTTCTCGCATCCTGCAGTCGAATCGATGATTTGATCGATCTGTGGTAAAGGTAAGTGGTCCTTGGAACAGTACTTGTTGAGTGATGTGAAGTACACGCAAATCCGCAGGATGTCCGTGTCCTTTTTGGGGACCAGCACGGTGTTGGCCAACCACTCACTCTCCTTAATTTCCCGGATGAAGTTGGCCTTTTTGGGGACCAGCACGGTGTTTGTTGACTTCGATTCCAACGACTTCAGCTCTTGGTTCGGACAATCGTCGGATCGACTGCTTGACTGGATTCGCGTGAGGGAACACATTGAGTGCGTGCTCGGCGAATTCCCTGGGAACTCCTGGCATGTCCGCAGGACACCATGCGAAGATTTCCCAGCACTCACGGAGGAATTCGACAAGCGCACTTTACTATGCGGGGCTGAGGTCATTGGCGATCAACGCCATTTTGGAGGCGTCTGTTGGGTGGACCTGCACCTTCTTTGTGTTGATCGTGGAGTCGAATGACATGTCAGGTGCGTTTTGCCCGGTGACTGGGGGTGCCCCATTGTCTGTCACCTCTCTGAGCCTCGTGAGCTCCTCCTGCATGCCGAACGACTGGGAGATTCTATTGAGTCTCTGTTGCGGTGGTCGGATCGGGTGAAGCTTCCCTGGACGGTGATAACGCCCTGGGTCCTGGCATCTTCAGTAGCAGGTACGCGTGCGGTACTGCCAGGAATCATGTGAATGCCACGCGCCCGATGATGGCGTGGTACTGTGATGGCTAGTCCACCACTTCGAACTCTAGCTGCTCATGCCTGAAGTTTTTGGGCTGGCCGAAGATGACATCGAGCCATATCTTCCCCAGGGGTATATGCCCTTTCCTAGAACTATACCATGGAACGTTGTGTCTGATTGTTCCAGTCTGCACAGCGGGATCCGCATTGCCGCAAGTATGCTGGCGAACATCATATTAATGCCGATGTCGCCGTTCATGAAGACGCTGCTCATCTCGAACCCTCCGATCTGTGCCTCGAGCACCAGGACAGCATGACCTGGGCGAGGGATCTGGCGTGGGTGATCCGATCGATCAAACATGATGCAGGACTCCGAGCCGCTGAGGTACTCAGGTATGGCTGGTGGAGAGGTCCCGGCCAGGCTGACTTGGCGGGTGATTTTCTTCTGCACCTATTAGTTGGGCGCCCCTTCTGGATCATCAGGGACCCTTTTGGCGGCGGGTATCCGCCTGCACCATTATTTGGTGCTGGTGCGATCGCTGGATTAGACGGTCCGATGGGTGGTGGTGGAGGAGCTCCGTGGGCGATGTCATCTGGTACAGGTGTGGGCCCAAATCTAGGGTTCATGATCTGGCGCCGCATTTGGGTGAGACCCTCTCTAAGCTTCTGGAATTCGCGGAAGTCCTTGAGCATGTGGTTGTCCTTCTTCTTGCCATCCTATTTGTCGATGTAGAAGTGGATGGTGCAAGGACCAGACAACTTGTCGTATGACGAAGGCTCGTCATCACGGCTGCGACGTTGCCACGTCTGTGTGGGTCGCCCTCCGTCACGGTAGTTGCCTCCGCGGTATCCGATGCTACGGTTGTCGTCATTGCGTCGGTCGACTTATCCAGCTGCGACCATGTCGACTCCATCACGATCATCGTATACGTGCGATCTTTATTTGTTGCGGCATTTTTGCCTGCGGCCGTAGTCGTCCTCGTCATCCGAATGCGTTCGATGGATGGAATCCTCGCCATCTGCCCATCGGTTGGCGATATCCATGAGGTGGACGAGCGTCTTGGGATTGACGCGCCCAAGTTCTTCCTTGAAGTCCGGGCGCTTGACACCATCCTTGAAGGCGTCGATTGTTCTTTCTTCGGAGATATGTGCGGCGGAATTCTTGATATGGGACCAGCATAATATGTACGAGCGAATGGACTCACTGGTACGTTGGGTGCAGGCTCGCAGTTCCTCGATCGAGGCTGGCCTCTTGCTGGTTCCCTTGAAGTTGCGGATGAAGCTGTATGCCAGCTCCTCCCAGCTTCGGATGGAGCCGGAGGACAGGCTGCTGAGCCAGATCCTAGTTGCGTCTATCAGCTACAACTGAAGGCATTGTAAGGCGGTGTTCATGTTTCCGCCGTGCAGCTTGACGGATGAGAGGTGGTCGCTGAGCCAGGCCTTTGGGTCCTGCGTACCGTCGAACTTCGGAGTGTTCGAAGGGAGCTTGAAATTTTTTGGCATCCGCGTTCGCCAAACGGATCTGCTGAAGCATCTAGCTCTGCACAGCTCTCTGTCGTCTTCCTCGTCGGATTCAGTTGAAAACACGCGCGTTTAGCGCGTTCCTTGTCGATCTTGCGCTGGGTGAGATCGTTTTGAGCGTCGTAGTCGTTGCTGCGTAGCCATGGGCTCTTGCGACGTCGGGGTAGATCGTCCTCGTCCTCCTCAGATGAGAGCATAGGGCTGCGGGTGAACTTGACCGCAGCTTTTTTCTTCGGCTCCACAGGAGCCTCGTCGTGGAGCACGGCTCCGACGAGTCCAAGACCAGCTAGTGCGGACTTGTGCATTGCGCTCTTCGGGTCACCCACCAGAGGTGGATGGGACGCAAGGTAGGTAGTGGCCGCCATGATCGCAGCCTGCGGTGTTTTCGGCATGACATTGCCGTTTGTGTCCATCGTCATGAAGGATGTGTTGAGGGCCCTGGTGACTTCGTGCCGCACGACAGGTTCCATGTGCTCCATGCGGGAGCGGTGCTTGTTGGCATTGTTGCCATGCAAACTGGAGCCGCCAGGGGCGGAGAGCTCAGCTCGCCGTGCGCTGGATTCCGAAGTTGCCTTCTTATGCTTGTCAAGCTCCTCCATCAGCTTCACCTACCGGTTATGCTCGTCGATGAGGAGGAGGTGGTAGTCCATTAGTAGATCTCGTAAAGCATTCACGGGTAGGATGATGTTGCCTGCCACGGCTTCGCGTGCTTGGCGCCAGCCTTCCTCGTTGAGGTTGATCTTCTGGTAGGCGTGAGCGTCGCCTTTGTTGGGCCTGTTAGGCGCATCTCCCCCGTTTCCTCCGTTCCCAGCTTGCAGGTTGAGAGGCGGGTTGGGTGCACTCGAACCTGGTAGAAGTTCCGTTTCATTTTGGATTACCATGGCGCATAGGTAACGTCCGCGAATGGGGTTGCTGCTGCCGCAGCTTTCAGATTCGGAACCGTAGGTTCCTTCATCTGAGGGAGGGACGCATAGATCTGAGTTGCAGCTGCCGCTGTCATCTGACTCGTCTGTCAGCATCGATGCGTATAACGCACCGATAGGTGGGACCCACGAAGCGGGCCTGATGGATGGTGGTGGCACCTGCTCTGGGAGGCGGAGAGTGTCGGTCTGCCCCACCTGGAAGTAGAATCTCTCGAATAGCATCTCGGGTCCGTCGCCAACAGACTCGAAATCCCTCGGGGTGGCCGGCGAGTGGGCGGTGAATTCGAAGGTGTCGAAGAGGAGGTGACTCTCCGTCGCTGATGAGTTGTAGATCACTCCGGATGGAACCGTCACGATCACACAATCAGCATCCCCAGTTCCCACAGAAGGCGCCAATTAACGAGGGTTGATTTCGTCAATGCCCATTGTTATGGACTTGGGTTTTGGAGAAGATGGGGATACTAGAGATCGCGAAACGGTTAACAGACAAACAACGCAGGACACGAGGTTTACCCAGGTTCAGGCCCCCGGAGGGAAAACCCTACTCCTGCTTGTCTGCTCTTGATTATGGCGAAACCTAAGGTTACAGGGGTGCGCAGATGCAATCTGGCGTGAAGGTGTGTATGTGATGGTGAAAGAGATCCTTCTCGCTGTACCCTCCTGGCCTTTATATAGATAGGCAGGTCCCGGGCTTAGGTCGAGTCGGTTACAAATTAGGGTTTGTACCCTTTGAAATTCTATGTAATCTAGACTTGTCCTCCAAGGATTCGAAAACATCATGGGCTTGGGCCACCCGAAGTCTTCATGTGCTACGTGTCTTGACGTGGGCCTTCCTTGGACCGGACCGGGTATACCAATATTGTGTACCCGTGGGGTATATCCATGTCAGAGTTGGAGTGTAGAAAGGTTGTGGACCAAAATAAAATGGACAATAAAATGGCCACATTTCAAAGAATTAAAATAGTCAACCATAAAAAATACAATCACATAGGCCGAATTATTAAGCTCGACCCATTTAGAAGGTTGAACTGCATCGGGTTGAATCTGATCCACGACCAATTGATTTGGTCACAAAAATCCACCACATAGGATTGGATTACATGGACACGACAGATAGCTCATGAACAAAAAATTTGGTCATAGGTTCCATGACCATCTATTTTGGTCATAATTGTCCATGACCAATTAAAAAATTATTGGTTGTCTATAGTGACCCTCGGTATATGACCAACATTTTTTGTTCATAGAAAGGTCATAGATAGATTACTATGACCTTTCTATGACCAATATTTAGGGTCACCACTTAGCATAATCCTTGTAGTGACTACACATTTCACCTAACTAAATTTTAAAACCTCATCTACACAATATTTTTTATAAACTAAAATTTCCTAAATTTAAACAACCTATGGTGTTGAAATTAACGGACCTCACTAGCGGCGGTGTGGTGGAGGCTAAGGAGGAGAGGTGCGACACGTCGGTTGTCGAGGGGAGCGCCACATCGGTGCAGTGGAGGTGAAGGCTGCGGCGGAGAGGAGTGTCGTGTCGTCGATGAGGGAGAGGGGTGGCTTCGGCACGGTGACGATGGTGAGGAGAATAATGCTCGTGTAGTTGTATTGCGACGACGGATGGGGAGGATATGGGCACGTGGTTTAATTGCATAGGGAAGGCGAGCGGAGTGGAGGGAGCGATGACCAGCCGATCCGCTTCTTTTTTATCATTTAATTTCTTTAAAAAAACAAAACAAAAAAAATAGTGGTGTGTCCGCCTGTCCGCAATGCCACTTGTCAAATACTGATATGCCATTAGTTAGTGGCGTGTCAGAAAACGAACGCAACCAGTTTGGCTTGTTTCGGGCAGATAATGGGACCCACATACTAGTGATGTAAAAAAAAGTGAGACACACCACTAACTAGTGACATATGCCTAGGTGACACGCCAGCGGTAAAACTAGTGGCGCGCGGATTCATAGATACGTCACTGGTGTAGTGTCACCCGTAATCAAATCTGCACTAGTGTTGGTTCGAGCGAGGGCGGGGAAGTTGGCGCCGTACATGTCGATGGCCGTGGGTAGCCAGGGGCAGGGCCACCAGGCCTGCCACTGCCACCACCGCCATATAGCCAAGGGCAATGAGAGCGGATTGCGAGGCGCTGCATGCGCTCGGTGGCATGAGGCATTGAGATTGAGACTGCATCCCGTTGAGCAGCAGGAGGCAGTATGTTGGGGGCATCGTTGAAAGAGAGCTTGGTGGAGTTGGACATGAGGATCTTGGCGGTGGCGAGATGACGCTCATTGAGGAAGACCTCGGCGAGGGCAAGGTACGGTAGAGCTGGCGCGCCTGCACGCAGTGTCCAGTGATCCCCTGTAGAATAGGGCGTCATCAGTAGCTTCAGCTTGACACCGTCGGTATCTCAGTCTAACAGCACATGACGGGTTGCCTACTGGCTACCAACTGCAGTAATCAAGGTTTGCTACATTCTTCTTCCTGTGTGGCTGGCTGGGAAGATGAGGGAGTCGGTCGAGAACATGGTGCAACACCTACTACCGTGTGTGATTCCGCTAGGCCGAAATGCACTAAACAGGTTGTTGGTTATGTGTGTAAATGTTGAAGCAACCTAGGAGTAGTTTCTAAAAGAGCATCGATCTGTATATGGGGATGGTGATTAGAGACCGTGCTGGGTAGTTCAACCTTGCTTGTTCTGAAGGTGTCGGTGGTTTCACCACCCAATAGGTAGGTTGCCTAGGCCATGGCTATTATTATGCCAGCGTTGGTGATCACCCTGGACAAGGGTTTTGACGACATTGTTCTGGCTTCAGACTGTCGTTGATACATTGTTCCAGTTTATCGCCGGTTCGGGATTGATCGGCTGTTGCATCCATTGTGTCGGGCATGATAGCTTTGGATGCCGGTTTCAGCTCATGTTCCTTTAAACACTTTGGGGAGAGACGAATGTAGCTGCTCACGTTCTATAGCTTGTACTAACTGTGAGAGATCTTGTCTTTATTTTGATGTAATCCCGGAGTGTAGTCAGGAAGTACTTTGTTCTGATGTTACTCATTAATAAAGAGCCTGCATTTTTATTCTCAAAAAAAAAAATCAATTGCTGCACGTACGGAAGAAGAAATATGTGCTACTTTGGTTTTTGGCCAAGCGCAGCGTCCTGGTAGTATAGAGCAGAGCACATGGTTTGGGCCTGGGGAGTCGCACCCTCCTAGGTCTGGGCATGGCTTTTAATCGTGCTTCTGCAGTTTCCTGGTTCACCTGATGAGCTAAGGTCGTCAGCACCATTCTGCTATCCGAGTCTGCCATTTGAAATGTTCTGCTATTTGAATCTGTCCTTTGAAATTTTAACACCAATGTCAGGGCAACCATACCAGAAAACCAAGCAGAGAGCGACAAACAAACTGTCACACCACAAACAACAGTGAAATTTTGTATGTTCTGAAGTAACTAAATCCAGATCGCAAGGTTCATTCAGACGACAAAGGAATCTCAGTCACAAAATGGCCTAAAGTAGTAGGGGATTTCAACCATGTGATTCAGTCAGGTAGCATTAAGAGGTGCTCTAAGAAGTGTTCAATAACCTCGGCTTGTGCAAACAGAGGGAAGAAAAGGCATACATGGACGACTAGCTAGACTTACAACACAGACAAACTTGTCAGGTAGGTGTGTAACTTAGGGGCAAGAACTCTGCAAGACATCTTTTGGCCCATCACAGCGAGTTATCAGGCCCCTCTAAATCTTACAACTATTGCCAAAAGTAAACCTTCGAGACAACAATACATGCCATAAAGAATCAGTCCAATGGCACGTTCTCTTTAATCGCTGCCGATAACTGCGTAGCCGTCTCTTCGTTTTTCAAACGGAACAAGTATGGTCGAGCTACAACCTTGCCACCATCTGACTCGCTTGACTGCGCATCCTGTGAAAATATAGCATGAGTCAGAGTCATACTGGGAAAGATATGCGCTGCACATATCTGAGGGTCTGAGGGGAGGATAAGCCATAGTACTTACTGAAGTATGAAATATGGAGGCAACTGTGTTCTTCTGAACATTTGTTTTTATCCCCTTGTAGATCAGAGCATTCAGAAGAATTTTGCCGACCTGCGACCAGAAATCAGCCATCAATATCTCGTTCGTTACCAGAAAAATCTTACAACAGCGTAACAGATCGTACGAAAGGGTGATTTCACAGAACCTGGCAGCCAAAGTGATAAAAATATTCAAACATAATTTGTATATGCTGCTAAATACTGTATGAAACCTAAGACAAATGAATCTGATATACTTTAACAGAGAAAATCATCAAGAATATTTTGCAGAACTATTGAGATATAGGCATTTCACGTCTGACATACAATGGAACAAAAAGAATACCACCACTGAGCTGAAGCCAAATGAACTTGGATTACTACATATCAGGAGAGAAGGGGGAGAACATACATCATTTCTAATAACCACTGTTGGGGTGGATTCTTTCGTAGCTTTCTCTGCACCCTCTTTACATCTGATAGAGAGCTGACCAACACCAATATCTTTCCAACCCTTGGTAACATCATCATGCTACATGGAGAAAAAGTCCGAAATCACATGTTAAGCATATTTCTCAAAACACTTGGATAGTATCACCAAGGAAGAAGGAGCACGAGTTATAAATCTAAGGGCAAAAGTATAATGCTCAACAGAGATGAATGGAAAGGATACCTTCACATACACCTTGCATTTGGCTTCATGAACAACAACTATTCCTTTCTCTTCTGCTTTTTTTACAGAAGGGCTGCTAGGTTGCTCAGCTTCGGCATCTGAACATTCAAACAGGAGTAGAATTAAGTATTTGAAGTGGACAAGGCATTGAAAGCGATTGAGTACAGTGATGGGGGACTGGTACCAAAAGAACCTACACCGTCCGTTCCAAATTATAAGTTCTGACATTTTTCTGACTCATATGTATATAGACGTGTTCTAGTGCGTCTGTTCACTCATTTCGTTCTATGTAGTCCAATATGGAAATATCCAAAACATCTTATAATTCTGAATGGATGTAGTACTTTAATTAAATAACACCAAATATTCTAGAGATGGAAGAGACAAGAAAAGTACACAAAACCACCCCTGTCCCTGTGTGCGCTCAGGTATTAAAACCGCTACCCCCTCGTACACCACTGATATTTTGCTGTCGTGGAATCCTACCAGGGAATACACGAAGATGTGGCATCTAAATTAGCCGTCAATGGTCAAGTTGGCAACTTGAGTGGCTCGAACTCACTTGTTTGACAGCTTCAACCGCTGGCGACGTCACTCCTGCCTCCAGCCCGTGTCATGCCAAACCACTGCTTTACATATCATGCCACACTGCCTTATCAGCTCATACTCCCCAAAAAAAACCAGAAGAGCAGCCGCAACAGTCGAACATGTCGTCCTCAACAACTCACAAGCCAATCTTGGAAGAGAACTAATGCAGTGTGAAAAACAAGTGCCTCACTGGCAGCTTTAGACATATGAAGTATACTATAATTTTAATTTTAGGATGTACTCAATTTTCAATATTAGCCTTGATCTCCGCCTTCGTGCATGATGAAGTGCATCTTGTACTGAAATCTTGAGAATTCCTTTAGAGTCAGGAGTGGGCGAGATTAGATGATCCAGTGATGTGGTGCAGTTAATTGATGTGGGAAATGCTTTTTGCCACTGTGATAATGTTAGGTGATGACTGCAGCCAGCAGACCAAAACCACCTAAAACACCATTGAGGGTTGACTTGAACTAATTTTAAGAGATGAGGGTGTTCCTTAGAGCGTTTTATAGCTGAGGGCGTAAACAGAATTGGCATGACAGGGGTGGGATGGCAAATTGGACTTTCCCCATAACTTAACAAACATACTCACCTTCATCCGCATCACCTGAAGCTTCAGTAGCATTTTTGTTTCCTGATAGAGCAACAATAAGAAAACACATCATTCTATTGAGTATTGACAGAGGGCTCGTAATACAAAAACTATTCATTTGCTATATCACTGTCAACAGAATGACCAAATTGCCTTAATCATCAGAGTTTCACATGTAAGTTTACGGGATGGGGAGAAGCTGTGTGTTGGGAAAAACCAAGGAATGCCTAAAGCCAATATTAAAAAACAATATTCTGAATTGCATAGTAAATGGTACTTTGTTTTTTCAGTCAAATGTAAACAGAAACATGAATAACTCTGGGGCAATTGATGTATATTGATTAATATTAGATATTATGTATTGGTTTGCCATTACTCATGAAAGGATATTAGGTTATGGAGTCCTTTGGCAGAACATAAATGTTTGGCGAGAGTATGATTGGTCGACTACGAAATAAAAATAGTGAAACACAAACAACCATTGCCAAGTAGATTTGGCTGGGTTGATGATATATCAATCATACAACCTTAGTGCTAAAATGACAATAAGTCACGCCAGTTCTAAGCATTATCAATCCATTCAAATATTCCAAATAAATGCCATAAATACATATATTTGAATGCCATAAATACATATATTTGAAGTATCGTGTGTTGGCACCTTATACGGTGACACAGCCAATTATAAGAAAGCACTAATGCCAAGCAAAAGGAAAGTAAAATACCAGTGATAATTGGCTGTGGGTTCGCTGAAAACAGTGTTGGGGTAGGCATGCTAAAACTCTGGGAACCTGGAGACGAAAAAATGGAAGGAGTAGTTGGTGTTGAAAAGCCATTATTCCCACCAAACTGGAAAGTTGATTTGCTGCTGTCGCCAGGCGTGTCCTTGTTATCAAATATGCCTGCACATCATTATGACACTTCTAAGTCTGGAAAAAATTACAACAAGCGTAAATGCAATATGGCATATTAAAGGTATAAACTGGAGAACAGTCATACCGCCCAAAGCTGATGTTTTCTTCTGAGAAGAGAATGAGAACATATTTGGTGAACTTGAGTTCTGAAAAGCCAGGGAGCTGGCTCCTGTAGTTGGACTCTTCTGTCCATTGTCTGATCCTGGCTGTACCACAAACTTGCTACTAACAGTTGCAGGGGAAGCAGACTTCTCATCATTGGCTGGACTTGGGGATGAAATAGGTGTTGCACCTGCTTTATTTTGCTTAAGCCAATTGACAACATCCTTGAATTTTTCCTAATGAGAGAGAATAATAAGGGATCAAGACATTACAACTTTATGAGAAATCTGAGTAACAGACTATTCACATAATATTTAAAGTGCCAAAAGCCAAACTAAGTAGTACCCAACAGGTGATGTGTTCGATACAGTATGTGCTGACTAAACAATAATCCCTCCAATACAAGGAAAAAGTGACAGTTTTGGACACCGACACATTCTTCACAATCTAACTTTGACCTTTATTTTCTCCACAGCACATGTGTTTGAATAAAGTATGTTCAAATTAGTCAGACAAAGTATATTCAAATACATATTGTGAAGAAAATAAAGGTCAAAGTTAGATTGTATTGGAAGGAAACTCTATGTATATGATTTTATGTTTTCAATCTAAATATTTAAAACAGTATAAGTGTTCAAAGTGTGACTTAAGACATGTCCAAGACACTACCTTTTTAAAAACTAGAGGGGCTAAACAAATACAGATAATTTTACATACTTGAGAAGATGACAACTGATTAATTAGTTACAGACTTGAGGAGCTACAACCTGGCTCAGACCTCAGAGGGTGTGTCATGCCCAGCAGGACCTTGAGGGGCAACGACCACTCGATGGGTAGGCACTGTTGAGAGTGCAACAAGTAGAAGAAGGGAAGGAGAAGAGAGAGTTTAGGGACGAGAATAACTTGAGATTCAAGTACATCCTATAGCTCCTAATATTTTGGAGACTGTAACACAAAGCAATGGAACAGAATTCTAAGCCTAGTCTGATATAAACCTATCAGTCTGGTATCAATCAAGACTTGACACACCTCCAGGATCCAACAGGAGCTCTCCTGTTCCGATCCTAACTGCTGCTGGCTTGGGCTTGTGCTTGCAATGGTGTATTCCTCACGTGCCGTGATTACATATTAGTAAAGTTTCACAGTCAACCTTAAAACTTAGCACTACAAATCTAAATGAATAAAAGGGCATGTGGAAGTTCGAAATCCCTACTTCAACACAGTTCATCTTTATGTTGTGAACACCAATGATATCTGTTTGATCGAAAATTCTCAATATTGTTCAACTAATCCTAACAACTCAGGGAGTAAGTTAAATTCGGCATACTGGAATCATAACGTCCACAAATCCACTACACATGCATGTCATGCACCAAAAAAAATGCTGATTGTGATAGTGATACATTATATCAGCGATGACGGGGAGATATCAGATATCTAGTAATGCAATGCTAAAAACAGAAAATACCCTGGTGAAGCTTTACCATGATTTCAGAAGCATGGGATATGTAATCTTTGATGCCGTCCTCCCAAAGTTCTGCTGGATGATTTTGCAACTGTAATTGTACCCAGCTGCTCAATATAAACATGTAGGTGAGTTTTTCACACGTCAGAGAGAATACACAGCATGAAGCTGAAAAGTAACTTCAAATACTTGCATTGACACAAGGGTTTAAAAATATTGACAGCGACTAAATATTCGAAGCCTTTATGGCATGACTAAGGACTAGATTATTCAGAAAATAGGGCAGAAACTATAAATATGAAAGGAAAATTGTTATTCAACAGCACCCAAATTACAGATGGTGTGACTAATATGAGACAAGACAAGCTCTAGCAGATGAAGAAGTGCCCAACCTTGCAAACTGGGTATTGAGTGCTCTCACGTGCTTGTTGGCGGCCTCCGCCCGCCGAGGGTCCAGAGCAGCGGCTCCTGCCAGCAAATGCTGATGGGGAGACTCTGCCCTGCGAAGTTCCATTACTCACTCGCTTACTTGATATCTGCAGCATTACAATAGAAAAATAAATAGATGTTGATTATACAACAAGATGAACCAACAGAATATCTAACATACAATCATATTAGAGGCTCACACGGAAGCCACAATCAGAAAAAGAAAACTTGCATAGTGCAGCAGCAGCACCGAAATGTGGCTGTTTACCAATGAACAGTACAGCCTTTCTTTATCTGCCAACATTTGAAGCTCATATGTAACATGGGCTATGTATTATTAGTGGCGAATCTAGAATTTGTTAAGGTCCCCTAGTGGGATTTAACTAAGAGATGCCTCTGGATAGAAACAAGCACGTACCTCAAAACCAGTGACCGAAGAGTGCGCGCTGGGACGGGAGGATACAGCAGGAAGGCGATGTCCCGACGAGGAAGAACAGGAAGCGGCGATGTCCCGACGAGGAAGAACAGGGAACGGCGATGGCGGGGAGGCGTGAGAGGCGGGATCGTCGGGAGCCGGAGGGGATGGCGGTGAGAGGCGGGAGCCGGAGGCGGGGGAGGGGTAGGAGCGGGAACGAGGAGGAACGGGGAACAGCGACGGCGACGGCGGCGGCGGCGGGGGGTGGGAGCCGGAGGGGAGAGGCGTCGGCGGTAAGGCTGAGATGTAGGGCACGGCAACGGGTGTATGTTGGGCCGCCGCGTTGGTGCCTTGGTGGGTCTAGACAACGAACTGCCCCCGTTCCGTTATCTGTTTTTTTTTTTCCGAAATGCCACTACCGCTGTTTAAAATGTTTTTTCTTCTGCCGTGCACGTGGGCACATCCAAGGTCGTCAAACAGGTTTTCGTCTCGCTTATATAAACAAAGCATGATGTTTCCAAAAAATAGTCACAATAACTGAACCGATAAAAAGCGACAGGGAAATTATCTTACAAAGTAGATTAAATATAAATAAAATAACAAACATAAAACCTAAAACTATGAAGACATCGAGACAAGTGAGTGAATCCGGGGCTCCACGATGACGCACGCAACAGTCAAGGGTAATCCATAGAAGACGGCCTACTTTATCTCGTATCTCACTAAATTGCTCTTTGATCAATCTTTTATACTACCTCTCTCAACAAGATGTTGCAGATTTGGCTAGATATGAATGTATCTTGACTTATTCTCGTGTATAGAGACGTATAAATCTAGACAAATTTCTAAAAAATAATTGGGGACAGTGGAAGTAGTAATGTTCATGTGTGGGTGTACTCTTAGCTCATGTATATGTTCTCAGTTTCAATTAAATACATGAGATTTCTGAATTTGATGTTTCTCCTTTTGTCCATGACGAAGGTGCTTTGTTGCTATTTTCTGATTCTTATCTAGGTCACAAGTGCTCCATTTCTCTGGGTTTAGCGTTTCCAGGCAAATGCTATCTTTTTTGTTACTATTATTAACAAACTTCACTGTTTTTGTTTACTACTTGGCTTTGTTCAAATCCAATGGTGAGAGAGGTTGGTCCTTATATCTTGCTGTTGGTATCACCACTAGTGTCCAAAATGGTAGTTAGTGTGCAACTAGGAATTACATGGTGCACTTGATTTGGTGGACATGTTCTTAGGTTCTTGTAGACGTTCTTATGTTTGATCATTATATCATGCATGTAGTTGGTGAGAGATATTGATTATTATATCTTGGTAGTGTTGGGTATAAGTTGACTGAAGTTCCTTCGATTCGAACTTGCAGTGGCCAGTAGGGTGAAAAGCCAGACTTAGAAATGTTACTCTGTAATTATAGCAGAATGTTGACTTGGTTGATTTATTTATTGTCCTTGGTTAATTAATTATATTCCAGCAAATTCATGGACCCAGTGAAAAACAGAGTTATCATTTCTTGTTTAGTTTGCTAGTATTGAATCATTCTACTTCCCATGTAATGTCTTTTATACTAGTCTGGGTGTTCTGTTCAACTAGGGACTTGTGGAAATTTACACCCACTAGCCTATGATGTAGTTTTCCAACTAATTCTTTTGGCCTTAATTGTTGTAATCTTATTGTTGCTACAGTGCTTTTTGAAAGGTTTTGGACTAAAAATATTGTGGTTGCTTACAAAAATGAAGTGAACATGAGCGTCATTCAGCATTGTGTACTTTTTACCCTACTTCAAAAATGAAGTGAACATGAGCGGCATTCAGAACATGTACAACCACAATAATAAATTGAAAATGAAGTGAACATGAGCGGCATTCAAAAATAGATATATCATGTGATTCAGCACGGAGTACTTTTTAGCTCTCAAATTTGTTACCCTATGAATAGTTCTCAACCCATCAATTATTTCCCCTTCCTTTTGCACATCTACTCTATATAACTGTGTATTTTGACACCATAATAATTTTAACAATAATATTCTATTGAGTACAATTCAACGGTTTATTCGAATTTATAGCCTTTTGGATGTTTTATACTCGCAAATATCTAACATACCCGCATAATTCAAACAAAATAAAAGGAAGTAAACTATATGGAGTCAAAATTTTGGCACAAGTCGAAATAGAACGGGGTATATGCCTTTTTTGCTTTTTTTGCATTAATGATATCATCATAGTAAGCATTGCATATTCGATACATGGTCATGCTAAAAATCCTTTTTTGCTAAACACTAATTTCTTTTTAAATTTTATAGTCCATTTTAATAGTTTAAACTTTGTTTTGGCCTTTTTTTTAAACCCAAAACTATTCCTCTCTCTCTCCATTCTTTTAGAAAATAGGAATGGGAAAAGAAAGGAGAAAAATAAAAAGGAAACCTAGCTACACCAACCTACCTTATATTATACCATTGTATTTATGCAAGCAGTATCTAAACCGTGAACACTACGAGTGATGGCATGAACACATTTTCAATTTATTATTGAACCTACTTGAACTTGTATGAAAATTTTAACTATGAAACGAATGGTACAAAACCATGATAATGGCTTAGTTTATACACTACAATTTCCATGTCAATGCATGATCAACCTTTTATCTCAAAAAATGGAAGGAGTAGTTCTATGCACAAGCTGATACCACTTGTATTGCAGCGAATATGTCAAATAATAAAATTGTATTTGTGCATAAGTAGATATATCTAAAATGCACTTTTGTATTGGGAGTGAACACTATGAGTGACAACATGAACATGTTGTCAATTTATTATTGAACCTACTTTAACTTGTATGGAAATGTTACTACGAAAGAAATGGTACAAAACCATGACAACAACTTAGTTTATGCACTATAAGTTCCTATTGCTTGACATACATTAGAAGCTACTTTTAAGATATTTTCTATATCGTACACTTAGAAATATATCACACGGTTTACAAGGATAAAATATACATATAAAAATATGATTCATCCAAATGTTAAATTTTTTTGTAGGAGACCTGTGAATTTCCAATTTTAAACTATTATATGTATTTCAAATATTGTTGGAATTGTCGTGAAATGGAGAATTAAAAATAATTTAAATATATTCTAAATTTAGTAGCATTCAAGATTATTTTCCATTATATAAATTACAATTTGATAAAAAGTATCAATATAATATTTATCAATGTTTTTATATGGTTATGATAACAAAGTAAGAAAAATGTGTAAGAGTTTAGTATAAACTGTTGTATATAATATCAAAAAAAGGAAGACAAGCAATAACGGGCATGGTCATTTAAAACAGAAGTTTCCCCTAATTACTGTCAGAACCCTAGTTAGAGGGTCTCAATAGATGTTGATGTCTTAACTGAGATTTTGAGAAGACTTTCTCCTTATATGATGATCAAAGCTACTTATGCTTCCAAATACTTTCAGCAAATAATCGCCTCTCATGACTTCAGATCATGTGTACGGAGCCATGGAAATCAGATCAAGCACTTGATGCAGCTATTTCCAAAGTTTAGAACAGATAGGCTGACAGATGCTCTTTATTTGATTGGGATGTTTCTAGATCATTACGTTTCATCTGTGCTAATTTCTCATTATGGTTATCCTGGAAGTCATATAGAGATGAAGGATTCCAGAGACAGCAAACTCCTAATATTGGCAGGACAAAATAGATTAAGTAGTCAGTTTTTCATTTTTGACCCACTATCAAGGTTTATTTACTAACGATCTAAAAAACTAGCCTATTTTGTTGCTTCTGGTTGATAGATAAAACATGCCTGTTGATTTATAAATTGTGTGATAGACAGGACATGGCTGGTCTTAATATAAAATTCAGAACCTGTTGTATGACTAATCACTTACATGACTTAGGAATTAAGACTGACGTTCATATAGTCTTATACAATGACGTACAAAGAGAATATCCAAGTGTGTCTTTTTTTCGAAAAATATAAAATTCATGAATGAATAGCAATTCTGCACCAATGGATTATTATTTTGATAAAATAGAGAACTACACTGGCACTTCAACTTTAGCAGGACATTTTAATACTAGTGGACATATGGAGATTTATGCCCATATGGCAAGCATGGACATCATCCCCGCATCTAGGAAAAGTGCAAGATATGTCATCAGCTGAAGCTTTGTGTTTGTCTGTAGCTTTGGGTTATTGAAATCTGTTGCTAGAAGGTCAACTAGCGACATGTAGATCAAAATCCCTGCTGATGCAGAGTTGAAGACTCCCTCAATAATGAAGGCGGTAGAGCTATGCACTGGCGGAGCTTAGTGTATGTTAGGGGGGGCACCCCCCTAGATTTGGATCATTACTTGAAGGATTTTTTGTTCTGAGAAGGGCTTAAATAGAAGTTTTGGGGTATTTTTGCCCCCCGACCATCCATAATTTGCTGTTTGCCCCCCCCAGCCACTTCCGTAAAGCTCAGCCACTGAGCTTTGCACATTATAGCTAGATGAAATCACAATCCCTAACACAATGCCCACAGGTGCAGTCAGGGAGTTGCCATAATGATGGTTGCCCATACCTTGAAATTAGACTGCAATGAGAAGTGAAGATCAAAGATGTTAGCCTTTGTTGTTGTGGCACTATACAATTAATTCTTTAGCCTCTATAGTCATTTATTTGTTTTCATGAAAATATTTGCTTGCTTTATCTTATGGAAAATAGTACGTCATTGGTCCTTATAAGAGTCTATATGCTGACCACATTTCTTACTTTGTGTTCTCTTCCTGAAAAATTTTAATGATCAATAACTATTGGATATACTGTGTTGATTTTTTGGGACGAAAATCATCAGTATTGTTTCATTCTTGTAATGTGTCAAGTTATTATCAGTTAACCATTTCATTCTAATCCATGTTATCTTTCTCGCTTGTTTTCCTCTCCTTCTGTGAGTCATAAATATTTTGATATGGTGGTTTGTAATTGCCTTTTTGAGCAAGTTGTAACTTCCTGGTATCTTAGTCTAAGAATGGACAGGTCTCAAATACGGTTTTGGGAGGATAAGTGGCTAGGTAATGCTACACTCCGTGATTAATATCCTGCTTTGTATTCCATATTCTGTTATAAGGAAGAAACGATTGCCACCGTATTGGAATCTTTTCCCCCAAATGTGACGTTTAGGAGAAATTTGATTGGTGCTAGATTGACTCTTGGATCATGTTGCTACAATGGCTAGCAAATGTTCAACTGTCAGCTGAGCCAGATGAATTTCGATGGAACTTAAATGAGAATGACTCTTTCTCTGTTAGTTCCTTATATAATGCTTTAGTCCAGCCGGTTATACCAATTTTAGATAATATAAAATGATCTGGAAGATGAAGATACCTCTAAAAACAAAATATTTGGTTGGTATCTTCAAGGGGTCACTCTTACAAAAGATAACCTTATCAAGAAGAATTGGCATGTGAATCCAGAGGGTGTGTTTTTGTCATAAGAAAGAA
This sequence comes from Avena longiglumis, assembly GCA_030063025.1. Lineage (NCBI taxonomy): Eukaryota > Viridiplantae > Streptophyta > Magnoliopsida > Poales > Poaceae > Avena > Avena longiglumis. The sequence continues at coordinate 1,647,662 of CP125974.1, read as the reverse complement.
ACGATTGCCACTATATTGGAATCTATAAGGATGAAACAATTGCCACTGTATTAGAATCTTTTCCCCCAAATGTGAAGTTTAGGATAGATTTGATTGGTGCTAGAATTGACTCTTGGATCATGTTGCTACATTGGCTAGCAAATGTTCAACTGTCAGCCGAGTCTGATGAATTTCGATGGAACTTAAATGAGAATGACTCTTTCTCCGTTAGTTCCTTATATAATGCTTTAGTCCAGCCGGTTATACCAATTTTAGATAATATAAATAATCTGAAAGATGAAGATACCTCTAAAAAATCAAAATCTTTGCTTGGTATCTTCAAGGGGTCACTCTTACAAAAGATAACCTTATTAAGAGGAATTGGTATGTGTATCCTGGGTGTGTGTTTTTGTCATCAAAACGATACAATCAAACACATGTTTCTCCAATGTAATTTGCCAGGTCTATATAGTCAATTACCCAAGCAGGTTCAGCCTTGTATCCAACATGTAGTATTGCCAATATTTTTGATAACTAGTTACATGGTATATATCACAAGTATAAGTTACTTCTTAGGATTGGAGTGATTTCCATTATATGGTTGCAATGGCTATGTAGAAATAATAAAATATTTAATGATATAAATTGTTCTCTCTTGCATGTCATTTACAGGTGCACCAACACCCTTCGATCTTGGTCAGCACTACATGGTGTGGATCTTCGTGAACTTTTTATGGAGGTCTATACATGGCTAGGGGATACGGCGCGGGATTTTTTAACCGACATGGATGACAACATAATCTTCGGATATGCACACCTTCAACATCTTAGGCGTCTTACAATTTCTCATTCTGATATGTAATCCGCCTTAATTATTTTTCTATCTGTTTAGACTTGTGGACTTGTGTCGGCTGTGTGCATCCTAGTTATGCAGAGGCCATGTGTAATACTTAACTTTAAGTAATAAAATTCCCTTTATCAAAAAAATAATAGAACATAAAAATGAAGTTAGATCCTTATCAGATACCTAGTATATTAGTTTTAGTGCAAGCAGGTACCTGTACAACGCAACCACCCAAACCTATGCCTTCAAAGAACTTATGGAATCTAAGGGAACCGACCAGAGACCTGATGGTGGATGCCTCACAGATGCTCCTAAGGACACCCCAATGATCACTGAATGCACCAAGATTCCCAGCTCCAGAACCTACATGATGATAAAGTTGGTTATTTACAGAGGGACTCATTGGTTCTTCAAAATACCTACCTAGTGATAACAAGGTGTGGAGGAACTCAATTCTTAGTTTGAAGAGTTAAAGTTTGCCCTAAAGAAGTAATGCACATAATTCCAGGCCTATCGAAGAATAGGTATTGATCTCAAATCAGGCGTGGAATGATCAAAAAGAGCTCCTCGTGTCGCACCCCAGGGCGGCACCGGGGGCGATCTACTCGCCGCCAAAGCCCCTCCCCCACCGCTAGATCATATCCGTCGCTGCCGCCGGCCCTCGCTCGCTGCGACGGCGGGCCTAGCTTCCGAAGGTGGCTAGGATGGTGGTGCAACGGAGGCGATCGCCGGATCTATTGGGGCAGCGGCGAAGGCCGATGCGCAGCAACCTGGGCGGCGTCCCTGCATCGGGGTGGAGGTGGCGGTTCCCCGTGGCGGCGATCTGGTGGAGGAGGCGCTGGAATTGGGATTCCTTTGGAAGACCTAGATCTACCCTCTAACCCTGATTGACGGCAGGATCCAAGCGAGGCCATGGTCCTTCTGGACATGGTGGGGCGAGCCGGAGCTGCAAAGTGAGGTCGCGGGGCGTGATGAGAGATGGGTCCAATCTGGTCCTCTATGTCCGATTTGGGCCCAGTTCTTTTGGCGGCTTCTCCGAGAAGCCGCCCTACCCCCAGCTTCCTGGGGAAGCCGGTTTCAAAATTTTCCGAGGCTTCCAAATTAGTTTAGCCTTAACCACTTTAGAAGCCTCGTATTTTTTTTGAACCGGCTTCCCCAGGAAGCTGGGGGTAGGGCAGCTTCTCGGAGAAGCCGTCAAAAGAACTGGGCCTTGGTATTTGTATCCGGCGCTGCCTTGCCTTCTCCTTCATTGTTCTGATCGGTGGCGTTGGGGGTTGCTGGTGTGCTTGAATAATGGAGGTGGTCCTAGAGTTCCTCCCGCGCAAAGAAGAAGATCTGCTTGATGTTGGCCCTCATGGATCTGGCTGGAGTGTCGAGTTCCGGAAGGCTCCGCCGACGAACTCCAATGGGCGCATCAGGCCCGAAGATTGCTGGATCGGAAGGTATTTGGTCGTGTGTACCTTGTTTTTCTGGCCGTTTGGTTTCAGCGGGAGCATGGCGAAGATCTGATGTTTGTTCCCACCAGGTGCCATTCATCGAGCCATGGTGAATTCAGATGCAGAGAATGTTAGGAAAGCGTAAACATGAGGGCAGCTATAGTGATTTGAGTCTTTGTGGCGACGAGGAACTAGCTATGTGATCTGTGACTCACAGCAGCGACTGTTTATGGGGGAGACAACACAGGAGGAGTTCTCAGTCTTACCTTGCAGGGTGAAAATCCAAGGTCTGGCCTTAACTGGTTGTGTCTGGTAATGGCCTTGTTGAAGGCATTTGAAAGTACAAAGGAAGTCGCCTAGAGGGGGGTTGAATAGGCTTTTAAAATTATTACGGCTTAGGCTCAAGTAAATGTGGAATAAAACTAACGTTTAATTTATTGAGCACAAAACCTAGCCACTAAGTTCACCTAGGTGCACCAACAACCTATGCTAATCAATACAAGCAACAAGGTGATATCAAGGTATAAATACTTCAAGCACGAAGGCTATCACAATGTAAAATGCATAAGTAAAGGGTTCGGTTGAGAAATAACCGATGGACGCGGAGACGAAGATTTGGTTCCCGAAGTTCACTTCCAAAGAAGCTATGTCTTCGTTGGAGAGGTGCGATGGCGCAATGCTCTTCGAACGCCACAAATGGCTCACCTCGAGGTGTGGTGGCTCGATGCTCACCCAACGCCACACAAGGCCTCACCCCGGATGCGGAAGCACGCAAATCACCGACGCCACAAAAGGCTCACCCTATTCTCCCAAGTGCGCACCACAAAAGGCAGGCACTTTCTCCACTATGGGACGCTTGAGGGCGGTCACCGAACCCGTAAAAGATTGGGGCTAACTCCACAACTCAATTGGAGGCTCCCAACAACAAAGCCACAACAGGCTACAATGCCACAAAAGGCCAACAACGCCACAAAAGGCTACAAGACCACAAAAGGTCAACAATCCAACCATTAACTGCCTAGGGTTCCAAGGAACCCAAGAGAAACAAGCTCACAAGCTTGAACTCGCCGAATCTCCAAGGAGAACTCAAACCTATGCACCAAATGCAAGGGCAAGTCCTTCTCTCCCAAATTCCAACAAAGCTACAAAAGCTATTGGGTGAATAAGGGAGGAAGAACACAAGAGGAGAATACAAAACTCTTTCAAGATCTAGATCCCAATGATTCCTTCACAAAGAAGGGATTTGGCTTGGGGGGATTGTAGATATAGATCTCCTCTCTCAAATCCCTCAAAAAGATGCAAGAATCATAGGAAGGGAAAGGGAGAGGGGAAGCTTCTTCAAGGTTGGTAATGGAGGAGAGAGAGAAAGCCAAGAACCAAGAAGAAAAGCTGTAAGCCACGAAGGAGAAGAGGTGTAGGGTTTCGTAGCATGGAAAACAAAAATTTTCTATCGCATACAAACAAACAAGCCAAGATCTATCTACTAGATTGTAGCAACGAGTCGATGGAATAACTTACCCTCGAAGATTCCAAAGCGTTTAACGAGAGCGGATTCTCGTGGGTGATGTAGTCGTACTCTTCCCGATCTCAAGATCGTGTAGACGATCCTTCCAGGCTGCGTTGCAAGGTGCTTCCGATCGATCACACGTTCGATACTCGACGAAGACCTTCCTCTCCCTTGTTCCAAGAAGGCGGAGGTTGTAGCACTCTCCTCGCGATTCCGGCAGCACAACGGCGTGGTACCGGAAGTAGAGGGGAGATCCCGCAGGGCTTCGCCTTAAGCCGGAGCGAGTATGGTGGAGTATGAGAGAGCTATTAGTGGTCTAGGGTTTAGACACACCAATTAGAAGGCTCTAAACCGAAGGCTAGGGCAATTAGAAGCTCTAAACCAAAACGGCTCTAAACCGGAGGCTTTGGCTAGGGTTTAGATTAGAGGATAGGAACTTGTGTGTCTAGAGGAGGGGGCCCTGCCCCTCCTTTTATAGGTGGGAGGTGCGGCCAAGGGGAGGGAGTCCCTCCCCAACTCGGCCTTGGGTGGTGCGCCGGCTTGGAGAGGACTCCTCCCCAAGTCGGTTTCAACCTCCTCCTTCCTCTTTCCCTCACTTTCCGTTTAGCTGTTTGACTTTCAAACCGCCGTTTGACTTTTCAGTTTGGGATTCAATTTAATCCTTTATTTGGAACAGCGAGAACACTTAGTACATGATGCAATCATTCCAATATGCAATGACACATTCATGTACCCTTCCCTCTCGAGTCTGGGACATTCGGAACCTTCTAGAACATTCCGATGAAAACACGGAATCATTCCCGAACTCAAAGCGGGACTTTCCTTATATGAATCTTATTCTCCGGACCATTCCGGATCACCTCGTGATATCCCGGATCCCATCCGAGACTCCGAACAACATTCGGTCTCTTTCTCATAATATCATAACTACTCAAACAACGTCGAATCCTTAAGTGTGTCTCCCTACGGTTCGTGAATTATGCGGACATGATCGAGACACTTCTCCGAACAATAACCAATAGAGGAATCTGGAAATTCATATGGCTACCACATATTTCTATGATTACTTTGTGATCGAATGAACCACTTACATACGATACCAATTTCCCTTTGTCTCACGATAGTTTACTTATCCGAGGTTATGATCGTCGGTATCTCTGCATACCTAGTTCAACCTCGTTACCGATAAGTACTCTTTTCTCGTTCCGTGATATGTGATCCCTTGTGAGCAGTCACATGCTTGCAAGCTAATTGGATGACATTCCACCGAGAGGCCCAGTATATCTATCCGTCATATGGATGGACAAATCCCTCTTGATCCATGTGTTTCAACCAATACTTTCGAACACTCATTGCCACCTTTATAGCCACCCAGTTACGGTGTGGTGTTTGATGTCATCAAAGCATCCATCCGGTAAAGGTGATATGCATGATCTCATGGTCGAAGGAATTAGGTTACTATGTATCAGAAAGCATATAGCAATTGAACTATTGAAATGACTTGATCTTTATGCTACGCTTGTCTATAGGAGTATGTCCACCATATCATTCTCCTAACGATATGATCTTGTTGTTGATAACATCTCAATGTTCATGATAGGGAAACCACAATCATTAATCAACCAACAAGCTAGTGAAGTATAGAGGCTATACTAGGGACTTCAAATTAAGTTTACAAATCACACAAGTATCAATGTTTCCTTGTTAATACTATTATAGCATGAATGTAAACATTTATCATAAACACAAAGATATAATAATAACTACATTTATTATTGCCTCTAGGGCATATCTCCAGATCTCCCACTTGCACTAGAGTCATCTAATCTAGATTACATGGTAATATACGAACACCCATGGCAGTTTGGTGTTGGTCATGTTTTGCCCTCGGAGAGGTTTAGTCAACGGACACGCCACATTCAGATCTGTGTGTACTTTGCAAATCTTTATATCCCCATCCCGGATATGTTCTCGAATAGCGTGAAAACGCAGCTTGATGTGCTTGACTTCTTGTGTGACCTTGGTTCTTGCGCATTGGCTATGGCGCCCATGTTATCACAGTAGATAGACATTGGGTCCAGCGCACTAGGAACCACACCCAGCTCTGTAATGAACTCTTTCATCCATATCGCTTCTTGTGAAGCCTCCGAAGCAGCCATGTATTCCGATTTAGTTGAAGATCTCGCCACAACGCTTTGCTTTGCACTCCTCCAGCTAAATGCTGCATCATTCAAAATAAATACGTATCCAGATTGTGATTTAGAATCATCCGGATCGGTGTTCCAACTAGCATCGGTGTAACCGTTAACAACGAGCTGTTCATCACCTCCATAAGAAAGAACCATATCCTTAGTTCTTCTCAAGTACTTAAGGATGTTTTGATCATTGTCCAATGATCCACTCCTGGATCACTTTGATATCTGCTAGTTAAACTAACAGCATATGCAATGTCGGGTCTAGTACATAGCATGGCATACATTAGAGATCCTATGGCTGAGGCATAGGGAGTCTTACTCATCCTTTCTCTATCTTCTGTCGATGTCGGACTTTGAGTTTTACTCAAGGTCGTATTGGGCAACATGGGAAAGAACCCTTTCTTGCTTTCTTCCATTCCAAACCTCTTTAGAACTTTGTCCAAATATGTACTCTGTGACAATGATATTTGGCGTTTCGATCTATCTCTATAAATCTTTATGCCTAATATGTAAGCTGCTTCGCCAAGATCCTTCATTGAAAAACTATTATTCAAATATTCCTTGACACTATTAAGAAGGTCTACATCATTCCCAATCAACAATATGTCATCCACATATAGTATTAACAATGCTACAGAGCTCCCACTCACTTTCTTGTAAATACAAGCTTCTCCATAAGTTTGTATAAAACCAAAACTTTTGATCACCTTATCAAAACGTTGATTCCAACTTCGGGATGCTTGCTTCAGTCCATAGATGGACCGTTGAAGTTTGCATACCTTGTTAGCATATTTAGGATCGACAAAACCTTTGGGTTGCATCATATACAACTCTTCATCAATATCTCCATTGAGGAATGCTGTTTTCACATCCATCTGCCATATCTCATAATCATAATATGCATCGATTGCTAACATAATCCTCACAGACTTTAGATTCGCTACCGGTGAGAAAGTCTCATCGTAGTCAACTCCTTGAATTTGTCGAAACCCTTTTGCGACAAGTCGAGCTTTATAGACAGTAACATTACCATCAGCATCTGTTTTCTTCTTGAAAATCCATTTGTTCTCGACAGCCTTCCGGCCATCCGGTAAGTCCACCAAAGTCCATACTTGGTTTTCACATGGATCCAATCTCGGATTTCATGGCTTCTTGCCATTTATTGGAATCTGGGCTCATCATCGCTTCCTCATATGTCTCGGGGTCATCGGTGTTGTCTACCAACATGACACTCATAACGGGATCATACCAATCTGGAGTGGTACGAGTTCTCGTTGACCTCCGAGGCTCTGTAGCAACTTCAACCGAAGTTTCATGATCACCATCATTAGCTTCATCTCTTATTGGTGCAGGCACCACATGAACTTCTTCGGTCTTTGCGCTACTCGCAATTTCGAGAGAAGGTTCGACAACCTCGTCGAGTTCTACTTTCCTTCTAGTCACTTCTTTCGAGAGAAATTCCTTCTCTAGAAAGGATCCATTCTTGGCAACGAAGATTTTGCCTTCGGATCTATGATAGAAGGTATACCCAATAGTTTCCTTTGGGTATCCTATGAAGACATTTTCCGCTTTGGGTTCAAGCTTGTCCTTTGTAACTTCTTTACATAGGCTTCGCATCCCCAAACTTTAAGGAACGACAATCTAGATTTCTTCCCAAACCATAATTCATACGGTGTCGTTTCAACGGATTTAGACGGTGCCCTATTTAAAGTGAATGCGGCTGTTTCTAATGCATAACCCCAAAATGATAGCGGTAAATCTGTAAGTGACATCATAGAATGAACCATATCTAAGAGAGTTCGATTACGATGTTCGGACACACCATTACGCTGTGGTGTTCCCGGCGGTGTCAACTGTGAAAGTATTCCGCATTTCTTCAAATGCTCGCCAAACTCGTAACTTAGATATTCACCTCCACGATCAGAACGTAGAAATTTAATCTTCTTGTTATGTTGATTCTCTACCTCACTTTGAAACTCCTTAAACTTCTCGAAAGTTTCGGATTTATGTTTCATGAAATAGATATACCCATATCTACTCAAGTCATCCGTGAAGGTAAGAACATAACGATAACCACCGCGCGATGCTACACTCATTGGACCACACACATCGGTATGTATGATTTCCAATAAGTCCGCAGCTCGCTCCATCATACCAGAAAATGGAGTCTTAGTCATTTTTCCGATCAGACATGCTTCGCATCTTTCAAGTGATTCAAAATCAAGTGATTCAAGAAGTCCATCGGAATGGAGTTTCTTCATACGCTTCACTCCAATGTGACCAAGACGACAGTGCCACATATAGGTCGAATTATCGCTTGATTTCAAACGTTTAGCCTCAATGTTGTTGATATGTGTATTTCCACTATCGAGATTCAATAAGAATATACCATCTATCAAAGGTGCATGTGCATAAAACATATTACTCATATAAATCGAACAACCATTATTCTCTGACTTAAACAAGTAACCCTCTCGCAATAAACAAGATCCCGATATAATGTTCATGCTCAACACAGGCACTAAATAACAATTATTTAAGTATAAAACTAATCCCGATGGTAGATGAAGGGGTAGCGTGCCGACCGCGATCACATCAACCTTTGATCCGTTTCCCACGCGCATCGTCACCTCGTTCTTCACTAGCTTCCGTTTATTTCGCAAAGACTGCTTCGAGTTACAAATATGAGCAACCAACCAAAGATCAAATACCCATGCACTACTACGAGTACTAGTGAGATACACATCAATAACATGTATATCAGATATACCTTTCTTCTTGATGTTGCCGTTCTTCAGATCCGCCAAGTACTTTGGGCAATTCCGCTTCCAGTGACCTTCTCCCTTGCAGTAAAAGCACTCAGTTTCAGGCTTGGGTCCAGCCTTGGTCTTCTTCGCCGGCGTGGTAACTTTCTTACCACCCTTCTTGAAGTGTCCCTTTTGCTTAGACTTGCCTTTCTTGAGTTTGGTGGTCTTATTGACCAACAACACTTGGTGCTCTTTCTTGATCTCCACTTCTGCAGATTTTAACATAGCAAACAGTTCTGGCAACTCTTTGTTCATGTTCTGCATGTTGTAGTTCATCACAAAGTTCCTGTAACTCGGTGGCAGTGACTGGAGGACACGGTAAATCCCCAAAGCATTAGGAATCACTATACCCAAGCTTTGAAGTTTGTTTGAGTGCCCGGACATCTTAAGCACATGCTCACTGACAGAGCTGCCTTCTTCCATCTTGCAGTTAAAGAATTTTTCAGAAGCCTCATAGCTTTCAATTGCCGCATGAGTCTCAAAAATCAATTTGAGATCCTCGACAATATCATATGGGTCTGACTCTTCAAACCTTTTCTGAAGCTCCGATTCCAAACCATACAAGATAGCACACTGAACTATGGAGTACTGATTCTTCCGAGCGAGGTAAACATTCTTTACTTCATCGGGAGCATCACCGCAGTGGGTCACCCAATGTGCATCCAAAGACATAGGTCAAATTACCAGCTGTGAGGACAATCCTCAAATTGCGGAACCAATCCGCGAAGTTGCTTCCATTGTTTTTCAACTTTTCTTTCTCTAGGAATGCATTAAAATTGATGGTAGGGGCTGCCATTGATCTACAACATATTTTCAATAGTTTAGACTAAGTTTATGACAAATTGAGTTCTAATTAATAATGAAATTAACCTAGGTGAACTCCCACTCAAAACAACATCCCTCACATTGTTTTAGTGATCACACGAACCAAATCCACTACATCAACACCGATCATCACGAGAGTTGATATAGTTTCAATGACGAACAATCGTCATGTTCATCATATCTACTATATGATTCATGCTTTAACTTTCGGTGATCCGTGTTCCGAGACCATGTCTGTACATGCTAGGCTCGTCAAGATCAAACCTTAGTTTCCGCATGAGCAAATCTGGCTTGCTCACGTTGTATACACTTGCAGAATCTAACACACCCGATCATCACGTGGTGCTTCGAAACAACAAGCTTTAGCAACGGTGCTAACTAAGGGTGAACACTTTATGACTTGAAATTCATGTGCATGAGGGATCATCTTATAATGCTACCGCTGCCTACTAAGCAATACAAGATGCATAAAGGATTAACATCACATGCAATTCAATAATATGTGATATGATATGGCCTTTCTTTGTGCTTCCGATCTCCATCTTCAAGCATGAACATGATCTCCATCATCACCGACATTGCATCAAGGTCAATGACGCTTCTCCATGGTTGTCGCCCACCGCTTCAACTATTACAACTACTTTGAATAGACACGGTCTTAACATAAATTAAAGACAACCATATGGCTCCCGCCGTTGCCAACTTACAATAAGGAACATTGCATACATCAAATATAATCACAATCATGGCCATATCATATCATCAGACACCCTCGCAAAACAAAGTTAGACGCCTACTTTCTTTGCATATTTTACGTGGTTTGGGGCTTTCAATAAGTGTCGTTCTAACTTACGAACAAGAACCACAACATTGATACTAGCATTGTTGATCACCCGTTGTAAATTGGATCTTAACTATGCTAGGAGAAACAGCACCAAGAAGCCACTTATGCAATACAAGTTGCATGTCAAGCGTGGAGCAAGTCTCATGAACGATGTCATGTAAGGTTAGCCCGGCCGCTTCATCCCAACATACCGCAAGATGCAAAGTACACAAGAAGCAATCGACAATAAAGCATCAACGCCCACAATGACCATTGTGTTCTACTCGGCAACAGATCTACATATAGACATAGCTCTGATACCACTGTAGGGTTTCGTAGCATGGAAAACAAAAAATTTCTATCGCATACAAACAAACAAGCCAAGATCTATCTACTAGATTGTAGCAACGAGTCGATGGAATAACTTACCCTCGAAGATTCCAAAGCGTTTAACGAGAGCAAATTCTCGTGGGTGATGTAGTCGATTTTCCCGATCTCAAGATCGTAGACGATCCTTCCGGCCAAGGCTCCGCAGCTCATGATCGGTCACATCGTTCGATTGACGAAGACCTTCCTCTCCCTTGTTCCAAAGAAAATGGAGGTTGTAGCACTTCTCGCGATTCCTAAGAAAGACAACGTGGTACCTAAGTAGAGGGAGATCCCAGGCTTTAAGCCGGAGCGAGTATGGTGGAGTATGAGAGAGCTATTAGTGGTCTAGGGTTTAGACACACCAATTAGGAGGCTCTAAACCAAGGCTAGGGCAATTAGAAGCTCTAAACCAAAACGGCTCTAAACCGAGGCTTTGGCTAGGGTTTAGATTAGAGGATAGGAACTTGTGTGTCTAGAGGAGGGGCCCGCCTCCTTTTATAGGTGGGAGGTGCGGCCAGGGAGGAGTCCCTCCCCAACTCGCCTTGGTGGTGCGCCGGCTTGGAGAGGAGGGACTCCTCCCCCAAGTCGGTTTCAACCTCCTCCTTCCTCTTTCCCTCACTTTCCTGTTTTAGCCGTTTGACTTTTCAGTTTGGGATTCAATTTAATCCTTTATTTGGAACAGCGAGAACACTTAGTACATGATGCAATGACACATTCATGTACCCCTTCCCCTCTCGGAGTGCCGGACATTCCGGAACCTTCTAGAACATTCCTGATGAAAACACCAGAATCATTCCCGAACTCCGAAACGGGACTTTCCTTATATGAATCTTATTATCCGGACCATTCCGGATCACCTCGTGATATCCCGGATCCCATCCGAGACTCCGAACAACATTCGGTCTCTTTCTCATAATATCATAACTACTCAAACAACGTCGAATCCTTAAGTGTGTCTCCCTACGGTTCGTGAATTATGCGGACATGATCGAGACACTTCTCCGAACAATAACCAATAGAGGAATCTGGAAATTCATATGGCTACCACATATTTCTACGATTACTTTGCGATCGAATGAACCACTTACATACGATACCAATTTCCCTTTGTCTCACGATAGTTTACTTATCCGAGGTTATGATCGTCGGTATCTCTGCATACCTAGTTCAACCTCTACCGATAAGTACTCTTTTCTCGTTCCCGTGATATGTGATCCCTTGTGAGCCAGTCACATGCTTGCAAGCTAATTGGATGACATTCCACCGAGAGGGCCCAGAGTATATCTATCCGTCATATGGATGGACAAATCCCACTCTTGATCCATGTGTTTCAACCAATACTTTCTGAACACTCAATGCCACCTTTATAGCCTCCCAGTTACGGTGTGGTGTTTGATGTCATCAAAGCATCCATCCGGTAAAGGTGATATGCATGATCTCATGGTCGAAGGAATTAGGTTACTATGTATCAGAAAGCATATAGCAATTGAACTATTGAAATGACTTGATCTTTATGCTACGCTTGTGTAACACCCTCAGAATCGGCCCTATGCAAGTTTTAGCGAAACCCGCCAAACCCGCATAGAAATGATTCAAAGGTGCCCACCAGGCACTTTCGTGCGGGTGGAAAACGAAGTAATAACATTACACAACAGTCCTCGATGGGACCCACGTAGCAGATATATACAACAGCGACTCCATGAGTCAAGAATACAGATAAAATATACAAAGATCCAAATCACCTTGAAAATGACAGAGCGTCCGACTACGGACAAGATGCAAATGGGTCTAAGAGCCCTGAAGAATAACCAATGGCGTCCATAACCCTGCCCAGGCCAAGCCGGAAGGGTAACCCTGCTAACGACGTCGATCTCAAAACCTTCTTAAACAAAAGGGGTGCCGACAAAGGGCAAAGGAAAAAGAGGAGCGTCAGTACTGAGGCCAATACACGGCGAGGCTAGAATTCGGCGGTCCTCGCCTACATAGGTATGGTGTACTGAAGCGGCAGCGGCAGCATGCACTAAACAACCTATAGAGACTCGATACAACTGGCGGCTATCAGAGAGGGATAAGTAAGACCTATTCGGAACCAACCTGATTCTACCATCAGACAAACCCATCCTGGTGTTTCCCCCCTCGAGACCAAACGAGGAAGTCAACCGAGGAACTCACACCGTTGGCAGTTTTATTTATTCAGTTATCGTTGCAGCGATTACTAGTCAGGTATAGATAATCATCCTGATAAAATAAGCAGTGGGCCATCTTAGTTAACCATTCCGTTGTAGTTGCGACACTTACTAGTCAAATACATTTAGCATGAGATAACCCAAAACCCAGCAGTTGTTGGTACTTTTATTTAGCCATTCCGTTGTAGTTGCAATACTTACTGGTCAGATACAATCGTCGCAAGCGACAAACCAAACAAGCAATTGTGGGCAGTTTTATGTAGCCATTCCATTATAGTGAAGCTGATTACTATTCATTATAAAGTCAATTTTATAGCACTACTTTAGTTATAGTTGTCTATGATCGAGATACTGTGCTCCAAGTCGTCCATAACCGCGGACACGGCTTTCAGAAAGTTTTACCCTGCCGGGGTGCACAAATAGCAACACACACTCGATCAACCTCGGAAAAACCAAATCAAAACCCAACGAGGCCTTCACGACAAAGCAATCACAGGATTCAGAAATATTTCAGGGGGCCACCCCTTAAAGTAGACCCAAGCAAGCCGGCCGGCTCGAGACGGACTCAAGGTTGTGGGACGGCTGTGAACGATCGGGAACCCAAACTGGGCTTGTCGACACCGCGGAATCGTGCCACGATCCTAACAAAGACAAAGTGTGCTCCTCGCAATTTAAGTAAAGCAGAAAGCATGGCATAAGTACAGGATAGTAAATAAAACCTCAAACTAGTTTGTGGCCCCAAGAAATAAGACTGAATCAAGCTCGCTCGGGGTCCCATAATCCTCCCGGATGTGGATAGCGCGATAAATCAAGGAACAGGTATCAAGTACTCGGGGTCCTACGGGACACAAGTGGACGGTTAACAACCAAATAACATCTATTGCCCACCTGTGCCTCTGCTCACTTACTTCAATTTTAGTTCTTAAACAGTAATTAAAGTTATGATCATCTCCAACCATAAACACACGGCAAATACTCCAACAACTGTGGCAATTAGTAACACGCAACAGCACTTGAGCAAGCGACTTCGGCGCGCAAGTCCGACTATCTACCAAACAACAGGTAATAGGATGTGTCCAAGGCAATATAAGGCTGCAAGGGATATCACGGGTACGAAAGCTAGAGCAACGCAATACAGATAGCAATAGATCAACAGGAGGGAATAAATACTATAAAAGTAAGATAGGTAGAAAGGGGGGAGGTGCTCGCCTGAAAACATTGCTGAAGGTTCATCCGAAGATCGGGTCGACACTCGCATCAACTCAACGAAGAAGCAAAATGCTAGAATAAACACCGGATGCAATATTTAATACTGCGGCAAAAGATCGGGCATGATGCATGTATGATGCATGGCATGGCAAAGTGCGATGCAATTAGGTCATATTAAGCGGAACCGGGGTCCCGACAATATTTAAGCGGTTTAAGTTGTTTAGACACCCCGCATTTTAGATGTTGTCTTAACATGGCAAAAGATAGCACCGGTTTGCTACACAAATTTAAATGAGGCCAATATAAGACTAGATTTGCCCGCATATGGGCCCCATATTTAATTATGAGGTGAATCGGCATAAGGCCCCCAAACCACATGACAAGTGTGCAAATATGAACAATTTAATATGCAACAAGTAATGTTATATTTGTAAAATAGGGCTCGAGAAAGGGGTCACACATTAGGGTTCGGCAGATCCTGGGGTTCCGGGGTTCGGGGTTCGATCTCAGGGTTCGGATCTGGGGTTCGGACTCTGGGGTTGGATACAAGGTGAAGAGCTTGGCGTTCCGGGAAGAAGGACTTGGTTGGCGTCGGGGGCGCATCGGTCTCGCCCTGGTCGGTGTCGATCTTGTCGCATTCGTGGTCTTCGGGTCCGCGTAGACGGTCATGGCGTTCCAGATGGAGATCTTGGCGTTCCGTGGCGAAGTGCTTGTCGTTCTTCAGTTCCATGTCGACGGCCTTGGTGTTGCGTGAAGAGGATCTCCGAGTTCAGGGTCTCGGCCACCGGATCCTTGAAGGAGGTCATGGCGTCCGAGGGAAGTACTTGGCGTGTCGGGTTCGGTCTTCGAATCCATGCCGAAAGCCGTGGCGTTGGTGGCAGACTCAGGTTCAACACCGATGGTCCACCAGATCCTTACAGGGTGATGTCGATCTTGGATCCGCGCCTCTTTAGTCTTGTGGACGAGAAGGTCTTGACATATTATGGCACACGCGGGCGAGCAGAGATCTTGTCGGGGTCTTGATCCTGTAGGGGTTCTCGGCTTCATGGTCGGTGGAGAACTCGGGCTAGGGCCACAGCTTGCCGGATAGGTCCAGGTTGTCGTCGATCTTGGATTAGCGCAGGTGCGAGACAAGAGGATACTCTAGGAGGTGGTTGCCAGGGACGAGGAGGCCGTACTCAGCGCGTGAAGGCGAGCGACGGGGCGGAACGCGGGGCCGCAGACATCAGGGAGGCGGAGTGACGGCGCTGCTGGGCTCCGACGACAAAGCTCGGCGCGGCTTCAGCGGCCGGAAGAGGAGAAAGCAGGGCTGGGGCGGCTGGAGGCGAGGAGGTGCACGACGACGAGGGGCGGCGCGCTCGCTGGGGGAACGCGGGCGTCGGCGGCGGGGCACACGGTGGTCGGAGGACGAGCGACGGAGAGGGTTGTCGGGCGGGGCGAAGGGAAGGCTGCAGGCGCCGGAGGGGACGAGGGCGAGGCGGGAGGTAGAGGAACTGACGCGGCGGCGCGCTGCCGTCAGGGGCGGGCCATGGGACGCAGTGGTTGTGGCCGAGCCGGGAGGGCGAGCTCCGAGGCGGGGTGGTCTGCGGCATGAGCGGAGAAAACGGGCAAGCGGGGAGAGGCGGTGGCCGGAGGAGGAGGCGGCGGCTCATGGCCGACGGAGGCGGCCGGCGGCGACGGGCCCACGGTGGCGGCTCGAGCGGCCGGGCGGAGGCGGCAGTGGGAGAGGACTGCGGTCAGCGAGCCGACGGGAGCGGAGGAGGCGATGGCGGCGGCGCTCGGGAGGAAGAGGGGCCGGGAGGACGGCGGCCGGAGGTGAAGAGGCAAGGAGCAGAGGAGGAGGAGGGAGGGCGTCGGGTGGACGCGCGAGCAGGAAGGAGGTGAGGTGGGCAGAGGGCGGGGCAGGGTGGGATTCGGTGTGGGGAGTGCGTGGCGTCGCGTGTGTGGTGTGTGGTGTGTCTGGTTGGTGGGGTGGGGAGAGAGGCGGGCGGGGTGGGTGGGTCCGTGGGCGGTGGGGGCCGGGGACAAGTGGTGGGGCCCAGCAGTGGGGAGGTCGCTGCGGGTGGGGCCCGGTTCCAGGGAGAGGTGAGGGAGTGGGTCGGTTGTGGGGGTGAGGGAGGGAGTTGGGGGTGAGGTGGCAGTGGGTTAGGGTGGGGCCAGGCTGGCGGTGAGGCAGAGAGAGAGGGGGTAGGTGGGACTGGGGTGAGAGAAGGAGTGGAGGGAAAAGAAGAGGATTGGTGAGGTGGCAAGGTGGGTAGGGATTGGGGGAGAGGGTGAGATGGCAAGCTGGGATAGGTGGGTAGGATAGGATTGGGTGGGAATAGGATTTAGTCTAGGTGGACCGATTTTATTCTGGGGTGGTCGACTGGGTCGAATCGGCCCGTTCGACTGCCCCACTAAAAATAATTAAATATTTTATTTATTTCAAACAGGGATTTTGCAAACCGATAGCAGACAAAACAAAATAATCCGGAGACCCGGGTTTTGTGTTTGAACAAAGACGGGGCGTTTAGAAAACAAGAACAGGTTTTTCCGCAAATAGTTTTATGCAAGCAATGCAAGATGATGACGATGCTCAAATGCAATGTGGCATGATGACATGAGCATGCGGTCATGATGATGCAATGCACAAAATCAACGCGATTTTCTAGTAGTGGTTTTGCGGGATGCCACAGCTTGTCTATAGGAGTATGTCCACCATATCATTCTCCTAACGATATGATCTTGTTGTTGATAACATCTCAATGTTCATGATAGGGAAACCACAATCATTAATCAACCAACAAGCTAGTGAAGTATAGAGGCTATACTAGGGACTTCAAATTAAGTTTACAAATCACACAAGTATCAATGTTTCCTTGTTAATACTATTATAGCATGAATGTAAACATTTATCATAAACACAAAGATATAATAATAACTACATTTATTATTGCCTCTAGGGCATATCTCCAACAAGAGGAGCCCCTTTTAAAGGGCTCCCAGATCTGCCCGTTATGGGCATTCACGACACCTGGCCGGAACTTCCGGTGGGAGGCCGGGAGTTCCGATGGCACACAGCCAACGGTCGAAAACTGCGGAGCGAGAAACTGAAAAAACGAATCCTGGTCGGAACTTCCGCCGGTTCACCGGAACTTCCGGTGGGAGCAAAACTTCCGGTGAAAGTTCAAACAGAAGTTCCGTCAAATAGACACAACGAAAACAGAAGGTTACTGAACGTGAGGGGAACAAGAGCCGGAAATTCAATCAGAACTTTTGGCCTGAGCGGAACTTCCGGTCACTGGCCGGAACTTCCGGTGAGAGTGAAACTTCCGGTGGAAATTCCGACTGAAGTTCCGTCAAATAGCACATCCAAATCAGAAGGTTACTTCCGATGGCAAGCCGGAACTTCCGGTCAGGGAAATTCCAGAAACCAAAAAACCAGAAACGCAATAACTTTTGCATCCGAACTCCAAACGGGATGAAACCAATTTTTTTGGAAAGATAATAACGAATAGAATCCAACAAAAATACTATGAATATATATGTGAAGTATACCCCAAGGTGTGGAGCCGGAAAACTCGAAAGATCAAAAACCTCAATAAGATATGCAAGTGAAATCGTTAGATGATGAACTAGAGCTTGTTATGATGATGACCACAAGCTCTAGATCCTCTGATGGACAAGAACCAAATAACAACCAAGAAAGATGATGCTATGAATGCAAAGGTTTGAGCTCTCTCCGAACGATGCAAACGAGACACCCGCTTGAGATCCCCTCTTGATAGAACGGCTGTCTATCCTAAACCCGGTCTCCCAACTAACAACACGAGACCGGCAAAAGAGAAGCCCTATCAAGAACATACCTTTGCCTTGAGCATCCCACTTGAACTTGATGTAGACCATCTTGTTCTTCTATAGTGGGAACACCTTTCTTGGATGCTCTTGCTTGATGAAGATGAAGACTTGCAAATTGCTCCCCCATACTCCATGGGGAAACCTCTTCTTTGAACTTGTCTTCATCATTCCATGAGCAAGAGGATGGCAAGCTTCAAGCATGAGATCTTCTAGAGATGGCGCATCTTGAGCTCGCCCTTCTTCATCCCTACTTGAGGTTGATCCATCTTGATGCAACTCTTTGCACATGTCTTGATCAACCTCCAAGCTCCTTCTTTCTTCATGATTCCAATGGGCACATTTATTCATCTTCCAACCTTGAGACCAACACATGGCCCAAGCGATGCCAATGGACAAACCTACAAGTGAAATTCAATTTACACATTAGTCCATAGAGATTGTCATTAATTACCAAAACCACACATGGGGGCATGCATGCATGCCCTTTCAGCATTGTTTTCCGAGCGAGGACTTTCTCCATGGTGAAAACCTATGATCTTTGATGGGCAACAACGGTGCTTGTACACTGTTCCATTCTTGAAGGCGTTGTTATTGGAGTGGAGGACCACTAGTGTTGTTCTGATGGTGTCGGTGTCATTGCTGTGAGGAATAGTTCTCTATAGCGAAACTTTTCTTTTTTATAATTCTTTTTCCTTTTTTTCTGGACCGTGTGTATCCGTAAGGCCGCTAGGGCATGCGTTGTTGCATAGGCTGGGTGTAATTGGTATCCCTGTGATATTAATATATACTCTTTTTCAAAAAAAGGTATTGATCTCATCGCCCGTCCCTATTTATTTATGTGTTATGGAAATGTCTCTTAAAGAGATTTTGGAAAATTCTTTAACATGCCAATATGCTTACTCAATACAAGTGGAGGCTAGCAAAAGACTGGGATCGACCAACTAAGAGAGCAATAATAGCCATAATCACGTAGAGCGACAAAACATTATCAACTAAAGCATAAAGTGGTACCACAAGTCAAAAACTAAATGATCATAGAGGCTATGGTGACTGGTTCATAGTCATAACATGGTGTGAGCATGTGCCAAGTTAACCCAAACAAAGCATCAAAGGAGAATACCATAATACTATGCTTTTGTATGCTAAAACAACGCATGATTCTTTCAAGGCACACTAAGAAATCTCAATTGTTTGGAACAAGTCATGCTACAACAATAATCACTAAGCATAAGGTCAAAACAACATATAGCATGACATGATAAAGTCTAAGCCACAGTCAAAACAAGCTCTCTTTTGTATCACTATAAGCATGAAACTTTATACTCTTTTCCAACACCAATCAACTTATTTGAAACATAACAGCGAAATCGGGGGTCTAACTACTTTATTCAAGCAAACTAAGCAAACAAAAATTAAGACGATCCAAGAACAACACAACAGTGCATGAAACAAAAAAACGAAGTGTCTAGAAAGAGACCTGAGATTTTTATTGATGAAGAAGGGGATGCCTTGGGCATACCCAAGCTTTGACGCTTGTACCTCTTGAATATTTCTTGGGGTGACACGGGGTGACATCCCCAAGCTTGAGCTTTTGTCCATTCTTCATCTCATCACATCATTCTTCTCCTACACTTGAAAATTTCCTTCATACAAAACTTTACACAATATTTATTAGCAATATTAGTGCATTTAAAAGTAATAAACCTTTGGATTTAGTGTCAAAACAACAAAATTTTTATTAAAAACACAATCTACTGTAGCAATTCCTTCAAAAATCTCAATTCACCAAAAAGAACTCAAAAAGAAATCGATAAGAGGCAAATGCAAATAATGGCAGAAATCTGTCAAAACAGACCAGCAGGTAAAAACTGATTTTTTCGAAGACCTTCTATTTTTAAAATTAAAAAGTGTTGAACTAAAGAAAGTTGTATAACAACCTGTGGGATTTACTCAGAAATTTACAGCTCAATCCAACATATAGATATTTTTCAATAATTTTTATAGTGAAGCACAAAAATCTATTTCGGGACAACAACTTCCCCAAATCTTACTTCTCTCTCATTAGAGGTTATTCTTGGCACAAAAATAAAAAAAAAGGATAAGAAGAGGTTATTACAGAAGTAATAACTTCCAAGACTCAAGAAAACTATTGGGCTGTCTCCCAAGACGTACTTTTCTTTAACGTCTTTAAGTTAGGCACAAGAAGCAAGAATAAAGTATTTTGAAATGAAGAAGCATTAACATCAAATTTCTTGCTCCTACCTTTCTTACCTTTACTCTTATCTTTAGGGAATGTATGATTGCTTATTGGAGAAGCAAAATGCATAATGCCTTTTTCCACATCTATCATTGCTCCAAGGAGTTTTAGTAGGGATCTTCCAAGTGTAATTTGTCCTTTTCCTACACATTCAATAACAAGATAATCAGTAGAAACCACTTTCCCTAAGATCTTTGTAAACACTCCTTCGGCTATTCCAATGGGTAATATAGTTGCATTATTAGTAAGAGATATTTCTTCTCCTCCTTTAGAAAGTCCCCAAAGATTCAAATATTCATAGATATATTTAGGCATAAGGCAAAATTTAGACATGATATCACAACGAGCATCAAAAGTTGCATTGTTTATAACAAATTTTATTGTAGGAAACCATTTTGAAGGATCAAAATTTATTGGAACATAATCATGATGCTCTCTAAGCATGTTATAGCAATCTTTTAAACTAGCTATACTAGTCTTAAAGAGTGTTTAACCTAGCATATATGTTTATAAAGGAAGAATCAGATTTGCTAGGCAAATTATAAATTGTAATCAACTTCTTTATGACATTCAAAGCTTCATCCTTATTACATTGTAAAAAATCTCTTCCTGCTACAGCATCCAAAGCAAATCAAGTAGCATTATCTAAACCGTGAACACTATGAGCAATGGCATGAACACATTTTCAATTTATTACTGAACCTACTTGAACTTGTAAGAAAATTTTAACTATGAAACAAATGTTACAAAACCATGATAATGGCCTAGTTTATACACTACAATTTCCATGTCAATGCATGCTCAACCTTTTATATCAAAAAATGGAAGGAGTAGTTCTATGCACGAGCTGATACCACTTGCATTGCAACAAATATATCAAATAATAAAATTGTATTTATGCATAAGTAGATATATCTAAAATGCATTTTTATTGGGAGTGAACACTATGAGTGACGACATGAACATGTTGTCAATATATTATTGAACCTACTTTAACTTGTATAAAAAATTTAACTATGAAAAAATGGTACAAAACCATGACAACGCCTTAGTTTATGCACTATAAGTTCCTAATTTTTTTACTTGACATACATTAGAAGCTACTTTTAAGATATTTTCTATATCGTACACTTAGAAATATTTGCACGGTTTATATAAATATGAACACACACATGCACAAACAAAATATACATATAAAAATACGATTCATCGAAATGTTAAAATTCTTTTGTAGGAGACCTACGAATTTCGAATTTTAAATTATTCTATGTATTTAAAATATTTGAATTGTTGTGAAATGGAGAATTAAAAATAATGTAAATATAGTCCAAATTTGGTAGCATTGAAGATTATTTTCCCATTATATAAATTATAGTGTGATAAAAAGTATCAATATAATATTTATCAATGTTTTTATATGGTTATGATAATAAAGTAAGAAAAATGTGTAAGAGTTTAGTATAAATTGTTGTGTATCACATCGAACGAGATAGATTGAAGCCAAGCCCACTACACGGTGCGAAGTCCTAAAGAAGAGACTGAACTTACTTTCTTTCTTGCTTGCTTGTTCCCTAGGATTATGATGTTTCCTGGGGTTGTTGCTTGCTTGGTTTGTTTATGCTTAGCAGCGGTTTGTTCCATAAAATCCTTATTTCTTATTCTTAAGCAAGCCCTCAAGAGGGTTTAGTGCATCCATGCAATTCATACTGCATGGCGATATTACTCTACCACTCTATAAATGGAGGCTCGATAAGTGTCTTCACTTCATCGCAAATCACAGCGACTAGCACGCATTGCTATGGATGCTGCAACTGCAAAAGGAAGACAAGCAATAACAAGCCATTTAAAATGGAAGTTCCCCTAGTTAGAGGGGTGTCTGACCATGCCATGTTATTAGTAAGTAATGGTATATCTCTTTTCGTTAAAAAGCCTTTTATATTTGAATTAAGTTGGAAGATCTGTTTTCCGTGGTTGAATAAGTGTGGAAAAGCGCCACACAGAGGTCACAATGCTTTGGACATGTTGGAAAAGTTTCAAAGGGTGGAATAATAATGTGGAAGGACAATATAGAAGGGATATATATTTAATTGTCGGTCAATTAGATTTTTATAGACTGCAGCTGACTACGAGCTTAGATGTATCTTGCAAAATAAACTTTCAAAAATACTCAAAGAGGAGGAGCTAAAATGGTTTCAATGAGCTAAGGAAGAATACATGTTAGAAGGTGATAGTAATTCAAGATATTTCATGCTTAAAACTAGTGGTAGGAAACGTAGAAATAAGATTTTTAGATTTTTCCATAATGGTAATTTTATTGAAGGTGACCAGAATCTTTTAGAGTATGCTATAGATTTTTATAAAGTTCTTTTCGGCTCTATTGATATGTTGTCGGTTACCCTTACTGATCCCATCCCTATGGCTCTTAGTGATGAACATTGGGAAGGGCTAGTTGCTCCTTTCTCTATTAAAGAAATAAAAGAGGTGGGTTTTTAGATGGAGCATAGGGCCCGGATGGTTTTCCTATTGAGTTTTTCCAAAAGTTTTGGGGCTTGATTTATTTGGACTTCTTTACTTTGTTTCAAGATTTTTTTGATGGAAAGCTATATATTAAACATTTTAATTATGGGATTATCACTCTTATTCCCAAAAGGCAAGGTTCTGATTGGATTCAGATGTTCAGGCCCATTTGCCTGTTGTATGTTGTCTTTAATTTTTTACCAAAGTTTTGAACAATAGAACTATTTGTCTTGTTGTTAAAATTATTGATGAAATCCAGTCTGCTTTCATAAAAGGTAGGTTTATCTTGGATAGTGTGGTTATTTTACATGGGACGATCCATAATATGCATAAATTGAAAAGTCTGGGGTTAAGGCGTATGATAAAATTAATTAGGAGTTTGTGTTCTCGGTGATGGAAATGAAAGGGTTCCCTGGAAAATTTATCCAGTGGACTAGGGAAGTAGTTACTGGGGGTAAGGTGTGTGTGATGATTAATAATGTTTTAGGTAAATATTTTTCTACAACAAAGGACTCCGGCAAGGAGACCCTTTTTCTCCTTTGCTTTTCGACATAGTTGCTGGGTGTCGGCTCTTCTTATTCAGCGAGGTCAAGAGTGTGGGTTTATAAAAGGGCTAGCTACTGATCTATTGGATGATGGGGTAGCCCCCCATCATCCAATATACAGATGATACGAGTTTGGAATGGATGTAGTGCTGGAATGGTTGTCTTTCCTACTTGGTTACACTGTGAGTCTGGAATGGTTGTGGTGTTGGTAGTGGTATTCTACTTCAGTTTGGTTTGGTTTGTGTTTACAGACAGGGAGGGGTTTGTCCTTCCTGGCTTCTGGATGATGTTTGCACAAACCTTTTCGGGTTCCTTCTATCGAAAAAAAGAAAAAAAGGCCGGCCAGGAAGATCCACCGCCGGGCTGCCGTCGTGCGTGCCAACTTGTCTCTGGGACAAAGCAATGGTTGATTACGAGTAGGTTTAGACGACAGCAGTTCTGGTGTTCTATTTTTTTTACAAGGATGATGCAATTTGATTAATATGAATCATTTGCCGATGTTCATGTTCTTTTCTTACCATGAAAAACATACTAGTGATGCTAACATATACTCCCTCCGTCCATAAATAAATGACTTGAGTTTGTGTAGATTCGAATGTATCTAGACGCATTTTAGTATATAGATATATTCGAATATAGACAAACCTAAGTCAGTTATTCCTAGATCGAGGGGGTATGTTTTATGTTGCAGATCCTGAGCCTGCACTCCAGATTAGGAGTAGACTTCACTATGGCACTGGCAATAACTACAATTGTCTCCCCTTCCCAGACTGGGTCTCAACAGATGTTGATTTCTTAACAGAGATTTTAGGAAGGCTTTCTCCGGATATGATGATCAAAGCTGCTTCTGCTTCCAAATCCTTTCAGGAAATAATCGTGTCTGATGACTTCCGATCACGTGTACGGAGCCATGGAAATCAGATCAAGCACAAGCACTTGCTAGGGCTATTTCCAAAGTTCAAAACATATAGGCCTGACCGCTTGAGAGATGCGCTTTTCTTGAATGCAAGGATGTTTCTAGACCATTACGTATTAGCTGTGCTAATTTCTCAGTTTGGTTATCCTGGAAGTCAAATAAGCTTTGGTACCATATGGAGATGATGGATTCCAGAGACGTTAAGCTCCTAATATTGGCAAGACCAAATAGATTAAATAGTCATTTTTGATGACCCACTGTGAAGGTTTGTTTACTAATTATCTAAAAAACTAGCCCGTTTTGTTGCTTCTGGTTGATGGATAAACCGTGCCTGTAGATTTATAAATTGTGTGATAGACATGATATGGTTGGTCTTAATATAAAATTCAGAACCTGCTGTATGACTAATCACTTACATGACTTAGGAATTAAGACCGACGTTCATATAGTCTCATACAATGACGTACAAAGAAAATATCCAAGTGTGTCTTTTTTTTGAAAAATAGAAAATTCATGAAAGAATAGCAATTCTGCACCAATGGATTATTATTTTGAAATAGAGAACTACACTGGATACTTCAACTTTAGCAGGACATTTTAATACTAGTGGACATATGGAGATCTATGCCCATATGGCAAGAATGGACATCATCCCTGCACCTAGGAAAAGTGCAAGATATGTCATCAGCTGAAGCTTTGTGTTTGTCTGTAGCTTTGGGTTATTGAAATCTGTTGCTAGAAGGTCAAAATCCCCGCTGATGCTGAATTGAAGACTCCCTCAATAATGAATGCGGTAGAGCTATGGTCATTATAGCTATATGAAATCCCAATCCCTAAGCAAACGTTGCCCTTACCTTGAAATTAGCCTGCAGTGAGAAGTGAAGATCAAAGATGTTAGCCTTTGTTGCTGTGGCACTATACAATTAGTTCTCTTTAGCCTCTGCAGTCATTTATTTGCTTTCATGAAAATATTTGCTTGCTTTATCTAATGGAAAATAGTACGTCCTTGGTCCTTATAAGAGTCTATCTGCTGACCACATCTCTTACTTTGTGTTCTCCTCCTGAAAAAGTTTAATGATCAATAACTGTTGAATATACCGTGTTGATTTTTTGGGAAGAAAATCATCAGTATTGTTTCATGCCTGTAATGTGTCAAGTTAACAATTTTATTCTAATCCATGTTATCTTTCTCGCCTGTTTTCCTCCCCTTCTGCAAGTCATAACTATTCTGATATGCTGGTTTGTAATTGCCTTTTTGAGCAAGTTGTAACTTCCTGGTATCTTAGTCTAAGAATGGAACAGAAAAGGGAAGTTAGCCTGCTGTGCAAAGAGGAGGAGCCATGGAAGTGCTTGCAAGTTGATAACCGACTGGTGCTAATTACGCTCTGGATGTGATGTGTGCTTGTCTATGTTGCTGTGGGTTGCAGGGAGATCGATGGAACAAATGCTGGGTTGTGTGGTGATGAGATCTGTTGTCCTTTGTCGATCCAGGTGGGGTCTGATACTCCCAAAGTTCCACGTCCCTATGTCCATGTGTCACTGACCTCGGTGCAAAGTGTCTTTGATACTTGATGCTCGAATGACATGGTATCCAGAAACTGGATTGTCTGCACTTTTAAGACCCGTTTCCATCCATATATCCCCGGGACAAGTTGAAGCCTTTTCATCCATGGTCATCAGCTTCTTCAGCTCTCTGAAATCTGGATTGTCATGCCTGCTGACAGCCGTGCCGCGCTGTACTCGGTGTGCCTCATCGCTGATCGCGGATGGATGAAGGCAGATAGCACCTTATATTAACCCTGAGAAGACATGTTTGGCCCGCCCGATGGTGGATACCAGGACTTGGCGAATCAGAAGGTGTTGGTGTGCTTTCTGGCCATCTTAGTGCAGTGTTGACACGATGTTGTCATTCGTTCTTCGGTCAGATTTTTCTTCTCAGGAGTGTGCTGCTCTTTTTAGTTGTGGAGTACCGCCATTGTCTTGTTGGGTCACATCATAACGACGTGAGAGATGCTGGTTCCACTAACCTTTCTCAGCAAAAACTTTCACAGCACAGCCGGCCGAGGTGTTCTAATCCGGAGTTGAAAAGATGCAGAGAATCTCCCTAGATAGATAGGCAGGAATCTGAAGGAGCATCGAACTCTGGCACGAAAACAAGTTGATAACCAGCCAGTTGCTGCCATTGGCCAACCCCGTCTTTCCTCGCTTTGATTGTTACCTCTATACTTTTGCACCGATCGACGATCCATGAATGCCACCAGGGTTTTCAGGATTGATGTGTACATGCATGCAAGGCAAGCAAAGGAAGGTCGATCCCATCACTCATCTGTGCCGTCGATGGCCCGTGCCCGTTCTCTGATGGATCTCTAGTGAATTATTAAGCAGTTGCAGAGATATAGATATCGCAGTCATACCGTGACCGTCTGGCCAAAGTTGGTGGCAGGTCCATGCTTCTTTTGCAGGATGACGAGGTGGCCGATGGCCGGTGCACTGGCTAGCTAGTGGGAGAAGGCGAGACGAGCAGGACAGCATCGAACAACAGGAGCAGCAGGCGCGGAGTGGAGTGTGGGTCGAGGAGCCAATATTGCTGTTAACAGGATCCATGATACTAGAGAGCCAAGCAGGGATGGGGCATGCATGGACAGCGTTGGGGCACCTCATGGCAAATTGTCAACCACCACTTGCTTCCGCCTCTGCCTCACAGAGCTCAGGGTAGCCATCAGGGTCACTGCTGGGGCTAACTCCTCGTCGATGTCGTCATCCTCGCCGGCGAGGGAGGCCAATGACCCGGTTGTCACCGTTGGTAGCATCGCCCGTGGCCGGAGGTAGCAGCTACGGCCGTCCGTTGTATGTTGTAGCAAAGCTCCTCCGCGCTTGTAGCAAGGGCTGCACGGTGGACCACCGGGGAGGAGGCCGGGTAGAGACGTGGCGTCGCTCGGACGTACGAACAAGTCACCAGTCCCGGTTTGTTACGAACCGGGAAGCTATGAGTCGGGGACACAAGATGGGAGTGAAGGAGGTAGATGACCAAAACTCTAATCCTTTCGCAATATTGTTGTGGATTTTCCGAAAGTGATATCTTCAAAAGCAGGGAAATATGTGATAAATAATATGGTCATGTATACATGTCATCCATGTATGGAGAACGATGCTCACTAATTCGGATTTGTGAATATGTTCTTATAAGATAATGATGGCCTACTTACCCAATGCAAATGGAGAAATTATTTAAAGATGATAGCCCGAGCACGAAGAACTCGTGGGAGTTTATAATTATGCAAGTTTTACAACTTTAAGATATTTTACCATCAGCTTTAGATGTTTTAATTCTTTAGTGGACACAAGACAAAGATCTCACCCCAAAGGAAGATATTTTAGTATCTACGATAGATGATCTCTTTCAAATATCAGTTATTGCCATAACAAATCTGGCTAGGAAATCCAATTGTCTACTCTCTTTTAAAATCATTTAAAGGTATGATATATAATGATCAAATTACAGTAGCTTTATTTTTATTATAAATATTTCCATGTGAAAATGACCATGCAGTAAATAATTTGAAGGTAATTTTTCAAATGACATAACAATGAGTAGACCACAAATAAATATTTACTGGCTGGCTTATGACATTCTAAAATCAATCTATTAACATCCAATCTCATAACCTAAATATCTATTAAACTAGACATCTATATTGAAACTCTTTCAAAGTAATAAAGATGATGCCCTCGCATTTGTGAGGGCACTTCTTTATTTGATCAAGACTGTCGAAGAAGGGTAGTAGTGAACGAGAAAACTAAGTACACAATCACACAGGTAAGCTAACTCTCCCGTATACAATGGTTATTACAAGTAGTCAGCTGGGTGATGGATTGAATTTCTGAATGAACGCCAACATTGCATCTCGCAAGCTAAGTGAGGAGCGTACAGCCCACGGTTTGAGGTTGTCTTCGCATGCCTCCTTGAGCGTCTCCATTAGGTACTCTTGTGGCTGAAATGCCCTGTTGACTGGCGGGACGACGGTCTTCTCCAGATAGACGTGCGCAGTGCCGTGCTTGGACTTCCACACCAGTTGATACGATGTTGCCTCGGTGCTGCAGTAAAGGTATTCTATTGCTTTGGGTAGCAGAACCTCGTCTAGCTCATCCAGGCCGATGTTTGCATGCACAACGTGCAGCTCTTCTTCCCTATCGATCATTCCCACTGCACAGCACTCGTGCATGTCCATGGCCATGGGGGAGTCGTCGTGGGGCATGATGTAGGTGTGCAGTTTCAGAGGCGGAAGACCAGGAGCCGCTGCCAGCCGCTGCAGGGAGAACTTGATAACAGGCTCAGGAACAATACAGATGCTGCTGCTTCCATGGTCGTCCGTGCAGCACAGGGGATCGGGGCGGAACCGCTGAACGAAGGCCCTGTGCAGGCCGTCGCTCTCCTTCTGGCCGGAGATGGTGGTGGCCGCCGCCGGTGGAGACCAGAGGAAGTCTTGCGTAGGAAGCTGGGTGAGCTCCGTCAAGACGGCGTTGATGGTGGTAGGCCTGTAGCGGCACAGAGTCGACCGTAAGGTCCTGACCGCTGTCCCGATGATGTCGACGCTCTCGGAGAGACGCAGGACCATGAATACGTAGAAGCTCTCCATGGGCGCCGTGGTGTCCGCGTATACAAGGCTCACCGTAGCTTCTATGCCTCGGTCCGGGGAGTAGTCCGTCTTCACGTGGAAGTTGCGGTACTGGCCTCCGCGCAGCATCTCGTAGTGCAAGAACTCGCCGGCCATGAGCTGGCCAACCAGAGGGTTGGAGAAGGCGTACGGCCGCAGAGGCGTACCACCGAGATGCACGAACCTCAGGAACTCCTCGGCGCCGTCGGCGTGCCGCTCAAACCTCCTCACGGTGGTGATGCTTGGCACCTGGCGGTCGTCGCCGGCAAGAGCAGCGATGAACGACTTGGTGGCGTGGGCGATTCTTGTGGGGAGGTAGGCCCGTCGGAGCTGGTCTGTCTTGGCTTCATCCTCCACAGCCCGCTGCTTGCATCTGCGCAGGGTGTCGTCGCACTCTTGAGCGGCACGCTTCAGCTTCTTCCTCCACCGGAGCAAGGGCGCGGTGGTGATGAGCCACCGGTTGGATGCTTCCACCGCGGCCTCCATCTTGATGTGCGCCATCTCCAGCCTCTCCATGGAGTCCCTCTGCTCCATCCGCTCCATCTTCCCAAGGAGGCCGGTCACGGTTCTGTTCACCGCTTCGCTGATAACAGCGGAACCAACAGCCTCTGCCATCGCGAGTGATAGATATGCAGGGGCCGCCAAAATCTGCTCAAGCAGGAAGAAGATGTCTAGTCAGCCGAATTGTAGTACTACAGCCAAGCACTGATATATGGTCCATAAGATGTAGTATATACTTTTCAAAGACAAACATTATTCTCACGAATCGTCGGAAAGTCGTGCTTTTTGACGACCCGTCGAGAACGTTTAGGCATTGTTCAGAGTTTCTGAGTCAGATTGGATTGGTGACTTAGTCTTTGTTCCGCGTCAATGGTTTTGATTGACGAGTCGCGTTCTACGACAGCTTTCTTCCATACAATTGAGGAGATGATCGGCTAGACTTATTTTTCTTTTCGGGTAACTAGCATGTACCTATAGTAGATTTTTTTAGTGTGTCAGAATTCATCAGATATAAATACATTTGCAAATGCTAGCTATAGAAAATAATAAAATGTATAGCCAAAATTTATATATGCCAAGTATATATCACATGCAGAGAAGACATCTTTAATCGTCCTTAATTGAATGGTCTGAAATTATCAGGGTACTCCAAAACATTACATTAGTGACATGTGATGTTTGTGCACGAGATAAAATTAATATATAGAATTAAATTTTAGACCATACGGTGTGTGTGAGCTTTATGTGATGTTGAATAAATATACGTGGCTAACCTTCATATTGTTAAATAATTAATGTTTTTTAGCAATGTTCTATGATGTTTAGACCATTCTGATTGAACATCAACTATTGTCTTCCTAGTATATGGTAAAAACAAATATGTCTTCATTAATATACATTTCGTCTAAAGGGTATAAATATATCTCTACTGTTATATGAATTTTCTACATCTTTCGTTCTTCATTTGTTGTAAAAATAGGTGACACTCTCATGTTGTGAAATACACAACGTCTTAGACATGGACAATCTACAATATACATTTTTTTTACCATAAATTATGTTATTGAATAAATTTGGTAATACCTCTTATCATAAATATACCGATCTTACTTTCTTTTGTACTATTTTAGTAATATAGTTTACACGATAACAAAGCATACCATTTATTTCGAATGGATGCAATATTATGTTAAACTATTTTTTAACTTTGTTAATGTTAACTCTTTACCCTTCTATTAAATCTAGTTATTCCATGCTCTTGCTCATTTCTATTTGTCATTATATGTAACATAACTATACTATCATGGACTAATTTGTTTTGGCAGCTTAGTCAATCGTCATTTTTTCTACACGATTGTAAATTCCAATGACACGTGGCGAGGAGGGTGCCTTTGGTATCACTATGAGTCTGACAAATTAGGTCTCATATGCATTTTCAAAAATGCGAGGTGAATTTAACGTATAGAAATCGTGTTTTAAAGTTTTGTATTTTTCATGGTTTCATTTTGATATTGTATTATTTGGTTAATTCATTTTTAAGGAAATCTATTCAGTAATATTTGTATATATAGGTACAAATCAGTCTAATTTTACAACATTTTATATACTTTTTCAAGACAACCACCGTGTCGTATATAAATATTCCTATATCATGACACATATGTGCGCCTAAAGTAAATCCAGATCGTACAAATATGTTTGGAAGTGTTTTTCCTATTGCCCATCAGTTTTCGAGTTGGCTCATGTACATATCATCAATTTTAGAGTTTTTTTTTCGTTATATTGCTCCTGATTTACACATGCTACAAACCTTACCGATATGTTTATTTGAGTTTTTTTCCATCACCCACGTTTCAGAGCTGGCTTTTACCTATCAATCATATTTTGAGTTTCCTTTCCAGTGACCGATCAAGTTTTCAGTTATCTTCTTCTAGGTGTTGTATTGATTGAAACAGTGCTCTTCTAGGGCTATGTGAACTTTTTTTCTTTCACCGACGTTTTAGAGTTGGCTTCTATGGTATATTACTAAACTGTTTTTTAGTTTTTTTCTTATGCGTGTCATACTAATACTAACTAGTAATCAAGCACGTGCACATGCACGTTTCTCAATTTTTTCATAAATTGCAAGATCATTAATATTCACGAGATAAAATCATGCCACAATAAACTTGGTAATTATGTATTTTAGGTATTTACACATCATCGGTATCCCTTATGGGACTAAAAATCTATTGTTCAGGTGTTAACTAGGCAAACTATGATATATATCACATTTGGATACTTTAGCATCATATATTTGCTGGTGCTCCAAATTTAGGTTGATTTCCCCAAGCTACCATTTGTTTGTTTATCTATGTTAGAATTCATAAGACGGGAATATGAAACAAAAATGGAAGAAGAGACAATATGCATTGAGGAATGGACATCATCCTTGATTTATGTTTTTTCACTAATGTATCTTTTCTACTTGGGTCTTCGGTGGAGATATCTCATCACACTTTACCAAACTTTTGGCATAAAAAGCTACACAAAACAATAATGTAGCTCTTCTACCTGGGTCTGAGGCTGCATGCTATGGTGTGCACGACCTCCTCGCCTCCCCTTCCATTCTTCAGCCACTATCTAGTGCCTACATCCTCCCATTAGGCCATGTCGCTCTTGCGTATCACGCCATCATAATCAAGACTGTGCATCATACACAGTAATAACAATTTATCTATTATTTGTTATGGAGCAGCTTGAGGAGATGAATGTTACCTTATAAAGTAGGTAAATAGCATGAGAACTTCAAACAAAAAGAAGTAGCCTGAGTAGAGTAAATCAACTTAATACATTCATAAGAAAAAACTGGTCAACACAGATGGTCAGCAATGTATACAAGTATGCTATAGTAGTGTAGATACATATATACTATAATTACGAAAAAACCAATGTCATGCCACGTTTTTGCTTATCTAAGAGAACAACATGACAAGACTCTAAATAGAGGATATTAAAAAATCATACAAACGATCAAAAGTCAGTGAAGTCTGAATGTAGCGACTATTCACAAAATCTGTATTTCCAGGATGGATACAAACCTAATATCTGCATCAGGAAAATATATCCCATCAATAGAAGACTCTTAGAAGTAGGATTTAAGTGATCCCCATTCTAAATATAAAGGTCTATCACAAACAAATCCAACCAATATGTCACTTTTCCTCCTATATCTATGTATGAAAAAAAAATACGTGCTTCAGATTATGCAGTGTTTCCCAAAGGCAATATTGAATCGTTAACTAACCTTCAAAAGGAAGGTACGTTGATGAATACATCAACAGTTTGGTGCGCATTTCAAGTAGATTCAATTCTACAAAAGATGTGTTGTGCTATCGATCTGCTAGTGTACTGAACCATACAGCAAAAACAAGAACTGCATTATTGTTCAATCCTGCTAGTGTACTGATCCATCCAGCAAAAACAAGAACTGCATTCTTGTTCAATCGGTCAAGATATATGGGAGGCAGATATGTAGCAATTTTTTCTAGTCCAAAGAAAAGTTTCTGGAATCCATCAGAAGTAACATTGCAGACCAGCACCTGATTTGTGAGCTACGAAGTATTCGATGCAGAATGCTAAACAGTTGTCTGATTAATATGAAGGAATATTCTATCGCGTGGAAGCAGGAGAGTCGCAGCGGCCATGGTAATTTACCTGCGTGCTCCGTGTAGCTAGGAATTTGGGCTGAAGGCATCTTCGTGAGTCTGAGAAGAAGCGGCAGCGACGGTTATTGCTCCTGGACAACTATCCTTGGCGGCGACGCGGTATCCAGATCCTGGCAGGGCTAGCGGTTCCGGCTCCTGTCATGGCCACATTCCCAAAACGACCATATCGGTTCCCAGGGCGGGGCAACGAAGATCATCCTCTATCACCTTGCTCGAGGATCCGGTGGCGTCATGGCATGGGATCGCGCATGAATTGCGGCCGGCAAGGACGGTGGGCGACGGTGCATGGTGGAGAGGGGAAACGGCAGCGCGCGAGAATGATTGCGGCTGCGGGGAAACGACAACGCGCGAGAATGGTGGCGGCGGCGGCGGCGGGCGTGAAGGAGGCATGGCAGCACATGGGCGTCGCTCAGATTGGGGCACAACGAGGAGCTTCTGTGGCGGCGATCTAAGTGGCGATTGTCAGGGGATCGGAGGCGACTCGTGCATGAGGGCGACGAGATTGATTAGCGTTCGACTGACGGACAAACGTGTTTTAGCGCTAATGATGGATGCTCGTTGAGTCGTTAGATGTTGGTTTGATGGCTGTGATTTGTTGGATCTGCCCCCTCTAAACGGTGGACTCCTAGGGCCACGTGATCACGAGTCTATTTTTTCATATAAAAGAGGGTCATCTGACGTGTTGGCCAACTGTTTTAGAAGACTCGTGACATGTTAAAACCGTGTTGTACCAAGTGCTAATTAAATCATGGCCTTATATGTAGTAGATCTAATGGTTAATATAATTTGGGTGATGTGGATCAACCTAACGTCTTAAAAAAAATCTTGTATTGCTTTTAGTATATAATAGATTGATAGACATTAATTGTTTATAAAGTTTCTTAGTTGCAAAAATGGTTTTGAATTGTGTATCAAATTATATAGTATGTTCCTAGTGTATTTATACTTCCTCCGTTTTTATATACAAAGTACCCATGCATGTCCTGAAAATTCGGTTAGGTTAGGCAAAAAAAAAACAAAGTTCCGGATGAACGGTAAGAAGAAACCGCTAAGGTACAAACTTTTCTCCAACTTAATGCCTAGATAACTATGTAATTTAATGGTACGATAAGAATAGTCGGATCCAGGAGTACACATGTCGTGCCTCTCCCCACGGAAGCCATCATTTGTCAAAAAAATAGAAACATGTTTTATTGGTTCCTGGGGTTTTAGAGATCGAAGGAAAATTGCGACCGGCCATTTAAGAGATTGGGTAGCTCACAAATAGCAGGTGTCCGCCATGGTGAAGCTAGATGGCAATGGTAGTTCATGATAACAGTGATGGAGCCAAAGTCGAAGTTGGTGGCACAGATCGGCTGCTGAAGATTTGTGGAGAGGGGTTTCAGAGTGGAGCGCTATGCAGTGGGATGCGTTTTTCCATGTTAGTCCGCGAGACAAGCTTAACCAATCGGCAAGACATGTTTGACCACTCTCTAACGTTGCGATAACTTTTAATGTCGCTTGAATTGTGCATCGATTAATGCCTCTATTGCACAAGCATGGCCCTAAAAGCAACGACTCTTGCGTGCTACCTATCATGACACTATTATGTGCCACTATCTGGTCTGTCATGGCGCATAATTATCCGCCCCCTTGCTAGGTGCCAAGAAATCTCATCCATCGGACAAAAACTTTTGCATGTACTTTTGACTTCTGCCACCCAAAAAATGTCGTCAATAGGGTGGTGCTTTTTTTTAGTGACGCATGTTTTGAAAACCTTTTGCATGGATATTGCCCACCATGTGATTGCTTCGTTCACATGTTTGTTCATGGGATACATGGTCCCGATTGCAATGTAATTCTGTTGATATTCCCATGGATATTCATGGTCATCTCTCATGGTCATTACGTCCAAGAAGTCCTGATTCCACGAGGCGGCAGGTGAGATGTCCATGCATGGACCTTGAATTTCCCTCGAGGCCTAACAGTGCCAAAGATAAGATTGTATACGCTCATCATCTCGAGATCTTCGGGTTCAGTTTCAGCAGAACATGTTTGGTAATCAGCTAAAATTACAAAGCATTCAGAAGAAGTTTTCCTTGATCTCCTAACATAAACCGGCTATGTCATCTGCCAAGGATTATCAAAAGGTTTTCTGTACATGAAGATGTTCTTCTGCCTGATATACTATGAAACACAAATTCATCAGCCTAGCCATGTCCATGGCCATGTCTGCAAGCTTCGGGTGGACCTCCACCGTCGTGATGCCAAAACTACGGACCTTGAAGAAGTACTAGTAAGCTTCTTGTGTAAAGAACTGTAATCTGATAGGCTGTGTGGTTCCATATCTTGTGATCTTCTCAGATCCCGCTGGCGGACGAGGCGGACACATGCTCCTCGTTACCCATCATCTTGACCTTTCAAAGTTTCACGAAAGTCGCCATGGTGGGGAGGGGGTTGGGGATCTGGGACTCGCCAAGGAGGTTTTGAGGCTGTGAGCGCGAAGCGGCAAGGAAATGATGGGAAAGTGAGTGTGTCTCTAATCTATGACAGCGGCTGTTTTATAGGCTGTCGGAGGGATGGTTGGTGTGGAGATGCGGAATCCAGAACATTCAAAGCAGTGACGATGCCTTGCAGCCTCTGGCTAACTTACTTGGTACGTTTACTAGGCCTCGAAAAGCTAGGAAAGCCTATGAGATGACGTGACTTACCCTCCCTGATCACCTGAATCATACATCCCTTGCCCCTCGTGGTTCCCCTTGGAAAGTTGGTGGGACCGTGTAGCTCCCCCCATGGAGCTTCTATATTTTAAAATTTACAACGAGCTTGTATATGAGGGAGCCGACTCAATTTAAAATGAATTATTCTTGTACATTTATAATAATTTTCTTTACCTATTCTCTTACTCATAATGTATCTAAACATATGTCCACATATGTTCTCTCGAAGGAGAACTGAACCTACACTCATATTTATGATGAATTTTACATTAAGGTGGAGTTGTACATCCACTCTTGCACTAACCATATGTCATGTTTATGCATATTTTATGATACCATTCATATTTATGATAACTTTTACATGAAAGGTGGAGTAGTATATTTATTACATTTGCGTAATATAATAAATAACATGAAACTTTGCTATGTACTAAATACTGAAAAAGAATGCTCGTTATTACATTGTTCTCTCCTCACTATTTGTCACCGTACATAACTATGCTAATGTGAGCTAAAATACGGGGAGAGAAATGGATTTGTTTTGAGAATTTTAGTCTAGGACATCTCTAAACTTATGGTAAGTAAAAAAGAACATGAAAAGATATAGTAATATGGTTTGTGATGTGCGTTGTGCAAATTTTAGTATCTTTAGCTAATGGAGAGTACTAGAGCGCACAAGTCTAATAAATATCTTAAGACGTGTTTTTCCAATAAGATTGTTTAGTTTAAGTTTGACTAAACATATATGTTAAACTGTACGAAAATGTCAAATTGTTAATTTTAATGTATGACACATCGAACCTGAAATCTCTTGATTTATTAGCAACAGGGAATTGATTACTGGTTTTGAAATGAGAACATTATGATTTGACAAATCGCTCACAAGTTTCGTGATAGAGACCAATGGAAACAAATCTTCCGACAGAAGACATTAGAACCGGTTGCTTTATTTATACAACGAAGCTGAAGTCTATTTCAAGGAAGACATTAGAACTTTATGAAGTTACTCTAGAACGGAGAAGCATGTTTATTGTACTAGGTGTAAGACACATCTGGTCTTATATTGCACTAAAAACAATGAATATGTGAGCCAAAATAAACAACAAATTTACATACACATCTCTACCACACCTGCGGATCTCAAGCAATATGTTCCTTAGACGTGCCGATGCTTAGAATTGCATGGGGACATGACCTCGGTTATCCTCCTATATACACATCTTTACCTAATAATATGTTCCAAGTCGCCGTTGCGGCCATCACTGCGCACTTCTCCTCCATAGCCGGGGCAGCACCCTCAGCTCGCAGGCAGTGGTGGACGTGCAGGCCGATGACGTGCCGATGCTCAAGGTCTCTGTGGAGGCTGCAATTCAGTACCTGAAAGTGCTCAAGGCGCGGGCGTGAGTCGTCAGGTCTTCCTCCGTTGTTGTCGTCACCGTCGCAACTCGCAAGCAACCTGCACGGAGCCTTCCGGCAGTACGTACATGCACCAAACTGGTCCGCACTACTCCCAATCGACATGTACAGAGTCGTTTGTCCGCCTCCCCGGATCGTCTCCACACCGGCCAGCAGCGACGGCACCGCAACGTGCATGATCCGACCAGACACTAGTACTACTTCATCTGGAGTATATCCTCGCAAGAAAGTACTCGGCCAACTTAATTGATAAATACATGCGTCAGCTAGCTAGCAAGAGCTTAGTACGCAGGGAACAGACCGATCAAGTTAGGGCGTGTTTGGTTGTTCCACTAGTAGAAAACAGGCTATACGTTCGCGCCCCCTCAGAGCATTAGTCCTGGTTGCGCCACCAAGCGAGACTAATGCTGGCACGCGTTCCGGTTCGAGTGGGCACGGCCCTCGGAGGCATGCGTCCCGGTTGGTAAGGGGGCATACGTCCTGGTTGGAGCCACCAACCGGGACTAAAGGTTTGACGACAACCACGTGGCGTGGCACACACCTTTAGTCCCGGTTGGTGGCTCCAACCGGGACGCATGCTCCCGCCCTCTATAAATGCAACGCCCAGCCCCCTTTGTCTTCACTCTGTTTTTTCTCTTGGTGGAAGGTGTGAAGGGTGTGCTAGTTTTTTCTCCCCTATGCATGCATTCAAGGTGTTTGATGAAATGTTTGAGTGAATAATCCCGTTCAATTTCTCATAGAACATAAATATAGAAGGTGTCCGAGACGCACTTGAGCTTTCTCCTCTTTATTTCCCTCGATCGAAGTTAGCAATCTTATCTTTTCTCTGTCATTGATACAATGCATGTGTCGATGTGAATTGGTCATTTCACTATTTATGATGTCCTGTTTTTTGATAAACTTACTTATATGATGCAGATGAACGGCCGGGAATGGATGTACGGTGACCGGCGCGTAGCCGGGTATATGAAAGGCGTGGATAAATTTATCGATGTGGCTACGGCAAACAAAGAGAATGGTTTTATACGTTGTCCATGTGTTCAATGTCAGAACAACAAGGAGTACTCTTCCTCGAAAATCATTCGCGGCTGTTATCACCATATTTTGGCCAAAGGAGGAGATGGGCCGTAATCAAGATGGGCTTGGAAGATACGTATATGCGATGTGTTGTTGGATCGGCCTTGTGTGTGGATTTGGGCTAAATTGCCCGTGTATCTGTATATTGTAGTAGGTTACGTTTCGGTT
This sequence comes from Avena longiglumis, assembly GCA_030063025.1. NCBI lineage: Eukaryota > Viridiplantae > Streptophyta > Magnoliopsida > Poales > Poaceae > Avena > Avena longiglumis. The sequence continues at coordinate 1,609,187 of CP125974.1, read as the reverse complement.
TAGGTAAAGATAGAGTTGTAGAGTTATTCCAAAGATAGAAAGTCTCCGGACTATAAATATGTACCTAAGGTTATCGAGAAAAAGAGGACAATCACGTTCACAACAAACACAATCTCGGCGCATCGCCACCCCTTGTTTCTAGGGTTTCTTTCGGGTAAGTGTCATGCTGCCTAGATCGCATCTTGCGATCTAGGCAGTATTTACTTATGCGTTATTTGGTGTTACTCGTACTGAAGCCTTGTTGATGGCGAGTAATACTACTATCATAGATTTGTTGAGGCTAGCATCGGTGCTCTTCGCTATAATTGTTTAAGTTATGCTGCCTCTAGTTACCTCGCTACCTTTGCACCTTTTCCCAAGTGCAAGGGTAGCATCTTGCTTGATCTTTATTTAGCTGATTCGATCTGTTATGGTTATGCCTTGTTCTCCAAGGTTTAGTTTGATATCTACGTAGTCAGGCCTTGCAAACGGGTTGAACGATCCAGTGGTACGTAAGGATATGGTTTGCTAGCTCGAGAGGAGTTGTTCCGGTAATTGACTCTACGTCGGTTGTTAGGCCTCCTCTAGGATTAGTTTTCTATCATCTTTTGTATCTACCAGGCTCAATTACGTGTAGGACGTTCCAGTTACGTGGTGAAAACGTTAAACTGTCGTAGATCGATTTAACTTGTAATGATAAAGCAAAACCCCATGTTATCGTAAATCTAATGCAGAACCATGGGATAATCGGCTCTAGGAGCCGATTCACAGGGAAACCTGGGAGCCGGTCACGGCTCGAATTTTACGTATACTTGTTTACCATGCAGGAAATCAATCGGAGCAATCCTTCACCTTCCTGACCAGGTATAGGTCAGGTGGCACGCCCTCAAACCAAGCCAGGACGTGTGCCGGAGTTTTGCGGGCCGTTGCCCGAGGGACCAGGGCCCACCAGCAGTTCTGGGAGCCTCCCGGCTCTTCGTGTTGCTCGTCGCTGCTCGCCGTTGGGTTTTGGCAGACAACACATTCTGGCACGCCCGGTGGGACCTTCAACAGCATTTGCATCAACATCCGACGCTGAGATGGGGGACAGACCAGTCACGTACGACGAGCTGTCTGAGGAGCACAAGGCGAAGTATGATGACATCAAAGCTCTCTTCGAAGCCGATCTCATCGGCTCTTTTGAGAGGACCCGTAAGCATGGCATCAGGTGGAAAGGTTTCTCACCTGAAGGTGCTCTTGATGAGGTGGATCTGCATTCCTTCAGAGGCGCACTGCAGCTCTGCGACAGGAAGTCAACTACATGGTGGCTCATTCTCTTCACCGCCATTCTGAGAGCCTGGTGAACGCTTTCGGACGGATCGCAGTTCGCGTAGTTCAGGAGATCATGAAACATTAGTACTCTCCGTCGGGGCCTACTCTGGGGACTCACCAGGGAGAAAGACCGCTCCAGGCCAGGCCACCGCTGCCATTCACACTTGCAGCTCCGGAGCCACCAGGGGCAGCGGCGTACGTCGTCTACAAGGTCGGAGGCGACCCAGGCGATTGCCAGTTCCTGTTTGAGCCACCTAAATAAATCCCACATGGATATGTGTGCACCTACGTGCCGGACTGCAATAACCTGACACGCACCAACCAGATTGCAACCGCGGGGATTTCTGCGGCAGGAGTTCCTGGAGCAGGGGTTTCAGCAGGCGTTTCTGGAGCAGCGATGTCTGGGATGGACGCCGACAAACAGGCGTGGCTAGCCAAGTATGCCACTGGAACGAGTCATGAGAATCTAGCCCCTGCAGCTCAAACAGTGGAGCAAATTCGTACCATCTTGAGAGACCAGTTCGGCTTCGTGCCAAAGAGGAGGACAATCGGCTATTCCAAGCCGTACCCCAACGAGTTTGATCTAATTCCGCTGCCGCCCAAGTATCGGCTCCCTGAGTTCTCAAGGTTTAGCGGTTCAGAAGGGTCGAGCTCGATCGAGCACGTGAGCCGATACCTGGCACAACTAGGCATGATTTCAGCATCGGATCAGTTGCGCGTAAGGTTCTTTGCGCAATCTCTGACAGGACCAGCTTTTGGGTGGTACACCTCGCTGCCACCTGATTCGATTCAGACCTGGAAGCAACTGGAAGAGCAGTTCCACATCCAGTATCATTCAGAGGCTACTGAGGCTGGCATTGCAGACTGCAAAAGTGCGGCGAAGCGGGAGAAACCGTGGCGAGTACATCCAGCGCAGATCGCCAAGAACCGATGTTACTTAGCTCGTTTAAGCGAAAAAGAAGCGGTCATGGCGGTGTTGGGTCTCTCGGCACCCATCAAGGATCGCTTTCAAGTAGAGTACAACTCATCGGCGCATGGCCCGTAAACCGGCGATGTATGAACAGCGCCACCGAGTTGTACCAAGACAAGTTTAAACGTCCGCGTCCGATAAGCCTGGTCGATACAGAAGAAGATGATCCTACACAAGACCAGGAGGTGGCCGTGGCTGAATGGGCTCGGGGGGCAGATCCTGTGTCCTGCAAATGGGTGAAGCAGCAAGGGCCTGCAAAAGGGTTCGACTTCGACGTGAGCAAAGCTGAGCAGATATTTGATTTACTGCTGAAAGAAAAGCAGCTGAAGCTACCCGAAGGCCACAAAATCCCTACGACTCAGGAGATGAACGGGAGACCATACTGCAAGTGGCATCACTCGTTCACCCACACCACCAATGACTGCAAAGAGCTACGTCGCCAGATCCAAACAACAATAGAGCAAGGCCGTCTGATCCTGGGGCAGTTCGCCATGAAAGTAGACACAAACCCATTTCCCGGCGTCAACATGGTAGAACACAGCCACTCCGCGAGGCGTCAGCTGGAGTTCTCGTTCGATGTTAACATGGCAGGATCTGGGTACCACCATGGCACATACAAGGAGGAAGGCGGTCGCTCTCGGGGCAAAGAGAGAGAGGAGGCTGGTCCACGTGACCAGCCCAGCCACGATGATGATAAGCGAGCAACAGGTCAGAAGCGTGCGATATCAGAAGCCACACTCCACGCACCTCCTGAATAAGTATGAGCGTCAGTATGATCGACGTCGCCGGCGCGATAGAGACGATGAGGGATATGAGCACCCCTCTAGAGGAACGTCAAAAGAAAAGGAAGGCGCCGACAAGCATTGGGATTGTCCTTTCTTCAAGTATTGCTGGGATACGGGAATGAGCCGATTGCCTACAATCGATAACTGCCCAGAATGTGGACAGCAGAGGGAGGACACGGGGCCAGTTTCAGTGTTCAAGCGTCTAGGGCCTCTCCCACCTCAGGACCGATACAGAGAGTCCGCTCGAGCAAAAGGTCTCGAGGAGCCAAGGGATGACAAAGAAGAAGACATATATCACCGTCCAAGGTGGTGTCCCGACGAACTCAGACACACCCAAAAGCGTAGAGTGCAGCGGCTGCGTAACTTGGAGGAAGCCGAAGCACAGTATCTCCACGCTTTGAAGAAAGCACGTCCCGATCTGGCCGTTAAAATTCGGCAGACCTTGGAAACGGAAGACCACCCGAAAAGGAAAGAGTGGCGCCCCAAACCGGTGAAAGCCGATGCAAAGACATCGGCTGGCACAAACATGGTGTTCATACTTCCGTCAGAATTCTGCGCGCCAAGAACCTGCGAGCTACCAGTGGCACAGTTTGACTGCGGCCCACGGCCGGTTATCTTTGAGAAGCCACGTGAGAAGGGCTACAAACATCTGAAAGCCCTGTACCTACGAGGTTACATCAATGGGCAGCCTGTCAGCAAGATGTTGGTGGACACCGGAGCGGCAGTCAATATAATGCCATACTCCATGCTACGGCGTTTGGGACGCTCCACTGCAGATCTGATCAAAACCAACGTCACGTTAAGCGACTTCAACGGTCAGACTTCAGAAACGCAAGGCGTACTGAACGTAGATCTGACCGTGGCAGGAAAACCATCCCTACGTCATTCTTCGTCGTAGACAACAAAAGCACCTACGCTGTCTTGCTAGGGGAGATTGGATTCATGCTAACTGCTGCATCCCATCCACGATGCACCAGTGCCTGATACAGTGGGATGGAGATGAGGTGGAGGTCATTCATGCAGATGATTCTATAGAGAACTCCATAGCTGGCATGAACGTCTGGGAAGCAGAAGACCAAGAGCCGATCTCTGGAATCAGTCTAGACGGCTGTGAGCGCATTGAAGCTACAAAAAACGGGGTGACGCTGGTCTTATCCACTGGCCTGACAGAGTAGCAAAGTCCACGATCGTACGTGGTACGGCCGATCCCTGCGATCAGCCACAAAAAATAAAAAGCAGCAATCTTACGACACGCAGATCATGTAGTCGTAGCAGGGAGATCCCCTGCCATTGTAAAACAATAAGGTGTAAACTGTCCTTGACTAATGCAATAAAAAAGGGGGCCGATTCAGGCAATCGGCCCAAATTATTTTTGTTATCCTCACCTACTGCTTGCCCTGTGTTTAGCATCGATTTGACAGGTGACGGAAAGCTAGGGTATGGGTTTACATCCGCCGATTTAACTAGAGGAGATCGACATCGGTCCCGGGATAAGCCACGACGAACATTTATCGCAAAAAGTTAGATCCGAGTCAAGGGGTCCGATGATAGCTCTATTGAAAAATATCCATCGCTTCACCGGGACTATGAGAGATGCCTGGGTTAGACAGGAGCGTCATTGAGCATCGGCTCCCGCTTAAAAAAGGATTTCGGCCATTCCAGCAGCGAGCACGGCAGATGAAGGCCGAAATTCTGGAAGAAGTCAAGAAGGAGGTCGAGAAAATGTTGACAGCCAAGTTAATCAGGCCATGCGGTATGCCGAGTGGATTTCTAGTATCGTACCAGAGAGAAAAGGACGATTTGGCGTGTTGCCATAGATTTTGGGATCTCAACAGAGCTACTCCAAAGGATGAGTATCCGATGCCGGTAGAGACGCGTTAATCAACGCAGCTGGTCATAAGATCTTGAGCTTCATGGATGGCAATGCCGGTTACAACCAAATTTTTATGGCGCCAGAAGACATACACAAGACTGCGTTCAGAGTCCCAGGTTCGGTGGGGTTGTTCGAATATGTAGTCATGACATTTGGACTGAAGAATGCCGGCGCCACGTACCAAAGAGCCATGAATTATATTTTCCATGATCTGATCGGCAAGCTGGTGGAAATTTACATCGATGACGTGGTGGTCAAGTCTGCTTGATGCATGGACACTTGGACGACCGCACGCGTCCTGGACCGAACAAGAAAATTCGGGCTACGGATGAATCCAAAGAAGTGCGCCTTCGGGGTGACGGCCGGTCAGTTCTTGGGTTTCTTGGTCCATGAACGCGGAATTGAGATCGGCCTAAAAAGTCAGGAGGCAGTACGAACAATGAAGCCACCTACCACGAAGAAAGAACTGCAGTCTCTCATCGGCAAGATCAACTTCGTCAGAAGATTCATCTCCAATCTGTCAGGAAGAATAGAGCCGTTCATGGGACTGGTGAAAATTAAAACTGACGAGGAATTCCGCTGGGGGGCAGAGCAGCAACAAGCCTTCGACGAGATCACAGAATATCTGACGAAGCCGCCAGTGTTGGTTCCGCCCCAGCCAGACAGACCATTCTACATTTATCTGTCAGTAGCTGACACTCCATCGCCTCAGTGGTGGTGCAAGTTTATGATGGGCTGGAGCGAGTTGTATTTTACATCAGCAGAAGGATGCTGGATGCAGAAACAAGGTATCCTGAGATCGACAAGTTGTGCCTCTGCCTGTTTTTCACCTGCACCAAGCTGCGTCACATCTTGCTATCAGCGGAGATTGTCATCATATGCAAATCAGACGTCATAAAGCACATGCTGTCGGCCCCTATGTTGAAAGGCCGACTGGGCAAATGGATGTTTGCATTATCAGAGTTTGACATCCGGTATCAACCCGCTAAAGCAGTTAAGGGTCAGGCATTGGCCGACCTTATCGCTGAAAGGATCAACACTAACATAGCAGCACTGTCTATACGAGCGTGGGCTATGTTTTTCGATGGATCGGTTTGCGACGATGGGTGCGGCATCGGCATGCTACTCGTGTCGCCCCGGGGGGCAACATTTTCCTTCTCCATCAGGTTATCTGCCCCTCGCACCAACAACGTCGCTGAGTATGAGGCGATACGCAAAGGAATGGAGTTGCTCATCGAAGCTGGAGCAGAAGCAGTGGAAATTTTTGGAGACTCCAAATTGGTGATTTCTCAACTCACGGAGGAATACAAGTGTGAGAGTGAGTCGCTCTTCCCATTATGGCTGCAATGCCGCGAGCTGATGGCATGGTTCAGTACATAAACTTCACCGGATCCCGTGATCGCAGAATACCGAGGCGAATGATCTTGCACAAATGGCTTCGCTACAAGGACGAAAGTGAGAGCCAATGTTCGTGCATGCCTCGAAGTCGACGATCGAGAGCCGATATCTTCAATTACTTGAAGGATTCGGCTGGGGCACCTAAACGGATAAGGTACAAGGCCATGTACGTGCTTATTGGAGCGACGCATATGTTTTACAGGACTCGGAGGGTTATTACTCAAATGTCTGGACACCGAGGCCAATCGGCTCCTACACGAGGTACGAAGGCGCTGTGGAACTCACCAATCGGCTCACAAGATGAAATGGTTGATCAGCGATCGGGGTTTTATTGGCCCACCATGCTTGAGGACTATTTCAAGTACTACAAAGGGTGTCAAGCATGTCGAAATTTGGGAAAATTCAGATGGTACCACAAGAATGAACCCCATCATCAAGCCTTGGCCATTCCGAGGTTGGGGCATGGATATGATCGGCAAGATCAATCCTCCATCAAGCAATGGCCACATGTGGATTTTGGCCACATCGATTATTTCACTAAATGGGTGGAAGCTGTCCCGATGAAGTCGAAACTCAAAGGATGTTATCAACTTTGTGAAAGAACATGTCATCCATAGATTCGGGATTCCCCAAACTATTACGACCGATGGAGGTTCGGTCTTCATTTCTCACGAGTTTAGAAAGTTCTGTGAGGACACGGGGATTAAGCTGATCAGATCATCTCCATACTATGCTCAAGCAAATGGGCAAGCTAAAGCATCCAACCAGAGCCTCATCAAGCTGATCAAGAGAAAAGTCGATGAGCACCCTAGGCGTTGGCACGAGGTTTTGTCAGAGGCGTTATGGGCTTATCGCATGTCATGCCATGGGCGATAAAACCTCGCCTTACCATCTAGTCTATGGACAAGAAGCGTATTTCCACAGGAAATTACGGCTGGATCAAGACGTGTCACTTTTCGACAATCTAACAATGAAGAATACGCAACTCGATGAGTGACAGCGTTGAGGATTTAAGCGAGCTCAGCTGTGGTCGCTTGAGAAAATCAAAGAGAACAAGGCCAAGGTAGCTCGTGCATATAACAAGAAAGTGAGGCCAAAGGAGTTCCACGTTGGTGATCGGTATGGGAAGCGGTGTTGCCATTAGGGACTAAGGATGCAACATATGGTAAATGGTCTCCAAATTGGCACGGGCCGCATGGGTCGATCAAGTTTTAAGAGGAAACGCATACATGCTTGAGGAGCTGGACGGCGTAAAATTCCCAGTGGCGGTCAACGGTCAACATCTCAAGAAATATTTCCCAAGCATGTGGGATGATGGACAGTAAGATATGGGGGCCGATACATGAAATCGGCCGAGTAAAAAGCACGTGAGACGATGGACAGTGAAATGTGGGGGCCGATACATGAAATCGGCCAAATAAAAAACTAAAATATATAGCCGATGCACAGTCATCGACTCTAGAGGTTCAAACTGTTACAAATAGGTGCCAGTTTACACATACGAGCTACTGAAGAAATGCCTCGAAGGCGTGGAGGGCGTCAGCACGGACACGATCCACCTCGGCGATCTCGGCTTCGTCATCTTCATCCTTGCCCGTCACTAGCTGCTTGTTCAGGGCACGTATTTCTGCCAGATCGGTCTTCAGTTGAGCTTTGAGGCCTTCTGCCTCGTCTTGGGAGCGGGCGATGGATTCTTCCTTGTCGCGAATAAGCTGTTTAGTTGCCCGGACCTTCTCTTCAAGATCTTCCAACTCCCTTTTCAAGGATGCAAGCTCGGCGGTACTGACAGAGGTGTCAGTTTTGGCATCCAGAGACGCCTTTTTCTCGTTGAGCTGTTGGCATCTGTCTGCGATGTTGGCCTTCAGTGGAAGTTGGGCGCGGCGCAGACTGATCCTCTCACGAGCTAACTTCACCCTTGACCCGTAGAAAGACAGGGTTACAACTGGCCAAAGCTTCACCTGCAGTGCTACTGGGAGTTGGTCTTTTATTTCAGCCAGAACGCTCTTCACCTCCTCAGAACCCTCGATCAACTCTTCGATCGGGGAGGACAGCAGGGCTTTAAGACGCTGGAATTGAGGTGGAACAGCCCTGGCCCGTGGTTCATCATCAGCAACAGAGGGAGTTGGTTCGATGGATTCAGGGTCGAACGTCAGCAAACCTGAAATATCACAACTCTGGCAGCCCGAAAAGCGTCAGTATGCGTCCAAACGTGTAAGGATGAGCCGAAAGAACCTAACGTACCTCTCCTAAGATCGAGGGGATAGCCGATGAGGAGACGATCGGTTTGTGTGTGGTTGCTGGGGGCTTGGCCAGAGTGGTAGCCGTTTCATCTGCACCTTCGGGGATTGCTAGATCCGGCATCGGATCGCCTTTTTCCCATCGGAAACGCTACCGTCTGCATGGAAGGTGCTTAGCCGATGTAAATAATGATAAATCGGCAGACAAAAGGAAACAAGTAGTAAGAGCATGAAGGGTAGTGATTTTCGAAACCTCCTGGCTCGACGAAGAAGCTTGTAGTCCTTTGCGAGCTCTCTTGGGACTTGGTGGCCCGCCTCGACCGGTGCTCGGGGCGTGAGGTTCAGAGCCGACCTTTTCCGGAAGCCGATGGTGGTGAATCTGGCGTTCGGTGATGGTCCTCTCGAATCCGTTGGGCCTAGTTCTCCTCGATTGGTCCAGGTGTCCTCTGGAGGTGTCTTCGACGAGGCTGTAAAAAGGAGAACCAAGAAGCACGAGCGTGTCCGCAAGAATGGAAGAATGATAAGGATCGACCAAAGCTGAATCAGCTTACATGTGAGCAGTGCGGAGAAGGGCTCCGGCTCAAGGTCTTCTGGCAGCTACCTTCCTCACCATCGTTCTTGTTTTGGTCGGAATTGAGGCGGTGACTTAGGAGTTGCTTGGTTCTTGGAAGCCGATTGTGGTATTATCGGCTTTTACGCATTATGACCTTTTTCAAAGGTGGCGAGTTTTTGCGAAAAGAACCACGTGAGTCGGCGGAAAGAACTCAAGGGGAGCCATCATGCGTGAGGTTCGTGGGCTATCTTGTTGCTGCAAAGAGAAAGAGTGGATAAGTAGAAGAATCATTTGTGAGCTGCATCAAGAAAATTTACAAGTAGTGGTACCTGTTCCACGGGGATGTCATAGTCAGCGTCGAGCTGTTTCAGCAACGGTCCCAGAGCTCTCCTGAAAGCGTGAGTCTTCCACATCGACCACCAGTCTTCAAAGCCATCGGTTGATGGGGCGAAGGTGAGGTCGTTGGGAATTGGGATGGTCAGAGCATCAAAGAAGGAATAACACCTTTGGCTGGTGAGAAGATCAGGCAGGTCGGCTCTGCTCTCTGTAAGGTGGTGGAGAAAGAAATGGGGAGGTACTTGTCCAAGGCCAAATTGCCGAGCCACGACGACTGGCTCGTAGAATTCATACCCTGGCTTGATTATTCTGTTGGATGTACTCATGCCAACTGGAAGGAAACAGGGGCGAATCACAGTGGAAAAGAGCTGCCGAGTGCTGGTGTCATCGGCTAAATTGTCTAGCCTGAAGGAGAGTGGGTTTTCAAAATGTTCAGATTCTTCCATGTAAGGAAAGAAGATAGGATTGTCCAGTCCTTGAAAGAAAATACTGAACCATTTAGACGCTTCCTGAGGGGTCAGCTTACTGCCTGGCAGTCTGTACAAAGCTTGGCCATAGCTGGTGCATCGGGTCTGCTTCCCTTTTACATCTGGAAAGGTGCAACTCGCCAAAAGGGGAAGTTTGGGATGTGGTTTTGAAAATACAGCTGAGCCCATAGCTGAATGAACCACCAAGGGCCACCTGTTTTGACTGCTATGCCAGAGAACAGCTTGACAGACATCAACTGGAGATTTCGATAGACCTCTCCAAGGAACAATTTTCCGATGCCAAGTTGGGTGCCTTTGGCCAGTTCGTGGGCTAAAGAGAGATAATTCTTGGTTGGAGCAAGGGAAGGGCCACATAATATGAAATGTTCCAGCCAGAAGTTGAGAAAGGCTGTGTGTTCTTTCTCTGTGACAGGGCCCTTTGTTTTCATATGGCGTTGGAGGTAGGATCCCCAGTTCGTGCAGTCTGTTTTAGAGGACAGTTTGTAGGGGACCTTGGTCAGTTTAAAAGCAGAGGGGCTGGGTGATGTGACATCCAGACCAGTAATCATCACCACGTCTAACAGAGTTGGTGACATAGGGCCATGACCAAACATGAAGCAGTTCAGAGCGTCAGACCAGAAGTAGCCGATGGTTTTCAGAAGATTCTCATGTTTCTCAAGGGGAGACAATGACAGATGCAAGACATCGGCTATTCCCATGGTTTCCCATTGGGATTGGTAAGCTCTGGCTACCCTGCTGAACCAAGAGACCCAATGTTCAGGGGGATTAGGCCAGGCTCACAGGCAGTCGGCCCAAGAGTTCAGATCTAGGTCTTGGCTTACGAAGGGGATTCTATTTGCTTCGCAAGAAATCAGATGGGCAGGACTAGATTCTGTACGAGGGCCAAGGCAGAGAGAATTTGGGAGAGAAGGATGCGGCAGTAGAATGTCTGAAACCTAAAAATTTAATGGTGGAATAAGGCATTAATTCAGGTGTTCGCCATTAATTCTGATCGTGTTCATACTGCGAGGAAGTAGGCGTACCTTCAGACCGGAGACCTCTGGGTTGGTGTTGGACGATTCCGCCATCTAGTTTGCTGGCGGAGATGGATCTGTGCAGTTGGGGATTGAGGGTTCTTGTCGCTGCGAGCTCAATCTAGTCAGTGGGCAATTGGAGATCTGGGTCGCCCTTTTTGAAGAGGGTCGCAGGTTACCGTTTGAAACTGAAAAGTGGCCGTTTAGGTTTGCCTAAGTATGCGACCAAGTTTTGACCTTGTCAACGTTTTTTTGGGAAAGCCGATGCGTTGCCATCGGCTCTTTGAGATTTGACTTGTTTGACTGTATGAACACAGTGTGGTGAAGGCCGATACGGTGCTATCGGCTTCTGGAGCATCGACCTATTTTGACTATCGGCGAAATTGGGTCGGGAAAGCAATTTTCGAGTTGGAAAAGTAATCTTCATTCATTCAAAAGCTGATTGCTTACAAAAGGCTGATTGATTACAAAAGGAAACCTACTACTACTACTGGTTCCTAATCTAGAGGCCGAGGTCGTCGCCGCTGTCGTCGCCGCCGTCTTGTTCGCTGTCCCGCCAGCCGCCGCCGTCTTCGCCGCTGAAGAAGCCAGGGGCCTCCTCGCCTCGCTGCCGTCTTCGTGTCCTCGCTGGACCCGGCGGAAGCGCTTCATCGGCGATTACTCGTCGGAGGAGGTGTCCTCCTCGATTCCTCCTCTCGTCGGAGGACTCGCCGCCCCAGACCAGGCGTCGTCGCTGCTCTTCGCCTCAGTTTCCCGTCCGACGAGGAACGCAGCCTCCTCGCCGCCGGGGACGTGTCTTCCTCCGACCAAATGGCGAAATCCAATCCTCTCGTCCCCACCATTGTGGGCGAGAGTATTGTACGCCGTGGTGGGTGCTCAAGGCTTGGTCGCTAATCTTGTTGGAAGACTGGGAGGAGCGGAAGAAGAGGAGGCCATGGCGAAGAAGAGGGTTTTCGCGGAGGAAGAGGGTTTTGGCTCCGGAGGAAGATGGGGACTGCGAACTGCTCAGATGAATTTAAATAAGGGGAATAGTGGGAGGCGGTTCAATGCCATAGCGGTTTCCCAGAATGTGCTGCCAAAATCGTCAAATCATGCACTGCGAAGGAGTTGAGAAGACATGGCATCATGATGAGGGGGTGGCGTGACGATTCTACTCTGCAACGCGTAACCCGATGTGAAGAAAAAAAAAGAGGTAAAAAACATCAGTAGAGTGGTTTTGGAATTATTATTGCCAAAACCAGGGGGGCATGTGTTATCACCATATTTTGGCCAAAGGAGGAGATGGGCCGTAATCAAGATGGGCTTGGAAGATACGTATATGCGACGTGTTGTTGGATCGGCCTTGTGTGTGGATTTGGGCTAAATTGCCCGTGTATCTGTATATTGTAGTAGATTACGTTTCGGTTTAGGTAAAGATAGAGTTGTAGAGTTATTCCAAAGATAGAAAGTCTCCGGACTATAAATATGTACCTAAGGTTATTGAGAAAAAGAGGACAATCACGTTCACAACAAACACAATCTCGGCGCATCGCCACCCCTTGTTTCTAAGGTTTCTTTCGGGTAAGTGTCATGCTGCCTAGATCGCATCTTGCGATCTAGGCAGTATTTACTTATGCGTTATTTGGTGTTACTCGTACTGAAGCCTTGTTGATGGCGAGTAATACTACTATCATAGATTTGTTGAGGCTAGCATCGGTGCTCTTCGCTATAATTGTTTAAGTTATGCTGCCTCTAGTTACCTCGCTACCTTTGCACTTTTTCCCAAGTGCAAGGTTAGCATCTTGCTTGATCTTTATTTAGCTGATTCGATCTGTTATGGTTATGCCTTGTTCTCCAAGGTTTAGTTTGATATCTACGTAGTCAGGCCTTGCAAACGGGTTGAACGATCCAGTGGTACGTAAGGATATGGTTTGCTAGCTCGAGAGGAGTTGTTCCGGTAATTGACTCTACGTCGGTTGTTAGGCCTCCTCTAGGATTAGTTTTCTATCATCTTTTGTATCTACCAGGCTCAATTACATGTAGGACGTTCCAGTTACGTGGTGAAAGATCGATTTAACTTGTAATGATAAAGCAAAACCCCATGTTATCGTAAATCTAATGCAGAACCATGGGATAATCGGCTCTAGGAGCCGATTCACAGGGAAACCTGGGAGCCGGTCACGGCTCGAATTTTACGATACTTGTTTACCATGCAGAAATCAATCGAGCAATCCTTCACCTTCGACCAGGTATAGGTCAGGTGGCACGCTCGAACCAAGCCGGACGTGTCGGAGTTTTGGGCCGTTGCCCGAGGGACCAAAGGCTCACCAGCAGCCTGGGAGCCTCCGTCTTCGTGTTGCTCGCTGCTCGCCGTGGGTTTTGGCAGCAACAATGCCACCGATTATGAAAGGTTTCATGCCCAACTATAATTGCTGGACCAAGCACGGGAAAGAGGAGTTATGATGGAAGATGGTGAAGAAGAAGATGATGATAACAGCTATCATCATATGTTTCGAATACGTGATACCGCAATGGAAGACAATGGAGAGGAAAGAGGTGAAGAACGGGCATCACATGAGCCGCCGAGGAACTTGGTAGGGTCATTTCGATGCAAAGCGACAACGTGAAATGTAAAATGAGAAGTTGAAGTTAGAGGGCATGTTAGAAGATCACAAGAAATTGTTGTACCCAAATTGTGAAGATGGTAGCACAAAGCTCGACACCACACTGGAATTGTTGCGATGGAAGGCAGAGTGTGGTCTAACTGACTCCTCATTTGAAAAGATGCTGAAAATAATGAAGCCGAAGTTTCCAAAACATAACGAACTTCCCGAGAGTACCTACGAAGCAAAGAAGACTCTCTGTTCTCTGGGATTAGATGTGCAAAAGATACATGCATGCATTAATGACTGCATCCTCTACCGCGGTAAGGAGTATGAGAATTTAGATAAATGCCCGGTATGCAATGCGTTGCGGTATAAGATCATACGAGATGACCCTGGTGATGTTGAGGGAGAGCCCCTCCGGAAGAGGGTTTCGGCTAAGGTTATGTGGTATGCTCCTATAATACCAAGGTTGAAACGCATGTTCAGAAAGAAAGAGCATGCCAGGTTGTTGCGATGGCACAAAGAAGACTGTAAGAAAGACGGGAAGTTGAGACACCCTGCTGATGGGTCACAGTGGAGAAAAATCGACAGAGACTTCCCAGACTTTGCAGGTGACGCAAGGAACTTATGGTTTGGTCTAAATACGGATGTCATGAATCCTTTTGGGGAGCAGAGCTACAGTCACAGCACCTGGCCCGTGACTCTATGTATCTACAACCTGCCTCCTTGGTTGTGCATGAAGCGTAAGTTCATTATGATGCTAGTGCTCATCCAAGGCCCGAAGCAACCAGACAACGACATTGATGTGTACCTTAGGCAATTAGTTGAAGAACTCTTACAGTTGTGGGGCAAACCAGGTGTACGTGCGTGGGATGAGAACAAACATGAGCCATTTGATCTACGAGGGTTGTTATTCGTAACCATCAATGATTTGCCTGCTCTTAGTAACCTTTCAGGACATACAAACAAGGGATATAAGGCATGCACACACTGTTTAGATAAGACTGAAGGTACATATTTGCATAAATGCAAGAAGGTTGTGTACCTGGCGAATCGACGATTTCTTCCGACCAATCATCCCGTAAGAAAGAAAGGCAAGCATTTCAAAGGTGAGGCAGATCACCGGAAGAAGCCTAAACTCCCTGCTGGTGATGATGTATTTAGTATGGTCAAGGACATAGAAGTAATCTTTGGAAAGGGTCCCGACGGTCAATCATTTCCGAACGACGTCGCTACAGGACACGCACCCATGTGGAAGAAGAAATCTATATTTTGGGAGCTGCCATATTGGAAAGTCCTGCGTGTCCGCTCTTCAATCGACGTGATGCACGTGACGAAGAATCTTTGCGTGAACCTGCTAGGATTCCTAGGCGTGTATGGGAAGACAAAAGATACACCAGAAGCATGGGAGGACCAACAAATTATGAAAGACCCAAAGAACATGCATACATATAACAAGACGGATAAAGGGCGTCACTTAAGTCGTGCCAGCTATGCTCTTACCAAAGCAGAGAAGGAAATCTTTTTTGAAGTCCTTTACAGTATCAAGGTGCCGTCGGGCTTCTCATCTAATATAAAGGGGATAATAAATATGGCGGAGAAAAAGTTCCAAAACCTGAAGTCTCATGACTGTCACGTGATTATGACGCAGTTGCTTCCGATTGCATTGAGGGGGCTTCTACCGGAAAATGTTCGAGTACCCATTGTGAAGCTGTGTGCATTCCTCAATGCAATATCTCAGAAGGTAATCAATCCAGATATTCTGCCAAGGTTACAGAAGGATGTGGTACAATTTCTTGTTAGTTTTGAATTGGCGTTCCCACCATCATTCCTCAATATTATGGCGCATCTCCTGGTTCACCTAGTGGAAGAGATTGCCATTCTCGGTCCGGTATTTCTGCACAATATGTTGCCCTTTGAGAGGTTCATGGGAGTCTTAAAGAAATATGTTCATAACCGTGCTAGACCAGAAGGAAGCATCTCCAAGGGATATGGAACAGAGGAGGTCATTGAGTTTTGTGTTGACTTTATTCCTGACCTTAAGCCGATTGGTGTTTCTGATTTGCGGCATGAGGGAAGACTAAGTGGAAAAGGCACGCTGGGAAAGAAAGCAATGATATGTAGGGACGGGGATTCTTTCACTAAAGCACACTACACAGTTCTACATAATTCCACCTTGGCAGCTCCGTATATCGAGGAACACAAGAATATTGTACGCTCCAAAAACCCGGGGAAGCCTGAATCATGGATTACAGATGAACACATGAAGTCTTTCGGTGGTTGGATGAGGACACATCTCTTGAATGACACCACTGTTGTAGATCAGCTATACTTGTTGGCCGCGTCACCATCTTCTACTGTATTGAATTTCCAAGGGTACGAAATAAATGGGAATACATTCTACACGATCGCCCAAGATAAAAAGAGCACCAACCAAAATAGTGGTGTCTGCTTTGATGCAATAGACGAGAATGGACAAAAGGACACATATTATGGTTACATAGAGGAGATATGGGAACTAGACTATGGAGTCTCTTTTAAGGTCCCTTTGTGTCGCTGGAAATGGGTCAACCTGAATGGGGAAGGGGTAAAGATAGACCAGTTGTACGGAATGACAACAGTGGATCTCAACAATCTTGGTTATAGAGATGAACCATTCGTCCTAGCCAATGATGTGTCTCAGGTTTTCTATGTGAAGGACATGTCCTCCAGACCGAAAAAAAGAAAAAAAATATGCAAACGAATACATCATATGATGAGCCAAAGCGTCACATAGTTCTTTCAGGGAAAAGAAACATCATGGGAATCGAGGACAAGACAGACATGTCAGAAGATTATAATAAGTTTGATGAAATTCCGCCCTTCACAGTGAAAACTGACCCAAGCATTCCGTTAAGTAAATAAGATGCTCCATGGTTACGTTTGAAGCGATCATTATGAAGGACATATGCCAAGAAGTTCATGCTCATATTATGTAACTCTAGTTCATGTCTTTAGCGGTTTGTGGCTTGACCGAAGGATATCTTTCGCAGTTTGTGGCTTGACCGGGACTATATATAGGGGGGCCTTTAGTCCCGGTTTTGTAGTCTCAGTTTTTAATATTAATAAATGTCTTGAGTGTTAGTCCCGTTTTGTGGCTGGACCGGGACTATGAAGAAGTTGTCCCGATTCGTACTTACCATCAAGATCTGATCTCCAAACGCGCGCGGTCACATATTAGGGAGTGCCTCTATGACCAGTTTCTTGGAGATGCCGAAGGACTGGGATCCGGCGGCATCTCCCTGAAACTGGTCGTAGTGGTGTCCTCGCTCGAAAACCATCTTGCAGCTTGTAACTTCTCTAACTAGATCAATACACCGAGAGCTAACTAATTTCACATATTAGAGTGCCTCTATGACAGTTTCTCGGAGATACCGGAGGACTAGGCTCCGGCATCTCCTGAACCGGCCAGTGGTGTCCCTTCTCTCGAAAACCATCTTGCAGCTTGTAACTTATCTAACTAGATCAATACGCCGGGAGCTAACTAATTTCACATATTAGAGTGCCTCTATGACAGTTCCCGGAGATGCCGAGAGGACTGGCGTCGGCATCTCTGAAATCGCCGTAGTGGTGTCCTCGCCTCGAAAACCATCTTGGAGATGCCTCAAACTGGCTGGAGGACTGGACTCGCAAGGATGCCTATTTATAGTACAAGCAGCTCGGCATAGTGTCGACACTTACGAAATAATGTCGACACTCACCCCTATTATTAGTGCTAACTCGTGTTTTGTCCTGGTTGGTGTCTCCAACCGGGACTACAGGTTCATCTTTAGTCCCCGTTGGTGACACCAACCGGGACAAGGTACACGCCGCACGACATAATGTCGACACTCACCCCTATCATTAGTGCTGCCTGGCCCAGCCTGCCGAAATCCCTCTGCGTGATCTATCGCCCGTGATTTTTTAAAAAATCATTTTTAGACTCGCAATATGTGGTTTCTTCAGAGATCCAATGCAAGTTCTAATGATGCTCGTCCCCTATCTTCATGCACACCGGTTCGACCATAGTTAGAAATTCAGATAATTCAAAACGGGCATAATAAATTCAAAAAAATCCGAACAATGAAAATCCTTCGCGTGGTGTCATATTATGTTACATAGTTGAAAGGAAAAATACCAGACTTGGTATATTGATCATGTTTCGAAAAAACCTTCACAAAATGACCTATCATGTTCGAGGTTTCATGGCTTTCGGTCCAAATGACCGATGTTATGTGCTGAATCACGGCATAGTTTGTGATGTTGTTCCCATATTATGCATGTGTATGGACATTGGTATGGAGAATAATGTTGCAGGAGGAAGTTTTCCTTTTTATCGCACGGAAAAGCCCTTTTCCATTTTTTGAGCGTAAAAAACGGGTCGTTTTGTGAAGTAACCACCAAAATGCCGTTTCAGAATGCTACCGTCCCATTTTCCTAAAATACTAGACCACCTTACATGGACTATCTCTCAACCGGGACATCTCAAAACGTTTCGTCCATCCCGGGTAAAAAGGACAAATGTCTGCCGAATCGGTAGGAAGTGGGTCCGGTTTGTACTACAGGTACATGATCTATCGCTCGTGATTTTTTGAAAAAAATTATTTTTAGACTCGCAATATGTGGTTTCTTCAGAGATCCAATGCAAGTTCTAACGATGCTCGTCCCCTATCTTCATGCACACCGGTTCGACCATAGTTAGAAATTCAGATAATTCAAAATGGGCATAATAAATTTAAAAAAAATCCGAAGAATGAAAATCCTTCGCGTGGTGTCATATTATGTTACATAGTTGAAAGTGGAAATACCAGACTTGGTATATTGATCATGTTTCGAAAAAACCTTCACAAAATGACCTATCATGTTCGAGGTTTCATGGCTTTCGGTCCAAATGACCGATGTTATGTGCTGAATCACGACATAGTTTGTGATGTTGTGCCCATATTATGCATGTGTGTGGACATTGGTATGAAGAACAATGTTGTAGGAGGAAGTTTTCATTTTTGTCACACGGAAAAGCCCTTTTCCATTTTTCGAGCACAAAAAGGGTCGTTTTGTGAAGTAACCACCAAAATGCCGTTTCAGAATGCTACCGTCCCATTCTCCTAAAATACTAGACCACCTTACATGGACTATCTCCCAACCGGGACATCTCAAACCGTTTCGTCCATCCCGGGTAAAAAGGACAAATGTCCGCCGAATCGGTAGGAAGTGGGTCCGGTTTGTACTACAGGTACATGATCTATCGCCCGTGATTTTTTGAAAAAATCATTTTTAGACTCACAATATGTGGTTTCTTCAGAGATCCAGTGCAAGTTCTAACGATGCTCGTCCCCTATCTTCATGCACACCGGTTCGACCATAGATAGAAATTCAGATAATCCAAAACGGGCATAATAAATTCAAAAAAATCCGAACAATGAAAATCCTTCGCGTGGTGTCATATTATGTTACATAGTTGAAAGGAAAAATACCAGACTTGGTATATTGATCATGTTTCGAAAAAACCTTCACAAAATGATCTATCATGTTCGAGGTTTCATGGCTTTCGGTCCAAATGACCGATGTTATGTGCTGAATCACGGCATAGTTTGTGATGTTGTGCCTATATTATGCATGTGTGTGGACATTGGTATGGAGAACAATGTTGCAGGAGGAAGTTTTCCTTTTTGTCGCACGGAAAAGCTCTTTTTCATTTTACGAGCGCAAAAAACAGGTCGTTTTGTGAAGTAACCACCAAAATACCGTTTCAGAATGCTACCGTCCCATTTTCCTAAAATACTATACCACCTTACATGGACTATCTCTCAACCGGGACATCTCAAACCGTTTCGTCTGTAACACCCTCAGAATCGACCCTATGCAAGTTTTAGCGAAACTCGCCAAACCCGCATAGAAACGATTCAAAGGTGTCCACCAGGCACTTTCGTGCGGGTGGAAAACGAAGTAATAACATTACACAACAGTCCTCGATGGGACCCATAGAACAGATATATATACAACACGACTCCATGAGTCAAGAATACAAATATACGGTACAAAGATCCAAATCACCGTGAAAACGATGGAGCGTCCGACTACGGACAAGATGCAAATTTAGCTAAGAGCCCTGAAGAATAACCAATGGCGTCCATAACCCTGCCCAGGCCAAGCCGGAAGGGTAACCCTGCTTACGACGTCGATCTCAAACCTGCTTAAACAAAAGGGGTGCCGACAAAGGGCCAAGGAAAAAGAGGAGCATCAGTACTGAGGCCAGTACACGGCGAGACTAGAATTCGGCGGTCCTCGCCTACATAGGTATGGTGGACTGAAGCGGCAGCGACAGCATGCACTAAACAACCTATAGAGACTCGGTACAACTGGCGGCTATCAGAGAGGGGTAAGAAAGGCCTATTCGGCACCAACCTGGTACTACCATCAAACAACCCATCCTGGTGTTTCCCCCTCGAGACCAACGAGGAAGTCAACCGAGGAAAATCACACAGTTGGCAGTTTTATTTATTCAGTTATCGTTGCAGCACTTACTAGTCCGGTGTAGATATTCATCCTGATAAAATAAGCAGTTGGCAGTTTTATTTAACCATTCCATTGTAGTTGCAACACTTACTAGTCAGATACAAATAGCATGAGATAACCCAAAAACCCAGCAGTTGTTGGCACTTTTATTCAGCCATTCCGTTGTAGTTGCAATACTTACTAGTCAGATACAATTGTCGCAAGCGACAAACCAAACAAGCAATTGTGGGCAGTTTTATGTAGCCATTCCGTTATAGTGAAGCTGATTACTAGTCATTATAAAGTCAAATTTATAGCACTACTTTAGTTATAGTTGTCTATGATCGAGATACTGTGCTCCAAGTCGTCCATAATCGCGGACACGGCTTTCAGAAAGTTTTACCCGGCCGGGGTGCACAAATAGCAACACACACTCGATCAACCTCGGAAAAACCAAATCAAAACCCAACGAGGCCTTCACGACAAAGCAATCACAGGATTCAGAAATATTTCAGGGCCACCCATTGAGTAGACCATAGCGAAGCCAGTGACTCGAGACGGACTCAAGGTTTGCGACAATGGTCAGAAACGGGAACCCAAAACTGGGCTTGTCGATACCGCGAAAACATTCCGCTTACCTAAACAGTACAGTGTGCTCCTCGCACAATCGTAAATAAAGCAGTAGCATGGCATAAGTACAGGATAGTAAATAAAACCTCAAACTAGTTTGTGGCCCCAAGAAATAAGAATGAATCAAGCTCTGGCTCAGGGGGGTCCCATAATCCTCCCGGATGTGGATAGCGCGAAAATTCAAGGAACAGGTATCAAGTACTCGGGGTCCTACGGGACACAAGTGGGCGGTCGGAAACCAAATATTATCTATCACCCATCGGTGCCTCTGCTTACTTACTTCAATTTTAGTTGTTAAACAGTAATTAAAGTGAACGATAAGTAAAGCCAAGATCATCTACAACATTGAACATGCGGCAATACTCCAACAACTGTGGTACTTGGCGACACGCAACAGCACTTGAGCAAGCGACTACGACGCGCAAGTCCAACTATCTACCAAACAACAGGTAATAGGATGTGTCCAAGGAAATATAAGGCCGCAAGGGATATCACGGGTACGAAAACTAGAGCATCGCAACACATATAGCAATAGATCATCAGGAGGGAATAAATACTATAAAAGTAAGATAGGTAGAAAGGGGGAGATGCTCGCCTGAAAAACATTGCCGAAGGTTTATCCGAAGATCGGGGCGAATCTCACATCAACTCAACGGCCTTATCCGCGAAGAAGCAAAACACTAGAATAAACACCGGATGCACTATTTAATACAACGGCAGAAGATCGGGCATGATGCATGCATGATGTATGACATGGCAGAAATGCGGTGCAATGCGATTAGGTCATATCAAGCGGAACCGGGGGTTCCGACAATTAAATAGGGGGTTCAAGTTATTTAGATAACCCGCAATTTAAATGTTGTAATAACAGGGCAAGATAAGTTACCGGTTCGCTACACAAATTTAAATGAGGCCCATATGAGACTAGATTTGCCCGCATATGGACCCCATATTTAATTATAAGGTGAATCGGCATAGTGCCCCCATCCCACACAAATATGCATGCGAGATGAACGATTAATATGCGACAAGTTGTATTATATTATAAAATAGGGTTTCGGGAAGGGGTTCACACATTAGAGTTCGGCAGATCTTGGGTTCCGGGGTTCGGGGTCGGGTCTCAGGGGCTCAGGGTTCGACGGGATCGTTCTCGGACTTCGGGACTTAGGGTCTTCGGATCGGGGAAGTAGATCTTGTCGCACGAGCGTCAATGCTTCCGGGAAGGGGAACTTGTCGTCCAGGGTCTCGGTGCCCGGGGTGAAGTACTCGGCGTCCTCGAGGAAGTGCTTGTCGTATTTGCATCGGCGACCTTGGCGTCCAGGTTCTCAACTTCGCATCCTCGAAGGAGTACTTGTCGTATCCGTGAAGTAGAGCATGTCGGTCCACGGGGTTCGGTCTTCGGGATTCGACGAGGAATCAGTCTCGGGCGTCGGGAACGAGACTTGCCATCTTCGGGTGTCGTGTCGAAGATCTCGTCGCTCGCGATGTACACATGCCGGATCCCTCTTTGATTGACGGCGACGCACTTGGATCAGGCATTGGTGGTCTTGGCTTCCGTTTGAGCACCAGCGGGCACACACACGCGGAACGGGTTCAACAGCAGCATGACAAGGTGCACCGTTAGCTGGTCGGGTCGGAGAAGGGCCGATGGGCGGCGCTGCAAGGCACAGCAAGCCCCGGGCGCGAGCGAGGTGGTGCTCGGGCCGTACTGCAGCGGAACAGGGATGCCAAGGCGAGGAAGGGGGTCCGGTCGGAGGAAGCTTGACGGAGGAGGGGCGGCGGCCGGCCGGAGGAGAGGAGGTCCAGGGGCGGCTCGAGCGGGGCAGGCTCAGGAGCATGCCGGCGGGAGGCGCCTGCAAGTGACGGCGCTCGGGCGTTCAGCGAGCTCACGGGGAGCAGGAGAGGAAGGAGGAAGGCCGGGAGAGCGTGGGCCGGCGACGGTGACGCGGGGAGGAAGGGCCGAGCTCGGGGAGGAGCCACGCGGGGACGGGAGGGGGAGGCGCCAGGGAGGCGGAAGGGAGGAAGGAGGCGCGGGGCGCAGTGGTCGAGGACGGGCGGCGGCGGGCTCGCAGGCGGCCGGAGGGAGGAGGAGCGGCGGGTAGAGAGGGTGGCGAGGCGGCCACGGGCTGGCGGGCGAGCTGGGAGAAGCGGGAGCGTGGTTGGGCGGGGACGGAGGAGGAGGAGAGGAGGCGCGGTGGCGGTGGCCGGAGAGGCTGAGGAAGGGAAGGAAGCGGGGAGGGCGGTGGTGGCCAGAGGGAGGAAGGGCGGCCGGCAGTGGGAGGTTGGGTCAGTGGTGGAAGGAGGCGTCGAGGAAGAGAGGATGGGGAGGGAGAAGCGGGGCAGGCGGGAGGTCGGCCAGAGAGAGGTGGGGTCGGAGCGGGGCCAGGTGGTGGGGCCGGGAGTGGAGTGGGGCGGGCTGGCATGTGGGGCCAGGAGGGGGGGAGTGGGCTGCTGTGTGTGCGTGTGTTGAGTGTGTGCTGGGTGGGTCCGGGCTGGAGAGAGAGTGGGGAGGGGAGTGGGTTTGACCAGGGGGTGGGGCCGAGGTGTAAGGGAGAGGGGGTAGGTGGGAGCTGTGTGTGAGAGAGGGAGTGGAGGGAAAAGAAGAGGATTGGTGAGGTGGCAAGGTGGGTAGGGATTGGGGGAGAGGGTGAGGTGGCGAGCTGAGATTGGTGGGTAGGTTAGGATTGGGTGGGAATAGGATTCGGGTGGGCTGGTTTAGGTGGACCGATTTTTATTCCGGGGGTGGTCGACTGGGTCGAATCGGCCCGTTCGACTGCCCCACTAAAAATAATTAAATATTTTATTGATTTCAAACAGGGCTTTTGCAAACCGATAGAAGACAAAACAAAATAATCCGGAGACCCGGGTTTTGCGTTTGGAACAAAGACGGGGCGTTTAGAAAACACAAACAGGTTTTTCCGCAAATAGTTTTATGCAAGCGAATGCAAGATGATGACGATGCTCAAATGCAATGTGGCATGATGACATGAGCATGCGGTCATGATGATGCAATGCACAAAAACAACGCGATTTTCTAGTAATGGTTTTGCGGGATGCCACATCGTCCATCCCGGGTAAAAAGGACAAATGTCTCCCGAATCGGTAGGAAGTGGGTCCGGTTTGTACTACAGGTACATGATCTATCACCCGTGATTTTTTGAAAAAAATCATTTTTAGAATCGCAATATTTGGTTTCTTCAGAGATCCAATGCAAGTTCTAACGATGCTCGTCCCCTATCTTCATGCACACCGGTTCGACCATAGTTAGAAATTCAGATAATTCAAAACGGGCACAATAAATCAAAAAAAATCCGAACAATGAAAATCCTTCGCGTGGTGTCATATTATGCTACATAGTTGAAAGGAAAAATACCAGACTTGGTATATTGATCATGTTCCGAAAAAACCTTCACAAAATGACCTATCATGTTCGAGGTTTCATGGCTTTCGGTCCAAATGACCGATGTTATGTGCTGAATCACGGCATAGTTTGTGATGTTGTGCCCATATTATGCATGTGTGTGGACATTGGTATGGATAACAATGTTGCAGGAGAAAGTTTTCCTTTTTGTCGCACGAAAAAACCCTTTTCCATTTTTCGAGCGCAAAAAACGGGTCGTTTTGTGAAGTAACCACCAAAATGCTGTTTCAGAATGCTACCGTCCCATTTTCCTAAAATACTAGACCACCTTACATGGACTATCTCCCAACCGGGACATCTCAAACCGTTTCATCCATCCCGGGTAAAAAGGACAAATGTCTGCCGAATCGGCAGGAAGTGGGTCCGGTTTGTACTACAGGTACATGATCTTCCCGCCATTTTTTCCCTTCATTTTTTCCTGCCAGTTCTTCCCGCCATTTCTTCCCGCTAGTTTTTCCCGCCGGTTCTTCCTGCCAGTTCTTCCCTCTAGTTTTCTTCCTGCCATTTCTCACTATATATATATGTAGGGTTGGCCTCCATTGTCATTGCACATCTCTAGACTCATATCTGCAACCTCATCACTCTCTCCCATGACTTCCACCGTAGCACTAACTCCTAGGGAGGCGGAGGCGCTTCCGACTACCTCGCCACCGGCCTCTTGTGTCCCCGTCGGCCGGATGTTGAGCCTTGAGGCGTGCAGTTCCTCCTGTCCCTCTAGGTGTGGCGCGTCGGATGGCCATCACGAACCACTACTACTTCGAGCTCACGCCGGAGCAGCGGAGGAATCCCAGATGGCATCCCGACTATTTCCCGACTTGGGAAGCCTTCTTCGTGGATCGGCGTGAGAGGGAGCTCGCGAGGCACGAGGAGGACGGCCCACCTCCTCCGAACTTCAACGAGGCCGGCCGTCGGCTGTGGTGGTGCGGCCGGACTCTCCAGAGCATCATGGCCTACGACACGGCCGCCGACTCTAGCCCCCCTTCTGCGCTACCCTCAAGTCCAGCCCACTCGTACTCAGCCTTCAAGGTTCAACTACAGCGACGACAATGACGGCACAAGCGGCATTTACCACAAAGATGGCGAGTATTACAGGTGTAGGCAGGAGCATGACTAATCATTCCAACATTGCAAAACAAGTTCGACCGATTGTGGCTTAATCTGGCCATGTATCTTAATTTTCAGTTTTTCTATGTAACTTTGTGTTAGTTGCGTTATGTACTTTAATTCCAGTTCTATCCTAATCAAATTACTTATTCAAATCCAAACACTTTTTATGTTTAAAGTTTTTCTAAATTCCAAATTACTATTAAAAAATATAAGTTAATTCATTTTTAATTGTAAATGGTTCATATTTTAAATGGTTACATTAATTATTTTTTAAAACAAAAAATGGTTTTGAATTATTTATTCAAATCCAAACACTTTTTATGTTTAAAGTTTTTCTAAATTCCAAATTAATATTTAAAAAATATAAGTTAATTCATTTTTAATTTTAAATGGTTACATTAATTATTTTTTAAAAATAGAAAATGGTTTTGGATTATTTATTCAAATCCAGACACTTTTTATGTTTAAAGTTTTTCTAAATTCCAAATTAATATTCAAAAATATAAGTTATTTCATTATTAATTTTAAATGGTTCATAGTTTAAATGGTTACATTAATTATTTTTAAAAACAGAAAATGGTTTCGAATTAGTTATTCAAATTCAAACACTTTTTATGTTTAAAGTTTTTCTAAAATCCAAAGTAATTATCATTTAGAAAACATTACAAATTTAAACCTCAAAATAAAAAATAAGGCGGGAACAGAGAGAAAATACCTGAATTTTTTTTGAAAACAGGGGCATATGTCCCGGTTGGATCCACCAACCGGGACTAAAGACCCCCTGCGCGCGCGCCCCTTTATCTGCTGAAAAAATTGGAGTATATGTCCCGGTTGGTGGCTCCAACCGGGATGTCTGACCCTTTAGTCCCGGTTGGAGCCACCAACCGGACGATGACCTTCGTTATAATCGACGCTCCTCTTCTTCTTCCCCATCTCACTTCATCGCTTCACCAACGCTGCACAGGAACCGCCCCGATGCGGCAGTGCCGAGCCGCCACCCACGCTGCCTCCCGCCACCACCGCCTGGCTCGCTTTCCATTTTCGCGTGACCTCAATCGCCTGGATTGGAAGCTCCGTCCGCCGTCTGTCTCCGTCGATTCGGGCGTCTCCCGAGCTCGCCCGGCCTCGCCACCACCTCTGTCGTGTTCCTGGTGAGCTGTTGATCCTCACGTTGCTCTTCTTTCTCTCCCTCTCCTCCTGTACTATGCTCCGCGCGTGTGCCCGATGCCGCCGCCGCTCGAGCTCGACGGAGGCGATGCTCCGGTGACCAAGAAGGAGCGGCGCCGCCACTCTCTTGCTCCCTGCATCGCCCTCTCTCTAACGCGCCCATCCGCGCGTCCAGGCATGCCCTCTATCGCCATGGAGGCTAAGGTCAGGGAGTGGGCTTTGAAGAAGATGGCCCAGTGTTTCACCAACTGGAAGAAAAGATTGCACCTTGACTATGTCGTGAAATAGAAGACTCCCGATTTCAAGAATATTCAGTTTGAGAAGATAAAACCATTCTGGGCTGAGTTTGTGAAATACAAGACATCAGAAAAAGCTAAGAAAATGTCTGCAACGAATAAGCTGAATGCTGCTAACAAGAAGTATCACCATACTATGGGGCAAGGTGGCTACAGGGCTGGCATTCCTAAGTGGGAGAAACTTGAGAATGAACTGCGTGCTAAAAAGATCACCCTAGAGACAGACGATTGGGTAGAACGTGCAAGGAATTGGTTTTACGGGCATGGGGGCACGTTGGACTCGGAAGGTATGTGTATATAACATACGACATAAAGAAGACCCCTTGCCAATCGAGAGGATGAGAAAAGCAGTAAAGGCTGTTAAAGATGGGGACTTCATTCCCGATAGAGAGAATGATGAGCTCACACTCGCCCTTGGAAATAAGGAACATGATGGACGAACACGAGGCACAAGAGGCTCCCAACCATGGAGGATTGGGTTTCCCGAAGAGAGGAAGAAATATCCTGACAGAAGCCGTCAGAGGAGAAAGGACAGGGCGGAAGTTGAAGCAGATAGTCAGAAAGAGCGAATGCGTATAATTGAAGAACGAATAAAGCAACAACAAGATGAAATTAACGCACTTAAAGAGAAAAGTACTACCGGCCCATCTCAGCAGCACACTGCATTCGATTCTACCGGCCTATGGAATAATCGAAAAAGCAGTGTGGCTTCCACCAAGGTCCCGGGTGATGACAATGGCGATGACGATGGTGCACCGACGATGGCTCCTGTTGGCTACCCAGTGGATGATATCACAAAGATGACACACTGCGAGCTACATGTCAAAGTTGTGAACATATCAATGAAGGTGGCGGTCGGCTATGCCTTACCAATTGGACCCACACCAACTTAACACTGTCGTCCGGTTCCAGAGGGCTACGCTGTTGTCGGGGTGGATGAAATCATGCCCACCTTTGAAGTTTTGGATCTTGACTACCCTGCAGGTGAAGGGGATGTGAGTGTACTGGGAGACGCAAAAAACGTCACCATTCTATGGCCAAAGGAATGTATCGTGCTTCGAAATCACACGCTAAGGCCATCTTCGCCGCCGCCTCACCTGTCTCCAGCGAGGTCGTCGCCGCGGCAGCCGTCTTCGTCGCCTCACCCGGCTCCGTCACCTCACCCGGCTCCGTCGCCTCACCAATCTCTGGCGCAGCCATCGCCGGCGCCTCAGGATAAAAAGCGTAAGCGTATCGCTACTCTGCGTCGTGGTAAGCGATCGCCGAAACGTAAACAAGAGCCTCTTCCAAAATTACCAAAGGTTCCTCCCAAGAGAACTTATGAATGTACTGAAGAGGAGACTGCGGCGATCGTTGATGCAGAAACGACAGCGTTTTTCGCTAAGCTGAGGCGGCCGAAAGAGCCAGAGTTCCCCAGCACCAAAGAAGAAAAAGCCAAAGTGTTGAAAATGCTAAAGACTCTTCATCAACCCGAGCCAAAGCTGTCATCAGACTATGAGCGTTCTATTCTCAAGGCACATGCGGCACAAAAAGCCTCGAAGAGCAGTACTGATGCAAGCGACAAATCTGTTGCCCAGCTCGGAGAACAAGCAAAACAGTCTTGCGCCCCTCTCAAGGTGATTTCCCAAACCAATGTGGGGTCGAGCAAATATAAATAAGAGCAAGATGATCCAGAGGTAGTTGCACTGTACGGAGAAGCCGACGCTGCTCAAGGTATGAGTATTGCCCAAGACTTATCCCAGTTAGAGTACTTCCCGTGAGTGAAGTAGCATACAAATACCGATCGCAAACCTCTCGTCAAACTGAGGAGGTAAACAATCTTCCAACAAAATGCGAAGATTTCATAATCGGTACATGCATGCCACAAAGGCCGGGCTAATCGGATAGTGCTGAGGGTTACAAAAAAGCATCATGGGAAAGAAAAGGATGACATGATATCTATTGAATTTGATGAACTATTTCAATTATTCAATCAAGACGCCTTGGACAAATCGATCATCAGTGCCTATTGTCTGTAAGTACTAATTCTGTAATTAATTTAGTCTCCAGCTATCTCACCTTGTTTATTGCATGTATATAATCATACTGTAATATGCAGAATGAAGATTCTCGAATGCAGCAGAGGACAAATCTATGACATTGGCTTCATTGACCCATATTGGGTTCATGAAGCTAATCTCAAACAAGCCCCCAGGATACGGAGGATAATATAGTACACGCGTTAAGGTTTCAAGAAACCAGAAGGGAAATACTTTTTCCTTACAACTTCGAGTGAGTGTTATTGTCTTCTATACACTTTCTATTTCGCTTACTCTATGTTAAGTATATAATTGATTAGTTATGCATTCGCAGATTCCACTATATTCTGTTAATCATTCAACTTGACAAAGGGCGTGTACTAGTCATGGACTCGAAACATAAACCCCTTGAGCAGTGGAAGGACATGCAGATGATCCTCCAGTGGTAATTCTAATCATTACGACAATATATCGGCAACGTTCGTGAATTTTATGATATCAAGTAATTAATAACTTCTTCTATTAGTTTTCTTCGCCGGACAACGCTTGGAAACGGTTCACCAACAAGGCTAGGGGTGTTTGGAAAGAGGAGCTTACATTTGAAGAACTAGATGTAAGCACCACTAGCTATGTCCGCGCATCTCTTTGATTCTAGTTTTGATACAGTTATTATCATGCTTGATTATTATTTTGATTGAACTATGTTCTCGTAAAGTGCCTGACACAGGGACCAGGTAACAATCTATGTGGATACTATGTTTGCCAGTTCATCCGGCAGACGTGCGATGAGAAGGGCAGAAATTTAGAGCAACTCCACGTACGCAAACAATTTTTATAGTTTTTAATTACCATCAAATTGTGTTTAGTTTCATTCATATAGGCTGACTCCTTTTTAAAATCAGATCGAACGTCTACGGGACGGTCTTCTGCCAAAGGATCGCGTACGAGCAATTCAGGAGGAATTGGCGGGATTCTTGGATGCAGAAGTCCTAAACCCAAAAGGGGAATACTATTCGGTTGTGTATAGACAATAGGGATTGTAAAAAGAGCAACTTTTTTATGTAGTGCATGAACTCGATCCGTGTATCGAATGTAATATTGTCATGATGATCTTGTGTAATATAACGGTTCCTTCATTGATAAGTGCAAAACACTAAATAAACAATAAAACAACCTAAATGAATTCTCTGCATGCACAAAAGTGCAAAATGCTATCGCGCAACAAAATGTGCCAATGAATTCTTCGCATGCGCAGAAATGGCCAAATCTACCTGGCGAAGGTTATTGTCGGTTAGGTTACGAACCGACTAATGCTCCACCCTCGCTCGACGCCACGTGTACCCCCATTTGTCCCGGTTGGTGGGGCAACCGGGACTAAAGGTTGGGGCTTTAGTCCCGATTGCCCCGTCCCGGTTGGGTAACCGGGACTAAAGCCCCTTACCAAGCGGGACCAATGGGCCTCTCTGCACTAGTGTTCGTGTCTTTTACTTATATTTGGATATCATGGCTCCACGGAAGCTGCGTGTGGCAATGTAACCTCTCGTGCCAAAATGGCCACTTGTTTGATTCTTTATATTCTCATTTCCCTAGGGGTTAAGAAGTCAAGCCCCAATCGTTTGATTTCATGTATTAATGGATTTTCAGCAAAATGGTACTTGTTTGGAGAGCTGCATTGTCCCTGCTAGCCTTACCTCTTGGCTAGTGAGGTGAGATTACCCAACGTCATCAAGCAAGAGAACAAAGTTCAGAGAAGTTCAATTCAGAGAACTACTAGCTTATATTAACACATATTCGACATAATAAGTCGTGGCGTATGTGCCGCAGCACAAGTTAACGAGCAACTGCCCGTGATGCAGCACTAGTTTATCACATACGGAGGGGTTATAACTAAATACCACCTCCCAAAATATACATACCAAAGTTCAGGAGTCACCGCAACCATAGTTCATCAGCCTAACTACTCCCAAAATACACATCACATACATCAACACTAACACCGCTACCAACACATCCTCAAACAACTATGTATGTTGCTCAGAGGTAATGCTTGTTTAGGAAGGCCGTGAACTAGTTTAACATGCGCTCAGGGGTCCTAGCAAGATACCTGGTCGCCCGTCCGATGTGCTCCATCAGGTGGGTAAGAGCACGGTGAATCTCGGTCACAGAGACGGGCGCAGCTGGAATGCGAGCACCGTAGATGATCTTCATGTGAGCATAGTTCTTAATTGTCTTGTTGATCATCTTAGTGTTCGATGGCTGAGCCTACATGAGAACCACAGTTAGCTCATGACATGTAGTTGACACGGCTCAGATCACTGTAGAGCTTCGTTGGGAGACCCCAAGAGGAAGATGTGATGAGCACAACAACAAGTTTTCCCTCAGTAAGAAACCAAGGTTATCGAACCAGCAGGAGGAAGGAAATGACTCAAAGGTGTTGCTAGCAACTTGGAAACCTGCACAACACAAACTCAAGACTTTGCCCCAACGAACAGTAAGGTTGTCAATCTCACCGGTTTGCTGAAAACAAAGGATTAACTGTATGGTGTGGAAGGTAATAGTGGTTTTCAGAAAGTAAACAGTAACAGTGGAAGATGTATCAATGGTAAAGATTGGATCGGGGTTCATAGTTCACTATATGTGTTCTCCTTAAGATAAACAAACATGGCATGCTAGATAAATAAATTACAGCAGGGCAATTGACAGGACTGAGCAAGGCATAACAATGCAATACTAGACATTCATGATCCTATGAGATTCGATTGGGCAATACAACAAGATATATATACCACCATCCAACTGCATCTATGAGTAGTAATCCACCTTCAGGTTATCATCTGAACCCCCTATGGTATTAATTTGCAAGCAACGGATAACTGCTTTAAGCAAAGTGTGTAAGGTAAACAATCCACTTGTTCCATAAACAAGAGACCGTTGTTTTCTCCCTAATAGCAACAACACATCTACAGCCTTAGAGATTTCTGTCACTTCTCTTAGATTAAATAGAGGCATGAACCCACTATCGAGCATAAGTACCCCCTCTTGGAGTCACTAGCATATACTTGGCCAAGATAGCTACTAGAAACGGAGAGCATGCAAGATCAGAAACAACACATACATGATAGAATCAATAAGACAAAACCATTAATAAATCTGACATAGTAATCTCACTATCCATCGTATCACTGCAAACACAACATGCATGATTACAAATAGATGATCTTGATCATGAACGAAGCTCACAAGATCTAAACATGTTAGCACAAAGGAGGAGATACAACCATCTAGCTACTACATGGACCCGTAGTCCAAGGTGGAACTACTAACACTTCATACCGGAGGCTGGCATGATGAAGAAGAAGGCCTCCGGGATGACCCCCCCTCCGGCAGGGTGCCGAGAAGAGCTTCTGATCCCCCGATCTAGGGACGATGGTGGTGGCGGCTATAGATGGTTTCGTGGAATATTGATCGGGTCCTTAGGGTTTCTGTATCGGGGGGTCTTTATAGGCAAAGAGGCGAGGCAGGCGGCGCACCTAGGCGCTGCTAGGCTGGCCAGCTGGCTGGGGGTGTGGCCCCCTGGTGGCTCTCCTCCGTCTCGTACTCTGGCTTCGTGTTCCCCATGGTAAACTATTGACTTTGGCTTTTGTCTCGTCCAATTCCGAGAATATTGATTTTCTGCCTTTCTGGAACCAAAAACAGAAGAAAACAGGAAACTGGCACTATGGCATCTTGTTAATAGTTTAGTACCAGAAAACATATAAAAACACCTCAAAGTGTAGACAAAGCAAAGCAACGTAGATACTAAACAAGCATGGGACATAAAAAATTATAAATACGTTTCCGATGTATCAGGAGGCTATGGCGGCCGTGGACGCCAAGGGAGGCGTGGAGGACGCGGCCAACTCACCGTTCCACCACGCTTTCCCTCAACACGGTCGTCGCCCGAAGATTTCTTCCAAGGCACCTAGTTCTCCGTGGCCATCCACGTCAGCATGCCGCGTGACAAGCTGCTCCTGCCCCGCGGGTTCATGACATTGAGCGGCGACGCCGCCAGTCTCTATCTTTGTGGGCATACGGCTGACCGGCAGTACCCGATCGTCTGCGTTCGACCACCGGCCACCGTATTCGGCACAACCGGGAGTGCTTCGCTGATGATCCATAAGTATAGCGGGTGTATCGTAGTACTTTCGATAAATATAAGTGTCGATCCCAATGAGGAGTAGAAGGTGTTGACTAGTGGTATGGAGCAGGAAATCTCTGTAAATACTTAGCAAACAGATTTTTAAAGGTTTTCTGATAAGGCAACAAAACAAACTGCAAGTAATAAAGACAACGAACAAACACAGCAAGTGGCCCAATCCTTTCTTAGCAAAGGACAAGCCGGTGGGAATACTTATAAGGACCAAACGTTCTCGAGGACACATGGTAATTCTGTCAAGTGCTTTCGTTTCAAATAGCTGAGTACTCTTCTTTGGTGTTGTAAGTTTTGTGTGGGTGAACCTGTGCTAATGTACCGACCTTACTTGGACTAATACATACTTGTGATTAAACCCCCTACAAGCATCCGCAACTATAGGAAAGTAATTAAGATATAAACCAAACCACAGCCTTAAACTCTGAGATCCTACGATCCCTTGTGCAAAGGTGTCCTAGCGGGGGTTCAGATTTCTGTCACTCCGACAACCCCACAATTAGTAGCCAAATACACAATGCATTCCCCTAGGCCCATAAATGGTAAAGTATCATGTAGTCGATGTTCACATGACACCACTAGAAGAATAGCACCACAACTTAAATACTAAACCATTGAATAATAACTCAACACGAATCCACTACTAACAACATGACTTCTCCATGTCCTCAAGAACTAAACGAACTACTCACAAGACATCATATGGATCAAGATAAAATATGATATGGTGATGGATAACAATTTGAACATAAACAATAATCCAATGGTTCCACTCACAAGCATCAACTACAATAGTAATTAACACCGGGAAAGTTTCCCCTAAGAACTAATGCAAGATCCAACACAATTGTTACAGCAGGACGGAGTGGTGATGATGGTGCTGGTGGAGATGATGGTGTGGATGATGATGATGATCCCGATGATGTCTAGCTTGATGACGGTGTTGATGGCGATGATCTCTCCTCTCCGGGAAGGAATTTCCCTGGCAGAAATCTGTCTGCCGGAGAGCTCTTTCTCTCTCGATGTTTTCCGCCCCGCAGAGGCGACATAAATCTTTCTGTGGTCACTCCACTGGTATTAGGGTTCCGTTAGGAAGATATAGGTGAGAAGGCGGAGTCGGGAGTCGGCCAGGTGGGCCACACCTGCCCTAGGCACCGGGCAAGGTGGGCCCACGCCTAGGGGTGTGTGGGCCCCCTGTGGCCCAGTTACGCCTCCCCTTTTGGCTTCCTTCGTCTTCTGGGAAAATATAATTTTCCAATATTTTTCTGGTATTTTTATGATCTTTGCGAACTTGCATCAAAACACCTATTTTTCCATCAGAAACCTGACTCCAGCAGTCCATCCTCCAAGAATCATCCAACATGCAAAAACAGATGAAAAGACATAAGTAATACCTTATAATAAGACACATAACAATGAATAGAGGCAAATTATTATATAGAATGGTGATGCAAATTGGACGTATCAACTCCCCCTAAGCTTACACCTTCGCTTGTCTCCAAATGAAAACTGAGCTCAGTAAACATGTCCACAGGTTTATGGAGTGAAGTGTCAATAAAATAATATGGATAAGAAGCATCACACTGACCATTACACAACTCATAGAAGAAAGCAACTCACCATTATATAACTTAGCTTGCAACAAGTACATGAGTCACAATAGAGATGCATAAAGATAAATCATAATTGGAATTGTCAAACTTTGTTCCTGGTCAGAGAACAGCCGGCAAAAAGTTTCACAAATAAAGCTTTTGAAGAAGTTTTACAACAGGAGTACTCTTTGCTCAAAAAGGTTTTTCACAATGATGGCTTTCAAAGTAATACTCAATAGATAAGAGTATTGTGCAAACAAGGAAGATAAAGAACATGATTGAATAAATCACCATATGAATTCTTGCAACACAACAATTGAAATGCTTGCTGGAGGTAGAGAGGAAGTAGGTTTACTGACTCAACACAGAAAATAGGAGAAAGGTCCCTTCATAGAGGGAAGCAGGGATTTCAAGTCATAAAGAGCTTCTAAAATATTATGGTACTTACTAGCTTTGAGCCCTCATTGCCCCTATCATAGGCATCTTGAGATGATTAAGGTTAAAGTGCACAAAGATGGAGTATATGCTTGACGAAATATAAGTTGGAAATCTCATGTCCCTTGAATACGAGGGCCGCTCCTCATGCTACTCAACTTTAGTCACCGGTAAGTTCTTGTCATTGTAAGTACATGTGAATCATAAAGAACCGCCAACGGGGTACCCCTTGCACATGGTACAGGAGCTATCCCATAACCAAAATGACAAGGCAAGCAGACAATGAGCATCTCATCGATCTTTTTATTTACTATGTGCATAGCTTTTTATTGAGGATACTTTCTCTAACACACATACATAACTCCATGGACTTACAAGATCCCTTTTTATTTCACACCGTCGACATCCGCAAACAAATGAGCATGATATCAACTGTGTAGAACGTACAGGTGCAATGTTCAAAGCGTTCCCCGTGACAGCACGGTTCTGCTAATTCCAACGTATAGATGCAAGCATATACAACTTCGATGACACAATGGTTCAAGTCTATTAGGATCAAGAAAAATAAGGTGTGCCATCAAGTTCGTGAGAGCTTTACTAACTAGTTTTCACATAACAAAATACCTTTTAATTATAAAGATAGATGAAGCTTGAGAATTTGCTTGGAATAGCAATAATGATAATAGGTAGTCATGGTGGACACAAATGGCACATGTTTTGGTTCAAAGGGGTTAGAAGCATGAGAAGTATGCCTTCTCAAAACAGGTTTTTGGCTAGCAAGGCTGGGTAGCAAGCAAAAGAGTTGAAAGAAACAAGCAAACATACAACTGATAAAGCCAAACATGCAATCTTCCTTGAAGATACAAAAGATCTTAAATAAAGAATACTAAGCTTATGAGACAATAAAGAAAGAAAATAAATGATACAAAATACCTGCAAGCGTTTTTTTTTCAAACCTCAAAAAGTGTTGCTACTAACCAGAGCTCGGTTTGCCAAAAATTATTTAGATTTAATTGATGCTCCCAAAGTGATGCCAATACTGATCAACAAGATCAATCATATAATAGAGATTGCAAACTAAAATAAAAAGTGCAAAAAGTAAAAGATGAAACTTCTCATTAATACTCCATAAAGGCACTCACACCAAGGAATACATAGATAATCAACTAAAGAAGAGATACTTCCACATGCAAACCAAACTATAAGATAACTTCTCTACCAAAGATAAGAATCTTCTAAAAAGGTAAAAGATAAAAGATACACTACTAGGAAAAGGGCTATAGGTAATCCGCACATCCGTGGCTCACGTGGTTGAAGTGGCCCACGGGTAAAACAGGCGTGGCGCACTGTCCACAGGTGCCCTACGGCTAATTGTACTAAGCGTGGCGCACATGGGGATGGTGCGCCACGGCTATGTGTGGGCCAGGGCACATGTGGCCACCGACCACATACCCGTAGCGCACTAGGTCAAGGTGCGCTACGGGTGTGAAACTTAGCCGTAGGGCACTCCACCCTAGTACGCTACGGGTTGTGTGTTGCAGTAGTTGGGTCAACTTAGTCGTAGGGCACTCTGCCCTAGTGCCCTACGGCTCAGTTTCCTGCACCAACTCCACCCCCTGTGGATCGACATTTTAGCCTTGCAAAGAAAAAGAAAATGAAAAACACTTCAAAAAATAAAATCCTTTCATATTTAGGTAGATAATGTGGTCTAGTTTATAGGAAAATTAACAAACAACAATTTTGACTTTTTCTGCAAAAAAAAGTCATGTCACGATAAAATGGCCGTAACTTTTGCATACGATGTCGAAAAATACGTTTAATATAACAAAATGATGAGAACGAGATTTCGCATCCGCTCGCAATGACCTTTGGTCTTTTAGAGATTTTTTAGATTTTCTAAATTTGAAAAGAGTAAAAAGTTACAGTCAAAAGATCGTTTTTTCCTGCAGAAAAATAGAGTGCAACTTACCCGTAGAGCACCACTCCAATTGTGCCACGACTAAGTTGGGCGGGATTCGAAATTCGAATCACCACCCCGCCCACCTACCCTCTACTATTCCCTCCCCCTTCTCTCCTTTTCCTTTTCCTCCTCCTCCTCCTCCTCCTTTTACTTATCCTTCTCCTCCTCCTTCTCCTTCTCCTTCTCCTCCTTCCCTTCTCCTCTCTCTGGCCTCCTCCTCTCCTTGCACTGACAACGGCGACGGCAGTATTCTCCTCCTCTCCTTGCACTGACAATAGCGACGATGGCCTTGTCCTCCTCCTTGCTCCGGCATCCTCCTCTCCTTGCAGTGACGATGGAGACAATGACCTTCTCCTCCTCCTTGCAGTCATGACGAGCGACGACGACCTCCTTCTCCTTGCGGCGACCTCCTCCCTTCTCTAGCCAGACCTCCTTCTCCCTCTCTTCCTCGATGCCGGCAAGGATTAGCACGGCCACGGCCTCCCGCACCTCGCTGTGGTGGTAGGTCGTGGACATGGCCACCATGCTCCAGCGAGGCGACACGACGGCGACGATGCGGACCCAATTG
Source organism: Avena longiglumis (assembly GCA_030063025.1). Taxonomy (NCBI): domain Eukaryota; kingdom Viridiplantae; phylum Streptophyta; class Magnoliopsida; order Poales; family Poaceae; genus Avena; species Avena longiglumis. The sequence goes on along the minus strand of CP125974.1, from coordinate 1,571,763 downwards.
CTTTTGCAATTCAAAACGAGGGTGTTTTTTTGCATTTTTTGTTTTTTGAAAAACACATCTGTGGCGCACCCTGTACCCCTACCCGTGGCGCACCTGGTAGTGTGCTACGCCTATCCCCATATAACTGTAGCGCACCAGGCAGTGCGCTACGGGTAAGAGATAGCCGTAGCGCGAGGATAGTGGCGCACAGCTAGTGCGCCATGGATGCCCTTTTGAGGTGCGCCACGAACGAACCTTTTCCTAGTAGTGATAATGGTGTGATACCGCGGCACTCCCCCAAGCTTGAAACAAGCCAAGGGGATGCCAAACCCGATGACGAATTACTCCTTCAGTAGTGGTGGTGCTCTCTTGTCATCGTAAAACTTCCAAAGGAAAGGTTCCCCATCCAAAAAGGACGTCCTGGTTTCCGCAATCCTGAAACTAGTAGTAGAGCTTATGCGATCAAATCTAGCCTCATACTCACAGTTTTGATTTTGTATGTCATAGAGTTGTGATTGTAATTGGTTGGTGGTCTGAGGGAGTGAGAATATTTCTTCTCGGATCTTAGCAACCTCCTCCTTGTGCTTGGCGATGAGTTCTGAACTTATCTTGTGAATAATATCCACTCCCCATTCTGCCATCTTCTTGTACCTGAAAACCTCCTGCTCCAATGCTTCCATTCTGTCTTCCAGGATGCCTTCTCCTTTAGGACCTTGAACTTATTTCATTTGTACCTTTCCATCTTTGAGAATCAACTCCTTGGGATGGATCCTTAACTCATACATGTACGGGTTGATGACATCCGGAGAGGAATCCTCCATGGGTGATCCAGAGGAAGACATCGTGGCCCTAAAACTGAGAATTTGCCTGAGAGAAACAGATCGAAACAAAAACACGACGAGAACTCGATACAAGAACCTCGGGGGATCCAGGGGGTCATATATTACGTATTTTCAATGCATAAGGAAGGTGCCGATACGAAAACAAGGCAGAGACGGAGCTCGGGGGGCTCACACCCCCTCCAGGCGCGGCCAGCTGGGGCCCGCACCTGGGGTGGGTTTGGCCACCCCGGCCTCCGTTTCCTCCTCTGTTCCGTCTCGTAACTTTCCTTATGTAATAAAAACATCAAAAATATAAAAAAGATTAGGCTTTCATGAACCTTTTGTTTTCACCACTTTTACCTATTCAAAGACGAACTCTGCAGTTTCTGGTGTTTGGTTTTTAATAAATTCTTTCGGAGTCACCATTTGAATAATATCAACATCTTCATTATAGTAATCTCCAGAAATATAATGTTTTAGTCTTTGAAAAAAAGATATTTTGATAGCACCTGAACGATATACTTCCTCAATAACAAAAGGTCCTTCCCATTTTGAGAGCAGTTTCTCTGCAAGAAATCTGAGGCGAGACTTATACAAAAGAACTTTCTCACCAACATGGAACTCCCTTTTTAGAATTCTCCTATCATTCCATCTTTTTACCTTTTCCTTAAAGAGTCTAGCATTTTCATAGGCTTCACTTCTCCACTCATCTAAGGTACTCATGTCAAGCAATATTTTCTCACCACCAAGTTTAAATCTCTATTCAACTCTTTCACTGACCAATAAGCTCTGTGTTCTAATTCTAAAGGCAAGTGACAACCTTTCCCATAGACCATTTTGTAAGGAGACATCCCTATAGGATTTTTATAAGCAGTTCTATAAGCCCATAAAGCGTCATTCAACTTTTTAGCCCAATTTTTTCTAGATCTATTAACAGTCTTTTGCAAGATAGATTTAATTTCCCTATTGGAGAGTTCTACTTGCCCACTAGTTTGGGGATCATAAGCTGAAGCAATTCTATGGTTTACATCATACTTAGCGAGAGTTTTTCTAAAACCTCCATGAATAAAATGAGAGCCTCCATCAGTCATGAGATATCTAGGCACACCAAACCTAGGAAAAATAACATCCTTAAGCATTTCTAAAGAGGTCTTACCATCAGCGCTGTTTGTAGGTATGGATTCTACCCACTTTGTAACATAGTCAACAACAACAAGAATATGAGTATACCCTTTTGAAGGAGGAAAATGACCCATAAAGTCAAATACCCAACAATCAAAAGGTTCAATAACAAGAGAATAATTCATAGGAATTTCATTGCATCTAGAAATGTTACCAACTCGTTGACATTCATCACATGATAAGACAAACTTCCTTGCATCTTTGAAAAGGGTAAGCCAATAAAATCTAGATTCTAAAACCTTTTGTGTAGTCCTGTCCCCAGCATGATGTCCTCCATAAGCACTGCCATGACATTTTCTCAATATTTCTTGTTGTTCAAATTCTAGAACACATCTTCGCATAATACCATCTACCCCTTCTTTATATAAGTGTGGGTCATCCCAAAAGTAATGCCTTAGATCATAAAAGAATTTTCTTCTTTGCTGGGCTGTAAAGGTTGGAGGCAAATACTTGGAAACAATAAAGTTTGCATAATCAGCATACCAAGGACTCTCATGCGGACTTACCCTTATTGCAGCCAACTGCTCATTTAGAAAACTATCATTAACAAGCAAAGGGTCAAAAGAAATGTTTTCCAAATGAGATAAATTGTTAGCAACATGATTTTCAGCACCTTTCCTGTCTACAATATGCAGATCAAACTCTTGTAAAAGCAACACCCATCTAATAAGCCTAGGCTTAGCGTCCTTCTTTTTCATAAGGTACTTAATAGCAGCATGATCAGTATGAATAGTGACCTTTGAATCAAGAAGACTTCTCCCATGTCCTCAAGAACTAAACGAACAACTCACAAGACATCATATGGATCAAGATCAAAGATGATATGGTGATGGATAAACAATAATCCAATGGTTCCACTCACAAGCATCAACTACAATAGTAATTAACACCGGGAAAGTTTCCCCTAAGAACTAATGCAAGATCCAACACAATTGTTACAGCGGGACGGAGTGGTGATGATGGTGCTGGTGGAGATGATGGTGTGGATGATGATGATGATCCCGATGACGTCTAACTTGATGACGGTGTTGATGGCGACGATCTCTCCTCTCCGGGAAGGAATTTCCCTGGCAGAAATCTGTCTGCCGGAGAGCTCTTTCTCTCTCGGTGTTTTTGCCCCGCAGAGGCGGTGGAAATCTTTCTGTGGTCGCTCCCCTGGTATTACTGTTCCGTGAGGAAGATATAGGCGAGAGGGCAGAGTCGGGAGCCGGCCAGGTGGGCCACACCTGCCCTAGGCGCGGGGCAAGGTGGGCCGCGCCTAGGGGGTGGGCCCCTTGTGGCCTAGCTACGCCTCCCCTTCTGGCTTCCTTCGTCTTCTGGGAAAATATAATTTTCCAAAAAAATTCTGGTATTTTTCTGATCTTCGCGAAATTGCATCAAAACACCTCTTTTTCCATCAGAAACCTGACTCCGGTAGTCCATCCTCCAAGAATCATCCAACATGCAAAAACAGATGAAAAGACATAAGTAACACCTCATAATAAGACACATAACAATGAATATAGGCAAATTATGATATAGAATGGTGATGCAAATTGGACGTATCATTCACCGGCTCGCACCAGATCGAAGCGGGAAACATCGTCATGTTCAAGTACGACGACGAAGGAACGTTCGGTGTCAGCGTCTTCGACCACACCATGTGCCGCCGTTGCTACCACTCCGACTCCTCCTCCAACTCTGACGAGTAGGCTAGGTTATGCGCGCGCCATGTATGATGTATGAATGTAGGCATTGGCCATTTACAATGAATATCTTTATTCAAGCCCTAAAACATTCATTACACTCACGCCACACAAATCTAAGACTACGCATTTGTCATTGAGAGAATTAATGATTGATCGTTGCACCTGCACCTCCTCTTCAGCTCGGTCAAGGCAGGCACGCAGGGAAGCGTCGTCAGGATTGTCCCGCTCTGCTTCCCGGAAGTCGCCACACACCAGTATTCTGGCAGAAAGACGCGGTCTGCCACCGCCGTCATGAAAGGCTCGCCGGTGGTCACGTGACGGCTGTAGAAAGGGCGACGCGGTGGTGCGCCCATCCTGTAAATCCGCGGGCTCCCCGGAATCAGAGGAGGCATCACGTCGGCTAACTCCAGCGGATTCGGCCACCACGACGGCAGCGCCTGCTCGGGCACCTCTTCTTTGCCGGCATCGGGGTTGCCACTGAGCTCGTCGGGTCGATGCCGATGGGTAGGCATGGTAGTTTTTTGTGTTGCTGGTGGCGTGGATATGGTCAAAAGTAGCTCGGCGACCTCCCCTTTTTATGGCTGCGCCTGGATGCGGCGGGAAACGGCTAGAACTCGGGGGAAGCAGTGGGGAAAGAAAGGCAGGAGACGGCGTGACGGCGGGAAGACATAGGAAATACGCCAGCGTTGGCGATGGCCAAGCGCAGACAAATGGGTCGGGCCGCTGTGCGCGGTCGGACGGACAGGTCAGACCCCCTCCCCAAATTGACCATGCCTCGACGCAAGCAAACAGAAATGGACCGTATGGGGTGACCGGATGGGTCGACCCGGTGGAGATGCCCTAACATTTGAGGCAACACATAGCTAGCAGCAGTAGATGTTGGTGCATCAGTTTCTAGTATTTTTACTGCTGCTACTCGTGGATTCGTGGGTCGACAACAAGGAGCTCATGACCTTAGAGCATCTCTAGCAGACACCATAAAAGGGCGAAACCGAGAAAATAACCGCCAATTTTCAGTTTCACGTGAGAAAAGTGGCCTTCTCTCCGGTATGATGCGTGAGTAGTTCCACCTTGGACTATGGGTCCATGTAGTAGCTAGATGGTTATATCTCCTCCTTGTGCCTTCATGTATAGATCTTGTGAGCTCCGTTCATGATCAAGATCTAATCTATTTGTAATCATGCATGTTGTGTTTGCGGCGATCCGATGGATGTTGAGATTATTATGTCAGTTTGGTTATTGGTTTTGTCTTTATGATTCTATCATGTCTTTGTTGTTTGTGATCTTGCATGCTCTCTGTTGTTAGTAGCTATCTTGGCCGAGTAGTTGCTAGTGACTCCAAGAGGGGGTATTTATGCTCGATAGTGGGTTCATGCCTCTAGTTTCCAAGGGAAGTGACAGAAATCTCTTCGGTTGTAGATGTGTTGTTGCTACTAGGGAGAAAATAACGATCTCTTGTTCATGGAACATGTGGACTGTTTATCTTACACACTTTGCTTAAGGCAGTTGTCTGTTGCTTGCAACTTAATACTAGAGGGGGTTCGGATGATAACCTAAAGGTGGAATTCTAGTCATAGATGCACTTGGATAGCGGTCTATGTATCTTGTTGTATTTCCCAATCGAATCTCATAGGATATTTCTGACTAGTAATTGCATTGTTATGCCTTGCTCAGTTCCTGTCAATTGCCCTGATGTAATTTGTTTACCCTTCATGCCATGTTGTTTATCTAAGGAGAGCACCTCTAGTGAACTATGGACCCTGGTCCAATCTTTACCATTGATACATCTTCCATTGTTACTTGTTTACTTGCTGCAAACCACCATTACCTTCCACACCATACGTTTAATCCTTTGTTACAGCAAACCGGTGAGCTTGACAACCTCACTGTTCGTTGGGGCAAAGTCTTGAGTTTGTGTTGTGCATGTCTCCACGTTGTTTGCAACACCTGTGTGACGTTTCCTTCCTCCTTTTGGCTCGATAACCTCGGTCTCAACTGAGGGAAAACTTGCTGCTGTGCTTTTCACACCCTGTGCTTGGGGTCACCAACAAAGTGCCACGTCGAGCATCGTCAAGTCTTTCTAGCGCCGTTTCCGGGGAGGCTAAGGACATCTTCACTAGAGGAGTCCTTCACTTCCTTTCTCTTTACTTTGTTTTTTAGTTTGCTTTGTTTCTTTTGCTTGGTTTTGTTTGCCTCTTTTCAAAAAACCCAAAAAAATTAGTCTAGTTTGGTTTGCTTTCTTTATTCAAAAACACAAAAAAATAGTTCCTGCTCTAGCTGCTGCTGCTGTTTTTGGCTTGCCCACCTTTGCCAAAATGAAATCTGCTGAGAACACCAAGTTGTGTGACTTCACTAGCACCAACAACAATGATTTCCTAAGCACTCCTATTGCTCCACCTGCTCCTGATGCTACCTTTTATGAAATTAAGCCTACTTTGTCGAATCTTGTGATGAGAGAGCAATTTGCTGGTGCTAGTTCTGATGATCCTGCTGTCCATCTCAATAGCTTTGTTGAACTTTGTGAGATGCAGAAGTATAAGGATGTAGATGGAGATATTATTAAGCTCAAGACTTTTCCTTTCTCCTTGAGAGGAAAAGCTAAAGAATGGTTGATATCCTTGCCTAAAAATAGTATTGATTCTTGGACTAAGTGCAAAGATTCTTTTATTGGAAAGTACTACCCTCCTGCTAAGATTATATCTATGAGAAGTGACATTATGAAATTTAAACAACTTGATAATGAACATGTTGCTCTAGCCTGGGAAAGAATAAAGTCTTTGGTTAAGAATTGTCCTACTCATGGACTCACTACTTGGATGATTATCCAGACTTTCTATGCAAGTTTGAACTTCTCCTCAAAAAATCTGTTGGATTCAGCTGCTGGAGGTACCTTCATGAGCCTCACTTTGGGTGCTGCAACAAGGCTCCTTGATAATATGATGGTTAACTACTCTTAATGGCACGTTGAGAGAGCTCCACATGGTAAGAAGGTAAATTCTGTTGAGGAAACTTCCTCTTTGAGTGATAAGATTGATGTTATTATGGATATGCTTGTTAATGGGAAAATTCCTCTGGATCCTAATAGTGTTCCCTTAGCCTCTTTGGTTGCTCAAGAAGAGCAAGTTGATGTGAACTTCATTAGAAACAACAATTTCAACAACAATGCCTATAGGAATAATTTTGGTGGTAACTACAATTATAGGCCTTATCCTTTTAATAATAGTAATTCATATGGAAGTTCTTACAACAATGCTAGAAGTTCCCCTTCTGAACTTGAATTCATGCTCAAAGACTTTATTAGTAAACAAAATGCTTTCAAAAAAATTGTGGAGGAGAAACTTTTAACTGTTGAGAAAAATATATCCTCTTTGTCTGAAGCTCAGTCCTCCTTGATTAATAAAATGGTTGCTAAACCTAAAACTATGGAAAATACCTTTGCTACTACTCATGCCATACAAGTGACTATTGATGAAAATATTAGGCTGTTAGCTCAACTTCATGCTAGGTGGGAAAGGGAAGCTGAAACTGATAGAAAAAATAGTGTGTGCACCATCACCACTAAACCACAAGTAGTCTATGTTCCTCCTCCTACTATGCCTAAGCCTATTGAGCCTACTACTAGTGATGCTAAGTTTGATTTTGATATTGATGGTTGCAATATTTCTGAAGTGATTATGTTCCTACAAAAGCTTGCTAGAAGTCCTGCAGCTAGTGATATGCATGTTGCTTTCACCAAACATATTACAGATGCTCTTGTTAAGATTAAGGAAGAGAAGCTAAAACACAAAGCTTCTATTCCTAGGAAAGTAGAAGATAGTTGGGAACCTATTATTAATATACAAGTGAATGACTTTGATCTCATAGCTTCATGTGATCTTGGTTCTAGTGTCTCTATTATGCCTAGGAAGATTTATGAAATGCTTGATTTGCCACCATTGGAAGATTATTATTTGGATGTCCCACTCAATGACAATGCTAAGAAAAAACTCATAGGGAGTATTAATGATGTTCTCATTATGGTTAACAATGCTTATGTCCCTTTTGATTTCTATGTTTTGGATGTTGAATACAATGCTTCTTGTCCTATTACTTTGGGAAGACCTTTTCTTAGAACAGTTGGTGTCATCATTCATATGAAAGAAGGCACCATCAAATATCATTTTCCATTCAAGAAAGGTATTGAACACTTCCCTATGAGGAGAGAGGATTTTCTTTTTGCTCCTCCTTTGAAAGCAAGATTTGATGTTAATGCTTCCTCATTTGAAAATACTTGATTCTTCTTGCTTCTTGTGCCTAACTTAAAGGCGTTAAAGAAAAGTACTTGTTGGGATATAACCCAAGAGTTTTATTGTGACTTGGAAGTTATTACTTTAGTAATGACCTCTTCTTATCCTTTTTGTTTGATTTTTGTGCCAAGAAATGACCTCTAATGAGAGGGAAGTAAGATTTGGGGAGTTGCTGTCCCGAAACAGATTTTTGTCCTCCACCAAAAACATTCGTTAGGAGTCTATTTAACTCGGATTTAGCTGAAAATTTACGAATAAATCTCCCAGTATGTTATATAACTTTCGTTAGTTTAACACTTTTTGATTTGAGCAACAGAAGATGTTCGAAAAAATCGGTTTCTACCTGCTGGTCTGTTTTGACAGATTTCTGCCATTATTTGCATTTGCTTCTTATTGATTCCTTTTTAAGTTCTCTTTAGGTGAATTAAGATTTTTGAAGAAGTTACTACAGTAGCTTGTGTTTTTAGTGAAAATCCTTGCTGTTCCAAAGCTTTGCCAGAGGTCTAATATCTTTTGAATATGCTAATGTTGCTAATGAAGATTGTGTGAAGTTTTGTATGAAGGAAAAATTTCAGGTGTAGAGAGAGAATGATGCAATAAGATGAAGCACGGAAAAAAGATCAAGCTTGGGTATTCCACCATGGTGTCACCCAAAGAAATATCCAAGAGGTACAAGCGTCAAAGCTTGGGGATGCCCAAGGCATCCCCTTCTTCATCAATAAAAAAGCTCAAGTCTGTCTAGACACTTCGTTTTTATTGTTTCATGCACTGTTGTGTTGTTCTTGGAGCGTCTTAGTTTTCGTTTGGTTTGCTTAGTTTTTTTAGTTTGCTTGAATAAAGTAGTTTGGACCACCGTTCTCGTTGTGTTATTTGCAAATAAGTTGCTTGGTATTGGAAAGGAGTAGTAAGTTCTTGCTTGTAAGTGCAAGAGGAGCTTGCATTGACTGTGACTTAGACTTCAGCATGACATGCTAGGTGTTGTTTTGACCTTATGCTTAGTGATTATTGTTGTAGCATGTATTGTTCCAAACAATTGGGATTGCTTAGTGTGCCTTGAAGAAATTATGCGTTGTTTTAGCATACAAAAGCATAGTATAGTGGTATTCTTCTTTGATGTTTTGCTTGGGTTGACTTGGCACATGCTCACACCATGTTATGACTATGAACAAGTCAACATAGCCTCTATGATCATTTAGTCATTGACTTATAGTACCACTCTTTACTTTGATTAGTAATGCTTTGTTGCACTGCATGATTATGGCCATTTATTGCTCTCTTATTTGGTTGCTCTCAATCTTTTGCTAGCCTCCACTTGTATGAGTAAGCTCTACTCATGCTTCCAACTCCCAAGAAACCAAGTTATTCCAACATGTCCACTATAAACTCCTATGCATGTTGTGTTACACCATTCCAAAGTATATTCTTGTTTTCAGCTATCTTCCAATTAAAAACTATTTTGTTATGTGAAAACTTAGCGATTAAAGCCCTCACAAACTTGATGGCACACTTTATATTCTTTGCCCCTAATAAACTTGAACCACTGTGTCTTCTATGTTGTATATGCTTGCACTTATACATTGGAATTAGCAGAACCATGCTGTCATGGGGAACGTTTTCAACATTGCACTTGTACTTTGTACTCAGTTGATATCATGATGTTTTGTCTATGGATGTCACCGGTGTGAAATAAAGAGGGAACTTGTAAGTCCATGGAGTTTGTATTTTGTGTTAGAGAAACGCCTAGGCCGCTAGCCTAAGCCATGCCTAATCATGGTGGAAACTTGCAGCATCACCATAGTGACATCTATGAAGCATTCTTCTTATAAAAAAAGAGAGACACATTGAGAAAAGAGGAAAGAGAGAAAAAATTACCATATTCCCATGGTAAATAAGAAGATTGCTGAGATGCTCATTGTCTGCTTGCCTTGTCATTTTGGTTATGGTATAGCTCATGTACCATGTGCAAGGGGTACCCCGTTGGCGGTGCTCTATGATATGCAAATACTTACAATGACAAGAACTTGCAGGTGGCTAAAGTTGAGAAGCATGAGGTGTGTCCCTCGTATTCAAGGGACTTGAGATTGCCAACTTATACTTCGTCAAGCATATACTCCATATTTGTTCACTTTAACCTTAATCACTTCAAGATGCTTATGATAGGGGCAATGAGGGCTGAAAGCTAACAAGTACCATAATTATTGGAAGCTCTTTTTGAAACTTGAAATCCCTGCTTCCCTTTATGAAGGGCCTTTCTTCCACTATTATATTGAGTCTCCACCTTCTACCTTTAGGCACCAGTTAAGAGAGCATAGTTGCCATTCTTAGTTCTATGTGTAGTGTCCCAAAACTTATTGATTGATGCATATTATTGATATTGCTTGTTATTGTGCTATTTGTTTCTAGTCACCCTTGTGAAATTTGAAGGTGTCCTATGCATCTATTTGCTACTCTATGAGGGACAAGCTCATTGCCACTATGCCATGTTTTCTGTATGTGAAACAAACAAACGTTTTTCAATGCATGTTATTCACGATCTTTGTTTGTAGCCTTTCATGTTGCATGCATAGTTAGTATGTGCTATTGTTAGAACTCCATCTTTCATGCACATGTTTAGACACTAGTGGAAAAAGGGCCATCCGTTCGCGACCCCTCAGAGCATTAGTCCCGATTGCGCCACCAACCGAGACTAATGCTGGCACGCGTCCCGGTTTGAGCAGGCACGGGGCCACGGGGCATGCGTCCCGGTTGGTAAGGGGGAATACGTCCCGGTTGGAGCCACCAACCGGTACTAAAGGTTTGGCCACAGCCACGTGGCGTGGCACACACCTTTAGTCCCGTTTGCTGGCTCCAACCGAGACGTATTCTCCCGCCCTCTATAAATGCAACGCCCCAGCCCCCTCTGCCTCCACTCTGTTTTTTCGAATGGTGGAAGGTGTGAGGGGTGTGCTAGTTTTTTCTCTTGTATGCATGCATTGAAGGTGTTTGATGAAATGTTTGAGTGAATAATCCCGTTGAAATTCTAATAGAACAAAAATATAGAAGGTGTCCGAGACGCACTTGAGCTTTCTCCTCTTTATTTCCCTCGATCGAGGTTAGCAATCTTATCTTTTCTAGGTCATTGATACAATTCGTGTGTCGATGTGAATTGGCTATTTCACTATTTATGATGTCCTATTTTTTGATAAACTTACTTATATGATGCAGATGAACGGTCGGGAATGGATGTACGGTGACCGGCGCGTAGCCGGGTATATGAAAGGCGTGGATAAATTTATCGATGTGGCTACGGCAAACAAAGAGAATGGATTTATACGTTGTCCATGTGTTCAATGTCGGAACAACAAGGAGTACTCTTCCTCGAAAATCATTCGCGGCCACCTGATTATGAAAGGTTTCATGCCCAAGTATAATTGCTGGACCAAGCACGGGGAAAGAGGGGTTATGATGGAAGATGGTGAAGAAGAAGATGATGATAACAACTATCATCATATGTTTCCTGAATACAGTGATACTGCAATGGAAGACAATGGAGAGGAAAGAGGTGAAGAACGGGCATCACATGAGCCGCCCGATGAACTTGGTAGGGTCATTTCTGATGCAAAGCGAGACTGTGAAACAGAAAATGAGAAGTTGAAGTTAGAGGGCATGTTAGAAGATCACAAGAAATTGTTGTACCCAAATTGTGAAGATGGCAGCACAAAGCTCGGTACCACCTTTGGAATTGTTGCGATGGAAGGCGAGTGTGGTCTAACCGACTCCTCATTTGAAAAGATGCTGAAAATAATGAAGCCAAGTTTCCAAAACATAACGAACTTCCCGAGAGTACCTCTGAAGCAAAGAAGACTCTCCTCACGGGATTAGATGTGCAAAAGATACATGCATGCATTAATGACTGCATCCTCTACCGCGGTAAGGAGTATGAGAATTTAGATAAATGCCCGGTATGCAATGCATTGCGGTATAAGATCAGACGAGATGACCCTGGTGATGTTGAGGGAGAGCCCCTCCGGAAGAGGGTTCCTGCTAAGGTTATGTGGTATGCTCCTATAATACCAAGGTTGAAACGCATGTTCAGAAATAAAGAGCATGCCAGGTTGTTACGATGGTACAAACAAGACCGTAAGAAATACGGGAAGTTGAAACACCCTGCTGATGGGTCACAGTGGAGAAAAATTGAGAGAGACTTCCCAGACTTTGCAGGTGACGCAAGGAACTTATAGTTTGGTCTAAGTACGGATGGCATGAATCCTTTTGGGGAGAAGAGCTGCGATCAAAGACTGCCCGTGACTCTATGTATCTACAACCTACCTCCTTGGTTGTGCATGAAGCGTAAGTTCATTATGATGCCAGTGCTCATCCAAGGCCCGAAGCAACCGGGCAACGACATTGATGTGTACCTTAGGCCATTAGTTGAAGAACTCTTACAGTTGTGGGGCAAACCAGAATGCGTGCACAGGATGAGAACAAACAGAGCCATTTGATCTACGAGGGTTGTTATTAAGAACCATCAATGATTGGCCTGCTCTTAGTAACCTTCGTGACGGACAAACAAGGGATATAAGGCATGCACCCACTGTTTAGATAAGACTGAAGGTACATATTTGCATAAATGCAAGAAGGTTGTGTACTGGCGAATCGACGATTTCTTGACCAATCATCCCGAAGAAAGAAAGGCAAGCATTTCAAAGGTGAGGCGATCACCGTAAGAAGCTGAACTCCCTCTGGTGATGATGTATTTGGTATGGTCAAGGACATAGAAGTAATCTTTGTAAAGGGTCCCGGTCAATCAGTTCCGAACGACGCTCTGAGGACGCACCCATGTGGAAGAAGAAATCTATATTTTGGGAGCTGCCATATTGGAAAGTCATGCGTGTCCGCTCTTCAATCGACGTGATGCACGTGACGAAGAATCTCTGCGTGAACCTGCTAGGATTCCTAGGCGTGTATGGGAAGACAAAAGATACACCTGAAGCACGGGAGGACCAACAAATTATGAAAGACCCAAAGAACATGCATACACATAACAAGACGGATAAAGGGCGTCACTTAAGTCGTGCCAGCTATGCTCTTACCAAAGCAGAGAAGGAAATCTTTTTTGAAGTCCTTTATAGTATCAAGGTGCCGTCGGGCTTCTCATCTAATATAAAGGGGATAATAAATATGGCAGAGAAAAAGTTCCAAAACCTGAAGTCTCATGACTGTCACGTGATTATGACGCAGTTGCTTCCGATTGCATTGAGGGGGCTTCTACCGGAAAATGTTCGAGTACCCATTGTGAAGCTGTGTGCATTCCTCAATGCAATATCTCAGAAGGTAATCAATCCAGATATTCTGCCAAGGTTATAGAAGGATGTGGTACAATGTCTTGTTAGTTTTGAATTGGTGTTCCCACCATCCTTCTTCAATATTATGACGCATCTCCTGGTTCATCTAGTGGAAGAGATTGCCATTCTTGGTCCGGTATTTCTGCACAATATGTTCCCCTTTGAGAGGTTCATGGGAGTCTTAAAGAAATATGTTCATAACCGTGCTAGACCAGAAGGAAGCATCTCCAAGGGATATGGAACAGAGGAGGTCATTGAGTTTTGTGTTAACTTTATTCCTAACCTTAAGCCGATTGGTGTTTCTGACTCGCGGCATGAGGGAAGACTAAGTGGAAAAGGCACTGGAAAGAAAGCAATGATATGTAGGGACGGGATTCTTTCACTAAAGCACACTACAGCTTCTACATAATTCCACCTTGGCAGCTCAGATATCGAGGAACACAAGAATATTGTACGCTCCAAAAACCCGGGGAAGCCTGAATCCTGGATTACAGATGAACACATGAAGTCTTTTGGTGGTTGGATGCGGACACATCTCTTGAATGACACCACTATTGGAGATCAGCTATACTTGTTGGCCGCGTCACCATCTTCTACTGTATTGAATTTCCAAGGGTACGAAATAAATGGGAATACATTCTACACGATCGCCCAAGATAAAAAGAGCACCAACCAAAATAGTGGTGTCCGCTTTGATGCAATAGACGAGAATGGACAAAAGGACACATATTATAGTTACATAGAGGAGATATGGGAACTAGACTATGGAGTCTCTTTTAAGGTCCCTTTGTTTCGCTGCAAATGGGTCAACCTGAATGGGGAAAGGGTAAAGATAGACCAGTTGTACGGAATGACAACAGTGGATCTGAACAATCTTGGTTATAGAGATGAACCATTCGTCCTAGCCAATGATGTGTCTCAGGTTTTCTATGTGAAGGACATGTCCTCCAGACCGAAAAAAAAGAAAAAATATGCAAACGAATACATCATATGATGAGCCAAAGCGCCACATAGTTCTTTCAGGGAAAAGAAACATCGTGGGAATCGAGGACAAGACAGACATGTCAGAAGATTATAATAAGTTCGATGAAATTTTGCCCTTCACAGTGAAAACTGACCCAAGCATTCCGTTAAGTAAAGAAGATGCTCCATGGTTACGTCTGAAGCGATCATAAGGAAGGACATATGCCAAGAAGTTCATGCTCATATTATGTAACTCTAGTTCATGTCTATCGCGGTTTGTGGCTTGACCGAAGGATATCTTTCACGGTTTGTGTCCTTTAGTCCCGGTTTTGTAGTCTCAGTTTTTAATATTAATAAATGTCTTGAGTGTTAGTCCCGTTTTGTGGCTAGACCAGGACTATGAAGAAGTTGTCCCGATTCGTACTTACCATTAAGATCTTATCTCCAAACGCACGCAGTCACATATTAGGGAGTGCCTCTATGACCAGTTTCTTGGAGACGCCGAGGATCGGATCGGCATCTCCACAAATCGGTCATAGTGGTGTCCTCGCCTCGAAACCATCTTGCAGCTTGTAACTTCTCTAACTAGATCAATACGCCTCGAGCTAACTAATTTCACATATTAGGAGTGCCTCTATGACGTTTCTCGGAGATGCCGAGGATCGGGCTCCGGCATCTCCACAAACTGGCCGCTTGATGGTGTCTCGCTCGAAAACCATCTTGGAAATGCCTCAAACTGGCTGGAGGACTGGACTCGCAAGGATGCCTATTTATAGTACAAGCAGCTCGGCATAGTGTCGACACTTATGAAATAATGTCGACACTCACCCCTATCACTAGTGCTGACTCGTGTTTTGTCCCGGTTGGTGTCTCCAACCGGGACTACAGGTTGATCTTTAGTCCCGGTTGGTGACACCATCCGGGACAAGGTACACGCCGCACGACATAATGTCGACACTCACCCCTATCATTAGTGCTGCCTGGCCCAGCCTGCCGAAATCGTCCATCCCGGGTAAAAAGGACAAATGTCTGCCGAATCGGCAGGAAGTGGGTCCGGTTTGTACTACAGGTACATGATCTATCGCCCGTGATTTTTTGAAAAAATCATTTTTAGACTCGCAATATGTGGTTTCTTCAGAGATCCAATGCAAGTTCTAACGATGCTCGTCCCCTATCTTCATGCACACCGGTTCGACCATAGTTAGAAATTCAGATAATTCAAAATGGGCATAATATCGTGCCCATATTATGCATGTGTGTGGACACGCCATTTTTCATCTTTAGTCCCGGTTGGTGACACCATCCGGGACAAGGTACACGCCGCACGACATAATGTCGACACGCCATTTTTCCTGCCATTTTTCTTCCCGCCATTTTTCCCCGCCAGTTCTTCCCTCCAGTTCTTCCCGCCAGTTCTTCACTATATATATATATATGTAGGGTTGGCCTCCATTGTCATTGCACATCTCTAGACTCATATCTGCAACCTCATCACTCTTTCCCATGGCTTCCACCGTAGCACTAACTCCTAGGGAGGCGCTGGCGCCTTACCCCCTGTCCGCCGAACTACTGTGTCCCGTCGGCCGGATCTCGAGCGCCGAGGCGTGCAGTTCCTCTGTCCCTCTAGGTGTAGCGTGTCGGATGGCCATCACGAACCACTACTACTCGAGCTCACGCAAGGCAGGAGGAATCCCGGATGGCATCCCGACTATTTCCCGACTTGGAAAGCCTTTCGTGGATCGGCGTGAGAGGCACTCGCCAGCACGAGGAGGAGGCCCACCTCCTCCGAACTTCAACGAGGCCCGGCCGTGGTGGCGGGCGCCGACTCTCCAGAGCGTCATGGCCTATGACACGGCCGCCGACTCTAGCCCCCGCCTGCGCTACCCTCAGGTCCAGCCCACTCGTACTCAACCTTCAAGGTTCAACTACGGCGACCCCGACGACGATAGCGACGACGGCCGCGGCGAGTACGACGACTACAGTGGCGAGTATTACAGATGTAGGCAGGAGCATGACTGAATTATTCCAACATTGCAAAACAAGTTCGGCCGATTGTGGCTTAATCTGGCCATGTATCTTAATTATTTTTAAAACAGAAAATGTTTTTGAATTATTTATTCAAATCCAAACACTTTTTATGTTTAAAGTTTTTCTAAATTCCAAATTAATATTCAAAAAATATAAGTTAATTCATTTTTAATTTTAAATGGTTAAATTAATTATTTTTTAAAAATAGAAAATGGTTTTGGATTATTTATTCATATCCATACACTTTTTATGTTTAAAGTTTTTCTAAATTCCAAATTGATATTAAAAAAATATAAGTTAATTCATTTTTAATTTTAAATGGTTCATATTTTAAATGGTTACATTAATTATTTTTTAAAACAGAAAATTGTTTTGAATTATTTATTCAAATCCAAACACTTTTTATGTTTAAAGTTTTTCTAAATTCCAAATTAATTATCATTTAAAAAACAATACAAATTTAAACCCTAAAATAAAAAATAAGGCGGGAACAGAGAGAAAATACCTGAAAAAAATTGAAAACAGGGGAATATGTCCCGGTTGGAGCCACCAACCGGGACTAAAGACCTGCAACGCCTTCATCTTTGAAAATTGAGTATAGGTCGGTTGGTGGCTCCAACCGGGACGTATGCCCCTTTAGTCCCGGTTGGAGCCACCAACCGGGACGTATGCTCCCTCCTCTTTATAACTTCTCTTCTTCTCCATATCACTCTTCTCTGCTTCTCTGTTTCATCGACGACTGCCCGCGCCCTTCCCGACGACCGCCGCCTGCCTCCGCCTCGGCCGCCACCGGCCGGCCGCCACCGCCGCGTCTCCTTCCCCGACGCCACCGCGCCCTTCCCGACGACAGCGCGCGCCCTTCCCCACGCCGCTGGCCATCGCCTCCATAAGAGGTCGCCCTCCTGCCTCATCCTCCCCTCCTTCTGCTGCTGCTGGTGGGCGGCGACGGCTGCTGCTAGGTGCTGCTGGTGGGCTTCGGGTGGTGGGCGGCGGTTGCTGCTAGGTGTTGCGCGCGTGCATGCAGGGAAGAGAGGAGATGGGCCTCGGCCCAGGGAAAGCTTTTGCCCCTGTTTGAAAAAAAAGGTTGTGCATCATTTGGGGCCGGGTCCGGTCCCCCCATACCCGCCCCATTTAAGTTGTCGGGTTTCATTTCTTACCATACCCGTGACTCGGTCGGGTTCGGGGCCCCGGAGGGTACCCACCAGCGCATGAGACGGGAGCGACGCTAACACATGCGGGAAGAAAACAATGGGATAGTAGGATGGGTTTGGTGAAAATGGACGCGTGCGTGCGTGTCCTGTCTTCAGGACTCCATATTCCAGCGTGTGCATGTGATGTGTGTTGTCTCCGTGCATGGACCGCGTGGACGTGTGGTTAGTCATATGATTATTAGGGATAGGATTAAGGCTTAGAGCGGGTCTGCGGGTATGGGTTTGCCACCCCCATACCCGCCCCATTAAACTTGGAGGGTCTACCTTTTTACCAAACCCTCCCCATTTAAGGCGGGTATCCATCGGGTTTGTGGGTTTCGGGGCCCCATTGCCATCCCTAATCGCATCCTTATCATCGGACTATCCTCGTTTTCTATAGGAGTATCACATTTACTCAATGATAGATTTATACTCCCTCATGTCAGGTTTGTAAGGCTCGGGAAAAGGGGATGTCGATGGCCGGTTCCGCAGGACATGGGAGGCGTGCAGGGACGTGTGGGCGGGTGTATTGTGGCAAGAGAGAGGCAGAAGCTCTGTTTTCTCGGGGAAGGTGAGGAGAGGGGGGAGGAGGCGGCTCCGATGGGAGTTCCCATGTTCGCTCACGCGTGGGCGAGGCATGGGCGAAGGGGTCGCGCGGTCAAAACCATTGCGAGATATGGTATTTTGTTAGTATCTAGTGTTACCTATCTGCTGGATAGTTTCCCTTTTGTAGCCTTATACTCATGTTTAGGGATGTAAACGACATCCCGTTTAGTGCCACTTATTTGCTGTTAGTTATAGATTTATGATTGTAGAAATTAATCGGGAAGAAAATAAGCCTATGATAAGATTATATGGCGATATGTGGCGTCGCTGGCGCGCCGTTTGACATCCCTACTCATGTTCCCCTCTCATATGCATCCGAGGTTTCTCCGAACTAGGTTTTACACCCCTCGGAACTCCGGAATATTGATTTTAGTTGATTTTAGCTAGAGTTACCTATCTACTACACGGTTTCCTTTTTGTATCTAGGTTTAGGGTTTAGGGTTTCTCTTCATTTTTATTATTGTGTATGTATATATTAGGGTTTCTCTGAATTAGGATTTATATCTCTCAACACCGTACCTAACTTTATCCTTTAGCCGCTTTGACTTATTCGTTTTTCCACCTATGCAGAAAATATGGACCCACACGTCAGAGACGAAGAAAAGGAAGAGTTGATCCAAGGTGTGATCCGTGGGGAAGAAAATTTAGACGTATCAACGTTTCTGAACAACTCCGGTCAGGGTGATCCTCTTTTTACCGGAATAGACGACTTGTTTGAGGTTGAAGGTGTTGCCTTCCGCGAGGGAGAAGGCGATGCCTTGTGTAATCGAGAGGACGACCGCTCCGGCGAGGTGCATGTAATATAATCAATTCATTAATTAATCATCTGCTATCTATATAGAAATAGTAACGAGGATCTTTCTTTTTTTAGCCCTCCGGATCGAAGGAATCTACTGAAAAGAGCAGACGAGGCCCAACCAAAAAGTTGCAAGACCATGAGAGGTTCAGGATCGAAGATGTCGCTGAAGACGGCAAACCGACGGCTCCCGAAGTTGTCGCAACCAAATTTGTGGCACAATGCGGAGTAATCGTTAGGGACTTAATCCCGATCACCATTAGAAATTGGAATAGGCCTGCTAATGCGGATGAAGAGGGAACATGTTTATTTGTCCCTAACCACGCCAAAGATTTACTGTGGAAGAGGCTCATGGTTAATTTCAAACTACCGAAGATAGAGCTGGATCCAAATGCGGAGGATCCAGTTGAGGACGCCTTACAACATGGGAGAGCCATGGAGGCTAAGGTCAGGGAGTGGGCTTTGAAGAAGATGGCCCAGTGTTTCACCAACTGGAAGAAAAGATTGCACCTTGACTATGTCGTGAAAAAGAAGACTCCCGATTTCAAGAATATTCAGTTTGAGAAGATAAAACCATTCTGGGTTGAGTTTGTGGAATACAAGAAATCAGAAAAATCTAAGAAAACGTCTGAAACGAATAAGCTGAATGCTGCTAACAAGAAGTATCACCATACTATGGGGCAAGGTGGCTACAGGGCTGGCATTCCTAAGTGGGAGAAACTTCAGAATGAACTGCGTGATAAAAAGATCACCCCAGAGACAGACGATTGGTAGAACGTGCAAGGAATTGATTTTACGGGCATGGGGGCACATTGGACTCGGAAGGGAGGTGTATATATAACATACGACATAAAGAAGACCCCTTGCCAACCGAGAGGATGAGAAAAGCAGTAAAGGCTGTTAAAGATGGGGACTTCATTCCCGATAGAGAGAATGATGAGCTCACACTCGCCCTTGGAAATAAGGAACATGATGGACGAACACGAGGCACAAGAGGCTCCCAACCATGGAGGACTGGGTTTCCCGAAGAGAGGAAGAAATATCCTGATAGAAGCCGTCAGAGGAGAAAGGACAGGGCGGAAGTTGAAGCAGATAGTCAGAAAGATCGAATGCGTTTAATTGAAGAACGATTAAAGCAACAACAAGATGAAATTAACGCACTTAAAGAGCAAAGTACTACCGGCCCATCTCAGCAGCACACTGCATTCGATTCTACCGGCCTATCGAATAATCAAAAAAGCAGTGTGGCTTCCACCGAGGTCCCGGGTGATGACAATGGCGATGACGATGGTGCACCGACGATGGCTCCTGTTGGCTACCCAGTGGATGATATCACAAAGATGACACACTGCGAGCTACATGTCAAAGTTGTGAACATATCAATGAAGGTGGTGGTCGGCTATGCCTTACCAATTGGACCCACACCAAGTTACCACTGTCGTCCGGTTCCAGAGGGCTACGCTGTTGTCGGGGTGGATGAAATCATGCCCACCTTTGAAGTTTTCGATCTTTACTACCCTGCGGGTGAAGGGGATGTGACTGTACTGGGAGACGCAAAAAACGTCACCATTCTATGGCCGAAGGAATGTATCGTGCTTCGAAATCACACGCCAAGGCCATCTTCGCCGCCTCACGCCTCCAGCGAGGTCGCCGCATGCCGGCCGTCTTCGTCGCCTCACCAATCTCCGGCGCAGCCATCACCGCGGGAGCCATCGCCGGCGCCTCAGGATAAAAAGCGTAAGTGTACCGCTAATGTGCGTCGTGGTAAGCGATCGCCGAAACTTAAACAAGAGCCTCTTCCAAAAGTACCAAAGGTTCCTCCCAAGAGAGCTTATGGTATCTTGAAGAGGAGATCGCGCGATCGTTGATGCGGACACGACAGCGCTAAGCTGAGGCGGCCGAAAGAGCCAGAGTTCCCCAGCACCAAAGAAGAAAAAGCCAAAGTGTTGAAAATGCTAAAGACTCTTCATCAACCCGAGCCAAAGCTGTCATCAGACTATGAGCGTTCTATTCTCAAGTCACATGCGGCACAAAAGGCCTCGAAGAGCAGTACTGATGCAAGCGAGATATCTATTGCCCGGCTCGGAGAATAAGCAAAACAGACTTGCGCCCCTCTCAAGGTGATTTCCCAAACCAATGTGGGGTCGAGCAAATATGGGGCCGAAGATCAGTATGATCTAGAGGTAGTTGCACAATACGGAGAAGCTGCCGCTGCTCAAGGTATGAGTATTGCTCAAGATTTATCCCGATTAGAGTTCTTCCCCGTGAGTGAAGTAGCATACAAATACCAGTACGGCAAACCTCTCGTCAAACCTGAGGAGGTAAACAATCTTCCAACAAAAATGCGAAGATTGCATAACTGGTACATGCATGCCACAAAGGCCAGGGCTAACTGGATAGTGCTGAGGGTTACAAAAAAGCATCATGGGAAAGAAAAGGATGACATGATATCCATTGAATTTGATGAACTATTTCAATTATTCAATCAAGACGCCTTGGACAAATCGATCATCGGTGCCTATTGTTCTGTAAGTACTAATTCTGTAATTAATTTAGTCTCCAGCTATCTCACTTTGTTTATTGCATTTATATAATCATACTGTAATATGCAGAATGAAGATTCTCGAATGCAGCAGAGGACAAATCTATGACATTGGCTTCATTGACCCATATTGGGTTCATGAAGCTAATCTCAAAATAAGCCCCCAGGATACGGAGGATAATATAGTACACGCGTTAAGGTTTCAAGAAACCAGAAGGGAAATACTTTTTCCTTACAACTTCGAGTGAGTGTTATTGTCTTGTATACACTTTATATTTCGCTTACTCGATGTTAAGTATATAATTGATTAGTTATGCATTTGCAGCTTCCACTATATTCTGTTAATCATTCAACTTGACAAAGGGCGTGTACTAGTCATGGACTCGAAACATAAACCCCTTGAGACGTGGAAGGACATGCAGATGCTTCTCCAATGTAATTCTAATCATTACGACACTATATCGGCAACGTTCGTGAATTTTATGATATCAAGTAATTAATAACTTCTTTTATTCGTTTTCTTCGCCGGGCAGCGCTTGGAAACGGTTCACCAACAAGGCTAGGGGTGTTTGGAAAGAGGAGCTTACATTTCAACCACTAAATGTAAGCACCACTAGCTATATCCGCGTATCTCTTTGATTCTAGTTTTGATACAGTTATTATCACGCTTGATTATTATTTTGATTGAACTCTGTTCTCGTTAAGTGCCTGACGCAGGGACCATGTAACAATCTATGTGGATACTATGTTTGCGAGTTCATCCGGCAGACGTGCGATGAGAAGGGCAGAAATTTAGAGAAACTCCACGTACGTAAACAATTTCTATAGTTTTTAATTACACAAATTGTGTTTAGTTTCATTCATATAGACTGACTCCTTTTTTAAATCAGATTGAACGTCTACGGGACGGTCTTCTGCCAAAGGATCGCATAGGAGCAATTCAGGAGGAATTGGCGGGATTCTTGGATGCAGAAGTCCTAAACCCAAAAGGGGAATACTATTCGGCTGTGTATAGACAATAGGGATTGTAAAAATAGCAACTTTGAAGGAATTCGCCGGTAGCATCGAATAGCAACTTTTGTATGTAGTGCATGAACTTGATCCGTGTATTGAATGTAATATTATCATGATGATCTTGTGTAATATAAGTTTCCTTCATTTATAAGTGCAAAACACTAAATAAACAATAAAACAACCTAAATGAATTCTCTGCCGCGGCACAAAAAGTGGCGAAAATGCTGCCGCGGCAACAATATGTGTCAAAATGAATTCTCTACCGCAGCAGAGAAATGGGCCAAATCTGCCAGCGGCGAAGGTTAGTCGGTTAGTGTTACGAACGGGACTATCTCGCCGCCCTCTGCCGCTGCCACGTGTGCACCCTTTTGTCCCGGTTGGTGGGGCAACCGGGACTAAAGGTTAGGGCTTTAGTCCCGATTGCCCCGTCCCGGTTGGGAAACCGGGACTAAAGCCCCATACCAACCGGGACCAATAGCCCCGTTTCCACCAGTGAGAGTTCTTTGATCCCATCTTTCAATGCTTGCAAATGGTTAGATCTTCATTGTGAGGGTGCATGTCACCTCAAAAGTTATTCTTTTTATCACTTACCTACTCGAGGACGAGCAGGAGTTAAGCTTGGGGATGCTTGATACATCGGAAATGTATCTATAATTTTTGATGCTCCATGCTTGTTTAGTATCTGCTTTGTTTTGATTTGTCTACACTTTGAGGTGCTTTTTACATGTTTTATGGTACTAACCTATTAACAAGTGGCCACAGTGCCAGTTGCCTGTTTTCTGCTGTTTTTGGTTCCAGAAAAGCTAGTAAAGAAATATTATCAGAATTGGACAGGACAAACGTCAAAGTCAATTACTTTCCGTGGGGAACAAGAAGTCCAGAGGGGAGACGGAGAGGCGTGCCAGGGCAGTCACACCCCCCTAGGCGTGGGTGGGCCCTGCCCCGCGCCTAGGGAGGGTGTGGGGCCCCTGGCGACCGCCTCGGCCTCCCCCTTCGCCTATAAGAAGCCCCCAATGCAGAAACCCTAAGTACCCAATCAATATTCCATGAAACCTTCTGTAGCCTCCGCCACCGTTGTCCCTAGATTAGGGGGATCTAAAGTTCTTCATGGCACCCTGCCGGAGGGGAGATCATCCCGGAGGCCTTCTCTCCGGTATGATGCGTGAGTAGTTCCACCTTGGACTATGGGTCCATGTACTAGCTAGATGGTTGTATCTCCTCCTTTGTGCTTTCATGTATAGATCTTGTGAGCTCAGTTCATGATCAAGATCTAATCTATTTGTAATCATGCATGTTGAGTTTGCGGGGATCCGATGGATATTGAGATTATTATGTTGGTTTGATTAATGGTTTTGTCTTTATGATTCTATCATGTCTTTGTTGTTTGTGATCTTGCATGCTCTCCGTTGTTAGTAGCTATCTTGGCCAAGTAGTTGCTAGTGACTCCAAGAGGGGGCATTTATGCTCGATAGTGGGTTCATGCCTCTAGTTTCCAAGGGAAGTGATAGAAATCTCTTCGGTTGTAGATGTGTTGTTGCTACTAGGGAGAAAACAATGGTCTCTTGTTCATGGAACATGTGGACTGTTTACCTTACACACTTTGCTTAAAGCAGTTGTCTGTTGCTTGCAACTTAATACTGGAGGGGGTTCGGATGATAACCTGAAGGTGGACTTCTAGTCATAGATGCAGTTGGATGGCGGTCTATGTATCTTGTTGTATTGCCCAATCGAATCTCATAGGATCTTTCTGACTAGTAATTGCATTGTTATGCCTTGCTCAGTTCCTGTCAATTGCCCTGCTGTAATTTGTTTA
Organism: Avena longiglumis; assembly: GCA_030063025.1. Lineage (NCBI taxonomy): Eukaryota > Viridiplantae > Streptophyta > Magnoliopsida > Poales > Poaceae > Avena > Avena longiglumis. Next base: position 1,547,531 of record CP125974.1, on the reverse strand, counting down.
CCCTTCATGCCATGTTGTTTATCTAAGGAGAGCACCTCTAGTGAACTATGGACCCTGGTCAAATCTTTACCATTGATACATCTTCCACTGTTACTTGTTTACTTGCTGCAATCCACCATTACCTTCCACACCATACGTTTAATCCTTTGTTACAGCAAACCGGTGAGCTTGAAAACCTCAATGTTCGTTGGGGCAAAGTCTTGAATTTTTGTTGTGCATGTCTCCATGTTGTTTGCAACACCTGTGTGACGTTTCCTTCCTCCTTCTGGTTTGATAACCTCGGTCTCAACTGAGGGAAAACTTGCTGTTGTGCTCTTCACACCCTGCGCTTGGGATCACCAACAAAGTGCCACGTCGAGCACCATCAGTGTCGACGGTGCAGGTGAAGACGAGGAGGTGGAGGTGGAGGAGGTAGATGGATCGCAAGTTCCTACCCGCTCCCGAGCGAAGAATTTCACGCAAGTTGAATATGTGACTTTGATCAAGGCTTGGGAGGCTGTCTCTCTCGATGTCGTGACTGGCACCGACCAAACGAGGAATCATTATTGGCAGAGGATCGAGGACAAGTTCTACCAATGCTTGACTTCCCTTCCAAGGAAGATTGCACGAACTTATCGCTCACTCCAAGGCCGTTGGGATTACATCAAAAACACTTGTGCTCGCTATAGTGGATGCTTGGAGAAAGTTCGAGTAGCACCACCAAGTGGTTCGATTGAGGGTGACTATGTGAATGCTTGCATAATGTCAATTGTTTATTTGCACCACCAAGTGCTAGCATTTTTTGCAACTAATTGTTTGTTTGTTTGCGTTTTGTAGGAGAAAATTACAAAAGAGAGGTTCTTGGAGATGGTTGTTTCGAAGGGCAAGGCATTCAACCTCGAGCATTGTTGTCTTTTGCTCCAAAGAAGTGAGAAATGGATGTTGAGGGAGCAAGATGGTTTGCGCAAGATAGCGGTGGAGGAGAGGAAGGAGGCAGCCGAGGAAACCAAGGCCATGGAAAATCTCTATGCCGAAGAAAACACCATCATGACCATGTACCGGAGCAACATGGACAAGCTCACCTTGGCCTGGCATGATCAAGCAAGGATGGACATCTTGGAGAGAAGGAGGTCAGCGGCGCTGGCAAGAGGAAATGCTCCGGCAAGTGGGGGCCATGGTGGTGCCATGACAAGTGATGGTGGCGGTGAAGCTTCTCTTGGCTTCGATGCTTGTAGATCATCGTGGGTTGTGTGATGGTTCATATTTTGGATGATGTTCTGCGACGTGGTAGCGAGATACTTTGTTAAATTTCGTTAAAACTTGATGATTGTCGCGGTTGAACGGCCGAATTTCTTTAAATTCTGTCATTTGTGGTTTAGTTTTACAGTTTCATATCGTTTTTGTCCTGGCAGAAACTATGTGCGTGAAACCGTAGAAAGTGAATGTTCTCTTTTCTGGTTTGGTTTTAAGGGGCTTGTCCCGCCCTGTCGCTCGCGGCCTCAAAAAACCCACCAAACGCGACCTAGGAACGCGTTTTTCGGTTCGTCCTTTTACTGTGTCTTCTAGAGAAGCTCTCAGCACGGGACCGGGATGGCTTGCTATGTATGGCCGCCACGTAATAGTGATGCCAGTTGACACGGAAACCACTAGCGACTCCCGATCCTCCCGGCCCCGCGCCGCCGCCTCGACCGCGGTGGCCGGGGATCTCCGCCCTCCCGCCCCCAGCCTCGTCCTCCTCTCCCGCCGTCGCCGGTGGGCGCCGTCTGGGCGGCGCTCGTGGTGGGCCACCACCGGAGGCGGCTCTTCTCCCCGCGCAGGAGCGCCGCTGCTGGGGGTGGCGGCTGGCGGCGGTGCTGCTCGGCCGGCAGCGGTCCATGGACCTGGGCGTCATGGCGGCGGGGTGTTGCCCTTGGAAGCGGGCACCTGCAGTGGCCGGCGATTTTGGCCTAGATCTGGGCCCTTTGGGCCCGATCTGGGTCTCATTGGGCTGGTTCGAGCAATGGTGTCTCCGGCGGACTGAGGAACGCCTTGGGACGGGTTTGGCGGTGTTGATACCATGCCTTCTGTAGCACGGTGGTGGAGCTTCACGGGCCCTTCTGGCCCGGCCGAACCTATGGCTTCCTCGAGGGTAGCGGCGGCGGAGCCCTACGTGCAGCAACATGGTGGCAAGGACTTAATGAGCTCATTCAGGGCTCGTCCGAGCCTCCTCGGCCTGGTGTGTCCTCGCGGTAGCGTCCAGTCGGCACCCGCCATTGGCGGTGGAGGAAGTCCTCCAGGTGGCCCGGCATTTACCGCCCACTGGTTGCTTGTGGCTTGGTGTGCTCGGGCCGTGGCGTCCGGTCGGTTACCGTTTCTGGCGGTGGAGGTTGCTCCCTCCCGCATGGTGGTGGTATCGCTGACCCTTACCCTCGGTTGCTCCCTTTTGGTCCGGCCGACCTCGCAGCGGGTGTCGTGGTGCGACGACGATGATGATGGAAAGACCGTGGTGGCACATGTTGGTGGGCGGTGTGGTTGGTGGTGTGCACCGGATTTCCAGGGGTTGAGGTTTTTGTAGGGTTCGCAGCATAGAAAACAAAAAATTTCCTACGATGTGAACTATATACCAAGATCTATCTACTAGATACAAACAACGGGCGGATGCATATCCGTAGAGAACATACCCTTGAAGACCGACAAAGCTTAACGAGTTCAACTCGTGGTTGATGTAGACGATCTCTTGCCGATCTCAAGATCGAGAGGAAGTCCTAGCGCCACAAATCAGCAGCGCATCCGTGCTCGCACACACGTTCGAGGCACCGAGCAACCTCCGCCTCCTCGCTCCAGCGATGCAGCGAAAGCACAACTCTTTCTTGCCGAATAGCCACCGGGAACATGTATCTCGCTAGTCCGAGACCATGGGGGATAAATTCTAGAGGGGGAGAGAGATCCTTCACGAGGAGGTGTGAGATACAAGTGAGGGGGGGCTCCTTTTATAGGAGGAGGGGGCACCCAAGGGGGTGGCCGCCGGCCATGGGGGCTGCCCCCTCCCCTCCTTCATTCATGTGGGTGGACACTCCACTCACAAAATGCCCTTGTTCATTCAAATTCCCATTAAATTTCCACCAAATTTAATGCAAACTCTCATTAAATAAAACTCTTTTATTTTATTCAGAATTTTGTCAATTACTTTAATGACAAACATTCACAAATAACACCTTGCTAGAATTGTATTTCACATGCATAACCACTTTATGCAATTTCACCCGAAAACCTGTTTCGGTATCTAGTGAAATAAATTCCTGCGCTTGTTCATTCTTTCGGCATGAAACATTTGCTCCAATTGGATGTCGGTGTCTCTTAAGTGTGTCACCCTACGGTTCGTGAATAATGCGGACATGATCGAGACCCCTCTCGGATCAATAATCGAAGCGGGATCCGGAGACCCATACCGACTCCCACATTCAACGATGACTTTCTTGTGATCGTCGGAACCTTTTACGCTAGTATCTTAATCCCTTTGTTTCACGATATATTACATGTCCGAGATTCGATCATCGGTATCTCCATACCTAGTTTGATCTCTATCGACATGCACTCTTTTCTCGTTCTGTGATATAACATTCTAGTGATCAAATCACTTGCTTGCAAGCTAATCAATGTGATATCACCGAGAGGGCCCAGTATATCTATCCGTCATCGGGATGAACAAATTCCACTCTCGATCCATGAGCCTCAACATAACACTTTATTAGTTCTGAATCCATCTTTATAATCACCCATTACGGTGTGACGTTTGATGTTATCAAGAAACTCTTCCGGTGTTAGTGATTGACATGATCTCATGGTCTAAGGATTAGGATCACTTCGTAAGTTGTTATAGCAATATAAACTCAATGACTTTGATCGTAATGCTATACTTCGGATGAATGTTCATCACACCATTACACTAATGTTGTGATCCCGTTATTAACAACATCCAATGTCCATGATCAGGAAACCTTGATCATCTTGTTAATCAACGAGCTAGTTTATGAGAGAGGCATAACTAGGAACTTTCTGTTTGTTTATTAAACACACATGTATTAACGTTTCCATATCAATACAATTACAGCATGCAAAATAAACATCTATCATATACTTGGAATACACATAATAAACACTTTATTATTGCCTCTCAGGGCATATTCCCTTCAGTCTCCCACTTGCACTAGAGACAATAATCTAGTTACATAGTGATAAATCTAACACCCATTGAGTTCTGGTGTTGATCATGTTTTGCTCTAGGGAGAGTTTTAGTCAACGGATCTGCTACATTGAGATCCGTATGTACTTTACAAATCTTTATATCTCCATCTTTGACATGCTCGCGGATGGAGTGAAACCGACGCTTAATATGCTTGGAATGCTTGTGAGACCTTGGCTCTTTGGCATTGGCAATGGCACCATTGTTGTCACAATAGATCACCATTGGGTCCAACGCGTTTGTCACCACTCCTAGTTCGGATATGAACTCCTTCATCCAAGCGCTTCACGAGCCGCTCAAGCAACATATTCGACCTCCGTTGTTGATCCCGCTACCACAGGTTATTTGGAGCTCCTCCAACTAACCGCTCCGCCATTCATGAGAAATACGTATCCGGATTGAGACTTAGAGTCATCCGGATCGGTGTCAAAGCTAGCGTCGACATAACACTTAGCGACGAGCTCTTCTTCACCTCCGTATACAAGAAACATATCCTTACTTCTTCGTAAGTACTTAAGGATATTCTTGACCGCTATCCAGTGTTCTGAACCTGGATCCGATTGGTACCTACTAGTCAAACTAATAGCATGTGCCACATCCGGTCTTGTACATAGCATGGCGTACATTATAGAGCCTATGGATAAAACATAGGGGACTTTGTCCATTATCTCTCTTTCTTCCGTCGAAGCCGGACTTTGAGTCTTACTCAATGTCTTGCCTTGCAACATAGGTAAGAACCCCTTCTTACTTCCGTCCATTTTAAACTTCTTTAAAATCTTATCAAGGTATGTACTTTGTGATAGCCCTATTAGGCGCCTAGATCTATCTCTATAGATCTTTATGCCTAATATGTATGACGCTTCACCTAGGTCCTTCATTGAAAATTTGCTGTTTAGATAACTTTTAACACTGTTTAAAAGATCTATATCATTTCCGATCAATAATATGTCATCCACATATAATATCAGAAATGCCACATTGCTCCCACTCACTTTCTTGTAAATACAAGCTTCTCCATAAGTTTGGACAAATCCAAACTCTTTGATCACCTCATCAAAGCGGAGATTCCAACTTCGTGATGCTTGCTTCAATCCATAGATGGATCGCTGAAGCTTGCACACCTTGTTAGCATCCTTAGGATCGACAAAACCCTTTGGTTGTATCATATACAACTCTTCTTCAATATTACCATTGAGAAACGTGGTTTTGACATCCATCTGCCATATCTCATAATCGAAATATGCAGCAATTGCTAACATAATCCTAACTGACTTTAGCATCGCTACGGGAGAGAAAGTCTCATCGTAGTCAACTCCTTGAATTTGTCGAAACCCCTTTGCGACAAGTCGAGCTTTATAGATGGTCACATTACCATCAGCATCAGTTTTCCTTTTGAAAATCCATTTGTTCTCCACGGCCTTTCGGTCGTGAGGTAATTCCACCAAGTTCCAAACTTGATTTTCATACATGGATCCCATCTCGGATTTCATGGCTTCTAACCATTTGTTGGAATCCGGGCTCATCATCGCTTCTTAATACGTCGCAGGGTCATCATTTTCATCAACCATGAAATTCATGACAGGATTTCCGTACAGCTCAGGAGCTACACGCGTCCTGTTTGACCTGCGAGGTTCGGTAGTACTCTCTTTCGGAGTTTCATGATCATTATCATTAGTTCCCTCTTCAACAGGTGGAGCCAACTCCGGAACAACTTCGGCTGCTACTCTCCATACTTTGAAGAGAAGGTTCCACAACCTCTTGAGTTCTACCTTCCGATTACTCACACCTTTCGTGAAACTCTTTCTCTAGAAAGGATCCATTCTTGGCAACAAAACCTTGCCCTCGGATCTGTGATAGAAGGAATACCCAATAGTTTCTTTAGGGTATCCTATGAAGACGCATTTTTCCGCTTTGGGTTCGAGTTTATCCGGTTGAAGTTTCTTCACATAAACATCGCATCCCCAAACTTTAAGAAATGACACCTTAGGTTTGTTTCCAAACCACAATTCATACGGTGTCTTTTCAACAGATTTAGATGGTGCCCGATTTAAAGTGAATGCAGCAGTTTCTAGTGCATAACCCCAAAATGACAACGGCAAGTCCGTCAGAGACATCATAGATCGAACCATATCTAATAAAGTACGATTACGACGTTCCGACACACCATTTCGCTGTGGTGTTCTGGAAGGTGTGAGTTGTGAAACAATTCCACACTCTTTCATGTGAGTGCTAAACTCGTAACTTAGATACTCACCTCCACGGTCGGACCGTAGAAATTTGATCTTTCTATTACGATGATTTTCCACTTCATTCTGAAATTCCTTGAACTTTTCAAAGGTTTCAGACTTGTGTTTCATCAAGTAGATATAACCGTATCTACTCAAATCATCCGTGAAAGTAACAAAATAACAATATCCACCTCGTGCCGACACACTCATTGGACCACATACATCAGAATGTATGATTTCCAATAAATCTGTCGCCCGTTCCATTGAACCGGAAAACGGCGTTCTAGTCATCTTGCCCATAAGGCATGGCTCACATGTATCAAATGATTCATAATCAAGTGATTCCAAAAGTCCATCCAAATGGAGCTTCTTCATGCGTTTAACGCCAATATGACCTAGACGGCGATTGCCATATATGCGGATATATCATCATTAAGTTTAATCCTTTTAGCATCAACATTATGAATATGTGTAACATTATCATCGAGATCTAATAGAAATAAACCATTCATCATCGGTGCATGACCATAAAAGATTTCATTCATATAAATGGAACAACCATTGTTCTCGGATTTAAATGAATAACCAATTCGCATCAAACACGATCCAGATACAATGTTCATGCTCAGTGCAGGAACCAGATAACATTTATTCAAGTTTATAACTAATCCCGACGGCAAGTGGAGAGGCAACGTTCCGACGGCGATCACATCAACACTTGATCCATTGCCGACACGCATCTTGACCTCACCCCTTGCTAGCGGTCGCTTCTTCCGCAGCCCCTGATTCGAGTTACAAATATTAGCAACTGAACCGGTATCAAATACCTGGTGCTCTGCGAGCACTAGTCAAGTACACATCAATAACATGTATATCATATATACCTTTGTTTGCCTTGCCGCCTTCTTATCCGCCAGATACTTGGGGCGATTATGCTTCGATGGCGATCCCCTTACAATAGTAGCACTCGAATCGGACTTAGGTCCAACTCGGGGTTTCTTTTCAGAGCTGCAACAGCTTGCCGCCTTACTTCCTTCCATTTTCCTTCTTGTCTTTCTTGAAACTAGTGTTCCTATTGATCATCAACACTTGATGTTCCTTTTGATCTCCACTGCAGTTTTAAGCATTGTGAGCTCGGGAGACTTCTTCATGCCTTGCATATTATAGTTCATCACGAAGCTCTTAGAGCTAGGTGGCAGAGACTGCAGAACACGATGGATGCCTAAGTCAATGGGAATCGATATTCCCAAGGACACAAGCTTATCGGCGTAACCCGACATCTTGAGTACATGCTCACTAACGGAGCTGTGCTCTTACATCATGCAGCTAAAGAACTTTTCTGAAGCGTTGTAGCTCTCTACAGCAGCATGTGTGTCGAAAATCATTTTCAACTCACCCATTGTATCAAATGCATTGCCGGTTTCGAAACGCTTTCGAAGTTCCAGCTCTAGCCCATACAATATGCCACAATGAACTAAGTTGTGGTCCTCCTGACGAGTCTGATAGACATTCTTCTCCTCGTCAGGGGCATCATCAAAAGGTGGGGGGCCTAACGGCGCTTCTAGCACATATTGCTTTTGTGCAGCAGAGAGGAGAATCCTCAAATTCATGGCCCATTCGGTAAAGTTGCTACCGTTCGTTGCTAGTTTCTCTTTCTCCATGAACACATTGAAATTAAAAGCAGGTGGTGCCATCTACAATAGAATTTGTAAAGTTTAGACTAAGTGTATGATAGATTGAGTTCAACTAATCTATATTACGAATGAACTCCCACTCAAAAACGACATCCCTCGTGCCTTTTTGGTGATTACATGAACCAAATCCACTACACCAAGTCCGATCATCACGTGAGTCGGTATAGCTTCAAAGGCGAGCATCAAATGGGCATCATATCAACTATATGACTCATGCTTAACCTTTCGGTCCATGTTCCGAGGCCATGTCTGTACATGCTAGGCTCGCCGAGTTAGAACCTTAGTATTCGCGTGTGTAACTGTTTTACACTCGATATATGGTCGTGGATCCAAGAACACCCGATCATCACGTGATGTCTTGGCCGAGCCATTTAAAACATAATCGGTGCATACTAAAGGAAGAACACATTCTTATCTTGATATTTAAATGAGGGATCATCTTATTATGCTAACAAAGCGCTAAACAAGCAATATAAGATGCTATCAAAACATCATATGTTTATTAGTGAAATGATATGGTTCCCGCAGATGATCTCTATCATGTGCATCGTGGTATGATCACTATCATACCTATATGTGTAAATCCAAGGTCTATGGATTTTACACGCTATGTGTGTTGTAAGAGTATCATCTCATACTTCTACTTACAACACTACCATATCATAACACTAGCCCAGCAACAATCTAAACTAGACGCCTCTAATTTTTCCATTGCAAGTTTGACGTGGCTTAGGACTTTCGAGATAGAACCGTTCTTACCTACGAACATGAACCACAACGAGGATAATCAAATTGTTGACAACTCGCTTGCAAAATAGATATTGACTATAGTAGGAGAGACAGACACCCGCTAGCCACTTATGCAAACTAGTTGCATGTCAAGCGTGGAACAGGTCTCATGTGCGAGGACATGTAAAGTTTGTCCGGGCCGCTTCATCCCACTATGCCACCAATATCCAAAATTTCAACAAAGGAGCAACAACATGATCATCATCGCCCACATACTCGTATGTGTACTACCCGTGTAAAGTATCTACGCATAGATCCGGCTCTGATACCACTGTAGGGTTCGCAGCATAGAAAACAAAAATTCTCCTACGATGTGAACTATATATCAAGATCTATCTACTAGATACAAACAACGTGCGGATGTATATCCGTAGAGAACATACCCTTGAAGACCGACAAAGCTTAACGAGTTCAACTCGTGGTTGATGTAGACGATCTCTTGCCGATCTCAAGATCGAGAGAAAGTCCTAGCGCCGCAAATCAGCAGCGCATCCGTGCTCGCACACACGTTCGAGGCACCGAGCAACCTCCGCCTCCTCGCTCCAGCGATGCAGCGGAAGTCCGAGACCATGGGGGATAAATTCTAGAGGGGGAGAGAGATCCTTCACGAGGAGGTGTGAGAGACAAGTGAGGAGGAGGGCTCCTTTTATAGGAGGAGGGGGGCACCCAAGGGGGTGGCCGCCGGCCATGGGGGCTGCCCCCTCCCCTCCTTCATTCATGTGGGTGGACACTCCACTCACAAAATGCCCTTTAAAATCCCTCCACTCAAAAGTCCACTCAAATTCCCATTAAATTTCCACCAAATTTAATGCAAACTCTCATTAAATAAAACTCTTTTATTTTATTCAGAATTTTGTCAATTACTTTAATGACAAACATTCACAAATAACCCCTTGCTAGAATTCTATTTCACATGCATAACCACTTTATGCAATTTCACCCGAAAAAACCTGTTTGGTATCTAGTGAAATAAATTCCTCGCTTGTTCATTCTTTCGGCATGAAAAATTTGCTCCAATTGGATGTCGTGTCTCTTAAGTGTGTCACCCTACGGTTCGTGAATAATGCGGACATGATCGAGACCCCTCTCGGATCAATAATCGAAGCGGGATCCGAGACCCATCCGACTCCACACATTCAACGATGACTTTCTTGTGATCGTCGGAACCTTTTACGCTAGTATCTTAATCCCTTTGTTTCACGATATATTACATGTCCGAGATTCGATCATCGGTATCTCCATACCTAGTTTGATCTCGTTACCGACATGCACTCTTTTCTCGTTCCTGTGATACAACATTCTAGTGATCAAATCACTTGCTTGCAAGCTAATCAATGTGATATCACCGAGAGGGCCCAGAGTATATATATCCGTCATCGAGATGAACAAATTCCACTCTCGATCCATGAGCCTCAACATAACACTTTATTAGTTCTGAATCCATCTTTATAATCACCCTGTTACGGTGTGATGTTTGATGTTATCAAGAAACTCTTCCGGTGTTAGTGATTGACATGATCTCATGGTCTAAGGATTAGGATCACTTCGTAAGTTGTTATAGAAATATAAACTCAATGACTTTGATCGTAATTCTATACTTCGGATGAATGTTCATCACACCATTACACTAATGTTGTGATCCCGTTATTAACAACATCCAATGTCCATGATCAGGAAACCTTGATCATCTTGTTAATCAACGAGCTAGTTTATGAGAGAGGCATAACTAGGAACTTTCTGTTTGTTTATTAAACACACATGTATTAACGTTTCCGTATCAATACAGTTATAGCATGCAAAATAAACATCTATCATATACTTGGAATACACATAATAAACACTTTATTATTGCCTCTCAGGGCATATTCCCTTCAGTTTCGGGGTCGAGCGAAATCCCTGTCGGCCTCGGCGCGGCGACGCCTGTGGGTGCCACCATCCTTCCTGAAGGGCGTCGGGTGTTCCCTTTCCCTACCTCTGCAGCGTACCTGGAGAAACCCTAGGACTAGTCCGGGAAACAACGTCGTAATCCTCACGGTCCTTCTTGGAGGTGTTGCTTGGTACGAGGAGCGTGGTGGTCATCATCCGGTGGGTGCAGCTGTTGCGCGTTATCGTCGTTTTCGTCGGGCCGCCATCGTCGGCATTGTTTTCTCTTTTCTTTCTTTCCTTTGGGCTTGTTTTGTGTTGTTTGCCCCAGCTGTGGACTCATTTGTATTGGTGGTTTGCTATATTAATATAGCGGGGTGAAAGGCTGATTCGTGAGCTAAATAATGATGCCAGTCATCAAAATACCACCAAGGTAAACTTGGTATTAGTGCTAGTAGTAGTAGTAGGATGGTTGCTCGCACGTCACATCGAAAGAGGTCATTGGTTCGCAGCAGGAGTATAGGTAGTTGGTTCGCAGCAGGAGTATAGGTCGTTGGTTCGCACTAGGAGTATTCCCCCAAATACCAGCATGCACTACTGGAAAAACCCTCTTCGGTTCGACGTGAACAACGCCAGCAGTCCCGGCCTGTCACATCCCGCTACTAGTGGGAGCACTAGTCCCAGGCCGTGAGGCCTCTAACGACTAGAAATGGCCGTAGTCACTAGTCCTGGGCCGGACAAGATCTTTAGTCCCGGTCCGTAATACGGACCGGGACTAATGACCTGGAGCAGGACAGTTGGTCTTTTCGTGGACTATTAATCCCGGGTCGTATCACGGCCCGGGACTAGTTGTCCACCACTATATATTCTGCTTCCTGTCCTGCTGCCCTAAAGCATATGGTGGCCATTTTTCTCAAAGAAGCAAGAGAGTTCATGCCATTTTTTTCTCAAGATTTGTCAAGATTTAGTTTGCAACCCCTAAATCCAAAGGTTTAAAAGGTTAGAACTTCATTCTTTCATCTCTTATTGCTACTTTATCTCTATAATGCTCTAGAAGTATAGAGATATGGATCAATGCATGCATGCTCTAGAAGTAGAAGGATTTTGATATATATGTGTAACAAATTTTGATTAGGCACATAGTTACTGAAAATTGAAATGTGTAATTTTAGAGTTTCAGATCTTAGAATGGAATGAGGTTTTCACGGATAGAACGATAATAAAAAACTCCACATTTATCATGTTGATTGTTTTCTCCAATTCACAAATTGGTGCATGTAAATTTTTCAAAATTCAAAATTAATGCTCTAGAAGCTCTCAATATAACTTGTAATAATTTTATAATGTTGTGTAATGGTTTTTCATATACTTTTACTATAATGTAGATGGTCCGGGAATGGATGTACGGTACTGACCGATGCTCTAGCGAGTTCATTAATTGCGTGCATGAATTCATCTGTGTTGCTGATGCAAACAAGCGCAATGGTTTTGTATTCTGTACATGTAGTGGATGTAGGAATCAGAATGATTACTCTGACTCAAAAACCCTTCACAACCACCTATTAAAGTCTGTCTTCATGTCCAGTTATAATTGTTGGACCAAGCACAGAGAGAGAGGGGTTATAATGGAAGACAATGAAGAAGAGGAGGAGGATGACAACTATCATGGTTTCCCTTAGTACGGAGATACTTTCATGGGGGATGCTGAAGGGGAGGATGAATAAGAGAAAGATGATGAACCCGCTGATGATCTTGGTCGGACCATTGCCGATGCACGAAGAGATTGTGAAACTAAAAAGGATATGTAGAAGTTCAATCACATGTTAGAGGATCACAAAAAGTTGTTATACCCAAATTGCGAAAATGGTCTAAAAAAGCTAGGCAACACACTGGAATTGCTGCGATGGAAGGCTGAGTGTGCTATACATGAATCCTCATTTGAAAAGTTGCTGAAAATGATGAGGAATATGCTTCCAAAAGATAACGTATTGTCCGCCAGTACGTACGAAGCAAAGAAGGTTGTCTGCCCTCTAGGTTTAGAGGTTCAGAAGATACATGCATGCCCTAATGACTGCAACCTCTACCGCGGTGAGGAGTACAAGAATTTGGATGCATGACCGGTATGCACTTCACTTCGGTATAAGATTAGACGAGATGACCCTGGTGACGTTGAGGGCGAGCCCCCCCGGAAGAGGGTTCCTACCAAGGTGATGTGGTATACTCCTATAATACCACGGTTGAAACGCTTATTCAGAAACAAAGAGCATGCCAAGTTGTTGCGATGGCATAAAGAGGAACGTAAGTCAAACGGGATGTTGAGACACCCCGCTGATGGGTCGCAATGGAGAAAAATCAATAGAAAGTACCCGGACTTTGCAGATGACGCAAGGAGTTTAAGGTTTGGTCTAAGTACAGATGGCATGAATCCCTTTGGGGAGTAGAGCTCCAGTCATAGCACCTCGCCCGTGAATCTATGCATCTATAACCTTCCTCCTTGGTTGTGCATGAAGAGGAAGTTTATTATGATGCCAGTGTTGATCCAAGGTCCGAAGCAACCCGACAACGACATTGATGTGTACCTATGGCCACTAGTGGAAGAACTTTTACAGTTGTGGAACGAACCTGGCATACACGTGTGGGATGAGCACAAGCAGGAAGAATTTAACCTCCGGGCATTGTTTTTCGTAACAATCAATGATTGGCCTGCTCTTAGTAACCTTTCAGGACAGTCTAACAAGGGATACAATGCACGCACACACTGTTTAGATGAGACTGGAAGTATATATTTGGAACATTATAAAAAGAATGTGTACAATGATCATCGTCAATTTATTTTGGCCAAGCATCCCTTAAGAATGATAGGCAAGCATTTCAACGGTCTGGCATGTCACCAGACGAAGCCTAAGGAGCGTACTGGTGCTGATATATTTGATATGGTCAAAGATTTGGATCAAATGGTAACCTTTGGAAAGGGTCCTGGCGGAAAATATGTTTCGAAGGACGCTGAAGGACACGCACCCATGTGGAATAAGAAATCTATATTTTGGGAGCTACCATATTGGAAATTCTTAGAGGTCCGCTCTACAATCGATGTGATGCATGTGATGAAGAATCTTTGCGTCAACATGCTAGGCTTCTTGGGCGTGTATGGGAAGACAAAAGATACACCGGAAGCACGAAAGGACCATCAACGTATGAAAGACCCAGATGGCCTGCATCTAGAATGGTTTCAAGGTCATGCCAGCTACGCTCTTACCAAACAAGAGAAGGAAATATTTTTTGAATGCCTAAGCAGTATTAAGGTCCCGTCTGGCTTCTCGTCGAATATAAAGGGGATAATAAATATGGCAGAAAAAAGTTCCAAAACCTAAAGTCTCATGACTGCCACGTGATTATGACGCAAATGCTTCGATTGCATTGAGGGGGCTTCTACCAGATAATGTTCGAGTGCCCATTGTGAAGCTATGTGCATTTATCAATGCAATCTCTCAGAAGATAATCAATCCTGAAGATCTACCACGGTTACAAAATGATACGGTCCAATGTCTTGTCAGTTTTGAGTTCGTGTTTCCCACCATCCTTCTTCAATATTATGACGCACCTGCTGGTTCACCTAGTCGAAGAGATTTCCATTCTCAGTCCTGTATTTCTTCACAATATGTTTCCCTTTTATAGGTTCATGGGAATCTTAAAGAAATATGTTCGTAACCGTGCTAGGCTAGAAGGAAGCATCTCCAAGGGCTATGGAACAGAGGAGGTCATTGAATTTTGTGTTGACTTCGTTCCTGACCTTAAGACGATTGGTCTTCCTCAATCGCGGTATGAGGGGAGACTGAGTGGAAAGGGTACTATAGGAAGGAAATCAATAATATGTAAGGACGGACATTCTTACACCAAAGCACATTACACCGTTCTACAGAATTCTATCTTGGCAGCCCCATATATCGAGGAACACAAGAAAATCTTACGCTCCAACAACCCTGGAAAGCATGACTCTTGGATTAGAGATGAACACATGAAGAGTTTCGGCGGTTGGTTGCAACAGCTCATCAAAAACAACACTCTTGGAGATCAACTATACTTTTTGTCTAGGTCACCATCTTCGACTATATCGACTTTCCAAGGGAACGAGATAAATGGGTATACATTTTACACGATAGCCCAAGATAAAAAGAGCACCAACCAAAACTGTGGTGTCCGCTTTGATGCAACAGACAATAATGGGTCAAAGACCACATATTATGGTTACATAGAGGAGATATGGGAACTTGACCATGGACCTACTTTTAAGGTCCCCTTGTTTCGGTGCAAATGGGTCAAGCTGACAGGAGGAGGGGTTGAGGTAGACAAGAAATACGGCATCGTTGGATCTCAACAATCTTGGGTACTTAGACGAACCATTCGTCCTAGCCAATGATGTGGCTCAGGTTTTCTATGTGAAGGACATGTCTACCAAACCTAGAAAAAGAAAAAATAAGAAAAAGAATACATCAGACGATGAGCCAAAGCGCCACATAGTTCTTTCAGGAAAAAGAAACATCGTGGGAGTGGAGGACAAGACAGATATGTCAGAAGATTGTGATAAGTTTCATGAAATTATGCCCTTCGCGGTGAAGGATGACCCAAGCATCATGTTAATGAATGAAGGTGCTCCATGGATACGCCGAGATCAGAATGGAACACACGCGAAGAAATGATGTGTAATAATTGTAACATTTTATGAGTGAAGATGCTCCATGTGTCCATTTTTATAGTGTTGTCTACAAACAATCTTGAGTGTGTTAGTCTCGTTTTGTGGTTGGATCGGGACTAAAGGGGGGCCTTTAGTCCCGATTCATACTTACCATTAAGATCTGACCTCCAAACGCGTGAGGTCGCATATTAGGGAGTGCCTCTATGACCAGTTTCTTGGAGATGCCGGAGGACTGGGCTCCGGCGGCATCTCCCTGAAACTGGCCGTAGTGGTGTCCCTGCTCTCGAAAACCATCTTGCATCTTGTAACTTCTCTAACTAGATCAATACGCCTGGGAGCTAACTAATTTCACATGTTAGGGAGTGCCTCTATGACCAGTTTATTGGAGATGCCGTGGATCGACTCGGCATCTCCCCGAAATGGCCGTGGTGTCCTCGCTCGAAAACCATCTTGGAGATGCCTCAAACTGGCTGGAGGACTGGACTCACAAGGATGCCAATTTATAGTACAATCAGCTCGGCATAATGTCGACACTCACGACATAATGTCGACACTCACCCCTATTATTAGTGTTGACTCATGTTTTGTCCCGGTTGGTGTCTCCAACCGGGACTAAAGGTTCATCTTTAGTCCCGGTTGGTGACACCATCCGGGACAAGGTACAATCCGCACGACATAATGTCGACACTCACCCCTATTATTAGTGTTGCCTGGCCCAGTCTGCCGCAATCCATTCAGTCGCGGTTGGTTTCTCCAACCGGGACTAAATGTGAACCCTCTCTTTATAGGCATTTCCCTCTATTTATAGGCTGCTCGATCCAGCATGCCCGCCCTTTCCTCTATTTATAGGCTGCTCTATTTATAGCCCTTTTCCTCTAAATACAACATCTTCATATTTAGGTAACACTTAAGACATTTATTAATATTAAAAACCGGGACAAACCGGGACTAGCTAACACTCAGGACTAAAGCCGCCCCTTTAGTCATAATCATGCCTAGTCCTATAGTATGCAGCTTCAGGGTCTTCTTCCTCATTGTCATCATCATCGTCATCGTCACCTGCCACTCCGGGGATCCTTAGCCCAACCATGGCATATACCAGGGGCCACTCCGGCCTCGGATTCACGGCGGGTGGGGGAGGGGTCTCCTGGAAGACGATTTCACTACCGCTGGGCGGGGGAGGGGCCTTCTTGTGGCTCTGTGGCGGGTGGACTTGTGGGCACCGCAGGCGAGGATGGTCTCCCCCGGCGATGTAGCGCATCACTCTGATGATAGTACGGTTCGCCCACCACAGACATTCCAGGTGTCGTAGTTGTCGGGATCCCACTAGGTATCCATCCGCTGCTCCGGCGTGAGGTCGTGGTAGAAGTGGTTCGTGATGGCCGCCTGGCATGCGAAACCTTGAGGTACAGGAGGGATAGGAACCCCTCCAGTGCTCAGCATCCAGCCGGCGGGCGGCCGATAGCCCGGCAGACAAGGGTAGCTTGATACGCACGGCGCCTCGGTCTCCTCGAGGGTTAGAATGGCCCAGTAGGCCTTGTCCATTGTTCTAAGAGAGGAAGGTGTGGATGTGTGGATAGCCATGGCGCGATCACCCTAGATATAGAGGGAAAGGGCGGTAAAACTTGGCGGGGAGCTTTAGGAAATGGCGGGCAATATCTTTAGTCCCGGTTAGTGACTACAACCTCGACTAAAAGCTCTCGTAAAAAGGAAAGGGCGGGAAAACTTGGCGGGAAATATATTTAGTCCCGGTTTGTGACTATAACCGGGACTAAATGGATATTATATTAAGATTCTTTATATTTTTCTGATAATAATAGACATATTATTTATTTTATTTGGATTTTTACAATAAAACATATGATTTTCCAAAGTTTTATATTTGATTTGAATTAAAAAAATAAAATTTACAAATTAAATAATTTATAAATGATGCAAACAGATATATGGATATTATATTAAGATTCTTTATATTTTTCTGATAATAATAGACATATTATTTGTTTTATGTGGATTTTTACAATAAAAGAAATGATTTTCCAAAGTTTTATATTTGATTTGAATTAAAAAAGAAAATTTAAAAATGATGCAAATAGATATATGGATATTATATTAAGATTCTTTATATTTTTCTGATAATAATAGACATATTATTTGTTTTATTTGGATTTTTACAATAAAAGATATGATTTTCCAAAGTTTTATATTTGATTTGAATTAAAAAAGTAAATTTACAAATGAAATAATTTATAAATGATGCAAACAGATATATGGATATTATATTAAGATTCTTTATATTTTTCTGATAATAATAGACATATTATTTGTTTTATTTGGATTTTTACAATAAAAGATATGATTTTCCAAACTTTTATATTTGATTTGAATTAAAAAAAAGAAAATTTACAAATAACAAACTTGTCGCGGGTCATGGCTCGACCCGGGACTAGAGGGTGCCTGCGCGCGCGAAAACGAAGCGACCGAAAAAACCCTCTAGTCCTGGGCCGTGGCTTAACCCGCGACTAAAGGGTGGTTCTTTAGTCGCGGGTTAAGCCACGACCCGAGACTAGAGACCCTCTAGTCGTGGACGGTGGCTTAGCGCGGGACTAAAGGGTGCGTCCCTATATATTCTGCGCGCCAGAGCAGGTGCTGCCCAACACTTGCATTCCTCGACGCAACGAAGACGAAGCACACAGACACATCGAAGACGACGCAGGGGAGGTGATGTCCGCCGCCACCGTGCCGCTCCGCCATGCCTTGACGTGCCACCGCTCCGCCGACGAATTTTTCCGCCTCGTCACCTCACCGCCGCGCGCCACCGCCTCGCCGCCGTCGTGCCGCCTCGCCGCCTCTTCGGTGAGCTCAATCGAGAGGCCGTGCGGGTGGTTTTTTTATAGTTTTTTGTTATAGTTTTTTCTGTAGTTTTTTTATAGTTAGCATTATAATAATTAGGATTATTAGGGTTTTTTGTTATAGTTTTTTATAGTTAGGATTATTATAATTAGGATTATTAGGGTTTTTTGTTATAGTTTTTTTATATTAGGGTTTTTTGTT
Source organism: Avena longiglumis (assembly GCA_030063025.1). Classification (NCBI taxonomy): domain Eukaryota; kingdom Viridiplantae; phylum Streptophyta; class Magnoliopsida; order Poales; family Poaceae; genus Avena; species Avena longiglumis. The sequence goes on along the minus strand of CP125974.1, from coordinate 1,529,009 downwards.
TTAGTTATTAGGATTATTGTTTTACCACAATAATATTAGGGTTTTTTTGTTTTAGTTATTAGGATTATTGTTTTACCATAAGTAATATTAGGGTTATTAATTAGGGTTATTGTTTTTTGTTTTAGTTATTAAGATTATTGTTTTACCGCAAATAATATTAGGGTTTTTTTTTAGTTATTAGGGTTGTTGTTTTTTCTAACATGTTTAACTCTCTTTTTGTTATAGATAATTAAGTCATGGATCCATCCGAAGATCCTGGTCGCATCGGTCAAGGTTATCTTTAGGGCATGATAAGAGGTGAAATTCTCTTAATATTACTACCGACGAAGATATTTTGCTCGAGGAAGAGATATCCTCATATCTGAATCCATCTGGTGATGGACTAGAGGAAAACCTAATGTACCAAGGGGAAGACCGGATGGACGAAGGGCAAACAAATAACAACAATAATGATGGTCCCTCGACAGGATTCGGCGACTACATATATATATATATATATATATATATATATATATATATATATATATATATAAAGCCTCGTGTTACCTCTATTCATTAACTCATCTATATATATATATTAATCACTCTCTCTTCTTGTTTTAGCCCACCGGATCGAAGCAATCGACGTCTCGAACGAAACGAGAGCCGAACAAAAAGTTGGATGGTAATCATAGGTTCACCATCGAAGAAATAGATGATGATGGTGAACCGATTGTTCTAGAGAAGCACCGGAGGATGTTTATAAATTAATGTGGGGTGCTTGCTAGGGACAACCTGTCGATCACCATCCAAGAATGGAATCAGTCAAAGAAACCCTGTGAAGAATCATACATCTATGTCACTGATGATGCCAAAGATGACCTTTGGCAGAAGCTCATAGCACATTTCATACTACCTCTAGAGTGTGAAGAATTTGAGGTAGATGGTATTACTCCAAGGCCGGGTGGGCAAAGTCAAGGAGTGGGCTCTGAGCAAGATGGTTGAACTGTACCGGAACCACAAGAAAAGTTTATACGCGAAATATGTCGCGAAAAAGAAAACTCCAGACTTCAAAGGAGTAAACGAGAAGTTGAGAGAACAGTGGCCCGATTTTGTACAGTACAAGCAATCTGATAAAGCAAAGGCAAAGTCGGCAAAGAACGCGTTAAATGCTGCGCAAAAGAAACACCATCATAAAATGGGGACAGGTGACTACAAGAGTGTCGTCCCTAAGTGGGAAACTATGGAGAAGAAAATGAGGGCTAGAGGCGTCACTCCTGGTACAGATGGATGGACCGAGAGGTCAAAGCACTGGTGGTACGGGCACGGGGGATCGTTGGACCCAGAAACAGGTAAGACATTATTTCATGAAACATTCTAAAACCCTCCCAAGACCTTATTCAAGCAATGCACGATGCTCAATTGGGATTGTTCTGTCCCGAGAGAGAGAACGACGAGCTGACACGTGCCCTAGGGAATCCTGAAAAGGGAGGACGAACACGAGGCAAAGGCGCCGATGTCTCCTGGAAGAAAGGGTTTCCTTAGTACGATGCCAATTACAGAAGCCGTCAGAGAACTAAGGACAGGGAGGCAGACCGGATCTCCAGGGTAGAGCAGGACCTAGCTGATCTGAAGAACCCCATGCATGAAATTAGCCAAAGGCCGCCGTTGTCAACTCACCCGCATGCTGATGATCCTGGATTGGATCTTAGCCAGCGGAGAAGCAGCGTGGCTTCCAAGAAGGTCTGGGCTGATGATCAAGCACTGTTGGATGATGCACCGGCTCGTCACTACCCCGTGGATGATGTCAGAGAGATGGCACAATGTGAGCTACATCAGCCAATGAACAACCTGTCCTTCAAGATGGCGATCGGCACTTCTTTACCTTGTCTACCTCTAGCACTCCACCGTTCACTTCCAATTCCACCAGGCTATGCTTGTGTCACGGTGGATGACATAGTGGAGGATTTTGCGGACCTAGAGATTGAAATCGCTACGCTGAAGGCCCTACGAAACTAGGAGATGTCAAGCGCAACATCATTCTATGGAAGAAGAAGTACATCAAGTTTCCAGGCTCGGCGCCAAGGCCACCGAATCCGAGGAATCCAAGTCCACCCCGCATCGAATATCGTCAACCTCCAAGTCCACCCCAACCCGATTATCGCCAACCTCCAAGTCCACCCCGCCCCGCTGACGATCATCGCAGCAGGAGTACATCAACTCGATCTCCGCCTCCATGCTATACTCAATCTCCGCCTCCGCCTCCGTGCAATACTACTACCTCGTCGAAGAAACGGAAGTTCGACGCTCCCCCGCGCCCCACATCGAAGAAGGTCAAACAGCGAAGATATTCGACATCCCGCTGGCTCTTCCAAATAGACCTTATGACAAGACCGATGAGGAAACTAACGCGGATGTGGCTGCCCAAGTTAAGGCGCATTTTGCACTCAAAAAGCCTGAGCCAAAGCCGGTATATGATGAAAAAACCAAAAAGTTGGCTAAGTCCTTTCTTGAGCAACCATCCCAGATATCGATGAATCTGGAATCAAACTATGACCGGGAGATTATTAAGCAAGCATAGAAGAAAAAAATCACAAATGCAAAAAGCGGGAAGCAAGTTGCCCAGCTCGGAGCACAGAAGAATCAATCGGTCGCCCCGCTCAAAGTCATTTCAGACCTCGACAAGGCCTTCAGAGCTGAAATGGACATGGACATGCAAATAATGGACCCCGGAGCCCATAATAATGCTGCACTAATGGGAATCACTGTATCGCAGGCCAAAGCACTTGCTACCAAAACAAAAAATGTCTCTTGGTCAATATTTAGGATATGAAGCTACGCCAGTGGGTCAGATAGTACGGAAGTATGTCTAAGGAGAGCCTCTAGTCAGTAATAAGGAGCTCGCGTGTCTATCCACACATATGCGAAATCTGCACGAATGGTACATGTAGCAAGAAAAAAAAGCATCAGAAAGATTGGTTTCCGGTGGACGTTAGAAAGGAGCATCACTTCAAATCATACTCGATACAGGTTCAAATGACCGAACTGTTTCAGTTATACAACCAGCGCGCCCTCGACAAATCTATCATTGGTTGCTACTGTTTGTAAGTGATTTATTTCTATAATTAAGTTTGTAGCTCAGCTCGTTCATTGCATTTAATATATTATCCTAACTATATATCCTTTTGTATGATATTATATTCTACAGAATGAAGATGCTTGAATGCAAAAGAGCTAGAAGATACGACGTTGGGTTTATTGACCCATATATCGTTAATGAATATATGTTAAAGAATCACCCCAAGGACGTGGAGGAAGACCTGTGCAGGTTTTTAACCGAGAATGATTTTGTTAAGGAAATACTATTCCTTATAACTTCAAGTGAGTGTTTATATCTTGTACATATTTTATTTTTGCTTACTCGATGAGCTATGCATGTATGCTTATGTAAACGTCCGCAGATTCCACTGGATCTTGCAAAAAATTCAAGTTGACAAGTCCCTAGTTAAAGTCCACGACTCATTAAGTTGAGACCAAGAGCAGTGGAGCGATATGAAAGCAATGCTCCATAAGTAATTTCAATCATTATCACATTATATCGGCCTCTTTCATTCATTTCCTGATATCAAGTAACTAATAACTCCTTTGTTCATTTTTTTTGCCGAGCAGGTGTTGGACACGGTTCAGACAGAAAATACCAGGTCCATTCAAAGAGGAGCTAACTTATAAAATGGTGAAGAGTTTACAGCAGTCACCGGGAACTCATTTATGTGGATACTACGTCTGCGGGTACATCCGCGAGTTGACCAGTGAGCGGTAAGTTGACTCACATTATATTTATGATTTACGGGAGAAACTAGAGCCAGACCAGCGCATAAGAGCAATTCAAGAGGAGCTGGCGGGATTTATGATGAAGGAAGTCCTTGATGTACATGAAAAGCATTATGCGGATGACGTGGAACTCGATTTTCCTTAGTGATCTCCATGTAGCTCATATGATATATATATTCATCAATGACCATGTAGTTTCAAAACATTTCTTCCTTTTGATATATATATCATTAATGTATGCTTGCAAGGGATCGATTAATTATATAGATACATCAACGTATACTATGTATGTACTAGCGTATAATATGTGTACTTAAATATATGTTTGAAATTATAGTGAAATAAAAAATAAAAAATAAACGAAATAGCAAAAAAGAAAGAAATACACAATCTCTGTCGCGGCTGAGAAACACACAATTCTCTACCGTTGCAGGAAACCTTATAATACCTGATGGTGTTACGGTCTAAAATTAGAGGGTTTCCGCCCCCCGCGACGCTGAAACGGCCACGTGGTTGTTATCGGTCACGGGCAGTAGCGAGCCGAGACTAGAGTGCGGTCTAGCCCAGCTACGTAACTAGCTCTCGAAGGTAACCGTGGCGATCGATCGTGCGTCTCCCAATCGGCGATCGATCGATCTTCGATCCATCTCCCGTTTGCGACCGGCAACAATGCCCTCCTTCCTCCCTTACCCCTAGGTCGTTCGCTCGCATCGCGCTGGCGTGCCCTTCCTTTTCCTCGTCCTCTTCCAGATCTTTGAAATCGATCAACAAGCCTGCGGAACAGAAGCGGCTGAGCAGCACTGAGAACTGCAGCAGATCGATCGACATCAACGGGACTGCTTCCTGCTAGTACGTGCCCTTCCACTTTCAGTACAGCTAGCGTCTTTCTTTCGTTGTGATTCAGAGTCAACATGGTGGCAGGTTCGTTATTGTGTCTTTCAGTTTCAGGTTTTATTTAACAGAAAAAAAATTAGATAACAAGTTTCATGTCTTATTTGAATGTGTCTTTTTAAACATGATATAGTCACAAGTATGACGAGTGAGAATATAAACCATTGAGGACCGATGATCATTGTTAGGGTCATATGCTGTAGCAGGATTAAGCAATTTTGGATGAGTTTAATTAATGAAAGAAACACCATGGAGCACTACAAAATCTGATCACATAGAAGAGATTTTACATCATTATATATCTAGTACTGCAGATGGACCAAATGCAAGTGCAAATAGTAGATAATTGTTTGATTGCCTGAACTGTTTTTTTGTAAATATTTTGTTATATAATTAAGTAAACTATGATTTTACTTAACTAATTATTGAGTATGGGGGTGTGTTTTTTAAGTCGCACCGGGGGCCCCAAATCCTGAAGACGGGGCAAGGATAGCATCTTAGACCACAGAAAAACATCGATCGATCGTACACGTAGAATCGAGAAATCGAAAACGAGTGCAGGATAAAACAAGCAAGGGTGGCTCCAAATCCGCATTTCTCATTGCATTCATCAACACAATCCACATTGATATGATGTTTCAAACCGAGCAAAGATCTATCAAGGCAAACTAGCTACTGGATATTATGTACCAAGCAGAGCCAAAGCGACAAACTAGTTAGCTCATGTCTCAAATCAAGCAGATCAAACGACAGAAACTACAGGATACAATATCTCGTCAGACTCTCTCTCTCTCTCTCTCTCTCTCTCTCTCGACACAAAAAGGGAAATCATGAAAACAGAACCATCATCGTTGCGCGCGCGGTGGATCAGCCGCAGTAGCCTCTGCACCTTCCATGACGTCCGCGACGGCGAGGCTGTCTGCCGCCCCCGCCTCTCCCTCCTTGATGGCGCCGCCGTTGGTGAGACCGTCCGCCTCCTCCTCCATGGCCACGCTCGAAAGGACCGAGAACATGTTGCTCGCCGCCAAAGTCCCCTTGGGCTTGAACTCCATGGCAACATCCACCTTCGCCCCGGTGGGCTGCACGACGAGCTTGAAGCGGCATGGCTGCCTCATCCCACCATCGGCCGAGACAAACGCCCACTCATCGGTTCCCCTCTTCTTCGCCTTCTGCTTCACGGGCTCCATGGTGCCGATGGGGCTTTGGATCTGGGGTCAAGGAGAGGAGGATTTGGGCTTTGTGAGGCGTGGATGGGCCACGAGCTTGTATATGCATGATGGACCCGACTCAATTTAGAATGAATTACTCTCGTAGATTTATAATAATTTTTTTACCTTTTCTCTTAGTCATAATGTATCTAAACATATGTCCACATATGTTCTATCGAAGGAGAACTGAACATGCATTCATATTTATGATGACTTTTACATGAAAGGTGGGGTTGTACATCCACTCTTGCACTAACCATATGTCATGTTTATGCATACTTTATGATACCATTAACTAGTATTTTTATTACGTTTCGTAATATAATAAATAACATGACTTTGCTACGTACTAAATACTGAAAAAGAATGCTCGTTATTACATTGTTCTCTCCTCACTATCTGTCACCGTACATAACTGTGCTAATGTGAGCTAAAATACGAGGAGAGAAATGGGTTTGTTTTGAGAATTTTAGTCTCGGACATCTCTGAACTTATGATAAGTAAAAAATAGAACATGAAAATATATAGTAATATGGTTTGGGATGTGTGTTGTGCAAAGTATCTTTAGCTAATGGAGAGTACTAGAGCACACAAGTCTAACAAATATCTTAATACGTGTTTTTCCGGTTTATTAGCAACAAGGAATTGATTACCGGTTTTAAAAATGAGAACATTATGATGTGACAAATCACTCACAAGTTTCGTGACGGAGGCCAAAGGAAACAAACCTTTTGAGATAGACGACATTATAATTGCTTGTTTTATCTATAAAGTGGAGCGAAAGAATGTTTCGAGGAAGACAATAGTACTCTATCAAGTTACTCTAGAATGGTGAAGCATGTTTATTGTACCAGGTGTAAGACACATCTGGTTTTATTGCACTATAAGAATAATGAATATATGGGCCAAAATAAATAATAAATTTACATACACATCTCTACCACACCTGTGAATCTTAAGCAATATAGATCCACAGAGATGTATGTTACTACTCTAAGTTACTCCCCACTATGACCAGCCTCATTCTCATCAGGTTTACTTCCCGACGATGTCCTCGGCAGCGTCATCTCCCTTCTACCCACCAAAGACGGCGCACGCACGCAGGCCATCGCTCGCAGATGGAGTCCCCACTGGCGATACGCGCCTCCTCTCAACCTCCATGCCGACGACCGCATCCACAAATACGAGTCCAACTGTTGCTCCATCATCTCCAAGATCGAGATACGCTCCGACCACCTTGGCCCGGTCCGCCGCTTCTACTTCAATGACATTGGCCTTGAAGATACCCGCAGGCACACCGAGGATCCCGCCGGCCGCCGCTTAGATTGAGAGCTGGTTCCGTTCTCAAGCCCTCGACAACCTTGATGATCTTGAACTCAAATTCGCGCTCTTGGAGGATACCCTCAGATGCGCTTCCGCCCGCTGCCACCATCATGCATGTTCCTATGCTGCGGATCAAACCTCGTCGTGGCGAGATTGGCCTTCTGCGACTTCCCAACTGAGATGGCTCCTTGGCCGAGTTTTTCCATCCTAAGGCAAAGTGTGTCTACAACCTAATTAATGTAGCATATTGCATGTTATCACACATAAGTTATTTTCCACTACGAAGGTAGTAACTTAGACTAGTAACACTAGTAAGTTGGACGTGCTATGCACGTTAAAACAAAGTTTCTTATGAGTAATGAATTTATAAGACTCGTTTTTATCTATATTGATTATTTGAGAAAGTTTTGACCATTTTTTCAGCATATCATTCTATCTTGGTAAGTTATGGAGTATTGGAGATGTTCGGTGTAAAGTGCCGCATGCATAATCCAGAAGTAACTCTACCCTTTTACCATTGTGTGCCTTGTGGGTTGTGTTCCAATGCTTTCCGAGCTAACCCAAGAATTAATCCTTTTAGTTATTTCAGCTTGTGGCAGCAAGCACTATGGGACTCAGCCCCATAAAAAATGATTTGAAACATTTACTACCACATGACACTGTAGCCTCCCATGTGACTGAATCTAGTAGTTTCCAGTTTCTACCGTTTGTCGCATGCACATAGGGCTCACTGCAAACGACAGCTGTTGGATGGAGTAAATGAACGGCTGAAATTGCAGGGATTCGCTCATGTCTTGTCCGTATGATTCATTCAATCAATGGCCAGAAATTCTTAGACTAAGCGGGAACACTGTAGATGTGGAGCTAGTTCAAAAACTGTCATACTATATAGTGGTATAGATATAGATATGCATGTTACTAGTCTAAGTTACTCCCTACTATGACCAGTCTAAAGCATCTTACCCTACGTCGTGTTTCTATATCCGAGGATGTCTTTCTTAGGGTGCTCTTTGCCTGCCATGTCTTGGAGTCACTATACCTACATATAATTTGTGATGTGGGTTTCCTACGAATCAGCTCACCAAGTCTCAGGATCGGCACTTTTTTCGGGAAGAATGAAGAATTTGTCGTCGAGGATACCCCTTGTCTTGAAAGGCTGCTACTATGTAGTCCTGCTTATAAAGGTAAACCTACCCAGATAATTAGGGCACCAAACTGGAGATACTGGGCCCTTTGTCACTCTTCGACACTAGAATCGAGATTAAAAGCATAATCTTTCATGTAATTCTTACTAGTAACTCCTGCTTTTGGCATCCATAAATATTTTATTTTATGTTCGTGTTTGCCTTTTCTTGTGGGGATTGATCCCAACCAGCTTCATATTGAAATAATTAGCAGTTTTTGCATTAATTTAATCCAAGTATAAATCATTCTGTCATGAAAATTATTCTGTCATGAAAATCATTCTGTCATGAAAATCATTCTGGTCATAGTGGGGAGTAACTTAGAGTAGTAACATGCATATGTTACTAGTCTAAGTTACTACCTCCATAGTGCAAAATAACATAGATGTGGTATCATGCAAAGTCTCATTTATTGCAATGTAGCCTTATTTTGTCTTGAAATTTGTGATGTTATGGTAACTTAGCTAGTTACCAAAAACCTCTCTCTCATCATTTAATTGCATGCCATGTCATCTAAATGCTTAGTTGTCAATACATGTAGGACTATGTTACTACCCAAGTTACTCCCACTATGACTAGCCTTAGGGCATCCAAACTGGAGATAGTGTGCCCTTTGTCACTCTTCGACACTAGAATCGAGATTAAAATCATAATATTTTAGGTAATTCTTACTACTACCTCCGTCATGGTTTGGAGGGCGTCTTACAAAAGCCATACGTTTCCAAAACTCCTCTCCTCCTAGGCGCGTTAGACTTACAAAATTAATGCTCCATTTTCCATTCCCACTTCCTACTCCATGCAGTCAAGGAATTAATTCTTGCATGCAACTTCACCAATGCATGCGCCTAAACTCCTCGTTTCTATTGAGTAATTACATTTAATAGGGCGCCGAATAAGACGCATGTTTTGGCAGAAATCTGGCCCCAATCAGCGTCCACCTAGATTCCAACAATCTCTCTGAAACGCCCTCCAACCCGTGAAGGAGGGAGTAGTAACTCATGCTTTTGGCATCATAAATATTTTATTTTATGTCTATGTTTGTTTTTTCTTGTAAGGCCTTTCACAATGGGTGGTTCTTAGCGGTGTATCCTAGGCACTTTGTCTACGTGGCACTATAGTTAATGAGGAATGAGATTGAAGTTGTATCTTAGCTAAGAAACAACTTTTGCACAAAACCATACGAAAAAACATGGTTAGGACAATCAAATGCATGCATGTCATCTAAATCATTAAATGTAGAAACACCACTTAAGAAATAACACATTGGAGAAATTGTCTCTTAACAATTTATGTCATCTAAACCCCATTGTGAAAGGCCTAAGGAATTGATCCCAACCAGCTTCAGCCATTCAATATGTACCGTGAAGGTATTGGCTCTCGGTTATCCTGTCCCTTATTTGAGTGTTGTTCTCGATGTCCTTAGGTGCTTTCCCTGCATGGAAAAGCATTACATCATTGTGAGTACTCATATTTGCTTGCTTTTAGTTGTCCAAATGAATATTTGATTCTCACAATTACTTTAACATGTGTATCTTCTTTCCTTGTATAGTTGGACAAATTCTTAAAGACAAAGACAAAATGTGGGCGGTGCAATTATACAACAGATCCAGTCAGATGCTTGGAGACCCATCTCAAAATACTTGTGTTCAATGATTACGAGGGTGGAGAGCAAGATGTTGGTGTTGCCATGTTCTTTCTTTTGAATGCCAAAGTGCTAAAGAGCATCATTTTTTTAGTCAAGGGGAAGGTCGACAAGTTATGGGTGGCTAATCAATATAGACAACTTAAAGTGGACACTAGAGCCTCCGGAGACCTTCATTTCGCATTTCAAAGTGGTTCGGAGTACAACAACTTGAATACCCATGCCTTATCTGTTGGTTATCCATTCAAGTTCTATAATAGATTATATTGGGACGACATGGGTGAAATTCAGAGTTGCTAGCACTAGATCATATGCCATGGCCAGATCCATATACGAAATGCATGCATCACGAGATCTAACAACATGGAACTAATGTAGACATGATACGTGAGAGGAACGATCGATACATGAAGAATGGACATAATTATATGAAGATGATCATCAAACAACACTGGAGCCCGTGCAGCGGTTTATGCTGCCGCCTCCTCAGCCACAGCTATCGCTGCTCCCTCGATGTTCTTCGTGTCACCGAGGCCGCATGCCACCGTCGTAGCCACTCCTTCCTCGATGCTGCCATTGGAAATGCCGCCCGCTTTCTCAACCATATCCGCACTAGCAAGCACCGTGAACTTGTTCGTGGCAGCCGACAACCCCTTGGCATGACGCTCCACCGCGAGCTCCACATTCTCCCCGTTGGGTTTGAGGGGCCTGGATCCCCCTGGCAGCCAAGGCGAATGCTTGCTCCCCAATACCCCTCGTCTTGATCTTGCGAGGCTTCGTGGGAGTCGCCATGGTGGGGAGGTGGCTTGGGGATCTGTGATTTGCCGAGGAGGTTTTGGGGCTATGAGCGCGAATCGGTAAAGAAATGGTGGGAAGGTAAATGCGTCCCTACGCTGTGTTGGGGGTCATTTTATACGCTGCCGGAGGGATGGTTGGTGCGGAGACGTAGATTCCAGAAAATTCAAAACACTAACGGTGTTGTCCAGCATGTGGCTAACTTACTTGAGAGCCAAGTTTCATTCACACATACACAACTCACGGCTCGACATGCTCTCTGTCAATCTTAGCGGTACCAAGCTCTCAGTTATTCTTTGACTTGTTGTTGCTTGAAGAAGAAACGGCGTGAAGGAATTGTGAAGCCCATGATCTTACGGGCCCATAGAATCACCTTCCCTTTTCTTTACCCCACCCTGATCACTAGAATCATACATCGCTCGCTCTGTAGTTCCCTTGGAAAGCTGGTGGGACCGTGTAACTCCCCCCATGGACCATCTATATTTTAATAAAATCTATGACGACCTTGTATATGATTGACCCAACTCAATTTAGATTGAATTATTCTTGTAGATTTATAATAAACATTTTTACCTTTTCTCTTACTTATGATTTATCTAAACATATGACCACATATGTGCTCTCTAAGGAGAACTGTAAGAAAAGCCAGAGAATATAAATTAGAACCTGCATTCATATTTATGATGGCTTTTACATGAAAGGTGGGGTTGTACATCCACTCTTACACTAACCATGTGTCATGTTTATGCGTACTTTATGATACCATTTACTATAATATTTATTACGTTTGCGTATTATAATAAATAACATGAAACTTTGCTACATACTAAATACTGAAAAAGAATGCTCGTTATTACATTGTTCTCTCCTCACTATCTGTCACGGTACAAAATAATGTGCTAATGTGAGATAAAATAAGGGGGAGGGGCGAATTGGGTTTGTTTTGAGAATTTTAGTCTAGGACATCTCTAAACTTATGATAAGTAGAAAAGAACATGCCAATATATTGTGATATGGTTTGTGGATGTGACGTTCTGCAAATTTTAGTATCTTTATCTAATGGAGAGTACTAGAGCGCACAAGTATAATAAATATCTTAATACATTTTTCTCCAATAAGATTGTTTAGTCTAAATTTGTTTTTGCGAAATTCCACCAATCTATTAATAATCATCAACAACAGTACAAAGAGACCTAAAAGTAATAAAAATTACAAATAGATCATTGGACCACCTAGCGATGACTACAAACAACGACGCCGTCCTTGCCCCTCCATCATTGGAGCCGGACAAATCTTGTCGTAGTAGAGCTTGTTTAGTTTAAAGTTTGACTAAACAGAGAATTTAAACTATATGAAAATATCAAATTGTGAATTTTAAACAATGACACATCGAACCTGAAGTCTCTTGATTTATTATCAATAGGGAATTGATTACCGGTTTAAAAAATGAGAACATTTTGATGTGACAAATCACTCACAAGTTTCGTTACAGAGACCAAAGGAAACAAACCTTTTGAGGCAGACGACATTATAATTGCTTGTTTTATTTATAAAGTGGAGTTTTGGAGGAAGACAATAGTACTTTATCAAGTTACTCTAGAATGGAGAAGCATGTTTATTGTACCAGGTGTAAGACACTTCGGGTTTTATTGCACTAATAATAATGAATATATGGGCCAAAATAAACAATAAATTTACATACACATCTCTACCACACCTGCAGATCTCAAGAAATATACTCTCTCCATTCTAGAATATCAGGCAAATCACGGGTTTGTAGACATTCCGAATAATTAGGCTAATATATGCATTGATTACCCCGATTGACTCCCTCTAATTACTCCCACTCATCCCTCTTCCTCACCCTTTTCGTTTCCTTGTGTGAAAATGTTTGGTTTTGATAAGTGCATGCACTGGACATGGGTCATGCATGCAGAGAAGTATTTATTAACGAATACATTAATGCAATTTTTGTTTCTCTCATTTTTCAAACACAATAAGCAACCACCTTGGTCCGAGAGTTCTGCTAAATTAGCCCTACAATCCGGAATAGAGAGAGTAGATCAACAGACATGCATGGGGATGTACGTGACCTCGGTAATCCTCCCACACACACATAAGGCTGCCCCTAGTGGCTGTACCAAAAGGTGTATCATGTATGCCACCTTGGCAAAATGATGATGTATCATAACAATTAATGAAGAGAGGGGTGCTAGTGGTAGTATCATAAGGCTTGTCATAGTGGGAGTACTCCCTCCGTTTGGGATTATAAGTTCCGTGCGAATAACTAGGTTACCAATTTGAATAACAAAATATAAATAGTATAGCATAAAAATTATACCATTAGAAGCTTTATAGATTATATGATTTAATGATATAACTTTTGTGATATATAAGTTATATTTTTTTGGTCAAATTAACAACCTAGGTATACGCGTAGGACCTATAATCCCGAACAGAGGGAGTACATACTACTAGTATCATATGCATGATAATAGTGTATGATACAACCTCTATAATGCATAGTACTTCCTCCGTTTGGGATTATAGGTCACGCACGGTTAACTAGGTTGCCAATTTGACCAACAAAATATAAATAGAATAGCATAAAAATTATACCATTAGAAACTTTAGATGCTATATTTTCTAATGGTATAATTTTTATGCTATATAACTTATATTTTATTAGTCAAATTAACGATCTAGGTATACACGTAGGACTTATAATCCCAAAACAGAGAGAGTATCATGCAGTAGTATCATACAGTAGTATCATAGTATCATACTATTTATTGTTTTGTAGAATCCCAATAAAAATTTATGTACAAGATTTGTTTGCTATTCACTTTTATAGGTATACGTGCTATGATACCGTATCATAACATGATACCACTTGCACCTCTCTCTTTATTAATTACATTGCCACATCATCTTTTTTATGACATAGATTGCATGATATCATCTATGATACTCTCACTACGGTCCGCCTAATATGATACAGTATCATAACATATACAAAAAGAAAATTTAATGTTAAATACTTCTTGTATATCAAATTGCATTAAGATTTTACAAATAATTTGATGTCATAAGACTATAATACAACTAGACGATACTAAGCACTATATTGTATCATATACTAGTATTATCAGGCCCGGCCCTGGGGCAGGGCTGACGGGACAGCCGCCCCGGGCCCGAGAAAACCAGGGGCCCAGATATGGCGATATGTACACTGTTCTACACAGCCTGGCCAACACAGGGAAAAAATTGAGCAGGCCTAGGCCGATGCGGTAATGTGATGGAGAGCACGAACGTATGGGCCACGACCATAGGGAGGGTTGACTAGTTGGATAGATTGCATTCGGTAAAAAAAAGTTGGGTAAACTGCGCCGCGCTTGCGCACACAGGCAGCAGAAGCTCACATTCGCCGGTTTGGCTATTTCTGCGACGAACTCCTGATGTCACACGACTCAGCCAAAGATCCCGCTGGTCCTCCCCGTTTCTTTTGCTTTCTGAATCAAGTAATGTATAATGTGTACATCGAGCTTAGCGTCTAGAAAAAGAGAAGCATTTAATAGATACTAGCTGAATGCCCGTGTGTTGCTACGGATAAATTTTATTTGTCTCACGGATGGATCCAAGATCCATGATGGTAGTTTCTCTTTTCTTATTCTCGGCATTGAGCAATCAAGCATATACAAAAACTTGGTTTAGATATCATGATACGAGGAGTTGATTCACTCAAAATCCAGAAACCTACCTTAAAAAAACTTCTAGATTTTATTCTACAATCAGATATCATGAGAGTTCGTGTAACAAAATAATCATACATGTGCTTATGTGAATAATAGAATAACATAATTGCATATAAAAGGCATAGAAATCTGGACTATCTTTTTTCTAGTATTGATATGCACATGGAATATTTTACGCTTATGCTCGGTGCACCTAGTACTGATTAGTCTTATAAGTAGAACTGAGCGTGCTTACAAGCACAAATACTCTGAAAGACATGATGCCATTTCAGTTGCTAAATCATCTCATGTAATGGAGGAAAACATTGATAACAGGTTTACCAATTATAACATACTCCCTCCATCTAGGAATACCTAACTTGAGTTTGTATAGATTCGAATGTATGTATATACTAAAATACGTTTAGATACATTTGAATTTAGACAAACTCACGTCAGGTGTTTCTGAACGGAGTGAGTACAATTTAAGATTTCCCTGAAATAACCACGCTTTCTTTCACATTTTTTTTCTTCTAACAACTACACTCATATCGACACTCTATTATCATCACAATAATGCTTGACTGGTTCACCATCCTTGGATAACTCCTGGATCAGTTATCACTTGCTGGGATAATTTGTTTGCAAAAGGTATGTTGTACATATCAACAACATGCCCTGTGTCCCAGTAGCACTGGCTATTCGTGAACAGTCTTTAGATATCTGTTCTTGAGGGGATCCACCCCCTTTGTTCTACGACTCGTTGGTAGAAAAATGACAAGATTTCTGAAAAATTGGAAACTGAAAAATAGAGGTAGAGATGCATTGTCATTTGTTAAATACCAATATCTCTTATGCAACCTCCATAACTTCTGACTCCCACCAGCTCTGCTCGTCACCTGACAGTCGTCCTATTTTTTGTATGTCACTATTATTAGACAGTCAAATGAATCAGCTTATTGTTTGCAAGAAATATAAATTAAATCATGAAATCCTAGTTACTAAATATTTCCATGTACCAAAGCGTTGCTACGGGATCATAGTACGTATGATCATCATTTGGATTACGACCAGCATCTAGTACACATGATAAAGTCGTACCAAATCTAACGAAGTTTAATTTATTTAAAAAATGTACATACTGGCATTTAGTATTTTCAAGAACCAGTAGTCTGACATAGCAACTGGCCCATTCCACAATCTGCAAACTCCTAGCTATCTAGCTGCACCGAGCAATGCCACAAATTTTGCACCGTGAACTTCCACAAATCCGCACCTAACAACGCCACAGATTAACCAGACAACTTTGTTGACAAAAATCACCTAGCAGGGCGCAAAATTATCCAATCCATTACGTGTCCCTGAAATATATTTGTCGCTGGAGAGAAAAAAGTTATGTCGTGGAGATGTCATCGTGATTAATCCTCATCTCTTCCAGATTCTCACCATGTACGTACTCTCCGCCTCCTCCCTCCACGCTCACTCATCCTCTTCGTTCGGTGCCCTTTGACCATGACAATAGGTGTTGGTCACATTGTGTGGATGGGCCCTCATCAAGCGGACGAGCGAGCAAAGAATTATCGGTAGCAAACATATTCATGTACATCAACCACACGGCCGGTATACATGCAGTAGTATGCGCCCACACCATGACATGAAGCATGAGCGAAAACCTTGATCCGAGCATGAGTTTGCTGAGCTAAGTCTTCGATCTTGTGTTAGCCGATTTTTTCTTCAATGTTCATGTCTTATGTTTCATATGTGATCTTAAATAATTAACCACCAATGAACGAGGAGATACGATTCAGCGATTTTTAATCTGGTGTCATCTACATACACATGTAGTCAGCCGCACAGCAAACGACTTGTACAAACACTGAACCGGTCACACTATCTCACCATCAAGCCACCAACAGCGGGAATGCAGACACAGGTCAGAGGATCACGACTGAACTTATCAGGTGTATGGAAATTGAATCTAATTACATATTTAATATGCAACTATGCATCACTCTCCCTTTTCAGACATAAACACCTCCATTAGCTTCATAATTAGCACCATCTATATTCCAAAAGTCATACGCGGCAGGTGTTTGACTACTCAAGAACTGTTTGTGATGTTAGTTTTCATGTACGCACATCTGAAATCCCTATTTGTACCTGCAATTTAAAAAAAATCCAATTTGTAGACCGATATTTTCATACGAAAAATCGATTATTGCCATCGATTCATGCATCCACACCGCAAGATGTCATAGCTGGACGGCTAGCTTTTTCCTTTTTTTTGTTCAACAGCTAGACGGCTATCTGATATATAGCCTAGATGACTAATGGAACCAGACACATATAGTGTGTAGCTGCAGAGAAGAAAAGGAGTGTCCACGTTGATGTAGATGGCAACCAGGGATAGAACAGCAGCACGTCCCTGGCAAGAGCAGCGGAAGAAAACCATCGCTGGTCCAGAGGACTCGTTCCTTCCAATCTAGCCACCATGATAAGAAAATAGTGGGGAAAGGATAGGCCATCAGGATCCGAGCACAGCATCACCACAGGTCAGACTCCACACTGCAAAATCGAGTCCATGTCCGCCACCCATCGTCGACTCTCCAGCCACCACACGACGGCCAGACCAAGCAGAAAAAGGGATCGGAAACGAAGATACGGGCCCTCCTTTCCTATGGCAGCGAGGAAAAAAATCCTATCCCCCGCCGATTCGATCGAAATCGGTCGGATCCATTTTTCCAAGAACATGATTTGGCCATGGTAGCTCCGCTCGTAGGTCATCGTTGATGCCGTCCTACGGCCAGATCCCGTCAGTCGCCACCGCTAAGAGGAGTAGCAGGGGCGGAGGGGCGGGGACGGCCCTCGCGTTCTCCGTCAATCGCCGGATGGCCTATCACCGGGGAGAGGAGGGGACGGAGGGGCGGCCTCGCCGTCCACCTTGGCCGACACCTCCCATCCGTTCGGCGCTCGAGGGAGACGTCGCGTGGGGACGGGGATTTTTTTCTTATCCACGGAACCGTTCAGTTTCGTGGGTGGCAACGGTGGGCAATTTCACTGAACTGGCAGGGGCAAAGTTGTCCAATAAAATTCGGACGGAAAACAGGCATATGAACCTACCTCTAGATAAATTAGTTAATACTAATCATATTACAAATTTCACATACACACCACATGATTACAAATTTTATACTTGCTGCAACCAGAATTAGTTAATACTAATCATGTCTAGATACAGTCAAATCTAGAAAAATCTAAATCAACTAATTTGGATCAAAGGGAGTACTGTATATTTAAGGTTATGAACTCAAATTCTTTAGCCATTGGATCTTGACACTATTGTTATATTTTTTCAGTTACACTTATTGTTTTTTCAGTTTTACACGCTGGTTCTAACTGATTATTGTCATTTTAAATTGAAAATTTTAAGTTGCACATTGGTTGCAATTGAATATATTTTGGCTTTACTATAGTTGCAACCGAAATTTTCTTTCTAACGTGAGCGACATCGTTCGAATGAGAATGATTCTAATTCCCATTCTAAGTGAGCGCCATGAGATCCGTTGTATTAAGGGGCCCCAAATTCTAAATTCGCCCCGGGCCTTCAAAATATCAGGACCAGCCCTGAGTATTATATGCATGATATTAGTAATATGATACTCCCACTATGACCAACCTAACCCAAAGAGTTGGAGAAAAGAAAATTCCTTTAAAGCTTGAGCTTGAAGGTGCAGCTGTTTACTTTCTTCATACTGGATTATTGGGCTAAATTAGCAAAACGCTAGAACCAAGGCAATTTCTGGTTGGTGATGAAAAAGAGAATGGTTGGTCTAGTCTGGATGGACGCAGTAATTAATACTGGAATTCCAATGTTCCCACGCTGGGAGTTGATAATCACGCTCCATGCAACTAAAACGGACACGTATTCAAAGTGTTTACACAAGGAAACTGAATAGAGAGAAAATCACGGAAAGATTAGGAGATTTTTTTAGGAGGAAAGGTCCCATGCAAAGAGTTAATTGGGGTGATTAACACAATTTAGTCTAGTAATTCGGTATCTTCTAAAAAACGTTTTAAGTCCAATAATCCGGTATGGAGGGAGTAGAACGAATGCGGAGCTGCGTCCCGGCCTGGAGGCTATCCACGACGATGTCACATCGTGCCTTTCCCGTCATCTTCCACAGCTTGAGCACGCCGAACTTGATCCTGATCGGCACACACGCGGTGACGAAACCCGGCCTGCTGCTTCTGGGCCAGCTGCGCGGCAACGGTGCTGTCGATCCTCGTCTCCCCCTGCAGCATGTTGAGCGGGCTCACGGTGGTGCGGTGTCCATGGTAGAGCGTCGGGAACATGCCGCTGAGGAGCTCCGTGCGGTCGAAGGACGATGTGATCTCGCCGCCGTCGTAGTACACCCCGATGCACCGGTTTGGTCTGAGTTCGCTGGATGAATTTTGGTACAATTCGGTAAATTTTGGCCTCCTAGAAGCATGGCTCAGGAAATTTTCGGCCTATGGAGCCGAAAATAGGCTCGGGAGACGTCCGTCTACCCACGGTTCGCTTTTTCTTCTTTTTTCTTTTCTGGTCAGCGGTACGTGCACGTAAATAAACTGGCTGTGTGCATCGTTTCGATGCATAGACCGGGGCTTTGTTCCCCTTTTCGAAGAAAAAAAAAAAACGTGCACGCATGCTACACTAACCCAACTTGGACCGCCAATGGGCAACGAGACGTCTCTCAAAAAAAACCCACTCGTAAAATATCCAAGCCTGCATCGCCAATAAAAACGAGGCGTCTCCAGCCCCGCGACGCGATGAAAAGTAGACACATTTGTGAAGGTAAACCGTACTGTAATCAATTGTACTGGTAATGGAATGGAAAATTTTCAAAACTGTTTGGTTCCTATGGGTAACGGAAAGGGACAGGGATGCAGTCATACATCACAGCTCCTTCTCCCCCTATGCTGCCATATCTTTGTATCATGAACACCATGGAATCCATGAAAAAAAAAGAATCCAACCAAAGATCGGGATGGAATGCTTCAATTCAGTCCTTGTGTGTCGCCGCCTCTCCACGGGTCGCCGCTGGAGAAGGAGGGGAGGTCCAGGGATGGGTCGCGGCCCTGTACCACTCCGGGCGGCAGCACAGGCAGATCGGTGGTCGGGACTCGCAGAGGAGACGAGGTGATCCAGGCTGGAGGGATGGCTCGGTTACACGATTTGTTACCGGAGTGTAGCGAACGGTATCGATTTTGTATAGCGATGGGATATGTTTACAGGCACCTGATTACGGTAAAGTTGAACCAAACGTATTTTAATGGTATCTATTACCGACGTAATCAAGTTACATTACACGAACGTGAACCAATGACGTTCGTAGAGTACTGCCGATTCACGTGCATCGATCATCAACCCTAGAAAAGTATTCCCACCGCTGCGGCGCGTAGGATTCAGCGATCTCCGCCGGCTCTTCCGTCAACGGTCACACCACTGCGCTAGCTGTACGCGCACAGGACATGGAGAATGAGGCGGTGGTGGCCAAGAGGCGCGCGTTTGGCGATGGAACCGCCGGGCGCAGGCCACGAAAGCAGAGCCACCATGACGAGGTCAATCTCATCAGCTTACTTCTCAACGATGTCCTCGGCAGCATCATCTCCCTTCTACCCACCAAATACAGCACCCGCACGCAGGCCATCGCTCGCAGATGGCGTCCCCTCTGGCGATACGCGCCTCTCAATCTCCACGTCAACGACCGCCTCCACAAAGACGAGTCCAACTGTTGCTCCATCATCTCTAAGATCTATACTCTCCGACCACCTTGGCCCGGTCCGCCGCTTCTACTTCAATGAAATTGGCCTTAAAGATACCCGCAGGCACACCGAGCCCTCGACAACTTTCAGGATCTTCAACTCACATTCGCGCTCTTGGAGGATAACCCCTAGATGCGCTTCTGCCCGCTGCCACCATGCATGTTCCAATGCTGCGGATCAACCCTCGTCGTGGCCAGATTCGCCTTCTGCGACTTCCCAACAGAGATGGCTCCTTGGCCGAGTTTTCCCATCCTAAAGCATCTTACCCGACGGTGTGTTTCTATATCCGAGGATGTCTTCCTTAGGGTGCTCTCTGCCTGCCATGTCTTGGAGTCACTATACCTACATATAATTCGTGATGTGGGTTGCCTACGAATCAGCTCACCAAGTCTCAGGATCTTGGGTATCGACACTTCTTTCGGGGAGAATTAAGAATATGTAGTCGAGGATACCCCTTGTCTTGAAAGGCTGCTACCATGTAGTCCTGCTTAGGCTGGTCATAGTGGAGAGTAACTTAGACTAGTAACACTCCCTCCGTCACGGTTTGGAGGACGTTTTAGAGAGATTGTTGGAACCTAGGTAGGCGCTGATTGGGGCCAGATTTGTGCCAAAAACATGCGCCCATTAATTATTCGGCGTCCTATTAAACGTAATTACTCAATGGAAACGAGAAGTTTAGGTGCATGCATTGGTGGAGTTGCATGCAAGAATTAATTCCTTGACTGCATAGAGTAGAAAGTGGGGAGAAAAAATGGAGCATTAATTCTGTAATTAAGTCTAACGCGCCTAAAAGGAGAGGAGTTTTGAAAACGCATGGCTTTTTATAAGACGCCCTCTAAACCGTGACGGAGGGAGTAGTCTAAGTTACTGCCTACATAGTGGCAACTAACTTAGATGTGGTAACATGCAATGTCACATTAATTAGATTATAAACACACTTTGCATTGGTACGTGTGATGTTACAGTAACATAGCTAGTTACTCAATTTATCTATCTCTCTCTTCATTAAATCATTGCCACATAAGCAAAAATATTGACTTCGACTCTTAGTTACTAGTGAAGTTACCCCCACTATGACCAGCCTTATAAAGGTAAACCTATCCGGATAATTAGGGCACCCAAACTGGAGATACTAGGCCCTTTGTCACTCTTTGACACTAGAATCGAGATTAAAAGCATAATCTTTCATGTAATTCTTACTAGTAGCTCCTGCTTTTGGCATCCATAAATATTTTATTTTATGTTGGTGTTTGCCTTTTCTTGTAGGGATTGATCCCAACCAGCTTCATGTTGAAATAATTAATAGTTTTTGCATTAATTTAATCCAAGTATAAACCATGACAGAACAATTTTCAAGATTAACTAGCATACGCATAGTAGACATGCACCATACAAACAAGTGAAAACCTAGCACATCTACACATACTGCTATACTAGTAAAATAGGAGGACAAAGAACACGTACGAGTTCGTCGATGGTATGACCAACGACGCAATAGAAGTGGATCCGCCTCCGGCGGCAGCAGCAAGCTTGACAGATTTGTCAGACATGGCGATGGAGTCGAGAAAGACGGATGTAGAGGAACTTGAGCAGTCCTCTCCTAGACGGCCGTGCACGCAGCCGGCGGGATGGAGTAGAAGAGGGCAGCACAGAGAGGTGGAACAGCGATGCGCAGGTAGACAGATGCAATATGATTGCCGGTGACGGCTAATTTTTCCAACAGCAAAACAAAGCTCGGCTCAGCGAGATTCCCTCAACCCGTAACCCACAACGCGCGCGAGGCGAGGCGAGGCGGGCGGCGTCGGAGGAGTGCGCGAGGGCTTCTCTTCTTCTCACACTTTACTGAGTGGTGCAACACTCTACTATATAAGGTGGTCCAACTCCCCTTCCACTAGCAACGTGGGACTAAACTTTGGCTCCACTAGCACACACATGAGCTGCCATAATCATGGGCCAAAGAGAATTTCAGAATTTGTATTTGTTATGGACCAAAAGCCCAACATCAAATATGCCTCAAATTCCAACACTTCAACCATTCAATGTGTACCGTGAAAGTATTGGCTCTCGGTTATTATGTCCCTTATTTGAATGTTGTTCTCAAAGTCCTTAGGTGATTTCCCTTCTTGGGAAAAGCTTTACATCATTGTGAGTACTCATATTTTCTTGCTTTTTAGTTGTTAAAATGAGTATTTGATACTCACATAATATAGTCTAGCTACCAATTACTATAACATGTGTCTCTTCTTTCCTTGTATAGAGGGACAAATTCTTAAAGACAAAGATGAAAAGTGTGGGGTGCAATGATACAACAGATCCAGTCAAATGCTTGGAGACCCATCTCAAAATACTTGTGTTCAAGGATTACGAGGGTGGAGAGCAAGATGTTGGTGTTGCCAAGTTCTTTCTTTCGAATGCCAAAGTGCTAAAGAGCATCGTCTTTTTAGTCAAGGGGAAGGTCGACAAGTTATGGGTGGCTGATCAATACAGACTGTTTAAAGTGGACACTAGAGCCTCCGGAGACCATCATTTCGCATTTCAAAGTGGTTCGGAGTACAACAACTTGAATACCAGTGACTTATCTATTGGTGATACATTCAAGTTCTATAATAGATTATATTGGGACGACATGACTGAAATTCAGAGTTGCTAGAACTAGATCATATGCCATGGCCAGATCCATATTCAAAATGCAGCACGAGATCTAAGAACATGGAACTAATGTAGACATGATACGGGAGATGAACGGTTTAGGCTGCCGCAGCTGTCGCCGCTCCCTCGATGTTCTCCACATCACGTCGCATCCACCCTTTCCTCGAGCTGCCATTGGCAAAGCCACCTGCTTCCTCCCCCATCACCGCTCTGGCGAGCAACGCGGACTTGTTCGTGGAAGCCGACAGCCCCTTGGCATGAGGCTCCACCACGAGCGCCACATTCTCCCCGGTGGGCTGGAGGACGAGCTTTACTTGGCGAGGGGCCTAGATCCCCCGGCGGCCAAGGCGAACGCTTGCTGGAGTCTCGTAGATTTATAATAAACATTTTTACCTTTTGTCTTATTCATGATTTATCTAAACATATGTCCACATATGTTCTCTCGAAGGAGAACTGTAAGAAAAGACATAGAATATAAATTAGAACCTACATTCATATTTATGATGCCTTTTACATGAAAGGTGGGGTTGTACATCCACTCTTACACTAACCATATGGCATGTTTGTGCGTACTTTATGATACCATTAACTAGTATATTTATTACGTTTGCATATTATAGTAAATAACATGAAACTTTGCTGCGTACTAAATACTGAAAAAGAATGCTCATTAGTTCTCTCCTCACTATATGTCACCGTCCAAGGGGAGAATTGGGTTTGTTTTGAGATTTTTTAGTCTAGGACATCTCTAAACTTATGATAAGTAGAAAAGAACATGACAAGATATAGTAATATGATTTGTGGATGTGCGTTGTGCAAATTTTAGTATCTTTATCTAATGGAGAGTACTAGAGCGCATAAGTCTAATAAATATCTTAATACATTTTTTCCAATAATATTGTTTAGTTTAAAGTTTTTTTTTGATATTCCACCAATCTATTAATAATCATCAATAATAGTATAAAAAGACCCAAAAGGAATAAAAATTACCAATAGGTCACTGGACCACCTAGCGACAACTACAAACACTAGCGCGAGCGGAAGGCGCGCCGCCGTCCTCGCCCCTCCATCACCGGAGCCGGGCAAAGCTTATCATAGTAGAACTTGTTTAGTTTAATGTGAGACTAAACAGAGAATTTAAACTGTACGAAAATATCAAATTGTGAATTTTAAACTATGACACATCAAACCTGAATTCTCTTGATTTATTAGCAACAGGGAATTGATTACCGGTTTAAAAAATGAGAACATTTTGATGTGATAAATCACTCACAAGTTTCATGACAGAGACCAAAGGAAACAAACCTTTTGAGGCGGATGACATTATGATTTCTTTTTGCGGAATTACTTGCATTACTCAAGATATCACATTACAAGGGGTATTGCACATGTCTACTAAACCCCCTGGCCCAGAAGAGAGCCACACAACAGTTCGCTTGCTAGTCCTAGTATAGTTAGCCATAAAATTTTCGCTAGAATTCTGACCCCTACTAATATGAACAACACAAGTTTGTCTAACCTTAAGCAAGGCTTTAATTTCCTCTATAGTAGTCGAGTTGACTGATCTATCAAGTTCCTCCCTTCTTAGTATATTGACTAATTCCAAGCAGTCCGATCCAATCATTAGTGGCAGAGTACACAATTGTAACGCAAGGGATAGTCCTTCCAAAACTGCAGACAACTCTGCTTCCAGAGCATCACAGATGATAATAAAATTACTCCTTCATGATCTCTAACAACAGGACCACACCCTGCATCTCCTTTGTTCCCAAAGGATCCATCAACATTGACCTTACAACAACCAATTTAGGGGGGGGGGGGGTCCACTTCAGGATTGGGTTTTGTTGGCATATAATGTGAGTATGACTTGACATTTCATCTGTATGCAACACGAATTTACCTTTAACTATATGTTGCCCAGGGTGAAATTTTATTTGGATCAGAGAATCAAGATAACTTACAAGAAACCTCTTAGAAGCATCAACTGGCGGTGGGTTCTTAGCATGGATCACCTCATTCCGAACGTGATAGACCCTCCATAGTGTCATCAAAACCATATTAATAGATCTCCTTGGAATTTTCATGAGCAAATTGAGAAGCCACTCAACGCTTGTATTCTCAATAGTTACAATATCAGGAAGTTCCCAATCCTCGGCCATAGTACCCAGAGCTCCTTAGCAAGAGTACACCGTATGAAGGGATGGAAATTATCGTCGACTTCAACTCCACAAATAGGACATTGGTGAGAAACTTCCAGGTTCCTTCTCTGTTTATTACACCAAGTAGGAAGGGAATTTGTTGCAAGCCGCCATGCAAAGGGTTGTACCTTGGGCGGCACATCTGATTTCCAAATGAGGTCCCATATTTTCCTATTCCCGTGTGGACGGAGCTGGAAGAAACATAAGATGGTCTCCAAGATTCCTCCATGGCAAACCAATATGCACTGCGAACAGTAAATGTGCCATGTTTATCCAGAGCCTAGGCGAGCTGATCTGGAGTGAGACGCGATGAAGGTTTGATCTTCAATATCTCATTAACATCTGCCATACATAAGTATTGTTGCAGTAATTCCATCACCCATCTCTCATGTTGATCAATAAGTTTACACACAAAGCACAACCTGCATCTGCCTTTAGGAGTGACCAGTTTAAACGATGTAGGTCTAGGAATCCACCGGTCTCTCCAAATATGTATGTTCTAACCATTTCCGACATGCCAAATCAACCTTTTTTCACGAGATCCAAGCCATAGGAGATAGCTTGCCAAGTAGAGGAAGCATTTCCCATGAAGACAGTTGATGACCCTCAAGTATAGGGGGTGTATCGCGGTACTTTCGATAAATAGGAGTGTCGATCACAACGTGGAGCAGAAGGTGTTGACTAGTGGTATGGAGCAGGAAATCTCTGTAAATACTTAGCAAACGGATTTTTAGTGGTTTTCTGATAAAGCAACAAAACAAAGTGCAAGTAATAAAGACAACGAACAACTGCAGCAAGTGGCCCAATCCTTTCTTAGCAAAGGACAAGCCGGTGGAAATACTTATAAGGACCAAATGTTCTCGAGGACACATGGGAATTCTGTCAAGTGCTTTCGCTTCAAATAGCTGAGTACCCTTCTTTGGTGTTGTAAGTGTTGTGTGGTGAACCTGTGCTAACATACCGACCTTACTTGGACTAATACATACTTGTGATTAAACCCCATGCAAGCATCCGCAACTACAGGAAAGTAATTAAGATCTAAATCTAACCACAACCTTAAACTCTGAGATCCTACACTCCCTTGTGCAAAGGTGTCCTAACGGGGGTTCAGGTTTCTGTCACTCTGGCATCCCCACAATTAGTAGCCAAATACACAATGCATTCCCCTAGGCCCATAAATGGTGAAGTATCATGTAGTCGACGTTCACATGACACCACTAGAAGAATAGCACCACAACTTAAATACTAAACCATTGAATAATAACTCAACACAAATCCACTACTAACAACATGACTTCTCCCATGTCCTCAAGAACTAAACGAACTACTCACGAGACATCATATGGATCAAGATCAAAGATGATATGATAATGGGTAACAATCAGAACATAAACAATAACCCAATGGTTCCACTCACAAACATCAACTATAATAGTAATCAACACCAGGAAAGTTTTCCATAAGAACTATGCAAGTATTCAATACGATTGTTACAGCGGGATGGAGTGATGATGATGGTGCTGGTGGAGATTATGGTGTGGATGATGATGATGATTCTGATGAAGTCTAGCTTGACGATGGTGTTGATGGCGACAATCTCCCCTCTCCGGGAAGGGATTCCCCCGGTAGAAATCTATCTGCCGGAGAGCTCTTTCTCTCTCGGTGTTTTCCGCCCCGCAGAGGCGGCGATAATCTTTCTGTGGTCGCCCCCGAGTTTTAGGGTTTCGAGAGGAAGTTATAGGCGAGAGGGCATAGTCTGAGGTCGGCCAGGTGGGCCACACCTGCCCTAGGCACGGCCTAGGGGGGAACCGTGCCTAGGGGGTGTGGCCCCCTGTTGGCCAGCTACGCCTCTCCTTCTGGCTTCCTTCATCTTCTGGGAAAATATAATTTTCCAATATTTTTCTGGTATTTTTCTGATCTTCACGAAATTGCATCAAAACACCTCTTTTTCCATCAGAATCCTGGCTCCGGCAGTTCATCCTCCAAGAATCATCCAACATACAAAAATAGAGGAAAACACATAAGTAACACCTCATAATAAGACATATATCAATAAATAGAGGCAAATTATGATATAGAATGGTGATGCAAATTGGACGTATCAAATCCCCCCCAAGCTTAGACTTTCGCTAGTCCCCAAGCGAAAACTGAGCTCAGTAAACATGTCCACAGGTTTATAGAGTGAAGTGTCGATAAAAGAATACAGACAAGAAGCATCACACTTACCATTACACAACTCATATAAGAAAACAACTCACCATTATATAACTTAGCTTGCAGCAAGTACAGGAGTCATAATAAAGATGCATAAACATAAATCATAATTGGAATTGGCAAACTTTGTTCTTAGTTAGAGAACACCTAGCAAACAGTTTCTCAAAAATATTTTTGTAGAAGTCTTCAAAACGCTTTGCTCAAAAAAAATTCATAATGAAGGCTTTCAAAGTAACTAGTAATCGTGCACGTGCAACGCACATGTAGTCTTGAGAATTTCTGAGTATGAAAAATGAGATACAAAAAACTCAGCCATGATGATGCGGTTTCTGAGTATGAAAAATCAGATATCAAAGTTTGGACATCAATAATATTGAAGCTAACAGAAAACAATATCATATTCTATAGTCAGTGGAAGTTTCGAGCAACTAAACAGCATGTAAAATTTACAAAATATATAATCATCATTTGTAGTCAGTGATGATAACAAAATATATGGTCACAATACATGGAAACCGGAAAGGGCACATACTAACAAAAATTATCTTGACCTTGATGCCTAGAAAAGAATTCTCGGGAGCGTGGAGTTATTTAAACAATGTGGTTAAAAGTTTGTTTAAAAGTGATTTTAGTTCCTCCTGACATTCCTATAATGCCATATATAAAAAATGCCCTTTCTTATTTTACACTTATGTTAGACGAAATTATAATAACAAATACTATGTCCTATCCTGACATGCATAGTTAACATGGATTGAAATAACATGTCGTGTGTAATATTCATGATGCTTCATGCTTCAAAGAAAGGATATATTTAAACAAATTTTACATCCCAGAAGCGACTATTCTGAGATAATGGAAACTTCTCCATTGCAACAACAAGATCGTCCGCTGCATAAAGTCACAATGGAAGAGTAAACAAACTTCAATCGTAGGTGACAAACTCTTCTCTCACACGCGGGTACCTAGTTTCATTTGGAATTTAGATACTTCACATGCTTTAGCTCCCGTTTCAGGATATGATGGTGGCAAAATGACTGAAATATGTGCAGATGTATAGATTCAGAGGGAATGCCATGGTAGAAATCCTAGTCTAGTACGATTTGTCCAATGAGATTTGAATCACAAATGTGGTTCAATAGATTGATGTCCAAATCTGTCTCCACCACCATTACAAAGGACATCCAATAGTCACCTTAATTTTATACACCAAAGAAATCACGTAAAATCCCTGACCAAGAACCAACTCCAGATGCAGAAAATGTTAACAAGAGCATCGGTACACAACTGAGTCTGAGTAACAACCAGAGAAGAACATGAAGTGGACGGAGCCAGAGGATTTACCTGTCTGGCTGCAGGTCGGATAGCAAGGCGATGGTCGGAGAAGAGACAGAGTGGTGCAGTCTCATGTCCTATTTGAATTGATCTTCAGAGTGGTATAGCTCCTCGTTGCCGCTCTCCCCTACCCCTTCGTCGTCCTGAAATTCCGGCTGAACGTACCCTTGCAGCTGTCACACTTTGCAGATCGTTCTGTTCCGAAAAGCGGTGGCCGGGTGGCGATGTGCCTTGTGGGCGGGGCGCGGCGATTCGAACTAACGGGTCCCTCCATGCGCGTCACATCCTCAACGGCGGCGTGGACGTGTTCCTGCATAACCTGTACCTGGAAGGCGCTCCGATCCTAGTCAGGCCACGACGGCTTGGGCGGGAGAGGAGGGTCATGGCTTGGGCGGCAGGGCGTCCCCGCGTCCGGGCGGGTGCAGGGGACGCGCAGGGCGGTTGCGGGTGCTGGCGGCACGGTGTTCTCGTGTGCGGGCAAATGCAGGGACGCATAGTGAGAGTGGAGTCCTGGAGGGAGACAAGGAAGGAGTCCGCCGAGAAAGGGGCGAGGCAGGGCGATGGCGGCGGCGGTGGCGTGGACGATCGGTGGGATTGTGAGAGTAAAATCATCTCGTGATACGGCACGGCGGATCGGGGCGTTTCCATCAGGAGCGCGGTTTAGAATCAGACGGGTAGGATGGAGGCGGGATTTAAAACTATGTTTAGTCGATCTCAACATTGGGACGACCTTGAACGTTCGATCATCACTATTTGATGGCTGAGATTGATTGTATCCCAACAAGTTGGTGCCTGTAGTAGAGATACTCAATAATAAGAGTATTGTGCAAACAAGGAAGATAAAGAACATGATTGAATAAATCATCATATGAATGGTTGAAACACAACAACTTAAATGCTTGCTGGAGATAGAGAGGAAGTAGGTTTATTGACTCAACTTGGAAATAGGAGAAAGGTCCCTTCATAGAGAGAAGCAGGGATTTCAAATCATAAAGAGCTTTCAAAAGATTATGGTACTTACTAGCTTTGAGCCCTCATTGCCCCTATCATAGACATCTTGAAATGATTAAGGTTAAAGTGAACAAGGATGGAGTATATGCTTGAAAAAATATAAGTTGGCAATCTCATGTCCCTTGAATATGAGGGTCACACCTCATGCTACTCAATTTCAGTTACCGGTAAGTTCTTGTCATTGTAAGTACATGCGTATCATAAAGAATCGTCAACGGGGTACCCTTTGCACATGGTACAGGAGCTATCCCATAACCAAAATGACAAGGCAAGCAGACAATGAGCATCCCAGCGATCTTTTTATTTACTATGTACATAGCTTTTTATTGAGGATGCTTTATAGAATGCTCACTATAGTGATCATGAAAGTTTCCACCATGATTAGGCATGGCTTAGGCTAGCGGCCCATGCATTTCTCTAACATAAAATACATAACTTCATGGACTTACAAGCTCCCATTTTATTTCACACGGTGATATCCATAGACAAAAGAGCATGATGGCTAGCACGGTTGATGTGGAGCCTGCTGGGAACCCCAAGAGCAAGGTGTGAAGCAACACAACAGCATGTCTTCCCTCAGTAAGAAACCGAGGTTATCAAACCAGTAGGAGGAAGAAAACGTCACACAGGTGTTGCTAGCAACGCGGAGACCTGCACAACACAAACTCAAGACTTTGCCCCAACTAACAGTGAGGTTGTCAATCTCACCGGTTACTGTAACAAAGGATTAAATGTATGGTGTGAAAGGTAATGGTTTGCAGCAAGTAAACAAGTAAGAGTGGAAGATGTATCGATGGTAAAGATTGGACCGGGGTTCATAGTTCACTAGAGGTGCTCTCCTTAGGTAAACAACATGGAATGAAGCGTAAAAAAATTACAGCAGGGCAATTGACAGGAACTGAGCAAAGCATAACAATGCAATACTAGTCAGAAAGATCCTATGAGATTCGATTGGGCAATACAACAATATACGTAGACCGCCATCCAACTATATCTATGACTAGAAGTCCACCTTCAGGTTATCATCCGAACCCCCTCCAGTATTAAGTTGCAAGCAACATACAACTTCTTTAAACAAAGTGTGTAAGGTAAACAGTCCACATGTTCCATGAAAAAGAGAACGTTGTTTCTCCCTAGTGGCAACAGAACATCTACAGCCGAAGAGATTTCTGTCACTTTCCTTGGAATCTAGAGGCATGAACTCACTATCGAGCATAAATACCCCTCTTGGAGTCACTAGCAACTACTTGGCCAAGATAGCTACTAACAACGGAGAGCATGCAAGATCACAAACAACACAGACAGACATGATAGAATCATAAAGACAAAACCATTAACCAATCCAACATAATAATCTCAATATCCATCGGATCCTCGCAAACACAACATGCATGCATGATTACAAATAGATTAGATCTTGATCATGAACGGAGCTCACAAGATCTATACATGAAAGCACAAATGAGGGATACAACCATCTAGCTACTACATGGACCCATAGTCCAAGGTGGAACTACTCACGCATCATCGGAGAAGGCCTCGGGATGATCTCCCCCCTCGTCAGTCGGAAGAACTTCACATCCCCCCGATCTAGGGACGACGGTGGCGGCGGCTACAGAAGGTTACGGAATATTGATCGGGTACTTAGGGTTTCTGTATCGGGGGCTTCTTATAGGCGAAGGGGGAGGCCGAGGAGGCGACCAGGGGGGCCACACCCTGCCTTGGCATGGGCCCACCCCTGGCCATGCCTAGGGGGGGTGTGGCCACCCTAGCACGCTTCTCCGTCTCCCCTCTAGACTTCTTGTTCCCCACGGAAAGTTATTGACTTTAGCTTTTGTCCCGTCCAATTCCGAGAATATTGATTTTCTGCCTTTCTGAAACCAAAAACAGAAGAAAACAGGCAACTGGCACTGTGGCAACTTGTTTATAGGTTAGTTCCAGAAAAGATATAAAAACACCACAAAGAAAGACAAAGCAAAGTAGATACTAAACAAGCATGTAACATCAAAAATTATAGATACGTTTCCGACGTATGAAGGTGCACTAGTTCGGCGAAGAGATAGTGAAATACAAGTGGTAACGGTGCCAGAAAAGAGCTTCTAACTTGTTGTTGACGTGGGGTAACGTGTGTGAAACTGAAATAAAGATGGAACCAAGCAAACATGCAACAGATCTAGATGCAAATAGTGTTTGAATGCTTACAAACAAGGCCTAGGGATCACACTTTCACTGGTGAACACTCTCTCATATAAATATCCTCTCTTCATGATACTACTCTAAACTACTCTCCGGTTGGACACTCTAATCCATGGTAGGGCTACAAAAGCACACCTCAAAGTCCGCCTGCCCCATCTAGATAACCCCACACTATCACCGTGAGCGCTAGACGGTTCCAATAAACACCACAATTTCATAAAGACATCCAACTCCAAATATAACTCATGATAAATATATATATATAACCTAGCTTAAGTGCCACACATGGTGTGCACGCTGTCACTTTCACACACATGGATAAAAGCATAGATCTATTAAAGCACAATGAGTATTTATGTAGACTCTAGCCTAAGTGCCACCATGGAGTGAACATTGTCACTTTCAGACACATGGGGAGAGCAGAGATCTATTGAAGCACTTGAGTAAAAGAGTAGATCTACTTGGTTACAAATCTCATGACCACAACAAGATCATGCATAGAGAGAGAGATGAACACAT
Organism: Avena longiglumis; assembly: GCA_030063025.1. Taxonomy (NCBI): domain Eukaryota; kingdom Viridiplantae; phylum Streptophyta; class Magnoliopsida; order Poales; family Poaceae; genus Avena; species Avena longiglumis. The sequence continues at coordinate 1,496,495 of CP125974.1, read as the reverse complement.
AGCTGCCGGTAGATCCCTTAGCCTCGAGGAAGCACTACTCCCTCCTCATCATGGGAATCAGCAACGACGATGGAGATGGTGGTGGATATTGATGGAGATGGCTCCGGGGGCACTTCCCCGTCCCGGCAGGGTGCCGGAACAGAGACTTTTTGTCCCCCGAATCTCCCCTTCGGTGGCGGCGGCGCTGCGGAACTTCTCGTGGATTTCTGGTCGATTATCTAGGGTTTTCTCCCTGGGAGGCTTTTATAGGCAAAGGAGGCAAGGCGAAGAGGCAGCCAGGGGGCCCACACACCCTGTGGGCGCCACCAGGGCTGGCCTGCACCTAGGGGGTGCGGCCACCATGGTGTCCTCCTCCATCTCTGCTTTGTGGTTCCGTGTTGCTCCAGGAAAAATAAGAAGATTGGCTTTTGTCCCGTCCAATTCCGATAATATTTATTTTCTGACTTTTCTGGAACCAAAAATAGAAGAAAACAGCCAACTGGCACAGTGGCATCTTGTCAATAGGTTAGTTCCAAAAAGTGTATAAAAATACCTCAAAGTGTAGACAAAACCTAAGACAAATGATATAAAACAAGCATGGAGCATCAAAAATTATAGATACGTTTACGACATATCAAGCATCCCCAAGCTTAACTCCTGCTCGTCTCGAGTAGGTAAGTGATAAAAATAATAATTTCTGAAGTGACATGCACCATCACAATCAAACCATTTGCAAAGCATTGAAAGCTGGGATCAAAGTACTCTAAACATGAGCATGAAAGATGAAGTTCTAACAATAAGACATAGTGACTATGCTGTAACATGAAAGGGTACAGACAAAGGATCATGAATAACAATGCATTGAAAGAAGTTTTTTTGTTTCACATATAGAAAACATGGCATATTGGCATTCAGCTTGTCCCTCATGGAGTAGCAAATAAATGCATAGGACACCTTCAAAGTTCATAAGAGTGACTAGATACAAATAGTTCAAGAACAAGCAATATCAACAATATGAATCAATCAATAAGTTTTGGGATAATACACATAGAACTAAGAATGACAACTATGCTCTCTTAACTGGTGCCTAAAGATAGAATGTGGAGACTGAATATAATGGTGGAAGAAAGGCCCTTCATAAAGGGAAGAAGGGATTTCAAGTTTCAAAAAGAGCTTCCAAAAATTGTGGTACTTCTTAGCTTTTAGCTCTCATTGCCCCTATCATAAGCATCTTTAAGTGATTAAGGTTAAAGTGAACAAACTATGGAGTATATGCTTGACAAAGTATAAGTTGGCAATCTCATGTCCCTTGAATACGAGGGCCACACCTCATGCTACTCAACTTCAGTCACCTATAAGTTCTTGTCATAGTAAGTACATGCGTATCATAGAGAACCGCCAATGGGGTACCCCTTGCACATGGTACAGGAGCTATCCCATAACCAAAATGACAAGGAAAACAGACAATGAGCATCTCAGCAATCTTTTTATTTGCTATTTGCATAGGTTTTTATTGAGGATGCTTCACAGATTGCTCATTATGGTGATGCTGCAAGTTTCCACCATGATTAGGCATGGCTTAGGCTAGCGGCCTAGGCATTTCTCTAACACAAAATACATAACTCCATGGACTTACAAGCTCCCTTTTTATTTCACACCGGCGACATCCATAGACAAAAGAGCATGATATCAACTGCGTACAAAGTACAAGTACTATGTTGAAAACGTTCCCCGTGATAGCACGATTCTGCTAATTCCAACGTATAAGTGCAAGCATATACAATATAGATGACATAATGGTTCAAGTTTATTAGGGGCAAGGAATATAAAGTGTGCCTTCAAGTTCATGAGAGCTTTAATCACTAAGTTTTCACATAACAAAATACTTTTTAATTGGAAGATAGATGAAAACAAGAATATGCTTGGAATGGTGTAACACACCATGCATAGGAATTTATAGTGGACACTTTGGAATAACTTAGTTTCTTGGGAGTTGGATGCATGAGTAGTGCTTACTCAACAAAAGTGAAGGCTAGCAAAAGGCGGGAGGCATTCGTTGGATGGACTGCACCTTTTTGTGTTGATTGTGGAGTCGAGCGACATGTCGGTCGTTTTGCACGGAGAATGGGGTGCCCCATTGTGCATCACCTCTCAAGCCTCGTGAGCTCTTCTTGCATCTTGAGCAACCGGAGATTCTATTGAAGTATCACATCAGTGGTCGGATCGGGTAAAGCTGCCTTGACGGTAATGACGCCACAGGTCTGGCATCTTAAGTAGTAGTGCAGCGTGGTGCATCTTGCCAGAATCTGCGAATGCCATGCGCCGAGGATGGCGTGGTAATCGTGATGGCCAATCCACCACTAATTCTAGCCGCCGCGCCGGAAGTTTTCGGGCTTGCGAAGATGACGTCGAGCCATATCTTTCCTAGGAGGTATATGCCCTTCCACAGGACTATGCCATGGAACGTTGTGTCAGATTGTTCCAGGCTGCACAGCGGGATCCGCATTGCTGCTAGGGTGCTAGCGAACATCAAGTTGATGCCGCTGCCGCCGTCCATGAAGACGCGGCTCATCTCGAATCCTCCGATCCGCCTCGAGCACCGTGGCAACATGACTGGCGAGCGAGGATATGGAGGTGACCTAAACGATCAAACGTGATGCAGGACTCCGAGCCACTGAGGTACTTAGGGATGGTAGGCGGAGCAGTCACATCCAGGCTAACTTGGCGGGTGATCTTCTTTTGCACCCTGTTTGTTGGGCGCCCCTTCTGGATCATCAGGGCAACCTTTGGATGTGGGCAACCTTTTGGGAGCTTCATTGTCATCCTCCACAGGATCATAAGAGTGTTCTATCGGCATAGTGGGTTCAGGAATTATAGAAAATTCCTGACTAGATGAACTAGTCATCTCCTGATTTGATGAGCTAGACATGCCTTTCATAGGAAAGATGTCCTCAAAGAAAGTCGCATCATTCGACTCCATAATTGTACCAACATGCATGTCGGATACCTCAGATTTTACTATCAAAAATCTATAGCCAATGCTATGAAAAGCATATCCCAGAAAAACACAATCAACGGTTTTTGGTCCAAGCTTTACTTCTTGGGTATTGGAATATTGACTTCGCCAAACAACCCCAAGTTAAAGTAAGAGAGTTTAAGCCTTTTCTTTTCCCATTTCTCAAATGGAGTCATGGTTTTATCCTTCAGAACACGGTTTAGGACATGACACGTGATCATTAGCGCCTCCCCCACCATTCCTTGGAAAGACCCGATGTATCTAACATGGCGTTAACCAAATCAGTTAGAGTGCGGTTCTTCCTTTCGGCCACCCCATTTGACTGAGGTGAGTAGGGAGGCGTCCTCTCATGTATAATACCGTGTTCCATACAGAATAAATCAAATTCATTTGAAAAATACTCTCCACCACGATCCGACCTTAGACGCTTGATTTTAAGATCAAGTTGGTTTTCTGCCTCAGCTTTATAGATTTTGAAGTAGTTCAAAGCTTCATCTTTAGATTTCAGAAGATAAACATAGCAGTATCTAGTGGAGTCATCAATCAACGTCATAAAGTATCTTTTTCCACCTTTTGTCAACACACCATTCATCTCACAAAGATCTGAATGTATAAGTTCTAGTGGTGCTAAGTTTCTCGGTTCCTGATAGTATGAGACTTGCGGGGTTGCTTTGCTTGCACACAAACTTGGCACTTAGAACCTTTGACAGTGGTAAATTTCGGAATTAAACTCATATTGGCTAGCCGCGTCATGCAACCAAAGTTAATATGACAGAGTCGTGAATGCCAAACATTGGACTCATTATCATTGCAAACATGATTAATAACTTTAGTACATGAGTCTGACAAAGACAAGCGGAACAGACCTCCGCACTCATAACCTTTTCCAACAAATTGTACATATTTAGAAATTACAACTTTATTGGACCTCCGCTTTCAAAAGATTATGGTACTTACTAGCTTTGAGCCCTCATTGCCCCTATCATAGACATCTTGAAATGATTAAGGTTAAAGTGAACAAGGATGGAGTATATGCTTGAAAAAATATAAGTTGGCAATCTCATGTCCCTTGAATATGAGGGTCACACCTCATGCTACTCAATTTCGATTCCGGTAAGTTCTTGTCATTGTAAGTACATGTATCATAAAGAATCGTCAACGGGTACCCTTTGCACATGGTACAGGAGCTATCCCATAACCAAAATGACAAGGCAAGCAGACAATGAGCATCCCAGCGATCTTTTTATTTACTATGTACATAGCTTTTTATTGAGGATGCTTTATAGAATGCTCACTATAGTGATCCTGAAAGTTTCCACCATGATTAGGCATGGCTTAGGCTAGCGGCCCATGCATTTCTCTAACATAAAATACATAACTTCATGGACTTACAAGCTCCCATTTTATTTCACACGGTGATATCCATAGACAAAAGAGCATGATGGCTAGCACGGTTGATGTGGAGCCTGCTGGGAACCCCAAGAGCAAGGTGTGAAGCAACACAACAACATGTCTTCCCTCAGTAAGAAACCGAGGTTATCAAACCAGTAGGAGGAAGAAAACGTCACACAGGTGTTGCTAGCAACGCGGAGACCTGCACAACACAAACTCAAGACTTTGCCCCAACTAACAGTGAGGTTGTCAATCTCACGATTCTTGTAACAAAGGATTAAATGTATGGTGTGAAAGGTAATGGTTTGCAGCAAGTAAACAAGTAAGTGGAAGATGTATCGATGGTAAAGATTGGACCGGGTTCATAGTTCACTAGAGGTGCTCTCCTTAGGTAAACAACATGGAATGAAGCGTAAAAATTACAGCAGGGCAATTGGCGAGGAGCAAAGCATAACAATGCAATACTAGTCGGAAAGATCCTATGAGATTCGATTGGGCAATACAACAATATCGTAGACCTCCATCCAACTATATCTATGACTAGAAGTCCACCTTGAGTTATCATCGAACCCCTCCGATATTAAGTTGCAAGCAACATACAACTTCTTTAAACAAAGTGTGTAAGGTAAGCAGTCCACATGTTCCATGAAAAAGAGAACGTTGTTTCTCCCTAGTGGCAATGAGAACATCTACTGAAGAGATTTACATCACTTTCCTTGGAATCTAGAGGCATGAACTCACTATCGAGCATAAATACCCCTCTTGGAGTCACTAGCAACTACTTGGCCAAGATAGCTACTAACAACGGAGAGCATGCAAGATCACAAACAACACAGACAGACATGATAGAATCATAAAGACAAAACCATTAACCAATCCAACATAATAATCTCAATATCCATCGGATCCTCGCAAACACAACATGCATGCATGATTACAAATAGATTAGATCTTGATCATGAACGGAGCTCACAAGATCTATACATGAAAGCACAAATGAGGGATACAACCATCTAGCTACTACATGGACCCATAGTCCAAGGTGGAACTACTCACGCATCATACCGGAGAGAAGGCCTCCGGGATGATCTCCCCTCCGTCAGGGTGCCGGGAAGAACTTCACATCCCCCCGATCTAGGGACGACGGTGGCGGCGGCTACAGAAGGTTACGGAATATTGATCGGGTACTTAGGGTTTCTGTATCGGGGGCTTCTTATAGGCGAAGGGGGAGGCCGAGGAGGCGACCAGGGGGGCCACACCCTGCCTTGGCATGGGCCCACCCCTGGCCATGCCTAGGGGGGGTGTGGCCACCCTAGCACGCTTCTCCGTCTAGACTTCTTGTTCCCCACGGAAAGTTATTGACTTTAGCTTTTGTCCGTCAATTCCGAGAATATTGATTTTCTGCCTTTCTGAAACCAAAAACAGAAGAAAACAGGCAACTGGCACTGTGGCAACTTGTTTATAGGTTAGTTCCAGAAAAGATATAAAAACACCACAAAGAAAGACAAAGCAAAGTAGATACTAAACAAGCATGTAACATCAAAAATTATAGATACGTTTCCGACGTATGAAGGTGCACTAGTTCGGCGAAGAGATAGTGAAATACAAGTGGTAACGGTGCCAGAAAAGAGCTTCTAACTTGTTGTTGACGTGGGGTAACGTGTGTGAAACTGAAATAAAGATGGAACCAAGCAAACATGCAACAGATCTAGATGCAAATAGTGTTTGAATGCTTACAAACAAGGCCTAGGGATCACACTTTCACTGGTGAACACTCTCTCATATAAATATCCTCTCTTCATGATACTACTCTAAACTACTCTCCGGTTGGACACTCTAATCCATGGTAGGGCTACAAAAGCACACCTCAAAGTCCGCCTGCCCCATCTAGATAACCCCACACTATCACCGTGAGCGCTAGACGGTTCCAATAAACACCACAATTTCATAAAGACATCCAACTCCAAATATAACTCATGATAAATATATATATATAACCTAGCTTAAGTGCCACACATGGTGTGCACGCTGTCACTTTCACACACATGGATAAAAGCATAGATCTATTAAAGCACAATGAGTATTTATGTAGACTCTAGCCTAAGTGCCACCATGGAGTGAACATTGTCACTTTCAGACACATGGGGAGAGCAGAGATCTATTGAAGCACTTGAGTAAAAGAGTAGATCTACTTGGTTACAAATCTCATGACCACAACAAGATCATGCATAGAGAGAGAGATGAACACATAGCTGCCGGTAGATCCCTTAGCCTCGAGGAAGCACTACTCCCTCCTCATCATGGGAATCAGCAACGACGATGGAGATGGTGGTGGATATTGATGGAGATGGCTCCGGGGGCACTTCCGTCTGCAGGTCTTGAACAGAGACTTTTTGTCCCCCGAATCTCCCCTTCGGTGGCGGCGGCGCTGCGGAACTTCTCGTGGATTTCTGGTCGATTATCTAGGGTTTTCTCCCTGGGAGGCTTTTATAGGCAAAGGAGGCAAGGCGAAGAGGCAGCCAGGGGGCCCACACACCCTGTGGGCGCCACCAGGGCTGGCCTGCACCTAGGGGGTGCGGCCACCATGGTGTCCTCCTCCATCTCTGCTTTGTGGTTCCGTGTTGCTCCAGGAAAAATAAGAAGATTGGCTTTTGTCGTCCAATTCGATAATATTTATTTTCGACTTTTGGAACCAAAATAGAAGAAAACAATAGCAGCAGTGGCATCTTGTCAATAGGTTAGTTCCAAAAAGTGTATAAAAATACCTCAAAGTGTAGACAAAACCTAAGACAAATGATATAAAACAAGCATGGAGCATCAAAAATTATAGATACGTTTACGACATATCAAGCATCCCCAAGCTTAACTCCTGCTCGTCTCGAGTAGGTAAGTGATAAAAATAATTTCAAGTGACATGCACCATCACAAACAAACCATTTGCAAAGCATTGAAAGCTGGGATCAAAGTACTCTAAACATGAGCATGAAAGATGAAGTTCTAACAATAAGACATAGTGACTATGCTGTAACATGAAAGGGTACAGACAAAGGATCATGAATAACAATGCATTGAAAGAAGTTTTTTTGTTTCACATATAGAAAACATGGCATATTGGCATTCAGCTTGTCCCTCATGGAGTAGCAAATAAATGCATAGGACACCTTCAAAGTTCATAAGAGTGACTAGATACAAATAGTTCAAGAACAAGCAATATCAACAATATGAATCAATCAATAAGTTTTGGGATAATACACATAGAACTAAGAATGACAACTATGCTCTCTTAACTGGTGCCTAAAGATAGAATGTGGAGACTGAATATAATGGTGGAAGAAAGGCCCTTCATAAAGGGAAGAAGGGATTTCAAGTTTCAAAAAGAGCTTCCAAAAATTGTGGTACTTCTTAGCTTTTAGCTCTCATTGCCCCTATCATAAGCATCTTTAAGTGATTAAGGTTAAAGTGAACAAACTATGGAGTATATGCTTGACAAAGTATAAGTTGGCAATCTCATGTCCCTTGAATACGAGGGCCACACCTCATGCTACTCAACTTCAGTCACCTATAAGTTCTTGTCATAGTAAGTACATGCGTATCATAGAGAACCGCCAATGGGGTACCCCTTGCACATGGTACAGGAGCTATCCCATAACCAAAATGACAAGGAAAACAGACAATGAGCATCTCAGCAATCTTTTTATTTGCTATTTGCATAGGTTTTTATTGAGGATGCTTCATGATTGCTCATTATGGTGATCTGCAAGTTTCCACCATGATTAGGCATGGCTTAGGCTAGCGGCCTAGGCATTTCTCTAACACAAAATACATAACTCCATGGACTTACAAGCTCCCTTTTTATTTCACACCGGCGACATCCATAGACAAAAGAGCATGATATCAACTGCGTACAAAGTACAAGTACTATGTTGAAAACGTTCCCCGTGATAGCACGATTCTGCTAATTCCAACGTATAAGTGCAAGCATATACAATATAGATGACATAATGGTTCAAGTTTATTAGGGGCAAGGAATATAAAGTGTGCCTTCAAGTTCATGAGAGCTTTAATCACTAAGTTTTCACATAACAAAATACTTTTTAATTGGAAGATAGATGAAAACAAGAATATGCTTGGAATGGTGTAACACACCATGCATAGGAATTTATAGTGGACACTTTGGAATAACTTAGTTTCTTGGGAGTTGGATGCATGAGTAGTGCTTACTCAACAAAAGTGAAGGCTAGCAAAAGACTGGGAGGCATTCGTTGGATGGACCTGCACCTTTTTTGTGTTGATTGTGGAGTCGAACGACATGTCAGGTGCGTTTTGCCTGGAGAATGGGGTGCCCCATTGTCTGTCACCTCTCGAAGCCTCGTGAGCTCTTCTTGCATACTGAACGACCGGGAGATTCTATTGAAGTATCTGTCACAGTGGTCGGATCGGGTAAAGCTGCCTTGGACGGTAATGACGCCCCTGGGTCCTGGCATCTTAAGTAGTAGGTACGCGTAGTGCGGTACTGCCAGGAATCTTGCGAATGCCATGCGCCCGAGGATGGCGTGGTACTGTGATGGCCAATCCACCACTTCGAATTCTAGCCGCTCGCATCGGAAGTTTTTGGGCTTGCCGAAGATGACGTCGAGCCATATCTTTCCTAGGAGGTATATGCCCTTCCCTGGGACTATGCCATGGAACGTTGTGTCAGATTGTTCCAGGCTGCACAGCGGGATCCGCATTGCTGCTAGGGTGCTAGCGAACATCAAGTTGATGCCGCTGCCGCCGTCCATGAAGACGCGGCTCATCTCGAATCCTCCGATCCGCGCCTCGAGCACCAGGGCAACATGACCTGGGCGAGGGATATGGCGGGGGTGACCTAAACGATCAAACGTGATGCAGGACTCCGAGCCACTGAGGTACTTAGGGATGGTAGGCGGAGCAGTCACATCCAGGCTAACTTGGCGGGTGATCTTCTTTTGCACCCTGTTTGTTGGGCGCCCCTTCTGGATCATCAGGGCAACCTTTGGATGTGGGTATCCTGCTACACCATTGTTTGGTCCAGGTGCGATTGCTGGATTCGACGGTCCTATGGGAGGTGGTGGAGGAGCTCCGTGGGCGATGTCACCTGGTGTAGGTGCGGGTCCAAACCCAGGGTTCACGATCTGGCTTCACATCTGGGTGAGGCCCTCGCTGAGTTTCTGGAACTCGCGGCAATCCTTCAGCATGTGGCTGGCCTTCTTTTTGCCATCCTGTTTGTCGATGTACATGTGGATGGTGCAAGGGCCCGACAACTTGTCGTTGTAGGGTTCGCAGCATAGAAAACAAAAAATTTCCTACGATAGGAACTAAGTACCAAGATCTATCTACTAGATACAAACAACGGGCGGATGTATATCCGTAGAGAACATACCCTTGAAGACCGACGAAGCTTAACGAGTTCGACTCGTGGTTGATGTAGACGATCTCTTGCCGATCTCAAGATCGAGAGGAAGTCCTAGCGCCGCAAATCAGCAGCGCATCCGTGCTCGCACACACGTTCGAGGCACCGAGCAACCTCCGCCTCCTCGCTCCAGCGATGCAGCGGAAGCACAACTCTTTCTTGCCGAATAGCCACCGGGAACATGTATCTCGCTAGTCCGAGACCATGGGGAATAAATTCTAGAGGGGGAGAGAGATCCTTCACGAGGAGGTGTGAGTGAGAAGTGAGGAGAGGGGTTCCTTTTATAGGAGAGGGGGACCCCAAGGGGGTGGCCGGCGCATGGGGGCTGCCCCCTTGCCCTCCCCTCTTCATGTGGGTGGACACTCCACTCACAAAAATCATTTAAATTCCCTCCACTCAAAATCCCACTCAAAATTGCCATTAAATTTCCACCAAATTTAATGCAATCTCTCATTAAATAAAACTCTTTTATTTTATTCAGAATTTTGTCAATTACTTTAATGACAAACATTCACAAATAACCCCTTGCTAGAATTCTATTTCACATGCATAACCTCTTTATGCAATTTCACCAAAAACCGTTTGTATCTAGTGAAATAAATTCCTGCGCTTGTTCATTCTTTCAGCATGAAACTTTTGCTCCAATTGGATGTCGGTGTCTCTTAAGTGTGTCACCCTACGGTTCGTGAATAATGCGGACATGATCGAGACCCTCTCGGATCAATAATCATAAGCGGATCGAGACCCATCGACTCTCACACATTCAACGATGACTTTCTTGTGATCGCGGAACCTTTTATGCTAGTATCTTAATCCCTTTGTTTCACAATATATTACATGTCCGAGATTCGATCATCGGTATCTCCATACCTAGTTTGATCTCTTCTTGACATGCACTCTTTTCTCGTTCCGTGATATAACATTCTAGTGATCAAATCACTTGCTTGCAAGCTAATCAATGTGATATCACCGAGAGGGCCCAGAGTATATCTATCCGTCATCGGGATGAACAAATTCCACTCTCGATCCATGAGCCTCAACATAACACTTTATTAGTTCTGAATCCATCTTTATAATCACCCTGTTACGGTGTGACGTTTGATGTTATAAAGAAACTCTTCCGGTGTTAGTGATTGACATGATCTCATGGTCTAAGGATTAGGATCACTTCGTAAGTTGTTATAGCAATATAAACTCAATGACTTTAATCGTAATGCTATACTTCGGATGAATGTTGATCACACCATTACACTAATGTTGTGATCTCGTTATTAACAACATCCAATGTCTATGATCAGGAAACTGTGATCATCTTGTTAATCAACGAACTAGTTTATGAGAGAGGCATAACTAGGAACTTTCTGTTTGTTTATTAAACACACATGTATTAATGTTTCCGTATTAATACAATTATAGCATGCAAAATAAACATCTATCATATACTTGGAATACACATAATAAACACTTTATTATTGCCTCTCAGGGCATATTCCCTTCAGTCTCCCACTTGCACTAGAGACAATAATCTAGTTACATAGTGATAAATCTAACACCCATCGAGTTCTGGTGTTGATCATGTTTTGCTCTAGGGAGAGTTTTAGTCCACGGATCTGCTACATTGAGATCCGTATGTACTTTACAAATCTTTATATCTCCATCCTTGACATGCTCGCGGATGGAGTGAAACCGGCGCTTAATATGCTTGGAATGCTTGTGAGACCTTGGCTCTTTGGCATTGGCAATGGCACCATTGTTGTCACAATAGATCACCATTGGGTCCAACGCGTTTGCAACCACTCCTAGTTCGTATATGAACTCCTTCATCCAAACTGCTTCCTGAGCCACTTCTGAAGCAGCAACATATTCATCCTCCGTTGTTGATCCCGCCACCACAGGTTGTTTGGAGCTCCTCCAACTAACCGCTCCACCATTCATGAGAAATACGTATCCGGATTGAGACTTAGAGTCATCCGGATCGGTGTCAAAGCTAGCGTCGACATAACACTTAGCGACGAGCTCTTCTTCACCTTCGTATACAAGAAACATATCCTTAGTTCTTCGTAAGTACTTAAGGATATTCTTGATCGCTATCCAGTGTTCCGAACCTGGATCCGATTGGTACCTACTAGTCAAACTAATAGCATGTGCCACATCCGGTCTTGTACATAGCATGGCGTATATTATAGAGCCTATGGCTGAAGCATAGGGGACCTTGTCCATTATCTCTCTTTCTTCCGCCGAAGCCGGACTTTTGAGTCTTACTCAATGTCTTGCCTTGCAACATAGGTATGAACCCCTTCTTACTTCCGTCCATTTTAAACTTCTTTAAAATCTCATCAAGGTATGTACTTTGCGATAGCCCTATTAGGCGTCTAGATCTATCTCTATAGATCTTTATGCCTAATATGTATGACGCTTCACCTAGGTCCTTCATTGAAAATTTGCTGTTTAGATAACTTTTAACACTGTTTAAAAGATCTATATCATTTCCGATCAATAATATGTCATCCACATATAATATCAGAAATGCCACATTGCTCCCACTCACTTTCTTGTAAATACAAGCTTCTCCATAAGTTTGGACAAATCCAAACTCTTTGATCACCTCATCAAAGCGGAGATTCCAACTTCGTGATGCTTGCTTCAATCCATAGATGGATCGCTGAAGCTTGCACACCTTGTTAGCATCCTTAGGATCGACAAAACCCTTTGGTTGTATCATATACAACTCTTCTTCAATATTACCATTGAGAAACGCGGTTTTGACATCCATCTGCCATATCTCATAATCGAAATATGCAGCAATTGCTAACATAACCCTAACTGACTTTAGCATCGCTACGGGAGAGAATGTCTCATCGTAGTCAACTCCTTGAATTTGTCGAAACCCCTTTGCGACAAGTAGAGATTTATAGACGGTCACATTACCATCAGCATCAGTTTTTCTTTTGAAAATCCATTTGTTCTCCACGACCTTTCGGTCGTGAGGTAATTCCACCAAGTTGCAAACTTGATTTTCATACATGGATTCCATCTCGGATTTCATGGCTTCTAACCATTTGTTGGAATCCGGGATCATCATCGCTTCTTCATATGTCGTAGGGTCATCATTTTCATCAACCATAAAATTCATGACATGATTGCCGTACAGCTCGGGAGCTGCACGCGTCCTGCTAGACCTGCGAGGTTTGGTAGTATTCTCTTTTGGAGTTTCATGATCATTATCATTAGTTCCCTCTTCAACAGGTGAAGCCAACTCCGGAAAAACTTCTGGCGCTACGCTACTCGCCATACTTTGAAGAGAAGGTTCAATAACCTCTTCGAGTTCTACCTTCCGACTACTCACACCTTTCGCGAGAAACTCTTTCTCTAGAAAGGATCCATTCTTGGCAAAAAAAACCTTGCCCTCGGATCTGTGATAGAAGGAATACCCAATAGTTTCCTTAGGATATCCTATGAAGACGCATTTTTCCGCTTTGGGTTCGAGTTTATCCGGTTGAAGTTTCTTCACATAAACATCGCATCCCCAAACTTTAAGAAATGACAGCTTAGGTTTGTTTCCAAACCACAATTCATAAGGTGTCTTTTCAACGGATTTAGATGGTGCCCGATTTAAAGTGAATGCAGCAGTTTCTAGTGCATAACCCCAAAATGACAACGGCAAATACGTCAGAGACATCATAGATCGAACCATATTTAATAAAGTACGATTACGATGTTCCGACACACCATTTCTCTGTGGTGTTCCAGCAGGTGTGAGTTGTGAAACAGTTCCACACTCTTTCATGTGAGTGCTAAACTCGTAACTTAGATACTCACCTCCACGGTCGGACCGTAGAAATTTGATCTTTCTGTTACGATGATTTTCCACTTCATTCTGAAATTCCTTGAACTTTTCAAAGGTTTCAGACTTGTGTTTCATCAAGTAGATATAACCGTATCTACTCAAATCATCCGTGAAAGTAACAAAATAACGATATCCACCTCGCGCCGACACACTCATTGGACCACATACATCAGAATGTATGATTTCCAATAAATCTGTCGCCCGTTCCATTGAACCGGAAAACGGCGTTCTAGTCATCTTGCCCATAAGGCATGGCTCACGTGTATCAAATGATTCAAAATCAAGTGATTCCAAAAGTCCATCCGAATGGAGTTTATTCATGCGTTTAACGCCAATATGACCTAGACGGCAGTGCCACATATATCATCATTAAGTTTAATCCTTTTAGCATCAACATTATGAATATGTGTACATTATCATCGAGATCTAATAGAAATAAACCATTCATCATCGGTGCATGACCATAAAAGATTCCATTCATATAAATATAACAACCATTGTTTTCGGATTTAAATGAATAACCACTTCGCATCAAACACAATCCAGATACAATGTTCATGATCAGTGCAGGCACCAGATAACAATTATTCAAGTTTATAACTAATCCCGACGGCAAATGGAGAGGCATCATTCCGACGGCGATCACATCAACGCTTGATCCATTGCCGACACGCATCTTGACCTCACCCCTTGCTAGCGGTCGCTTGTTCCACAGCCCCTGATTCGAGTTACAAATATTAGCAACTGAACCGGTATCAAATACCCAGGTGCTACTACGAGCACTAGTCAAGTACACATCAATAACATGTATATCATATATACCTTTGTTTGCCTTGTCGGCCTTCTTGTCTGCCAAATACTTGGGGCGATTATGCTTCCAAAGGGATCCCTTATAATAGTAGCACTCGGTATCAGACTTAGGTCCAACTCGGAGTTTCTTTTCAGGCACGGCAACCGTCTTGCCGCCCTTACTTCCCTTCCGTTTTCCCTTCTTGTCTTTCTTGAAACCAGTGTTCCTATTGATCATCAACACTTGATGTTCCTTTTTGATCTCCACTTCTGTAGTTTTAAGCATTGACAGAAGCTCGGGGAGAGACTTCTTCATGCCTTGCATATTATAGTTCATCACGAAGCTCTTATAGCTAGGTGGCAGAGACTGTAGAACACGATGGATGCCTAAGTCAATGGGAATCGTTATTCCGAAGGACACAAGCTTATCGGCATAACTTGACATCTTGAGTACATGCTCACTAACGGAGTTGTGCTCTTCCATCATGCAGCTAAAGAACTTTTCTGAAGCGTTGTAGGTCTCTACAGCAGCATGTGTGTCGAAAATCATTTTCAACTCACCCATTGTATCAAATGCATTGCCGTTTTCGAAACGCTTTCGAAGTTCCGGCTCTAGCCCATACAATATGCCGCAATGAACTAAGTTGTGGTCCTCCTGACGAGTCTGATAGACATTCTTCTCGTCGTCAGGGGCATCCTCAAAAGGTGGGGGGCCTAGTGGCGCTTCTAGCACGTATTGATTTTGTGCAGCAGAGAGGAGGATCCTCAAATTCATGGCCCATTCGGTAAAGTTGCTACCGTTCGTTGCAAGTTTCTCTTTCTCCATGAACACATTGAAATTAAAAGCAGGTGGTGCCATCTACAACAGAATTTGTAAAGTTTAGACTAAGTGTATGATAGATTGAGTTCAACTAATCCATATTACGAATGAACTCCCACTCAAAAACGACATCCCTCGTGCCTTTTTGGTGATTACATGAACCAAATCCACTATACCAAGTCCGATCATCACGTGAGTCGGTATAGCTTCAAAGGCGAGCATCAAATGGGCATCATATCTACTATATGACTCATGCTTAACCTTTCGGTCCGTGTTTCGAGTCCATGTCTGTACATGCTAGGATCGCCAAGTTAGAACCTTTGTATTCGCGTGTGTAACTGTTTTACACCCAAAATATGGTCATGGATCCAAGAACACCTGATCATCACGTGATGTCTTGGAGCGACGAAAACATAATCGGTGCATACTAAAGGAAGAACACATTCTTATCTTGATATTTAAAAGAGGGATCATCTTATTATGCTAACAAAGCGCTAAACAAGAAATATAAGATGTTATCAAACATCACATGTTTATTAGTGAAATGATATGGTTCCCGCATATGATCTCTATCATGTGCATCGTGGTATGATCACTATCATACCTATATGTATAAGTCCAAGGTCTATGGAGATTACACGCTATGTATGTTGTAAGAGTATCATCTCATACTTCTACTTACAACATCACCATATCATAACACTAGCCCATCAACAATCTAAACTAGACGCCTCTAATTTATCCATTGCAAGTTTTACGTGGCTTAGGGCTTTCGAGATAGAACCGTTCTTACCTACGAACATGAATCACAACGAGGATAACCAAATTGTTGACAACTCGTTGCAAAATATATATTGACTATAATAGGAGAGACAGACACCCGCTAGCCACTTATGCAAACTAGTTGCATGTCAAGCGTGGAACAGGTCTCATGTGCGAGGACATGTAAAGTTTGTCCGGGCCGCTTCATCCCACTATGCCACCAATATCCAAAATTACAACTAAGGAGCAACAACATGATCATCATCGCCCACATACTCATATGTGTACTACCCGTGTAAAGCATCTACGCATAGATCCGGCTCTGATACCACTGTAGGGTTCGCAGCATAGAAAAAAATTCCTACGATGGGAACTAAGTACCAAGATCTATCTACTAGATACAAACAACGGGCGGATGTATAGCCGTAGAGAACATACCCTTGAAGACCGACAAAGCTTAACGAGTTCGACTCGTGGTTGATGTAGACGATCTCTTGCCGATCTCAAGATCGAGAGGAAGTCCTAGCGCCGCAAATCAGCAGCGCATCCGTGCTCGCACACACGTTCGAGGCACCGAGCAACCTCCGGCTCCTCGCTCCAGTGATGCAGCGGAAGCACAACTCTTTCTTGCCGAATAGCCACCGGGAACATGTATCTCGCTAGTCCGAGACCATGGGGAATAAATTTTAGAGGGGGAGAGAGATCCTTCACGAGGAGGTGTGAGTGAGAAGTGACGAGAGGGGTGCCTTTTATAGGAGAGAGGGGAACCCCAAGGGGGTGGCTGGCGCATGGGGTCTACCCCCTTTCCCTCCCCTCTTCATGTGGGTGGACACTCCACTCACAAAAATCCTTTAAATTTCCTCCACTCAAAATCCCACTCAAAATTGCCATTAAATTTCCACCAAATTTAATGCAAACTCTCATTAAATAAAACTCTTTTATTTTATTCAGAATTTTGTCAATTACTTTAATGACAAACATTCACAAATAACCCCTTGCTAGAATTCTATTTCACATGCATAACCTATTTATGCAATTTCACCCGAAAACCTGTTTCGGTATCTAGTGAAATAAATTCCTGCGCTTGTTCATTCTTTCAGCATGAAACTTTTGCTCCAATTGGATGTCGGTGTCTATTAAGTGTGTCACCCTACGGTTCGTGAATAATGCGGACATGATCGAGACCCCTCTCGGATCAATAATCAGAAGCGGATCCGAGACCCATCTCGACTCCCACACATTCAACGATGACTTTCTTGTGATCGCTGGAACCTTTACGCTAGTATCTTAATCCCTTTGTTTCACAATATATTACATGTCCGAGATTCGATCATCGGTATCTCCATACCTAGTTTGATCTCATTCGACATGCACTCTTTTCGCTCCGTGATATAACATTCTAGTGATCAAATCACTTGCTTGCAAGCTAATCAATGTGATATCACCGAGAGGGCCCAGTATATCTATCCGCCATCGGATGAACAAATTCCACTCTCGATCCATGAGCCTCAACATAACACTTTATTAGTTCGAATCCATCTTTATAATCACCCCTACGGTGTGACGTTTGATGTTATCAAGAAACTCTTCCGTGTTAGTGATTGACATGATCTCATGGTCTAAGGATTAGGATCACTTCGTAAGTTTTTATAGCAATATAAACTCAATGACTTTGATCGTAATGCTATACTTCGTATGAATGTTCATCACACCATTACACTAATGTTGTGATCCCGTTATTAACAACATCCAATGTCCATGATCAGGAAACCTTGATCATCTTGTTAATCAACGAGCTAGTTTATGAGAGAGGCATAACTAGGAACTTTCTGTTTGTTTATTAAACACACATGTATTAATGTTTCCGTATTAATACAATTATACCATGCAAAATAAACATCTATCATATACTTGGAATACACATAATAAACACTTTATTATTGCCTCTCAGGACATATTCCCTTCAGTCGTATGCCGAGGGCTCATCGTCGCGGCTGCGACGTTGCCATGGCTGTGTGGGTCGTCCTCCCTCGCGGAAGTTTCCACCGCGGTATCTCATGTCTACGCACTTATATTCTTGTAGACAGTTGTTGGGCCTCCAAGTGCAGAGGTTTGTAGAGCAGCAGCAAGTTTCCCTTAAGTGGATTACCCAAGGTTTATCGAACTCAGGGATGAAGTGGTCAAAGGTATTCCCTCTCAAGCAACCTTGCAATCAAGATACAAGAAGTCTCTTGTGTCCCCAACACACCCAATACACTTGTCAGATGTATAAGTGCACTAGTTCGGCGAAGAGATAGTGAAATACAAGTGGTAACGGTGCCAGAAAATAGCTTCTGACTTCTTGTTGACGTGGGGTAACTTGTGCCAGAAAAGACTTTGATGGATCTTGATGTGGAGGTAAAGACTAAAGCAAGCAAACATGCAACATATCTAGATGCAAAAGGTGTTTCAATGTTAGAAACAAGGCCTAGGGATCATACTTTCACTAGTGAACACTCTCTAATATAAATATCCCCTCTTCATGATACTACTCTTAACTACTCTCCGGTTGGACACTCTAATCCATGGTAGGGCTATAACAGCACACCTCAAAGTCCGCCTTCCCCAATCTAGATAACCCCACACTGTCACCTTGAGCGCTAGATTGTTCCAACAAACACCACAACTTCATAGAGACAACCAACTCAAAATATAACTCATAAAAATATTCAATCTAGCCAAAGTGGCACACACGGTATGCACGATGTCACTTTCAAACACGTGGGGAAAAGTATAGATCTATTAAAGCACAAAGATTATTTATGTAGACTCAAGCCTAAGTGCCACCATGGCGTGCACGCTGTCACTTTCACACACATGGGGAGAGCAGAGATCTAATGAAGCACTTGAGTAGCAAGGTAGATCTACTAGATTACAAAGCTCATGACCACAATATGATCATGCATAGAGAGAGAGATGAACACATAGTTACTGGTAGAACCCTTAGCCCGAGGAAGAACTACTCCCTCCTCATCATGGGAATCAGCAATGGTGATGGAGATGGTGGTGGAGATTGATGGAGATGGCTCCAGGGGCACTTCCCCGTCCCGACAGGGTGCCGGAATAGAGACTTTCTGTCCCCCGAATCTCCCCTTCGGTGGCGGCGGTGCTGTGGAGGTTTTCGTGGATGTTTCTGGGATGCCTTACGGTTTTCTCATCGAGGGCTCTTATAGGCGAAGGGGGAGGCCGAGGAGGTGGCCAGGGGCCCCACACCCTGCCTAGGCGTGGGCCCACCCCTGGCCGCGCCTAGGGGTGTGGATTCCCTGGCACACCTCTCCGTCTCCCCTCTGGACATCTTGTTCCCCATGGAAAGTTATTGACTTTGGCTTTTTTTTCCCGTCCAATTCCGAGAATATTGGTTTTCTGCATTTCTGGAACCAAAAACAGAAGAAAATAGGCAACTGGCACTATGGCAACTTGTTAATAGGTTAGTTCCAGAAAAGATATAAAAATACCTCAAAGTGTAGACAAAACATAGAAAAGTAGATACTAAACAAGCATGGAGCATCAAAAATTATAGATACATTTCCGATATATCAAGCATCCCCAAGATCAAACCATTTGCAAGCATTCAAAGCTGGTATCAAAGAACTCTGAACATGTGCATGAAATATGTAGTTCTAACAGTAAGACAAAGTAACTACGCATGCAACATGAAAGGCTACAAACAAAGATCATGAATAGCATGCATTGAAAAACGTTTGTTTGTTTCAAATACAGAAAACATAGCATAGTGGCAATTAGCTCGTCCCTCATAGAGTAGCAAATAGATGCATAGGACACCTTCAAAGTTCACAAGGGTGACTAGAAACAAATAGCACAAGAACAAGTAATATCACAATATGCATCAATCAATAAGTTTTGGGACACTGCACATAGAATAGCAACTATGCTCTCTTAATGGTGCCTAAAGGTAGAAGGTGGAGACTCAATAGTGGTGGAAGAAAGGCCCTTCATAAAGGGGCAGGGATTTCAAGTTTCAAAAAGAGCTTCCAAAAATTATGATACTTGTTAGCTTTCAGCCCTCATTGCCCCTATCATAAGCATCTTGAAGTGATTAAGGTTAAAGTGAACAAACTATGGAGTATATGCTTGACAAAGTATAGGTTGGCAATCTCAAGTCCCTTGAATACGAGGGCCACACCTCATGCTACTCAACTTTAGTCACCTGTAAGTTCTTGTCATTGTAAGTATTTGCATATCATAGAGAACCGCCAACGGAGTACCCCTTACACATGGTACAGGAGCTATCCCATAACCAAAATGACAAGAAAAGCAGACAATGAGCATCTCAGCAATCTTTTTATTTACTATATGCATAGCTTTTTTATTGAGGATGTTTCATAGATAGCTCACTATGGTGATGCTGCAAGTTTCCACCATGATTAGGCATGGCTTAGGTTAGCGGCCCAGACGTTTCTCTAACACAGAATACAAACTCCATGGACTTACAAGCTCCCTCTTTATTTCACACCGGTGACATCCATATACAAAAGAGCATGATATCAACTATGTACAAAGTACAAGTGCAATGTTGAAAATGTTCCCCATGACAGCATGGTTCTGCTAATTTCAACGTATAAGTGCAAGCATATACAACATAGACAACACAATGGTTCAAGTTTATTAGGGGCAAAGAATATAAAGTGTACCATCAAGTTTGTGAGGGCTTTAATCACTAAGTTTTCACATAACAAAATACTTTTTAATTGGAAGATAGATGAAAACAAGAATATACTTGGAATGGTGTAACACACCATGCATAGGAGTTTATAGTGGACACTTTGGAGTAACTTGGTTTCTCGGGAGCTGTGAGCATGAGTAGAGCTTACTCATACAAGTGGAGGCTTGCAAAAGACTGGGATCAACCAACTAAGAGAGCAATAGTGGCCATAATCATGCAGAGCGACAAAACATTACTAATAAAAGCATAAAGTGATACTACAAGTCAAGGACTAAATGATCATAGAGGCTATGGTGACTTGTTCATAGTCATAACATGGTGTGATCATATGCCAAGTCAACCCAAACAAAGCATCAAAGGAGAATACCACAATACTATGCTTTTGTATGCTAAAATAATGCATGATTCTTTCAAGGCACACTAAGCAATCCCAATTGTTTGGAACAAGTCATGCTACAGCAATAATCACTAAGCATAAGTTCAAATCAACATCTAGCATGACATGATAAAGTCTAAGTCACAGTCAAAGCAAGCTCCCTTTTGTACCACTATAGCATGAAGCTTTCTACTCTTTTCCAACACCAAGCAACTTATTTGAAACAACTCACAAAGATAATAATCAATAAAGATAAGTGATCATGTCTCACAACTCCACAGAGAAGAACTAAAAAGTTCTAAGCAATAAGCACAAGAAAACTAAGGCTAAACACAGTGCTAGCAAAAGTGAACACTCACAGAACAATAAGAGTGAAAACTAGAGTGTTCTAGACAATGAAAATAGAGTGTGTCTCTCTCCAAAAAAGTGTTCTGATCTCCAATCAACTTAGGCAAGAAAACTAAGCAAACGAAAACTAAGACGCTCCAAGAACAACACAACTGTGCATGAAACAGTAAAAACGAAGTGTCTAGAAAGACTTGAGATTTTTATTGATGAAGAAGGGGATGCCTTGGGCATCCCCCAGCTTTGACGCTTGTACCTCTTGAATATTTATTGGGGTGACATGGGGTGGCATCCCCAAGCTTGATCTTTTGTCCATTCTTCATCTCATTACATCATTCTCTCTCTACACCTGAAATTTTTCCTTCATACAAAAATTCACACAATTCTTCATTAGCAACATTAGTGCATTCAAAAGATAATAGACCTTTGGGTTTAGATTTAGAAAAGCAAAAATTTCACTAAAAACACAAGCTACTGTAGCAATTCCCTCAAAAATCTCAATTTCCCAAAAAGAACCCAAAAAGGAATCAATAAGAAGCAAATGCAAATAATGGCTGAAATCTGTCTAAACAGACCACTAGGTAGAAACCGATTTTTCGAAGACCTTCTGTTCCTCAAATCAAAAGGTGTTGAACTAACAAAAGTGAGCTAACATACTAAGGGATTTATTCATAAATTTTCAGCTCAATCTGACTTACAGAGACTCCTGACGAATTTTTATGGTGGAGGATAGAAATCTGTTTCGGGACAGCAACTCCCCAAATCTTACTTCCCTCTCATTAGAGGTCATTCTTGGCACAAAAGGCAAACAAAAAGGATAAGGAGAGGTCATTACTGAAGTAATAACTTCCAATACTCAAGAAAACTCTTGGGTTATCTCCCAACAAGGACTTTTCTTTACCGCCTTTAAGTTATGCTTGATAGTTTGAGAAGATGCTCTCATAAGAAATATGAATTGAAGTAAAAGAGAGCATCAAGAAGCAAATTAAAAACACATTTAAGTCTAACCCACTTCCTATGCATAGTAATCTTGTAAAGAAACAAGTCATGAAAGCACAAAGCAACAAGCATAAGAAAGCAAAACAAGTGCAACTTCAAGATTTTCAACATAAAGAGGGGAAACTTAATATTGTTGAAATACATAAGAACATGTTTCCCTCTCTCATAATAACTTTCAGTAGCATCATGAATGAAATTAACAATATAACTATCACATAGAACATTCTTATCATGAGCTACATGCATAAAATGATTATTACTCTCCACATAGGCATAGTCATTCTTATTAATTATAGTGGGAGCAAATTCAACAAAATAGCTATCACTATTATTCTCATCACCATAATCATCAAATATAGAATGCATATTGTAATCACAATTAATTTCCTCTTCAATAGTAGGTGGACTGAAAATATCATATTCATCATTGTAATCATCATATATTGGAGGTAAAGTATCATCAAAGTAAATTTTCTCCTCCGTGCTTGGGGGACTAAAAATATCATGCTCATCAAAACTAGTCTCCCCAAGTTTAGACTTTTCCATAGCATTAGCAACAATGGTTTCCAAAGAATTCATACTAATAACATTGCTATTAGCATGCAAATAAAGTTCCATAGGTTTTTTTAATTTTCTCTTCAAACACTTCATGTCCTAACTCAAGATAAACACTATAGAGCTCTCTAATTTTGTTGGTGTTTTCCATTAAGCCTAACTAGTGAAAACAAGAAACAAAAATACAAAATTGTAGAATCTAAAGGAAATAACTTCGATCACTCACACCGGAGGATGTGAGTACCTTTTACCTTACCTTCCCGGCAACGGCGCCAGAAAAGAGCTTGATGTTTACACACTTCTATTATTGTAGATAGTTGTTGGGCCTCCAAGTGTAGAGGTTTGTAGAACAACAGCAAGTTTCCCTTAAGTGGATCACCCAAGGTTTATCGAACTCAGGGAGGAAGTGGTCAAAGGTATTCCCTCTCAATCAACCATGCAATCAAGATACAAGAAGTCTCTTGTGCCCCCAACACACCCAATACACTTGTCAGGTGTATAGGTGCACTAGTTCGGCGAAGAGATAGTGAAATACAAGTGGTAACGGTACCAGAAAATAGCTTCTGACTTGTTGTTGACGTGGGGTAACGGTGCCAGAAAAGACTTTGATGGAGCTTGACGTGGAGGTAAAGACTATAGCAAGCCAACATGCAACAGATCTAGATGCAAACGGTGTTTCAATGCTTAGAAACAAGGCCTAGGATCATACTTTCACTAGTGAACACTCTCTCATATAAATATCCTCTCTTCATGATACTACTCTTGACTATTCTCCGGTTGGACACTCTAATCCACTGTAGGGCTAAAACAGCAGACCTCAAAGTCCGCATTCCCCAATCTAGATAACCCCACACTATCACCTTGAGCGCTAGATGGTATCAACAAACACCATAATTTCATATAGACATCCAACTCCAAATATAACTCATAACAAATATTCAATCTAGCCAAAGTGGCACACACGGTATGTCCGCTGTCACTTTCACACACGTGGGGAAAAGCATAGATCTATTAAAGCATAAAGAGCATTTATGTAGACTCGAGCCTAAGTGCCACCATGGCGTGCACGTTGTCACTTTCACACACACGGGAAGAGCAGAGATCTATTGAAGCACTTGAGTAGCAAGGTAGATCTACTTGATTACAAAGCTCATGACCACAAGAAGATCATGCATAGAGGGAGATGAACACATAGCTACCGATAGAGCCCTTAGCCTCGAGGAAGAACTTATCCCTCCTCATCATGGGAATCAGCAACGGTGATGGAGATGGTGGTGGAGATCGATGGAGATGGCTTCGGGGGCACTTCCCCGTCCCGGCAGGGTGCCGAAACAGAGACTTTCTGTCCCCCGAATCCACCCTTCGGTGGCGGCGGCGCAGCGGAACTTTTTGTGGACTTTTGCTGATTGATTTAGGGTTTTTGCCTCGGGTGCTTTATATAGGCGAAGGGGAGGCCGAGGAGGTGGACAGGGGGCCCACACCCCCTGTGGGTGTGGCCTAGGGTGGTTCTACGCCCACCTACGGTGTGGCCCCCCTCCGGCTCTGCTTCGTGGTTCCGTGTTGCTCCGGGAAAATAATGAATTTGTCTTTTGTCCCGTCCCATTCCAAGAATATTGATTTTTTGCCTTTCTAGAACCAAAAACAGAAGAAAACAGGCAATTGGCACTGTGGCAACTTGTTAATAGGTTAGTTCCATAAAAGATATAAAAACATCTCAAAGAAAGACAAAGCAAAGCAAAGTAGATACTAAACAAGCATGGAACATCAAAAATTATAGATACGTTTCCGACGTATCAGTATCCGCTTCTGCGGTTGGCATCATTGCGTCGGTCGGCGTAGCCAGACGCAACCATGTCGACTCCATCGCGATCATCGTAGACACATGACCTTCGTTTGTTGCGGCTCTCGCGCCTGCGGCCATAGTCATCCTCGTCATCTGAATATGTTCGGTGGAGGGAATCCTCGCCATCTGCCCACCTGTTGGCGATGTACATGAGGTGGTCGAGCGTCTTGGGATTGATGCGCCCAAGTTCTTCCTTGAAGTCCAGGCGCTTGACGCCGTCCTTGAAGGCGTCGATCGTCCTCTCCTTGGAGATGTGTGCGGCAGAATTCTTGATGTTGGACCAGCGTAGGATGTTTTGTATAGGTCTCGTATCAGATGTGTGAGAAATTTCTTTTGTATAGGTCTCGTCTCAGATTTTTTGCAGGGAAACTACTCTCAAAATGGGAAGGATCTTTTGTTATCAAGGAAGTATACCGTTCAAGTGCCATCAAAATATCTTCTCTGAAGGATGACAGAACACAGGTGGTGAATAGTCAAAGACTAAAGCATTATATTTCTAGAGATTCGTATAATGAATACGTTGACACAATTCAACTTGTGACTCCGGAAGGCAAACACCAGATTCTGCAGAGTTCGACTTTGAATAGGTAAAAGTGGTGAAAACAGAAGGTTCGTGAAACCCCAATCTTTTTATATTTTTGATGTTTTTAATACATAAGGGAACTTACGAGACGGAACATAGGAGGAACCGGAGGCCGGGTGTCCAAACCCAGCCCAGGCACGGGCCCCAGCTAGCCGCGCCTGGAGGTGGTGAGACCATCCTGAGCTCCGTCTCCGCCTCATTTTCGTATCAAAACCTTCCTTATGCTTTGAAACTTCGTAATATATAACCCGTCGGGTTCTCCGAGGTTCTTGTATCGAGTTCTTGTCATGTTATTGTTTTGATCTGTTTCTGTCAAGCAAATTCTCATATTTGGAGCCTCATTGTCTTTCTTTGGACCACCCACGGAGGATTCCTCTGCGAACGTCCTCAACCCGTACATGTATGAGTTGAGGCTTCATCCCAAGGAGTTGATTCTAAAATATGGGAACGTACAGATGAAAGAAGTTCAAGGCCCTAAAGGAGAAGGCAGTCCAGAAGATAGGATGGAAGCATTGGAGCAGGAAGTTTTCAGGTACAAGAGGATGGCAGAACGCGAAGTGGGTGTTATTCACAAGATAAGTTCAGAACTCATCGCCAAGCACGAGGGAGAGGTAGCTGAGCTCCGAGAAGAGATCTTCTCACTCTGTCAGACCACCAACCAGTTACAAGCACAGCTCTACGACATACAAAGTCAAAACTGTGAGTATGAGGCTAGATTTGATCGCATAAGCTCTGCTGCTAGTTTCGGGATTGCGGAAACCAGGACATTCTTTTTGGATGGGGAACCTTTACCTTGGAAGTTTTATGATGACAAGAGAACACCACCACCACCGAAGGAGTAATTCGTCATCAGGTTTGGCATCCCCTTGGCTTGTTCCAAGCTTGGGGGGAGTGTCGCGGTATCACCACCATCATCTTTTATCTTTTACCTTTTTAGTGGATTCATATCTTTGGTAGAGAGATTATCTTATAGTTTGGTTTGCATATGGAAGTATCTCTCCTTTAGTTGATTATCTATGTATCCCTTGGTGTGAGTGCCTTTATGGAATATTAATGAGAAGTCTCATCTTTTACTTTTTGCACTTCTTATTTTAGTTTGCAATCTCTATTATATGATGGATCTTGTTGATCAATATTTGGCATCACTTTGGGATCATCAAGTATATCTAAATTGGTTTTGCCAAACCGAGCTATGGTCAGTAGCAACACTTTCTGAGGTTTGAAAGGAAAAGAAAACGCTTACAGGTATTTTGTATCATTTATTTTCTTTCTTGTTGGCTCATAAGCTTAGTATTCTTTATTTAAGATCTTTTGTGTCTTCAAGGAAGATTTCATTTTTTTCTTTATTACTTGTATGTTTGCTTGTTTCTTTCAACTCTTATGCTTGATACCCAGCCTTGCTAGCCAAAAACCTGTTTTGAGAAGGCATACTTCTCATGTTTCCAATCCCTTTGAACCAAACTTGTGCCATTTGTGTCCACCATATCAACCTATTAGCTTTATTGCTATTCCAAGCAAATTCTCAGGCTTCATCTATCTTTAGAATTAAATGTTGGGAATATGCCCTTGAGGCAATCATGTATGATGATATTTCCCATTGTATTCATAAAGATATTAAGTAGTCCTTGTATAAACATCTGATGTGTATCATTGAATATGTGATTCGGTTGTGGAACTATGCATTCATGTTGTTTGTACTAAATATCCTTGGTCATTGAGGTTGTGTTGTACACACAACTTAGACCAATGTGAAAGTTGGCTTGATTACTCGGTTCCACTTGTCATGGGCATGGAGATGCTATTCCAACTTACACAGATTCGGCTAAAGAGTTACGAGTCGGATTGACCCATATTGAGGTACAACGAACAAGTTGTCATTTGTATATCTCAATCAATGTAATCCTTAGACCTGAGGTTATTGCATTATTCGAGTTGAGGATCACCGACTTAGGTTTTGTCAAACGCTGATCCGTAACTGGGCAGTTATAAAGGAAGAGTTCGGGTCGACTGAGAATCAAGCTGCGTGATGTGAATAACCAAGATGGGATTTTGCCCCTCCACTTGGAGAGATATTCTCTGGGACCTATCGTGAGATATGATTCAAAAAGCATGGCCATGCACGACTCGGTTAAGTGTTAACCGAGGTGATCGACTAAGAGTTAGTCGGGTGAATCACTTATCTCGGATTGAGAAGAGAGTCGGACTATTTAAGGGGTGACACATATTCGCCTATAGTCTGACAAGGTATATCGTGAGGCAAAAGGGACTCGGACGCAAGTCACATTGGAAAGGCAAGTCGTCATGACTCTTTGGTACTTGGGAGTCCGCACGTTCTGCTAGGAGTCGCTGCCGACTGATCGATTGTGAGTCGGACTCCAATCGTGTCCGAGTAGCCATGAGCCTGTCAGGTCACACACTTAAGAGCGGGAGCAAGTTCGGATTGGTTCTGAACTGGAAATCTAGTTGGGTTGGACCCGAGCCTGATTTGGACTGAGTCAGTGAGTCGGACTCACAGGGACTAATATTATATGGTCTTTAGTGAATGGGCCGCACGAGCAGAGCCCACGTTCACTCCCTATATATAGTGGAGCATCGTAACCCAGAAATAAAAATCGTTGTTTGGTTAGGTCATTCCATGTGTTGGAAACCCTAGCTCCACAGCAGTCCTGCCGTCGATACGAACCTAGCAGTTCGCCGCCGGTGCTCCTCCTTGCACATGTGGATACCAGCAGAGGTGATGTACGATCAGCACCAGGACGATCGGATCGCAAAGGACTGCATTGCATCAATTGACGCGCTTCATCGGTAATCCACAACTGCACGTCTAGTGGTAAACCTCGTGGCCTTCTACCTCAGCTGGATCTTGGGATCACCACGTTAGAGGAAAAAATTTGTTTTATCTCCGCGTGGCCCAACATTAAAAAATATTTTGTTATGTGAAAACTAGTTAGTAAAGCTCTCACGAACTTGATGGCACACCTTATTTCCTTGCCCCTAATAGACTTGAACCATTGTGTCATCGAAGTTGTATATGCTTGCACCTATACGTTGGGATTTGCAGAACCGTGCTGTCACGGGGAACACTTTCAACATTGCACTTGTACTTTGTATATAGTTGATATCGTGCTCTTTTGTTTGTGGATGTCAACGGTATGAAATAGAGAGGGAACTTGTAAGTCCATGGAGTATGTATTTTGTGTTGGAGAAACGCCTGGGCCTAAGCCATGCCTAATCATAGTGAAAACTTGCAGCATCACCATAGTGATCTATCTGTGAAGCATCCACAATAAAAAGTTATGCACATAGTAAATAAAAAGATCGCTGAAATGCTCATTGTCTGATTGCCTTGTCATTTGTGTTACGGGATAGCTCATGTACCATGTGCAAGGGGTACCCCGTTGGCGGTTCTCAATGATACGCATATACTTACAATGACAAGAACTTATCGGTAACTGAAGTTGAGTAGCATGAGGAGTGGCTCTCATATTCAAGGGACATGAGATTGTCAACTTATATTTCCTCAAGCATATACTCCATCTTTGTGCACCTTAACCTTAATAATCTCAACATGCCTATGATAGGGGCAATGAGGGCTCAAAGCTAGTAAGTATCATAATCTTTTGAAAGCTCTTTATGACTTGTAATCCCTCCTTCTCTCTATGAAGGGACCTTTCTCCTATTTCTAAGTTGAGTAAGTAAACATACTTCCTCTCTATCTCCAGCAAGCATTTGAGTTGTTGTGTTTCAAGCATTCATATGGTGTTTTATTCAATCATGTTCTTTACTTCCTTGCTCGCACTATTTATCGACGACCGAACAACATTTGACCAGGTCTGACAAGCATGCACACAACTGACTGTTTTATTCAATCATGTTCTTTACTTCCTTGCTCGCACTATTTATCGACGACCGAACAACATTTGACCAGGTCTGACAAGCATGCACACAACTGACGTCTAAAAAGCTGCATGCGGAGGCCATCTCACGCCATACCTCTCAAATATGAAGTGCTAGGTTGAAGAAGTACTAGTACTTTCCTGAGAGCGACCTTCCTAGATCAGATGGCTAGGCAGTAGTACTTCGTAGGCTGCCATATACAATATCTTTATTACAAGTACTCCCTCCCATCTATATTAGTTGACTTAAATTTTTTGACATACGTATCTAGCACAAAAACTTGACGCGTCCATATCTATATGAATCTATGTCAATTAATATGGGTCGGAAGGAATACCAAAATTGTCAGCAATGTTGATTTGATGCACCTGCGTGTTTTAGTGAGCAATTATCAGATTATTGCACAGCTACCGGACTGATTTAATACACCTACTGGGTTTTGCGAGAGCAACTACCAGATTATTAGATGCAGCTATCAGATTAATTTCATATGCCTACCGGATTTTATAAGAGCAACTACCAGATTATTAGACGCAGCTATCAGATTAATTTCATACGCCTACCGGTTTTACAAGAGCAAACACCAGATTATTAGATGCAGCTATCAGATTAATTTCATACACCTACCGAGTTTTACAAGAGAAACCACCAGATTATTAGACACAGCTATCAGGTTAATTTCATACGCCTACCGAGTTGCGAGAGCAACCACCGGATTATTAAACACCGCTAGCAGGTTAATTTGATACACCTGCCAGGTTTTACGAGAGCAATTACCCGATTACGTAAATCATAGCTATCAGGTTAATTTCATACGCATATCGGATTTTGTAAGAGCAATCACCAGATTATTAAACACAACTATCAGGTTAATTCGATACACCCGTCAGGTTTTACGAAAGCAATTACCTGATTACTTAAACGTAACTATCAGGTTGATTTGATACACCTATCAGAATTTACTAGAGCAACTACCAAATTACTAAGCACATCTACCAGGTTAATGGGTTTAACAAGAGCAATTGCCATATTACTAAACACAACTACCAGATTGATTTATACACCTACTAGGGTTTTGAGCATAAATTGCCAGATTCTTTTGCATCTACGTGGTTGGTTTATACAACTTCTAGGCTTTACGACAGCAATTGTATAAAATGAGTAAAGCCTAAAGGCTTTTTAGTTGTTTTTGTCGCTTTACGAGATTACTACCTAGTAGTGTAAAATTGGCATGCTAAAGCAAAAATTGGTACTATCAAATATTCTTGATAAAAAATGGCTGGAAACTAGTACTACTACCTGTCTTCTCAAGAAGCTATGCATGCGAACTAGTATAGCCTACTAGGCCAACTTGTAACGCATCAAAGCGTACTATTTCGCTTTACTGTAGCGACCTGCATGACACAGAGATTTCTTGCACCTCAAAGTCTCACTGTAGCGTCACAGAAGAAAGTACGATGCTGTAGCAAAAGATTCGACGCGTTAAAATAAAATCGGACCAGCGGAGCTGACGCCGCACGGTAGCGACGCGGTGCGGCGCTTCTAAGTAGAATTTTCCTACTTTGAAAGCCTTCATTGTGAAAAACCTTTTTGAGCAAAGAGTGCTCCTGTTTTAAAGACTTCTACAAAAAGCTTTTTGTGAAACTGTTTGCCAGCTGTTCTCTGACCAAGAACAAAGTTTCCCAATTCCAATTACGATTTATCTTTATGCATCTCTATTGTGACTCCTGTACTTGTTGCAAGCAAAGTTATATAATGGTGAGTTGCTTTCTTCTATGAGTTGTGTAATGGTAAGTGTGATGTTTCTTATTCGTATTCTTTTATCGACACTTCACTCCATAAACCTGTCGACATGTGTACTGAGCTTAGTTTTCACTTGGGTACAAGCGAAGGTCTAAGCTTGGGGGGAGTTGATACGTCCAATTTGCATCACAATTCTATATCATATTACCTCTATTCTTTGATATATGTCTTATTATGAGGTATTACTTATGTCTTTTCATCTGTTTATGCATGATTCTTGGAGGATGAACTGTCGGGGACTGGATTCTGATGGAAAAGGCGGCGTTTTGATGCAATTTCATGAAGATAAAAAAATACCAGAAAAATATGGGAAATTTATATTTTCCCAGAAGACAGAGGAAGCCAGAAGGGGAGGCAAAGAAGGGCCGCAGGGGGCCCACACACCCCTAGGCGCAAGTCCCCCTGGGCCGCGCCTAGGGCAGGTGTGACCCACCTCCCCGGCTCCCAATTCCGCCCTCTCGCATATATATTCCCTACGGACCCTAACACCAGGGGAGTGACCACAAATAGATTTCTGCTGCCTCTGCGGGGTGGAAAACACTGAGAGAGAAAGATCTCTCCGACAGACAGATTTATGCCGAGGGAATTCCTTCCTGGAGAGGGGAGATCGTCGCCATCAACACCGTCATCAAGCTAGGCTTCATCGGGATCATCATCATCATCCACACTATCATCTCCACCAGCACCATCATCATCACTTCATTCCGTTGTAACAATTGTGTTAGATATTGCTTTAGTTCATTAGGGGAAACCTTCCTGGTGTTGATTACTATTGTAGTTGATGCTTGTGAGTGGAATCATTAGATTATTGTTTATGTTCAGATTGTTATCCATTACCATATCATCTTTGATCTTGATCCATATGATGTCATGTGAGTAGTTCGTTTAGTTCTTGAGGACATGGGAGAAGTAATGTTGTTAGTAGTGGATTTGTGTTGAGTTATTATTATTCAATGGTTTAGTATTTAAGTTGTGGTGCTATTCTTCTAGTGGTGTCATGTGAACGTCGACTACATGATACTTCACCATTTATGGGCCTACTGTAATGAATTGTGTATTTGGCTACTAATTGTGGGGTTGCTGGAGTGACAGAAACCTGAACCCCCGTTAGGACACCTTTGTACAAGGGAGCGTAGGATCTCAGAGTGTAAGGATATGGTTAGATTTATATCTTAATTACTTTCCTGTAGTTGCAGATGCTTGCAGGGGGTTTAATCACAAGTATGTATTAGTCCAAGTAAGGTCGGTATGTTAGCATAGGTTCACCCACACAACACTTACAACACCAAAGAAGAGTACTCAGCTATTTGAAGCGAAAGCACTTGACAGAATTCCCATGTATCCTCGAGAACGTTTGGTCCTTATAAGTATTTCCACCGGCTTATCCTTTGCTAAGAAAGGATTGGGTCACTTGCTCGTTGTCTTTATTAGTTGCTCTTTGTTTTGTTGTCTTATCAGAAAACCAATAAAAATCTATTTGCTAAGTATTTACAGAGAGTTCCTGCTCCATACTACTGTTCAGCACCTTCTGCTCCTCGTTGGGATCGACACTCTATTTATCGAAAGTACTACGATACACCCCCTATACTTGTGGGTCATCACCTGCGCCTAGGAGGGTGCGGCCACCCTGGTGTCCTCCTCCATCTCTGCTTCGTGGTTCCGTGTTGCTCCAGGAAAATAGGAAGATTGGCTTTTGTCCCGTCCAATTCCGAGAATATTGATTTTCTGACTTTTATGAAACCAAAAATATAATAAAAATGCAACTGGCACAGTGGCATCTTATCAATAGGTTAGTTCCAGAAAGTGTATAAAAATACCTCAAAGTGTAGACAAAACCTAAGACAAATGATATAAAACAAGCATGGAGCATCAAAAATTATAGATACGTTTATGATGTATCAGTAATTAAGACATAAATCTAACCACAGCCTTAAACTCTAACATCCTACACTTCCTTGTGCAAAGGTGTCCTAACGGGGGTTCAGGTTTCTGTCACTCCGACAACCCCACAATTAGTAGCCAAATACACGATGCATTCCCCTAGGCCCATAAATGGTGAAGTATCATGTAGTCGATGTTCACATGACACCACTAGAAGAATAGCAAAACAACTTAAATACTAAACCATTGAATAATAACTCAACACAAATCCACTACAAACAACATGACTTCTCCCATGTCCTTAATAACTAAACGAACTACTCGCGAGACATCATATGGATCAAGATTAAATATGATATGGTAATGGTTAACAATATGAACATAAACAATAATCCAATGGTTCCACTCACAAGCATCAGCTACAATAGTAATCAACACTGGGAAAGTTTCCCCTAAGAACTATGCAAGTATTAACACGATTGTTATAGCGGGATGGAGTGATGATGATGGTGCTGGTGGATATTATTGTGTGGATGATGATGATGATGATCCCGATGAAGTCTAGCTTGACGATGGTGTTGATGGCGACGATCTCCCCTATCCGGGAAGGGATTCCCCCGGCAGAAATCTGTCTGCCGGAGAGCTCTTTCTCTCTCGGTGTTTTCCGTCCCGCAGAGGCGGCGGAAATCTTTCTATGGTCACCCCCCGAGTTTTAGGGTTTCGAGAGGAAGTTATAGGCAAGAGGGCTTAGTTGGAGGCCGGCCAGGTGGGCCACACCTGCCCTAGGCGCGGCCCGGGGGGACCCGCGCCTAGGGGGTATGTTGGAGATATGCCCTAGAGGCAATAATAAATGTAGTTATTATTATATCTTTGTGTCTATGGTAAATGTTTACATTCATGCTATAACAGTATTAACCAGAAACATTAGTACTTGTGTGATTTGTAAACTAAATTAGAGTCCCTAGTAAAGCCTCTTCAAAATACTAGCTTGTTGATTAATAGATGATCATGGTTTCTTGATCGTGAACATTTGAGATGTTGTTAATAACAAGGTCATATCATCAGGAGAATGGTATGATGGACATACTCCTATAGATAAGCGTAGCATAAAGATCATGTCATTTTAATAGTTCAATTGCTATAAGCTTTCTGATACATAGTAACCTGATTCCTTCGACCATGAGGTCATGCTAATCACCATCATCGGAAGGATGCTTTGATGACATCAAACACCACACCGTAACTGGGTGGCTATAAAGGTGGCATTGAGTGTTCGGAAAGTATGGGTTGAGGCACATGGATCAAGAGTGGGATTTGTCCGTCCATATGACGGATAGAAATACTCTGGGCCCTCTCGGTGGAATGTCATCCAATTGGCTTGCAAGCATGTGACTGGCTCACAAGGGATCACATACCACGGGAACGAGAAAAGAGTACTTATCAGTAACGAGGTTGAACTAGGTATGCAGAGATACCGACGATCAAAACCTCGGATAAGTAAACTATCATGAGACAAAGGGAAATTGGTATCGTATGTAAGTGGTTCATTTGATCGCAAAGTAATCGTAGAAATATGTGGGAGCCATATGAATTTCCAGATTCCTCTATTGGTTACTGATCGGAGAAGTGTATCGGTCATCTCCGCATAATTCACGAACCGTAGGGAGACACACTTAAGGATTCAATGTTGTTTGAGTAGTTATGGAATGATGAGTAAGAGACCGAATGTTGTTCGAAGTCTCGGATGGGATCCGGGATATCACGAGGAGATCCGGAATGGTCCGGAGAATAAGATTCATATAAGGAAAGTCATGTTTCGGAGTTGGGGAATGATTCCGGTGTTTTCACCGGGAATGTTCTAGAATGGTCCGGAAAGTCTGGCACTCCGGAGGGGAAGGGTACATGAATGTGTCATGACAATGTGGAATGGTTGCATCATGTACTAGGTCACTTGGCTGGGCAAAATAAAGTAAGAAATCAAATCCTAGTTTGAAAGTCAAACGCCAATTTGAAAAGTCAAACGGCAAGTTTGCTTGGTGGAGGGAGAGTAGGAAACCTACTTGGGGAGGAAGTCCTCCTCCCTCCACCCGCCGGACAAGGAGGCCGAGTTGGGGGAGGACTCCCTCCTCCCAACCGGACACCCTCCACCTATATAAGGAGGGGTAGGGCTCCCCTACCCCTCACACCCAAAACCCTAACCCTCTCCTCCAAGTCGCCGGCGCCACCACCTCCTTGTGCCGCCGCCTAGGGCACCACCAACTCGGCGAGTTGGGGTGTTTCCCAAACCCTAGCCGCCGGCTACACTCTCCCCTTGGTCCCTCTAAACCCTAGATCACCAAGGGCCTCTCTCATAGTCCACCATACTCGCTCCGGCTTAAGGCGAAGCCCTGCGAGATCTCCCCTCTACTTCTGGTACCACGCCATCGTGCTGCCGGAATCGCGAGGAGAGTGCTACAACCTCCATTTTCTTTGGAACAAGGGAGAGGAAGGTCTTCATCGAGTACCAACGTCGACGATCAAGGAAGCACTGCCGAACGCCTTGGGAAGGATCGTCTACACGATCTTGAGATCGGCAAGAGTACGACTACATCACCCACGAGAATCTGCTCTCGTTAAACACTTTGGAATCTTCAAGGGTGAGTTCTTCTATCGACTTGTTGCTACAATCTAGTAGATAGATCTTGGCTTGTTTGTTTGTATGCGGTAGAAATTTTTTGTTTTCCATGCTACGAACCCCTACAGTGGTATCAGAGCCGTGTCTATATGTAGATCTGTTGCATGAGTAGAACACAATGGTCATTATGGGCGGTGGCGATTTTATTATCAATTGCTTCTTGTGTACTTTGCATCTTGCGGTATGATGGGATGAAGCGGCCCGGGCTAACCTTACACGACATCGTTCATGAGACTTGCTCCACGCTCAACATGCAACTTGTATTGCATAAGTGGCTTTGCGGGTGTCTGTCTCTCCCATTATAGTATAGATTCAATTTACAATGGGCACTTGATAGTTCAAACATCAACGTTGTGGTTCTTGTTCGTAAGTTAGAGTGACACTTATTGAAATCCCCAAACCACGTAAAATATGCAAAGAAAATTAGAGGCGTCTAACTTTGTTTTGCAGGGGTGTGTTGTGATGTGATATGGCCATGATTGTGATTATATTTGATGTATGCAATATCCCTTATTATAAGTTGGCAACCGGTAGGAGCCATATGGTTGTCTTTAAATTCTGTTAAGACCCACGTGTCTATTCAAAGTAGTTGTAATAGTTGAAGCTGGTGGACGACAACCATGAAACTGCGCCATTGACCTTGACGCTATAACGGTGATGATGGAGATCATGTTCGTGCTTGAAGATGGAGATCGGAAGCATAAGAATAAAGGCCATATCATATCACATATTATGAATTGCATGTGATGTTAATCCTTTATGCATCTTGTATTGCTTAGTTAATGATGGTAGCATTATAAGATGATCCCTCATGCACACAAATTTCAAGTTCCAAAGTGTTAATACTTAGTAAGCACCGTTTCTAAAGCTCGTTGTTTCGAAGCACCACGTGATGATCGGGTGTGTTAGATTCTGCAAGTGTATACAACGTGAGCAAGCCAGATTTGCTCATGCGGAAACTAAGGTTTGATCTTGACGAGCCTAGCATGTACATACATGGTCTCGGAACAAGGATCACCGAAAGGTAAAGCATGAGTCATATAACAGATATGATGAACATGTTGATTGTTCGTCATTGAAGCTACATTAACTCTCATGATGATCGGTTTTGGTGTGGTGGATTTGGTTCGTGTGATCACTAAAACAATGTGAGGGATATTTTTTTTGAGTCGGAGTTCACCTAGATTAATTTAAC
Source organism: Avena longiglumis (assembly GCA_030063025.1). Taxonomy (NCBI): domain Eukaryota; kingdom Viridiplantae; phylum Streptophyta; class Magnoliopsida; order Poales; family Poaceae; genus Avena; species Avena longiglumis. Next base: position 1,459,585 of record CP125974.1, on the reverse strand, counting down.
TATTAATTAGAACTCAATTTGTCATAAACTTAGTCTAAACTATTGAAAATATGTTGTAGATCAATGGCGGCCCCTACCATCAATTTTAATGCGTTCCTAGAGAAAGAAAAGTTGAAAAACAATGGAAGCAACTTCGCGGATTGGTTCCGAAATTTGAGGATTGTCCTCAATGCTGGTAATTTGACCTATGTGCTGGATGCACCGCTGGGTGAACCACCTGCAGCTACTGCTACCGATGAAGTAAAGAATGTTTACCTCACTCGGAAGAATCAGTACTCCATAGTTCAGTGTGCTATCTTGTATGGTTTGGAATCGGAGCTTCAGAAAAGGTTTGAGAACCAAGACCCATATGATATTGTCCGTGAACTCAAAATTATTTTTGAGACTCACGCGGCAGTTGAGAGTTATGAGGCTTCTGAAAAGTTCTTTAACTGCAAGATGGAAGAGGTTAGCTCCGTCAGTGAGCATGTGCTTAAGATGTCTGGGCACGCAAACAAACTCCAAAGTTTGGGTATAGTGATTCCTAATGCTTTGGGGATTTACCATGTCCTCCAATCACTACCACCAAGTTACAAGAACTTTGTGATGAACTACAATATGCAAAACATGAACAACACGTTGGCAAAACTCTTCTCCATGTTGAAATCTGCAGAAGTGGAGATCAAGAGAGAGCATCAAGTGTTGTTGGTCAATAAGACCATCAAATTCAAGAAAGGCAAGTCTAAGCAAAAGGGAAACTTCAAGAAGGGTGGTAAGAAAGTTACCGCACTGACGAAGAAGACCAAGGCTAGGACAAAGCCTGATACTGAGTGCTTTTACTGCAAGGGAGAAGGTCATTGGAAGCGGAATTTCCCAAAGTACTTGGCGGATTTGAAGAACATCAACATCAAGAAGAAAGGTATATCCGATATACATGTTATTGATGTGTATATCACTAGTACTCGTAGTAGTGCCTGGGTATTTGATACTGGTTTTGCTCATATTTGTAACTTGAAACAGGTACTGCAGAATAAACGGAAGCTAGCGAAGAACAAGGTGACGATGCGCGTTGGAAATGGATCAAAGGTTGATGTGATCGCGGTCGGCACGCTACCTATTCATCTACCATCGATATTAGTTTTATGCTTAAATAATTGTTATTTGGTGCCTGCGTTGAGCATGAACATTATATCTGGATCATGTTTGTTGCAAGATGGTTACTTGTTTAAGTCCGAGAATAATGGTTGTTCGATTTATATGAGTAATATCTTTTATGCACATGCACCTTTGATAGATGGTCTATTCTTATTGAATCTCGATAGTGGAAATACACATATTAATAACATTGAAGCTAAACGTTTGAAATTGAGCGATAACTCGACCTATATGTGGCACTGTCGTCTTGGTCATATTGGAGTGAAGCGTATGAAGAAACTCCATTCCGATGGACTTCTTGAATCACTTGAAAGATGTGAAGCATGTCTGATGGGTAAAATGACTAAGACTCCATTTTCTGGGATGATGGAGCGAGCTACAGACTTATTGGAAATCATACATACCAATGTGTGTGGTCCAATGAGTGTAGCATCGCGCGGTGGTTATCGTTATGTTCTTACCTTCACGGATGACTTGAGTAGATATGGGTATATCTATTTCATGAAACATAAGTCCGAAACTTTCGAGAAGTTTAAGGAATTTCAAAGTGAGGTAGAAAATCAACGTAACATGAAGATTAAATTTCTACGTTCTGATCATGTAGGTAAATATCTAAGTTACAAGTTTGGTGAGCATTTAAAGAAATGCGGAATTCTTTCACAATTGACACCACCGGGAACACCACAACGTAATGGTGTGTCCGAACGTCGTAATCGAACACTCTTAGATATGGTTCGTTCTATGATGTCGCTTACAGATTTACCGCTATCGTTTTGGGGTTATGCATTAGAAACAGCCACATTCACTTTAAATAGGGCACCATCTAAATCCGTTGAAACGACACCGTATGAATTATGGTTTGGGAAGAAACCTAAATTGTCATTCCTTCAGGTTTGGGGTTGCGAAGCCTATGTAAAGAAGTTACAGCCGGACAAGCTTGAACCCAAAGCGGAAAAATGCGTATTCATAGGATACCCGAAGGAAACTATTGGGTATACCTTCTATCATAGATCCGAGGGCAAAATCTTCGTTGCCAAGAATGGATCCTTTCTAGAGAAGGAATTTCTCTCGAAAGAAGTGACTGGAAGGAAAGTAGAACTCGACGAGGTTGTTGAACCTTCTCTCGAACTTGCGAGTAGCGCAACACCAGAAGTAGTTCCTATGGCGCATACACCAATAAGAGAGGAAGCTAATGATGATGATCATGAAACTTCGGTTGAAGTTGCTACAAAACCTCGCAGGTCAACAAGAACTCGTACCACTCCTGATTGGTATGATCCCGTTCTGAGTGTCATGTTGGTAGACAACACCGATGACCCTGCGACGTATGAGGAAGCGATGATGAGCCCAGATTCCAATAAATGGCAAGATGCCATGAAATCCGGGATTGGATCCATGTACGAAAACCAAGTATGGACTTTGGTGGACTTACCGGATGGCCGGAAGGCTGTCGAGAACAAATGGATTTTCAAGAAGAAAACAGATGCCGATGGTAATGTTACTGTCTATAAAGCTCGACTTGTCGCAAAAGGGTTTCGACAAATTCAAGGAGTTGACTACAATGAGACTTTCTCACCAGTAGCGCAGCTAAAGTCTGTGAGGATTATGTTAGCAATCGCTGCATATTATGATTATGAGATATGGCAGATGGATGTCAAAACGGCGTTCCTCAATGGAGACATTGATGAAGAGTTGTATATTATGCAACCCAAAGATTTTGTCGATCCTAAAGATGCTAAAAAGGTGTGCAAACTTGAACGATCCATATATGGATTGAAGCAAGCATCCCGAAGTTGGAATCAACGTTTTGATAAGGTAATCAAAAGTTTTGGTTTTATACAAACTTATGGAGAAGCTTGTATTTACAATAAAGTGAGTGGGAGCTCTGTAGCATTCTTAATACTATATGTAGATGACATATTGTTGATTGGGAATGATGTAGACCTTCTTAATAGTGTCAAAGAATATTTGAATAATAGTTTTTCAATGAAAGATCTTGGCGAAGTAGCTTACATATTAGGCATAAAGATTTATAGAGATAGATCGAGACGCCTAATATCATTGTCACAAAGTACATCTTTGGACAAAGTTCTAAAAAGGTTTGGAATGGAAGATAGCAAGAAAGGGTTCTTGCCCATGTTGCCCAATACGACCTTGAGTAAAACTCAAAGTCCAGCAACGGCAGAAGATATAGAAAGGATGAGTAAGACTCCCTATGCCTCAGCCATAGGATATCTAATGTATGCCATGTTATGTACTAGACCCGACATTGCATATGATGTTAGTTTGACTAGCAAGTATCAAAGTGATCTAGGAGTGGATCATTGGAAAGCGATCAAAAATATCCTTAAGTACTTGAGAAGAACTAAGGATATGGTTCTTTCTTATGGAGGTGATGAATAGCTCGTTGTTAATGGTTACACCGATGCTAGTTGGAACACCGATCCGGATGATTCTAAATCTCAATTTGGATACGTATTTACTTTGAATGGTGCAGCAGTTAGCTGGAGGAGTGCAAAGCAAAGCGTTGCGGCGAGATCTTCAACTGAATTGGAATACATAGACCCAATGTCTATCTACTGTGATAACATGGGCGCCATAGCCAATGCGCAAGAACCAAGGTCACATAAGAAGCTGAAGCACATCAAGCTACATTTTCACGCTATTCGAGAACATGTCCAAGATGGTGACATGAAGATTTGCATAGTACACACATATCTGAATGTGGCGGATCCGTTGACTAAACCTCTCCCGAGGGCAAAACATGACCAGCACCAAACCGACATGGGTGTTCAGTATATTACCATGTAATATAGATTAGTTGACTCTAGTGCAAGTGGGAGACTGTTGGAGATATGCCCTAGAGGCAATAATAAATGTAGTTATTATTATATCTTTGTGTTTATGATAAATGTTTACATTCATGCTATAACAGTATTAACCAAAAATATTAGTACTTATGTGATTTGTAAACTAAATTAGAGTCCCTAGTAAAGCCTCTTCAAAATACTAGCTTGTTGATTAATAGATGATCATGGTTTCTTGATCATGAACATTTGAGATGTTGTTTCTAACAAGGTCATATCATTAGGAGAATGGTATGATGGACATACTCCTATAGATAAGCGTAGCATAAAGATCATGTCATTTTAATAGTTCAATTGCTATAAGCTTTCTGATACATAGTAACCTGATTCCTTCGACCATGAGATCACGCTAATCACCATCATCGGAAGGATGCTTTGATGACATCAAACACCACACCGTAACTGGGTGGCTATAAAGGTGGCATTGAGTGTTCGGAAAGTATGGGTTGAGGCACATGGATCAAGAGTGGGATTTGTCCATCCATATGACGGATAGATATACGCTGGGCCCTCTCGGTGGAATGTCATCCAATTGGCTTGCAAGCATGTGAATGGCTCACAAGGGATCACATACCACGGGAACGAGAAAAGAGTACTTATCAGTAACGAGGTTGAACTAGGTATGCAGAGATACCGACGATCAAAACCTCGGATAAGTAAACTATCATGAGAAAAAGGGAAATTGGTATCGTATGTAAGTGGTTCATTCGATCGCAAAGTAATCGTATAAATATGTGGGAGCCATATGAATTTCCAGATTCCTCTATTGGTTACTGATCGGAGAAGTGTATCGGTCATCTCCGCACAATTCACGAACCGTAGGGAGACACACTTAAGGATTCGATGTTGTTTGAGTAGTTATGGAATGATGAGTAAGAGACCGAATGTTGTTCGGATTCTCGGATGGGATCCGGGATATCACGAGGAGACCTGTAATGGTCCGGAGAATAAGATTCATATAAGGAAAGTCCTGTTTCGGAGTTGGGGAATGATTCCGGTGTTTTCACTGGGAATGTTCTAGAAGGGTCCGGAAGGTCCGGGACTCCGGAGGAGAAGGGTACATGAATGTGTCATGACAATGTGGAATGGTTGCATCATGTACTAGGTCACTTGGCTGGGCAAAATAAAGTAAGAAATCAAATCCTAGTTTGAAAGTCAAACGCCAATTTGAAAAGTCAAACGGCAAGTTTGCTTGGTGGAGGGAGAGTAGGAAACCTACTTGGGGAGGAAGTCCTCCTCCCTCCACCCCCCGGCCAAGGAGGCCGAGTTGGGGGAGGACTCCCTCCTCCCAACCGGACACCCTCCACCTATATAAAGAGGGGTAGGGCTCCCCTACCCCTCACACCCAAAACCCTAGCCCTCTCCTCCAAGTCGCCGGCGCCACCACCTCCTTGTGTCGTCGCCTAGGGCACCACCAACTCGGCGAGTTGGGGTGTTTCCCAAACCCTAGCCGCCGGCTACACTCTCCCCTTGGTCCCTCTAAACCCTAGATCACCAAGGGACTCTCTCATAGTCCACCATACTCGCTCCGGCTTAAGGCGAAGCCCTGCGAGATCTCCCCTCTACTTCCGGTACCACGCCGTCGTGCTGCCGGAATCGCGAGGAGAGTGCTACAACCTTCGCTGCCTACTAAAACAAGGAAGAGGAAGGTCTTCATCGAGTTTAACGATGTGACCGATCATGGAGCGCCTAGGAGCCTTGGCTTAGAAAGGATCGTCTACACGATCTTGAGATAGGCAAGAGTACGACTACATCACCCACGAGAATCTGCTCTCGTTAACCGCTTTGGAATCTTCGAGGGTGAGTTCCTCTATCGACTCGTTGCTACAATCTAGTAGATAGATCTTGGCTTGTTTGTTTACACGCGGTAGAATTTTTTTGTTTTCCATGCTACGAACCCCTACATGATGTGGGCCCCGGTGTCCTAGCTACGCCTCCCCTTCTGGCTTCCTTCATCTTCTAGGAAAATATAATTTTCCAATATTTTTCTGGTATTTTTTTGATCTTCGCGAAATTGCATCAAAACACCTCTTTTTTCCATCAGAATCCTGACTCCGGCAGTTCATCCTCCAAGAATCATCCAACATGCAAAAACAGAGGAAAAGACATAAGTAACACCTCATAATAAGACATATATCAATGAATAGAGGCAAATTATGATATAGAATGGTGATGCAAATTAGACCTATCAACAGTGTCCTCTACACTAGTAGGAAACGGCCCTTTCGTCTGGGCCATTAGTCCCGGCTGTGACTGGGGCCGGGACTAATCGTCCGGACCGGACGGCCCAGGTCGTATGGCACCATAGTTCCCGGTCCGTTAGACACCACTGGTCTTGGTTTGAGATACAAATCGGGACTAAAGGGTCTGGGGCCCGCCGCTCGCCGTGGGCACCCCCTTTAGTCCTGGTTTGTATCTCAAACCGGGACTAGTGGTCTGACCCTATATATATGGCACAACCCCTTCCCCTCTCAACTATTTTTTCTGGTGGGAGAGGTGGTGGGTTTGTGCTATTTTTTTTCTTGTTTATATGCACTAGAGGTGTTCAGTGAAATGCCCATTAGAGCGATGCGACTTTAGGTCACACAAGACAGACATGATATGAGGTGCCCGAGCCACACTTAATTTTTCTCATCTTTGTTTCCAACTATGCTAAAAGGTTAGCAACTATTTTCTTGTTTAGACCGCGCAGTACTAATTTTAGCATCGTGATTGTGTTTGATATATATTTGTATGATACAGATGAGCCATCAATGGATGTACGGTGACCGACGCTCTGCCGCTTTCAGAGAAGTCGTGCGTTGTTTTCATCTTGTGGCCGAGGCGAACAAGCGGCGGAATGGTTTTATGTGTTGTCCATGTGTTGACTGTAGGAATGAGAAGGCTCACACTTCCGCAAAAATCATTCAAAGCCACCTGCTTCAGTCTGGTTTTATGTCCGGCTATAATGTTTGGACCAAGCACGGAGAAAGAGAGGTTGCGATTGAAGATGGCGATGAAGAAGAGAATGATGATGATAAATACCGACCTATGTTCCCTGAATACACTGATACCGCAATGAAAGACAATGAAGAAGAAGGAGGTGAAGAACGGGAACCAGATGAGTCCGCTAATGATCTTGGTCGGGTAATTTCTGATGCAAAGCGAGACTGCGACACAGAAAAGGAGAGGTTGCAGTTCGAGCAGATGTTATAGGACCACAACAAATTGTTGTAACCAACTTGTAAAGATGTCCAGAAGAAGCTGGGTAGCACACTAGAATTACTGAAGTGGAAGGCAGAGACCAGTGTGACTGACTCGGGATTTGAAAAGTTGCTGGTACTAATAAAGTAGTTGCTTTCAAGAAATAACGAATTGCCCACTAGTACGTATGAAGCAAAGAATCTCGTCAGCCCTCTAGGATTAGATGTGCAAAAGATACATGTGTGCCCTAATGACTGCATCCTCTACCGCGGTAAGAAGTACGAGAATATGGATAAATGCCCGGTATTCATTGCATTGCGGTATAAGATCAGAAAAGATGACCCTGGTGATGTTGGTGGCGAGCCACCCAGGAAGAGGGTTCCTTCCAAGGTGATGTGGTATGTTCCTATAATACCACGGTTGAAACGTTTGTTCAGAAACAAAGAGCATGCCAAGTTGTTGCGATGGCACATGGAAGAACGTAAGAAAGACGGAATGTTGAGGCACCCCGCTGATGGTCGGCAGTGGAAAAAAACGAGAGAGACTTTTCGGACTTTGCTGGTGACGCAAAGAACTTATGATTTGGTCTAAGTATAGATGACATGAATCCTTTTAGGGAGCAGAGCTGCAGTTACAGCACCTGGCCCGTTACTCTACAACCTTCCTCCTTGGTTGTGCATGAAGCGGAAGTTCATTATGATGCTAGTCCTCATCCAAGGCCCAAAGCAACCCGGCAATGACGTTGATGAACTTTTACAGTTGTGGGCTAAACCAGGTTTACGTGTGTGGGATGAGCACAAACAGGAGCCATTTGACCTACGAGCGTTGTTGTTCGTAACCATCAATGATTGGCCTGCTCTTAGTAACATCTCAGGACAGTCAAACAAGGGATACAATGCATGCACACACTGTTTAGATGAGACTGAAAGTAAATATCTAGATAAATCTAGGAAGAATGTGTACCCGTACAATCGTCGTTTTCTTCCGCCCAGACATCTCTTAAAGAAAAAAGGCAAGCATTTCGATGGCGAGACAGATCACCGGAAGAAGCCTGAGCCCCGTACTGGTGCTGATGTATTTGGTATGGTCAAGAATTTAAATGTAATATTTGGAAAGCGTCCTAGGGGACAACCTGTCCCGAAAGACGCCAACGAACACACACCCATGTGGAAGAGAAAATCTTTATTTTGAGAGCTACCCTATTGGGAAGTCCATGGGGTCCGCTATGCAATCGACGTGATGCACCTAATGAAGAATCTTTGCGTAAATATTCTAGGCTTCCTGGGTTTGTATGGAAAGTCAAAAGATACATCGGAAGCACGTAAGTTGATTTAAGCACACAAGGCACCAAGGTACAAGCACAACACAATCATGCATAAAAGTTTTTGGAAAAGAAGTTTCAAATTAAGGAGGTAAGGGTTTTGGTTTTATGGAAGAGAGAGTTCTTTGCCATCTCTTACAAGGAAACATAAATATTGCTTTTCAAAAGGGTTTTATGTGGGAGAGAGAGTTCGTTGGGTTTTATGGAACGCACGAGCGTAGGTGCTCTAATCCTGGTTGTTGCTCCTTGTAAGAGTGATTTATGTATTCTTCTTGACAAATCTAACTGTTTGGTAAATGTTAGATTTTTCAATGCATGGGAGTTGGCGCTAACCTCACTTTTGAATCCAATGGACGTGACCCCGACTTTGTTTTCGCACCGAAGATCCTGGACACCGATCTTTACAATTTCAGTTTCATTCAATTGAAGGCATTAGGCTAGTTATAGTAGGAGTAACTTGAGCAGTAACATAGTCCTACATGTATTGCCAACTAAACATTTAGATGACATGGCATGCAATTATATAATGAGAGAGAGGATTGTGGTAACTAGCTATGTTACCATAACATCACGCATTTTAAGACAAAATAAGTCTACATTGCAATAAATAAGCCATTGCATTTCTACTTACAGATGATACTAGTTCAAGTTACTTCCCACTATAATCAATCTTATTCTTCTTTTTTTTCAAAATTACTGCATTTATGGACAGCCGCGCCGCCGCATGGGCTGCGGATCCGGCCGTCCTGGCTGCCGCTTGTGCGCTCGTGCGCGCGGCCGAGGTGGCTGAGGAGGCGTCCGAATTACTCTATAGCTTACGTTTAAGGGAAAGCCCGTGCGCTCACCACAGGCTCAAACGCTTAGCTACAGTAAATGCAGTCTAAAAAAAACCAACGAACCGGCATATCCCGTAACTTCTAGACGGTCCTGGCAAAGCGGTGGACAAAACGCTCCTTTCCTTTCCCACGACTCCACTCTGCCCAATAATCCCAATCTTCCTCATTACTCCACTCTGACGCCGGTTGCCTCCCGTCGCCCCCGCCCCTGTCTCTGCCGCTGCCTGGCTTCCTGGCGCCACCTACAACGCTGCCTTCTCTGCTCCATGCGTGCCTCCATCGGCCTCCTCAGGCTCCGGAAGCGCTCCAGCGGTCCAACCGTCCTCCCGCGGGGAGGTCGTCTTGATGGGCGCTCGGACACAGGAAGGTCGCCGTCGGCTATCCCTTCCTGAGATCTCGGCGCGACGGACGCTGCCGGTGTCGGGCTGTTGGGATGAGGAGTACCGCTGTGTGGGGATGAAGATAGCCCTTCGCCTCCAGCAACCACATCTCTTCTCCTCCCAGTACACTGACAAAGGCGACGAAGGGTGCGGAGGATCTGGTATCGGTGAGATTACGTGACCGACTCATCTTCTTCTCCTCTCATTTGCTTCTGAATATTCATGCAATTTCTAATCGATTTAGGGTCTTCTTGGTGGCAGTAGCGATCGGACTGGACAAGAATGTATTCTCTAGCTTACATATACAGCTGGAGCTCAAATCCCATGCAAACCAAGGTATATTGGCTCATATTTAGGTTTTGACGCGAGACGTTACTATGCTGGAGAATTATTGTTATCGATTTCATTATCGTCACGGGGGCCCTAACCCCTTCACATGTTGTGGCTGATCATCCCATCAGATTATGGTGGATTCATTTTCATGTGTTGAATCGTGTAGGCTGAGTTATCATTTTTGGAACCAAGATGCTCTCCGTCCTGAGACATATCAGGGATTATCTGATGCTGTTGATGTGGGAAATTCAAGTGGGAAAAATGTTGGCGTCAGGGAGCTCTGATGGCCAGGTGATCCGTTCCTATCTCCACCTTTCCTCCCTCCCCTCAATTTCTCATCTCCTTCCCTTTGTTTGTTTTCTATTTTCAGCTTGGCCAGGTCAGGACACCACTGGTCGAGCCTTGCTGTAGTGGAGGTAGCCGAGAAGTACGAGCAACTGCCGCTGGTACCAACGCCACCGCCACCAGCACGCGACATTTGTGAACAAGGTCATCGATCGAGCATGGAGATGTCGCCTCTCCTTTGTCTTGGTCATCAGTGCATGTCAGTCAATCAAGCTGTTGTGCAACAGTCTGGTGAAGAACAACCTACTATCCATTCCGTTTCCTGGATGAGTAATTCAGGTAGCTGACATTTCTCAATTTATTGATAACTTCTTCTAAATTGGTGATAGTTGGCTATAAGTTGTTCCAGTGTGAGAACTGAACTAAACTTGCAGTATATCTCTTCTACACTATCAGCCCCACAAAACAGGCAAACAACTATTATAACTATAGATAAGGAAAAATGTTAGATGATCCAATCTGGCTGAGTAGAAGCTACAAGGCTTTGCAATTTATCCAATAGAAATATACAGTTAGGCTAAATAATGAATCACCTGGTAAGACTAATGAATCACAATCCTTTTACATATCTGCAAAGGGAATAGATCCATCTGTTCAGAGTGTTAACTTTCTCAATCAATTATACCTACTTTTCAGTTCCCTTCATGTTCGATATCAAGAGACAATGGTGCGCTTATATCTTACAATATCAATTCTATATAGTATACTGAAAGTAAAAATTAGCAATTCAGTGGTGCTAACTCTCATAAAACATCCTTCCACTCTGCCATGCTGATTTGGTATTAGTAATATTTCACGAAATAAATTATCAAGAGCCATCTCTTATATATCCCTTGTGCAGTTTGAACTTTCAGATACTATTTCTGAATAACGAGAGTACACTAGGCAGTGGACACTTCTTTCTATATTGGAAACTTGACCATAAGCAGCGGTGTAAACTCTCATGTGTAGACATACATGTGCCTACATCTCAGCTCACCTTACAAAAGCTATAGGTTTGCATGTATAGTCCCTCTTAAGGCACATTCTTCAACAGAGACACCAAGATTTTACTTGATCATAAGAAGCTGGGGGTTGGTTCTCCATACAGAGCATCGGCGTGCTAAATCTTACTGCAGGTAAGAACAATCTGACTGTATGTATCTATTTCGTGTTTTCTCTCTGTGTTGTACTGGGTTATATTTTCTCTTCTGTTTATTTGTTATCTGAATTTTTCTATTGCCGATGTGTTTGAACTGCTGGTTCAAATGTTACCAAGGTGGTTCTGCTGTACAGGAATTGCCTTATTATTGTGCTTTGTTTTTCAACCAAGAAAACCCCCCATCGTCTACTTATTTCCTATATTTTCTACATGATGTACTAAGGTTATATTTACTCTCTGTTTTTCAAGCAAGAAGTCTGTTCCGTGCATTTTGCCCATGTTGTAACTAAGTTATATTTTTTCCACACAGTTTATCTAATTTTTGAACTTTCCTGCTGCCAATGACTCTTAAAATGCAGCATGTTCACTCAACTGACAGAGCTACCGTGCCTAACATATAGCACCCTCAAGGAGGCCTGCAAAGCGTGAGGATTAATTGGTTGGCGATGACAATGAGTGGTTCTTACTATCTGATGAAGCTATCCACTGGGTTTCTGTGCATTGTTTCTTCTTCCTTATCCTTCGTGATCACCGGTCTTCTGGTTTCTCTGTGACGGCAAGGTGAATACTACATGATTGATTGAGTGTGAATTATGAGATCTGTTTGTTTTTCCCTACAGTTTGGAATACTCCTGGTAACAAATTTTTACCATGCAGTGCTGGCCTAGATATGGCCCTAATCATCGTATTCCTCTTTTAGATCATAAAATTCATGCCACGGGCACGGTGTGTCACCGTGCCATTTTGCATTCCAGATATACTGGGAGCCCACGTTATATGATTCAGAACTACCAGGATGGAATGGCTATTTGTCGGGTTCATGGAGCTCCTGATCTTTTTATTACTTTCACTTGCAATCCAAAGTGGGATGAAATATCAGACGCACTTCTTCTGGAACCTGGCCAGATTCATGCTGATAGGCCAGGCATAAGATGAAGGTGAATGAGTTCAGCGATGATGTAAAGAAAGGAGTGACCCTTCGGTCCTATCAACGCGTATATGTTTTTATTCTGCCTTTTGATTTCTTGTCTCCCTATTTCTATTCTGCTTTTATGTTACATTGAGTTTGTTTTCGTAGATGTGCATGCTGCTACTTCTTTTAGTTATATCGATTGGAGTAAGGCTAATCTAGGAGCAGTTTATAGGGCTAAGAAAATATAGAGAAAGAGCAGCAAACTGAATACATATAGGTTCAGACGAGTCACACCTGATTACCAAAATAGATGAATTTTTCACTGCTGACCCCGGCTTGGCCACGCCTGCCAGCAGGAAAAAGATCCAAGCTCATTAGCATCTAAAAAGTATACTGGGAGTTTAATTTTTGCAATATAAAGATGGGCTTTGTTTCTGGAGTTGACTATATAGTTTCTATTGGTTTGACTACTTGATTTTCTTTCTCTGTTCTTAACGGTCCATTCTATCTGTAGAAATTACAAGCATGTGTGTTCATGGGGTCAACTTGCAAGACAATAGATGTCCTTGGTGGTACTATACAACAGCTACCAATTGACAAGGGATTTTTATCCTCCAGCACAATTTTGGTGAGAAGTGAACATAGAATATCTGGCCTTTACGGATTCATCCCGCGGCATATTCTTACATGTATCATTTTTTCTGTGCAAGCAGTTTTTGTAGTCTGATCATGTAGGATATTTCTTACTAAAGTTTCGACCAACCCTTCATTTATATTTATATTTGACAATGCAAGATGTATAGCTGAGAGGCTAGGGTAGCTGAACTGATCAGGTTTGTTGAAGATACTTGCTACTCATCAATAATGTCCTTTCTTATCGTGCTAGATTTTAAATTTCGTAATGCAGGATGTATGGCTGAGAGGCTAGCGTAGATAAACTGGTCAGCTTTGTTGAAGATACTTGCTTCTTCTCAATAATGCCCTTTTCTTATCGTGTTACAACAATATTATAAGAAGTTCTCTTACCATCATTTATGAGAATTAGCAGTTCGACATAGCAGCTCATCAATAAATTCTTGATCTGTTCAAACGACGATGTAATTCTTTATCCTTCAAGACCGCAAGCTTCTCTCAATCAGTTTGTCTGGAACCACCAGAATATTCTCTAAATATAATGGACTATTTCTGAAAGAACTATTCTGCAACTGACAGCAAGGCAGGAAGCAGAGAAAGTGAAACGGCTCTTGATAGCACTTGAAAGAACTATTCTGCAACCGAACGGCATGCCGCCAAGTACCAACGTGTGTTATTGCTGTATATGGCCCAATCCAGTGTATATAACACATTTATTATGCCACTCATTTTATTTCTGACAAATATTCAGAGATGCTGGTTTTGATATTGATATAATCAAACAGACCACAAATCATCAAATATATACATGAACTCGATTAAGCTGGCCAAACCTACTGAGAAGGTAAAGACAATGTGAGGTTCTATAAATGCTCACCCACTATCGTCTGCCTCTGCCTCTGTCCAATGTACAAAAAGATTGACACTATCTACTACAATGTTATTGATCCTGACTTAGCTTTGCAAATAGTCATCAACTTTACAAAAAAAAACATACTACCACCTCTGCTCTCTGAGACCTGCGATTATGACTGTTTCCATTAGCATCAAACTTGCTTTAAAAAAGAACTCGGGCGCGGCGACAACGTGCCACTTCCCCTAGTGTCCTTGATTTCTGAAGTTGAGGACATCTCCTCACCTTGTTATAGCCGCTTGGCAAGGATGGTCATGTGCGTGCATGCGTGCGTTCCTGCGTATGACCCTTCTTTGGAGTTTGTACCCTGATGTCTTCTTCATGTTTAATGAAATGAAATGCAAACTCTTTTGTGTTTCCTCTAAAAGAGGAGGGTGGGCATGGGTGGGGTTCTAGAGAGAATTAGCAGCACATGCTTGTGATGTACTTCTTCCGATTCCACAATTCTTGTGAGACGTTTTTAGTTCAAATTTGAACTACAATCACGGTAAGAATTATGGAAGAGAGAGAGAGTAGTCTGTATAAAAAATCATGCATTTTGTAACACATGTGAGTATCTAAAATTATAATTTATAAGTCGTGGCTAGCGTTGGTTATTAGATATTTTCGATGGTTCTTCATTAAGAAACAGTAAAACCGAACACCTACAGCCAACCACCGCGATTTGGAGCTCTAAACCGTCGGATCGACCAACTAAACGCTCCAGATCGTATCAGCTAACCCGCAGCGTAGCTAACCTTGTTTGCTTCGTAAAATCGCTGTAAATAGGCCAGCCCATCGTTATAGGGTTGCTACTCCGCAAGCTAAGTCCGGCGTTTTGTTGTTAATTGGGCCCTTGACCACTGTTGCCTGTCAAAACTCACCGGCGGGCAGCGACGAGCAACACGAAGAGCCGGGAGGCTCCCAGAACTGTTGGTGGGCCCTGGTCCCTCGAACAGCCGCATAAAACTCCCGCAGCCACGGCTTGGTTCGAGGCGTGCCACCTGACCTGGTCGGGAAGGTGAAGGATTGCTCGATTGATTTCTGCTTGGTAAACAAGTATCGTAAAATTCGAGCCGTGACGGCTCGGGTTTCCACAGAAATCGGCTCCTAGAGCCGATTGCTATGGTGTTGCATTAGATTTACGACAACGTGGGGTTTTGCTTGATCACTACAAGTTAAATCGATCTACGACGGTTTAATGTTTTCACCACGAATGGAGCGTCCTACACGTAATTGAGCCGGTATGTACAAAGATGAAGAATATTAACCCTAGAGGAGGCCTAATAACCAACGTAAAGTCAATTACCGGAACAACTTCTCTAGGCGAATAAGCCACGTCTCTACGTACTCTTTGGATCGTTCAACCCGTTTGTAAGGCCTGACTATGTAGATATCAAACTAAACCTTGGCGAAAGGCACAACCATAACAGATCGAATCAGCTAAATAAAGATCAAGCAAGGTGCTACCCTTGCACTTGGGAAAAAGGTGCAAAGGTAGCGAGACAACTAGAGGTAGCAAAATCAAGCGATTATAACGAAGAACACCGATGCTAACCTCAACAGATCTATGATAATAATGTTACTCGCCATCAACAAGGCTTGATGCGAGTAACACCAAATAGCATAAGTAAAAATCGCCTAGATCGCAAGATGCAATCTATGACATGACACTTACCCGAAGAAACCCTCGAAAACAAGGGGTGGCGATCGCCGAGATTGTGTTTCGTGAGCGTGGTTGTCCTCCTTTCTCAATAACCTTAGGTACATATTTATAGTCCGGAGACTCTCTACTTTTGGAATAACTCTACAACTCTATCTTTACCTAAACTGAAACGGAACCTAAACTAACACGGAACCTACTATGATACAAGATACACGGGCAATTTAGCCCAAATCCACGCACTAGGCCGATCCAACAACACGTAGAATATACACATCTTCCAAGCCCATCTTGATCACGGCCCATCTCCTTCTTTGGCCAAAATATGGCGATAACACATGCCCCCCTGGTTTTGGCAATGATAATTCCAAAACCACTCTGCTGATATAATTTTTCCTTCCCCCTCTTTTTTTTGTATCGGGTTGCGCGTTGACAGAATGCGTTGCAGAACAGGATCGTCACGCCACCCCTTCATCATGATGCCCTGTCTTCTCAACTCCTTCGCAGTGCATGATTTGACGATTTTGGCAGCACATTCTGGGAAACCGCTATGGCATTGAACCGTCTCTCTACTATTCCCCTTATTTAAATCCACCTAAGCAGTTCGCAATCCCCATCTGCCTCCAACAGCCAAAAAACCCTTCTTCCTCCGCCAAAAAAACCCTATTTCTTCGCCATGGCCTCCTCTGCTTCCTCTGGCCTGTCCTCCCACGCCTCCAACTCAATGAGTGACCGAGAGCCAACGCCGGAGCACCCGCCGATGGCGTACAACCTCTCGCCCCACAATGGTGGGGCGAGAGGTTGAGATTCGCCGTTTGGTCGGGAGGACAGCGTCCTTAACCGGCGGCGAAGAAGACTGCGGTTCCTTCGATGGGGGCCGGAGCGAGACATCGACGACGCCATGTCACGGGGCGTCGACTCCTCCGAGGAGGAGGAGGAAGAGGAGGACACCTCCTCGAGGAGTACCAGCCGGTGAAGTACTTCCGCCGGGTCCGGCGAGGATACCGGCAGCGAGCGAGAGGCCCTGCTGGCTTCTTCTTGACGGCGAAGGCAGCGCGGAAGCGGCGAGGATAGCGCACAAGAGCGGCGGCGGCGACAGCGACCTCGGGCTAGATTAGGAACCGATGGCGATGATAGTAGTCATAAGCTTCCTTCCGTAATCGACCAGTCCTTTTGTAAGCAACCAGCTTCTGAAATGAAAAAAAAATCGTTCTCTCGAAGATTGCTCTTGCCGCCCCAATTTTGCCGATAATAAAAATAGGTCGATGCTCTAGAAGCCGATAGCAACGCATCGGCTTTTACCTTTCTATGTTTACTCAGTCAACCAGGCACAGCTCAAAGAGTCGATGCATATCGTTTTTTCCCAAAAACGTTGACAAGGTCTGACTTGGTCACATGCTCAGGCAAACCTAAACGGTCACTTCTTAGTTTCAAACGGTAACCTGCGATCTTCTTCAACAAGGAGCGACCTAGATCTCCAATTGCCCATCAAAATATGTGCCCTGAACAAACAACTAATGACGGGCAAGAATGAAGATTTCTTCAGTAGCTTGTAGGTGGAATCTTGGCACTGTTTGTAGCATATGTGAACCTCTAGAGTCGATGACCATGCATCGGCTATATATTATATTTTTTTATTCGCCGATTTTCAGTATATTCCCTACATATTCTTGTCCATCATCCCACATGCTTGGGAAATATTTCTTGAGATGTTGACCGTTGACCGCCACCGGGAATTTCACGCCGTCCAGCTCCTCAAGCCTGTATGCGTTTCCTCTTAAAACTTGATCAACCCTGTACGGCCCGTGCCAATTTGGAGACCATTTACCATATGTTGCATCCTTAGTCCCTAATGGCAACACAGCTTTCCATACCAGATCACCAACGTGGAATTCCTTTGGCCTCACTTTCTTGTTGTATGCACGAGCTACCTTGGCATTGTTCTCTTTGATCTTCTCAAGCGACCACAGCCTGAGCTCAGTTAAATCCTCCACACTGTCACTCATCAGGGTTGCATATTTTTTAGTTGTTAGATCGTCCTGAAAAGTGACACGTCTCGATCCTGCCGTAATTTCCCAGGGCAATACGGCTTCTTGTCCATATACTAGATGATATGGCGAAGTTTTAATCGCCCCATGGCATGACATGCGATAAGCCCACAACGCCTCTGACAAAACCTCGTGCCAACGCCTAGGGTGTTCATCGACTTTTCTCTTGATCAGCTTGATGAGGCTCTGGTGGATGCTTCAGCTTGCCCATTAGCCTGAGCATAGTATGGAGATGATCGATCGACTTAATCCCCATGTCCTCGCAGAACTTTCTAAACTCACGAGAAATAAGGCCGAACCCCCATCGGTAGTGATAGTTTGGGGAATCCGAATCTATGGATGACATGCTCTTTCACAAAGTTGATAACATCCTTGAGTTCACGATTTCATCGGGACAGCTTCCACCCATTTAGTGAAATAATCGGTGATGGCCAAAATCCACATGTGGCCTTTGCTTGATGGAGGATTGATTTTACCGATCATATCCATGCCCCAACCTCGGGCGCCAAGGCTTGATGATGGGATTCATTAACGTCGCGGGTACCATCTGAATTTTTCCAAATTTCGACATGCTTGACACCCTTTGTAGTAGTTGAAACAGTCCTCAAGCATGGTGGGCCAATAAAACCACGATCGCTGATCAACCATTTCATCTTGTGAGCTGATTGGTGAGTTCCACGCCTTCGTGTACCTCGTGTAGGAGCCGATTAGCCTCATTTGTCCCCGGACATTTGAGCAATAATCCTTCGAGTCTGTAAAACATGTCATCCCCAATAAGCACATACTTCATGGCTTTGTACCTTATCCGTTTAGGTGCCCCGAGCGAATCCTTCAAGTAATTGAAGATATCGGCTCTCGATCGTCGACTTCGAGGCATGCACGAATATCAGCTCCCTCTGCTACATCCTTGTAGCCTGAAGCCATCTGTGCAAGACAATTTGCCTCTATGTTCTGCGACCGCGGGATCCAGTGAAGTTTATGTCGGGCTGCGCCATCAGCTCGCAGTTATAACCATAATGGGAAGAGGACTCGCTCTCACATTTGTACTCCTCCGTGAGTTGGGAAATCACCAACTTGAGTCTCCAAAATTTCCTTGCTTACGCTCCGGCTTCGAGGAGTAACTCCATTCCCTTGCGTATCGCCTCGTACTCGGCTACATTGTTGGTGCGAGAGGTAGACAATCTGATGGAGAAGGAAAATGTTTCCCCCCGGGGTGACACGAGTAAAATGCCGATGCCGCAGCCATCGTCACAAACTGATCCGTCGAAAAACATAGCCCACGCTCTTATGGACAGTGCTGCTATGTTAGTGTTGATCCTTTCAGCAATAAGATCGGCCAGCGCCTGTCCCTTAACTGCTTTCGCGGGTTGATACCGGATGTCAAACTCTGATAATGCAAACATCCATTTGCCCAGTCGGCCTTTTAACATAGGAGCCGACAGCATGTGCTTTATGACGTCTGATTTGCATATGATGATGATCTCTGCTGATAGCAAGATGTGGCGCAGCTTGGTGCAGGTGAAAAACAGGCAGAGGCACAACTTATCGATATCGGGATACCTTGTCTCCGTCCGCATCCTACCTTATGTAAATACGACTCGCTCTAGCCCATCATAAACTTGTACCACCAAAGGCGATGGGCGTGTCGATCAGCGACAAGTAAATGTAGAATGGTACTGTCCGGTGAGGCGGAACCAACCAGTGGTTTTCGGATATTCTTTGATCTCGTCGAAGGCTCGTTGCTGTTACGCCCCCAATGAAATTCCTCGTCGATTTAGTTTTCACCAGTCCATGAGCGGTTCTATTCTTCTGACAGTTGGAGATGAATCTTGACGAAGTTGATCTTGCCGATTAGAGATCAGCTCTTTCTTTGTGGTAGGTGGCTTCATTGTCCGTCTTGCCTCGACTTTTCAGGCCGATCTCAATCCCTCGTTCATTGACCAAAAACCCAGAAGCGGCCGTGACCCGAAGGCACACTTCTTTGGATTCATCCGTGGCGAATTTTCTTGTTCGGTCGAGCGGCGAAGATCGTCCAAGTGTCCGTGCACGGAAGCAGACTTGACCACCACGTCATCGATGTAAATTTCCACCAACTTGCCGATCAGATCATGGAAAATGTAATTCATGGCCCTTTGGTAAGTGGCACTGGCATTCTTCAGTCCGAACGTCATGACTACCTACTCGAACAACCCCACTGAGCCCGGGACTCTGAACGCCGTCTTGTGTATATCTTCTGGAGCCATAAAAATTTGGTTGTAACCGGCATTGCCATCCATGAAGCTCAGGATTTTATGACCAGCTGCTGCGTTAATTAACGTCTCCGCCACCGGCATCGGATACTCATCCTTTGGGGTAGCTCTGTTTAGATCCCGAAAATCTATGGCAACACGCCATCGGCCGTCCTTCTTCTCTACAGGTACTATACTAGAAATCCACTCAGCATACCTGCATGGCCTGATTAACTTGGCCGTCAACATTTTCTCGACTTCTTTTTTGACTTCTTCCAGAATTTCGGCATTCATTTGTCGTGCTCGCTGCTGAAATGGCCAAAATCCTTTTTTAAGCGGGAGTCGATGCTCAATGATGCTCCTGTCTAACCCGGGCATTTCTGTGTAGTCGGTAGCGATCTGGATATCTTCTCAACAGGGCTATCATCGGACCCCGCAGACTCGGGTCTAACTTCTTGCTGATAAATGTTGGTCGTGGCTTATCCCCAGGACCAATGTCGATCTCTTCTAGCTCATCAGCAGATGTAAACCCATACCCTAGCTTTCCGTCACCTGTCAAATCGATGGTAAACACAGGGCAAACGGTAGGTGAGGGTAACAAAAATAATTTGGGCGATCGCGGAATCGGCCCTTTTGCTTGCATTAGTCGGGATGGTCTACAACTTATTGTTTTACAATGGCATGGTGTCTCCACCTTTCGCATGATCCTCTTGTCGTATGATTGGTGCTTTTTATTTTTGTGGCGATCGCGAGGATCGGCCGTACCACTGGTCGTGAACTTTCCTACTCTGTCAGGCCAGTGGATAAGACCAGCCTCACCCCGTTTTTTGTAACTTCAATGCGCTCACAGCCTTCTAAACTAATTCCAGAGATCGGCTCTTGGTCTTCTGCTTCCCAGACGTTCATGCCAGCTATGGAAACCTCGATAGAATAAATCGCATGGATGACCTCAACTTCATCTCCGTCCCCTTTATGAGGCCTTTGGTGCATCGTGGATGGAATGCAGCAATTAGCGTGAATCAATCTCTACCTAGCAAGACAACAGAGGTACTTTTTGCATCCACGACGAAAAATGACGTGGGTATGGTTTTACGCCTTTGTCGGATCCACGTTGACGCCTTGTGTTTCAAGATCGCCGTTGAAGTCGCTTAACGTGGCGTTTGGTTTTGATCAGATCTGCAGAGAGCGACCCAAGCGTCGTAGCATGGAGTACGGCATGATATTGTTGCCGCTCGGTATCCACCAACATCTTCTCGACGGGTTGCCCATTGATGTAACCTCGCAGTGCAGGCTTTCGGATGTTTGTAACCCTTCTCACGTGGCTTCTCAAAGATAACGGCCGTGGACATGATCAAACTGCCCTTGGTAGCTCATTGGTTCGATATGCATACGCCGGCTTTTACTGGTTTGGCGCCATTCTTTCCTTGTCGGGCGGTCTTCCGCCGAGTCTGCCTAATTTTGGCCGGATCGGGCGTGCTTTCTTTAGAGCGTGGAATCTGCGCTTGACTTCCTCCAAATTACGCATTTGCACTCTCGCTTTTGGGTATGTCTCGAGTCGTCTGGACACCATCTTGACGGTGATATTTGTCTTCTTCCTTGTCACCCCTTGGCTTCTCGAGGTCCTTTGCTCGGCGGACTCCTGTGGCTCTCGAGGTGGGAGAGGCCCTAAGCGTTTGAACACCGGCCTGGTGTCCTCCTCTGCTGTCCACACTCTGGGCGTTGTCATTGTAGGCAATCGGCTCATTCCGCGTCCCAGAAGATTGAAGAAGAAGGTCCCAATGTTTTCTGCGCCTTCCTTTTCTTTTGACGGCCCCTAGTGAGGTGCTCATATCCTTTATCGTCTCCATCGTCTTTGGCGCCGTTGGTCATCTTGACGCTCATACTTCTTAAGGAGATCGTGGAATGCGGCCACGATACCGTACTCTCCTCACCTGTTCCTCTGTTAAGTACGCTTTGTCGCTATGGCCGGGTCGCATGGACCAGCCTCTTCTCTCTCTTTGCCCGAGGCGACCACCTTCCTTCTTATGCGTGTCATGGTGGTACCCAGACCCTGCAATATTAACACCGAACGAAACATCCAGCCGGCGCCTCGCGGGGCGACTGAGCTCTACCATGTTAACGCTAGGAAATGGGTTTGTGTCCACTTTCATGGCGAATCGCTAAGATCGACGGCCTTGCTCTATCGCCATTTGGATTTGGCGGCGTAGCTCTTTGGTCATTGGTGGTGTGGGTGAGCGAGTGATGCCACTTGCAGTATGGTCTCCGTTCATTTCTGAGCCGTGGGGATTTTATGGCGTCGGGTAACCTCGGTACTTCTCTTTCAGTGAATCGAAAATCTGCTCAGCTTTGCTCACGTCAAGTCGAACCCTTTTGCGGGCCCTTTGTTTCACCCATTTGCGGGACACGGGTGCCCCGAGCCCATTCAGCCACGGCCACCTCCACGGTCTTCGTAGGATCCCTATACGTATTGACCAGGCCTATCGGACGCTTGAACTTGTCTTGGTATAACTTCGGTGGCGCTGTTCATACATCGTCGGTTTACGGGCCATGTCGCCAATGAGTTGTACTCTACTTGGAAAGCGGATCCTTGATGGGTCTGAGAGACCCAACACCGCCAATATTGCTTCCTTCTCGGTTAAGCGGCGGAGTAACATCGGTTCTTAGCGGTCTGGGCGCTGGATGTACTACGCTCTGATTTCTCCTCGCTTTTGCGCTGAGCAGTGCAATGCCAGCCTCGATAGCCTCTGAATGGTCTGGATGTGGAACTGCTCTTCGATTGCTTCCGGTATGAATCGAATCGGTGGCAGCGAGGTGTACCACCCAAAAGCTGGTCTGTCGGCGATTGCGCAAAAAACCTTACGCATCGATCGATGCGAAATTATGCCTAGGCATGCGGTATCGGCTTATGCTCGATCGAGCTTGACCCTTCGATCCGCTAAACCTTGAAAACTTCGGGAGCCGATACTTGGGCGGCGGAATCAGATCAAACTTCGTTGGTAATGCGGCTTTGAATATCCGATTGTCCTTCTCTTGACACGGCCGAATGGTCTCTCAGATGGTACGGATTTGCTCCTGTTTGAGCTGCGAGGCTAGATTCTCATGACTTGTTACGGTGGCATACTTGGCTAGCCACGCCTGTTTGTCGGCGTCTATCCCGGACATCGCTGCTCGTAAACGCCTGCTCGAAGATCTGCCCAGAACCCCCGCGAAACTCCTGCGGTTGCAATCTGGCAGTGCGTGACGAGTTGTTGCGATCCGGCACGTGGCGCATATATATCCGTGTGGGATTTCCTTAGGTGGCTCAAACAGGATTGGCAATCGCTGGGTCGCCTCGGCCTTGTAGACGGCGTAAGCCGCTGCTCCTGGCGGCTCTGGAGCCGCAAGTGTGAATGGCAGCTGCGGCCTGGTCTGGAGCGGTCTTTCTCCCTGGTGAGTCCCTAAAGTAGGCCCCGACGGAGAGTGCTGATGTTTCATGATCTCCTGAACTACGCGAACCGCGACCCGCTCGAAAGCGTTCACCAGGCTCTCAGAATGGCGGTGCAGAGAATGAGCCACCATGTAGTTGACTTCCTGTCGTAGAGCTCTGGTGCGCTCCTCCGAAGGAACGGACAGATCTACCTCATCAAGAGCACCCTCGGGGGAGAACCCCCTCCACTTGATGCCATGCTTACGGGTCCTCTCAAAAGAGCCGATGAGATCGGCTTCGAAGAGATTTCTGATCTCATCATACTTCGCCTTGTGCTCTTCAGGCAGCTCGTCGTACGTGACTGGTCTGCTCTCCATCGCAGCGTCGGACGTTGATGTAGACGTTGTTGAAGGTCCCACCGGTGCCAGAATGTGTTGCCTGTCAAAACTCACGGCGAGCAGCGAGCAACACGAAGAGCCGGAGGCTCCAGGCTAACTGGTGGGCCTGGTCCCTCGGGCAACAGCCCGCAAAACTCCGGCGCCTGGCTTGGTTCGGCGTGCCACGACCTATACCTGGTCGGAAGGTGAAGGATTGCTCGATTGATTTCCTGCATGGTAAACAAGTATCGTAAAATTGAGCCGTGACCGGCTCCGAGTTTCCACAGAATCGGCTCCTAGAGCCGATTGCCCCATGGTGTTGCATTAGATTTACGACAACGTGGGGTTTTGCTTGATCACTACAAGTTAAATCGATCTACGAAGGTTTAATGTTTTCACCACGTAACTGGAACGTCCTACACGTAATTGAGCCTGGTATGTACAAAAGATGAAGAATATTAACCCTAGAGGAGGCCTAATAACCAACGTAAAGTCAATTACCGGAACAACTTCTCTAGAGCGAATAAGCCACGTCTCTACGTACTACTGGATCGTTCAACCCGTTTGTAAGGCCTGACTACGTAGATATCAAACTAAACCTCGGCGAGCAAGACACAACCATAACAGATCGAATCAGCTAAATAAAGATCAAGCAAGGTGCTACCCTTGCACTTGGGAAAAAGGTGCAAAGGTAGCTGAGACAACTAGAGGTAGCAAAATCAAACGATTATAACGAAGAACACCGATGCTAACCTCAACAGATCTATGATAATAATGTTACTCGCCATCAACAAGGCTTCAGTACGAGTAACACCAAATAACGCATAAGTAAAAATACTGCCTAGATCGCAAGATGCAATCTAGGCAGCATGACACTTACCCGAAAGAAACCCTCAAAAACAAGGGGTGGCGATGCGCCGAGATTGTGTTTGTCGTGAACGTGGTTGTCTTCCCTTTCTCAATAACCTTAGGTACATATTTATAGTCCGGAGACTCTCTACTTTTGGAATAACTCTACAACTCTATCTTTACCTAAACTGAAACGGAACCTAAACTAACACGGAACCTACTATGATACAAGATACACGGGCAATTTAGCCCAAATCCACGCACTAGGCCGATCCAACAACACGTTGAATATACACATCTTCCAAGCCCATCTTGATCACGGCCCATCTCCTTCTTTGGCCAAAATATGGCGATAACAACCACACGAAGCCCATGTTCCATCCATGCTCGGTCTCTTTCTAGCGGTGCCTCTTCCGCTCCCCGACGTGAACCTGAGCGATCCTATCTCCCTCCTCGAGTTGTGCCGCCTCTCCCTTAACTCGACCTTTAGCAGCGGTGTCTTTCTCAATCTCGACCTTTTGCGTGATGCCCATGGAGACTTGATTTTGTGGCCTGGTAACCAGACTTGATTCCACGGAGGCCATTCCCACCCACATGGCGGCCATATTTGTTGCACTTCCTCGACGCCGTCCATCACTTTTCCCATTGGTACTGTTCGCCCTCTCTCTTAGCGGATGCTTTGCGTGCTCTTCTGCTGGAGCAGACGGTGGAGGATGTGGATCATCTGAAGGTGCTACATATCCACACGCCGGCTTTCTACATGAAGCGATGTGACTATGCATCTATCTGCAATCGTGATATTGACTTAATTAGGGAGATGGAGACCAAAAAGGAAGCACAAGGATGCATGGTACTTTCAAGTAATTATCTTGAAACCAAAATTGAACGCACCGGATTGTTTCATTACAACTGAGTTTGTGCCCCTAGAAGCTTTGGGAACTCATCACAGGCTACATCCATCTATCATTTGCATCAAGATTTCAGACAGCAAGGTATATATACTTCCATATTACATCTTCTGTAATGTAATTCCTTTTTTAATTTTAATGTAATTCCTTCTATCTTACCTATTCCGAAGGTCACTGATGGATTTTTTTCGCTTAATATAAATTCAGTAACTATTTTGAATTTAGATTGAACGATCTAGACTGCAGCTTTTATATACTTGTAGACAATCTGTTTGATGTAATTACAATAAGGTTGCAGATCATTGTTACTGAATTAATATATAAGCTTATGTTCCGTTCATATTTAGGAACTTAGAATTGAAATAGTTCCACAAATAAGAACAAGCTTATTCATATTTGTGTCATGCATAATCTAGGATAGGTCATTCTATTGGTGGCATTCATCAATACTAATGTGTTTGCAAAGTCATATAGGATAAAAAGGAATTACGATTTTGCAATTTAGGAACACACTTTGAAGATAACTCCGTGGAGAGAAGTATAAGTGGAACAAATTTACTCTATCTGAAACTTTACTCAACCTAATCCCAAACGCTTGCTTGGCTTAGAATTCTTACTTGGATTTTTTGGAGAGGCATATGTGACCTTCATATGACAAATCCTCTCGGCCTTAGGTTTGTAACACTTGAAAGGAGGATTTATAATCTGGTGACTTTTTTGTCTTTTAAAAAAATATTCGAGGACAATGAGGTGAGTTTGATACATGATGCCTACACTCCCCCAATCATACATTTGATCTTCGCGATATTTTCAGCTTCAATGCAGATTTCTGATAGCAAAAGAAAATTCTTTGTGTTGTAATTGGTCAATATAGTTGAACTGTTCAAGAATACATTATAGAACTCTTACTGGTTATCTGCATTATATTTGCACTATACAGTTCCACAAAAGATAGATTGCTAATTCTGATACTTCAAGTTTCTTTTCCTTCAAACTATAAGAAATGTAGTTGTGAGAAAACTCTTTGATAAAGAAGGAATTGAAGGAGGGTTTTCAGTTGGTACTGATGGTGATACATGAAATGAAGACTGATAAATAATAGTTTGGCTGATACAGTGTTGATTAAGGACGATTGATTATTCTTTGGCGCTATTTCACCCAATTGTTCGATCTAATCAAGATTTCTCATACCCTTAATTTTGTTCGCTCCTCGAATTTTATTAGGTTGCAATTTTTTGACATGATGTATTTTCACATTCAATTATATTGCATGGGATAAACACGTATAAATTGTTCCTATATTTTATGAGCTGCAGCTTCTTGAATGATGGTTTGGTGTAGTTGATTATGTTGCATGTTTCACCGGGCAAACAGAAATAATTTATACAGAAGATCTGGTTTGTTCTTCTTAAGAGTTGCCTTTTTTTTTGGTGATTGCCTGCAGGTTTTGAATAATAGATATTTCCATGGATCATTCTTGGACATTTGGTCCATCGAGTAAGGGTGATTAACATCATAGATTAGATGATTATTTTGATTATTTTGGATCATATAGTTGATCACATTTTTTTTGCAGGTATTGTAACCTACTTAGTTATGTGCACCTGCTAGCATCAAATAAATAATGTAAATTATTATAAGTAGGACATAATATCATCGTTACTCCTAATTGTCAGCCTAATGAAAAGTGTCATTCTAATTTTGGGACCTGATTTCATAATTTTGTTTATATTACAAGCCACAACAAACAATAATATGGTCTCTAAATAGGTTAGACATGAACCTCTCATGTAACCTATGAAGTATTTGATGCTAGATTTGCCATCATAATTGTGCGGATAATCGTGTGGGTGACATGATTTTTCTTAAATGTTTTGACCATTCTTCCCGAAAGCGCTTTCATGTTTAGAGCATATGGGTAGTCTCATTGTTGCACTTGTTTTGATATTCAGCTCTAGAGATAAAAACTTTGCATTAGCTGTTTTGATTCAAACATTGGGTTATGATTTATATGCAACTAATGTCAAGCTCCAATATGCCCTGCTAATGTTATATTTTCATCCACCCGCAACACAATTGTCTCCTGTATAGAATAGCTAATACATTAGCATAATACCCCATGTATGAGAACTCATAATATATGTTATACATATTTAACTTTCATGCTGCATATTTCCACATATTTATTGACTCTACTACTTCAATATTGTATCGCGCTGATGATGAATTCCTCCTATTGTCCTGTACACACGTCGTTGGTTGGCTTGTTGCGATCCGGCGGCTGCACGAGCACCGACACACGTCGTTGGTTGGCTTGTTACAAGAACTTGAAATTATTAAGCCAGTACGTCTGCATGTGAGATTTTCCCTTCGCATTTTGGACTATTTTTATTTTTTATCAGGGACCATTTTGCTTATATATATAAATTTTTTTTGGAAAAGGGGAGATGTGATCCCCGAGAGATCGACCCAATAGGAGATCCTGGATGCAAACGGCGCCGCCTCTCTGCCTTTCCTGGCGGCTATCTTATCTTAATTTGTAACATGTACATTGAAAGATTTTGGATGATAATGTTCTTTTCTTGAACATACAGAGACTATTACTCGTATACGTATTGGTGAGTTGTGCTGAAACGATTGAACACTCTGCAGGCTCAAGCCTGCGTGCCCTTCACCTTTATCACTACAGGACGCGCGCGCTACGCCGAGGGCAAAAAGTCGTCGGCGAAGGCTAAAATACCGGCGTATGCTACGCCGACGGCTGCCCTCGGCGTAGTCTCCTCGGCAAAGGGCTCCCTCGGCGGAGCACATAGAGGCCGTCGGCGTATCAAAATGCCGTCGGCGTAGCGGCCGTCGGCATAGCTTGTCGATAGGTTGCAAAAATATTTATAAAAAAATTAAATTTTTATTTTATTTTTTTTCTCAATTTTTGAATCTTTGAATTGTTTGACTCGTTGATCTCTCACTTTGAACATTTTTAACACTAATTACACTTAATATTTAATTAAATTGCAGTCTTGGTCAAACTTCCCGAAAGGTCACCCATCCTAATACTACTCCAGCTCCAGCACGCTTAACTTCCTCGTTCCTTTAGAATCTGTTTCCGCAAAGTAATTCATGCATTGTTGTCAATACTATGATATCAATCCTATTAACCCTTATATCAACATGTCACATGTTTGTATTTTTTGAAATTACAAACAATTATTTAAATAAACATTAATGAATAAGTAAAAATATTATTGAATTCAAATAAAAATATAATAATTTTACTTTTTTGTATTTTTCTATTTAATATGGAATAATTAATATCTTTAAATCTATAAATCGGAATTTAACAAATAATGTGTTTAAATTGATCAGAAAAATGAGAGGAATCCAAATATGATATCCTTATCAACTAATCACAAACCCTCCGTTTTTGAATTATCTATTTGGTGGTTGCTTTAGAAAATTCCCTTTTTGCGCTCGGATAATGAAAAATGGCTTTTTGGTGCGATGAAAAGGAAAACTTGCATTGAATCTTTGATAAAATAACATATTGTGAACCTAAAAATGATTTTTGTAAAAAAGCATGAGCATCGTATCATGTACATGTAGTTCATATCTGACCCACTTCCTGATTGGAATTGAGAATTTGTCTTTTTCACCAAAGGTGGATGGAAAGGTTTCGGAACCCCCTGTTGGGACATTGTCCATATAAGGTGGTATAGTATTTTAGTAAAATATGGTGGTAGCATTTTGAATTAGCCATTTGGTGGTTGCTTCACAAAATCGTCCAGTTTTTTATGCTCGGAAAATGGGAAATGGCTTTTTGGTACGACGAAAAGGAAAACTTCCTCCTGCAACATTGTTCGCCATCCCATGATGCATGTGTATGCACAATATGAGCACATTATCACAAACTATGCCTTGATTCTAGCCATAACATTGGTCATTTGACCCGAAAGCCAAGAAACCTCGAATGAGATAGGTCATTTTGTGAAGGTTTTTTTGAGACATAATCAATATATCAAGTTTAATATTTTTACTTATAACTATATCACATAATATAACACCACGCGAAGGTTTCGCATTGTTTCGATCATTTTTGAATTTTTTATGCCCGTTTTAAACTATCGTCAAACTTTGTCGAGCAGCGGGCATGAAGATTCTTAGCTCGGGCGAGCCTCGCTAAACTTGCATTGGATCTTTGATAAAATAGCATATTGTGAACCTAAAATGATTTTTTAAAAAACATGAGCATCGGATCATGTACCGTAGTTCATATTCGACCTTCACTGCCGATTGGCAGAATTTGTCTTTTCACCGAGAGGTGGGCGGAAAGGTTTGGAACCCCTGTTGGGACATTGTCCATATAAGGTGGTATAGTATTTTAGTAAAATGTGGTGGTAGCATTTTGAATTAGCCATTTGGTGGTTGCTTCACAAAATCGTCCATTTTTTATGCTCGGAAAATGGGAAATGGCTTTTTGGTACGACGAAAAGGAAAACTTCCTCCTGCAACATTGTTCGCCATCCCATGATACATGTGTATGCATAATATGAGCACATTATCACAAACTATGCCTTGATTCTAGCCATAACATTGGTCATTTGACCCGAAAGCCAAGAAACCTCGAATGAGATAGGTCATTTTGTGAAGGTTTTTTTGAGACATAATCAATATATCAAGTTTAATATTTTTATTTATAACTATATCACATAATATAACACCACGCGAAGGTTTCGCATTGTTTCGATCATTTTTGAATTTTTTATGCCCGTTTTAAACTATCGTCAAACTTTGTCGAACGACTGGCATGAAGATTCTTAGCTCGGGGCCGAGCCTCGCTAAACTTGCATTGGATCTTTGATAAAATAGCATATTGTGAACCTAAAAATGATTTTTGTAAAAAAACATGAGCATCGGATCATGTACCTGTAGTTCATATCTGACCCACTTCCTACCGATTCGGCAGGAATTTGTCTTTTTCACCAGAGGTGGACGGAAAGGTTTCGGATTCCCCTGTTGGGACATTGTATATATAAGGTGGTATAGTATTTTTTGTAAAATGTGGTGGTACCATTTTAAATTAGCCATTTGGTGGTTGCTTCACAAAATCGTCTGTTTTTTGTGCTCGGAAAATGGGAAATGGCTTTTTGGTGCGACGAAAAGGAAAACTTCCTCCTGCAACATTGTTCTCCATCCCATGATGCATGTGTATGCATAATATGGGCACATTATCAAAAACTATGCCTTGATTCTAGCCATAACATTGGTCATTTGACCCGAAAGTCAAGAAATCTCGAATGAGATAGGTCATTTTGTGAAGGTTTCTTTGAGACATAATCAATATACTAAGTTATATATTTTTCCTTCTAACTATGTCACATAATATAACACCACGCGAAGGTTTCGCATTGTTTCGATCATTTTTGAAATTTGTATGCCCGTTTTAAACTATATATAATGTTTTATGTTTTACTTAATTTTTATTTACAAATGTGTAATATTTGAGTGTAGATAGATAGGTCTTATTTTTCTGCAAATTTTGATATATTATTTGTATTTTTTCGAATTAGAATGATTTAGTTATGATTTTTCAAAGTTTAATAAGGTAAAATAAAAAATAGCTACGCCGAGGGCAGCCGTCGGCGTAGCATAGGATATGCCGAGGGCAATTCTACGCCGACGGCTGCTTGGCGAAGCTGGCCTAGACGATGGCTACGCCGATGGCCCCGATGTTTGGCCGTCGACGTAGCTACCGGCCGTCGGTGTAGCTTCCCATTCCTGTGGTGTATATACTTCTCATGTAAGTAGGAGTGGGTGATAAACAGGCTCAGGTCACCGAACACAGTTAGTTCCAGCGGCACGTACGCGTCATTATAGCTAGATCATCGACTGAATCGGTCTGCACATTGTTAATTTGGAACAGATCAGGCCATCGATCTGCTGGGTTAATTAACTCGATCGGCTTCTGTGTAGTTTAACACTTCGAGAGGCAACAGCTAGCAGCAGAGACCTCGTGGACCGGTTACTAAATTACTCCTCACTGCTGCTACTCGTGATCGAGTCGCCGACAACAAAGAGCTCGCTGGTGATCCCGGCGGTAGCTAGCGTGTGTAATAATTCCTGGTAGTAATTAAAATGGCCGGAAACTCGCTCGATCCATGACGCCCGGCGGCCACGTCAAAAGAGGGTCGTTGGTTGGTTCGCAGCAGTCGTTGGACCCAGCCGGCCAGCCGGGGACCGTGGAATCGACGGTCGATCCAACCGGGCGTTGTAGTTTGAAGTTTGAACGGAATAAAAATAGAGCGTTTTTTTCTGCCAATCTATTACTCGTACACGCACACGTACTGTATACTACTACATTAGAATAATACACGGAGTAGTAATCATCAGCAATAGTACAAATAAAAACAAAAATAGATTTTTTAACCATCTAGCAACGACTACAGACACTGGCGCGAGCCATGTGACCAAGGCCCCAAGGGCAAATGAGGCAAAGCGGACCACCAGAGGTGGCGACAAGGGGGATTCATGCCCGTCGATGGCAATTCACAAGTTGTGCGGCGGAATAGGGAGCCCCCTCCCTCAATTTGGGGCCCAGATCCTAAGCCCAACTGCTGATAAGTTGCACAAATCTCACGAAGAAGCCCAATTCCGCACCGCCTAGATCACCATCTCTTGTATACCCAATGTCCCGAAGACCAGACCCAGAGGCAAGCCAGATAAACTAATCAATCGATAGACCACAAAAATTGATCTATCGATCGATGGGCATTGAGGGCAGAAGCTCGGCAGGAGGGGGTTCCAAGTTTGCGGCGATGGATGTTCGTTCATGGCGGAGAGCATTCTAGCTATAGGCATAGGGACAAGACAGGGGTCCCTAATCTGCCATGACTTACACAAATATGTAAAGTCTTCCTTTTAATCACACAATCTTTTAAAATAAATTAGGCCCCATTTATATTTCGCATAGTGGCCCTGAATTCCTGGAGACGGCCCTGTGGGATTGAAACCCTAGATTCTCTCTACACCCGCAGTCACCCAAATGATCCCCTCTTCTTCCTCGCCACCAAGGACGATCGAGAATGAAGAAACCGCATCAATACTGGAGCTATGGAGCTAGAGGCGCTTACTGAGGTTACTCGCCTCGAACTCTCCCTCTTCGTCATCCCTCCTTGGGAGCACATCAGAAGAGTCACTTGAAAACCGCTTAGGTCCGCGCCACAACATGAAAAAGTACAAGCTAGGAGCCTTATTTGTGGAGATCCCCGGGATCCCCTGTTGGAATTATGCCCTAGAGGCAATAATAAAGATGTTATTATTATAATTCTTGTTCATGATAAAATTTATATTTCATGCTAGAATTGTATTAAGCGGAAACATTAATACTTGTGTGGTTTGTGAACAACACCGTGTCCCTGGTACGCCTCTAAGGACTAGCTCATTGATCAATGATGGTTAAGGTTTCCTAACCATAGACATGAGTTGTCAATTGATAATGAGATCATATCATTGGGAGAATGATATGATGGACAGACCCAAACTAAGCGAAGCAATTAGATCGTTTCATCGTGTTCATCTTTGCGAAGCTTTTCCTATGTCAAATATTGTATTCCTTAGACCATGAGATAATGCAACTCCACAATCGGAAGAAAGCTTTGAGGTCATCAAACGTCATCCTATGAGAGGGTGATCATAAAGGTGTCTCTCGGTGATCGGAAAGTATCTCATTGGGTTGTATGTATCGAGATGGAATTTGTCCCTCCCAAGTCGGAGAGATATACTTGGGCCACTCGTGTCGATATCAACACCGCTTGCAAGCATGTGGTTAAGGAGTTAATCACCAAGTGATATCGGATTACGGAGCAGTAAAGTACTTGCCGTGAGCGAGATTGAACTAGGTATGGCAATGCAAACGATCGAATCTCGGGCAAGTAAAATATCGCGAGACGAAGGGAATATATATATGGGATTAATTGAATCCGGCATCATGGTTCATCCGATATCGATGAATGTGTGGGAGTCAATATGGGTGCCAGACCCCTGTTGATTATTGATAGAAGATCATATGCATATTCTCGAACCCGCAGGTCACACATAACGTATCTCGACGCTAGGATAGATTGGATAATTGGTTTATGAATTTTTGTTGAGTCTCGGATGGGATCCGGGATATCACGAGAGGTTCAAATGGTCAGGAGAATAAGATTCATATAAGGCGGTGCAGTTTTGGAGTTGAATTGTTCGGGTTAATCGGTATTGTACAGGAAGCTTCTAGAACCTTCCGGAAGGGGACCAACGTGGCCCCACCTTCCGGGAGGGCATGGGCCTATGAGGCGTGTCCTGGCGCATTGGGCCAGGGCACAAGGCCCCATAGGGCCCAGCCGATCCTAGATAAGTTTAAACTCGTTTAAACTAGAGATAGGATTTCTAGATAAGGGAGAGTTTAAATCGTTTAAACTAGAGATAGGATTTCTAGATAAGGGAGAGTTTAAATTGTTTAACCTAGAGATAGGCTTGGAGGAGGGGCAAGGGCTGGCCGCCCCCCCCCTCTATATATAGAGGGGTGGTGCGCCCCCTCCCCCTACTACTCCACACCTTCCTCCAAGCCCTAGCTGCCTTGCTACCTTCCTCTCCCCCTCCCGAATGTTTGTAGGCGAAGCCCTGCAGCAAAAATTCTCCACCATATACACCACGCCGTCGTGTTGTAGATCCAATCTATCTCTCCACCATACTCACTGGTCCGAGGAAGGAGGAGACGTCGATGTGCTGCACGTGTGCATCTCACGGAGGCACCGCCACTTGTGGTGCTAGATCGGATCGGATCGCGAGGAGGAGAAGCGAGTACGACTACATCACCCACGTTAAACGAGCGTTCATTGCGAATCTTCAAGGGTATGAAGATCTAATCCAATCTCTCTCGTTGTTTGCATCTCCTAGATTAGATCTTGGCTTTCCTCCGCTCAAGTAGAAAATTTTGATTTACTATGCCGAAACCCTTGATGGTATCGAGCTAGATCTGCGTAGATGTGTTTCACGAGTAGAACGCAACATGGTTGTTGCGGGCGTTGATGTTTTCTGTTGCAAGCCTCTTGTTTGTGTTCTTCTTATGACGCGGGATAGTGAGATTGAAGCGGTCCAGGCCAACCTTACGCGACGTCGTTCGCGAGACCGGCTCCGCACTTGACGTGTGGCTTGTACACACATGCGGCAGGTGGATGTCAGTTTCTCTCACTATAGTTGTCATGGGATTAACACCGGAGTTTGGCAACCATAATATCACTGTTGTGGCTTTCCGTAGGTAAGAATCGTTCTTAGCATCTATTCTCATAAGCCACGTAAAACATGCAACAACAAATTACTCTTATGAAAGTTCATTTTTAACTCAGATAGCTGCTCATACAGAAGGCCCCTTTTGTGGTTCAGGATGCGGCCGTCCGGCTGTGGGCTGGCCGCTCGTGCGCGCGGGCGAGGTGGTCGAGGCGTCCAAGTGATGAATCCGATGTGCCGATCGTTGAAAGCCTCCTGGATTGGAACCCGGGCGGAAGTGTCCGAATCAATCCTGGCCTGGCACAGCAGCAGTGATGCTGATTTCCTCCTGTAGTCCTGCACTGCACACGCCGCCGGTGGTTGGCCCATTGCGATCCTGCGGCTGCTCAACGCACGAGCACCGACACGTGCAGCCCCCGTCGAGTACTACCGTACAAGAACGGGGCCGCTGCTACCTGCACTCACTTCACTAGTTGCACGCAAACGCAACGCACTGCGAGGGGTCGTTCATGGGATCCCCAAGAGACCCTATAGTTCCGACTTCTCCTTGCGACCCCATATATATTTTTTAGAAAGAGTATATATTAATATCACAAGGACCGACCCCATATATATATATATATATATATAACCATGTCTAGTGAATCATGATGATGGATGTTCTTTTCTTAAGCATACACTAACACTATTACGTGCATGATTGTGAGTTGTTCTAATGGAAGATTGAGGGCTGGCTGTGGCCTGGAGTATTCGGGATATATATATAGTATAGTTGTGTGGATGAGAGGGCCACCACCTTCACATGGGTTTATTTTCACGACGACATAATCATGCATGCAGATGCAGATGCAGATGCAGGGGGGATCGTCGCCGGCGGCGGCCTTTGCATGTGGCTCCATGCATCGCATCAGGCTAGCTGCAACGTTATGCAGCTGGTCAGCTTAATTAGTTAGGCGCATCCAGATATTATGATCATAACAGATAAAGGACGGACGGGAGGTTGTGCGCTAGCTAGCTGCACATATAATTGAAGCGCATGCATGCACGTACAATGATCGATCGACTCGACTCGACGTCTAGCTACCGCTCCTGCACCTTTATCCTTCCTTGCATGCCGCAGCAGCTGCTAGCTAGGCCGCGGCTTAATTAATTTAATCGCGCCTTATCTTAAATAATTTAATCTTTTGGTTGGCTAGCTGGTTGATATATAGTTGCGTCGTGCTGGCAGCTGGCCGGTCGACCGACGTGGCCGGACTGCGTGGCCATGTCAGCACGTAGGTCGATGATCGATGGAGCTGTCTGACCTGAAGCTCTCGGTCGATCGAGTAAGATACTGGCACACACTTGGAACAGCTAGTTCAGTATCGTTAGATCATCGATCGATTGAATCAGTCTGCACATTGTTAATTTTTGAACAGATCATCGGGCCACCGGGGTTAACTGGGCTTCTGTGTATTTTAACACTTGAGGCAACAGCTAGCCAGCAGTAGCAGATGCTCGTGCATCAGTTGCTGGTTTATTATTACTGCTGCTACGCGTGAGCAGTCGACAACAAGGAGCTCGTGACCTCAGCGCGGGTTGGCTAGCTAGGCGCGTGATAACCGGTGCCGCCGGTAATCAAATGCCAAGGTACTTCAAGGTAGTAGTACGCACGATGGTTGCTGCCACGTCAGGTCGAGGAAAGAAGGTCGTTGGGTTCGCAGCAGCAGTTAGTTGTACTTGGACCCCGGATGCCGTTGCTGTACGTACTCTCTTCCATCCATCCATATCAAAGCATCTTCGTTAGTTGGGCGAACCTAGACCAAAATTCGGACTTTTTTGGCCGGACGAAACTTGCTTTCGGCCTGAGTACGTCTAGTTTACCACTCGCATACCCAGGCAGAATACCCAGGCGAACATAAAACGGCGCATATTTGAATCTTTATCGTTTCCGTCGGCGAATGCTCGGCCACAGGGTGTTCGACAGAAACATCCACAAATTCGGCGGAAAAGACTCTTAGTCGTCGATGGGATGGGCTCCTGTGGCGTGGCCGACACGGCGTTGTCGTCTGTCTCGCCGGTGAAGGCCGCCGGGTTGGAGGAAGTAGAAGCAGAGCTCGGCGTGGGGGCGTCCGGCGCAGGAGCGTTTCGGCGCAGAGGAAGGGAAAGCCGTGATCACGCCCTGGAGGATGGCCTGACGTTGCGCCATTTACCAGGCCTTGACCGGCGAGCTCATCTTCGACGTGTCCTCGCCGCCCATCAGGAACTTGAGGTCCGTGTTGCGCTTCTTGGCGGCGTAGTTGGCCTTCTTCTCGGCGAGGTTGGCTTTCTTCTTGGCAAGGTTGGCCTTGATGAGGGCCACTTTTTCCCCTTGTGTCTCGATCATCTGCTTCCAGCGCTCCTCGCTCTTCTCATCCCTCTTCTCGGCCTGCGCCCACGTGTCGGCGATGCATTTCTCGATCAAAGCCTGGAGACGCTCGGCGGGAGTTCCGGCGGCCTTGAGCATCTTCGCCTTCTTCTGGCCGATCTCAGGTCTTCCTTCACCGGCAGCAGCGGCCGGCGCCTCGGGGTTGTAGACGCCGTCCTTGCTCTTGGAGAGACTCAGGCGAGTGTCCCGCCACTTCTCGCAATTCTCGATTTGCTCGAAGACATGATGGAACTTGAACTCCATCTTCATGTCCTCTCGAAACAGAGCAAGTGCACGACGCAACTGCAAAATGAAAATGTGTCAAGTGTGTCAAAATGGAAGAGAGTGCACGACAAAGCTAGTGTTCGCGAGTACCTTGTTGTCCATGTTTTCCCCACTGGCTTGTGTGCGGTCGACCTCTTCCACGCTACTGTGCCACTTGCTGCAGATAGTCTGGATGATCACCCAATGATTGGTAATAGCCTTCTCCCCTCGCTCCATATGGATTTCGCGATACTTTGGGTCGCACATGCTATGCTCGTCGAACATGCCTTCACGCGCCGCCAATATGTAATTTTGGTTAGCATCGGTGATCGGATACATGCTCACCATTTTCCAAGCTTGCGTACGCCGGAGTGGTGGAGTAGGGGAGGTTGATTTCCACGCCGAAGGCCGAAGGAGGGCGCGGCGCTAGGCAGGGTAAGATCACGTTGGGGTTGAACCCGCCGTCGAACTCGGGCGACGATGAGTACCTCTACCGAGTAGTCGCCTGGCTCTCCTGGAAGCCTGCCGGAGAGATCGGCGAGAATCCGATAGGCGAGCCGACGCTCGCCTGGCTTTCCCAGTGTGGTGGGTACGACGCCGCCATCAACGCCGACCTCGTCGTCGCCGCCTGCTTCGCCTTCACCACCACCTGCTCTTCCTCTCCGTCTTCTCCTCCGCCGCCGCTTGCTGTTGCCGGAGCTTCGCCCTCTCCCTCCTGCCCTTCCGATCGGCCGACGAGATCTGCCTGGCGTGCTCCTTCTTCTCCCAGTCGGTGGAGGACATGCCCTCCAGCTCCGTCGGCGGCGCTCTCGGCTTCCTCGCCTTCTTCTCCGTCGGACCCTCGCCGAGGATTGATCTAGGTTGGACGAAGCTCTTGGGCGGCATGTCGGGCAGGGAGCTCAGCGGAGTGGCGGGAGGGGAATGGGGAAGAAAGGCGGGAGGGGGGAAGAAAAGGGCGGGAGCTCGGCGAAGTGGTGGGAGTGGCGCATTCTCTCGCCGACAGAGCTGGCCCACGCCCATTTTCGCTGCGTCCGGCGTTCAGTATGCGTCGGGATCTGAGTGCGGCTGGGTAGGACACGCCGAAATCTGGACGATTTTCAGCGTCCGGGCCTAATTTCGGTGTCCTGGGTAGGCGAATGGAGATGCTCTTACTTGTCACTAAAATGTATGTGGTTTGACATATTTTAATGCTAGATATACATCTAATCGGATAACAATTAATATGGATCAGAAGGAATAGTACATTATGTAGTCTGAATTCGAATGGGATAGGGGATGGATGCATGGACTGAGTCTGAGTGGACCCGTAGATCTAATTTGTAGCATGTGGGCACTGGGCACCAATACGTAATACATCACAATGTTCAAAGTGCTGTACTACTACGTGATTGTCATCCTCGATCGCTGTAGCATTGTATTCTCCGGCACGACAATCGCATTCTGTTTGCTGTTTCCTCCGATAATAATACGGCACGTCAATATTTTCACAACACCGCTGATAAGTAACCGAAAAAGAGACTTCTCTCTTAATTAGCCTCAAGCGATCATCGAGCTACTCCAAAACCACCACTCCTCACCCGTAATTTAATTGCAGTAATGCAGTTATTAATGATTCACATCTTTGTCTGAACCAATCGCAAACAAAGGTATACTAGTAGCACCATTAGCATTATCTTGATTTGTAGTGACATGTCCAGTGAGTATGATAATGTTATTTTCTTAAGCACACAGTATTATATTACGTGCATATTGGTGAGTTGTGACGAAAGATTGAGCGCTGGCTGCTTTGGGATAGTTTTTTTTTTTGGATGAGAGGGCCACCGTACCTTCACATGGGTTTTCACGACACAATCATGCAGATGCAGGGGGTAATCGTCGCCGGCCATGTGGCTCCATCAGCCTAGCTGCAACATTATGCATCTGGACTTAATTAGTAAGCCGCAACCAGACCATAAGACAGGTCGAGAACTAGCGCTGCGTATAATTGAAGGGTACGTACAATGATCGATCGACTCAGGCAGACAGTCTAGCTAGCTAGCGGTCCGATCCTCGGCGTGCCCTGCACCTTTATTCTCCTTGCGGCAGCTGCTGCTAGGCCGCGCTTAATTATTAATCACCTTATCTTAGTAAGTACATTTAATCCCGTGGTCTCGCTCGTTGATTATCAGGCCCATCTGCATTGTCAGCACGTATAGGTCGATCGATCGATGGAGCTGATGTCTGACTTGAAACTCTCGGTCGAGTTAGATACTGGCACACTTTGGAATAGTTGTAGAATTCGGTGAAACAGAACCAGTCCGTTCCGCACCTAGCGTTTGTGCGTGTGTTCGGTTGGAAGAAAGGAACGAACCACGTAGTTCCTCAGAACGGAATATTTCTCTAATATGCGGAACGAGGTCGTCCGACCGAATTGACCGGATCGCGCGGAACGGCTCGCTAATTCGCGAACTAACCCAGCTAAGATGATTAATTACCGAATCAGCAGGGATTTTTAGCCGTGGTGATGATTAGCTGAGATGATTAGCGACAAAATCTTGCAAAACACGCGGCCCTCTAATTTGAGTATATTTTGCAAA
This sequence comes from Avena longiglumis, assembly GCA_030063025.1. Lineage (NCBI taxonomy): Eukaryota > Viridiplantae > Streptophyta > Magnoliopsida > Poales > Poaceae > Avena > Avena longiglumis. The sequence goes on along the minus strand of CP125974.1, from coordinate 1,419,641 downwards.
GATTTTGAAACAAAAATATTTCTATGATTTGGTACTTTTAGCAAAGATTTTAAGACAATAAATATATTTTCTACCGTTAATTACATTGTTAAATATTAAGCTCAAATTATTAAAATTTTAAGTATCACTATAGCTATTCCGTTCCGGTCCCAATTCTCCCAACCGAACACAATATGGAACCATTCTGTTCCTCGTTCTTTTCTGAACCGAACACAGGGTCGGAACCGTTCCATGCCCTCGAAATGGACTCACTCCGTTCCATTCCCTCTCGTTCTAGAACCGAACACACCCAAAAGGGACACTTGGAGTACTAATAGTTGGGGTTAGAGCATCTCTAACAGACTTCTTAAAAGGGCCAAACCCGTATAATAACCGTCGAAATACGGGTTTCGGCTCTACCCGGCCGTCTAGCAGACCCCGTAAAAACGGCCCCCGCTCCGATTTTTGCTGTTTTTGATTACGGGGGTCTTACTTCTTGTCTTGGGGTGGGAGCGGGGATAGAGGGCCAAACCAGTATCCCATTTTCGAAACCGCGCGCGGACATTTTAGTTCCCCCCACCCGTTTTCCCCCGCTCGCCGCCGCCGGAATCCGTCAGATCCGCGCCCCTCCGCCGCACCCCCGCCGAAGATCCGCGTCCCTCCGCGCGCACCGACGCACCCCCCCCGGTCTTCTCCGTCGTTTTCGCCGGTGAGTATTCCGTCGTGTTCTTCTTCGTTCTCGCCGGTAAAATGGACGTGTTTGGGGCTGATGTATGGTTCACCGTGGTAGATGGCTTCGGAGGATGTGCACATGGCGGATTTGGACGCGACGTCGACCGATTGGTCCTCGTCGGATTCCGAAGATTCGGACCTCGACGAGGTGCTCAACGACGACGAGACGGAGATGTTGTTGCTCCTGTTCGGCATGAAGCACATGGAGGACCGCGCCAAGCTGCTGGATCAGCGGAAAGGATCCATGATGGGGTGTATGTGCATTCCGCGGAACCGCGCACTCGGCCACGAACAGCTGATGCAAGATTATTTTGCCGAGGTACCGACCTATCCTCCCCGCCTCTTCCGTAGAAGGTACCGAATGCGTAGGACTTTGTTCAAGAGAATAGTCAGAGATTGCGAGGCTAATTGCGATTATTTTAAGCAAAGAAGAAATGTTGCCCAAGTCATGGGATTTAGCCCATATCAAAAAATATCTGCCGCAATGAGGGTGATTGCATACGGTATACCGGCAGATTATACCGATGAGTACCTTCACATTGGTGTACAAACAACCACGGATTGCGTGCGTATGTTTGCCAAGATGGCGATCAAGTTGTATGGAGAGACGTATCTCCGAGCTCCAAATGAGGAAGATACAAAAAGGCTCATGGAGATCAATGAAAAGAGGGGGTGGCCAGGGATGCTTGGTAGTTTGGATTGCATGCATTGGACATGGAAAAATTGTCCAAAAGCATGGCATGGAATGTATTGTGGCAAAAGCCGTGATGCTACCATTGTTCTTGAAGTTGTGGCCTCTCAAGACTTATGGATTTGGTATGCTTTTTTTTGGACTGCAGGGACACTCAACGACATCAACATCTTGAATAGATCCCCTTTGTTTGCAAGACTAGTTAGGGGTGAAGCACCTACTTGTAACTACAAAGTTATGAATAATGAGTACACCATGGGGTACTATCTCACAGATGGTATTTACCCTAACTATGCAACCCTTGTCAAGTCCATAAAAGAGAGAAAGGACAAGGCTTTGACAAGAAAGGAAGCTTGCTTCACCAAAAATCAAGAGGCATGCCGCAAGGATATTGAGAGAGCTTTTGGTGTCTTGCAAGCAAAGTTTGCAATTGTCCGGGGTCCTGCAAGATTTTGGGACAAGGAAACTCTTGTTGATATCATGACATGTTGTGTGATTCTTCACAACATGATCATTGAAGATGAAAGAGGTTTGAACTTGCCATGTTTCTATGACAATGTTGGCACCCGAGTGCAGTCCGAGAGGAACCCTGATCGGATTGAAGCTTTTCTTGCAGCTCATCGAGGCATTGAAAATGCCGAGACTCATCACCAGCTCACCCAAGATCTGATTGATCACCATTGGCAGTTGCATGGACAATGAGTTATTACATTCATTTTCTATTGTTGTATGTATGAAACATTCATTTCCTATTGTTGTATGTGTGAAACATTTGTTATTTGTTTAATTCTTTCATTAGAACATTTGTTGACCTTTCCGAAAAACATTATTGTAATAATTATGACGATTATTGTGTGATGTAAAACATTTATTTTATGCGAATGTTGTGTTGGTTCTAATATCCAATTTGTCAAAAAAACCTGTTTTGAGGGGTTGAAAACTCGTCCGAGTTAGCAGACCTCGTATCCCCACCCCCGGGGGTGGGGATACGGGGTCTGCTAGTTCGGACGAGTTTTCGGCCGGCGAAAAGTGAATACAGGGTCCTCTACTTGCGTTTTAAGGGACGAAAAAATAGGGGGCATGTTAGACATGCTCTTAGTATGTAAGAGTGTGGGCCGGGTCACCAAGCAGTTGTAGGGGCACCATCATATCATTGGATCATCGATTGAATGATTCTCATACATAGAAAAGAAAAAGATCATCGATTGAATCAGTCTGCACATTGTTAATTTCGAACAGATCAGGCCACCGGGGTTAACTCGGCTTCTGTGTACTTTAACATTTCAGGCAACAGCCAGCAGCAGCAGCAGCGCTGCTCGTGCATCAGTTACGCTGCTACTCGTGAGCAGTCGACAGCAAGGAGCTCGTGATCTCAACGCGGGTTGGCTATTATGGCCCGCGTGTGATAATGATACTTCGTCCGAATCCATATTAGTTGATTTGGATTTGTCTAGATTTGAATGAATCTAGACACTATTTAGTACTCCCTCCGTTTTAAAATATAAGATGTTTTAGGTTTGTGAAGAAAATGAATCTAGACTTCTCTTAGTGTGTAGATTCATCCCAAAGTTGAGTGAACCTACATCTTAAAACAAGTCTAGATTCATTTTCTTCACAAACCTAAAATATCTTATATTTTGAAACGAATGGAGTATATAGGTTCATTCACATTTTAACAATTCCAAGTCAACTAATATGAGTCGGATATAATCAAAATGTCAAGGTAAACATGACAGATTCATGATGGCTTGCTAGCTACAAGATGGTAGTGAGATACCAAGGAGTACGTGCAACTACTAGTACGATTGTTGCAGCTCTCAAGCAGTTGTACTTGGACCAGGCAGCCAGGACGATCGATCCATCCATTATTCCAACCTGCCGGATTTCACTTGGAAAGAAGCCGGTGGAAAAAGTGCGCCCTTGCGTCACTCCCCCGCGGGCGACAGGGCGACCCAAACCCTAGACCCTCCCTGAGCTCCCCCTCCCCTCCTTCCTAGCTGCTGCCGATGGTGAGCCCACCAGGCAAAGCACACGCGGTGCCGGTGGCGGTGGGACTTCTTCTCCCTGAGCGTAGGCGGCCTGGTCGAGAGGGGTTTGACATGGCAGCGGGGCTTTCATGGCGGCGGTGGCTCCATCCGACAGGGCTCTACCGGACCTGCCGAGCGACGGTGTGGACGGTCGCAACGACGACGGTGTACGGCTTACAGGCGCGCCGGTGGGTGGTTCCAGAGAGGGAGACAATGACAACAAAGATTTGGGATGTGGGCTAGGATCTTGGTGGTAGCCTGAGGACTCCTGCCCTAGGCTCCCCTTCCTGCCCACGAGGTGGCCTACAGATGGTGTGGAGGTGTCGCGGCTGTCGTGCTTGTTGCCCTCTGCTGTCATGTCCTCTCGCTCGCGAGCATGCCAGATCTGGCCAGGCGGGCCTAGATCTGGCGAGGTCATCTTTGACTGCTTTGTGAGGTTTACCGGCGGTTCAGTAGGCCCGCGTGATCCTAGCGGCGATAGTCCGGCGAGCCCGGGTGAGCTAGCACAGTGATGATATAGCTGCTGCTTGGCTGCAGGGGTCGGCGGATCCCCTGGTGGACGGAGGAATGATACATCCAAAACGTATCTACTTTTTCGAACACTTTGCTATTGTTTCTTTTTTAAACTTGTGTGATTTAGATACAACTAACACGGATTGACGCTCTTTTCAGCAGAATTACCTTGGTGTCTTGTTTTTTGTGCAGAAAATCAACTATCACGAAAATCCCGGAAAATATGCCAAAAACTATTTTTCACCAGAAGATCCACGGAGTCAAAAGGGGAGACAGAGAGGGGCTTGGGGGGCAGACCCACCCCAGGCGCGGGCCCACCTGACCCCGCGCCTGGAGGGGGTGAGGCCACCCCAGGCAGCTCCTCGACCTCCCTCTACGCCTATAAGCTGCCTTTCGACCTAAAAATCGAGGGGGGTTCGATAGTTTTCCAGAAATAGTTCCGCTTCGCCGCCGCCACCAGAAACCAAGATTCGGATCCAGAAACTCCATTCTGGCACCCTACCGGGACGGGGAATTTGGAGAGGATCATCGCCATCGTCATCACCAACGCATCTCCATCAACCACCGATGTTTCTCTCATCCATAAGTGAGTAATCCCCCGCTATAGGCTTGGGGATGGTAGGGATTGGATAAGTTCTATCATGTAATCGAATAAGATCCGTTAGGGCATAGTGTCTAGTATGTCTTTTAGTGCTATTTGACTTTGTTGAAACTTGTTGTGCGTAATGCTTGTCACTAGGGTCCGAGTGCCATGATCTTAGATCTGAACTTATTATTGAATCATTATGATAGTATTGTTTGTGATCTTATCTGCAAGTTGTGTACACGTATAATTATCTAGATCTAAAGGCCCCAAAGTGACAATAATTGGGACAACCGGAGGGGATGGCTGTGGTGTGAGGATCACATGTGTTCACGGAGTGTTAATGCTTTGCTCCGGTGCTCTATTAAAAGGAGCACCTTAATTGCCATTAGTTTCCTAGAGGCCCCGCTGCCACGGGCTCGCTGGACAGAAAATGTTGTGCAAGTTCTCATTGCGAGCACGTATGACTATATTTGGAGCACATGCCTAGGATTGTTTAGTACTTGAATAATTGTTATTATTTATCAGCAATGCCCTAGATCTTAAAGTTACATGTTTAGACTCGTCCATGTAACGCCTGTCCATCCATCCCTATGTCTACCTCACTCGAATCCTACTGTTACCGTTACTGTTACTATTGCTCCTGTTTCACTATTGTTGTTGCTGTTGCTTCTGATAAACTTCTGTGAGCAAGAACTATTTACAGGTGCAGCTGAACTGACAACTCAGCAAGAACTATTTCCTTGTGTTGAATCAATAAATTGTAATACTACCGTGAAGACTGTTGCGATTCCCTATACTTGTGGGTCATCAAGGAGTACTGTAAACGTGGTACACGGCAATCGCATTCTACTTGATGTTTCCTCTGATAATAATAATATGTCACGCCAATCTTTTCACTGCACCGCTAATAAGACTTCTCTCTTAATTGGCCTCAAGCGATCATCGAGCTACTAGCACCATCACTCCTCACCCCTAATTTAATTGCAGTAACTAATTACTCCTTCTGGGACGGTTTACACCAATCGTTCTAGCAGCACCACTACAGGAATAGGAAGTTACGCCGACGGCCGATCGCTACGCCGACGGCCAAACGTCGGGGTCGTCAGCGTAGCCATCGTCCAGACCAGCCCTTCCAAGCTGCCATCGGCATAGAATTGCCCTCGGCGTAGCTATTTTTTATTTTACCTTATTAAACCTTGAAAAATCATAACTAAATCATTCTAATTCGGAAAAATACAAATAATATATCAAAAATTGCAGAAAATTAAGATCAATCTATCTACACTCAAATATTATACATTTGTAAATAAAAAATTAAGTGAAACATAAAATATTATATATATTTTAAAACGGGAATAAAAATTCAAAAACGATCGAAACAATGAGAAACCTTCACGTGGTGTCATATTATGTGACATAGTTACAAAGAAAAATATTAAACTTGGTATATTGATTATGTCTGAAAAAGCTTTCACATAATGACCTATCTCATTCGAGATTTCTTGGCTTTCGGGTCAAATAACCAATGTTATGGCTAGAATCAAGGCATATTTTTTCATAATATGCTCATATTGTGCATCATGGGATGACGAACAATGTTGCAGGAGGAAGTTTTCCTTTTCGTCGCACCAAAAAGCCATTTTCCATTTTCCGAGCACAAAAAACTGACGGTTTTGTGAAGCAACTACCAAATAGATAATTCAAAATGCTACCAGCATATTTTACAAAAATACTAGACCACCTTATATGGAAAATGTGCCAACGGGGGGATCTGAAACCTTTCCGTCCATCCCTGGTGAAAAAAATAAATTCCTGCTGAATCGGTAGGAAGTGGGTCAAATATGAACTACAGGTATATGATCTGATGCTCATGTTTTTTTATAAAAATCATTTTTAGGTTCACAATATGCTATTTTATCAAAGATCTAATGAAAGTTTAGCGAGGCTTGGCCCGAGCTAAGAATCTTCATGTCCGTCGTTCGACAAAGTTTGACGATAGTTTAAAATGGGCATAAAAATTCAAAAAGATCGAACCAATACGAAACCTTCGCATGGTGTCATATTATGTAACATAGTTACAAGGAAAAATATCAAACCTGGTATATTGATTATGTCTGGAAAAAATCTTCAAAAAATGACCTATCTTATTCGAAGTTTCTTGGCTTTCGGATCAAATGACCAATGTGATGGCTAAAATTAAGGCATAGTTTGTGATAATGTGCCCATATTATGCATACATGTGCATCATGTGATGGCGAACAATGTTGATGGAGGAAGTTTTCCTTTTCGTCGCACCAAAAGCCATTTTATATTTTCCAAACACAAAAAACAGACGGTTTTGTGAAGCAACCACCAAATGGCTAATTCAAAATTCTACCACCACATTTTACCAAAATACTAGACCACCTTATATGGACAATGTCCCAATAGGGGGATCCGAAACCTTTCTGTCCATCCCTAGTGAAAAAGACAAATTCCTGCTGAATCGGTAGAAAGTGCGTCAGATATGAACTACAGGTGACGAGGTTTCGACTCGTCAATGCCCATTGTTATGGACTTGGGTTTTGGAGAAGATGGGGATGCTGGAGATCGTGGAACGGTTAACAGACAAGCAACCAGGGGACACGAGATTTAGCCAGGTTCAGGCCCCCGGAGGGAAAACCCTACTCATGCTTGTCTGCTCTTGATTACGGCGGAACCGAAGGTTACATGGGTGCGCAGATTCAATCTGGCGTGGAGGTGCGTATGCGAAAGTATGAGTCGAGAGATCTAGGTCATGCCCTCCTGGCCTTTATATAGACTTAGGCAGGTCCCGGGCATAGACCTAGTCGGTTACAAGTTCTAGGGTTTTTACCCCTTTGAATTTCCTATCTACGCTAGTCTTGCTCTCCAAGGATCCGAAGGCGTCATGGGCCTTGGCCACCCGAAAATCTTCATGGGCCGGCGTACATCCGCCGTGGGCCTTCCTTGGGCTGGACTAGGTATCTCGAGGTCACGCACTGAGGTACAACCATGTCAAGAGCTCGAGTGATCAACGAATCGTAGATTCGGCTGAGGACTCTTCAATCCTTCGGGTGTAACTATGTGTTAATAGTATGTGTACAGGGATTGTTGATGCGTGTGCCTGACTCACCCGACAGATCAGGGTCAGTTAACTGTCTTAGGACGAAACAACATGATCTTCCTCAGGTTCGAGTCCCTCAACTCGAAACTGGAACATATGCTGGCGTAATTCGACTCAGGCCGCGGAGGACTTACAGGAGTGGAATTCCAGTGATTTTAATTGATGTACCCAACGCGTCCGTTAGGATTTTTCATCGCACCTGTTAGCACGGGTTTTTACTAGCGTAGCGCTTGCGTGCGTTGCGTGCCATCGATGATATCTGTAGGTCTTATCTTTGTGTCGCAGACACAACATCCGAATGTTTGTCACCGCGGAGGTGTTTCGGGTGGCCAAGGAGATCGTTGCTCACTTAGCGTTTTGTTGGGGCAGATTTGCCGAAAAGTTTTTGCATGCTGATCCGAAAGATCGCAGTCGAAGATTTCATAGGGTGCGCGACCAGCGCTCCCTATGGGAGTAGCCCCCGAGTGTCTGTTCGAGTCGTAGACTCGAGCGGAGACTTTAGCCCATGACATTGTTCAGTTGTTAAGTCCGTAGGACACAAAAAAATTCGGATGCTTAAATCCATCCTCCCTATGGGAGTAGCCCCCGAGTCCGTAGTGGAGTCGTAGACTCGACGTAGGACTCGAAGAAATATTTTGTCTTTATTCGTCTTTCGGGTGCGCGGCCAGCGCTCCTGATAGGAGTAGCCCCGAGTATTTAGTAGAATCGAAGATTCGAGTGAGTACTCTTAGCCGTGGAGCCGAAGAATTGTAGTTGGTGCTAGTATAGCTTTTGATGACATCAGTGCTGACGATCAATGACGTCAAGCGTCTGCTACGCCAGAGATGACTTGACTGGACGAACGTGGGTCCCACTTGCTGACCTTGAATTGACCGTTCACGCGCGGCGTGGAGATAATTACGGCGTCTCCTCAATTTTCACGCATAGTGGACGGCGTGGTAACGACGGTTCGTTGTGATGCTGACACGTGTATGGTCAGATCTGCCGTTGGCGTTAGGTCTTCTGGATGGACGGCTGCCGTGCATCGTCTTCGCCGTTATAATCTTTGGGGAAAGCTGCAGTTTGTTTTCACCGCATCAGTTCTTGTTTTCACTGCCTCCTTGTGCTCTAGCGATTCTTGCTGCGCGCTGGGATTTCCTTCCACATTTCCATCTTCCCTTCTGCGCTTTCATCGCCGGCGCCGCCGTAGCGCGATGGGGAGCCAAAGAAATCGTCATCTGCAGTTGGGACCAGCGCCGCCGGAGGAAAGAAAGGCGCCACCGCTACCTGTGTCACCAACGGTGGCTGGCAGCGATCAGAGACGCGGGAGAGTGATCTCCATAAGCCATGGCGGGTTTGATCTGCAGGATAGGGAGGCCGCGACTCCCGGCAATGAGGTAATCCCCGCCCCCACTGGGTATCGGGTTATGTTTCTCGCCGTTATATGGGTTTTTTTCCGCCCACAACTTCCTCCGTGGATGCTTTTCTCTATGGCATTCAGCTTCATCATCTGTCTCCCAATTCTCTTCTCCACATTGCTTGCTTCATCACTTTTTGCGAGTGCTGGCTCGGCATTGAGCCGCACTTTGGCCTCTTCCGGAAACTTTATTCCGTGAAGAGGCAGTCTGGTTCGGATGGTGTGTATACCATTGGGGGTTGCATCATCTCCCTTAGTCCCAATCTTCTTTTCTTTTCCTTTTCCATGTCCGAATCTGTCTAGTACTGGCGGAGGCGATGGTTTTACATCTGCGACTCCATAGTGCCTGGGCAAGATTTTGGTCTTGTTCCTTTTGACCCCTCCTATATAATCGAGCCAAAAAGATCCTATAAAAACCAGACTTTGGATGGCGAGACAGAGGAGATAGAGGCCCTTTACCGTCGGGTGGAGGATTTCCAGCTGATTCCGGAGAAGGAAGTGAACGGCGTGGACATCATCCGGACGTTTCTTGAGCGTCGGGTGCAGCCTCTCCAAGCGAGGGCGCACCCGATGTTTCTTTATTCTGGGCGCCGTGATCCGTCGAGGGTTTCGGCTGAGAAAATCTCCGGGGGGGATCTTGACAGGACCCTTCGCGCGCTGCTGAAGTTCAATGCCGGAGAGGAGATCCCGGGGAAGTCGCTGACTCCTCCGTTTTCTTCGATGCTGGCCGTTCCGCAGGTGTAGATTCGTGCGCATAGCGCTTTTTGTCGACTGCATATTTGTTTTCCTTGGTTTGCTAACAGAGTAACTTCTTTTTGCAGAGCTTCAAGGTGCCGGGCATGGTGCCGCCATTGCCTGAGTTATTTCCGAATGCTCCGGATAATGACGTGGTGGATTCCGTGTCCGAGCTGTCGTCGACGCGATCTCCGGTGGAAGATGCCGACGAGTCGAGTGAGGATCAGACGCGCAAACGATCACGGAGCTCCAGCGAGTCTTCGGATGCCTCGACTCCTCCGACTCCTAGAAACCCTCTGTGCCTTGAGCGTCATAGTGACGGGCATGGAGGCTCTTCCTCTCTCATTCCTGCCATTCCTGTGCGGGCTGTAGCGCCACACCCGCCAGCGAAGCGGAAGAAGGAAGAAAAGAAGGAAGAGAAGAAGGTGGAGAAGAGAGCCCGAAGGACTCCTCCTGTCTTTGACCTGAGCTCGCTGGACTCGTAAGTTTCTTGTCTTACTGCTGTCCTTTTTCCTTCTTGATTTTGCACTTGTACTGATTGCTTCGGCATGTAGGCATTCCTCCCATGACTCCTCCAGCGATGGTGCTCAGGAGATGATGGGGGAGTCGAAAGTTGCGTCTCCTCCTCCTCAAACGGTGGCCACGTCAGGGGGTGCCGCTCCGAATCCTCCGTTGCAGGAGGTGCAGGTGGTTGCGCCTCAGAATTTCGCCCTGGTGCCTTGAGTCGCCATCGAGCATGTAAGTACCTGCCCGTGCACATGGGAGCCCGGGTGTATGAAAAATTTCGTGTCTTGTTCTTTTTTCGAATCTTCGGGGGGGGGGGAGCCCCCGAGTGTCTTCGTGTTCGAGTTTTGGCTTTATTCCTTAATGTTGGGCGCAGCCCCCAAGTACTTTTTCCTTACTGATGTTTCTTTTTCTGCAGCCTTTTGTGCAGGAGGCCAAGCGGCTGGTGCAGGAGCGCCTGGTGCTGGAGGCTAACCTCCGACAGCTTCAAGGTACCTGTTTGTTTCTAGTGCTTCTTTCATTTATTCCGGTCTTGCTCTCTAACGTTTGCTTGTTTCGAATGCAGAGGAGCATAATACTTCTCTCCGTGAGGTCGATGCTCTCAAGAAGAGCCTTGGTCAATCGGAGAAGAAGGCCGAGGCCGCCGTTGGTGCGAAGGCGCCTCGGTGGGCTAAGGCAGCCGAAGCGAAGGAGCGTCTGCAGCAGGAGGCCGCGGGCCGTGAGGAGCAGCTGGCCACTGTTGCGGCTGCGCACGAGAGAGAGGTGGCATGCAAGCTCATGGCTGCTGCCAAGGCTGTTTCGGGTGAGTGTTGTATTTGTGCTTCTTTCTTCTCATTTTCTTGCTTTCTTCTGTGTTGCTTTCTTCATTTCTTCTTTTTTTTTGTCTCAGATGCCGCAGGCATCGAGTTTGACCGAGGCGCTTTGGAGCACGGGAGTGCTCTAGATGATGCTACTGCAGCGGTCGAAGATCGTTGCAGCACCGTCGTCAGCTCCCTTGCCAAGGCGAAGGAGGTCCTTGGCCGCTTCTACAAGGAGCTTGTCCCTAAGGGCGCGACCCTCGATGATGTGGATGCTCTGGCGGAGGCTTTGTCAGCCGAAGCGCCTGCGGCGTACAAGCGCAAGCAGAAGGGCATCGGCGCGTCCGTCGGGCTGGCGATGGCCTTGGCGGCTGGAGCGGAGCTGGACCTGCCCCAGATCACCTCCCGGATGCCGACGACCGCAGATGGATCCGAGGTAGCTTTTGCTGCCTACTCTGCTCGCTGCAAGCGATATGGGCCAAAGCTCATTGATTTGCTGTCTGAGTATGCGCTGCGGCAGCAGGGGGAGGCCAAGGCTAGGCAGTCCGGCTCCGAGGCGACACAGGGTGCCGCGTCTTAGGCATTGTAGATGTAGGATAGTTTGTAGTCTGCTTTTGCTGTAAATATTTTGAGGACCACAATCCTTGTGCCACGTAGTGGCCTTTATATGCTTAATGAATTCTTCTGAGTTGTGATCTACCACTGTCTGAATGTTTGTGTCTCTTTGCTTTTCTTTTGTTATAGGTTCCTTCGGGTGCTGACCCTGTTGACACCTCGCCTGCAGCGCAGCTGCGGCCATCGTTGGATGATTCCTCGCAACTCGCTTTTCTTCGGGATCGTATTCGTAGTCTTGAGAGGGAGTTGCTTGGATTGCGAGGTCACGCCGATGTTTGGAAGTCCAAGGCGGATCGTGGTGCAGCCAGAGAGGAGTACTTGATGGCAGAACTGCTTCGGCTGTCTGAGCAGCTTCAGCGTAAGTTGTCCTTTTTTTCGAGCTGCAGCTCAGTTCTTCGAATGAGCCTACTGGCCTTGCCTCTTATTTTGTGCGATTGTCGCAGGTGCTAACCTTGCTCCGAGGGAAGAGAAGGAGCGTGTCAATGTTCGGGTCAATTGCTTGAGTCAATAGGACATGGAGGCTGGTGGCTTCTGCTGGATGGATCGTGACCGTGCCATGGCTCTAGCGACGGTGCAGGATAGTGTCCACCAGGATTCGCGGGTGCTTCGCCAAGTGCAGACGTCGCTTGCACGTCATGTTTCATTTAGATGTTGCGCCAATGAGCCTTGCGGGTCTTCTGTCGAAGTTTCGGAGCGTGAGCAATGTCAAGGAGTTGGTGCGGCAATAGCTCGTCGCAGGAGTGAAGGCTGCCTTGTCTCTCGTGAGAATCCACCGGCCTGATGTAGATTTGACTGTTGTGGCAGCTGGGCCACCTCCTCGGCCGGATGGTGATGAGTGGGACATGCGTACGCATTACGCGGCTATAAGGCAGTATGCCGAACAGGTCGTAGATTTGTTTGAGCAGCGTGCTCAGGTTATTCTTCAGAATAGGTAGTACCTGTAAAAGAGATAGATGTAAAATTTGTATATTTCAACTGGGCGTGTTGCGCCCTTTGTTGTAAAGGTTTGTTTGCTGTAAGCACGCAGTGCTTTGTTTGAGTACGTGTCCTTTTTGTTTGCCTGACGTTGTCAGCTACTCAGGTGTACATGCGTGATCCTCAGTCGACGAAATCGTGAGGTGGGGGAAGCCCCCGAGTGCGTTTGTAGCATAAAGTAAAGTTGCAAATAATGAACGGGAGTTTGGGGCGAGACACTTAACTTTTATTTATAGCGTAATGGAGGAACTACATTGTTTGGCTGAATAGCCTTGGCTGGAAAAGCCTTATTGAAAGTAAAGGGATAGGTAACTAGGGGTAGAATCGTCGCAAGTGCGCGATGTTCCATGGGTTGGAGTATGCGACTCCAGATTCCACGTGCTTGAGGCGATAGGCGCCACCTGGGATGACTTCGGTGATGACGTAGGGTCCTTCCCATGGTGACTCGAATTTCGTCGGTCGCTCTTGCTTGAGTCGCAAGACGATGTCTCCTTCGACAAAGGACCTGGGGCGAAGCCGGCGGCTGTGGTAGTTGCGGAGACTCTGCTGGTACACCGCTGATCGAGCTGCTGCTATGTCTCTTGCTTCGTCGAGTATGTCAACGGCGTCTTCGAGGGCAGCCGTGGATTCTGCTTCGTTGTAAGCGACGACCCGGGGGGCCTGGTGGCGTACTTCGGATGGTAGCACGTCCTCAACTCCGTGCACCATGAAGAACGGTGTGTAGCCTGTGGAGCTGTTTGGCGTAGTTCATAAGCTCCACATGACGGATGGTAGCTCTTTCGTCCAGGCTCCTGCTTTCCGTTCGAGTGGACTCATGAGGCGCTTCTTGATGCCAGCGCCGATTAGGCCGTTGGCCTTTTCCACTTGTCCGTTCGTTTGTGGGTGTGCCACTGAGGCGTACGTGATGTTGATCCCAAGGCCTTCGCAGAAGTCCTGAAACTCCTTGGAGATAAAGTTCGATCCATTGTCGGTGATGATGCTGTGCGGTACGCCGAACCTGTAGACAATGGACTCGAAGAATTTGACGGCAGTTTTACCTTTCTGGTTGGTAACCGGCATGGCCTCGATCCACTTGGTGAATTTGTCGACTACGACCAGGAGGTAAACGTGTCCCCCTTTCGAGGACTTTGGCAGTTTGCCGATCATGTCGAGGCCCCATTGAGCAAAAGGCCAGGCTATAGGTATGGGTCTGAGCTCCGACCCGGGTGCGTGCGGTTTGTCGGCGAACCGTTGGCACCCGTTGCATCTTCGGACGATGTCCTTTGCGTCGCTCATGGCCGTTGGCCAGTAGAATCCGGCCCGTAGAGCTTTGGCGACTAGGGAGCGGCTGCCTGCGTGATGGCTGCAGATGCCCTCGTGGATGTCTTGGCGAATGGCTTTACCGTCGCCGATGGTGACGCACCTTTGTAGTACACCCGTAATACTGCGCTTGTACAGCTCGCCATTGATGGTGGTGAAGGCTTTTGACCGACGAGATATGCGCCGGGCATATGTCAGGCTGTCAGGAAGTTCTCCGTTTAATAAGAACTGGAGGTATGGTCGCGTCCAAATTTCTTCGACTGCCATGACCTGCATTAGGTTTACCATGGCGACCTCTGTGTCCAGTTTCTCGAGTCCTTCATGTCCTTCGGGAAGCGTAGCCCCCGAGTGTTCTGCTTCTTCGGGTGATCCCTTGGGGAATTTTCGCTTGATGGATGGCACGCAGATCTGTTCGAGGAACACACCTGGTGACACCTTTGCGCAGGTGGAGCCGATGTTGGCTAGTCTATCGGCCTCCTCGTTGCTTTCTCTTCCGACGTGTCGAAGCTCGCAGCCGTCAAATTCTCCTTCGAGTGCGTTGTAGAGAGCGCGGTACGCAATCATGTTTTCAGCGTTTGCGTCGCACTCGTTCATCGTCTGCTGGACGACGAGGTTGGAGTCACCGTAGATGACCAGGCGCGTTGCGCCGTAGATTTTTGCCATCCTCATGCCGTGTATGAGGGCTTCATATTCGGCCTCATTATTAGAATCTCGGAATTTTATCCGAAGGACGTACTTCATCTTGTCGCCTTGTGGGGAGGTCAGTATGACCCCTACTCCAGCTCCAGCTTCACGCTTGGAGCCGTCGAAGTGCATCGTCCATGACTGCGACATGTCTGGGGTGTCTAGCAGCTGCAGCTCCATCCAATGTACCAGGAAGTCCGGAAGGACTTGAGATTTGATTGCGAGTCGCTTCTCGTAGACGATGTCCAAGGGTGATAGTTCGATGCCCCATAGGGCCACGCGTCCTGTGGCCTCTGGATTATTCAGGATGCTGTTCACGGGTGCCTCGTTGACGACCATCACCTGGTGCTCTTGGAAGTAATGGCTCAGCCGTCGAGCCGTCATGAACACGCCGTAGGCGAGCTTCTGGTAGTGAGGGTACCTCTGCTTTGTTGGTGTCAGTACCTCGCTGAGGTAGTAGATTGGGCGCTGGACCCCGTGGGTCTTGCCTTCTTCGGGTCGTTCGACCACTAGCACGGTGCTGACCACTTGGTGTGTGGCTGCTATGTACAGCAGCAGAGGCACGCGCTCCTTTGGCGTGACCAAGACGGGCGAGGTGGAGAGGAGCCGCTTAAGGATTTCAAATGCATCATTGGCTTCCGGCGTCCACTCGAATTTCTCTGGTTTGCGTAGCAGCTGGTAAAATGGTAGAGCCTTCTCGCCCATGCGGCTGATGAATCTGCTTAACGCCGCTATTCGTCCAGCGAGTTGCTGGACGCCTTTGAGGTTTTTCGGCTTCTCCATCGCCATGATGGCTCTGATTTTCTTCGGGTTCGCCTCGATCCCTCGCTGAGAGATGAAGTACCCTAGCAGCTGACCCGATGGGACGCCGAAGGCGCATTTTTCGGGGTTGAGATTGATCCTGTAGCGATCGAGGTTGTCGAACGTCTCGCGGAGATCGTCGATAAGTGTTCTTGCCTCCTTGGTTTTTATCACTATGTCGTCAACATAGACTTGGACGTTGCGACCGATCTGGTTCTTGAGGCAGGCCTGCATGCATCGCTGGTACGTAGCGCCTGCGTTCTTTAGCCCGAAGGGCATTGTGTTGTAGCAGAATACTCCGAACGGTGTGATAAACGCCGTTTTCTCCTGATCTTCGACCTTGAGGCGAATCTGGTTATAGCCTGAGTAGGCGTCGAGGAAGGAGAGTTTCTCACAACCTGCAGTCGAATCGATGATTTGATCGATCCGAGGAAGAGGGAAGTGGTCCTTTGGGCAATGCTTGTTTAGTGACGTGAAATCCACGCACATCCGCAGGATGTCCGTGTCCTTCTTTGGGACCATCACTGTATTTGCAAGCCACTCGCTTTCCTTGATTTCCCTGATGAAGTCTGCAGCGAGTAGTCTATTGATTTCCTTGCCGATAGCTTCAGCTCGTGGCTCGGACAGTCTCCGGATGGACTGCTTGACTGGCTTGGTGTCTGGAAAGAGGTTGAGTGTGTGCTCGGCGAATTCCCTAGGAACTCCTGGCATGTCCGCAGGACACCAGGCGAAGATTTCCCAGCGCTCACGGAGGAATTCGACGAGCGCGCCTTCCTATGAGGGGCTGAGGTCGTTGGCGATCAGCGCCGTCTTGGAGGCATCCGTCGGATGGACCTGCACCTTCTTTGTATTGACGGTGGAGTCGAAAGAGATGTCAGGTGCGTTTTGCCTTCTGACTGGGGGTGCCCCATTGTCCGTCACCTCACGGAGCCTTACGAGCTCGTCTTGCATGCCGAAAGACTGGGAGATTTTGTTGAAATCCCTGTCGCATTGGTCCGATCGGGTGAAGCTCCCGTGGACTGTGATGACGCCCTTCGGCCCTGGCATCTTGAGTAGCAGGTATGCGTAGTGTGGGACAGCCAGGAACCTTGCGAATGCTACACGCCCAAGGATGGCGTGGTATTGTGACGGCCAGTCCACCACTTCAAATTCAAGTCGCTCCTGCCGGAAGTTGTCCGGCTTCCCGAAGATGACGTCGAGACCTATTTTGCCCAGGGAGAATATGCCCTTCCCTGGAACGATGCTGTGGAACGTTGTGTCTGACTGTTTCAGGCTGCATTGCGGGATCCGCATTGCTGCTAGAGTGCTTGCGAACATTAGGTTGATGCCGCTGCCGCCGTCCATGAAGACGCGACTCATCTCGAAACCTCCGATCTGCGCCTCCAAAGACTGGGCAGCATGACTGGGCGGGGATCCGCAAGGTGATCCGCACGAGTGAATGTGATGCAGGACTCCGATCCGCTGAGGTACTCAGGGATGGCAGGTGGGGTTGCCACGGCCAGGTTGATTTGTCGGGTGATTTTCTTCTGCACCCTATTCGTGGGGCGTCCCTTCTGGATCATCATTAGTGCTCCTTTCGGTGGGGGGTACCCGTTCCCAGCGTTGTTTTGTGCGGGTGCGAATGGTTGGTTTGGGCATCCGATAGGCGGCGGTGGAGGAGCTCCATGTGCTATTTCACCTTGCGCAGGTGCGTGTCCGAATGCAGGGATTGGGGCTTGTTGCCTCATCTGCACCATGCTTTCGCTGAGTTTCTGGAACTCACGGTAGTCCTTGAGCATGTGGCTAGCTTTCTTTTTGCCGTCCTGCTTGTCGATGTAGAAGTGGATGGTGCATGCACCCGAAAGTTTGTCGTATGTTGAGGGTCCGTTGTCGAGGTCGCGGCGTTGCCACGACTGTGCTGGGCGTCCGCCGTCGCGGAAGTTTCCTCCGTGGTATCCTCCGCTGTTGCGGCTGTTGTCGTTGCGACGGTCGGCGTAGCCGGCCGCGACCATGTCGGGTCCGTCGCGATCGTCGTAGACGCGCGATCTCCTCTTGTTGCCCGCGTTCCCGTCTTCGGCCGTAGTCGTCCTCTTCGTCCGATTGTGCTCGGTGAATGCAATCTTCGCCGTCGGCCCACCTGTTGGCGATGTCCATGAGGTGGTCGAGTGTTTTGGGCTTGACGCGCCCGAGTTCCTCCTTGAAGTCTGGGCGTTTGACGCCGTCCCTGAAGGCGTCGATGGCCCTCTCTTCGGAGATGTGTGCTACGGAGTTCTTGGTGTTAGACCAGCGTAGTATGTACGAGCGAACAGATTCGCCCGTTTTCTGAGTGCAGGCTTGCAACTCTTCGATTGAGGCGGGCCTCTTGCTGGTGCCCTTGAAATTTCGGATGAAGCTGTAAGCTAGCTCCTCCTAGCTTCGGATGGACCCTGATGATAGGCTGCTGAGCCAGACCCGCGCCGCGCCTGTCAGCTGCAGCCGAAGGCATTGCATGGCGGTTTCTTTGTTACCGCCATGCAGCTTGACGGATGATAGATGGTCACTGAGCCAGGCTTTTGGATCTTGCGTGCCGTTGAACTTCAGTGTATCCGAAGGAAGCTTGAAATTGCGTGGCATCTGTGTTCGCCGGACAGATCTGCTGAAGCATCGGGCTCCACAGAGTTCTCCTTCATCTTCGTCCATCTCGGATTCAGACGAGCATGCACGTTTGGCTCGCGCTTTGTCGATTTTGCGCTGTGTAAGCGCGTCTCTGGCGTCGTAGTCGCATTTATGGCGACGCGACCTCTTCTTCCTTCGAGGAGGGTCGTGTTCCTCTTCCTCTTCGGATGAAGGGGTGGGGCTCCGGTCGCGCCTGGCCGGAGCTTTCTTCTTCGGCTCCGCAGGAGCGTCTTGGTGGAGCGCAGCTCCGACAAGTCCGAGTCCAGTGAGTGTGGACTTATGCATGGATCTTTTAGGGTCCCCCTCCGGAGGTGGGTGGGCCGCGAGATACGCAGTGGCTGCCATGATCGCATCTTGCGGTGTCTTCGGGATGATGTTGCCGTCGGCATCCATCTCCATGAACGATGTGTGGAGAGTTCGGGTCACATCACGGCGCTCCTTGGGATCCATGTTCTCCACCCGAGAGCGGTGCTTGTTTCCTTGGTTTCTGTTTGTGCTAGAGCCGAGGGCCATGGCGGAGAGCGCAGCTCGTCGCGCGCTGGACTCAGAGGCTGCTTGCTTGCGTTTGTCAAGTGTTTCTTGCATCTTGACTTGCTTCTTGTGCTCCTCGATGAGGAGGAAGTGGTATGCCATCAGTAGTTCACGCTAGGCGTGCAGCGGGACTATGTCGCTGCCACGGCGGCGATGCTGGACCCATCCTTCTTTCTTGAGTTGGATGACGTGGCGTTGTTTTCCTCGTCGGGTGGGGGCTGGCTTCTCTGTTTCCGCCGTTCCGCCGTTTCATCCTGCGGGTTGGGGTTGGGTTGGCGGGTTAGGCGTTCTTTGCTCCAGATGACTGCGCGCATTGGTAGCGCTTGTAGATCGGTCATTGCTGCCGCGGCTTTCGATCCGGAATCAGAGGTCCTGATCGATGGCGGATCGCACAGATCGGAGTTGCAGCTGCTGCTGTCATAGGAATCATCTGTTGATGATGTTGTGCGTAGCACGGAGTGTGGGGCCCACGAAGCGGGCATGATTTATGGTAGGGGCACCCGCTCAGGGAAGCGGAGGGTGCCAGTTTGCCTCACCTGGAAGCAGAAGCTCCCGAACAGGATTTCGAGTCCGTCGCCTACGGGCTCGAAGTCCTTCATGGTGGCCGGCGAGTGGGCGGTGAAGTCGAAAGCGCCGAAGAGGAGGTGACTCTCCGTCGCCGCAGAGTTGTAGATCGATCGGGTCGGGACCGTCACGACCGCACAATCAGCAGCCCCAATTCCCACAGACGGCGCCAATTGACGAGGTTTCGACTCGTCAATGCCCATTGTTATGGACTTGGGTTTTGGAGAAGATGGGGATGCTGGAGATCGTGGAACGGTTAACAGACAAGCAACCAGGGGACACGAGATTTACCCAGGTTCAGGCCCCCGGAGGGAAAACCCTACTCCTGCTTGTCTGCTCTTGATTACGGCGGAACCGGTTCTGAAGTCTTGTGATTCGATCTGGCGTGGAGGTGCGTATGTGAAAGTATGAGTCGAGAGATCTAGGTCGTGCCCTCCTGGCCTTTATATAGACTTAGGCAGGTCCCGAGCATAGACCTAGTCGGTTACAAGTTCTAGGGTTTTTACCCCTTTGAATTTTCTATCTACGCTAGTCTTGCTCTCCAAGGATCCGAAGGCGTCATGGGCCTTGGCCACCCGAAAATCTTCATGGGCCGGCGTACATCCGCCGTGGGCCTTCCTTGGGCTGGACTAGGTATGCTGAGGTCACGCACCCGTAGGGTACAACCATGTCAACAGGTACATGATCCGATGCTCGTGTTTTTTTTATAAAAATCATTTTAGGATCACAATATGCTATTGTATCAAAAATCCAATAAAAGTTTAGCGAGGTTCGGCCCCGAGCTAAGAATCTTTATGTCCGTCGTTCGACAAAGTTTGACGATAGTTTAAAACGGGCATAAAAAATTCAAAAATGATCGAAACAATGTGAAACTTTCGCGTGGTGTCATATAATGTGACATAGTTATAAGGAAAAATATCAAATCTGGTATATTGATTATGTCTGAAAAACATTCACAAAATGACCTAACTTATTCGAGGTTTCTTGGCTTTCGAGTCAAATGACCAATGTTATGAATAGAATCAAGGCATAGTTTGTGATTATGTGCCTGTATTGTGCATACATGTGCATCATGAGATGGCGAACAATGTTGCAAGAGGAAGTTTTTATTTTCGTCACACCAAAAAGGCATTTTCCATTTCCGAGCACAAAAAAGGATGGTTTTGTGAAGCAACCACCAAATGGCTAATTCAAAATGCTACCACCATATTTTACAAAAATATTAGACCACCTTATATGGACAATGTGCCAACAAGGGGATCCAAAATCTTTCCGTCCACCTCTGGTGAAAAAGACAAATTTCCTGCCGAATCGGTAGGAAGTGGGTCAGATATGAACTATAGGTACTTGATCCGATGCTCATGATTTTTTAAAAAAATCATTTTTAGGTTCACAATATACTATTTTATCAAAGATCCAATGCAAGTTTTCCTTTTCATCGCACCAAAAAGACATTTTTCATTTTCCGATCGCAAAAAAGGAGATTTTCTGAAGCAACCATCAAATAGCTAATTAAAAAACGGAGGGTTGGTGTTTAGTTGATATGAATATCACATTATTATATTTTTTAATTCAATAATATTTTTACTTATTCATTAATGTTTTCTTAAATAATTATTTGTAATTTCAAAAACTACAAACATGTGACATGATGATATACGAGTTAATATGATTGATATCATAGTATTGACAACAATGTATGAATTACTTTGCAGAAATAAATTATGAAGAAACGAGAAAGTTAAGCGTGCTGGAGTTAGAGTAGTATTAGGACGGATGACCGGCCAGTAAATTTGACCAAGACTGCAATTTAATTAAATATTAAGTATAATTAGTGTTAAAAATATTCAAAGTGAGAGATTAACGATTCAAACAATTCAAAAATAAAAAAATTGAGAAAAAATAAAAAAAATAAAAATGTTTTTGCAACCGGCCGACAGACTATGCCGTCGGCCGCTACGCCGAGGGCAAAGTCGACGGTATTTCGATACGTCGACGGTCTGTATGTGCTCCATCGAGAAGACCTTTACCGAAGAGGCTACGCCAAAAACAGCCGTCGGCGTATTATAAGCCGCTGAGTTTTTACCATCAGCGCGCGTCCTATAGTGCACTAGCGAGAACTCCGTATAAAGATAATACGATCAGCGTGTCCGGCCGGCCGGGCGAAATCTGCTGTTGAGGTTGGTTGTTGCTTGCTTGGCCATGTCATGTCAGCACGTACGTCGACCGATCGACCTGTCTGAACTGAAACCGCTCGATCGAGTTATATATTGCACTGCGATTTGAAGGACAGGTACGTTTAACTTGCCCGTGCGTGTTAGTTGTGTGTAGTTATGTTGGACGCTACTATACCTCTAGGTCACCACCCGAGATCGATCATCGATTGAATCAGCCTGCTGTCGCTCCACATTTGTTAATTTCAACAGAGTAAGCAGGGCTGATCAACTACTCCTAGTAGTACTAGGAGTAGTTAATTTACACCTCTCATGGATGCTGGGTCGTTCTTCCTCAACAAGAAGCTCGTGATGGTTATGGCTATTACCATGGCGGGTGGTGACTAGCTAGTGACGTACACTAGCTAGTAGCACGATGGTTGCGGCCACGTCGTTCAAACGGTCGTTGGTTCGCAGCAGCAGCAGCAGCAGCAGTTGGACCCGTCGATCCAAGACGGACACAGCCTACTAGCTAGTACTACTAATATACTCCCTCAGTCCATAAAATGTACTTTTAGTCTTGCGGTACTAAGTTAAAGTTAGCAAAATTTGACACTAAATTGGTACCGGTAGATATCTTTTTAAATTAAGTTTCATAATATGTCAATTCGATGGAATAGTAAAATTTGTTAAATTTGATAAAATCTGACTTTGGAAAAAAGCTAGAAGTAGTCAAGTGCTTACATTGTTTTAGATGTGGTAATAATACATGTATAAACCGTAGAATGTACTCTTCCGTCCCAAAATAAATGACTTTGTTTGGAGCGAGTAGCTTTGTATCCTCCAGCACTTCACTCGACGTGACACGACGAGCAGGTTGCGTGGCTTTTCCAGCACTGTAACATCGGGTAACAGAAAAGGGCCGGGACTACTCATAAGCGATCGAGCCACGAGAAAAAGCAACAAAAAACTTGCCTTAGTTAAGCAACAAAGCGGCCATTGCTCTTTTGGAAATGGATAGAAGGAGATGTGCCCATTTTCAGATGGCACGTCGTTCTTCAATAGCCAACGACATATCTTTGCACGCCGTGGGAACAGGACAATTAAACACAGTTCTTCAATAGCCATGAAATCATGTCATGGTGCCATTTACCTAACAAAAGTTTTTTTTTGCGAAAATTTAACCGATCTCATTAATAATCATCAACAACGGCAGTACAAAGATGTCTATATACAATAGAAATTACAAATAGATCAAATGGCCACCTAGCGACGACTACAACACTAGTGTGAGCCGAAAGCGCCAATGATCACATTCGAAGATAGGAAGAGACTGGCCTAAAAACACACAAGCGAACACGAAAACCGAATAGATCTCGGGAGGTCTATCGGACACACGACTCCAGGCGCCCTTCGGCGGCGCTAGATGCACCACCAGAACGAGGATAGGACGGGGAGGATATTATTCCAATTTCAGGATGTAACCATCGTCTCAACATCCCGAAAAAGACATGAAAAACACTCTAACCAATGAACAAAAACCTCTTGGCGATGAGAAGCCGTGGTCCGCCACACCTCCAAGGCTGCAAGGCCACCGAAAACGGATTTGGCCAGCGGCATCATCGACGAGGGGAACGGAACCCTAAATGGGTTTTTCCTGGCCGCCGCCACCTCTAAGGTCCCATACTGGTTCGATCTATGTGTACTTTCCGCTTACCTGACCAAAGTTGGGTCTTCTCATTTGGCCTTCGTCTTCTTCTCCATGTCAACAGTCGATGCTACCAGATAGTTGCCGCTGGGGTCTCCTGGCAACATTCAGGGACTTCCCAACCCTAGTTACAACCACTGACATATATATGGGGATTGATCAGTGGGGTGCCAAGATTAAAACTCACGGTTCAAAAATATAGTGCCAGGACTATCGGAGTATTATGGGGACCAAGGCTACCATCTACCACACATAAGAAAGGGGGAGTCTATCTGACACTCAGCTGCTTTCAGTTATGTCATAAATCGATTCGTCTTCTAGACGCAAGATAACACATGGATATTCTGATTGTCTCCCGCTTTCATCAAAATTTGAATCCTTACATTCATTTACATTTATAAATGTGGGTTAACATTATACATGCATGCAATTTGCATTGTTGCTAGGATAGTAATTATGGGGGATTATTTATTTAACAAGCAAATAGTGTGGTATTTTTAATGAAATCCTACTTCTCATATTTTATTTGGTGAAGGTTGATTCAATTTGTTTAAAAGTCAGGGAGTGATTTTATATAAGACGAATGGCTATGGTCCCATTAGGTTTTGAGGTTAAATGGAAATACTTCCATTTGAGTTATTTTGGTTATGTCCCGTATGTTTGGATACTTGATCTATGTTGAGTTACACAAGTCACCAATTTAGCATAAGTTGATTTAAGCACACAAGAAACGAAGGTACAAGCACAACACATGCATGCATAAAGGTTTTTGGAGAAGAAGTTTGAAATTAAGGAGGTAAGGGTTTTGGTTTTATGGGAAAGAGAGAGTTCTTTGGTATCTCTCACAAGGAAACATAAATATTGCTTTTCAAAAGGGTTCAGTAAGAGTTGTTGCCAAAATATTTGTAAAACAATAACTTGGAAATAGTGTGGGGCTATTGTCATATAGGTCTTCATAGTTTTATAAACAAGTTGTAATGAAAGCAATTTATTTTTATAAGGTCATCTTGGCTCCTTTGTTTTGAAAAGTCAAAACAAGTGAGAATAGAAGTGAACCAAGATGATGTTTTTGGTAAACAATTTAGTATTTTAATAAAGTTGAGATTTTCTTTCTTAAGATCAAGCAAGGAAGTAAGACAGTCAATCTAACAAACTAATCCACCACTTGCTAACAATTTATACATGTCATATGGGTAAAGTGTACAAACCCCTGCAGAGTGTCTAATCTAAGTACTTAGTCGTGTCCCCGATTGTGGACAAATTGAGTTCCTAAATATCGAGGTTATGGCATTTTTATCACTCATCCTAATTTCTTAATTTCTTTAATATTGGTGGTTTAACTTAATTGGGATCTTTTCAAATAAAATCTAAAATTATTTATAAAAAGTAGGACAAAAGAATTTACAAGTTGCTCAAAAAATAGCCAAGCTTCCACCTAGCCAAATAAGCATGTAGTTGTTAGTTGTTAGGTAGTATGTCTTCTTATTTAGCCCTACTTGTCATACAATTAAAGTACTAAACATTCGTGGCTACAATGTTTCACGTTGCAGGTTATATTGTTTCCTAGTGATCGTTATAGGTCACGAGACTTCACTCAACAATTGTTTGCCTATGGCAAATTTGAAGGATAGACATCTAGCTTATTGTTTTCCGCTATGTACTTGAATAATATAATGTAAATTCTGGATCATATTCGTTATATTTATGATGCACTGTTATATTTGATATTATTTTATACTATGTGTGCCAGTGAATCTATCCATGGATTAGTACTATACACAGGAACTCAATCTTATCAGGCGTGAGTGTTACAATATGGTATCAGAGCAGTGTGTTGACTATATGATCGTGACCTAGAAATGGAGTAGGAAAGCTGTAGAAATAATAAACTCTATTTCATTTTATCTTCTTACCTTCATCACTTCCTTCTAGTATCTTCTTATCACTTCAATTATCACACCCTTCTCTTTTAAAACATAGATGGAAGACAACACCATATAAGAGACGAAAGACAAGATTGATTATTTGGAGAAGGAGAATGATTGTTGAAAAAGGAGATTGACATGTTGAAGAATGGCATGATATAATTTATTTCCGAACTCTCTGATCAAGTTTACATGATTGTTTCTAAGGATGTTCGAATAAATAGTCTAATGTAGAGGAATGCTACATTGAGGCAGCAAATACCACCAGCATTGAGCACTCGCTTGAGGAAGCGCAATATTCAAGAATAGTTAGATGATGTCCACCATAGAGTCTTTAATAGAAACTTCAAACTCGTTTAGTTCTAGCTTTCGATCATGCCAAACAGTGTAATGATTAGTTTACTTTGCTTAGGAGAAGCTATTTTATACCTTAAAGTTTTAGAAATTTTCGTGAGATTTTGTGTTGAACTAATAAAGTTTTTAGAACAAAATTCATAATAATTTTGGTTGCAGTTTTCTTCCTATCGTGTTTTATTGCGCGATTTTTCATATTTTATTGGTAACTCGGATTAAGCTCATATTTTAGGATGTGATCCAAAACTTGCCAATCTACCAACACAAAAAACATCTAAGATTTTTGACATATTTAAGGTGCCGAACACAATAGTAGTTTCAGGACACCCCCAAACGAATTTCTATCAAAAGAAAAATATTTGTGGATTTTTATGTCACTAAACAGAACTTCTGGAACTTAAAACAAAATTATTTTGGCTTGAGTGTTGTTTGTAATAATTGTTTGCTTGTGTGACAAATGATTGTTTCATATATGCTTAGTAAGGGATTGACTCAAATATATGCTTTAATTTTTGTCGAGAAAGGGGTTGGCACTAAAAACCCAAGTGGTGAGCTGGATAAAAGAAAACCGAGTGCTAACGAATTGAAAAACACTATGTTGCTAAATAGTAAAAGTGTTAAGAAAAGGCGTTTCAAACTGTTGATGTTGTCTTGTTACAAGGTTCTACTAGCGTAATATATACACCATGTATTTTGTTTGATTAATATAATTTTTCAACCAACTATTAATGTATTAATATATGATTTAAATGGTATAAAATCCAAATAACAAATAATTATACCTTTAAATGTAAATTTAATGCTATTAACTACATGCCACGTAAATAACATACCGATATAGTATACCGTAATTTAATGACAGTAATTACTGACCACATTATTGTGCGAACCAATCACAAGTAGATGCAGGTGTACAAATAGCAAGAACTCAGGAAACTGGATAATCTTTTTTATACTACTCCCTCTGTTCTAAAATATAAGACGTTTTAGCTTTGTAAAGCAAATATATTTAAATGTATTTTAGTATAAATTCGGAGTGAACCTAAACACTAAAAGGTCTAGATACACTCATTTTACAAAGCTAAAACATATTATATTTTGAAACGGAGGGAGTATATACTACTATGTGTTTCTAACAGTAGACAATGAAGTTTACCTTCAAAAAATGTTACTACTAGGCCTAGTGAAAATAGAAAAGTATTTTTATAATCATCATATGGTAGATGACGACATCAGTGTTTACTTTGAATAACCAATTCAAATTCGAATTTAAAAATTGTGTGGGCAAGGAGAGGCAAGATCCATTCCCCATTCACCTCACCTCTGCTCCAATCGTTAACGAGCCCTCCAACCCCAACCCTTTTTAATTCAAAATTTTCGAACCAGCCCCATCTTCCTCCTCCCCCCTCCCCGCAACCCCACCGCACCTGGACCCAGCCCGACAGCTCCATTTCCCCCTCCGCCCCCTCCCTCCTTCCCTCCTCCACCTCAACCGCGCACCAAACTCGAATTCGCCACCGCATTCCCCGCACACACCCTCTCCCCTCGCATCTCCCGGACCGGCGGCTGCGGCGGCGGAGGCGCTCCCCACCCCGCACGGTTGGCGGCGGAGCTGCGGTGGGCCCACCAGCGGCGGTGGCGGTGGCGGCGGAGTTTATTCCCCCGACGGCGGGGCGAGGCTGCCACCGGCTCGTGTAGGGCGGGGGAAGTCGGCGCCGTGGACAGCGGCGGCGGCGCGAGATCCGGGGTGGCGCGGTGCGATCTGGGGCATGAGATTGGAGCCAGCGGCTCGGTGCGCGGGGCGGCGGTGACAGGCGCCTTCCGGGGATGACGACCAACACCAAGCGCGCCTACAAGCTCCGTATCCTCTTCGCGATTCCACTACGATTTTTTCCGCTAGCTGTATTTTAAATTGTTTCTGTCTGAGGTGCGGAGGTGCATTGTGTCTGTTTGACCGATCCGTCAGTGCTGTCGCGCTCGTTCGTTTCCGCTAGCTGGAGGAGTTGGCCCTGCCAATTCAGCCGCAGCTACATGCTCTGCGTTTATTTTGGCTGACATTGCAGAGTGGTGCACGGTTTAGTGGCGTCAGCGAGATTTAGTTGAGGACGATTTGCTTCGTATTGTGCTGTTGGTGCTTGCTGACTAGTCTGTTCTTGGTTTCCTGAGGAGTGTGAATTTGCTGGAGGTGTGTGTTATGGAATGTTTGAAGTGCTGCAGTGGCCGAATGTGGAATTTTTGGGGGTAATTTCGTTGCTAAAGTTGTGACATTGCGATGCCTTGACTTACATTTGGTGTAGAGGAGTTTGTGGCGCACTCTTCCAATGTCAACTGCCTCAAGATTGGGAGGAAGACTTCGCGAGTTCTTGTCACAGGAGGAGAGGACCATAAGGTTAATCTTTGGGCTATCGGGAAGCCTAATTCGATATCGGTAAGATACTTCTTGGTATCATATAGTTTGTACAATATGGGTGCACACTACAGTAGGCAAAACGAACTCTCAATTCAATCCAACTGAAGTCTTGACTGAACCTTGAGTTGATTGCTAGATGAAAATTTCACCACTTTAGCTGTTGATGGCTTCAGCGTGGTTTGCTTTATGTTGATTTTCAAGTAATGTTAATATATACTTTCATGTTTGAGAAAAGTCATTATAATTACCAGAAGTGTCATATATAGTAACAGTTTTAGTTGATGAAACACTTAATCTGATTCACCTTTTCTATCTTTTGGTTGTACAGAGTTTACCAGGGCATACAAGTGCTGTGGAGTCAGTTGCTTTTGATTCCACAGAAGTATTTGTGGCTGCAGGAGCAGCCAGTGGAACAGTTAAATTATGGGACTTAGAGGAGGCGAAGAGTACGCAACTATGGATACATGGCTTACCTATTTGTATATATGAGCATTCAGGCTACGTCATTATCTTTTACTAATTGCATATCTTGGCTTGTTATGTATGTAGTTGTCCGCACGCTTACCGGACATAGGTCAAACTGTATGTCAGTTGATTTCCATCCATTTGGGGAATTCTTTGCCTCTGGGTCATTGGACACTAATCTGAAGATATGGGATATAAGAAGAAAGGGTTGTATCCACACGTACAAAGGTCACACCAGAGGGGTGAATGCTATTAGATTCACACCCGATGGCCGTTGGGTTGTGTCTGGTGGTGAAGATAGTGCAGTGAAGGTAAGATTTTTTGGCAATGCTTTGTGTATTTAAATTGCTAATTTTGGTCACCTTGTTTTATTTTTTCATAATCATTCGAATAACACACCATATACTTGTGCTTATAATTTAGTGTGAGATCAATTTAAAATTTTCAGCATGCAGTTTGATTTTCTTTTTGTTAAACTCAACATGATTATTATATCTCCTACTGCATTGAACTCATAATCGGTTTTGCCTTGGCAGATCTGGGATTTGACCGCTGGAAAGTTACTACATGAGTTCAAGTCCCATGAAGGTCAAATACAGTGCATAGACTTCCATCCCCACGAGTTTCTTCTGGCAACAGGTGGGTTCACATTTTATAATGCCAATCTCTCATTTGTATGCCAGCTTTTCTTTGTTCTTTTGGTTGTATATACATTTAAATACTTAAGTTAACTATTGAACCTCTCTCTTTTCACATGGTTAGTGAAAGCACTTATTGTTTGCACATGCTTTTTGAAAGACTTGAAGTGGGAATGGGCCATTATGTAATAATTACAATATACATACTGGTCCACCTACATTATTTTTTGGACTAGGCCCACCTGCCAGTTTTGTTTACTTCACTTGGTTCACTATCCAGGTTTGCAAATGTTTTGTTCTGACATATTTGCATCTACCATATATCTCAACCTTAATTTCCCTGTGGGCCTATCTTGCTTGTTCCATTTTTTTCATTTGGTATGCATCTGTGTTTCAAGTTGTTGGTAGATATATAGCTACCAATCATTTACATTGGTGAAACAATGTACTGCTTCGCAGAAACTTCCAGTTTGATGTCACTGAATAGAAGACTCATCCCATTTCGGTTCCCACGTAGATGCATATTAGTTCTTCCAGTCTGCCAACAGTATATTCAAATAAAACTATTTCTATTACTGTCAGAAAATTATCTTCGCTCGTTTTATGCGTGATTTGCAACTACGGATATGTTACATGACACCAGTTGCCTCACTCAGGTTCAGCTGATAAAACTGTCAAGTTTTGGGATTTGGAGACCTTTGAGCTGATTGGATCTACGGGACCTGAGGTATCTCTATGTATTTGTTTTTTTGGTGATGATTCATAATTATGCACCCCATTCAGTTTAACTTGGCCAATCATTTTATGCAACATGGAATTTTCTAGTAAACTTGAGGTCATTTCATCAGACTAGTACCATCCAAAAGAATAAACATGAGGAAACGCTTCAAACCCTCTTCTATGTGTCCTTTAAAGAAAATATAAGTAAATAGGAAACAATACACCAAAGAATGCTCATGACATCGTTCGACTTCTGTGTTACTCAACGATATTGAATCATACTACTGTAATCTATTGTGGTAATGTAGTGAGTATCGTATCTTTATGTATTGGCTCTAGAAAGCCATTACCTTCTGGGATGTTCTAGTTTATGTGCTTTAGAGCTCAGAGTCATGGTTAGGTAATATAGATGAAAAAACTGTCTTAACTTTAATCCAGTATTGCTATTGCTATGGCACAATAAGAGGTACTTTGCTGATTTTTCTACCTGAATATCAGATGACAGGTGTACGGTCTATGACATTCAACCCTGATGGAAGATCTCTGTTATGTGGGTTGCACGAGAGCTTAAAGGTAGCGGTGCAGTTTCCTCATATAACCACATTACAATGGACTTTTCATTCTCCATGTCTAACTTCTCTAAAATTAAGCAGGTTTTCTCTTGGGAACCAATAAGATGTCATGATACTGTTGATGTGGGATGGTCTAGATTGTCTGATCTAAATGTCCATGAAGGAAAACTTCTTGGTTGTTCTTCTAATCAAAGTTGTGTTGGAATATGGGTTGTTGATCTAACGGTACGTGCCTCATCACCTACATTCTAAAACACCAATATTTTATTCTCAACTTGAGTCTTGCTTTTAGTTGATTATTATATGCTAACGAACCAACTGGCAGCGTCTTGAGCCACATGCAACAGGTATATCAATCGGTACTATGCCATTACAAAACGATAGTGGTTCAAGGGCTAACATAGGGCGATCATCAGCTCTACAAAATTCAGAGAATAACTTGAAGGCTTCTACAGGAAGACTCTCAGTTTCCCAAAATACAGATTCTGCACCCAAGGAGATAAAATCGACAGCTTGTATGGCACTGATCTTTTCTATCTTGACATGTTT
The DNA here is from genome assembly GCA_030063025.1 of Avena longiglumis. Classification (NCBI taxonomy): domain Eukaryota; kingdom Viridiplantae; phylum Streptophyta; class Magnoliopsida; order Poales; family Poaceae; genus Avena; species Avena longiglumis. The sequence continues at coordinate 1,388,960 of CP125974.1, read as the reverse complement.
GTATTTTAATGATTGAGACAGTTCATATATCTAACCTATCCTTTGTTTGTTCATGTCACAATAATGAAGCAAGTGGCTTGGTCCCAAGCACCCCTCAAAGGCCCGGAACTGGCTCCAGTACTAGAACAGTTGGACATTCAACTTTTGCATCTGGTGGCAGCACTTTGAAGAGAAGTTCACAGAAGAGTACTAGTGCTTCTAATCTTCATAATTTCAGTAAAACTGACGTGGTGCCTGCTGTGATCATGCCAAGAACTAGCTCAGGAGCAGAGCTTGATACTGGTTCAAAAAGCTATGCCGCTGATGTGACACCTGTTCTTTTGAAGCCAAGCAGAAAGGCAGAGCCTGCTACTGATCCTAGGACAGAAAATGCTGATGCCGCGCCTGTTGTTACTCCCAGAACAAGCTCAAGAATGGAGATGGCCTCTGATTCAGCACCTGATGTTGTTTCTAAGACAGGCAGAAGGTTGGAATCTTCTGTTGATTCTAGGAAAGAAAGTGTTGATGCAGCACCTGTCATTCCCAGAGCAACTTCAAGAATGGAAATGGCCTCTGATTCTGTACCTGTTCTATCCAAGGCAGGCAGAAGGTTTGAGTCTGCTACTGATTCAAGAAAAGAAAGCGCTGATGTGGCACCTGTTGTTGTTCCCAGAGCTACATCAAGAATGGAAATGGCCTCTGATTCGAGGAGAGAACCTTCTGCTGGAAGAGTGTCACCTTTTAGGATCCAATCAAGATATGCTGAACCACGGAAGTTAACCAATGCTAAAGTTGATATAGACAAAGCCGACGTAGGAAGCAAAGATAATGAAAATAACGACCTTACTTGTCAAATATTTCTTCCTCGAAGGAATGGTGGTGTTCAAACAGTAATTTCCGAAGAAACTCGTGATGATGTAAAACACGGTACAGTTTTCAAGTCGGGATTTTCAGGACCAGCAGAATCAAATACGAGCCACCGGAATGATAATTGTATGATCCTTGTCCTTAACATGCTTATTTGTTTTACATGCTGCTGCATTCATATTTTGATACTGTTTCACGACCATTAGTAGTGCCTGGTTTAGCTAAAAAGGAAGCAATGCCTGATATCTTACATCATGTGCTAGAGACGACGATTCTTGTGCAAATTGATTTCCTTTACTGAATCCAATGTTACAAGCAACTAAGTTATTTGTTAGGTTCTTCAATTATTTCTATAGCTAGATGTTTACCATATGCAATTAACATTAAATCGAAATTTCATGTATAACTAAGTTGTACTGTTTGAGCATTTGGTACTCCTTTCAGATGTTCCTAAATTATGTGCCACAATTTCTTTCTTTAAATTTGGTACTCCCTTGCAGATGTGCCTAAAATGCGTAAGCCAAGAGATAACTGCTACGTTGAAGTTTCACGAGCAGGTATATCATTTGCTGTACTTTGGTGCTTTCAATAATTTGTTCTGCAGGGCTGAATCTTAAAGTACCATGCAGGAAGAACAAGATCGATTGTTTCTAACTGGGAAGGCAGAGATCAGTCCCCAAGCCATGAAGAACCAACAACAAGCAATTCTACGTTGGGGGCTCCTAGAGGCCGATTGTATTCATCTGTATGTGAGACAACCCATGAGCTTTATAACATTATGTTCATTTTCTGTTCTTACTATTAGATTGAATTCACACACCATTTTTTCTTTAGTATTGCTACTTGACAATGTTGCTATATCATCTTTAGCAAATTGGAATCTGGATTGTTTATAAACAGAAAAGGGAAAACCATAAACAAACTAATTTTGTGCAACTTCTTTTGTCTTTTATAGAGAGGAAGCAGTCAAGCGGCTGAAAGTAATATCATAACAAGCGAGGAAGATGTTTTATCTGTTCTACTCGAAGAGCATGATCTTTTTCTTAGCTCAACACGATCTCGGCTGACAAAATTACAGGTCTGTATGGTGATCAACTTTTTTGGGGTGTAATATTGTTATGTTGCAGAAAATAGGACTTCATTATCTGAAAGATTGATACTCCCTCCATACCGGTTTATTAGGCTAACACAAAGTTCAAGAATTATGTTTGACTACAAATTTGATCAACGTAATATGAATCATATGTCACAAAAACTATATCATTGGAAATGTATTTTAAATACGAATCCAATGGTACAATTTTTAAATGACCCCCAGTCTAACTTTTTTAACTGCATACAGATTCTTCATCAAATGTGGCAAAGAAATGACATCAGGGGTGTTTTCGCAGCGATGGAGAAGATGTCTGATCATGCTGTCAGTACTCTGCAACTTCTTTTATTCTTCCACATGGAATAACCATCACATTGTCAATTTATACTACGGTACTAAGGTTTCTGCTAACTCCAGGTATCTGCTGATATGGCAAGTGTTCTGATGGAGAAAAGTGAAACTATCACTCTAGATCTATGTACTACTGTCCTGCCTGTCCTTGCTGACCTCCTGGAGAGTAAAATTGACAGGTAAACTCTTAGTTGTCTGAACTGGCAAGACTCTGTTCTGGGATTATACACTGACAATCATTATTGGCACCAAATTTTTTAATTGATTCATATATGCGTTGTTACTGCCAGGTGCCATGTCAACGTACTTCTCATCCGTTAGTTTATTTTTTTTACATTGCAATGAATCTTGGCAGGCATGTAGCTGTATCACTGGAGCTGGTGGTGAAGCTTGTCAGGACTTTTGGGCCTGTAATACATTCAACAGTATCAGCTGGTCCACCTTCTGTTGGTGTAGATCTTCAAGCAGAGCAAAGGTATTATTTCAGTCAACTGCTCTCCTGATATGCTGGATTACTATATTATGATTTGATACGGTATTTACTTGTTTTGTCATTGTAGGCGAGAGAGGTGCAACCTATGCTTCATTGAACTGGAGAAAGTAAAAAACAAGCTGCCTTTTCTTACAAGGTATTGGATAATCTAAATCTGTTACATTACTGAAATTGCACTCACCAATCAATATATTGGAGTTTTGGACTGAACTACTCCACTCTTATATGAGTTTGCACTTCATGATGTTCATATTCCGTTCCATTTCTATTAACAGAAGAAAAGGTGCAGCTGCAAACACAGCACAGGAGCTCTGTCTCGTGTTTCAGGAAGTTATGTCGTAGACTGACCCCACACTCTCATACAAACACACAATTAAACGGGAGGTGGTTTCCCTCCGGTGTTGCCACGGAGCGCTGATTGCTTTTGCGCTACGGTGACGCTCCGAGGTCACGCCCTTGGTGGTAGTAACATCTTTGTTGCTACTGTTTTATGCCCTTTGTACACCACTAACCCTTATTGATTGTGGCATCCTTGCCATTTGGAAAGAGAAGCCGCCAAAACAATGTCTTGGGCCTGAGCGCGGGGCAGTGTTGCTCGCGCGGCGTTTCATCGGCATCTGCAAGGTGTTGTTTGGTCTCGACCTCGAAGTCAGAAGGCCTTTAGTTTGCCGGCGCCTGTAAATGCTGTAGCCGCTCTCGGTTCTGTGTGTGTGAGCTTGGGTTTGGTAGTTTGTTGTTAGGTTGTATGCCTGGTCGATTCGGTGACAAGATTTGACAGAGTGAATGTGATCCATGTACAAGTGTACACCATTTTTTTTTTTGAAGAGTTGACACTTGAACTCCTGATTCTTTGCGCTGTGTCCTCGGAGTGTGGAACGATGACGCTAAATGTGGGCACAGTGAACGCCTGTGAGTTGTGATGTGTTCTAACGATTTGATACTATGAACTATCTTCTTGGTCAAGTTGTCTGAATTTTCTACAGTGTCTCAACTTGTTTATTGTTTTATTTTAAAATAGTTGTCAACTAAATCACGGGCTAACATATGATGATCTTATTGCTGTATTATTGCGGGTTCAAACTCAAGCATGCTCTTTTTTTAATTTTGAGGAATTCTCGGTATCTGAAGACAGTGAAGATTCAACCATCTTGTTCTGACTGTTCTGTTCAATAGGCTTCTCGTATAAAAACACATGAATTTCAGCAAAATAAGTTGACATTACATTTTTATTATTCAAGTTTCACTGAAATTTCTCACCACAAAGGACACATGACTGACCTATCGTGCAACAGCTCCAACAACACGGGTAGAAATAACATGACGAATTTTAGTCCTAAACACAAACATGGACAGCAATCAAAACACAACCACCACAAACGACACGAAGACGAGAGGCGCGCGCACACGCGTTCTCCCTGCTTATTCACTTCACCAAAACGAGCTAATGATGATCAGGGACCGCCGCCGTAGAGCCCAACGGCCGGGCTGTCGGACGGCGAGCCGCCGAGCTGCCTAGCAGGTGGGGATGCATGACTTGGAGCACTTGGCGGCGCACTTGGCGTGGGCGGAGAGGGTGCAGCCCTTGCCGCAGAGCAGCCGCTTCTTGTGGCACTCCTCCTTGGTCAGGCAGCTCTTGGCCGCCGCCGACTTCTCCGCCTCCTTGCTGCTGCTGCTGCCCCCGCCGTTGCCACCCTGCTCCTTCCCGCGCTCCCCGCTGTCGTTGCCGTTGCCGTCGCCGCTCCCGGCTTTGGGCACCGTGCCCGGGTCGCCGCCCTGGATCTTCACGCCGCTCGGCTTCACCGCCTCCGTCGGCATCGCCTCGTCGCCGCCCTCGTCCTTCTTCTCGGCCGGACGAAGGTCCGCCAGGTGCGCGGCGGGCTCCAAATACTCCTCCGCCGACGCGATGCGCGCGGCGGGCTCCAAAGACTCTGCCGCCGACGCGATGCGCGCGGCGGGCTCCGAAGACGCCTCCACCGAGGCGATGCGCGCGGCGGGCTCCAACGACTCCTCCGCCGAGGCGATGCGCGCGGCAGCGGGCTCCTCCTTCAGCGGCGGCAGATCGTTGGCGAGGAGGTGCATCGGCTCGTCGTCCTGCGTCGCCTCCTCCAACGGCTTGGTCGCCGCGGTCGCCGTGGCGGCGAGCACGAGGAGCAGCACCGGCACCGCGAGGCCGCCCGAGCGAGACATGGCTTGCTGGCGCTTCGGCGCGCTTGCTTCGGTCTTTGGAGCTTTTGGTACGTGCGTGTGCTCAGCTTGCGCCTTGGCTTGGGTGAAGTGCAACCAGGGTGGCCACGCATTTATACTGCCGCGACTACGTACTGTGTTGTGAGGCTGGCTTGGGGTTGGAGTTGGAGCGGCGACCATGGCGTGGGGCAACTACCTCCTTCCGGCATCGATCGGTACCAGGCGCCAGGCGCGTGCGCGGGCGTGCATGCGATGCTCGTCGTCGTCTCGCCGAGTGGATGGGCACGGCATAGCATGCACCAACCATGAAAAAAAAGAAACGAACTTGGTGAATCACAAGCCCGCCCGTGGAGACACTCGACCCATGTTTCTGGGCTGTTTAGGCTGGATTCTTCGTGGGCCACTGAGACATACTCCCTCCGTTTGGAAATATAAGAAGTTTTAGATTTGTGAATAAGAAGTATCTAAACATCTTTTAATGTCTAGATTCATTTAAACCTACACACTAAAAGATGTCTACATACATCTCCTTCACAAACCTAAAACATCTTATATTTCTAAACGGAGGAGGGAGTAGTTTCTTTTGGAATACATCATCGGCTCTAATAGGCAAATTACGGGGAGCTCCTATCAATTGCTTTAAGGGACGCAGGACATTTCCAAATGAGTGTAAATGGATCCGTCGGTTCACCGATCATTGATGATGGCTCCAGAACCACTAAACATGTACCCCGCCCCCGTCTCTAGATGGGCTGCGTTGGCTGCGGCCCATTTGGACAAGCGAGTTTTTTTTTATGTTTTCCCTTCTCACTTTCTCTATACTATTTTCTTTATATGAACATTTTTCAAAACCTATAATTTTAAAACACGTACAATTTTGAAACCTAAACATTTTTAAAATCCAAGTTTTTTGAAAAACTCGAACTTTTTTTAATTTGGGTTTTTTAATTTTTTTTACTTGTTGATGAGTCTTAGAGATGTATCTATAAAGGAGCAAATGGCCATGGTTTATATTCGAAGCAGACGAGCATGCTTGACGGCACGCGAGCTGGGATGCATGCCTCGCAGGCAGACGACAGAACAAAGTGTTAGACGTACTATACGAGAAGGAATACTGGTGGTTGGCGACAGGAGTTAATGTCGAAGACCAACGCTGATGTGCCACTGTCAGGGTTGATCCTCCGACACTTTGGGAGACGGTTTGAGCACTGGCGGAGCTACATGCATGTCATTGAAGGAAAAAATTTTGGGAACCTAGAAAAGAAAAATTAGTGTCATTTACCCCTCCAAACATCCATAATTTCGCTCCCCTGGATATTCTTGGCTAGCTCCGCCACTAGGTTTGAGGTAGGTGACCTTAGTTTGAGTGCACTTTCTTCTATCCTATCTATAGTTCCATGGTTTTGTTAAGGCAGATGGGCTGTACGTATTTGCAAAGAAAGAGGAGGACAACCACTCTTACATACATACTTGTTCTATCTGGTGCTACCGTGTGGCACCTCAAGATTATTACTCCTTTCGATCCAAATTACTTCGCTTGGATTTATGTTTGGCCTAATACATTCAAGTATAGACAATTTCGAGTCAATTAATTGCAATATTCTCTATTTTAAAAAAAATATTTTGACCATAAACTTGGTTAACAATATATAAATTATATATCACAAATTTTTACCATTAGAAGCATCTTTTGAATATGAATCTAATGGTATAATTTTCGTTAAAAATAATTTGTACTTTATTGATGGTCAAACTATTTTTTTGGACTATGCATTAGTCTAAAAAACCGGAATAAAGGGAGTATAAGTTCAATGGCTCTGTCAAAGCATGTTTTTTCTCTACCCTCTCGTTTAGGGTTTCCTGCTCCGGCGGCGTCTTCTCGCCACCGTGAGATCAGGTCGGTCTCCGGCTCCCCCCATTATACCTATCGCTCTTCCGCCTTGTCAATCCTATCCTACCCCTCCGTGTAGTGCGCACAAGGTTTGCTCCTCCAGAAGTTTTTCTACCCGGCTCTTCTAGGGTTTGGGTGGCTCTTGGAACTCATGGATGCGACCGTCGATACCAAGCCAGGATCCGGGAAGAAGGGCTACCCAAAGCTGTGCGATCCAACGGCGGCTGCCTCGGGTGCTTCGGCGCCCTCCAGCAGTGGCCTAGATGAGAAGATCGATGACTTGTTCAGCCACTTGGAGTTGAACGAGAACGAGTTAGATGATGTGGTAATCGGTGTTGACGATGCTAGAGAGTACCAACAGGCGACCCGGTGGCTAGCAATCGGCAAGGTTCATACAGCGCGTTCGTTCAGTTCTGATGCCTTCTTCGAGAATATGAAGGTTATCTGGAATCTATCCCGCGAACCAATCTTCCGTGAAGCGGGCGAGAACCTCTTCATCTTCCAGATGTATTGCTTGGGTGATTGAAAAAAGTGGTTCACCAAGGTCCCTGGACCTTCCGTGGATTGGGTGTTCTCATCGAAGATTATGATGGCCTGTGTGACACAGAAAATTTTGTCTTCAGTGGCTTACATGTCTAGGCGCAAATTCATGGTGTGCCGGAGCTATACCGGAAATAGGAGGTGCTGGATGAGCTTGCACGACGAATTGGCAATGTCAGGGAAGTCCAGATGGCCCCAAAGCTCTTCTTCGAGGGGAACTATGTTCGAGTTCGTGTGCGGATTGAGATTTCCAGGCCGCTTATGAGATTTGTGTCCTTAACGCTCCCTGAGGGAAAGCGGAGATTAGCAGTCAAGTATGAGAAAATCCCGTTCTTCTGTAAGCGATGTAGCCCTCTTGGTCACGACCACGAGGAGTGTGGTGATGGTGTTTGGACGGAACATCAGCTACAGTACGGTTCATGGATGCTTGCTACTCGTAGGGAAAATCAACCCACACGTGCACCTCGCCGCTTTACCCCTCGTGCCCCTATCAGTTCAACCGGGGGCCAAGGAAGCGATCATCCGAAGATGCTGAATTGGAAAACGATGAAGAGCTTAAAGACACTGCCAGCAGCCCGGTTAAACCTGGGGATCCTCTGCTATTTGTGGTGGGTGCAACTAGGACAAACTCAGATGCAAAGAAATAGCTTGTCATGATTGTGGAGGGCAGTAAAACCCCCATGGAGACTGACTTCACCTCTGGCGATGACCTACCCCCCCTCCACCCACGTATGTCAAGACAAATGACAATGCTAAGATGAGAAATACTGGCTCAATAGAAAACCAACATGATTTTATGGCAACATCGGTGGCATCCCTCGAGGATGACCACCGGGCCCAATGAGTCTTCTAGAATGGAACAGCCGGGGAGGGGCACCCGCGACTGTTCAGGAACTGGTCATCCTTGTCCATACTTATAAGCGCAGTTTGGTTTTCCTTTGTGAGACCAGACAATCGGAGGATCGTGTGAAGAACCTGAGATTTCGTATAGGTATGCGGAACTGTTTCCATGTCAAAGGAGAGGGCTCTGGTGGAGGCATTGCTCTTTACTCTCTGGATGACATTGAAGTAGAAATTCTATCCTTCAGCAAGCATCACATTGATGCGCATATTAGTGAAGGTACATATGATGTTAAGTGGCGTGGTACTTTTGTTTACGGGGAACCGAGAGCAAGCGACCGTCATCTTATGTGGGATAAACTCCGAGCGATTAAACAACACTCTACTGAGCCTTGGTTAATGATTGGTGATTTCAACGAAGCTATGTGGCAGGAAGAGCATTTCTCGAATTCCGGAAGATCGGAGAGACTGATGCTCGATTTCAGGGAGGTCCTTTCCCACTGTGACCTACAAGATTGTCGACTGCGCCACCTTACATCCTCGTGCTCTATGGAGCTTATCGTTGAGAGAAGGCCTAACCAGCCCATTCGGCGGTACGAAATAATGTGGGAGCGTGAGCCGTCTCTGGCTCCGACTGTGAAGGAGTCTTGGTCTCGAAGAGTCCCAACACAGGATTTGGGCGATATCTACTCCTCTATGAAATCTGTCATGAACAATCTGAATGCGTGGAAAACAGAACATTTTAGTGCTTTTAAAAGAGACCTGGAACGGAACTTGAGCAGCTGGCATTACCCAATGATGTTGACAATGTAGACATGAGAGCAAAGCTTTCTAAGGACATGGATGAACTCCTCTATCGAGAAGAAATCATGTCGATGCAACGATCCCGAGTGACTTGGCTACGCGAAGGGGATCGCAACACAAAATACTTCCACAGGATCGTGATGATGTGGTTCTTGCAGTGCAGAAGTTCTTCTCTGATGGCAGCATGCCAGAGGAGGTTAATGATACTGCCATTGTCCTGATCCCAAAGAAGGACAATCCGGAGGAGATCAAGGAATTTAGACCAATCGGTCTTTGCAATGTGATTTTCAAAGCGGTCTCCAAGTGTCTTGTGAATCGCCTACGGCCAATACTGTAGGACATCATTTCGCCAACTCAAAGTTTGTTTATTCCATGAAGACTCATTACTCACAATGCTCTGGTTGCTTTTGAGTGCATCCACTCTATTCAGACTGGCTCTGCTTCACGCAAGAATGTCTGTACGTATAAGTTGGACATGGCCAAGGCCTATGATCGTGTGGACTAGAGGTTTTTCGCAAGGGGTTTTAGCGAAACTGGGCTTTCAAAGTCAATGGATTCGGTGGGTGATGGCATGTGTCACCACTGTTCGCTACTCTATTCGCTTTAACAGAAATACGTTGGACCCGTTTACTCCTACACGCGGACTTTGCCAAGGTGATACCCTCTCTCCGTACTTGTTCTTGTTTGTTGCTGACGACCTTTCTCGCCTAATCCAGAAGGAAATTGCTGACAATGCGCTTAATGAGCTTCATCTGAGTAGAAGGGGGCCGGGTGTGTCGCACCTACTTTTTGCGGACGATAGCCTCTTATTCTTTGAGGGATCGACCAACCAAGCCTCGGTGATTAAAGCTATCCTCGACAGATATGTGAAGAGTACTGGACAGCTTGTTAGCTTGGGAAAATGCTCCATACTGTATGGTGACAGAGTGGCCTCTAATACTCAGGAAGAAATCAAAGGTATACTGAAATATGAGACCTTGTGCTTTGAGGAGAAATACCTTGGACTACCTATTCCAGAGGGGCGGTTGAAAAAGGGCAAGCTCCAAAAAACAAAGGAAAGATTCTCGAAAAAAGCTAATGATTGGGCCGAGAAGTATATGTCAAGTGAGGCAAAAGAAATCCTCATAAAGGCAGTGTTGCAATCTCTCTCTACGTATGCAATGGGGGTGTCCAAGTTTCCTACGGGTCTGACTGAGGACCTCTCTAAAATTGTTCGTGATTTCTGGTGGGGCGATGAGGAGAATCACCGGTGTATGCATTGGCTTTCATGGAAAAAAATGACAAGGCATAAAAGCCAAGGTGGCATGGGCTTCAGAGATCTCCGTATGTTCAACCAAGATTTGCTCGCTCGACAAGCTTGGAGATTTATCCACTACCTCGACAGCTTCTATGCAAGGGTTCTTAAAGCTAAATACTATCCGTCTGAAAACCTCCTTGATACTGCTTTTGTCCAGAACACCTCTGAGTCATGGCAGGGGTTATGCATGGCCTTGACCTTCTTAAAAAGGGGGTGATATGGAGGATCGGCTCTAGAACTCAAGTGAAAATATTCAGGGATAATTGGCTACCCCGCCCCGATGCTCCTTCTGCCCCAAAGAGGCTGGGGAACTGCCGCAGGCGCTGGTTTTCTGAGCTCATTGATCAGACCACGAGGACTTGGTACGTGAACCTGGTCCGGTCATGCTGCCCCCCTTCAGATGCTGATTTGATCCTGTCCATAAAGCTCCCCGCAAGACAATGTGATGACTTCGTTGCGTGGCTCCCGGATAGCAATGGTCTTTTCTCGGTTCGGTCTGCATATCGTCTTGGCATGGCCCCATCATACGCTAGAATTAGTGGTGGCCAATCAAGCTCGGAGCCATCAGGGGATAGAGGCATATGGAATCTAATCTGGAAGGCTAAGGTACCCCAGAAACTAAAAGTTTTTTTGCATGGAAGGCCGCAACATCTATGCTTGCTGTGAAACATAACTTGCACCACCGTATCCCAAGTGTGGATCCTACCTGTTCTATCTACGGAAGAGAAATTGAAGATGGGCACCACGTGCTGGTTCATTGCACTATCGCTAGAGCTCTTAGAGCGGAGCTCAGAAACTCCTGGGTCTTACCTTCGGAGGAGGCCTTCTCTGACGCGGGATCAGAGTGGCTTCTTGTCCTCCTTCATAAGCTGCCAGCTGATATGCGAGCTAAATTAATCTCCCTCTTCTGGCGTGTTTAGCATCATAAAAACAATATTGTGCACTGTGATGGGAAAGCATCGGTAACTGCCTCTGTCCCTTACTTGGTGAATTATATTGGCTCCTTTAATTATTTCGCTGATCCAAAGGTGGACAACAAGGGGAATGCTCCACTTCTTCCTGATAATTCCATAGTACACCAGGACTCAACGGGCTCTAGCTCCTGGGTGGCACCACGGTTCGGCGAAGTCAAGGCAAAGGTTGATGCTGGCTGGGACGCGCTCTCAAAGAAGGCCGGAATTGGAGTCATTATTTGCGACCACGATGGGTCGGTTACCCTCTCAGAATGGAGACCTATTCATGATTGTATGTGTGCTGAAGAAGCGGAGATCCATGCCGTCATTGCGGGCCTGAAGCACCTCATTCACCTTCGCTGTTGGCCGGCGATTCAATCATTGAATCCGACTGTCTTCGTGTGGTTCAGGTTCTCTCCAGCCATGAGGTGGATAGATCAGGGTTTTGGTGTCTGTATGAGGAAGCTAGGGAGATCTTAAAGATTTTCACTCAAATTTATGTAGTTAAGGTTCCTCGTAGTAGCAATCTCGCTGCGTATAGTTTAGCCCAACTGGGAAAGTTAGACGCCTCTGGTAGTTTATGTGGTGCAACACCGAGCCGCGTATCGGACATTGTTGCCCATGATTGTGATGTGTAACCATACTCAGTGCTGATCATCGGGCAAGTTTTCAGACGCACTCTTTTTCTTCCAGGATACCTGAGAGGGCTGAAAGGTTTTTAATGAGGCGGGCTTGCTTTGCTTAATATAGTGTGGTTTTCCTTAAAAAAAAAAGAATTGGCTCCGTCAAAGCAGAGCGTCTGTTGCAAGCTCTATCACGTGCATAGCCTTGTTCTATCTCTCGTGCTACCGTACCGTACGTGTGGGTGTGGCACCTCAGGATTTTTTTATTCCATGGTTTTCTAGAGGAAAACGACCGTTGCAAAACTGTAGTAATATACCCTGATCGAGAAAGTCAAGACAGCACCTTCTTCTTCCTTTGAAAAATGCAGGGAAGTGGATCGAACTGGAATCGCAATGTCCCCGTCCGATGGATTAATCAAGGATTCCATGCGCTTTTCGTAGTGACGACATGGGCATGTCCAGACAGGCAGGGGTAGGGGTCCAGAACGAGGGGCGGACCGGTGAAGGTGAAACCGAGGCTCGGGGTCACCGGTTTCTGACGCACGTCGCTGGTTTCGCCGTTGGCGCGCCGCCCACCGTACGTGACGGACTGACGGCGGTGGCGTGCCGCGCGCGGCATATGCCGTCGCGTGCGAACGAATGATCCTCGATCGAGATGTCAAAAGCCAAAAGGGGCGGGCCCATGCATGGTGCCCACACCGGCTATCGCTGGTGCTCCAAATCGAGTGTCCGAATGGGAAATCGTGAGTCCGTTTGAACCGTAACGGCGCTAGTTGGTTGTACTATCGTCATCAGTTTTCTATAAACCAACTTTGCTTGTGCGAGGAGTTTTCGTGTAAATTCAGAAAATAAATCTACCAGGACTTACAACACTACTTACTACGTACTACCTTGTTCATGTTAAAGTATATATTTGTACTAGGAAATGTGGCGCGGCGCCCGTGATAGGACAATGGAGTCTAATGATCGGTTGAAAGTATTGCTGGAGATTACGTCATATGTCGAATACTATTGTTGTCGGAAGTTACCGTAGAAGACATTGTACTATTTTGCTAAAAAAAAACAGGCGGCGGATGATGGAATTAGTGTCAAAAGATATAAAAGGTAAAAATTGAACTACTACCAGCGATTTATGACCGTAAAATGACCCATCTTCAAAAAATTACTGAAAGGTAGTTACTTTATGGAAATTACGACTGGAAAAGCGTGACAAAAAATTATTGCCATAGAATAGGGAAGGAACGTAAAAAATATTGCAGATAAAATATGGTTATAGAATTATTCACCGTCGAGGAGTTGTCTTGGAATAACTACCAGCGGGAAACGGCCGAAAAGTTGTGTCGGAAAAATTACCGCCGAGTAGTTAAAAAAATGTTGTCGCAAACTTAGGGTAATGATGACGAAAAATGACGGACAGGAAGATGCGTCAAATAATTAACGTTATGTGATTAACGTAAACATAGTTAATTACTATCATAAAATTACGGTCAAAACGTTGTGTAAAAAGTTACCGTCAAATATTTTAAAATGAGCAAAGAAAATACTATCATAGACTACCGTCAGCAGAATTACTACACACTTGAAGAATTGTTGAAGGATAACACTCAGCGAAAAAACACGGCGAAAAGTTATGTGGGAACTATGGCCGGAAAATTATGGCATAAAAGTGTCATAAAAAACTCCCAAAAAATTCTCGTTAAAAAGTATAAAAAATAAAATATAAAGGAAGAAAAAAATTTCACTTACATCAATCCGACGTGGCGCCGGCTGATTGGTAGAAATTGATCTGTCTATAGTACTGTGTACGTGGAGCCGAGAAGCCTACCAGCTTTAATATATAGTAATGCTAGATGAAATATGATTATAGAATTATTCACTTGTCTTGGAATAATTATCAGCGGAAAAACGGCCAAAAAGTTGTGTTGGAAAAATATCGCCGAGTAGTTAAAAAATGCTGTCGTAAACTTAGGCTAATGACGTCAGAAAATAACGGATAGGAAGATGCATCAAATAATTACCGTGATGTAGTATATCATAAAGTCACGGCCAAAATGTTGTGTCAAAAAGTTACCATCAAATATTTCTAAAATGAGCTTCAAAAATAGCATCGTGACTCGACAAAATTAGATGATTGATAGTACGTGCACCGTTGAATCGAAAATCTACTATAGAAACGGCCCGTACATTGTACGTATTTTTTGTGTGAACTCGGACCACTGGTTATACCAACGCGGACCGCCGCATCGAAAGTACGCGCTGAGAGAGCGCTGAAGAGCTCGTCTTTCATATATGTACTAATATTATAGTTTTCCCATGTGTTAGGGGTTTCCTTCATATTATATATTGCACCTGTACATGTACTATATATTGGAGCCTTTGGCTCTCTGGTAATACAACAAGTCTATTACCCAAACATGGTATCAGAGTTGTAAGGTAGCTCCTCTCCTCGCAGCCCGCCTCGGCTTCCGCCATCAGGCCGCCGCCATTGTCTCCTCGCCGCGAAGCTTGCCCTGCCCTCCTGCCGCTGCCGTCCGTTTCGCCCGCCGCCCGCCTCCGCCCCGCCCCGCCGCTTATCGCCGCCGCCCGCCGCCGGCTTGTCGACCGTCCGCGCTGCGTTTACGCATCGCGGGTCCGATATGATTCAGTCCGATCCGATTCTCGTAAAAATGTCTTCCTCGTGGGCTATCTTGCGATTCCTCGCTGCGGTGATTTTTATGGCACGAATTATCCCGATTTCACGCTTTTATGCGCGTCCACATGCGCGGTCTTCGTCTTTGGGTGTGTCGGCGAGGTCTCCGTCTGTCATACCCGCTGCTCCTACGTCGCCTATTGCCCTTGCCCCCGATGCTCCTCAGGATCTGACTGACTACACTCAGTGGATAGATGAGGATGCTCGTGCTACTGCTGTTGTTCTCACTTCCAGTGTTCTGCCTCAGTATGCTGCCGAGTTCATGGGTCTTTCCACTGCTGCTGCTCAGTGGGCTTTTCTTCGTCAGTGCTATCAGCCGTTTGGGGATGCTCTTTACCTGTATGTGGTTCGCCAGGAGCATACTCTTTAGTAGGGTAATTCTACTATTGACGAGTTCTATACTCAGAGTGCTGCTATTTGCCGTCAGCTTGATTCTCTTCGTACAGCTGTGTGTGCCACCTGTTCCTGCTGTCTGACTGTGCGCACGGATCTAGAGTTTCAGCGGGCGTTTGAGTCTTGTCGCGACTCCGTAAGGAGTTTGAGCCGCGCCATGCCCAGCTGCTTGCCCGTGGTCGTGTTCCGCTTTCTGAGGTACTGTCTGAGCTTCGTGCTGAGGAGACTCGTCTTCGTGGTGCTAGTTTTCTTGAGGTTCCCTCCGTACTTGCTGCTCATGGTCCTCCTGTGCCGTCGGCTTCGTTGCGGTCTTCAGTACCGTCGATACTCTCTACTCCTCCGGTCTAGGGCCAGAGTCAGCCTCAGCAGCCTCGTGGTATGACAGCACCTCCTCGTCCTCCCTGCGCCTACTGTGGCAAGCCTGGCCACGATGTCTCTAGCTGCCGGAGGAGGGATCCCAGCTTACGTCAGCAGTACCATGCTCGTAGGTAGACTGGTTCTTCAGGATCTTCTGCTGTTGCACTGTCTGATCAGGACATTCTTCGTGGTCTTGTCGCCATGCTCTTCCTCGTCGGGTACTGCTAGTTCTGTGCCTAGCTCTTCTGGCACCACGCGACCACCACTTTCTACACAGTCGGGTACGTTATCCCCGTGGTATCTGGATTCTGGAGCTTCTTTTCATGTGACTTCTGCGTCTTCTATTCTTTCTGCTCTTCGCTCTCTTATTTCTCTTGTCCGTGTTATCACGGCTGATGGTACCTCTCTTCCTGTTTCCAGTCGAGGCACCCTTTCTATTTCATCTTTCTCTGTTCCTAACGTTTCTCATGTTTATAGTCTTAAGATGAACCTTTTTTCTGCTAGTCAGCTTACTAATTCTGGTTGTCGTGTGATTCTTGACGCTGATTCTTGTGTGGTTCAGGACCGCCGTACCCAGGCCCTGGTTGGAGCTGGTCCTCGCAACCTTGAGTCTCCGGGGCTAAGAGAGTTAGACTGGCTTCACGTTCCATCCACGGACACTTCATCTGCTAGTTCTTCTGCGGTTGTTGCTTCTGTCACTGGCTCTTTTCAGTAGTGGCATCATCGGCTGGGTCACCTTTGTGGCTCCTGTTTATCGTCCTTAGTTCGTCATGGTCTTCTGGGGTCTGTCTCAGGAGATGTGTCTTAACATTCGTGTTAGAATTGTAGGTTAGGCAAACAGATTCAGCTTCCCTATCCTACTAGTGTGTCTGTATCTCAGCGACCTTTTGATTTAGTTCATTCAGATGTTTGGGATCCGGCTCCTTTTGCTTCCAAAGGGGGCCATCGATACTATATTTTATTCATTGATGATTTTTCACGGTACACCTGGTTGTTTTTTATGCGCTCTCGCAGTGAGGTGCTCTCTATTTATCAGCACTTTATGCCATGGTTCAGACTTTATTCCACGCCTATTCGTGTGTTTCATGCTGATTCTGCAGAGAGTATATCTCCCAAGACCTGCGTGGTGTCCTTGCCGAGCGAGGCACCTCGCTCGTGTCCCGGCGCCCATGCTCAAAATGGTGTCGCCGAGCGTAAGCATCGTCATATTCTTGAGACTACCCGTGCTATGATGATTGCTTCCTCTTTTCCGCCGCATTTCTGGGCTGAGGCTGTCTCTACGTCGACTTACCTCATTAACATTCAGCCTTCTGCTGCCCTTCAAGGTGGCATTCCTCTCGAGCGTCTCTCTGGTAGCTCTCCAGACTACTCGACTCTTTGTTTATTTGGTTGCGTTTGCTATATCCTTCTACCTCCTCGCGAACGCACCAAACTGACCGCTCAGTCTGTTGAGTGTGTTTTTCTCGGATACAGTGATGAGCATAAGGGCTATCGCTGTTGGGACCCTGTTGGTCGTCGGATGCGCATCTATCGTGATGTCACGTTTGATGAGACGCGTCCCTTCTATCCTCGCCCCACCTTTGGTACTTCCCCGGTGGCTGATATCTCTTTTTCTTCTTTTTCCCGATGCACCTCCCGCTGTCCCTTCTCCTCCACCTCTTACTTCTGATGCGCCCCCTTCGATTTCGGCGCCATCCTCTCCTCCGTCTAGTTCCCCTAGTTCTCTTCGTTCTCCGGCTTTGGACCCTTCCTCTGCTGTTCCTTCTTCCTCTTCTTCTGATGAGTCGTCTTCTGCCGATGAGCTTCTCTCTTCACGGCCTGTTCATCAGCGTCATGCTACAGACCGTTACTCTCCTCGTCAGTATGGTCTCTCTGTCGTCTCTGAGCCGACTTCTTATCGGGATGCCGAGCGTCATCCTGAATGGCAGCTTGCCATGGCTGAGGAGATCGCTCTTGAGCGCACTAGCACCTAGGATCTTGTTTCTCCTCCTTCTGGTGTTCGTCCTATCACGTGTAAGCGGGTCTATAAAATTAAGACCCGCTCTGATGGATCTTTTGAGCGCTATAAAGCGCGTATTGTGGCTCGTGGCTTTCAACAGGAGCATGGCCATGACTATGATGAGACTTTTGCTCCTATGGCTCATATGACCACTGTGCGTACTCTTCTTGTTGTTGCTTCTGTTCGACGCTGGTCTGTGTCCCAGCTTGATGTTCAGAACGCTTTTATTAATGGCGAGTTGAGTGAGGAGGTTTACATGCAGCCTCCTCCTGGGTATTCTGTTCCCGATGGGATGGTTTATCGTCTTCGACGTTCTCTTTATGGCCTGAAACAGGCCCCTCGTGCCTGGTTTAAGCGTTTTGCTTCTGTGGTGACTGCTGCTGGTTTCTCTCCTAGTTTTCATGATCCAGCGCTATTTGTTCACACTTCTCCTCATGGACGCACTCTTCTTCTTCTCTATGTTGATGATATGATCATTACTGGTGATGATCCTGAGTATATTGCCTTTGTCAAGGCTCGTCTTCATGATCAGTTTCTTATGACTGATCTTGGTCCTCTTTGCTACTTTCTTGGGATTGAGGTCTCCTCCACTTCTAATGGCTTTTCTATCTTTCAGGAAAAGTATATTCAGGATCTTATTGCTCGTGCTGCTCTTGGGGATGAGCGCACTGTTGAGACTCCTATGGAGCTTAATGTTAAGCTTCATCCTACTGATGGTGATCCTCTTCCTGATCCCACGCGTTATCGCCATCTTGTTGGGAGTCTTGTTTATCTTGCTGTCACTCGTCCTGATATCTCTTATCCTGTTCATATTCTGAGTCAGTTTGTCTCAGCTCGTACCACCATTCACTACAGTCATCTCCCCCTTGTCCTTCGTTATCTTCGTGGGACGATCACGCGTCGCCTTTTATTTCCTAGTTCCAGCTCTCTCCAGCTCTAGTGCTACTCGGATGCTACGTGGGCGAGTGATCCTACGGATCGTCGTTCACTTTCTGCTTACTGTGTGTTTCTTGGTGGTTCACTTGTTGCTTGGAAGACGAAGAAACAGGTAGCGGTTTCCCATTTGAGTGTTGAAGCTGAGCTGCGGGCTATGGCTTTGTTGATTGCTGAGGTGACCTGGTTACGGTGGTTGCTTGCAGATTTTAGGGTCTCTGTTACGACATCCACTCCACTTTTGTCTGACAGTACAAGTATTATCAGTATTGCACGTGATCCGGTCAAGCATGAGATGACCAAGCATACTGGTGTTGATGCTTTTTATACATGTGCTCGGGTTGTTGCGCTTCATTATATGCCTTCAGACTTGTAATTGACAGACTTTTTTTACAAAGGCACAAACCCGAGCGTAGCATGACTTCTTACTCTCCAAACTCAGTGTTGTGGATCTACCATGAGTTAAAAAAGTGGGTGTTAGAGTATATATTTTTATATTGTAGTTTTCCCATGTGTTAGGGGTTTGCTGTATATTTGCACCTACACAAAGTCAGAACCAAAGTACAAATAGTATGATTTTTCTTACGGGAATCCTTAGATTTTAATATACCATTTGTACATACAGAAAAATAGTATATATATACAGCCGGGGCTATCCGAACTGGTCCCTTTACACACCGTTGACAAATATTGGTGTTTATAATGGCTTGTCATATTTTCACTAATTTACCGGGCACCATTTTGCGTAGCCTTGTGATTTATTTTCTCCCTTGGGAAATAATTGTGGCGGATTTGCTACATAGACATATACATATATCTATACACTAAATAGCTTGTAGATGTATATGTGTATCTAGTAGACATATACATATATCTATACGCTAAATAGCTTCTAGATGTATATGTGTATCTAGATAAATCTATTACAACATTTACTAAAAAGAGAGAGAGCATTTATACGGCATAACTTTGTTTGTTTAGAGAATTTCCGTGTGCAAGCCCAAACTTCTTCCCCAAGAAGAAGACACGAAAATAAATCGGAAAGTGACGGGCACTAACGGAGCGTTAGCGAAAGCGAAGCAGTGACTGAGTGACTGGTGGCCGAGAGTGGTCGCGTCCACCTCCCCGCCCCACTCGAACATTTCATCCGCGACCGGCCACGTGTCTTCTTCCGTCTCATCTTCCTCCTCCTCCGTCTCTTCGCCCACCGAATCGCCCACCCAAAATTTCCCCACCCCCATTTCATTTCCTATATAAAAAAAAAAATCCACGACCAAATCTCATCCCCACTCTCAGACCCACCACACCGCCCCCTCACCTCTCCGGCGACGGACCCCCCCACACGCGGATCGCGCGCGATGGCGAACATCGACATGAAGGCGGTGCTGGCGGACCTGGAGCGGGACGCGGCGGCGGACGCGCGGACGCCCCGGACCAAGCTCGTCTGCACGCTCGGCCCGGCCTCCCGCTCCGTGCCCATGCTCGAGAAGCTGCTCCGCGCCGGCATGAACGTCGCCCGCTTCAACTTCTCCCACGGCACGCACGAGTACCACCAGGAGACCCTCGACTCCCTCCGACAGGCCATGCACAACACGGGCATCATATGCGCCGTCATGCTAGACACCAAGGTACCATCCCCTCCCGTCCTCCCGCCTACTTCCATTGGTTCGATCGTAGCCTGCTTCCTTGCTATTAATAAGATCTTAGTTCGTCGGATCGGGCCGCCTCCTGCTGCTGCTGGTGGTGGTGGTGGTTTGGTCCGAGATAGGGAGGATTTGGGCTCGGATCTACTGATGATCTGTTGATCGGGAGTGAACTGGAGAAATTAGGAGGTAGTAGTAGCCAGCACGGGTTGAATTAGGATTATGTGCAGCTTTGGTGGTTTTGACTCTTACACGCGTGGCGTGGTTAGATTGGCCTGCGTCTGTGTCTCTGTCTTGTTGCAGAAGCTTGGATCTAGGATTGGGCTCACGCTTGCCTGGGTCTCCATGTAGGCAGTTTTGGATCTTCTGCGATGGTTATGGTTTGCCAAGTGGAGTACTCATAGTTTGCCGTGGCTCGATCTCCTGTGAAATGAAATGGAGTCGAGACGTCTTGCCGGTTAAAGGCCAGCTTTAGAATTTTGCTGCCAGTCACGTTTTGGTGAAATGGAGCCAAGACATTTCCGAATTGGGCTGCATTTTGTTCAGTTGCTCTGTCCACTAGTAGTTCTGTTGTGTCTTTAACTGACCGGAGGTCATTTGTAATTTTATTTGAAGGATGATTTGTCTGTTAATTAGGTTATACTATAGTATGAAAGTATCCGCATCTCGGTGTTGAGATATCGCCGAGGAGCTGCTGTTCATGCACACAATGCGAAGGATGTGATGAATACAAGCATATTAAAAGTCATATTTAGTAGTAATAATAACTATATTTGAGAGAGTACTCGTTTATTATAGGTGGCTTAATGTTTCATCACATACATATAACTAGTTCCAAATCTTGTTGTGCTAATGTTCACGGTTCACATCACCATATTTGAAGGTTTAATCTGTTATCCATATCTATGCTACACAGAAACTGGCAGTGCACCCATTTGCTTTTTAATGGAAGGGTTTTCTCATTCGGCCATCTTGTAATGTGTAGTCCGTCGCATAAATCCTTATTGGATTCTTGTTAGTATCGAGGTCATTATGCCATTTGTACTGAGTATCTTCTTCATTCCTTCAGGGACCTGAGATTCGTACTGGATTTCTGAAGGATGGTAAACCAGTAAAGCTTACAAAGGGTCAAGAGATCACTGTTACCACTGATTATGATATCAAGGGTGACTCGAATATGATCTCTATGAGCTACAAGAAACTTCCTGTGGATGTTAAGCCTGGACATGTCATTCTATGTGCTGATGGTACCATCTCCTTGACTGTTCTGTCTTGCGATCCAGAAGCTGGAACTGTGAGGTGTATGTGTGAGAACACTGCAATGCTTGGAGAGAGAAAGAATTGCAACTTGCCAGGAATTGTTGTGGACCTCCCTACGCTGACGGAGAAGGATAAAGAAGATATTCTGGGATGGGGTGTGCCAAATGATATTGACATGATTGCTCTGTCCTTTGTCCGCAAAGGATCAGATTTAGTGACCGTCAAAAAGCTTCTTGGACAGCATGCCAAGCGCATTATGTTAATGTCAAAGGTTTGTATGTTGTTACTGTCAGCAAATTTATGGTTTATATTGGTGTTTTTTCCTCTTCATAGTTTGCAAAAATCTTTGACATTCTCTGCAATGATCAAATGGTTCTGCATGTTTAGTTAAGTACCAGGCCAATTAGATGTTTTTTTTCCCTTTTTTGTTAGCCGCGGTACCTCTCTACAGTTAAGCCCTTTGTTGATACACGCCGGAATTCAGAACCCATTATTAATTTACTTTGGCTGTTCCCATGACCTGTTCCATATCTGCTTCTGTTTATCAACATTATAGCCCATGTTGTGCAGTATTAGGCAAACATGTAGAATTGGTTCTCTTCTATGAGCTTTCCTTAAAATAGTAAAGGATACACTTGGTTTGCAGTAACCTCTGGACAGTTGGCTGGGCATGCTTTGCCTATATAAATTCTTTCCTGGTAAAATTGTTCAGATATCTTGTGCTTGTGTGTAAATGGAATTTCTTACCTCGATGGTTTAATGCCTTTGCTATGAAA
Organism: Avena longiglumis; assembly: GCA_030063025.1. Lineage (NCBI taxonomy): Eukaryota > Viridiplantae > Streptophyta > Magnoliopsida > Poales > Poaceae > Avena > Avena longiglumis. The sequence goes on along the minus strand of CP125974.1, from coordinate 1,366,995 downwards.
TGCTTAGCTTTGCCTGACTGCCATGGTGACAAAATCTACTCTATATACATCTAAAAAAAAACTACTCTGTTTAAACATACTTACCTTCTTGAGTCTTGACAATGTTAAGTTTTATGGTGTTATGGTTCTAACTTCTTTCTTTAATATGTAGGTTGAAAACCAAGAGGGCATTGTAAACTTCGATGAAATTTTGAGGGAAACTGATGCCTTCATGGTTGCTAGAGGTGATCTTGGAATGGAGATTCCAGTTGAGAAGATCTTCCTTGCCCAGAAGATGATGATCTACAAGTGCAACCTTGCTGGCAAGCCTGTTGTTACAGCTACACAGATGCTTGAGTCAATGATCAAGTCCCCCAGGCCAACTCGTGCCGAGGCTACCGACGTTGCAAATGCTGTGCTTGATGGAACTGACTGTGTCATGCTCAGTGGTGAAAGCGCTGCTGGAGCTTACCCTGAGGTGGCTGTGAAGATCATGGCTCGTATCTGCGTCGAGGCAGAGTCTTCCCTGGACAACGACGCCGTCTTCAAGGAGATGATCAGGTCTGCGCCCCTTCCGATGAGCCCACTAGAGTCTCTTGCGTCCTCAGCTGTGCGAACTGCCAACAAGGCCAGAGCAACCCTGATCGTGGTCTTGACTCGTGGTGGCACCACTGCCAAGCTGGTCGCGAAGTACCGTCCCAGAGTCCCCATTCTCTCCGTGGTTGTCCCGGTGCTGACAACCGACTCGTTCGACTGGACCGTCAGCTCTGAGGGCCCGGCGAGGCACAGCCTGATCTACAGAGGCCTGGTCCCACTCCTTGCTGAGGGCTCTGCCAAGGCCACCGACTCGGAGTCGACAGAAGAGATCCTGCAAGCTGCGCTGAAGTCTGCTGTGAAGAAGCAGCTGTGCAAGGCTGGTGATGCCGTCGTGGTTCTGCACCGTATCGGCGTTGCCTCCGTCATCAAGATCTGCACCGTGAAGTGATTGATCATCAGGCACTTGGTCGCCTCTTTACTCCAATGTTCTGGAGACAAATTAATTACCATCCTTGCAGTTTGTTGCATAGACCCGAGCTGGTAAATTAGGAGAGGGGACTCCCGTTATATAGAGCTCTTTTACTGTTGATGATTGATGCCTTGTAGTATTTGACAGGTGATTTCCCGTTTCATGCCTGCTCAATTTTCTCATAGCTGCTGCTTGTTGTATTCTGGAAGTACTCGTTAGTGATGTCAGTACGTATGGTAATAAGTTTTTGGCATCATTCCCAGTGCGGTATCTAGCTAGTCGAAAGCTGAATAAACAGCGTCCACAGGAGATTTGATGGAGTAATTTAGCCATTTATTTGTTTGATTTGATTTGTCATAGCGGGGTACGGGCTACTCCAATCTGATGGAATCTGTTGCCTTGCGGTCAGGGGTTCAGAGCTCAAAAGTCACTAAATCTGTAATGGATTTGCTATTTGTAGAAACTGTTGGTGTTTGTAAGTCAGATCGTGTTGTCTATCATGACAGTGAGACTAAAGTTGATAAGCTGCACCAAAGTAATTCTGCAGTAAATTGATAAACTTCACTAAGAAATGAACGCGAATTTCTGAAGCGTCCCGACTTTGATCAAGTGGAAGGGAAAATTCGACTCTAATCTGGAAGGGAAAATGCTTAGAGTCCTGACTTTGAGCAAGGCGCCAGTGGTTGACGCGATCAAATAACATTCTATTGTGAACTCTAATCTTAGCTTTTGCCAAACCTTTCCAACTTGACCGACGCTAAGCATCATGCCGGATAAATTCGAAAGACAGGAAGGGGAAAAAATCATGCACAACAAGAATTGTCCAAACAATCGTCGGATTTAATAATATCTAATAAACATGTCTTAAATCTAACGGCTCCTGCTAATTGCTGCCTATCTAACTAACTCTAATTGCATCTTATTAACCTGTGCAAGGCTGTGACCTCCATCCAGTTCGAAAAAAAGGAAAAACAAAAACAAAACACCTATCTCTTCAAGACAGAGAGTGGAAACACGTATATGGGGGTCGAAGATGGCTTACTAACAAGGACAATGGCATTGTGGAGAATTCGTAAAGATCTGTTCGCCAGCAAAGATGAGACCTGCGTCAATCCACGGACGAGGACAATGCACAAAATAAAACTCTTTGGAATTGAAGGAAATACTCTCTCTAAATCTGTATTAAGAAATTTCTTACTCATATGCTCTAGAATCCTCTGCAATATGACAACTAACAGAAATACTAGAATGGACACCAACGGATATAATACTTGTACCTGTAAGTGGCACACTATTCAGTTTCATTTAGAGAAAAACTTTTATTTAGTAAGACATAGTATCTCTTATATGCACCCTACTAAACGTTCAAAGACTACCAAATTTATACGAAATGTATTTCAGCTTATCACATATAAACGTCTTACTAGTTTATGATGCTCGACATAAAAGTATTTAAAAATGATCATTAGTTTTAAATATTTATGGATAGTTTTTCATGCTTAATTCTGCTAGGTCACATGAGAAAAATATACGGATTAAACTTGTGTAATAAAGTATTCACAAATATGACATATATTTCATGATAGTGAGTTATAAAAAGGTAAATAAAAGTTTTATAACAAAAATGGAAATTAGCACATGTAGTAAGAATAAAATGAGATGGCTACAAGATAAAATAGTATGAGAATAAACAATTAGAATGCGGACATAGACCATTGTTTGCATATCTTTCAAGGCTAGGAAATGGAAATTTTGGACCTAGGAAAATAGTTTAGTGTCTCGCACATTGCCAGCATCGCCCATAAGGGGCCGTTTACTTCTCTAGGCCAGGATTGAAAGGTGAAAGTCATAAAAAGAGGTTTTTCTTCGCAATGCTGATCTTTGAGTGAATTTATTGAAAAAGAACATAAATATAGACTTTAGAGGGTAATTTAGATGACAATTACACACCCATCTTTCCCGGTTTAATCCAACAAGATTTTTCATGACTCAAAGTAATTTCGAGAATTGTTTGTTTCTAAACTAGGACAATGGAAAGACAAAAAGGATATGGAGCTCATTTTCTCCTCATTTTCGTAAGCTCATATGATTATCCACATCCACATGTATCTATTATCTAGTTTTAACTTGTGTGTAGCCCTCCGATCTCTATCTTTTACCTATAAATGTTGAATTTCATTTAGACTATAAAGTATTTAGAGTTGCTTGGGACAGGTCTAGTCAAGGTGGGTTTTGTTCGGAGTTGCCGCCATTGACTACAGTACGTCTTCTAGTATAAACTAACCTATATGTCCTACTCGTACAAACTTCCTAATGTTCCGCTCATTCGGATGGGTTCCATGTCAACTCGACACATTAAGAGAGGAACAACAAATGAAAGAACTATGGGGCTGAGAGAAGATATGCAGAGTGTTCAATATAATAATTCTCATATGAGTGATGGCGTTCCTTTCCAAAAAAAATGAGTGATGGCATTGGCGGAGGAGTCATGACATCTTATGGAGCAGGCTAAGCTGCATGCTTTAGATCCATCTTTGAAACCGTTTTATCCTATTTGATCATAATCTGGTTTGAAATTGTTACACCATTCTAAAAGATGTTTTTTTTTCTAATCTCTTGTCTTTGTCGCCAAAAAATCCCGTGTCAAACTGGTGAAACCTGTTACTAACCCTGATAACCCTATTGGTAGGCATGTGCATAGAATTCCCAACTTGAAGAATGGACGTAAAAGTTGTAAGACCAAAACTGAATAGACCAAAACTTTGGTCTTCGGTTGCATGTCTGGTCATCAAAATCAGACGGCGCTGTAGCTGGCCGTGTTGTTTTCTTGCACACGAAAGGTTGGTAAGGACCTAGAGTTTGCATTATCACGACCCTGGGTGTACAATTACATATAGTACCCCACAAAGGAAGAACTGACATTGGGTTCTGAACTTTTACATAGAACACCCTAAAAAAGATCACAAAATATGAATAGTTCTTGGGTCGACGTTGGCGACAGAGAGCCTCCAGGTACGGCCACTCTAGCTCTCACCCAGGACGAGACCACTTGGGAGAGGAGGAGCTTGCACAACCACACCGAGGCTCAGAAAGATCCTTTTGGGGAGGAAGACGACGCTCTTGCAACAGATGCTACAGAGCATGGCGGGGGTCATCCCTCTGACCTTGGATAGCGGCGGCAGGAACACGTTGTCGCTTGGGATCCTCCCTAGGAGGCACACGCTCCAGAAGCCTCCAAGGACATTTGCAAGCTCCAGGACGCCTCGATCTTTCGGCATCCCCCTCGCCACCACGGCGGGACAGGAGAACAAGAAATGCTCGAGGGGTAGCAGAGCTCCGATGGCCGAGCTTGAAGAAGATGGAGCTGGCCGCTCGCCACCGCATCATCATCTTATTCCCCTTGCCTCCACGGCTGGTCTGAGGAAGACGAATCAATGATGAAGACGAAGCAGACTACCACCCTTCGACGTGCACACACACTAGAACAGAAAATCGCCTACCGCCTCCGGATCCGGGCACACCGAGCTTTCCATCTCCTTCCCCTCGCCTCCACGACCGGCCAGGAGAACAAGAAACGCTCGATGGCCAGCAGAGCTCCGATGGCCGCACTTGAAGAAGATGGAGCTGGCCGCTCGCCACTGCATCATCATCTTATTCCCCTTGCCTCCACGGCTGGTCAGAAGAAGACGAATCAATGATGAATACGAAGTAGACCACCGCCTGGCGACATTCACATGCACCATAGCAGAAAATCCCCTGCGGCCTCCGGATCCCGGCATCACCGAGCTGTCCACCTCCTTTCCCTAGCCTCCACGACTGGCCAGAGGATTATAGGGAGACATGGGGACAACAAGGGAAAGGAGGCAGAGCACGACCTCAGCTTTATTCAAGGATGCGATGGTCGTCGCTGCCACCCTCAGCTCCGACCATAGGAGCTTGAGAGTAAGGAGGACGAACCCTATAGCTCAAATCTGGTTGCCTCAGTATGCAGCTCCACATCTAGGCACACGGCCCACTACAGGAAAATAACGTATTCCCTTTGTTTTAAAATATAAGATGTTTTAGGTTTATAAAGAAAATACATCTAGACTTATTTTATTGTCTAGATTCACTCTAAACCTGAGTGAACCTACATACTAAAAAAAGTCTAGATACATCTATCTATTATATACTAAAAGCAATATAAGGTGTTTTTCGAGGCACCACGTTAAGCCACATCATCTGAATTATTTTGATGGTTAGATTTAAAACTTATGGCTAGGATTTAGTTCAAGATTATTAATTACATAAAAGTGTAGTTCCGTTTGTCACATTTCATAGTCCTTTCAGAAATAAAACATACGAGTCCGTTGCAAAATAAAAGGGTAGGCCGCGAGCTGGCCAAATCCGTTAGCAAAAAAAAAAGACATTAGCCAGGTCTCTTTGGAAATAAGAGTAGGCCAGCTATACGTTGACGTGATCGTGTTGTATGTATATGTATGGGGTCGAGAGCACACAACAAAACCGATCGGTAGTCTCGGCAGAGTTCATGTATGCAATCCGTATTTTCGTGTGAACACAGGTTTTCGAAGCAAACAAAAAGAGTGGACCTATAAAAAATTATCTTGATTTCATTGACTGGTGGACCCATATATATTCCAGGGTCGACCTAGCGCACTTATCAAAAACTTGAACAATGCGTGATTTTCATATCTTTCTTAACATAATATTTGTTAGTCTATGAAGTCACATCTACTTCCTCCATCCCAAAATAAATGTCTCAAATTTGTTAAAATTTGAATGAATCTGGATACTATTTAATATATAGATTCTTTCAAAATTTGAAAAACCTAAGACATCTATTCTAGGACGGAGGGAGTATTATTTTTCTGTTGGTTTAAGGTAGCTTATCTATGTCATCGAGTCATTCTATTATGTCTCAAATACAGTAAAAGATTGCAAAAAAAATGCATCAATGATGGTTGATGTGGCGTGGACAGCAAAAAAGAGATGGATCAGATTTTTTCCACCCTATATATGTATGCCTTTCTTTCTCATAGTCACCTCAATATCTTTCTGGGGAATCAAAATCTATTTGATAATAATCTTCTTCGTTCGATGCTCAAGTTAATGAAAAATGGACTTAGATGAGAGGCTTTGCAAGGGAGACAACAAATTATCCATAATTTTTTTGTTTGTTATGTCTCCCCATGTACTTACATGATCCAGTTGGAGTTGATATCTTCCTTACTTTAATTCACTTTTTATTCCACGCACACGTAAAACATCATTTGTTTTACTTTCTTATATTCATTGGCCAAATAAGAGAGAGAAAATCCTAGATACTAAAATCCAAAGGTGAATGATCTATATTGATAACATGAAAAGCTGCTTAACTCCCAAGTAAACCTAAATTAAGTTTTATCATGGTATTGAAAGTTTACCATGTCTAAGATCAACATCTCTCTATTTGGATGGAATAAATTTAGATCCACATAAACATTACTCTCATCGGTCCGAACTCTGTAAACCATGTTGTCTTGCATCTAGCTGAATTAAATATCTCGCTATTTCCATCATTGTTATATAATAACATTTTATAGGCACAAGAAATATCTAAAGCAACAATTGTATGAAAACAAAATATAGTATTAAAAAGATGTTTTAAAGAAGATAGAGAAAGAGGGAGCCATATAGAGCAATGGAAATCAAGATATGGATGGAAGTGGAGGTAGAGACTCGATCATTAGTAATTAAGCATGGAATAGTCTGAGACCGTTGATACTATTGAAATATCAATACCGGTAAACATGGTTATTGCTAAGAAAGCTTAGCAACAAAGTTTAATTTTTCAGTATAAGCAACACCGATCTTCACCGTTTTTATTCAAAGAATTTTTTGAAACAATTTTCCAATTCATGTTCTTAAGAAATATTAGTGTACAGTTTGTTTTAGTTGTATTATCATAAGTCTTTTCATTTTTTCTTTGTACATCGTTCAATTTGAAAGGAAAATTTTAATTGGGTTAAATCAAATATCGCAGTTATCTGGCGATGCTACTGAGATGTTGATGGCCACCTTGGCCATGTGTTGGTGGTACCATGGCAATAGAAAAGGATATCTAGGCAAAGAAACACGGTAAAAATAATGATTAATAATGATGTTGACACACATATTATTAGACACCCATGTCCAATAGATGGGGTATAGAAAACTTGCTCTTGCTTTGAATATGTATATGTAAAATGACAACTAGAATAGGAGAAAGGGAAACCAAATAAGAAATAACTATGCTAAAAACATTGTTTAGTTAGCCTTACTTATCTCTAAGGATTTAGTAGATTTGTCGGTTCAATAATCAGTTATTATGGTGTTATTAGTCGTACTATTCAAGGTTCTACCAGCACTATTAATTCAGAGATATGTATTTTTAACAATAACGTTCTACATTGAAAAAATAATTCACCTCTATATATACATAGTGTATCATGTTTCCTATATATATATTAAAAGCACACTTTCTTGAATAGAGAAAGATAATCGAGCTAGAAATTTCATGAATTAGGGATGACTAAAAAATTCACCCTGAGACGTTATATCTTATTTAGCATCACATTTTGATGTCCTATTTAATCACATTTGTAATCGTCATATAATTTACCATATAATATGAATATTTAATTAAACCATTAATATTATGACACATTAATTGTAATGCCCTTGCATTTGCGAGGGCCACTGTGCTGTGCTAGTTGCTTCGTAAAGGTAAAATATTTTATATTTTGAAAATAAAAATTAAACTAAACGACATTGCGTGGCAGCAAACCGAACGATAACAGCACAGAGTAAGACGCGTGGGTGTGGCGGCACGGGTACGAGAATGACGTTTGGACGATGAGATCTGCAGGTGCGGCATCAATCTCCCCCGCTTTCCTGAAGCAACCGCAACACCGCCCCAACCCAAGCGCAATGCCAATGCGTTTGCACTTCTTCCGATCCGTGCGCTGGGTCGTCAGTCGCTGGACGCCCCGACGCCCGCGGCCACGGAGCAGAGCAAAAAGAGAGAGGGCGCTCGCACCCGCGCGCGCCCAACCAACCAACCACCCGACCTCGCCGAGAGAGGGCAACCCGTCCACACCACGGCACGGCGCCCGCGACCTCCTTTGCCGCCGCACGGAGACACCGGCAATGCGGCTTGCCGCCGGGCACGCCCATGGGACTCTTTGACGGCATCTTCTCCCGCCGGCGCCGCGACGGCAGAACGGACAGCGCTGCACCGGCGACCACGGCCATGGACCAAGGCGCGGCCCCGGCGACCGTGGCCATGGACGAAGGCGCGGCACCCGCGGCGGCCAAGGACGACGGAGCGGCGGCGTCTTCCTCGTCGTCGTCGCAGCACCCCGGCATCCCTCCCCTCTCGCCAACCGCCGCCTCCGTCGTGCACCGATGCGCGCAGTGCGTGTCCCTCTGCATCAAACTTTCACCGACGATTACGCGGATTCTTGCAACTGACCTGTCGAGCGTTTGGGTGGCAGGATCGCGGGCGTGCCGGCGGAGCAGCTGGTGCGGCGGTTCGAGCCGGATCAGACAGAGCAGCCGACGCCGCCCACGCCGCCGCTCGCCTACGCCAGGAGCCTGGTGGAGTACTGCTCCTACGTCGCCCTGCGCGCCGAGACCAGGCGCCGCCACGACCACCTCGCCGACAGGGACTTCCACTCCCTCACCTACGACATGATGCTCGCCTGGGAGGCGCCCGACCACGACACAGAAGCAGAGGTCCAGGTACCACGCCACGCTGACCGACCGGCCCATGGGTCGACGCGTTTCAGGTTCAGTCTCACTCCTCACAATTATTGATGGTTCTCTCATTTGCAGAGAACGGCATTCTGCGGCGGCGACGGCACGGACGACGACGACGGCGGATCCATATTCTACTCCAGCCCCACGCAGATGGCCATTCAGGTCACTACTACATTGAGATTCCTCGTGTTCTCGCCGCCCAATCAAGGAGTTTGTGACTGATTTGTCCATGGATTACTCAATGTGTAGGTCGACGGGAGGAGGACGGTCGGGCCGGAGGCGTTCGCGAAGATCGCCCCCGCGTGCCCCGCCGTGGCGCACCCCATCACCGTCCGCAACCTCTTCGACGCGCTCACAAACTCCACCGGCGGCAGGCTCCATTTCCTCATCTACCACAAGTACCTCAAAAGCCTAGACAAGTATGATGATGCCCACATTTCTCAACAACATTCCACCATGTACTAGTACTCTCCACATACATATATACGCCTACGACCTCAATGTGGCATCTCTGTTGTGATGATCGCCAGCGTGCTGAGATCGGCGAGACGCATATCAAGCGGGCACAAGGCACCCGAGCTCGACCTCTTGGACGGCGAGGTGGTCCTGGACATCTTCGGCGCCGCCACGACGCAGCCGGTCCTCCAGCACATCGGGACGTCCACGTGGCCTGGTTAAGCATCTTCCCTATGGTAAATTTGTGCGTCGGCGCTGCTGATCCGTGCCTTCTTCATGGGGTTCTTAAGGGTGATCCGTCCTCGTCCTCGCAGGGAGGCTCACGCTCACGAACCACGCACTCTACTTCGAGGCCATCGGCGTCGATTTCTCCTACGGCGACGCCGTCGTGTACGACCTGGCCAGGGACCTCAAGCAGTGCGTCAAGCGCGAGTCCACCGGCCCTTGGGGCGCTCACCTCTTCGACAAGGCTGTCATGTACAAATCTAGCTCCATGTAAGTGAGTGCTTAATGATCCTACAATGTGACTTCTAGTTCTTGCAAGCATAGCAGATATTGTTGCTAACATAGTCAGTTCTTGGTACCGATCACCAGAAGCGAGCCGGTGTTCTTCGAGTTCCCCCAATTCAAAGGCCACAGTCGCCGCGACTACTGGTTCGCGATCATCAAGGAGGTGCTTCACGCGCACAAGTTCATCAGGAGGTACAAGCTCGCAAACTTCCAGAAGGCCGAGGCGCTCTCGGTGGCGACATTGGGGATCCTCCGGTACCGCACCGTGAAAGAAGGGTTCCACATACTGCCGGCATATTTCAAGACCACCCTGGCCTTCAACCTGGCAGAGAAACTGCCCAAGGGTGACAAGATACTGGAGGCGCTGCACGGCGAGCTGAAGCAGCACTGCTCAAGGTTCAGGGGAGGCGACGACTTGGCGGCGCAGAGCGGTTCCGATGAACTGACGCTCGCTGACCCGTTCCCGCTGTCGGCGCATACACTGGTGAGGATGGGCTTGCTGACCCTCAAGGAGGAGTACAATCCCGATGAAAGGGATTTCGCTGCGGGAGATGTACAGATTGGAGGAACTAGCTCGGTGCAAATGGCGCTGGAGCGATCTGTTGGGTATTCTGGCAGAGTGGAGGCCGCGCGCGCGACGCTCGATCAGGTCAAGGTGGAGGACATAGACACAAATGTTGCTGTCCTGAAGGTATTGACAGAAATAATTTATCTGCCAGTAGTAGTATATAATGATGCAAATATTTTGAAATAGTCTGGAACAAACACTGAAGATTTCAGTTCAAATAGTCTGTGTAGAGAAGCAGAACACTGAAATTGAATTTATAGCTCTGCATTATTTCAGTTTGTGTCATAGAGACTGGTCATAAGACATGATTTGTGTAAGATCACTAATGCCTGTTAATTCCATCTTCACATGCAGGAACTGTTGTTTCCTTTGATTGAAATAGGCAAAAGGCTTCTCTTTTTGGCCGAGTGGGAAGATCCACTAAAGTCATACGTCTTCTTGCTCTGTTTCCTCTACATAGCTTGCAAGTAATATTCATTGTCTATGACCATTTATAATGCTAAAGCTTATGATTTTTTAATATTCCTTTTAACTCGGGTGATTCTATTTATTTGTATGCGGTATGTAGAGGCTTCGTATGGTACCTGTTTCCTGGATTTTTGCTCGGCTCCACCGTTTTCATGCTATGGAACAAGTACCTCGGGGACACGCAGCTGATCGAAGCATTTGAAGTCACAACTCCTCCTCGACGACGAACCGTCGAACAGCTTCTTGCTCTGCAGGAAGCCATCTCGCAGCTGGAGACCCACGTCCAAGCTGGGAACATATTTCTCCTCAAGCTCCGGTCCCTCATGCTTGCGGCATTCCCTCAGGTTACCTGATCACTCCCAAGTCCATATTACATTCAGTCGCATCTTGTGTTGCATTTCTTGTAATCTCTCCAATTCTGACAATGGTAAAATGGTATCAGAGCACAAACAAAGTTGCGGCGGCGATGCTCACCGCAGCTGCAGCATTTGCGTTTCTGCCGTTCAGGAGCATACTCATGTTCATCCTGTTGGAGACTTATACGAGGCATATGCCACTGAGGAAGAAAAGCAGTGAGAAGCTGGTGAGGAGGTTGAGAGAGTGGTGGCTCCGGATCCCGGCTGCTCCCGTACAGCTCTTGAGGCCAAATGACACCAGAAGATGGAGATCGAGATTGAGATCAAGATGAAGACAAATGCTAACATTTTTACTGTATGTTGTATATCAGTATTTCTTGTGTTAGAAATGTCAATATTATACATACACGACAACTTGAAAAATGACCACCGAGAAAAGATTGAGAGAGAAGGTCTTGTGTTTACCATTTGTGAGCAAAGATTGAAAGACTTGCATACTCTTTTGCAAGTGCAGTCTTACAGGCCCTTTGAATTATTTTACATTAAAAGCAAAATACTATTTTATGAATAAAATGAAATATGGAAAGGTGGATGGTGGAACCAGGAGTGAAATACATGGAAGGTAAGCCATGTGCAGTGACCCAGCATACCACTGCATGATGTATATTATAGTCGTTGACATAACACCAATAAAACACCGTTCACTAGTATTACATCCCTCAGAATGGCACAACAGAAACACAACGGGTCAAATACATGGCTAAAGGTTACAACTCACTCTTTACATAAGATCCAGAGAACACTTTAGGTTAAAGAGAGAGAAAAAACTTCTTACGAAGAAGAATCAAAGATAAATAACGCAAAACTATTATACTATTAAAACTAGTATTTAACTAAGGAATTGGCATTTCTGCTATTGCAATGAACTACAGAGATAGGTTCTTTGGCTAGAGATTGTATTTCTATCTAATTAGTAACTTCGTCTTCTCTTGAGTTGAGGTATATGTTGACTTCCTTGTCTTTATTGAAGAGCTTTAGCTGGTTTTGATAAGTCCTGGAGCATAACTTGATGAAGACATCGTCTTAATGGCTTCAGAATCTAGCAAGGGTTAAGAAGATACTTTGAGTACGAGCGTACTCAGCAAATTTACTAGAAAAAGAGTGTTTGATGCACTATAACTACAGCCACAAACCGTAGGTCATAGGCAATGCAAGTCAACATTTCTTCAAAGTTTGCTTTTATTCTGAAAAGCTATGTCCGTCAGCCTTCACGGGTTTACTAGAACTTTCATAAAGTTCCTTTCCCGCCGCGTTCGCAGCTCCTTTTCGGAACAGTGAGTAACAAGTTACAGTTCTTACACTCTGCAGAGGTGCGTTACTTTATCCATAAGAGATCAACTCTTTGTTGCACAACCGGGCAGCTTATTCCCGTCCACAATTCCATGATGTGGGGCCCAAAAGATGATCCAAACCAATCACTGCCCCCTTTGCGACCTCGCATGCCTCCTTGGTGTACACCATGCCCACATAAAGAATTTCGGCCACCCATATGCTACATATCCTCTACGAATTATCAATTAATATGCACGCTACGAAGATAACAGCCACGACCTGCACATCCGGCTTCATGCGAGAGGAAGATACAACTGACTTCTCTGTCCCATTCCAAATCTCATGGTCAACGCGTAATATACGGCGCAAGAATCACTGGCGACATTGGTTGTTAAGTCTTAGGTGATATAGTTCTGAACAGTGGTATTCCAACTGTCAGATTTAATAGATTAACTGATCACCCTGGATTAGTAATCAATAGTTCTCATTATTATTGAAAATAGTGTTTTCTTATCCTTTTCAAATGCAGGTGAAGATAACACTGGATTTATAAAATACTTTACAGAAAATAAACAAAGGACATGAGCAAGTGTGAACTTGTCTTTTATGATAATAGTTTTAAGTTGTAGATTTTATTTTTCTAAATTTTTTCATATATTATACATATTTTTCTGAATTATAAATCAAAAGTTATTAATTAAACAAGATTTAATTATTTATTTGATTTCTAGAATATTATTAATTAAATTATAACATTTTATTTATTTCTTAACAGAAAATACTTTTTATACCACTGACCTGTGGGCCAGGGTCCACCTCACCTCTCAAGTAAAAGAAATGCATTAGTTACTGACCTCGCACTTACCTCCAGTCAATGACATATGGGCCCTAGACCAGGTCATCAGCCACGTTTGCAAAGAAAAGTCAAACTAGCTAACGTGGTGCGAGCATGACGTCATGATGGCGTCAGCATCACCACCGCCGCCAGAGGTTGGTCGCCGGCGACGATCTACTGCACCCCCGCAAGCGAAATAAAGCTAGTTCGAATCAGTGTAACCTACTGAACCTAATAGTGGCAGCGCCACTCGGAAATGGTCATCGGAGCTTCAGCTCCGACGAGCTCCGAAGGTGACGCACGATGAAACAGAGATTTACAACGAGATCAGACGATTCAAGGATGCTGGAAGGTTCAGGAACTCACCCTGATGATGATAGAGTGGTCGGCGAGGACAGACGCGGTCGGAAACGAGCTTTCCGACGAGGATTCCAACAAACTGCTGCGAAGGGAAACGACCAAATTCACCCGCTCCAGTGCTCCCTTGATGCAAGCTTCTACCCAGAGGATCTACGGAGGACGCCGCTTCTCCATGACGGCTCGGAATGGTGTGGGGAGACGTGGTTCGACGACGAGAGGTGGCTCCGGTGAGCTAGGGTTTCGGTCCTGTTCGTATCTGAGAGGATAAGGAGGAGTTGAAGATAGGGATGGAGGCAATTCGTCGCGGTGGCCTTCTTATCCCCTCCTGGCAATGGCGATGAGTATCTTGGCGCAACGACGACGATGACGGCATCGGGCGGCGGCGAGCTCCGTCAGCGAGCTGTCTGTGTGCGTGACGATGACGACGATGACCGTTTTGCGGATAACCCCTGGCGATTTCTTTAGCTCAACCCGCGGTCCTCTCCTGACCCCACTTGTCAATCACAGATGGAAAAGGACTGGGCTAGTTACTGGGCTGTTGTGGGCTGCACATAGGCGTCATATAGGTGTGAGTGTGTTGGACTGCGGCCAGGTTTGGTTTTTATTTGTTTAATCCTTTTCCTATTTTCTGTTTTCTTATTCAGATTTGAATTTGATTTATATATTTTGAACTTTTCTTTGCAGGATTTCTTTGTTGGACTATTTCAATAACACTAAAACATAGTTAGAATTATTTGTGAATTTATTTATTATATATATATCTTATTATATGCCTTTTATTTTCTTAATATATGAACCCATTTTTATATTTTGTAAAATCTCTTCTTATTATTTTCTTTTGCATCTTTAGTTCTGGATTTCTTGAATGATATATTCTTATTTGCTTATCGACTTAATTTTAGTGAACTCATAGTTTGAATAGAAACTTTATATATATGTATAATGATTCTATACCATTATTTGATGCATGAAATATAAAGACATTGATATGGTGATTATTACTCCCATTAATTTGGAAAATGGCAATGTATGTGATAAACAAAGAAGTTTAGGGTTTTGAATTATGAGTACTACCCTTGGCTTTAGGGTTCTGTATAAGCTTAGATTCCTTTTAAGAGTTAAGATTTAATAACTAAGCATATTGCCTTATGTATATAATATTGGATGAAATCTCCCTTTTTAATAGAAAGTTATAATTAGAGTGTTTTATAGAAGTGAATTGATAAAAATATACTTAAGCACATATAGTTATGATGGTTGAAATTAACAGAAATGTGCTTATGTAATTTTCTATAGGGAAATATTTCTATAAAGTGATATGGACATAAGATGATAGATCAACAACATAAGATGTATATTATGTTGATATGAGATTTAGAGTTGGTTGTTTACCAAGATTAAATAGGAAAATGATTTATAACATATAATTTTCACAATCCGGGATTTCTAATTAAGGAATTCCTTTCCTAGATATAATACTTCTTCCTATCCATCATCATAGTTAGTATGATGAGCTTTACTCATTTAAATCTTCTTATTCATATATCATTCTTCTAAACTCATGAATGAATCCAATGAGTTTGATACTAAAATAGTTCATAACTTCTTCATATCCATGCTTGATTGCACCTACTATTCTACTGTTGATAAACTTCCATCCAACCAGTAGTTCCTTCAACTTCATTCCCAATCTTCCTTAATATTCCATCACTGATCTTGCTCTAAGGTTGCTTATCTTTTAAGATGAATAACACTACTTCTAAACTCTATGCTATACTAGCTTTAATTGAATAATATCAGCCTATATTACTTAACTCTCATGACTTACACTTTAATCCCTGAATTATATTTAGGTGGTTTGCAAAGACTTCTCTAGGATCACTTATCTCTATTAAGGTTCTAATCATGTTGTACCCACCAGTATTACTTATACTAAATATAAGCATTCAATATTGGTGGCCAAAGCATTACCATTGTAATACTTTAATCATTTATTACTGAAGTTCTTAGTTGACTAAGCAGGGCTTTATCAATCCTACCTTTTATTGTCTGGAAATTATCTTCTTAGTATCTTATATTGGATTAAGGTTATTAATGGACTATTCCCTCATTAGAAGATTTAAGTAGATGTTCTGATAAGATAAAATAATAGATCAAAGACTAATAGTTAAAGAATTTGTGAATCAATGGGGAATTATCCAACATTGATGAACAACAGATATTGAAATAAGTTCTATAAATATTCTATAGAAAGAAAGATATCTATACAGTGGATGATCTTGACTTAATCTCTTTCCAACTCCAACTCATCAAAGGATTTTTTAAGATTAGGTGTTACTATGATACTCAGGATGTATGCAGATGGGATTGAGATATAGTGGTTACATTCTTATTATTTGTTTTATATCTTTAACTTGGTACTTATGAATGATTATAATGAGTATTATAACATGATCACCTAATGATCAAATATAATTCACATTGTATTAAGGTTTAACTTATAGTACATTTGATCTATCCTTAGATCAAAACTCCCTTACCCAAAATGAGGTTTTAGCAAAAGTCTTATTGAAACTCATCATAGTCAACTTGATGATCTACTTCAATTCCATCAAGCTAAGAGAAGCTTCAATCACTTTGACAAGTTTTGTTTAAAAACGCAAAAATTATTCGGATTTTCTATGCATGAATGCAATGCACACATATGGGTTCAACTTATTTCTAGACTCTAATGCTGGGATGTTACACCATGTGACGGAGGTTCTATAGTATTGGGAAAGTTAGGACTTAACAACAATATAGTCAGTGATTTAAAACGCCATATAAACCGTGCTAACCAGATCCTGGAATGGGACACACAAGTCATCTAGACCTTCTTCATTCCGTTTGTTCTCATATGCTTAATCGGGTTGGTATTCCTTGCGGGGAATAGAAATGGGTGGGAGCCGTCCATCCCGTGTCCCAGGATACATGATAACAAATGGGTGGGAGCCGTCCATCCCGTGTCCCAGGATACATGATAACGACTGATTATATTAGAAGAGATGGCAATTGAGCATAGAAGAGATGGTAATCAGGCGTAGGTCTTGTGACTGAAACCCGTTACAAAGGGTGGGCAGCAGGGTCGTGAAGAGTCTTAGTTTTAGACTGGACCTTAGACCAAGGAAGTCTGGACTGGAATATGCTGGCCAGCATTTGTCGGTTGTGTAAGGCTAAAGATGTTTGTGAGTAAATTAGCCTGCAGCTCTCGAGAGTCTGTAAACGTGTCATGATACTTCCTATTCTAAAAAAGAACTACGATCGCAACATGGAAAGGAACTCCATAAAGTTCTCACAACCTATGAATACTGACATATATAGAATTTTATAAACTGAAACTTACCTTTTCTAAAAACCTGATTTCAAAAATCTGCTCAAGCCTAGGATGTCTGACTCACGGCTATAGATAGTGCATTAAACAACCATATAGTTAGAACTTATGAAGTACGCTCATACTTAATCTATCCTCCTTATCCCTTGCTTAGGTATTGAAGTCAACAACGGGACAACAAACATGGTAATAGAAGACTTAGGAGACGTCTACGGGAAGATGACATTAGTTCAACAGATTCAAAAGAGTCACTACTGCAAACTAGTGATAGTAGAGATCAGGATAAACCTAGATGGGGTTGAATTCCCATGAATAAAATCCATACCGATAGAAGTTGCTGCTTGAGCAAATAGGCAGCCTTTAGACATCGAGATAGGTCTAGAGATAATCTAGTGCTAGACTAGTCTACAAATTGCTTCTTCTAGATCTTGGTGTGAACATGAACTTACCTAGCGAGCACATTGTGTCATGGAAGTTTCGAGGATTTTCTACAAAGATCTATGATATGAATAATATAGTTATACCTTGGATCCACGATGTTTTTATTATACTAAGCTGCTAGGTGTAATATTCGTGGAACGGTGTTCCATGAGTGTTATGCCGACGACTTGCACACTACAACATGTAGTGGTGTGCTAGGGTCACCACACCGGCACGCTTCTGAGTTTGGAAGGTTTATGAGTGTGGTGGGACTTTTTAGAGGGCGCAACGGTGGCGAGCCATCATCGTTTAGTCGATCTTCCATTGTTGGTATTGTTTTCTCTTTGTTTCTCTTTTTTTCGTTTGGGCTAGTCTGTGCTAAGGCCCCAGTAGCTATATCGTTGTATCGAGTGTCAGCTATATTAATCTAGCAGGGTGAAAGCCTGATTAGAGGAGGAACGATGGAAATGTTGATATTATGCAAACATTATTACAAGTTTAGAAAGAAAGGTTACATATATTTGTCCATCTTGAGTATTCTTCTACATCTTGAGTATTTCCCACCATAATGGATAGTTGTTTTTATCCCACACCCTTCCTTGCCCTTATTACCCGACATAACTCGGAAGGCATACCCTGGAACCAATTAATTCATCTGCCTTCTTGGCGATAAAGCTTTGCCTTACGTTGCTTGCTGGATCTAAGCCATTGAATCCTTTTAAAAGAAGGAGTTGATGTTGACATGAGCTGAATATCATTTGGGTAAACCACGGGATTTGGAATTCCCTAGCTATATGTATAAATATATAATCTTGGTTGAATAAGCAATGCATCCCCCATGGGCGCCTTGACTTTGGTTATCTACTTGCCGAGCTCTCAACCGTTCATTGTTTGGCCTGCTAGAATTTTCATGTATTCCCACTTGTATGTCAGAGCTCCACCGGTACAACCTGAAAATATAGGTTGTTTAGTTAAAGTAAGACCTTTACTGAATCACGGCATAAAGCACGGTACTCTATTTAAAAGATCAAAGGAATTATTCTACTAGTACAATAGTATTTTGTTTACTAACGTGCTGAATTTGCAGATCCTTTTTTCTTAAAATATAAGATGTTTTAGGTTTGTGAAGAAAATGTATTTAGACATCTTTTAATATATAGATTCACTTTAAACTTTAATGAATCTACACACTAAAAATAGTCTAGATACATTTACTTTATAAAGCTAAAACATCTTATATTTTGAAACAGAGTAAGTATCTATTGCCACCCCGACTCGTGTTAACACGGGAGAAGAACTAATTAAGGCCCAGTTCTTTTGGGAGCCTCTTTTCCAGCTTCTGGGCGGTCTAAAAATTCTGAGGCTTCCAAAATAGTTAAACAACAATGGGCCATGATTTTTAAAGCCCCAGAAAGCTGGGGGTAGAGCAGCTTCTGGGAGAAGCCACCAAAAGTACTGGGCCTAATACTTTGAACGAGAGGCGGCACCACACGCTTTGCCATGGGAATGTGAAATGGGAAAGGTTCGCGCCGGCAGCCGTCGATCACGTCACACGGATCGGATGAAGCTTCCCTTTTCCAAGACTCAACCACCGGTCAATGTAATCACGCGCTAACCCCTGCATCTTCCGGGGAATTATTCAACTAGTATTCTGTCCTGGGAACTCACCTGATCCACCACAGGGGCTGCTAGGCTGAGCTTAGCAGTGACATGATCTGTACCGCTGTGAGGCTTACACGATCTCGTCGGTAATTCCATACTCGGCTGCTGCAACCACGTTATACTCCCTCTGTTCGGTAAAACAAACCAGTGTATAAATTTTACCAAAAGTCAAAAAATGTAATTTTTGACTAAACTTGTAGAAAAAAAAATAGTATCTACAATTTTCCGGAGGGAGTGGCTTTTCATATAAGCAAGGTGAAGTTTTACATTGTTTAACTCTAAAAGGATTTTATATGTCTTGCTTTTAGAAGCCGAAAGATGTCGTAGATTTATCTAGATTTGCATCTATCTAACATCAAAATGCGTCTAGATACATACACATTTACACCACCGGTCAATGTATAGCGGCACGGTTGAACTGTAGCACGCGTACGTGACACGCTGAGCAGGGCACAGTACATGACTATAAGGTTTTTCAACCCTATAGCACATGACAAAACGACTAGCTCGGTAGCTCGAGAAAACATAGCGCGTAGTATGGCCAGTAGTTCATGGATCAGGTGAAATAACACGGTCGAACTTCACATGGAAGGTGGGAAAACTTAACCGAAAATTTCTGGAAAGGGACATGAGTGTCCATGAGAAGAGAGACACATGTGCGGCCTCTGCTTCGAATGAAGAAAATTACTCAAGGAACTTTCAGACAAGGAGCGGCTCAAGTCAATGACGCACGCAGCCATGGCCCATGGCATAGCAGCCAAGTCAAGATTCGAGACCGGAAGAAAGCTCCAACCTCCATCTAGAAAGCCAGCAACCTCCATTACATATAAACTTGGTCATCGACTCCCACCAGAACCGTATTAGCTCTTCATTGATCCATTCCGCCGCCGTCTTCGACTTCTACGATCGTACCTGGTGTAAGCAACCAAGCAAGAAAGCTCTCGATCGCATGGCAGACTACCACCGGGTCCATCCGGTGATCGTCGGCTCGCCGCTTCCGGCGCAGGAGCAAGCCAACAAGGACAAGCAACCGCCCAGCGCCACTCATGGCGACAAGCCGCTGCTGCCGGTCACCGCCCCGCCGCCGTACGCGCCGGCGCCGCTGCGTGCGCCGCGCCGGAAGAGGCACAGCCGGTGCTGCCGCTGCGTGTGCTGGACCCTGATGGCGCTCATCATCCTCGTCATCGCGCTCGGCGCCACCGCGGGCATCCTCTACGCGGTCTTCAGGCCCAAGATCCCCACCTTCAACGTGGAAACACTCACGGTCACCCGCTTCGACGTCAACACCACCTCCATGACGGTCACCGACGCCTTCGAGGTGCAGGTCACCGCGGAGAACCCGAACCGGCGCATCGGGGTCTACTACGACGGCGGCGAGGTGACAACGTTCTTCAACGGCACGGAGCTCTGCAGCGGCGCCTTCCCGGCGCTCTACCAGGGCCACCGCACCACCGTGCGCCCGCTCATCACGCTGCAGGGGGAGACCAGGCTCGACAGCGCCGTCGCCGCGCAGCTCGTGCAGCAGCAGCAGGCCGGGTTCGTCCCGCTCACCGTCAACGCGCGCGTGCCCATCAGGATCAAGTTCGGCGCGCTCAAGCTCTGGAAGATGACGGGGAAGGCGCGATGCGACCTCGTCGTCGACAGCCTCCAGGCCGGGACGCAGCTCCGCATCCGCTCCAACAGCTGCAGCTTCAAGCTCAAAGTTGTTTAGACAACTTTCTCTGCTTCTCAAATTCTTTGAGCCGTGCACATGGTCTATCTATGTGTGTGGGAAGATCGCAGGTGTGGTTGGTAGAGATGTGTATGTAAATTTATTGTTTATTTTGGCCCATATATATTCGTTATTTTTAGTGCAATAAGATCCGATGTGTATTCGGTTTACCATGAGTTACTTTGGAGAATAGAATAAAGAGGGGATGCTAGTTCATGCACACATCCTCATGTAGTAGTAAGATTTCCTTATGCGCCGGTCCGGCTTCCTGGTGTTTCAGTTTGAAATATCGATATTTTCAAAACCCCACAAAAACCAGCATTTTTTACTTCACAAATCCACATGCACGTATGATGCTTGCATGCCATGGGCGGTTCTCAGGTCTGTAGGGGCAAATAAAGAGATTTATCGTACATGTAATATCTAGTTGGTTGTTTTTTCTAGTTTTTTTAAAAAATGGGCTATATGTCTCATTTTATTTAAAAAAGTAGAAGAGAGTTGACTGCTTAATTAACGCTAGCCCAGCCTAAAACAGATAGGGACACCCTCGCCAACCATCATGGAACGTGACCGTCTCAAGGGTACACTCGCGGCCAACCTGGCTACCAACACAAACCGCACACACCGCCGAAGCCAGGACCATCGTCGAGGTTGCCCACCGGTGTCACCATCATCACTCCTCCTCGAGCCAACGACTCCGATTCCACTAAATAACGCCCACCTAAGAAGCCATAGCCGCAACAGCCTCGTGAAGCCCACACTGGCCTATGCCAAACAGACGACCATTCACATATATGACCGGCAGCTCTGACCCTGATGATGAGCTCCAAAAAGGAGATGGGCGAGACTCGCCGGTGAAGACCTTCCTGACCGAACCACCCTACGCAGGGCAACATTGCCACTCGCCCGAGCAGGACCTCGCTGCCACTTGCATGACGTGAACATCAGCTCCGACTTCACAGCAAGGACGTTTTTTCTAGTTTGCCAACACTTAGCTTTTCTCGAGGGAGGGGTGTCTAGTGGGTCTATTTGTTGTCGATAGCCTCAAGGTGTTGGAACCTAGTTTGGGCGGGTGCATGATGGCAGTGCCATTGACACGACACGACGCGTCGACAAGTTGGAAGGGTTACTGCCAAGGAAACGTTCTCCGATAATGGGGATGTCGGCATCATGAGAAAGGGGATAGTGTATCAGAGAGAAAAGGGTGTGTGGAATCGATTGCAAAAGGAGAGGGAGATGTGCAATGTTGGATCTTTGATTCGTGAAGTATAAATTAGAATAACTCTTAAAATGGATAGTCCAAAATTGATGGGTATGTAACTTGTAACTTTTAACTGACCGAGAGTATGATCCATAAACAGAAACCATATAGTGCAAAGGGGGTCAAGAAATCAGGGGAAAAAGAAGGCGGCGGCTGAGAAAAACCCATCTAGGGTTTTATTCCCGTCGCCGGCGATGCCGCTGGTACGCGCCACCTTCGGTGGCCTTGGGCATTGGAGGTGTGGTGGATAACGACCTTTTGATGGTAGGAGGTTTCTGGTTGTTGGTTAGACTATTTTTGGTGTCTTTTTCGAGATGATGAGGCGACGGCTACATCATGAAGTCAGAATAAGATCCTCCCTGTCCTATCCATAGCTCTGATGGTTCTTCTAGTGCTGGCGAAGGGGCGCGTGAAGTCGTGTGCCCAGCAGATCTCCTGGGATCTGGTCGGTGTTCGTGGTCGCTGGTGTGTTTTCAGGTCGGTCTCTTTAAACGGATGTCGTCATTGGCGATGGTTTCTGTTCTAGTGTGCTGGTCCTTTAGTCTCTTAGCACGACGACTTTCCGTCTGTCTATTACGACAAGCTCTATTACGACAAGTTTTCCGTGGCTCCTCTACTGAAGAGGCGAGGACAGCGATGCGTCTTCGGCTTGTGTTGGTGTTTGTAGTCGTCGCTAGGTGGTCCATTGACCTATTTCTAATTTTTATTACTTTTAGGTATCTATGTACTATTGTTGATGATTATTAATAGATCGATGAAATTTCAAAAAAAATCACAATGCAAACAAATCATCGGACATAAAGATGCACCTCGTTATCTTTAACAAACAACTATTACAGGAAATGGCGTGAGACTTTTTCTAATTGTAACATCTTCTGAAAAGTTGTCGTTTTGGTAGGTGGGTCGCTGGGTGAGCGGTTTGTTGCAAATCACATGATGGTAAGATCTACCCTAGTAATAAGATCCGATGTGTCTTACACCTGGTACAATAAACATGCTTCTCCCTTCTAGAGTCTCTGCTATTTCTTAAAGACAAACATGACATGATGGTGGTACATCGTTATAAAATTGACCTTCAGCTTGACACAATTTACTGCCAGTGCCAGAGCAGAGAGGCCCGGCCACCTCATCCTGGCAACTCCCCTCGCCCCTGAAAAAAACTCCTCTCAAAACATCTCTAGCAGATCCCCAATCCGACCCGGCCCCATCCGCATAATAACCGCCGATTTCCGGTTCGAAGGGCAAAAAAGGCACCGTTCAGATCCCGCATCGGACCCTCATTTCCAAAACAAGTCCGGACCGCCCCGATTCGCGCCGCGCGACCTCCAAGTTCCCGGGTCGGAGGGGTTGTGCGAGGCCGGCCTCCATCCATTTCCGCCCATTGGCGCGAAGCAAGTTTCAGCTCTCCCCTTCTCCTCT
The DNA here is from genome assembly GCA_030063025.1 of Avena longiglumis. Lineage (NCBI taxonomy): Eukaryota > Viridiplantae > Streptophyta > Magnoliopsida > Poales > Poaceae > Avena > Avena longiglumis. The sequence continues at coordinate 1,343,503 of CP125974.1, read as the reverse complement.
TCCTCCCGCCAACTGCCACCGGCGCCGCGCGCCGCCGTAGATCCTGGCCTCCCCGCCCTTCCCCTCCGATTCCGATCGGTAGAAGCAAGCGTGCGGGCCCACCGCGTCCGCTCTGCCCGCTGGCACGCGCGAATCGGGCACCATTCGGCCGGTATCTCCGCCGCTGCGCACGCCTCGCCGCCGCCGATAAGCTTCTTCCCAAACTCGTCCCAGCAGCGGATCTGCCGCGCCGCCGCTCTAGTTGTTGCGCCTTTGCAGATGGAACCGTGCGCGCTGTTTTTCTTGGAGGATTCGTCCTCCTCCGACGACTTGGACTTGGAGGAGCTGCTCGACGACGAGCTGGAGCAGACGACGGTGATTCTCGCGGCGGCGGTAACAGATGTGCCGCCGAAGAAGCGGAAGGACTCAACCATGGGGAGGCTATGCATCCCGCGGAACCGCGCCCTCGGCCACACCTTGCTCATGCGCGACTATTTCGCCGAGGTACCGACATATCCGCCCCATCTTTTTTGCCGCCGGTACCGAATACGGCGATCTTTGTTCAACAAAATCATCGCAATGTGTGAGAACAACATGCGCTACTTCAAGCGCAAAAGGAATGCCGCCGAGCTCTTGGGATTTAGCGCGTACCAAAAAATATCCGCCATCATGCGCACCTTTGCATATGGCATTCCGGCGGAATATGCCGACGAGTATCTTCACATAGGCGAGGATACGACGCTAGAGTCCGTCCGACGTTTTTGCAAGGTTATGATGCGCGTGTATGTGCCGATATTTCTTCTAGCGTCCAATGACGAAGATACCGCAAGATTAATGGCGGAGAACAAACAACGGGGGTGGCCGGGCATATGCTAGGAAGCATAGATTGTATGTATTGGACATGGAAAAATTGTCCAAAAGCGTGGCAAATCAAGCATTTCATAAATCTTTCTAGGCATAATTGAGACACTAGAACCAAGGTCACATAAAGCTTTGAGATCAAAGTCATTCACTTGCATATTAATGATGGGTTCCCAACATCTTCTACTTTCCTAGTAATAGAGGCTTTGTGTTTCAACTTTTTCTTCCTTAATTTTAACAAGAGCATCCGTAATGTGTTTGGTGAAAGCTACATTCATCTCACTAGCATCAGGACTTCTAGCAAGCTTTTGTAGAAACATAATCACTTCAGAAATATTGTAACCATTAAGATAAAAATCAAACTTAGCATCACTAGTAGTAGACTCATTGGGTTTAGGCATTGTGGTAGGAGGAATAAGGACTTCTTGTGGTTTGGTGGCATGCATATTGGTGGTGGTAATAGTGCATACACTATTTGTTTCTAGCAATTTCAGCTTTTCTTTCCCACTTAGCATGTAGTTGGGCTAAAAGCCTAACATTTTCATTAATAGTAACTTGTATGGCATTAGTAGCAGCAAAGGTACTTTCCAAAGTTTCAGGTTTAATAGCCATTTTATTAATCAAAGAGGACTGTGCTTCAGACAAAGAGGAAATATTTTTCTCAATATTCAAAAGCTTTTCCTCCATAGTTTTGTTGAAAGAGGTTTGTTTACTAATAAAGTCTTTGAGCATGACTTCAAGGTCAGAGGGAGAACTCCTAGTGTAGGAATTTCCATAGGTATTACCATTATTAGGAGGATAATGTAACACCCTCAGAATCGGACCTATGCAAGTTTTAGCGAAACCCGCCAAACCCGCATAGAAACGATTCAAAGGTGCCCACCAGGCACTTTCGTGCGGGTGGAAAACGAAGTAATAACAGTACACAACAGTCCTCGATGGGACCCACAGAACAGATATATATACAACACGACTCCATGAGTCAAGAATACAGATTTAAGGTACAGAGAGCCAAATCACCTTGAAAACGATAGAGCGTCCGACTACGGACAAGATGCAAATGGGGCTAAGAGCCCTGAAGAATAACCAATGGCGTCCATAACCCTGCCTGTGCCAAGCGGAAGGGTAACCCTAACGACGCCGATCTCAAAACCTGCTTAAACAAAGGGTGCCGAAAAGGGCAAAGGAAAAAGAGGCGTCAAGATCGAGGCCAAGACACGGCGAGACTAGAATTCGGCGGTCCTCGCCTACATAGGTATGGTGGACTGAGCGGCAGCGGCAGCATGCACTGAACATCCTATAGAGACTCGATACAACTGGCGGTTATCAGAGAGGGGTAAGAATGACCTATCCGGATCCAACCTGAAGCTAACACCAAACATACTCATCCTGGTGTTTCCCCCTCGAGACCAAACGAGGAAGTCAACCGAGGAACTCACACAGTTGGCAGTTTTATTTATTCAGTTTTCGTTGCAGTAGTCAGGTATAGATAATCTTCCTGATAAAATAAACAGTGGGCACTTTTAGTTAACCATTCCGTTATAGTTACAACACTTACTAATCAGATATAGAGAGCATGAGATAACCCAAAACCCAGCAGTTGTTGGTACTTTTATTCAGCCATTCCGTTGTAGTTGCAATACTTACTAGTCAGGTACAATGGTCGCAAGCGACACCCAAACAAACAATTGTGGGCAGTATTATTTAGCCATTCCATTATAGTGAAGCTGATTACTAGTCATTATAAAGTCAAATTTATAGCAGTAAACTTTAGTTATGCTTGTCTATGGTCGAGATATTGTGCTCCAAGTCGTCCATAACCACGGACACGGCTTTCAGAAAGTTTTACCCGGCCGGGGTGCACCAATAGCAACACACGCTCGATCAACCTCGGAAAAACCAAATCAAAACCCAACGAGGCCTTCACGACAAAGCAATCACAAGATTCAGAATTATTTCAGGGGGCCACCCCATTAAGCTACCCACAACGAAGTTAGCTGACTCCAAAACGGACTCAAGGTTTGGGTATACGGCTGTGAACGACTGGGAACCCAAAACTGGGCTTGTCGATACCGCGGAATCGTGTCCCGATCCTAAAAAGTACAGGTGCTATCTGTCGCACAATTTAAATAAAGCAGTAAAACATGGCATAAGTACAGGATCGTAAATAAAACCTCAAACTAGTTTGTGGCCCCAAGAAATAAGACTGAATCAAGCTCTGGCTCAGGGGGGTCCCATATACCTCCCGGATGTGGATAGCGCGATAAATCAAGGAACAGGTATCAAGTACTCGGGGTCCTACGGGACACAAGTGGGCGTTCGGAAACCAAATATTATCTATCACCCACCGATGCCTCTGCTTACTTCAATTTTAGTTGTTAAACAGGAATTAAAGTGAACGATAAGTAAAACTAGGATCATCTCCAACAACAACATGCGGCAATACATCAACAACTGTGGCACTGGACGACACGCAACAGCACTTGAGCAAGCGATTACGACGCGCAAGTCCAACTATCTACCAAACAACAGGTAATAGGATGTGTCCAAGGCAATATGAGGCTGCAGGGACTATCCAGGGAACGAAGCTAGAGCATCGCAACACAGATAGCAATAGATCAACATGAGGGAATAAATACTATAAAAGTAAGATAGGTAGAAAGGGGGAGATGCTCGCCTGAAAAACATTGTCGAAGGTTAATCCGAAGATCGGGTCGAAGCTCACATCAACTCAACGACCTTATCCGCGAAGAAGCAAAACACTAGAAGAAACACCGAATGCACTTTTTAACACAACAGCAGAAGATCGGGCATGATGCATACATGATGTATGACATGGCAACGGTGCGATGCAATTAGGTCATATTAAGCGGAACCAGGGTTCCGACAATTAATTAAACGGTTCAAGTTATTTAACTAGCCCGCAAATTAAATGTTGTCATAACATGGCAGAAGATAGTACCGGGTTCGCTACACCAATTTAAATGAGGCCAATATGAGACTAGTTTTGCCCGCATATGGGCCCCATATTTAATTATGAGGTGAATCGGCATAAGGCCCCCAAACCACACAACAATATGCATGCATGAACATTTAATATGCGATAAGTTGTATATATTATAAAAATAGGGTTTGCGGGAAGGGGTTCACACATTAGGGTTCGACGAACTTGGTCCGAGGGTTCGGGGTCGATCTCAGGGTCCAGGGTTCGACGGAAACATTCTCGGATAACAGAGGTAGGTCTTGGCGTTCCGCGAGGAAGGGCTTGGTGGTTCTGACTTCACTTGTCGGTGTCGGACTCGGTTGCGGTAGATCTTGGCCATGTCGAAGTTATTGCCGGAGGTTCGTCGAGGGTCACCGGTTCTGTACGGTATTCATGTGGTAGATCTTGTCGAGTTCACTGCAGCGGCCTTGTGGTTTTGATGACGATCTTGGCGGTTATCTAGTGGCACCATGTACACCCCTCGAGCCCATCGGCATTGAGCCGGTCTTGTCGTTGAGCATCCCTGTACGAAGGTCTGGGTGTTCCGGTTCCATTGATGATGGAGATCTTGATTCAACATCATCGCGGCCTTCGAGGTTTTGGCTAGCGGAGCCGGGAAGGAGTTCTTGGGGTCCGGGGAGGGAATCCTGTCGCATCCGAGGGGGTACTTGAAGTCCGTGATGGAGATCTTGTCGGGTTCAAGAGTCTTGTAGTGGTATTATACCGGATACAGGATGCATGCACACGGTCGAAGACATACACTGCTTAGGGCGAAACAGAGGAACAACACGGGGAGGTCCTGTCCTGTACGGGCATTATCCCGAACACCTTGCTGGGGAGCGGCCGCGTGCAGCACTGGGGAAGCTGAGCGGCGTCGAGCTCGAGGGCAGGCAGGCGCACGGCGGAAGGGACTTGCGGACGCGGCGACGACGAGCTCGGGACCGGGGGCGCGGAGGCTGCCGACGAAGGGGCCCGCAGAGGAGCGGCTCGGGGACGCGGAGGCGCGCGGCAGGGCAGGGGGAGGCGGGACGCCCTGGCGCGGAGCTCGACCGGGGCGCGGAGGCGCGCCGCCGGCGGAGGAGGTTCCCAGGCGGCGTTGCAGGGCTCCGCGGCCTTCGGGAAGACTAAGCGGCGACGGCGGTTGTTAGCGAGGGCGACGCGTGGCAGGCGCGCCTGTGGCGACGGAGGCGTTCGCCGCCGGGCGCAGAGGCGACGGGAGCGGCGGCTCGGTCCGGCGAGGCGAACGGGCGGCAGCGGCGAGCCGACGCTGAGGAGGCGGCACTGGGGCCGGAGGCGGGAAGAGGCCGCGGAGGGTGGTGAGCGAGCTCTGCCGTGGGGCGGCTGGCAAGTGAGCTTGAACGGGCGGGCGGAGAGGAGCGGGCGGCCATGAGAGGGCGCATGGCACCGGGCGAGGGAGCTCGAGGAGGAGGCGGCGGGCGGGCGCGCCGAGGCGGGCGGGAGACCGAGGCGGGCGAGGCTGCCGCGGCGGCGGAGGAGGAACTGGAGGGGGCGGGGACGAGGCCGAGGAGGCCGGCGGGAGGAGAGGAGGTGGAGGCGGCGCAAGGGGGAGCGGGGAGGGGTGAAGGGAATATGCCTGAGAGGCAATAATAAAGTGGTTATTATCGTATTCCTATTTATGATAAATGTTTATTTTGCATGCTATAATTGTATTAATACGGAAACGTTAATACATGTGTGTTTAATAAACAAAAGAAAGTTCCTAGTTATGCCTCTCTTATAAACTAGCTCGTTGATTAACAAGATGATCATAGGTTTCCTGATCATGGACATTGGATGTTGTTAATAACGAGGTCACAACATTAGTGTAATGGTGTGATGAACATTCATCCGAAGTATAGCATTACGATCAAAGTCATTGAGTTTATATTGCTATAACAACTTACGAAGTGATCCTAATACTTAGACCATGAGATCATGTCAATCACTAACACCGGAAGAGTTTCTTGATAACATCAAACGTCACACCGTAACAGGGTGATTATAAAGATGGGTTCAGAACTACTAAAGTGTTATGTTGAGGCCCATGGATCGAGAGTGGAATTTGTTCATCCCGATGACGGATAGATATACTCTGGGCCCTCTCGGTGATATCACATTGGTTAGCTTGCAAGCAAGTGATTTGATCACTAGAATGTTATATCACGGGAACGAGAAAAGAGTGCATGTCGGTAACGAGATCAAACGAGGTATGGAGATACCGATGATCGAATCTCGGACATGTAATATATCGCGAAACAAAAGGATTAAGATACTAGCGTAAAAGGTTCCGACGATCACAAGAAAGTCATCGTTGAATGTGTGGGAGTCGATGGGTCTCCGGATCCCGCTCGATTATTGATCCGAGAGGGTCTCGATCATGTCCACATTATTCATGAACCGTAGGGTGACACACTTAAGAGACACCGACATCCATTTGGAGCAAAAGTTTCATGCCGAAAAGAAAAGGAAAGCGCAGGAATTTATTTCACTAGACACAAACTGTTTGGTTGAAATTGCTGAACTGGTTACGCATGTGAAATGGAATACTAGCAGGGGTTTTATGTGAATGTTTGTTAATTAAAGTAATTAACAAAATTCTGAATAAATAAATAAAAGAGTTTTATTTAAATGAGAGCTTGCATTAAATTTGGTGGAAATTTAATGCATGTGAGTGGATTTATGAGTGGAGGCTTTTAATGGGAGTGGAGGCTTTTCATTTTGAGTGGGAGCTCCACCCACATGAATGTGGAAGAGGTGGGGCAGCCCCATGGCTGGGCGCATGGCCCCTTGGGTGCCCCTCTCCCCTATAAAAGGCCCCCTCCTCCTCTCACAACACACCTCCTCGTGAAGGATCTCTCCCCTCTAGATTTTATCCCCATGGTCTCGGACTAGCGAGATACATGTTCCGGTGGCTTTTCGGCAAGAAAGAGTTGTGCTTCCGCTGCATCGCTGGAGCGAGGAGGCGGAGGTTGCTCGGTGCCGAACGTGTGCGAGCAACAACGCTGTTGTTTTTGCGCTAGGACTTCCTCTCGATCTTGAGATCGGCAAGAGATCGTCTACATCAACCACGAGTTTGGACTCGTTAAACTTTGTCGGTCTTCAAGGGTATGTTCTCTACGGATGTACATCCGCCCGTTGTTTGTATCTAGTATAAATAGATCTTGGTATATAGTTCACATCGTAGGAAAATTTTTGTTTTCTATGCTGCGAACCCTTCAGTGGTATCAGAGCCGGATCTATGCGTAGATACTTTGCACGGGTAGTACACATATGAGTATGTGGGCGATGATGATCATTTTATTGCTTCTTAGTTGTACTTTGGATATTGGTGGCATAGTGGGATGAAGCGGCCCGGACAAACTTTACATGTCCTCGCACATGAGACCTGTTCCACGCTTGACATGCAACTAGTTTTGCATAAGTGGCTAGCGGGTGTCTGTCTCTCCTACTATAGTCAATATCTAATTTGCAACGAGTTGTCAACAATTTGGTTATCCTCGTTGTGGTTCATGTTCGTAGGTAAGAACGGTTCTATCTCGAAAGCCCTCGTACGTAAAACTTGCAATGGATAAATTAGAGGCGTCTAGTTTAGATTGTTGCTGGGCTAGTGTTATGATATGGTAGTGTTGTAAGTAGAAGTATAAGATGATACTCTTACAACACACATAACGTGTAATCTCCATAGACCTTGGACTTACACATAAAGGTATGATAGTGATCATACCACGGTGCACATGATAGAGATCATATGCGAGAACCATATCATTCCACTAATAAACATATGATGTTTGATTACATCTTATATTGCTTATTTAGCGCTTTGTTAAGCATAATAAGATGTTCCCTCATTTAAATATCAAGATAAGAATGTGTTCTTCCTTTAGTATGCACCGATTATGTTTTCGTCGCTCCAAGACATCACGTGATGATCGGGTGTTCTTGGATCCTCGACCATACTTCGGGTGTAAAACAGTTACACACGCAAAATACTAAGGTTCTAACTTGGCGAGCCTAGCATGTACAGACATGGCCTCGGAACACAGACCGAAAGGTTAAGCATGAGTCATATAGTTGATATGATGCCCATTTGATGCTCGCCTTTGAAGCTATACCGACTCACGTGATGATCGGACTTGGTGTAGTGGATTTGGTTCATGTAATCACCAAAAAGGCACGAGGGATGTCGTTTTTGAGTGGGAGTTCATTTCTAATTTGGATTAGTAGAACTCAATTTATCATAAATTAAATCAAAGTGAATTTGCATAATTTGTTGTAGTCATTGGCATTCGTTCACCACCTTATGCATAGTTGTAATTGAGATAATAGAACTATAGAATTCTGGATATATACTTTACGAACTGGTATCGTATTGTGTTGAGTGTCAATCTAAAGTTTAAAGTCCTATTGCAAACTTTCAGCAAATTTCTATTTACTCCGTGAAATTTAATAATTGGTATTAAATCGAGAGTAACAATTCCAGTGTTAGTATCTTAAGTATCATGTTTGCCTCCATGATTCTTGATTTAAACATCAAGTTTGTCTAGGAGCTGAAAGAATTGTTTCAGAAACCATCATGTGTGGCAGATATAACGATATCTGAAACAATGCTTTGGTTGCAATATGATAGAGTATAATATATGTTCTCATATTGGATGAGAATTTGCGAAGGTTGGAGATGCTAGACATCCTAATCATCCAAAAGGGTTTTGGAAAGTAATGTTATACTCACGATTCGCCTTTATAAGCTAAAGTAGCTTGATCATGAAAGTCGTCATGATAAGGGTGAATAGAATATGTATGTAAAATGTTTACTACACTAAAAGATTACTAAAGAATGGATTTTGAAAGAATACCGATCATTTTGATGATGGTGATCTACTTCAAAGTGAAAGTCCAAAGGTATTATTATTTGAATATACACACTTTGGACTATGTGTCATGTATATGGCGCCACTTTTGATGTTGATAGATTCTTTTAAAAGGAAAAGGAAATGCTGAAAGAGAATCTATAAAATATATTTGGCAGAAAAGAAAAGATTGGAAATATCCAATTTAGGTATATAAATGATATACATGTTATGGTTGTATTCTTTGCTTGTTAAACAATGTGGTTCTTGGGTATTGGATACCGAATTGGTTGGTATGAAATGTCATACGGAACAACGCCAATTCATGAACCACAATGGCCTAAGTAACTAGCAAGAGAAAATGTGATGATGTTCATCGAAAACAAACAAACCGTTGTTTGTATTTCTCGTTGACATCAAAGCTTGACTTCAAGATTTGTTTTAATAATTGTTATTTGAATCAGGTATTATAAGAACAAAGGTTGTTCAAATAATTACCGTATTCCATATAAGATGGATGATTTACAAATCTAGTTGAAGAAAGACTTCAAGATTTGTTTTAATAATTGTTATTTGAATCAGGTATTATAAGAACAAAGGTCGTTCAAATAATTACCGTATTCCATATAAGATGGATGATTTACAAATCTAGTTGAAGAAAGACTTCAAGATTTGTTTTAATAATTGTTATTTGAATCAGGTATTATAAGAACAAAGGTTGTTCAAATAATTACCGTATTCCATATAAGATGGATGATTTACAAATCTAGTTGAAGAAATCACATCCATAAATCCTAATGCTAAAATGTTGCAAGACAAATGATTGAAAGATCACTTACGAAGTGACATCATTGTTTAAATTATATTGGAAAGAAAACATGAAGAATCTCCATTTTCATGGATTTTTGGAGTCTTTGATTTGATCAAGTGACGCTTGTGAGACTTTCCACGTGATAATTAAAACTTCGTTCAAAGGCCAAAGAAGAACGAACGACTAAATTATTGGAATTTATACATATCGATGTATGTAGTCCATTATGTGCAGTCGTAAGCGATGGGTTTCAACTTCATATGCTTTCTCCGGAAATTTGAGTGAATGTTCACTTAATGAGAAACAAGTATGAAATATTTGAAAATGTTTCAAAGACTTTCAAGATGAAGTGAAAAATCATTGTAACAAGAAAAATAAATGAATTATGATTTGATCATAAAGGGATTTATTTGAGTTACAAGTGTAACAAGAAAATAAATGAATTATGATTTTATCATAAAGGGATTTATTTGAGTTGCAAGTTTAGCAAAACACCTAGATTTACATCTCCCAAAACACCATAGGAGTATGGAGTGTTTGAGATTTGTAATGAAACCTTGTTTGACATGGTTGGATCAAAGGTGTTATTTATAAAACTGCCATTATGTTTTAAAAGATTAAAGCTTTAGAGACTACCGCTTTTACACTGAAAAGAGCTCCATCTTGATCCGCTTGAAATGACACCATATGAGTTATGGTTTGGGGTAAAACCCAAGTTGTCCTTTCTTAAATTTTGGTATGCTAAACATAAGTAAGATGTTTACAAATCAAGTCGGATGAGCATGTCTTTGTAGGTTATTTCGAATAACAATTGGTTATTCCTCCATAACACCGAGGACAAAAGGGTTTGTCGCTTGAAATGTAAAGTTTCTTGAAGAAGGAATTTTTCATAAATGTTAAGTGGGAGGACAATAGAACTTTGATAAGGTTAACGAACCTTAGCTAAATGTGCTGAGTTGCGCAGCGCCGGAAATCGTTCCGGAGGCTGCCATAATGCTCATAGCTTATGTGCCTCAAAGGTTGTGGTCACGGAGATCTAAGTTCTTATTGAACCAAGTCGGTCGGATAAACAATCAAATGCTAAGATTTGAGAGTAAATCATTATTGTTTGACAATGATGAACCGAATACATACAAAGAAGCGATGATGGGCCCTGACTCCGTCAAATGGCTTGAAGCCATAAAATCCGTGATAGTTCCATATACGAGAAATCAAGTTTTGAACTTGGAAGACCCTCCGGAAAGGTGTAAAAACCTATCGGTCGTATTTGGATCTATAAAGAAACAGACATGGATGTTTCACATCTATGAAATAGTCGACATGTCGTAAAGTATTTTATGACAATGTTCAAAGAGTTGACTATGACAAGATTTGATCTTTCATAGCGATATTTAGTCTGGACGGATTAAAGTAGCAACCACTACATATAATCTGTTATATGGTAGATGAATAAACAAAACAAAGTTCTTCTAATAGAATGGTTACCTAGGACGTGTACATGACACAATCCAAAGGGTTTTGTTAATTCAAAGGATGCTAAAAAGGGCATGCAAACTTCAATGGTTGAAGTAAGCATCGCGGATTTGGAATCTTCACCGTGATGAAAAGGAGTTTTCATCAGGAGACGATGAAGATGCTTGCATTTGCAAGAAATTAAGTGGGAGCGCTGAGACATATTTCTAATACATTATGTGAAGGACATCTTGTTGATTAGAAATGATGTATCTTTTATTGACAAAGGTTAAGAATTTCATTTCGATGAAAGACTTAGGCAAAACCCGAATATTTAGCGTGAATGTCTATAGTGGATAGACTGTAACGCCAATATGGTTGTGCCAAACGTACATATATGAGATATTGAAGGAGTTCAATATAGAATCAACAAGAAACGGTTCTTGTTGCATGGAAAGGAATTGAATCAAGATTCAAGTGTATCGACACTTGATAAGTGAAACAAGATTCAAGTGCTTTGACACTTGATGAGTGCAATCACGAGAATGTTTTGATCAATCATACCATGATATGTACACATCCAGATATGTCCTATGCTCTAAGTGTTATGAGCATATACCAGAATGAATCATAAAATGATCATTGGACTATAGTAAGGATATTCTTATGATCTTTTGGAAGAACTAAGAATATATTTGTGTAGAGGTGACAAACAATTACAAATAGTTCATTGTAAAGCGTTACATTGATACTAGTTTTGTCACAAGATACAAATTAAGTTTATCTCAATTTAAACTATGGGTGGCACAATGTAATGGAAAGGAGATTCCATGATGGATTTGGAAGAGTTCCAAATTTAAGACATTGTGACGAATACTACAACAAAAGGCTAAGTATATGACTGCTATAGTAGCAGCAAAGGAGGGAATTTGTGTCAAGTAGTTTGTTATCAAACTAAGGTGTGGTTCGCAACGGGCTAACACTAAAGATATATTGTATGACAATAGTATCGACGTGTTTTAACCCCAAGGAACTAAAGGTCTCACCGAAAGACCAAATTTATACAATGCCATCTCATTGGAGAATGAGTGATGCGTGAAGACGCAAAGACATGCAAATACACACGGACCTGAAAGAGTCAGATCCGTAGATTATGTCAACCACTTGCAATTGCGTATTTGGAACACCAGAGAGCCATAGGTGTTCAATACACAAAGTTTTCAAACTAGATTATTGTCTCTAGTGCAAGTGGGAGACTGAAGGGAATATGCCCGAGAGGCAATAATAAAGTGGTTATTATCGTATTCCTATTTATGATAAATGTTTATTTTGCATGCTATAATTGTATTAATACGGAAACGTTAATACATGTGTGTTTAATAAACAAAAGAAAGTTCCTAGTTATGCCTCTCTTATAAACTAGCTCGTTGATTAACAAGATGATCATAGGTTTCCTGATCATGGACATTGGATGTTGTTAATAACGAGGTCACAACATTAGTGTAATGGTGTGATGAACATTCATCCGAAGTATAGCATTACGATCAAAGTCATTGAGTTTATATTGCTATAACAACTTACGAAGTGATCCTAATCCTTAGACCATGAGATCATGTCAATCACTAACACCGGAAGAGTTTCTTGATAACATCAAACGTCACACCGTAACAGGTTGATGAGAAAGATTGGTTCAGAACTACTAAAGTGTTATGTTGAGGCCCATGGATCGAGAGTGGAATTTGTTCATCCCGATGACGGATAGATATACTCTGGGCCCTCTCGGTGATATCACATTGGTTAGCTTGCAAGCAAGTGATTTGATCACTAGAATGTTATATCACGGGAACGAGAAAAGAGTGCATGTCGGTAACGAGATCAAACGAGGTATGGAGATACCGATGATCGAATCTCGGACATGTAATATATCGAAACAAAAGGATTAAGATACTAGCGTAAAAGGTTCCACGATCACAAGAAAGTCATCGTTGAATGTGTGGGAGTCGATGGGTCTCCGATCCCGCTCGATTATTGATCCGAGAGGGTCTCGATCATGTCCACATTATTCGCGAACCGTAGGGTGACACACTTAAGAGACACCGACATCCATTTGGAGCAAAAGTTTCATGCCGAAAAGAAAAGGAAAGCAGGAATTTATTTCACTAGACACCAAACTGTTTTGTTGAAATTGTCAAACTGGTTACGCATGTGAAATGGAATACTAGCAGGGGTTTTATGTGAATGTTTGTTAATTAAAGTAATTAACAAAATTCTGAATAAATAAATAAAAGAGTTTTATTTAATGAGAGCTTGCATTAAATTTGGTGGAAATTTAATGCATGTGAGTGGATTTATGAGGAGGCTTTTAATGGGAGTGGAGGCTTTTCATTTTGAGTGGGAGCTCCACCCACATGAATGTGGAAGAGGTGGGGCAGCCCCATGGCTGGGCGCATGGCCCCTTGGGTGCCCCTCTCCCTATAAAGGCCCCTCTCCTCCTCTCACAACACACCTCCTCGTGAAGGATCTCTCTCCCCTCTAGATTTTATCCCCATGGTCTCGGACTAGCGAGATACATGTTCCCGGTGGCTTTTCGGCAAGAAAGAGTTGTGCTTCCGCCGCATCGCTGGAGCGAGGCGGAGGTTGCTCGGTGCCTCGAACGTGTGCGAAAGCACGACGCTGCTGTTTGCGGCGCTAGGACTTCCTCTCGATCTTGAGATCGGCAAGAGATCGTCTACATCAACCACGAGTTTGGACTCGTTAAACTTTGTCGGTCTTCAAGGGTATGTTCTCTACGGATGTACATCCGCCCGTTGTTTGTATCTAGTATAAATAGATCTTGGTATATAGTTCACATCGTAGGAAAATTTTTGTTTTCTATGCTGCGAACCCTTCAAGGGGAGCCGGCGAAGTGGAGCAGAGGCAGGGCGCGGAGAGGAAGAGAAACTGGGGGAGGACGAGCGCGTGGGGGAAGATGGGTCCCGCGGGGTGGGGCCCAGGGGAGGTGGCTGGCGTGGGCGTGAGGCGGTGGGCGGGCCAAGGAGGGCGAGTGGTGAGGCGGGCGGTGGGACCCGGGGATCTGTGAGAGGAGGGAAGGGGTGTGCGTGCGTGCTGAGTGATAAGTGGTATGGGGGTGTGCTGTGTGGTGTGTGTTGGTGAGAGGGTTGTCTAGGTGGCAGCGTGTGAGTAGTGGGGGGTTTGGGGAGGGGTGAGATGGCGACATAGGATAGGCTGGGGTGAGATGGCCAGAGGGGTGGGTAGACTAGGTTGGGTGGGTTTAGGAATTTAGGCGGACCGATTGTATTTCTGGGGGTGGTCGTTCGGGTCGATTCGGCCCGTTCGACCGCCCCACTAAAATAATTAAAAATATTATTGGTTTAAAACAAAGATTTTGCAAATCGATATCAACAAAACAAAAATAATCCGGTGACCCGGGTTTGCGTGTTGAACAAAGGCGGGGCGTTTAGAAAACAAAACTGGGTTTTTCCGAAATAGTTTTATGCAAGCAAATGCAAGATGATGACGATGCGCAAATGCAATGTGGCATGATGACATGAGCATGATGTCATGATGATGCAATGCACAAAATCAACGCGATTTTCTAGTAGTGGTTTTTGCGGGATGCCACAATTCGACACCACTAACAATGGATCTCGCCCTCGAGATCCGCCTCATGGTACCGGAAAGAAGGTCGGCGGTCGGATCCTTCGCGCTTCGTGTAGATCCTCGCGACACCACTAACAAGAGGTCATTGTCCGTGATCGTCGAGAGAACACTCCGGAAGCAAAAGGTCGAAGGTAGAGGTATCCACAAATAAAGCCACCTCTAACTTCGATGGAAAGAGGGAACCGATGCATTCTCATCCACTGCAATGTACAAAAGCGAATAGAAGGGGTAGTCGGCATGGGGGCCAATCCATCACGCACCCAAACTATTACTCCGCACAATCAGTGGAAAAGCGTGCAACCATTCTCGGAATCAGACTGAAGATCTCGACAAGCGAAGTTCGGAAACAAAGGAGTGATGAAGAATCTGCATCGGGACTGGCGTAGATGATGCCGTCGCGTCGGAAAACACCGGAAGGCATAAACAAGGAACAAAGAATGGTAACACCGTAGACGGATTCATCAGGCAGCTTGATCACCGGACGGTAGAACACCGTTACCAAAGGAGGAAGCGAAACCCTAAAGGTACGACGGAATCCCAACCACGAGACATCCTGGACTCGAAGAGCGAGAAGAGAGCGGATTCAAAACACGTCGAGATAAGAGGAGAATAGCAGAGGGGTAAGGAGTAAAATCAGACCTAATCAGAACTATCCAACCGATTTTTCAAAAATAGTTTTGACACTCTACTTCGGCCGTTAGCTAGGTTATCCTACAGGCTGGACTTGTGGGGTATCGCAACTGCTGAGCTCTGATACCACTCTGTAACACCCTCATAATCGGACCTATGCAAGTTTTAGCGAAACCCGCCAAACCCGCATAGAAACGATTCAAAGGTGCCCACCAGGCACTTTCGTGCGGGTGGAAAACGAAGTAATAACAGTACACAACAGTCCTCGATGGGACCCAGCAGATATATACAACACGACTCCATGAGTCAAGAATACAGATTTAAGGTACAGAGAGCCAAATCACCTTGAAAACGATAGAGCGTCCGACTACGGACAAGATGCAAATGGGGCTAAGAGCCCTGAAGAATAACCAATGGCGTCCATAACCCTGCCCAGGCCAAGCCGGAAGGGTAACCCTGCTAACGACGTGTAACACCCTCAGAATCGGACCTATGCAAGTTTTAGCGAAAACCCGCCAAACCCGCATAGAAACGATTCAAAGGTGCCCACCAGGCACTTTCGTGCGGGTGGAAAACGAAGTAATAACATTACACAGCAGTCCTCGATGGGACCCACAGAACAGATATATACAACAGCGACTCAGAGAGTCAAGAATACAGATATAATATACAAAGACCCAAATCACCTTGAAAATGATACAGCGTCCGACTACGGACAAGATGCAAATGGGACTAAGAGCCCTGAAGAATAACCAATGGCGTCCATAACCCTGCCCAGGCCAAGCCGGAAGGGTTACCCTGCTAACGACGTCGATCTCACACCTGCTTAAACAAAAGGGGTGCCGACAAAGGGCAAAGGAAAAAGAAGGAGCGTCGATCGAGGCGATACACGGCGAGGCTAGAATTCGGCGGTCCTCGCCTACATAGGTATGGTGGACTGAAGCGGCAGCGGCAACATGCGCTAAACAACCTATAGAGACTCGATACAACTGGCGACTATCAGAGAGGGGTAAGAAAGACCTATTCGGATCCAACCTGATACTATCATCAAACAAACCCATCCTGGCGTTTCCCCCTCGATACCAAACGAGGAAGTCAACCGAGGAACTCACACAGTTGGCAGTTCTAGTTATTCAGTTATCGTGGCAGCAATTACTAGTCAGGTTTAGGTAATCATCCTGATAAAATAAGCAGTGGGTCATTTTAGTTAACCATTCCGTTATAGTTACAGCACTTACTAATCAGATACAGATAGCAGGAGATAAACCCAAAACCCAGCAGTTGTTGGTACTTTCATTTAGCCATTCCGTTGTAGTTGCAATACTTACTAGTCAGGTACAATGGTCGCAAGCGACACTCCAAACAAGCAATTGTGGGCAGTATTATTTAGCCATTCCATTATAGTGAAGCTGATTACTAGTCATTATAAGTCAAATTTATAGCAATAAACTTTAGTTATGCTTGTCTATGGTCGAATCGTGCTCCAAGTCGTCCATAACCGCGGACACTTTTCGAAAGTTTTACCCGGGGTGCACCAATAGCAACACACGCTCGATCAACCTCGGAAAAACCAAATCAAAACCCAACGAGGCTTTCACGACTAAGCAATCACAGGATTCAGAAATATTTCAGGGGGCCACCCCTTGTAGTCTTACCCGGAATGAAGTAAGCTAGCTCCGAGACGGACTCAAGGTTTGTGGGGCCGGCTGTAAGCGACTGGAAACCCAAAACTGGGCTTGTCGATACCGTGTAAACGGGTCACAATTCCTAAACAGTACAGTGTGCTATCTGTCGCACAATCGTAAATACAGAAGTAGCATGGCATAAGTACAGGATAGTAAATAAAACCTCAAACTAGTTTGTGGCCCCAAGAAATAAGACTGAATCAAGCTCTGGCTCAGGGGGGTCCCATAAACCTCCCGGATGTGGATAGTGCGATAAAACAAGGAACAGGTATCAAGTACTCGGGGTCCTACGGGACACAAGTGGGCGTTCGGAAACCAAATATTATCTATCACCCACCGATGCCTCTGCTTAATTCAATTTTAGTTGTTAAACAGGAATTAAAGTGAGCGATAAGTAAAACTAAGATCATCTCCAACATCAACATGCGGCAATACATCAACAGCTGTGGCACTTGACGACACGCAACAGCACTAGGGCAAGCGACTACCGCGCGCCAGTCCAACTATCTACCAAACAACAGGTAATAGGATGTGTCCAAGGCAATATAAGGCTGCAGGGGATATCACGGGTACGGAAACTAGAGCATCGCAACACAGATGGCAATAGATCAACAGGAGGGAAATAAATACTATAAAAGTAAGATAGGTAGAAAGGGGGAGATGCTCGCCTGAAAACATTGTCGAAGGTTCATCCGAAGGTCGGGGCGAAGCTCACATCAACTCAGCGGCCTTATCCGCGAAGAAGCAAAACGCTAGAATAAACACGAGATGCAATATTTAATACAACGGCAGAAGATCGGGCATGATGCATGTATGATGCATGACATGGCAAAGATGCGATGCAATTGGGCAAGATTAAGTGGAACCGGGGTCCCGACAATTAGTTAGTTGGTTCATGTTATTTATCTACCCCGCAATTAAATGTTGTCTTAACAAGGCAAAATATATCACCGGTTCGCTACACAAGTTTAAATGAGGCCGATATGAGACTGGATTTGCCCGCATATGGGCCCCATATTTAATTATAAGGTGAATCGACATAAGGCCCCCAAACCACAGACAAGGATGCATGCAAGTATGACAATTAAATATGCAACAAGTTGTTATTATATTATAAATTAGGGTTCCGGGAAGGGGTTCACACATTGAGGGGTCTCGACGAACTTGAGGTTCCGGGGGTTCGGGGTCGGTCTCAGGATCCAGGGTTCGACGGGTGCGTCTCGGACATCAGAGGTAGGTCTTGTCGCGTCCGTGGTGGTCGGCCATGATAACGGTCTTGTCGTCTCACGGCAGAGATCTTGGGGTTCGAGGGGTCCGCGGAATCGGAACGGCCTTCATATTCCGTGAGGGAGATCATGGCGTCGGTGTGGTCGATCTTGTCGGCTCCACGGTTTCGGTCTTCGGGATCCAGGAAGGAGGCCTTCGGATCCTCGGGTCCGTGACGGAGTACTTGGCGTCCTTGAAGGCGTCCTTGGTGCTCCGTGATGAAGAACTTGTCGCGTCTGCGGTCTTTGGGTCGAAGGACTTGACTCGCCAGGGTTCGGTCTTCCGTCTCCGGGATGATCGGTTTCCCGGGTCTCGACATCTTCGGTTCCATGTGGGCGATCTTGGCGCTCCCTTGCAGAGTACTCGTCGTCCGTCTTTCGTCGATGTAAAACACTGGGGCGGAAGTAGCCAATGCCATAACCCACTAGATCAACTGGTCGGTCTTGGCTGTTGCAGACACACGAAGAACATGTTGTCCAACATGGGTGACACACGCGCAAGTGCCCTCTTTCCTACGAGAAGGAGCCGGTCCAGGTGGAGCATGTCCGGCCGGAGAGCACCGTCTTGACAGGGATGCAGCGCCCGGAAGGGCGGGACATGGCCTGTGGTGGAGCTCGAGGAAACTGAGGAGGAGGTCTTGGCGGCGATGAGGGGGGGGGGATGGCAGACGAGGCAGGGGTGACGACGGCCGCGGCAGGAGGAGGGGCGAGGCCGGCGAGCTGCTGCTGCCTGGGGGCAGGGAGGCGAGCAGGACCGGCGGCGGGGAAGCTTGAAGGGACGGCCGGAGGCGGCGCTGGAGGATGGAAGGGGAGGCGGGGAGGAGGGCGCAGGGAAGGGGGCCAAGTGGGCGGAGCACGCGAGGGGCCAGGGCGGGAGCAGAGGGTGAGCTGCGGGGGAGGAAGGCGCGCCGGCGGCAGCGGGGTTGGTGGGAGGAGGCTGCGTGCGGGGAGAGGAGGGAGAAGGGAGAGAGGATGGGAGGAGGCCGCGGGTGGGACCCAGGGGAGCGGGCCCGCGGGAGGGATCCGAGGCAAGCTGTCGGCAGGGGGAGGTGGGATCCGGGGGATGCGTGGTGTGTGTTGTGGGTTGTGTAGAGGGGCCAGGGGGTGGGCTGTTAGGCCATGTGGCAGCTAGGGAGTGGTGGAGGCTAGGTAAAAGGTGAGATGGCGAGAGGGGGTTGGCCAGGGTGATGTGGAGGCTGGGTGTGGGTAGATAGGTTGGGTAGGAATAGGATTTAGAGGTGGACCGTTTGTATTTTCCTAGGGTCGGGTCGATTTGGCCCGTTCGACTGCCCCACTAAAATAATTTAAATGCTTTATTTATTTAAAACAGGGCCTTGGCAACCCGATAACAGGCAAAACAAAATAATCCGGAGAACCGGGGTTTGCATTTTGAAAACAAGACGGGCGTTTAGAAAAATGAAGACAGGTTTTTCTACAAATGGTTTGATGCAAGCAAATGCAAGATGATGACGATGCTCAATGCAATGTGGCATGAGGACATGAGCATGCGGTCATGATGATGCAATGCACAAAAACGCAGCGATTTTCTAGTAGTGGTTTTGCGGGATGCCACACGACGTCGATCTCAAAACCTGCTTAAACAAAAGGGGTGCCGACAAAGGGCAAAGGAAAAAGAGGAGCGTCAGTACTGAGGCCAGTACACGGCGAGACTAGAATTCGGCGGTCCTCGCCTACATAGGTATGGTGGACTGAGCGGCGGCAGATGCAATCGAACATCCTATAGAGACTCGATACAACTGGCGGTTATCAGAGAGGGGTAAGAATGACCTATCCGGATCCAACCTGAAGCTAACACCAAACATACCCATCCTGGTGTTTCCCCCTCGAGACCAAACGAGGAAGTCAACCGAGGAACTCACACAGTTGGCAGTTTTATTTATTCAGTTTTCGTTGCAGCAATTACTAGTCAGGTATAGATAATCATCCTGATAAAATAAACAGTGGGCACTTTTAGTTAACCATTCCGTTATAGTTACAACACTTACTAATCAGATATAGATAGCATGAGATAACCCAAAACCCAGCAGTTGTTGGTACTTTTATTCAGCCATTCCGTTGTAGTTGCAATACTTACTAGTCAGGTACAATGGTCGCAAGCGACACCCAAACAAACAATTGTGGGCAGTATTATTTAGCCATTCCATTATAGTGAAGCTGATTACTAGTCATTATAAAGTCAAATTTATAGCAGTAAACTTTAGTTATGCTTGTCTATGGTCGAGATACTGTGCTCCAAGTCGTCCATAACCGCGGACACGGCTTTCAGAAAGTTTTACCCGGCCGGGGTGCACCAATAGCAACACACGCTCGATCAACCTCGGAAAAACCAAATCAAAACCCAACGAGGCCTTCACGACAAAGCAATCACAGGATTCAGAATTATTTCAGGGGGCCACCCCATTAAGCTACCCGCAACGAAGTTAGCTGACTCCGAAACGGACTCAAGGTTTGGGTATACGGCTGTGAACGACTGGGAACCCAAAACTGGGCTTGTCGACACCGCGGAATCGTGTCCCGATCCTAAACAGTACATGTGCTATCTGTCACACAATTTAAATAAAGCAGTAAAACATGGCATAAGTACAGGATCGTAAATAAAACCTCAAACTAGTTTGTGGCCCCAAGAAATAAGACTGAATCAAGCTCTGGCTCAGGGGGGGTCCCATATACCTCCCGGATGTGGATAGCGCGATAAATCAAGGAACAGGCATCAAGTACTCGGGGTCCTACGGGACACAAGTGGGCGTTCGGAAACCAAATATTATCTATCACCCACCGATGCCTCTGCTTACTTCAATTTTAGTTGTTAAACAGGAATTAAAGTGAACGATAAGTAAAACTAGGATCATCTCCAACAACAACATGCGGCAATACATCAACAACGATGGCACTGGACGACATGCAACAGCACTTGAGCAAGCGATTACGACACGCAAGTCCAACTATCTACCAAACAAAAGGTAATAGGATGTGTCCAAGGCAATATGAGGCTGCAGGGACTATCCAGGGAACGAAGCTAGAGCATCGCAACACAGATAGCAATAGATCAACAGGAGGGAATAAATACTATAAAAGTAAGATAGGTAGAAAGGGGGAGATGCTCGCCTGAAAAACATTGTCGAAGGTTCATCCGAAGATCAGGTCGAAGCTCACATCAACTCAACGGCCTTATCCGCGAAGAAGCAAAACACTAGAAGAAACACCGAATGCACTTTTTAACACAACAGCAGAAGATCGGGCATGATGCATACATGATGTATGACATGGCAACGGTGCGATGCAATTAGGTCATATTAAGCGGAACCGGGGTTCCGACAATTAATTAAACGGTTCAAGTTATTTAACTACCCCGCAAATTAAATGTTGTCATAACATGGCAGAAGATAGTACCGGGTTCGCTACACCAATTTAAATGAGGCTAATATGAGACTAGTTTTGCCCGCATATGGGCCCCATATTTAATTATGAGGTGAATCGGCATAAGGCCCCCAAACCACACAACAATATGCATGCATGGACATTTAATATGCGATAAGTTGTATATATTATAAAAATAGGGTTTGCGGGAAGGGGTTCACACATTAGGGTTCGACGAACTTGGTCCGAGGGTTCGGGGTCGGTCTCAGGGTCCAGGGTTCGATGGAAACGTTCTCGGAT
The DNA here is from genome assembly GCA_030063025.1 of Avena longiglumis. Classification (NCBI taxonomy): domain Eukaryota; kingdom Viridiplantae; phylum Streptophyta; class Magnoliopsida; order Poales; family Poaceae; genus Avena; species Avena longiglumis. Next base: position 1,321,652 of record CP125974.1, on the reverse strand, counting down.
AACAGAGGTAGGTCTTGGCGTTCCGCGAGGAAGGGCTTGGTGGTTCTGACTTCACTTGTCGGTGCCGGACTCGGTTGCGGTAGATCTTGGCCATGTCGAAGTTCTTGCCGGAGTTTCGTCGAGGGTCACCGGTTCGGTACGGTCTTCATGTGGTAGATCTTGTCGAGTTCACTGCAGTGGCCTTGTGGTTCCGATGACGATCTTGGCGGTTATCTAGTGGCACCATGTACACCCCTCGAGCCCATCGGCATTGAGCCGGTCTTGTCGTTGAGCATCCCTGTACGAAGGTCTGGGTGTTTCGGTTCCATTGACGATGGAGATCTTGATTCAACATCATCGCGGCCTTCGAGGTTTCGGCTAGCGGAGCCGGGAAGGAGTTCTTGGGGTCCGGGGAGGGAATCCTGTCGCATCCGAGGGGGTACTTGAAGTCCGTGATGGAGATCTTTTCGGGTTCAAGAGGCTTGTAGTGGTATTATACCGGATACAGGACGCATGCACACGGTCGAAGACATACACTGCTTAGGGCGAAACAGAGGAACAACACGGGGAGGTCCTGTCCTGTACGGGCATTATCCCGAACACCTTGCTGGGGAGCGCCGCGTCTGGGGAAGCGAAGCGCCGAGCTCGAGGGGCGGTGGCGACGGCGGAAGGGACTTTGACGCGGGCGACGACGAAGCTCGGGACCGGGGCGCGGAGGCTGCCGGCGAAGGGGCCCGCAGAGGAGCGGCTCGGGACGCGGGCTGGCCGAGCAGGGCGAGGGAGGCGCGACGCCCTGGCGCGAGCTCGGGACCGGCGCGGAGGCGCGGTCGCGAGAGGAGGTTCCAGGCGCGGCTGCAGGGGCTCCGGCGACGCTCGGGGAAGACTAGGCGGCGGCGCGGTTGTTGGCGAGCGGGACGCGAGGCGCAGGCGCGCCCAGGCGACGGAGGGGCGTTGCCGCCGGGCGCAGAGGCGACGGGGAGCGGGGCTCGGTCCGCGAGGCGAACAGCGGCGAGCGAAGGCGATGAGGAGGCGGCACCATGGGCCGAGGCGGGAAGAGGCAGCGGAGGGGTGGAGCGGCTCGCATGGGCGGCGAGCGGCTGGGCTGAGCTTGAACGGGCGGGCGCGGAGAGGAGCGGGCGGCCGTCGCGGAGAGGGGGGGGCGGGCGCTGAGGGAGCTCTAGGAGGAGGCGGCGAGCGGCCGGCGCCGAGGCGGGGAGACCGGGAGGCGAGGACGAGCCTGCGGCAAGGCGGAGGAGGAACTGAGGGGCGGGACGAGGCCGAGGGAGGCGCAGCGGGCCGGGCGGAGGAGAGGAGGTGGAGGCGGCGCTGGGAGGGAGCCGTGAGGAGCAGGCGGGCGTGGAGAGGAAGAGAAACTGGGGGAGGACGAGCGCGTGGGGGAAGATGGGTCCCGCGGGGTGGGGCCCAGGGGAGGTGGTTGGCGTGGGCGTGAGGCGGTGGGCGGGCCAAGGAGGGCGAGTGGTGAGGCGGGCGGTGGGACCCGGGGATCTGTGAGAGGAGGGAAGGGGTGTGCGTGCGTGCTGAGTGAGAAGTGGTCTGGGGGTGTGCTGTGTGGTGTGTGTTGGTGAGAGGGTTGTCTAGGTGGCAGCGTGTGAGTAGTGGGGGGTTTGGGGAGGGGTGAGATGGCGACATAGGATAGGCTGGGGTGAGGTGGCCAGAGGGGTGGGTAGACTAGGTTGGGTGGGTTTAGGAATTTAGGCGGACCGATTGTATTTCTGGGGGTGGTCGTTCGGGTCGATTCGGCCCGTTCGACCGCCCCACTAAAATAATTAAAAATATTATTGGTTTAAAACAAAGATTTTGCAACTCGATAGCAACAAAACAAAAATAATCCGGTGACCCGGGTTTGCGTGTTGAACAAAGGCGGGGCGTTTAGAAAACAAAACTGGGTTTTTCCGAAATAGTTTTATGCAAGCAAATGCAAGATGATGACGATGCTCAAATGCAATGTGGCATGATGACATGAGTATGATGTCATGATGATGCAATGCACAAAATCAACGCGATTTTCTAGTAGTGGTTTTTACGGGATGCCACAGATAAGGCCTATAATTGTTGTTACTACCAAAATTATTCCTATAGACATTATTGTTGAAATTGTTGTTTCTAATGAAGTTCACATCAACTTGCTCTTCTTGATCAACCAAAGAGGCTAGGGGAACATTATTAGGATCTATAGGAGCTTTTCCATTAACAAGCATAGCCATGATAACATCAATCTTATCACTCAAAGAGGAGGTTTCTTCAATAGAATTTACCTTCTTACCATGTGGAGCTCTCTCAGTGTACCATTCAGAATAGTTAACCATCATATTATCAAGGAGCTTTGTTGCAGCACCCAAGGTAATGGTTATAAAGGTAACTCCAACATCTGAATCCAACAGGTTTCTTGAAGAGAAGTTCAAACCTGTATAAAAAGTCTGGATAATCATCTAAGCAGTAAGTCCATGAGTGGGACAATTCTTAACCAAAGATTTCATTCTTTCCCATTATTGAGCAACATATTCAATATCAAGTTGTTTAAATTTCATTATTTCACTTCTCATAGATATAATCTTAGCAGGAGGATAGTATTTTCCAATAAAAGCATCTTTGCACTTAATCCAAGAATCAATACTATTTCTAGGCAAGGATAGCAACCATTCTTTACCTTTTCCTCTCAAGGAGAAAGGAAACAACTTGAGCTTAATAATATCTCCATCTACATCCTTATATTTTTGCATCTCACAAAGTTCAACAAAGTTATTGAGGTGGGAAGCAACATCATTAGAACTAGCACTAGAAAATTGCTCTCTCATCACAACATTCAACAAAGCAGGCTTAATTTCATAAAAGGTAGCATCAGGAGAAGGTGGAGCAATAGGTGTACTCAGGAAATCATTGTTGTTTCTGCTAGTGAAGTCACACAACTTGGTGTTCTCAGCAGAGTTCATTTTGGCAAAAGTGGAGCAAGCCAACAACAACAACAACTAGAGCGGGAACTAATTTTTGTGTGTTTTTGATAAAAATAGGCAAACCAAACTAAACTATTTTTTTTGGAGTTTTTGATAAAAAGAGGCAAACAAAACCAAGAAAAATAAACTAAGAAAAACAAAAACAAAGTAAAGAGAAAGGTTGTGAAGGACTCCCCTTGTGAAGATGTCCTTAGCCTCCCCGGCAACAGCGCCAAAAAAGTCTTTGATGCGCTCAGATCACTGTAGAGCTTCATTGGGAGACCCCAAGAGGAAGGTGTGATGAGCACAGCAACAAGTTTTTCCTCAGTAAGAAATCAAGGTTATCGAACCATTAGGAGGAAGGAAACGACTCAAAGGTGTTGCTAGCAACTTAGAAACCTGCACAACACATACTCAAGACTTTGCCCCAACGAACAGTGAGGTTGTCAATCTCACTGATTTGCTGAAAACAAAGGGTTAACTGTATGGTGTGGAAGGTAATAGTGGTTTGCAAAAAGTAAAAAGTAACAATGAAAGATGTATCAATGGTAAAGATTGGACCGGGGTCCATAGTTCACTAGAGGTGTTCTCCTTAAGATAAACAAACATGGCATGCTGGGTAAACAAATTACAACAGGGCAATTGATAGGACTGAGCAAGGCATAACAATGCAATACTAGACCTTCATGATCCTATGAGATTCGATTGGGAAATACAACAAGATACATAGACCACCATCCAACTGCATCTATGACTAATAATCCACCTTCAGGTTATCATCCGAACCCCCTTTAGTATTAAGTTGCAAACAACGGATAACTGTTTTAAGAAAAATGTGTAAGGTAAACAATCCACTTATTCCATGAACAAGAGATGGAACAAGAGACCGTTGTTTTTTCCCTAGTAGCAACATCACATCTATGACCTTAGAGATTTTTGTCACTTCCCTTAGATTAAATAGAGGCATGAACCCACTATTGAGCATGAGTACCCCCTCTTGGAGTCACTAGCATCTACTTGGCCAAGATAGCTACTAGAACGGAGAACTTGCAAGATCTCAAACAACACAGACATGATAGAATCAATAAGACAAAACCATTAATCAATCTGACATAGTAATCTCAATATCCATCGGATCCCCGCAAACACAACTTGCATGATTACAAATAGATGATCTTGATCATGAACGGAGTTCACAAGATCTAAACATGGTAGCACAAAGGAGGAGATACAACCATCTAACTACTACATGAACCTGTAGTCCAAGGTGGAACTACTCACACTTCATACCGGAGGCTGGCATGATGAAGAAGAAGGCCTCCAGGATAATCTCTCCTCCGGCAGGATGTCGGGAAGAGCTTCAGATCCCCCCGATCTAGGGACGATGGTGGCGGCGGCTACAGAGGTTTCATGGAATATTGATCGGGTACTTAGGTTTTATATATCGGGGGATCTTTATAGGCGAAGAGGCGAGACAGGGGCAGTCAGGGCGGCCGCACCCCCTAGGCGCGAGCTAGGGTTAGCCGCGCGGCCAGGGGGTGTGGCCCCCTAGTGGCTCCCCTCCGTCTCGTATTCTGGCTTCGTGTTCCCCACGGTAAAATATTGACTTTGGCTTTTGTCCCGTCCAATTCCGAGAATATTGATTTTCTGCCTTTCTGGAACCAAAAACAGAAGAAAACAGGCAACTGGCACTGTGGCATCTTGTTAATAGGTTAGTACCAGAAAACATATAAAAACACCTCAAAGTGTAGACAAAGCAAAGCAAAGTAGATATTAAACAAGCATGAACATAAAAAATTATAGATACGTTTATGACGTATCACGGCCCCAAGCTTTGCCACCAACGGCTGATGGCGTTTCTACCACCGGTGATGGTGTCGACGTTGCTTTTGGTGGTGCTCCGGCGGTGAAGGTTCTGCAGGGGAAGTTATGGGGCTAGAATGATGGTGGTGCTTGCTAGAGGTAATTCCGTAATTGAGGCCAGGAGACCAGGACATGACAGATCGGGTGGGACTCTTCCGCGTTTTCATCTGTTTTGTTTTATGGGAAAGGACACATGTAAGACACTCGATGCGGGGGATCAGAGCTTCCGACCCTCCGGGGGACGCTTAGCGCTGCCCTTATCATAAGCCCATCTACATGTTTGAGGTATTTTGGCTAAAGACTCACCATGTAGGCGAGCACTGCGGGCTTTCCATGTTGACCACATGCCACATAATATATAACTGTTTTTTTTTCAGAATCACAAATCGAAGTATCCAGGATATCTTGAGCCCATGTCAAATGATGTAATTTTGGAAGCTTTATATTGTAGATCCTTAAATATTCTCCTAAATTTGCTTGCATATGAATAATCCACAAGAGCATGAAAATATAGTATCTTCATTAGCTCCACTTTCTACACAGTTACTTTTTTCAAAATGGGGGAAAGAACGCCCCAGCCTCTGCGTTCAAGAGATGCAAACAACATTTTTTATTAGATTATTCTCAAAAACTTTACAAAAGGGATTACAAAGATCAAACCGAAGACCACCATAACAAGTGATAACTCGCTAATCCTACAACCCTGATGAAGGGGTGTCTATGAACATGGCCAATATCCCTAACATCCCACCAACACACATCATCTAAAACCGAAGGCCTCGACAAGTCGCCAAATGGCGAGCAAGTGGCACAACCGATCCGTCAGAGCCACAGCATACCAGCATACACGCTCGGAAAGTCCTAGCCACCGCCTTCTTACGCATACCCAACTTCTCGAGAGATCAATGAACTGACCTTGCGAGGCCTGCCATCGACGCCACATGACGCCACCGCCCAGCACACATCCATCCAAGCACGCGCGATCGCCACCGAGACCTTTGGGAGCCATGTCGCTGGGTCCCATCACTAGACGCAACTAGAGACCTCCAGAAGATCTGTCGTACATAGCACCTACCGTATCAGGCATGACTGAGCGTAGCACCTGGCGTCTAGGCATGACTTGAAATCTCCGCTGAAGACTACGTGCAAGACGAAGCCGCTCCACCTCCTACCGCTGCCCTCCAACGCCGCTTCCATCGCTAGACCCAAAGATCTTAGGGTTTCCCTCGGAGCAGCACAATTGAGATCGACACTAGTTGCACGGAGATTCCTTCATCAAGATAACGGCGTATTAACGCCACCATCGCCCGCTAACAGATCGATTTTCACCGGCACCTAGGTCTCCCCGCCTTGCTGCTAGGACTAGATGACGGATTCGGATATCCGCCAAACCAGCCTCAGACCGACCACCTCTGGCGAAGAAGAAAGTCACCTCCATCATCATACCTAGGGATGCCTCCCTAGGCGTACTCGTGCTGTAGGAGAAACCCCAATGTCTCGTGTTGTTGTCCAGCAGGAGGTCACCGGGCCGTTGCCTCCCCACAGCATGCCACCGCCAAAACATCCGGATCTCGCGGCTGCCCATCCTCTGAAGCCGCCGCCTCCGCCTGGGCAGCACAAGGTCACACCTCCGTTGAGGGCGCCGCCAGCACCACCGGTAGGGGAGTGCCGCCATGGCCACGCCGCTGGGCAAGGGAGGTGCCGCCATGGGGAGGGACATACCACATATCCATGGAGAGGCCAACGGAAGCCGAGGAAGGCCGCCGACACCGCCACACCATTCGGGCTTTTCCCGGCGGCGGAATCTAGGTTACGGGAACGAGAGGTGAGTTACGGGAGAGAGAGGGTAATGCAAATAATCGGTCACCTCTACGCCTTCTACACAGTTACTTTGCAATTCAATATGTCTCTTATGCAAAATAGAACGAATTGGAATAAAACCGTTAATTATACACCACCAAAAATTACGCACTTTTGGAGGGAACGAAAGATACCAAAGTTTACTCCATATTTTACTGTCTTCGGCATTGGGGCTAGCTGCAGTATTTCTTCGATGGTGGTCGTTAAATCTTAACTACTTTGCTAGGAGCCGGTATGCATACGTGACCGAAGATAGTCCATGATTTTCTGCGCTCCAGGCCCCAAAATCATGCTCGAGCTTACCCAAAGGGATCTCGAGAACTTCATTTGCATCTATTGGTAGCAAATTGTTCTTTACTTTGTCGACGTCCCAACTATTCCTTTCTGCATTCAGATGTTTAGCTACCCTTATAACGCTTACTCCCTCTCTTCTACATATAGGTCTTTCTCCTGGAATGGTTGGTATACATCTATCTTCCCAGATATTGGTTGAGTTTCCATCTCCCTTTCTTTTTATCAGGCCTAAATGCAGTGTCGTTCTTCCTTTCAAAATAGCCTACTAGACATGTGAACTATTCCTTTTTTGGATTTGATCCAGTACTATCCCTCCTCTAAACTCGTACAATATCAAACACAAGGACGGTTTGATACCCTTTTTAATTGGTATATACAGCGTATATGTAAGCATGTACAAAATCCCATATAACTCAATTAAATAATATGTGTTTCCTGGTACTAGCTCTACGCAAAGGGAAAAGAAAGTATGCTTGTACGCCGGATCATCGTCGGTGACGGCCATATCCGCGTGCGGTGGTGGAGATGGTGGTTTGGTCAGGCGAGCCGGTGACTCGGTCTGGCTGGTGCATGCCTCCGCCTTGTAGGTGTGTGTCGGCAGGACTGGCGTTCGGCGGCACGGCGGCGGTGCGGGAGAGCTTGGCGGCGGCGATCAGACAGTTCGAAAGGATGTACGACGAGTTGTCTGACGGCTCAGCGGACTGTCCAGCGACTTGTCTAGTGTCTTGTCCAACTAGAAGTTCTCAGCTATGAAACATTAACAGGAGCTCACAGGTTGTCAGATGGCCGGCAGTGGTCGTGACGATGACCGGCGGTGGCGGCGATCGGGGTGCTGGATTGTCGTGGGCAGGCCGGATCGTTTATGTGTGGGAATACCGTATATCTATAGATCCCGATCTATATGCCTCTACATCGGTTTGGATATGGGTTTGATATATATACGTGAACGTATTTGTACGAGTTTAAGGGAAAGGGATAGTACTGGATCAAACCGTTTCCTATTTTTCTTTGCATTCATAAATTCAGTATTGTGATAGTATTTACCAGCCTACACTCCGGCGCATAATAAATTTGGATTTGTCAGTAATCTTCATCCTTGCATTCCCGTGATTTTTTTTAAATAATACACTTTTTTTTAATTTATTTGGGATCTATTATATGTTTTTTGGAATTTACAGATCTAGCATTTTGTCTGTCTGAAGGAAGCCGACTAGCCAATCGGCCAGGGCCTGGCCGACAGATTTCCACTTGTCCAATAGGTAGCCGACAGCAGGTCGGCCAGTGGGGCCGTGGGACCCTCCCAGGCCGATAGGTTCAATCGGCCAGCCCTAGGCTGACTGTTCACTCGGCGTGGGCCAGGCCGAGTGGAGGCAGATAAGGGCGCCGCGCGCCGCGCGGCCGGGCTCGCCTGTTTCTTCTTCCCCGCGTCGCAGCCCCTCTCTCCTGTTCTTCGTTTCCCTCTCTCGTTTTGCCCGATTTTGCTCGATTTGACCATAAAAACTTCAATCTAAAACCAGTAGAGAGGTAGTGGAAGCCCGGTCTACTGATGGGTTAGCTCAGGGCTCGATTTGGTATTGGTTTGTTGGAGGAACGGTGGTGGAGCAATGACAATGGTGGTGAAGGAGCTGTGGTGGAGGAGCTGAGGCTGTCTGAGGGGTGCTGGACCGAGTGGCTTCTCTCGCTTCAAGGGTAAACTCTAATCCCTCGATAATCACGGTTATTGTATATGGTATGTGCGCGGGTATGGTTAGTTTATTAGAATATTTGGCTAGTGGATTAGTAGCAATATTTGACCGATGGATTAGGCACAAATATTTGGCCGGTGGATTAGTAGCAATATTTGACCGGTAGCAATAATATCATATTTTTTAGAATATTTGCAAGCATTGTTCAAAGTTATACGCATTGTCGATAATTAATTGATTAGGTTGTTTATTTTATGTCAGCAGAGATGACCAATTTAGTAAAGTTCGTGTTTTATTACGGTCCTGATAATATCCAAACAAATGATTGGGAGCAGATCTGGGAGAGTTCATGTGTACACAGTTAGATTTGACTGCCCTTCAAACCTGGAGTGTTAGTCAGTTGAAGGAATGGTTGACAGGATGTTTAGGCTATAACATCGAGACGTATACCGTCAGCGTGCAAGCGTCAAAGTCAAGAAAAAAATATTTTCTGGACTTTGAGGAATGTAGATACTGACAGAGACTGATTTAAGTGGTTAAAAGGCTGCGAGGACAGGCATGTAAACCATGTCGCATTAGTGCTTCATGTCTTGAAGGAGATCGATCCGCCTGGAGGCGATGGTAGACATGTTTCTGGCCATAGTGCTGATTCAAGTTACAGGATGTACTCAATGTCCAGTGCTGGAGACGGTGGTTATGAATCAGGGCAGAGCAGTCAGATAGGAGGAGGAGGTGGTGGTTACGAATCATGACAGAGCAGTCAGGTCGAAGGTGGAGAAGACTATAGTGAAGAGGCAGATGCGAACGAGGAAGGTGGAGGCATGCAAGACATGGTGGAAGAGTAGGATTACATGGATGGCGAGAGTGGTGATTCTGATGATCCGGAGGATTCTGATGGAGAAGGCAATGGAGAGGACGTGCCGATTCCTGCTTCATGGAATCAACACATGTCATCCGGAATGACCGTTGACGATGGTCATGATTCTGCGTGGGAATATCACAGCAACAAAATTGCCCAGGGTGCCAGATATCAAGACAAGTAACATTTGCAAGATGCAGTCATTGCTTGGGAAATGTCAACACACAGGGTTTTGGAAACAACGGTGTCCTCTAAAAGATTATTGACAATGGAATGTGTGGATATAAATTGTCCAGGCAGGGTGCATGCCTATGTCCCTGTGTACGACACAACTTGGTTAGTGAGCGACTTCGTGCTGCACACATGTCAGCTTCAAAATATCCCTAAAGATCATTTTAACCTCTCCTCCACACTTCTAGCTCGGCTGCTTTACACGGACATAGTAGAGTGCAAAGCGATGGCAGTACCCAGTATACAGAAGAAAGTAAAGACCAGGTTTAAGTACTCCATTTCGTATGGCAAGGCTTGGAGGGAAAAGCAAAGGGCTCTTGAGGAGAGGTTTGGTTCGTTCAGAGACTCGTATGACTCTGTGGTCCGACAACTTCAGACACTGCAGGATAGAAACCCAGGCACCTATCTCTTCACTCTTGAAGTTGAGCTTGTTCCACCTTGCCTGGATCCTGATAAGCTCTTCTTGTACCTGATTTGGGGTCCTTAGTTTCCACCCTCTCTGATGAAGTTCCTTACCAATCAGAACGAGAGCATCATCACAAACGAGGACGTCCTCCCATTGGGCTGATTTATTGCCTATCGTATACTTCTGGCTAAGTTGAAAAGCTCAAGGGACATCGCCCAGGGAAACGCGTTCGAACGGCGCACACTCATGATGTAGAGGAGAGGGAAATGAGAAAGTAAGAGGAGGAACAGATGAACTGGGTGAAGAGATAACATTTCGTTGTCCGGATTTATAGAAGCACCGAGAAGAATAGGCGGGAAAAATGGCGGAAAACAATGGCGGAAAAAATGGCGGGAAGCAA